>OZ018379.1:39307500-41707500 GCA_963969555.1 Polydrusus pterygomalis
TATGGGCAGAAGAAAATCCTCATGCAATTTTCGAAAGCCGATTTCAAAATAAATTTTCAATTAATGTTCGGCGATCGATTAATAGGACCATACATTATGCTTCAACGTTTAGATGGGCCCGCATATTTAGATTTTTTACAAGACTCTTTGCCTGTTCTACTTGAAGATGTGCCGTACCAGCCAAGACTTACAAACTATTTTATGCACGATGGGGCTCCACCTCATTTTAGTAGATTGGTTCGAGATCATTTAAATCAAACATATCCATACCGATAGATAGGCCGAGGTGGGCCCATTGCCTGGCCTCCCCGTTCACCTGATCTCAATCCATTGGATTACTTTCTTTGGGGATATCTGAAGTCTCTGGTATATTCAGTACCTGTTGAAAATGTACAACAATTTGAACAACGTGTTATTTATTGTTGATAGGAAATTCGTAATAAGGAAGGAGTTTTCGCAAGAGTACGAACATCAATGAGAAATCGTTTAGTTGGTTGTATTGATATGAATGGAAACCATTTTCAACATTTCTTGTAACTTTTCTACTTTTTTCAGATCATTCTTGTTAAACCAACAACTCTTAATTTATTTTGTTTAAAAATGACAATAAAACAACGTTTTGACTTAATTATTGTCATTGTCAATTTATTTTAACGCTAACCATGGGGTTCTTGATGTTTTTTTTACTTCAAATTTGTATTAGTCATAAGACTTATTTGATGTTTTAAAAAAATTAGGAATAAATAAACTAAGCCACCCCCCCCCCCCCCCCCGTAAGAACGTCCCTGACTAAATTTCATAATAACTCTCAATATCATAAATTAGCAATTGTTAATATTAGTTTGTGTGCCAAAAAGGACACCGGTACCTTAAGCGGTTGCATAGATATAGAATAGAAACTAATCTTTTGAGGTCACCTTTGGACGGCCATAGCTTCCTTATAAGTCATTTAAGGACCTACATTCATATGAACTTTTTTTTATATTTTCATATGTAGAATATCCCCTTAAAGTATACGAACGAAGTTTCCGGACACCCTGTATAAAAACAAAATTTAAAAAATTGAAACCGTAAAAAAAAATATTTTTTCTTTCTCTATGCGGTAGTATAAAAATAAAAAGTTAATTATAGATACATAAACCTTATTTCTAAAAGCTTATACCTAAGCGATAGCTCATTATTATTATATAATATATTAATAATTCAATTAGTATTGCAATTATAGTAATTGACTAAGCAGTTCATTTCTTAATTTTTATTTGAACTTTTCACAGTTTAAATTAAATATGTCAATATCTCCACAATATTTATTAAAATAAGAGCACAGTCTTATAAGCGGTAAGTTTTGTAAAGATTTATTCTCGGTGCAGGAATATAAAATACATGTGCAGATCTGATTCTAGTATTGACTAAGACTATTCTAAATGGAAGCTGTCCTTAGAACTCTTTATTATCTATTTTGACTCTAATTATTTTATATAGGAAAATAATTTCTGCTTTTATACGCAATAGTCTTAAAGAAAAGAAATTAAACAAATTACATAAAAGAGATTGATTTGTAACTCTTGGCAGATAAACTGAACATGACTTGTAGAAAATTTTAAAAAATTTACGCTGAACAGATTCCAAAAGAGCAATCTTATTGACATATTGACATACTGAGGATTCCAAATAGTGCATGCATACTAAAGTCTTGTAACTACCAGAGATTTATATAAAGTGATTACGGCGTTAACATTTTTAAAGTATTTTCAAGTTCTTATAATAAATTCTATAGCAGTTTCAAAGCGCAGGCAGTAATAATATCCGTATGCCCAACAAAACTCAACTTAGGCTCAAAACAGACACCGAGATCTCTGTAAAAATCAGTTCTCTTTAGAGGTACCTATATCATCATGCAGTAATTAAAATTAATATTTAGAGTTCTACATGTAACGGACATTATCGCAATAAAGGGATAAATAATGTAAAATGCCTTAAATGGTTAGAAAGAAAACCAGCAATTCAACATAAAACAAAATTTTTTTATTATATTGAGTTAAAAGACCTATCCTTACACTATGTTTCTTATGTAGCAGATTTTCCGATTACCCTTTCGTTTCCAAAGTATACTATAACTTGTGTTGGTAAATTGGTTAACTATAAAAAAAAATTTTCAAAGGAAAGACCTAAATTAAAAATTTGTTACAAGACGAATAACGTTTGATCTTTCAGCTATCCAATGATATCAAATATAAATCTGTTTAATTACATTGTACTGGTGATATTTGGTGGCAGCCGAACACCTGCAACTATTTTTGCAACATTTAACTTAGCTATCGTTAGTATGGTAGTATTTAAGTCAAATGTACAAAAAGACCTTTGTTATTTCCAAATAAACATAGTAATTTACGTTACAAGACCGGAAAGTAGTGTTTTTCAGGTCGAGACAAGCATTGTCATTGTCCTGGAAGCTTGGAGAGACCTGGAAAACACTAATTTTTTGGTTGCGTGACGTACAATATTTTTTTTAAGACCGACACTTCGATATACTTACATTAAATTATTTTATATTATTTTTAAATGCATCGTATGACTTCTCGTAACGGGCTTTTGATTTTACTGGCAATATATCGTAAGTCGCTTTCCTTCCTGTTTCCAAAATTTCTTCTGAAATCTCATTTTCCGTGTCGGATAATTCAAAATCTGAATTTATATTGTTAAATTTGCGAACTCGCGAAACAAGTTTGACATAAACAACAAATTAAAAATCAACGAACTGTCACTCGACAATACATCGAAATGTTGTTGTCATAGTAACGAAATCAAGGTAGCTTGTATTATCAAAGAGCGATTGGAAAAACAAAAAACAGGGACCGGAAAAATCTTTTCCGGTCTCTAACGTCACTTTTCCGTTCTTGCGATCGTAAAAAGGTTATTTTCTAGACGAAAAATTGTCCAGAAAGTGTATATTTTCTGGTCGGTTTTAAAAAAAATATATTTTGAAATAACTTGGATAGGTTTAGAGGGTATCAAGTAAATGGTATGTCGCGACTAAAAGCGATTATAAACCCGTATAGTCTATTGAAAGTAAAAATATCTTCTTAAATTGGATGGCAACCGTAAAAAAAAAAAAATGTTGGGTAAACGTATATTCTTATCGAGTACCAAAAAATGTCAATTTAAGCCTACAATATCGAATTCTAACTACATCTTTCCTTCGTGCACGTTCAAAATGGAGTCATTCAACCTGAGGCATGAAAATCAGCGTTTACCGTGACTTGCAGGAAGAATAGCAGGAGCGGTTCAAGAGTAAAGAAACGCCTATATCGATCGCACTGTGCAGGAAGCATCTTGCTCCCTCCCGCTTCTTACGCAATGAAAAATGTCCGCCTCATTCTGCGCCATACGTTTCGCAAGCTAATATTGCCTAACTTAGTTGGCTTTGAAAGATACTTGAAAAGTACATTTAGAGAAAGTTTAGTGCTGAACTGTGATGTTGATAGTGATGTTGACAATTTTTATGATTTTTTCTAATATTATTTAGATAATTTTGTACCCAAAAAAAGGTTTATAAACTCATTTAAATTTCCACCCTGGTTTCATATCGAATTGAAACAAAATACTATAAAAAAGAAAGAAGCCCATAAAAAAATTAAGATCTCAAAATCTATTTTTACTTACTACTTACTTTATTGAAATGAGATCTCTTTGTAAAGCTTAAGCTAGAGAATGCTATAACAATTATATTATAAACATTGAACAAAATATTAGAAACTATTCAAAAAACTGGTGAAAATTCATTAATTCAAAACCCAGAACTGGTGATCTACCGAACGTAATGTTACCAAACAATCTCCTCGAATCGGGATATTGCAGAATTATTTGCAACTCATTTTTCATCAGTCTATCAAGACTCCTCCGATTTTAATGACATCAAATATCAATTTACCTTTAATCCCTCCAAAGAAGTTGAAGTTCTGTTTAAAGATTTCTGATCCCGTGCGAGCCAAAATTATTTGCATCAAAGCGGGCCTTGCATTTAAGGACGTAATGCTTAGCCGTAGAGCTTAATACTTGTTGGGTGTCAGTAACTACCTGAATTAATTATTAATCAGTTATTCCGTCATCTTTGACAGTCGTTACAAGTAATTTGATTCATCGCTAATTTTTCCAATTTCTTGAACAATTCACACTATGTGCTTTACGGAACAGCACAAATCATTCATGGTTGAAGCGTATTTTTGAAACGGGGTTAGAGTAAATGGTGAGTAGCAATACAATCCGGGTTTGTGCATGGACGATTTTCAGGAACATTTTCCTAACGTTGCTTTTATTGCTGGGAATTTTTATCATTGCCTGAAAAGAAACGTGGCTGTGTTTAGGAAAACAGGTTCTATACAACACAAAAAAGAAGTAGGAAGACCATCTGTAAGAACGAAAGAACTTGTTGCAAAAATTCGTAAAATAATTCAAAATACGCCAGCAAATTGTATAAGACGCCTGTCCCAAGAAGTGGGAAGATCTTATGGAACATGCAGGACTATTCTTAAGAAGCAGCTAAATTTATTTCCCTATAAAGTGCAAGTATTTCAAGAAATACAAGCCGCAGATTTTGAAAGATGCAGGAATTACTCTCAATGGTTTACCCAAAATTTGATGGAAAGATATGATTTATTAGACCTCACATTTTTTTCGGATAAAGCCTGGTTCCACCTCTCCGGTTAAGTGAATTCTCAGAATACACGCATGTGGAGTAGTGAAAATCCCCATTTTTTTGTAGACTCCACATTGCACCCGCAAAAAATTGGTGTCTGGTTAGCTGTTTCTCGAAGAAGAATTGTTGGTCCTATTTTTTTCCATAACACAGTTACAGCACAGCGGTATAAAGACAATATTTTGCATCCATTTGTGGAGCAATTACTTGACCACGAACTACGTTTTGGATATTATCAATAGGACGGTGCAACCGCCCATACAGCCTTCGAAACTATTAACTACTTACGCAATTTTTTCGACAACAGATTGATCAGTTTTCGATCAGACATTAAATTCCCACCTAGATCACCTTGTTTAACGGTTATGGATTACATCAGGGGTGCACGACTCAGATTTGTCAAGGGCCCCTTTAAAGAAGCTGCGATCGGCGAGGGCCGCACTTTGAAAATAGCAATTAAAACGAATTTTAAACTTAAACATTACTTATATTTGTTACAATTAACACAAATAGAAAATAAATGATATTATTATGAACCTTTGGGTAGAGAAAAAAATATGTATTTACAATAATATTTTTGCTTTCAATGAGATACATTTACTCGTTTTTTTGACACCAAATCATCGTAGTTAGAAACAAATTTCGAAGTCGCTGTTCTTAATATGTCGTTTAAATGTGCGTCGGTGAGCATTGATCTGTTTTCGTTTTTATTTAAATTCATAACTGAGAAGGTTTGTTCGCAAATGTAAGTACTGCCAAAAAGACATACAATTTTTCCTGGGGTATCAATTAAATTTAAAACTTTATTTTTTTCAATACACTCATAGAATTCTAAAAGGTTTCCATCGCGGTACTTTTGTCTTTGTATATGTTTAAGCACTGTAAGTCAATAAGTTCTAATTGAAGTTTAGGAGGCATCTTACTGGCATCAGCAGAGAAGGGGTTGTCAACAAGCTTGAAGAGAATTCGCAAAAATTTGGCGGGCCGCTAAAAAAGACGCCGCGGGCCGTATGTTGTGCACCCCTGGATTACATACTTCGTTTTTCCTCATTTAAAGAACACTATTTTTAAAACACCAGTTGCAAATTTAGAAAATTACAAGAAAGGATTATCCAAGAATGTGGTAACATTTCTCCAGAGATGCTGGTCAACACTTTCGAAAATATGAAGGGACATGTGAATTTATGCTTGGAGCTTGGCGGTGGCCAATTTCAGCAGTTTATGTAATTATTTTTCTTTTTCTTTCTGTATATTCTTACTTTGTTAATTTTGTAAACAACAAAAATAAATTTGTATTTGTCTACTTATTTTATTACTTATTAGTTTGGCATATCATGTCATAATAGGAATTTGACAAAATTTTACCCTAGATTTGGTTAAATAGGTATATCCTCCCCATATCATTGTGATCTAAACCAAGCCCTACGTTTTGTAATCCAAGCCCTCTTTGATGCAAATAATTTTTGCTCGCACGGTATGATAAATTAAACACTATCGACCTAACTAAAGGACCTGGTCCTGAGGACATTCCTCCGATTTTCCTAGAAAATTATGCCTTCTACTTGGCTCGTTATAATAAATCTCTATCCCAAGGCAATTTTCCGAACCGTTGGAAATTCACTCATATAGCAGTTTTTAAAACTTTGGGAATATGAACTTTATAACTAACTATAGACTTATTAGCAAGATTAGTCTGAGAGCAAAGATCTTTGAATCCCTTGTTAATAGTTTTCTTACTTTTATCTTTAAAAATATTATCATCTCCAAACAACATGGTTTTCGTCAACACAAATCCGTCACGACTAATCTTCTTCTCTACCGTGACTACATTGCGAATGCCTTGGAGGGGGGATGCGTGGATGATTCCATCTACACTAACTTCTCCAAGGCATTTGACAGTGTGGACCATGGTATCTTGCTTCTCAAGCTTAATGCCTATGATATTCATAAAGCGCTTTTTGATCGAATCAGTTCATACCTTACCAACAAAAAACAGATGGCTAAAGTTAATAATCATTTTCTCTTAATACGTAACGTTACTACGGGAGTACCACAGGGAGCCCATCGTGCACCTCTTCTTTTCAATCTGTTTATTAACGACATTGATAATAAATGCTTTATGAACTCCGAATTTGAAACGTTTGCAGATGATCTTGTGATCTCTTTTTCTTGGCCACTAATGATAGTTTCATCGTTGAGCTTTAGTCTGACATTGATCGCTTATCTGATTGGTGTAGGAGGAATATATTGAGCCTCAATGTAAACGAGTGTAAATATAAGCAATGCTCTTTCTCTCTCTCTATCTCTCTCTGTCTCTCTCTATCTCAAGACTCTCAGCAAAATCGTTACTTTGTAGATAATATATCTCTTGAGACGGTGAATGTAATTAGAGACCTTGAGGCCCTTTTTAATTTTAGAATAGATATCTATGATCATATATAGGATATCTGTAATCGCGCTTTGAGAATTGTTAATTTAAATTAAATTTCACCTTCTAATTCCAAACACATTAACATTTTTCTTTTCCCAAAACCGAAAACATCTATGAGCACTAATATGTAAGGAGTTGTTATGGCTTAAAATTTTTGCCGTTTTTTCATCCCCTAAGTGAATTTGGAAAAAATTACCAACATACTTATTTAATACTTTATTAAATAAACCTATATAGCAATTTTTATGCCAGTTTCAGTTCCTGAGATATCCCTATAAAAATTTCCCCCTTTTTTACCCCCCTTAGGGTTTAATGTTCGCAAGATTCCTTCTTAGTAGATGCCTACGTTATAAGGAGAAGATATCCTCGAAATTTGGTGATTTTAGTATTAGGTGTTTAGGCCTTGGTAATTCAGTCAGTCACTTTACAATTTTATATATTACCTAGTATTAGATGAGATAAAAATGGACCACTCAATAACCTATATTAACACACTTTGTATGTCATACATTGTAAAATTGTAATCGTTCATAAAATGTGTGTATCATGTATGATATAATTGTTTACGTTGAATGGGATTATGTATATCATAGTTACAAAAATGTTAATATTTAATTTTAAATTTGCCAACTCTAAACTCTGGTCAAGTATATTGTTTATTCTCCATAAATAAAATAATTTTTCTGTTAAGAGCAAGCACTATTTGCATTCACCATTTCGTTTCTTGATGAATATTTAATTACTTCCTCGTTTTATCCAAAAATAAGCAAAATCTTTGGCGTACAAATTACCAATAGTTTTACGTAAAAAAGGACAGATAAATAAATTAATAAAAGCAGAAAAAGCAATAAGGTGTTTTTCTTTTTTTTTTTAATTTAAAACTGTAGTTAATTACTACCCAAAGAAGGCATTTGGCCACTTTTTGGATAATTTGAAAAATAAAAGAAATATTTATAAGAAAACGTAATGGGAAATACGCCACTAGTATTTGCTCTTTTAATTTTCTATTATTATGAACATTTAATATTGGGAATTTTGAAACTGAACGAGTTAGAAAGTACCTATCTTAAATTAAATGGATAGATCTTTAGATTTTAACTAACTAAAAAAAGGTTTGCGACGTCGTCAAATTCTCAACATTTCACAAGTCAAATTAATATTACAAAACCTATCTGTAAGTATTAGTTTTAAATTCGATAATAATTTTTTGTTCATAGAATTATAGTTGAAACACCTTAAATTGGACCCACAGTCCCATCTTTGTTATGGAACTTCTAGTAAAGTAAGAAATAGTCAATAAACTACTGGACTGGACTCGCATACCAAATTTTATTATGTTCTAATTAAAAATTAGAAGTTAATCAGAAAAACTCTCCGTAAAATTCTTTAACTTTAAATACGGCTGTGATACATACTTCAATGAAACCACCAGGAATGCTAAATGTTACTAATAATTCTATTTTTTATTAATTCAATATGTTTTACAGTATTCAGCAAAAAATAATGCTTGTACTAATTTGTGTAAGCGCGAGTATTTTAAAAAAAATAATGATACCTTTATTTCAGCAACATACCGGGTGTCCACGGAAGGTGGTTCGCCCCTCTAACTTTTTTGTTTTTCAAGATACTGGACTAAAACTTAGGAGATTTGTATACGATATAAAACTGCATTTTTTGACAGGTGACTCAACATTATGAAACTTTCGGTTTAACCGGAAGTGACATAAACTTTCGATTTTTAAATGGGACACCTGGTATATTTTTCCTTTTTTGACTTCACATGACATTCTAAATACAACGATGTGTCACTTGTCACTTTTTGTCACCAAGAAAATATTTTTTTTCCAAATTTATTGTTTTATCTAGAGGGCTATGAACACCTTAAAATCACTTATTTCAGTTCTTTAATCTTAGGAAAAATACAATTTTACTATTTTTGGTCCAATGCCATCATATGCTGTGTAAAATTTATTTTTGAAGTTGTATAACTCATTTTTTTAAATAGCAGCATGGTGGATTTTATTACGATTATTTTGATACAATACACTATTAGGTTTTAGAAAAGCTGCCATTAAAAAACTTCAAAAGGTTAGCTTGAAACTTTCTAAAAATAAAGCATCCTTTGAGAATAAATTTAGATTTAAATGTATCAAGTAACCTGTGACCAGCAAAACTGATAAAACAAAATCATGCCTTGAAGAAAATTGACATGCCAACAGCTTCTGCCAAAGTAAATTAGTTTGTTGTTTAAAAAACATGGAAAATAATAATTTTACACGGAGTGAAAAAGTTAATAACATAGTGTTTGGAGAATGTAGAAAGAATTCAACCGATGCTGCACGACTTTTCGCACAAATATATTGTAATCGGCTTCATCCAACACGGCACTATTAGGTACTCAAAACTGGTTCCGAAAATGCGAAATGAGCCTGACAATAATACCATATCAACTTTTTCACTCCTTGTAAAACTATTATTTTCCATGTTTTACTTTGGCAGATGCTGTTGGCAATATGTCAATTTTCTTCCAGGAATGATTTTGTTTTATCAGTTTTGCTGGTCACAGGCTACTTGATACATTTAAATCTAAATTTATTCTTAAAGGATGCTTTATTTTAGGAAAGTTCCAAGTTAACTTTTTAAAGTTTTTTAATGGCAGCTTTTCTAAAACTTAATAGTGTATGGTATTAAAATAATCGTAATAAAATCCTCTTTTTTCTTAACCCGATGAGCCACCATGTTACCATTAAAAAAAATTGGGTTATACAACTTTAAAGATTAAATTTTACATAGCACATAGCATTCGACCAAAAATAGTTAAATTGTACTTTTCCCAAGATTAAAGAACTGAAATAAGGGATTTTAAGGTATTCATAGCCCTCTAGATAAAACAATAAATTTGGAAAAAAATATGTTCTTGGTGACAAACAGGGACGTGACACATCGTGGTATTTAAAAATCGCAAGTTTATGTCACTTCCGGTTAAACCAGAAGTTCCATATTGTTGAGTCATCTATCAAAAAATGCAGTTTTATGTCGTATACAAATCACCCGAATTTTATCCCATTATCTTGAAAAACAAAAAGTTAGAGGGGCGAACTACCTTCCGTGGACACCCGGTATACTATATTGGAACTGTACTATATTATTCGGGAACAATCTTCGGTAAAATAGTAAATAATTTAATAAGTTACATGAATGAAAAGTAGAGAAAATAAACATAAAAAGTATATCTAGAAAAAAGTGCAATAAGCAGTAATAATTTACCAAATAGAATTTATATAAAGAAAAAGTCTTATCACAGGCTCTAAAATAACGCTTTGTTCTGCAAAACGTAAAAATAAAAGTACAAAAAATAGAGCTAAGAAAGTTCAAGTCGCCGTTTGGCTCATGAGAAGTGTCACGGTAACATTTATTATGATCACAATTACTGCTGGTGATCTTATTGAGATATGTATTAATACAATATCTAATTTTTAAGAATTTTACGGAGAATTTTTTTTAAATATATTTTAATTGGATTAATAGAAAATAATAAAATTTGGTGTGCAAATTCATCATATAAAGTCCTTTAAAAGGTCCAATACAATTTTAATATGAACATAATATGGGAGCCAATTTTTGAGAGTAAAGGCATATGGAATTTCCCATGGCCAGTAGGGTGCACCACCCAGTATATACCTACGAACATAAATTGGTTTTTGCATGACATTATTTTCTGTGATATATCAAATTAGAGAGACGGTGTTAGATCGAAGCGATCTTCATTACTTAGTCTCGAAAAAACAGGCTTTTAGGTACTAAAAAGTTCGTTATAATACTATATTATTCGTCATTAAAAGGGAAGTTATCATTAATAAGTAATTCTTAGCCTTTATCGGTATATATAACATATAGTACCGACCAGGAGGTTACCCGAAATATTACTAACAACTTACTTGGGGACTGCTTTTTTTCGCCGGAAAAGATTGTAGAGTTTTATATGACCGCACCTATAAGTATAATAAACTTTAAAAAAAAGAAAAAAGGTGCGAACTTACTTACATCGCTTTCTTTTCCTATAATACACACTGTGACTTCCTATTAAACAGAATATCACTCAAGGTATACGCATGATTTATTCATTAACAAAGTAACTATTTTTTTTAGAACACATTCTTAACCCTAACCTAACACACTTGATCGAGCAAAAGACGGCAACTGACTGACTCGAAGAAGGCTTTTTCTCTCTTTGGAAGGCCATCATAAGCCCATAACTCAGTTTGGCTCGCTAACAAGGTTACACTTCTCTCGAAAGCAGGCTGCTCAAATTAAATAATTTAATAGCAGCGAAAGTTATTGTGAATAATCCAGTTAGGCCGCCGATATCGAACCAAGGAGGAAAAAGGACGAGGATATGAATATTGGAAAGGATGGAAAGGGAAAGGAATATTAGATGAATGGAGGAAAGTTTTGGAACTCTTGAAACCAAGGCACTTTTGTATTTTCTTATATACTCGATTAGAGAGAATAAGGTTTTTGTCTTGCATATATTTCTTTAATCTATTATATTAAAAATCAATAACTAACGTAGATGACTTAAAAATAGATACCCAATATATTTTAAAAACAGAACATTAATAATTGTAGCATTCATTGTTTTTGTGAATTAAATATAGAAATTCAGGGCGAAGCATCCGATCAAAAATCAAGAACTTAAATATTGGAATAGAACAGGAATTTTGATGACAACCATTTTGAAAACGTGTGTATTGTATAACAAACCAAATTATACTAAATGTGTTTGTAACGTACCATTTTTGGAGTTATTTTTACAAAAATCAAGGGACTAACGTTTGGTGATCTTGCCGGCCACTCAATTGTACAGCTTCTTTCTATCAATCGCTTATGAAAAACTTCATTCAAATATTATCGCACATTTTGCTCGTACTGTGGTGCTGCGCTAACCGGCTGAAACTACACTGGATAATCATAAATAGCTGCATGAATAGTAAATAGAGTGCCAAATCAGGAATTTAAAAATTAAGATATAAGGGCCCATTTAGATTATCTTTAAAACCTTTTCAAATTAATCCAAAACTATTGAATTCTGACCGAGTGAAATGATAATAATTTCAAAAAATTAAACTCGATCTCTGAACAACCGCAACAAAGATGATTGACTTACGTTGTTAACTCTAACCAGTTGCCTATCTGGCGTAACAATTACGTTACAAAACGGTCTACTTCAGCTTGAGCTTGCAATCTATCGCTATACTTTTTCATCATCAATATTTCAATTCTGCTTGATTCTCGAAGCAGCTGTCAATACTCGTGTTAATTATTCTCAATATTGGCTTACCTTGCACGATCAATATAACGATAATATAATATGAAATTATTGAAGAAACAAATGTTTATTTCCCGCTTATCACCAACCTACAAATATTTAAAAGTAAATAGCGCGGGTTATATTCCATTTCTTATGCTTCTCGCAAGCTATCACAATACATGCAAGTGTATTTACAAAAATAGTTGTATGAGTTTTCATATTTGGATAAAGCATCTAATTTTAATATAAAAAAAATATGTTAAATCAGGAAAAGGATAACCGCTATTTTGGATTTTTTCAAGAAAGAAAAGAAAACTTCTTGGCCAAAGTAATATTCGTTAATCTTTTAAATTCTAGATTAGTGTCTGTTTAAGTCATCTACTATAATTTAAAAACTTTTAATAATGCATAGGCATTTCTCAGATTCTGCATTAGTTAAATTTAAAAAATGTTAATAGACGAAGAAAGACTCAGATAACAAATTCAAGAAGTAAGACGGTTTTTGAATTATCAGCGATCTTACCAAATTAATTTAAGTTTATAGTGATTAAGGATGTGAGTATTGGAAAATAATAAAGAAGAACAGTAAATAAGATGATGAGAAATGTTTTCAAAACGTGCGGAAAAAAAATGTATGCTTTGCTAACCTAAATTCAAGATTAATCTATTAAATATATCTAGATCTAGAAAGGTTTCAATAATAAAGAAAACATAAAAATTGTTTTACTTTCTGTTATGAATAATCTAGTTAAGCCTCCGATATCAAACCAAGAAAGAAAAAAGATGAGCATATAAATTTTGGGAGAAACTGATAGGAAGAAGATAGCAGAATGGTAGAAAGTTATGGAATTCTCTTTCTTATAGACCACGTTCTAAGCAAGCATAAATGTGTGTTAAAATAACGAGTTACAAGGCTGAAGAGTACTGTTTTGCAAGACAAAGCATGCAAACCTGCGATTCCTGTACCAATAGTTACTTTATTTTCTGGCGTGTCACAATGGCATCATTTTAGAGTATAGTCGTCATTTTTATTGTCTAAATGTACGTACTTTCTCGGACTGAATATTATAATGATTTTATTGCAGTACTCAGTACTATATACAGTGTCACCAGTAAAGTCCGCATCATATAGAATTTTTTTTATATAATAGCTTTATTCAAAATTTGACTTTGGCATCAAGTTCTGCTTCAATCGAGATAAAAATTAAGCAAAAAATAGTAGTCATGTGATTCGCATTATCTGTCAAATTTTAATTTTTTCCAAAAATAATTCAAAAGTAGAGTTATTTCTGAAAATATCGAAAAAAGTTATTAGAAAAAGTTTTTTAAAATGAAGTTTCTAGCCCATATGCAAACTTTTAGCTGCATAAAATAATTTTGATTTTTTACCCATATTTTGTAAATTGCACCACTTTTGCAAAATAAGACTCAACGCAACCTACATAAATCTCCTTAGTTTTGACAATGCTTTATTTCAGATATATTTTCTTTAAAGTAGCGCCATATTAAATGTGTGTTTTTCTACAAAATCAAAACTGGGCCATTCAGATTTGGTCGCATGTGATGCAAAGTTTATTTGTTTTTGACCCTGTATAAGGTAACTTCATAAAATAAGTATTTTTGAAAACGTAGTTTGTGTCTGAAAGTAATACATCCTAATATTAAGACAAAAAAGAAGACAGTGTCATCAGTAAAGTGTTCATTAAGTGGAAAATAAATTTTAGTTTAACTTAACGTAAAGTTTATCTATTTTCAACGATTTAATTTAATCCCCCTTTACTTTATTTTTTATTTTTTTACTTTCAGGCCCACACTACGTTTTTAAAAATACTAATTTTATGAAGTTACCTTATACAGGGTCAAAAACAGATAAACTTTGCATCACATGTGACTAAATTTTAATAGCCCAATTTTGATTTTGTAGAAAAACACACATTTAATATGGCGCTACTTTAAAGAAAATGTATCTGAAATAAAGCATCATCAAAACTAAGAAGTTTTATGTAGGTTGCGTTGAGTCTTATTTTGCAAAAGTGGTGCAATTTACAAAATATAGGTCACGTGACTATTTTTTTGCTTAATTTTCATCTCGATCGAAGCAGAACTTGATGCCAAAGTAAAATTTTGAATAAAGCTATTATTAAAAAAAATCCCATATGATTGCGGACTTTACTGGTGACACTGTATATTGACAAAATAGTATTACCGGATTCTCTAGCCATAGACCAGTAAAATGCAATATTGTCTCTTATAAATCGACTGGAAAATAATTATTTTCTGGTCGGTATAAAAAAAAGTATAAATAACACACATGCGTTAAGAAAGTAAATTTAGAAGCCACAGTAAAAGTAATTATTTATTGCCTACCAATCAAACTAATACAGAAAAGAGATGAGGGGTGTAAATATTGAAATAAAACTAAAGAAAGATAAATTAGATACGAAGGAAACATTTTTAGAACAAAGTCAAAATAGAGTATCGTTTATATAAAGTCCTAAATTCTAAATGAGTGGAACATTCATATATTATTTTAATTCAGAATGATTTAATAACCAGGTGAGACAAAAGGAAAGCATTCATAGAACCAGGCAGCTCAGGGTAAATAATTTAAAAGCAAGGAACGTTATTTACAAATTGGGAGATGGAATAAGTAGCTTGAAAGAAAAAAAATTGTAATACATATTTTTTTTCTTATATGAATATATCGGGTGGGATGTGTGCTATACATGCATGTCCCTGATATACCGAGAAAAGCCCACTACTTATATATAAATAGACGTCCTTATCTAAGCATACAACCTTTAGTTGTTTACATTTAAGGAAATTAATCTCATCGGGGAATAAAAATGTAGTTCATATAAGTTTTTGGAAAATAGATTTCTTCTAACGTAAAAATTTTAAATTTGACCATAAATCTATGAGACTACTAGTTGTCAAAGAGACCCCTTAGAAAAATTATATATAAAAATGTTAATTTTTTTCTAGGAAGTTCGGAAAATGATTTTTTTGTTTTTTTAAAAATAGACTGTGTTATACATCAGAATGTCCAATCAATTGGGAATTCTATAGACCTTTTAGAAGAGTTTCTTCGTGAAAATATTTATTGTGGTTTTTTGTGCTTTATGGAATATTGGAAAACGCAATATCAACTTGAATATTATGGAATTCAAGGATTCGCCCTAGCTACTAGTTTTTGCAGAGATGAAGAAAATAAGCATGGAGGAAGTGCAATATTTATGAGACATGATATTTAATTTAAACCAAGAAGAACAGACAACAATAGTCTAAGCTAAGTATTTAATTCTGAATGATGTGGATGTGAAGTGAAGGCAGAACCTAAGAAAATTCTTATTGTTTCTATATATCGACCCCCTAATAGAAACTTCGACATATTCTTAAGTAATACGGGACAATTCTTACATGTATGTACGAATAATTTAATTGATGTTCTTATAATTGGTGGTGATTTTAACGTAGATTATAATATGTCCAAAAACACGAATGTGTCAAATTTACAGTTAGTTTTTCTACTCCTTACTCGGTAAGTACTTCATTTTGATACTGATTTGAGGGAGGAAAGTACGTTTTACCTCCCTAGGGAAGTACAAAGTATACAGCATATAATTCTCGGTGACTCTTTCATCACTTGCATTAATACTGCACCAATCCTTGAAGTCCTTGTACACCGATTGTACCGTTCCTTCGATTTCTGAGGTAATAGAGCAGCGCAAGCTGCATTCGCAACTGCATCGATATCCATTTTTTCGATTTCTTAAAAAAACTGACACTGACAGAACGTTTGTTTGATTATGAACATTATGAATTCCATAGCAATCAACCAATATCATCTTAAATACAATTAAGAGGGTATTAAATCAACACTAGGAAACCTGTCATACATACAGGGTATTTCAGTTGGATAGCTCAAATTATAAAATTAAAAAACATTTTTTTTTTAATTTGAGGAAACTGGAGTAGAAAAAATATAATACAAAACTCGGGAGGCAGTATTCTGGACCAGTCTCGGACTATTTTGCAAGCCCTCGCTAGCGCTCGGGCGCAAACTATGTCCTCGACTGGTAAGTATCACGTTTATTACGTTTTTCAGTATCACATGTACCATTTCAGATTAGACACGTATAACCAGCACAAGTAAAACCCGTATCGACAACATACTGACAAATTTTAAAGATGACATGACATCCCAAATTTTACACTCAATTATCTCAGACCATACTAATCAAAAGTTGACCACAGATTACAGAAAAAAACATATTTTCTGTAATCTGTGAAAGTTGACACTACATACTAAAAAATTAAAACCCACTTTTATTGAAAAAATAAACTTTGATACAATGCAAAGGAATTTAGAGTTTCATATCTAATTATAACTTACTTAATGAAATACGTACAGGGCGGTTCCACTCAGATTATAGTGATAACATTTGTAGAACATATCTTAACAGCCCTGGAGAGTGGTGACATTCCTTTGGGGCTGTTCCTTGATTTGTCCACGTCTGATATATTAAGGCATGATATTCTTATTAAAAAGCCGAATTTATACGGAGTAAGAGGAAGAAGCAACAAAGAGTAGTGGTAGGTAAGGGTAACATAAAGTCCTGTCGCGGTCAAAAAATGTTTTAACAGGAATATCTCAGGAAAGTGCCACTGGACCAATCTTGTTTATGTTGTAGGTACAGCCAAAGTATGCCAAATTATGCTCTATTGACGATATGAGTCAAATTACAAATTATGCCCACGAAACTAATGTTTTTATTCGTAACAAAGATCTAAATATCCTTAGACAGGCTCTTCGAGCGTTCATGACAGTAGCTGATGACGGGTTTTGCAAAAATGGACTAATTATTGTTAGTTCCAAAACATGTCCAACTATTTTCAGAACGAACAGATCACGGTTTGAACAACCCAAAAGTGGGTATGTTTCTCGATAATTCGAGATTAGGATAGGTTTTTATTTGTCAGAAACGAGTCCTTCGAATTTTAATGAATCCTAATTTTCGAGAGTCATCTAGAGAAAAATTTAAGGAGTATAGAGTCTTGACTGTATCTGCAATTTTTATTCAGAAATACATACTCTTCTTCTTTAAGAATAGGTCGTTTTTTTGTAAATAGTGAAGCACAACAAATATATCCGATAAGAAATCAAGAATATCCTAGGCATAAATTAACAATGACTGAAAAGGGTGCATACTATCAATATATAAAATTTTATTATCATCTACCTAATGACATAAAAGTAATAGATAACTTGAAAAAAAACAAAAGGAAAAGGTTTTTAATTTTCTGTTGAAAATAAAACCCTACAATTTGGATGAGTATTATAAACATTTTGGTCATTGATCGGATATAGAGATTGTGTTGACTGATGTAGATTGTAGGTACTAGAGAGAATATACACAAATATTTATACATTAGGTGTTTACAACATACTCTTTTTCTGTCTTCTTTCTGTTCGTAATTGACACTATTTAATTGTATCTACCCTTAAATAAAGATAATTTATTATTATTATTGGACCAATTTTGTTTATGTTGAAGGTACAGCCAAAGTATGCCAAATTATGCTCTATTGACGATATGAGTCAAATTACAAATTATGCCCACGATACTAATGTTTTTATTCGTAACAAAGATCTAAATATCCTTAGACAGGCTCTTCGAGCGTTCATGACAGTAGCTGATGACTGGTTTTACAAAAATGGACTAATTATTGTTAGTTCCAAAACATGTCTAACTATTTTCAGAACGAACAGATCACGGTTCGAACAACCCAAAAGTGGGTAAGTTTCTGGATAATTCGCTCCCTTGTAATTGTAAAGAAATTAGATAGAGTATGTTACAGTATACCAGTAGATAATAGGTAGATAATATATTCCCCCAGAGACAAAAAATGCTGTACTACGCCAACTTTGAAACGCATATAAAGTATGGGCTTATTATGTATGGAAATTGCAGAGATTAGGATAGGTTTTTATTTGTCAGAAACGAGTCCTTCGAATTTTAATGAATCCTAATTTTCGAGAGTCATCTAGAGAAAAATTTAAGGAGTATAGAGTCTTGACTGTATCTGCAATTTTTATTCAGAAATGCGTACTCTTTTTCTTTAAGAATAGGTCGTTTTTTTGTAAATAGTGAAGCACAACAAATATATCCGATAAGAAATCAAGAATATCCTAGGCATATATTAACAATGACTGAAAAGGGTGCATACTATCAATATATAAAATTTTATTATCATCTACCTAATGACATAAAAGTAATAGATAACTTGAAAAAAACAAAAGACAAAGGTTTTTAATTTTCTGTTGAAAATAAAACCCTACAATTTGGATGAGTATTATAAACATTTTGGTCATTGATCGGATATAGAGATTGTGTTGACTGATGTAGATCGTAGGTACTAGAGAGAATATACACAAATATTTATACATTAGGTGTTTACAACATACTCTTTTTCTGTCTTCTTTCTGTTCGTAATTGACACTATTTAATTGTATCTACCCTTAAATAAAGATAATTTATTATTATTATTATTGGACCAATTTTGTTTATGTTGAAGGTACAGCCAAAGTATGCCAAATTATGCTCTATTGACGATATGAGTC
Source organism: Polydrusus pterygomalis (assembly GCA_963969555.1). Lineage (NCBI taxonomy): Eukaryota > Metazoa > Arthropoda > Insecta > Coleoptera > Curculionidae > Polydrusus > Polydrusus pterygomalis. The sequence continues at coordinate 39,326,564 of OZ018379.1, forward strand.
AAATTACAAATTATGCCCACGATACTAATGTTTTTATTCGTAACAAAGATCTAAATATCCTTAGACAGGCTCTTCGAGCGTTCATGACAGTAGCTGATGACTGGTTTTGCAAAAATGGACTAATTATTGTTAGTTCCAAAACATGTCTAACTATTTTCAGAACGAACAGATCACGGTTCGAACAACCCAAAAGTGGGTATGTTTCTGGATAATTCGCTCCCTTGTAATTGTAAAGAAATTAGATAGAGTATGTTACAGTATACCAGTAGATAATAGGTAGATAATATATTCCCCCAGAGACAAAAAATGCTGTACTACGCCAACTTTGAAACGCATATAAAGTATGGGCTTATTATGTATGGAAATTGCAGAGATTAGGATAGGTTTTTATTTGTCAGAAACGAGTCCTTCGAATTTTAATGAATCCTAATTTTCGAGAGTCATCTAGAGAAAAATTTAAGGAGTATAGAGTCTTTTGACTGTATCTGCAATTTTTATTCAGAAATACATACTCTTCTTCTTTAAGAATAGGTCGTTTTTTTGTAAATAGTGAAGCACAACAAATATATCCGATAAGAAATCAAGAATATCCTAGGCATATATTAGCAATGACTGAAAAGGGTGCATACTATCAATATATAAAATTTTATTATCATCTACCTAATGACATAAAAGTAATAGATAACTTGAAAAAAACAAAAGAAAAAGGTTTTTAATTTTCTGTTGAAAATAAAACCCTACAATTTGGATGAGTATTATAAACATTTTGGTCATTGATCGGATATAGAGATTGTGTTGACTGATGTAGATCGTAGGTACTAGAGAGAATATACACAAATATTTATACATTAGGTGTTTACAACATACTGTTTTTTCTGTCTTCTTTCTGTTCGTAATTGACACTATTTAATTGTACCTACCCTTAAATAAAGATAATTTATTATTATTATTGGACAACCGAGAGAACACTATAGTGGCCGCAGTGATTGAGCGGGCTAATTTTTAATTTCAAAAAACAAATATCGACAAAAACTTTATTTTAAACGCCAATGGACATCTAGGTGTACGAACACCCTTTTCCTTTTCCCAGATTTTCCATAAACGACTATTTTCTATATTAGGTTGAATTTATGTTTAAAGGACATTTTTCCTAAAATTATTTTAAAAATATCTAGGAATATAAATATTAAATATTCTGTACTTGCAAATCACCCTATATGTCTAGTCAAGTTAATTATTAATTATTTATGATTATTATTGTTTCAATTTAGCAATTTACCTTGTAAATTCATCGATGACGGAAACATCCCCGCAGCTCGATGAACATCCTGGACGTGGGGTCTGGACCCCATAACAGCGCACTGGGACCCTGCAGGGCTATGATGAACCCCCATTGGAGCGCCCGCCGTCGGATTGTAGCTTCGCGCCATGGAAGCCGCAGCGGCTGTATAGCGGTAAGCAGCTTGGGACATTTGGCTACAAGAAGTAAGATCGCCATAGGAACATGGCATATTGCTAAGACCAGTTGGGTCCATGCCAGTACCCTGAAGACAGCTTGAATCGAAGGATGCTTGATTCAGATATGAGTAGTCCATTTTAAAGACTTTCTGTAAGCTATTTTTTGGTAAGTATTTTACGATTATTTGGCTACCTCAAGTTGCTTTGCTGAAGAGGGGTATTTGTATGTAAATGTGGTTTGTTAACTTTAAGTTGACATATGATGGGTAAATTGAATTGTTGTTCGAAAAGTAGCTTTTAATATGGTTTCAAGCAGTTCGATTGAAAAAGGAATTAGGTAAGTATATGTTAAAATATACTATTTGATCAATCAAGTTTAGAAGCAGAAACAAGAACAGAACTAAAGATAAAAATCTTTTCAAGTACTTAACTAAATTGGCAAAATTAAAAGTAATGTTGGAAATAAATAAGAAGCAGCTGATCCATTGATTTTCTTCTATTACCTACGTTAAAGCGTAAAACCTAATTGACATAAGGAAAGAGTGGGGAGCATAAGCTTCGGTAATATTTTCTTTTTAAGTTAAAAATATTCACTAAAATATAATCAAATAAACAGTCTGAATCCGTCGCGAATCTCAATCGACCTTAATCCGGTGTTATGATTTAGCACCAACCTAGTTAGAGCCACTTGTAAACTTGTTACTTCCGACCCGTTGAGGAATAATCGAATAAAGTCTCTGGCTATCAAATTATGGCTATTACGGCCTTCGCGCGCGATTTTTTCAAGATAGCTCTCGAAGCTGGCGCGTTAGACCTTACTGTCTGCCCGAAATCAAATGATAAGCTTAATTCAATAACCTACCTCGTATACACCCTTCTCTAAAGGGGGATGAAGCGTCGCAGCATCCCTGGCGGGGCGGAGCTACTAAAGCGACAATTTCAACCGCCCAATCGCAATTCGCATGTCCAACCGCTCATACCCTTGATTGGCTGAATCACGTGACGTCATGACACGCGACTGAGGGTGACCAAGCTGGGGTTGCACGCATAGCACACATGGATGCTGGAAGGAAGAAGGAATATTAAAAGGAGCCTCGCATCGTCAGGACGAAATTAAATTTGTATTCGCAGAGCTTATCTGTTTTTCTTGGTTTGCATCAACAGTCGGCGTGATTTCTAGACACCTGTTTTGGGATGTAAATATTTTGAGATATGTTTGACGTGCTCTGGTAAATTTCTAGTATTTTATTGAACGACCTGCGTAAAACGTCTTGAAAATTTTGTTGAAAGTAACATTTTATATGTATTAAAAAAATTTAGTTTGGCAGTTTTCTAAATTATTTTTTATTTTGTAAAGACGCATCTACCTAGGTATACATAAAATTGGCGATGAAGTGCATATAACTACCACGTTATTATAAGGTGATGTTGGTATAAGCAAACCATTCTATTCCTTTAAAAAAGCAATTTAGACAAATGCATTTTCAAAGATTATTTAAGATGGGATTCTTAGCGTCAATTCATCTACCTATTGTCAACCAATAACCTATTTCGGGTTTATTTTTTTTACTTTATTATTTTATTAACTAAAATTTAAATAAAATCAATAATTATTTACGTAATATCTGACCTTACAAAAATACCAATTTATTTCATTGCTAATTTTGGGAGAACTGAATAGTGAAAAAACAATAACATAACATTGTTAAAAAAATCTTACCCAAAATTTTTTTTTATACAATTCTCCTAAAATAATTTATGAAATTGAATATTTATTTAATAATATGTTAATAGAATAATATGCAGTCGATATTAATTTTATTTAAATTTTGTGTAAAAGCTAGAAAAAATAAATAAATCTATGCGAAATAGGTTATTGGTTGGGAACCATGTTGATACTTCCACCTTAATAGGTAGTTACTTGGGGGAGTTAATGAGACAATGGCAATGGAGGATTCAGAAGAAAGGGGGCGCCCATTTAGGGGTTTCACGTTCCTCTCTACTATTTTCTTCATTGTTTACCTATTCACAATTTTTTTAATTGAAATATCCACTAAAGCTTGCTTAGATATTTAAGATTAATACCGTGTAAGCAAAAATTATTTGCATCAAAGAGGGCGTTGCATCTAAGGACGTAATGCTTAGCCGTAGGGCTTAATACCTGTTGGGTGTCAGTAACTACCTGAATTAACAATCAATCAGTTATTCCGTCATCTTTAACAGTCTTTACAAGTAATTTGATTCATCGCTAATTTTAAGAAGTATAGTCCATACTCAAAGTGAAGTTGAATAATATAGAAACAAGAAAAGCACAAAGTCTTTCTCCACAATTTTTTATTCAAAAAACTAGGCGAACCTAGAGTGACTCATAATAAAATAGAATTGACATGTTTCGAGTGTAGAAACACTCATCATCAGGAAAATGAAGTAAATAGTAAAAAGCTGATGTTGTTAACAGTAGAGGAAATAACAAGTGGGACTAAGCCGTAATGGAGCTTTCAATGGCACACATGAGGAGTGAAAAAACTTATTATAGTCAAAAGACAGAAAATATTTCAGCACACTGAAAAGTTAAGAACCAGTGTAAAGCCACTGTGGGTGGGAAATTAAGAGAAAAATTAGGGATTTTTAAAAAGACTTTTTAAAAACCATTTTAATTGTACGTGATAAAAGATCTTTAGTTTGATTCAGCTATGTCGGTGACATGTGTAAGTGGTCAAATAAGAGGGAAAGAAAAAAGAAAAAATTTGTTTTTTCCCGTCTGGGTCTGACACGTGCTGGTTGCAGCGAACTTCTTCAAAAGATGTTCTAGAAAAACAAAAATTTATTCCATTTTTTTTAAATTTTTTAAAATGTCTTAAAACCTATTTTTGCACCAAATGTGTTAGTTTTGACTCCTGCTTGGGTAACTGGGCCGTAACAAGCTTGGTACCCCAACAGCATTTTATTTCAAGCTAAATGAAAGCATCTACACGACTTTTACAAAAAAACAATTTTTTTCTTTTTTTCTTTCCCTCTTATTTGAGCACTTTCACATGTCTCCGACACAGCTGAATCAAACTAAAGATCTTTTATCACGTACAGTTAAAATTATTTTTACAGGGTATTTTTTAAAATCCCTAATTTTTCTCTTAATTTCCCACCCACAGTGGCTTTACACTGGTTCTTGACTTTTCAGTGTGCTGAAATATTTTCTGTCTTTTGACAGCAGATCATTGCTTTTGACTATAATAAGTTTTTTCACTCCTCATGTGTGTCATTGAAAGCTCCATTGCGGCTTAGTCCCACTTGTTATTTTCTCTACTGCTAACAACATCAGTTTTTTACTATTTACTTCATTTTCCTGATGATGAGTGTTTCTAAACTCGAAACATGTCAATTCTATTTTATTATGAATCACTCTAGGTTAGCCTAGTTTTTTGAATAAAAAATTGTGGAGAAAAACTTTGTGCTTTTCTTTTTTCTATAGTTTAATAAACGTTAACAGTCTACTTTTAATAGTGTTTATAGATAAAAAAGAATTAAATGTTTAAAAAGTAACTAATAAATTTAAAAAGTACCTACCTGCTTGTACTTGAAATTAAGTACTGGTATGTAAACTAAACACGTAACTATAAACATATAAGCAGGGTGATTCATTAAGGGTGGCGACCGGCCATATCTCGGAAACTACTAGGCATAGAAACTTGAAGAAAAAAAAATTGTGATTAAAGCGGTCATGAGAAAATTCTGGAAATTACTTTTAAGTTCCGCATTTTGCCGCAAGAGGGCGTAATTGAAAAGTAAATTTTAAAATTTTACATAACTTAAAAAATTCCACATTAACGTTTATGTTTGATAACACCATTTTAAAGCTTGGACAATTATGCATCATTTTGGTCTTATGCTCATTGGCGTACCGACTTTAATAAGAGTGGGGGAAGCTGTTGAAAGTGTAAACGTTTAAGTCGCTGTAACTTCTAAACGACTTATCCGATTTTAGCAAACTAAAGACTGTTTGGAAGAGGAATGTATGCACTTTCACCAATCGTATTTAGTTGTCCATAATATTTCTCAATAAAATTGCTAGAGGGCGCAATTTGTAATAATAATAGTTTTTTTGATTTTATCCCGAAAATTCAAATCATACGGTATAATTATGATACTATAATCGAAAAGTAGATGAAATTTGCTAGAAAAATATAAAAACCGCAGCTCGATATCTTTGTTCGTTTCAGAGTTATTGCCAATACATTAATTTTTAATACAAATTGCGCCCTCTAGCAATTTTATTAGAAACTATCTTGTACCATTAGATACGACAATTGAAGGTTCTTCCAAACAAACTTAAATTTAGTAAAATCGGATAAGTCGTTTAGAAGTTACAGCGATTTTAATGTTTACACTTTCAATAGCTTCTCCCACTCTTATCAAGTGAAACTGTAGACATTAAAATCGCTGTAACTTCTAAACGACTTAACCGATTTTACTAAATTTAAGCTTGTTTGGAAGAGAAAGGTAAGTATCTTCAATTGTCGTATACAATGGTACAAGATAATTTCTAATAAAGTTGCTAGAGGGCGCAATTTGTATTAAAAATTATTGTTTTGGCAATAACTCTAAAACGAACAAAGATATCGAACTGCGGTCTTCACATCTTTTCTTGCAAATTTCATCTACTTTTCGATTATGATGTCATAGCTATGCCGTATGATTTGAATTTCCGGGATAAAATCGAAAAAACTGTTATTATTACAAATTGCGCCCTCTAGCAATTTTATTACACACTATAGTGTACTATTGGATACGGAGATTGAAGATACTTACCTTTCCCTATCAAACAAGCTTAAATTTAGTAAAATCGGATAAGTCGTTTACAAGTTACAGCGATTTTAATGTTTGCATATTCAATAGCTTCCCCCACTCTTATTAAGGCCGGTACGCCAATGAGCCTTAAACCAAAATGATGCAGAATTGTCTAAGCTTTTCGATGATGTAACCAGAGTTATACCTTAATATGGGAAATTTCAAAGAAATTTAGAATTAAAAAAAAAATTGAATGGTGCCCCCTTGCGGCGAAATGAGGAACTTAAAAGTAATTTCCAGAATTTTCTCATGACCGCTTTAATCATAATTTTTTTTCTCCAAGTTTCTATGCCTAGTAGTTTCCGTGATATGGCCGGTCGCCACCCTTAATAAATCGCCCTGTATAATCAGGTGCATTCCACTACAACGACAAAAATGGTTAAGAAAACCCAACTGACTCTGTCGAGATTATTAAAAGGCAATGACGTCGCTTCGATTTTCCAGACTACTTGTCATCTGTTTTTCTTCAACGGCGGAATTTTCTTCCCCATTGCGTTTTATCCTCTGTTGTGTCAAATCGAATTAGTAAAAGGGGTCTTAGTTTAGAAATAGTAAGTTTTGGTAACTTGAATGTTTTTATTATCAAATAGGCAGTAGTGCGAGTGGTAGTACCCAATCAAAATAGACGTGAGAAGCAAAATGCTTTCTTTATTTTATTAAACCACACTGAGAAAAACCTGCCAACTAAATTGCTTAGTTGATTTTTTTTAGTTGTAGCTACTAAATACCAATTTTGAGGCCACATCGAGGTTTGGAATTATTTTTTGGGGAAGCAATTCAAAACTTGAAAAAAATTTTGTTATTCAGAAACGTGTTTTGCGAATAATATATAAAATGTCTTATTTACAGTCATGCAGAGGCATTTTCAGGTCAAAAAAAATATTAACTCTGTATGCATTGTACATATACGAAACTATTTTATTCTTTTATAAAAACAGAGATAGGTTTAATACAATTACTTATCATAATTATAATACAAGAACAAAAGATATAAATTACCCAATACATAGATTAACACTTTCAGTGAAAAATCCGTATTATATGTGTATTAGAATGTATAATAAATTGAATGCTAGAATTAAGAACGCACCAAATGAACGTTTATTTAAAAAGGAATTAAAAAATTTCCTAATTGATTTAGAACCTTACACGTTAAGCGATTACTTAGGTGCATAATTGGGAAATACTAAATTTTATTTGTTAAGGTAGGTACCTACAGGTGTGGAAATAACTATAATTGCTTTTGTTCTGTTTTTTTTTTGACGACATTTCTTTTTACTTGTTATTTACTTTGTATGTATAGATCAATGTAATTTTGAAATAAAGATTAAATAAATAAAATAAATAAATAAAAATGTCCGCAGACTTAGTTACCATAATACCGCAAAGCTATTTACAGGGACTAACAAATATATTTTTTGCCCTCCACTTACAATTACTAATCGATTTAGTAGGCTGTACGCCAAAAATTTATTTGGTAGACTTGCGGTAAATACATCCTTTGTTGTGATAACTAACAAGGGCGTAAGATTTTGTTATACTTGTAAAACTAAAAAAAAAATATATTTTAAATAATGCCTTAAGTTGTCGTAACGAAAAATATGGTAGCCATTACTACATATTTAGTTAGTTTACCCGATCGCGCACGCGATCATTGGTCATCCACGCGGTAACAATTATTTCGTCTCCGTGCTTCGATACGTGTGCATGGTTCAGGTGAATCAGGTGCTTCTTGCCGCGGTGTGTGTGTGTATCTATTAGTGTTATTTATTTATTATAGTTTATAGTGATGTATTACAGACTTTTATTGTTAGAATGGGGGCTTCAAACCCATCTAGATGCATTTGAAGGTAAGGTTGTGTTGTGTTATAGGATTTATTCATGTTATTTATTTAATAAAAATTTTAAAAACTGAAAAAATATTTTTTTGTATTTTAAGTTGAAGAGAAAACAAACTTTTCACTTTAGGGAAGTAATTACCTACCTCAACTAAAAAGCCTTAAAAATAATTCAATCTATCTGAAATGAAATTTCATCTACAAGCTATCACAGAAGGCTTCTGAATTTAAATATTCTGACGTGTAGATATATTGAATAAGTTTCTCCCAGAAACAAAGACAAATTTTGATCAACTAGTTAAACAGCCAAGTTAATGTGTTTTATTTGGTATCTATACTGTTGCACACACCTTCAGTTTCCTTAGGCCGTATAAAAGGGCTTTTTAACATCAGCTCAACTGAACCTTTACTGGTACTTAAAGTTTTTTTAAAAATCACATTGCAGTTAAATTAAATATTGTTTCTGTTTGAAACTGGCAGCAATATATTTTAGACGAAAAGCTTCAACATCAGTAAAATGGTTTTATTGGTGGTTACAAAAAAGCTCCAGCAAATTACGCTTTGCTGCTTAGAGTTTTTTTCTGCTGTATACCGAGCTTTTCGGTTGCGATACACACATGCAATTACAGTGGATTTTATCTACAAGTTGTATGTGCAGCCGTAACAAATATTTTTCTAATGCAGCATAGAACTCTTGTTAAATAGGGGACAGCGAAATGCTTTTTGCTGTGGTGACTAGAGTAAGCTTTTCGTTGCTGCCAGTTCCAAACAAAAAACCGTATTTGACGACAATGTGATTTTTATGGGAAGGTTCAAGTACCAGTAAAGGTTCACTTGAGCTACTGTTAAGATGCCCTTATATAATAAGGCCTTAGGGGACTGAAGGTGCGTGCAATCGTTGCCAAATAAAAAAAAACTTTGTGGTTACTTTTTAACTAATATTTTTATATTGGTTAACTACATAATTTAGTTACTATTATATAATTTATTAGTAACGTTAACATCTACGCTTAGTTCCTACAACTAAATGATATAATAGCTTTAACAAACCACCTATTTGTAACGAATATATATATTAGCTGTGCTAACTCAGTTTTTTTAGTAACTGTAACTAAAACCATTTAGTAAACCCAACAACATAAGTTCGATATCTGCTAAATCCTATAGTTGTAGCTACTAATCTATTCCAGCAAACTTGATTTAGTTGTTATAAGTCATCCACCTTGCTGTCCCCTATTTTAATTAAAAATTTTGCTGTGGTAACTAAATTTTTAGTAATGGCTACAAATTATTTTCCTCAGTGCATTATAGTTATTAATGATATTAGTTCGATATGAACACTATAATGAAACGTGTGCAACGTTAAACCACGAGGCGTTAGCCGAGTGGTTTAATTGCACAAGATTCATTAACAAAGTTTATCGAACGTGTATTATTCAAAATTTAATCTACAACAGTGCAAATAGATTTTATTCGTCTAAATTTCATTGATATCAGATAACGTTTTCGTAATTTTTAAAATTTTCAGGTGTCCATATTAGTCGATGTCATTTTTGATTGTTTCAATTTCGATTTTGACGTCATTATTACCGGCCAATTTTCTATTGTATGCAAAGTGTTGGCCAAAAATAATTTAAATATGGGAGATTCTGAATCCGAAAGTGTCCCTTCGGATGTTTACAATTAATAAATGCAATCCGTTTTTCTAAGTAATAATAACAAATAAATAGTTTGCACCGACTTTCTTTTTGTTTTTGTATTTTAACATTTGGATGTTATTATGAATTCATAATGGCACTGAGTGCTATTATAAAGGTCATAATGACATCTAAATGATAATGCTAATTACGTCATAATGGCACTGACGTAGATTATACAATTAAAGAACCCCGCACTTCTCTTATGGAAAATGGTACTCGGTTAAATTTCCTAAATTTTGAGTATGTTGTAGAGAATGTCATTCTGATCAAAAGTATTCATGGCCACAACAAAATCTGCCGACCAGTTTTTAAGATACAGGGTGTCCAAGTTAGAAAATATGAGTTTTCAATGCATATTTTCGTAGTTAATAATACTCTAATTCGTTTTATTTTTCTACATTTTTGTTGACCCTGTCGTAGATAGGATGGAATACTATAAAAGTAGTTTGAAATTTTTTATTACATCTTATCGGGTGAGTGACGAAAATTATTCAATATTTTTTGTTAAATCATTGTATTTTCGGCATTAAATTAATTATTAACAAAGTAATACTGTAGATGACATTAGCTTGGAGCAAGCTATCAGAATTTATATTTTTTATATTTATACAGGGTAGCTCAAAAAGTAAGTAATAATTTTTTTTTATTAGTTTTTAATGAAATTTTGTAGATATTTCTTGATGTACTGCTTCTCGCTTATCGTATGGTTCCAAATATATATATATAATTATTAAGATTATACAAGGTGTTACCGATGATAACCGATAGAAAAATAAGAGAAAAACGCATGTATTTAAAAATCACCCAGTAGGTACATTAAAATTGGATCGGTTAAATTTCGTTATTTTTTAATATTTCTTGCTTGAAGTGTCTTACTTACATGTGTGATTTCTCTTTTTCTTTGACCAATTCAGAGTCGAACAGTCGAACAAAAATTAGCATATATATAAAATACCATTTTTTTTCTGGTTAAAAATAAATATATTTATTGCTATACAGGGTGCTTAGAATAATTAGGGTATTCTAACACTGTATTATGCAAATAGGAAATATATATAAATAGAATAAACAAGCAAAATCTTAATACAAAGAATTAATTTTATCCAAAAATAGATTACCGCCGGAAAATGGTAGAACATGGTCTTCAAATAGTAGATAATTAATATTTTTGTATGTTTGTTCTACGGGTGTTGTGATAGAAGGTCTGTCAAAGTTTTATTACTCTGTATGCTAATTTTGCTTAAGGCCTACTTATTATTTCTGGATAAAATTTATTCTTTGTATTGAGCCTGTTTATATATATTTCTTATTTACATAATACAGTGTTAGAATACCTTAATTATTCAAAACACCCTGTATCGCATTAAATATGTTTATTTTTAACCATAAGATGAACTTACATAACAAATTTTATTAAAATTTAAAAAAATGGTATTTTATATGCTTATTTTTTTAGTTTTGAGTCTGTTCGATGCTGTATATTTCCAGAACTGGTCATAGGAAAAGAAAAAATCAATAGCAAACATGTAAGTAAGACACTGCAAGCAAGAAATATTAAATAATTTTCGTCACTCACCCGGTATATAATAAAAAATTTTAAACTACTTTTATAGTATTCGATCCTATCTACGACAGGGTCAACAAAAATGTAGAAAAATAAAACGAATTAATATTATTAACTAGGTACATAAATATAATCTATGGAAAACTCATATTTTGCAACTTGGACTATCTTAAAAATTGGTCGGCAGATTTTATTGTGGCTATAAATACTTTTGATCAGAATGAATTTCTCTACAACATACTAAAAATTTAGGAAATTTAACGGAGAGCCTTTTTGAGAGAAGTGCGATTTTTACTTAAATCTATTGCTTTAGTGAAGTTCTTCGCGGATTAATCAAGCAGAATAAACGATTATTAAGTAAATATACGACCTCAAATGAAAGTAAAGAAATTATAGAAATTTCTATTAAAAATTTAAATTTGTAGAGCAATACACCACCCTTTCAATAAGGGTTAGTCGGTATAACACGAATTAAAAACTAAACTCTTAAAGTAAATCAAGGTGCCTAACAACTTGTGTATCCAATTTTTTGTTATTTTATCGTTACTATCAATTTAGGAAGTATGAAGTTTGTGACATAACTTTGGTGACATTCAATATAGTACCGTGCGAGCAAAAATTATTTGCATCAAAGAGGGCCTTGCATCTAAGGACGTAATGGTGTGTTCTTATATTATTTCTTTCTATTTCAATAAAGATGTCATTTATCTCTGAACTTGGCTCATAAAAATAATACCAACAATATAGATGAATCATCATTATTAAAAATATATCTATTTTATGACATTTACTAACGCACATAAAACCTTTCCATGGACACTGAACAGAAAATATGAAATACGTGTTCAATTTTTTGTGATTTACAATATTAAGCTGAGTTTCAAAAAATCTGACAAAACATTTTTTGCAATATGAACTTTTATATTTCTTTTTCACCCCTGTAAAAATATCAGAAATACGTATTTTATTTTTTGTGTTGTAGAGTACTACTACATATGTTTATTTTTTGCAAGCGAAAAATTTGACAACATATTTACTTATATTATTATCTTTTTCCCTAGCATAGCGACTGCGTTTGATATTTACCCCCTCCATTTCTACCCCATAGGGACAGTTATAGGTACCTTCTTCAAAATAGACTACACCCCTTTTTTCAACCCCTAAGTGAATTATGAAGAAACGACGAAACAAAACTTCATGATTTAAGGATTAGGAGTTCAGACTGGGTATTGATGAATAAGTCACTTTACAATTTTATATAATAGTATAGAGATACAAGTAGTATTAGATATTCATGAAACAAACACAATCATTGATACTTTTTGGTTTCATACTGTATAGAATGTAAAGACAAAAATCTTGTATGCATTCTTGATTTAGACCAGAGGGCAATATATTTTCGTTGAAAATAAGAGCGGAAGAATGATTGTCCTCATCGCCTCCAGGCAGAAGTCCATCTCTACTTCTGGATTGGCATCAAGAAATTTAAGGAAATTCTATTTCCGCCAATGTTTAATTTTTACGCTTCAAGTTGGTTTTTGTAGACATGAATTTTGATATACAAGTTCTGTTTTCTAACTAGCAAAGCGTACCTACATAATACATACAGGGGTTTCAAAAATAACTAAATATTTTTTTGTAAATTAGCATATTCATATAGTTTATAACGGCACGTAACAGCAATCAATTCAACTTTTTAAGAAGAGAAGCAAAAATAGGGGAAGATCGCTTTTGATGGCATACTTCCCATGATGGCATACCACAGGTAGCTTTGGAATAAACCGGTTTTGCGTCATCCCGCATAGTTAGACGGGCGCGCGTATTGACCGTTCAGTTGTGAGTCGAATAAATAGGTAGGTATGCCACCATATATGTCATCATAGGCGTCATATTTAAAACAGCGCTACTTTTATTTTTCTTTCAGATACCTACGTCACTTTATATACTTTTTAAAGTTTTTTAATACCTATGTCTTTAGATTGTACTTTCCTGATAATGTTTTCATTATTTTTTTTTTAATTTTAAACATGTTCCCTAGAATGTAATAATATATTATTTTAAGTTTTTTAAACAGTTTTATGTGCTTGAATTTTTTAACAATAAAAATGTGCTAACTGTAACAAAAATATTCCTTTTACATGTATGCGTCTTCAGATTTTTGCATTTTACTGGAGTATGCCATCATAGGCAATGCAGTTGTCTATGATGGCATACTTGGTGATTTTTTATTTTGTATTTTTTTTACCAAAAAAAAGTTTTTGTATATTTTTAAAGTTTTATAATCAATATTTAAGTAGTAACGAATATTTTAACATGTTTAAATGGGCTAAAACCTTTCAACTAAAAAATATATTAGGAGGTAAAAAAAAGGTGCCATCAGAGGCGACCTTCCCCTACTCCAGGAAATATATTACTATCAACGGTTAGTTAACTAAAATAATGTTGGCGGAATCATGGCATATGTCAAAAATTCGAAACTATAATATAGTGTACAATAACTAACAGAAAAATCCCTATCCGTAAATTGGATCATTTTTGCTGTTTGCATTAGTCTTGTCCCAAAAACGTCCATTTTAAATATTGAGGCCATTTTAACTTTTCCCGACGCACACATTTCTGTCGAGAGATGAATTAGTTAACTTTATCTCAAGACAGGAATGAAACTCTTCATCGAGGTTTGTATACTAGGTGTTTAAGTTAACCATTTTTTGTGATAATAAGTTTAGTTTTTGGCACGTTTTGTCGGTCTCAAAAAATGACGTTTTGACACCAGACCAGCATGTAATGTTATTATTTCCAACCGATTGGTCAACATAACATATACCTATGGTTGTAAATGAAATATTTTTCTATGTGTTACTTTTATTCCTTGTTTGTCTCAAAAGGGCTAAAAAGTGCGATGGAGTACCTAAACTATCGATAAGTAAAGAAATACCATAATTTTAATTAATTAAGCAAACATACAATTACCTTGTTGCGGTCGTTAATTCGGTCAGAAGTTTAAAGAAACATTTTCATTTCAACCATTGGTGAAAGTTTTATTATTCTTGCTCGATTCTCCAACGGTAGCAATTTGTCCACGATCTCCTCTTTTCCCTTCCGCCCTTTCCCGATCCCAGGGGACCTTCTCACGCAGCAAATGCCGCCCTATGTTTACTTTGGAGAGATGGTCGACAAACTTGTTTTTACACAGTCAGGTAAAGGTAAAATCAAACTTTACAGCCATAAATATACGGTCTAATTAACCAGTGAAACTCCAAAAATGACCCAAACACAGTAAGATTTCAATTCAGTTTACATGGTGTACCAAATTTGAGAAAATACAAGCATTTTATTTTTAGTAAAAGTGCAATTATCTATTTCTCTGGCTTTTCTGACAAAGCTCCGTTTGTGTATCCATATGATATAAGATTTTATGTTCGATTGCTTCCAAGTGGCAACGAAAAAGAATTAGATTTTTCATTTATTGTCAGACTTATGTCTAGATAAATACAAGTGCGCATTGCTAGCATCATTGCATGTTAAATCTTTATTATTGTAAAGAAACATAAACGAGTCCGCAAACATACTTATAAGTGTTAGTATATTCTTACCAGCCGTACCTCCGTACAACTATCTCGTTGTCTCATTCCAAATATAGCCCCTATACACTTTTTTTGTAAAATTAGGATTCTCTCAATCTCAGTGGAGTTACCCCAAAAGATAAGACCATTTCTTAAAAGGCATGCTATGCTGATAATGCTGCGTCCATACACATTCACACTTCACAGCTATAATTCTAAGAGCGTAGCAATACCTAGATACACTCGTCGCTACGTCCTCTACATGAGCTCTCCAGTCAAGCCTTCTATCAATTTTAACACCCAAAAATGAGAATCAGATATGCTCTGTTGATTGAATTTCAGTATTTTTATAGTGCATTTTTTGTTCTATTGCCAAAAACAATACACTGTGTCTTTGGCACATTCAGAAGAAGGTCGTGAGCTAAAAAGTACCTATCGAGAACGCCGCAGACCCTCTGTACCTCCGTCAGCATCATATCCGAGTCCTCTCCACTAAAAATAAGGGTGGTATCATCAGCATAAAGAACTGTGTATTAACCTGTTACCAGAAAGTTCATTGGTATGCAAAATATAGAGTAGAAGATCCAATATGGAGCTCTGAGGCACTCCCTTATGGTAACTCTTACCGTATTTGAGGCAATAGGTCTACCATAACTGTAATTATCAATCACTTGCTGAGTACGATTAGTTAAGTACGATTGAATTAACTTTAGAGCAAGCCCTCTGATGCCATAATTTTCTATTTTTTGAACACAACGTTTGGTGATTTCTCAAATACTTTTGACAGGTCCAAACACATAGCCACAGTGAGTTTCTTGGTATTGAGTAAGTCAAGTATATCTGAAATTGCTTGATATATAGCCCGTACCGCTTGTGGAGATATTATTGTAGAAAATTTGAGGCCTTCGTACAATCTTCCAGTAGCAAGAAATCGTAATGTGGCAGTCAATCTTTCATGTGGTGTTGTTAAACATGGCATGGCAGTATCTTTCTTTTTAATTAATGGAGTTCCTAAGGAGAGAAGATTTAAATAGGTTTCTTCGTTCATTCGTAAATAATTAGGCCAATCGTTTGTAGCAAATTTTAAATCGCTCAATAGATTTATGTAAGAATAATTAAGCCGTTGTGTAGCCAGTATTTACACTAATCTCTTCTATTTTTTATTTAGTTTTTGTCCGTGAAAATGGAAAAACTCAAAATATAGCCTCATAAGCAAACTGCCAACGATGTCAAGACATAAAGAAACATAGTTTTTCTATTGGAAATGGTGTGGCCAGAGAAAAATCATGACAACAACAACAATATATTTGTAAAATGTCATATTGTTTTAGGTTGTTTTCATTCTTGGTCTAGCTGGGGCATGCAGACGACAATAGTTGGTAAATGTGCAAATAACATATGTCGTAGATTCCCAGTCATATACTAGAAGATAGAAAAGCAAAACTCATAAGACTTTTTGCGGTCCTACTAGGAAATTTAAAAGACCCGGATTTACTTGAAAAAAAAATACATCTCGCTATGGCCAACAGGTGTTTCATCAAGTACCTACTAGTAAAATAAAGTACCACATTATGTCCGCTAAACTGTATAATAAAGTGTCTGTTACTAGGCAATCGAACTTAAAAACACTTACTCTATACTCTATAGCCAGCATTCGAAAATATTCATATAAACAGAACAACAGGAATAATACATCTTTATGGAAATAAAAAACTTTTTTTTAATAATATTTGGAGTTATTCTTTATATAAAGTTTTGCTTTTGAAAATATTACGATTGGCATAAGCTTTTCTTTTAAATATTTCTTCTAAATGGGAAAAAGTTTAAAACTCATATTTTTCATCTACCAAATTAAATTAAATCGTCAAATAGGTAATTTGTATAATATACCTAGTCAATTGATTAAGTATTATTTGAATAATTTGTTAAAATTTTGGATGCATATCATCGCATTATTTATCATTAAGCCGTTAATGTACGTGCATAAGCATTTGCAGGTTAATTTGTTATACTTAGTAAAATATTACAATGACAAATTAAAAACTCATATAAAATATACATACATACTTACCAACTTTTTTCTTGCAATTACACAGTAGTAAATACTAACAAGAATAATTAGAAAATTATCAATGTCAATTTACCCCTCATTGTTCATTATAGTTACTTCTAATAAGTTTTTTACTAAAACTTCTGAGGACAAAATTTGCTAGTTGATTTCCTCGAGGCGATGCAAGTTTTTTTTGTTTTGACACTGTGTACAACATTTAAAAAATATTTAAACCAATCTTAATGTTTTTGAAGCCAAGACTTTTTATGAAGAATTTTTTTTTCCAAAAAGTTATAATAAAACAGTTTATTTGGCGAAAGTTCACTCACAAGTTGTACCTATATACAGTGTGTGTAAATTTAGTAAATCCAGTAAAAATGCATGGGCTGCAAAGTTGTGGTATTTTTTATAAAAAAAAATATTAATACAGTATGTCCCAAATTAGAGATATGACGATAGCGAAAATTTTTTTAAATATAGTTTTTATTGACTATTTTTAAAATGCATATTAGGTTATACTGTGCGCTTGGACACGTCAATTAGTGTTTTTATTTGCGCATTTTTTAAGGTAAAATGTTTTTATACAGGATGTCCCACGTAGGAGGTATGATGTCATCGATGATCTTTTTAAATGGAACACCCCTTATATTATATCAATTCTGAATTCTATGATTAAAAATTAAAACTTTTTACATATTTAATCATACCTCTGGAAGTCACGGTTTCTGAAATATTGACGTTTGAAAACTTAAATTAAAGGTATACTTAACAACAATTACACAGGCCTGCATTTTTTAACACTTTGAAAGTTGATTTAAAAATTTTAACTGTTTTCTAGTAATTTGGTAGCGCTGATTTCAAATCTGCTTTCAGTTTTTTTTATATCATGTAAGGTTATTTTTTAAACCGGTAAAATCTAAAAATATAGAAAAAAAAACGATTTGTTTCATTTATAAGCTAGTTTTTGAATATATTAAGGAAAAAAATACAAAAATATACAAAATATACACATATAAACTATTATAAATGGTTATTTATTCGTTACGCTTCTTCAAAAACGTTTTCTTTTATCAGAAAAGCTTCTTTTGGTTGTTTTTCTGTTTCAGCAAAAGGAAGATCTCCTCTCAATGTCCAACAGAAATCGGCCATCATTTTTGTGTCCCAGCGCCCCTGGTATCTTTTTTCCATCTCTTTAATATATTGATGAATACTTTCATCTTGCTCTTCACCCACGTCCCCAAGATTTTCCGGGAATTAGTCTAAACGGGAATGTAAAAAGTGAATTTTTATGCTCATATTCTAAAATTCCTGAAATTTTCCAGCATATTTTCAGCGATCTCAACATAGTAGTAATTGATGTTTAACTTCTTTAAAAGCATTCCATGCATGTTTTTCCTTATGTTCCATTACCTTTTCAAATTCTGTATCATCAAGCTGCTAATCTGCGGCCCTACAAAGATTCCCTCCTTTAATTTTGCCTCTGACAGAGCAGGAAATGTTTTACACAAATATTTAAAACAATATCCTTCTTTGTATAATGCCTTAAAAAATTGTTTCATACGTCCAAGTTTTATGTGAAGTGGTAGAAGTAAAACTTTTTGAGGGTCAATAAGACTTTCGCGAAATACATTTTTGTTTCCAGGTCTGGTGTTAAAGTCTCTCTTTGTGACCAGTCTCTTTTTATCCAATGCTGTTCTTGCTAGCTAGACTACTCGCACAGGAAACATGGAAATTTAGTAAATCCAGACTGCTGACCTAAGAGAAGACTTAAAATGTTTAGATCTTCACACACTTTCCAGTTGTGATTCTCATATTGTATTCTTAAAAGTAATTCCTCTAAATTTTCATAGTTTTCCTTTAACTTAACTGTATGGCCGACCGAAACAGAAGCAAAAACATTGTCATTATGTAAAAGAACAGCTTTAAAGCTCCTTTTTGAAGTCGATAAAAAGTCTCCAGTCGGAAGGTGTGTAGCACCACAGAAAATCATTTTTTATTCATCAATCATTTAGAATTTAAAGTACTACATTCATTTTAAAATGTATTAAAACGCCTATTATAAGTGTTTTTTATATTTTTTCTTTTTTTTGCAAAAGAAAAATCTGTGGGCGATAGAGACCAATTGTATTTTAATTAGTTATTTCTATATAAAAACTAAGCTCAACAAGCAAAAATCACGTCATCACAAATTTCATGCAGGCCTGTGTTATTAGTAACGTGTTAGGTACCTATACCTTTTAAGTTTTCAAACGTCAATCTTTCACAAACCGTGATTTTCAGAGGTATGGTAGGTTATATAAAAAGTTTTAAGTTTCTATCATAGAATTCAAAATTGATGTAATATACATTGTTGTTCCATTTAAAAAAAATCATCGATGACGTCATACCTCCTACGTGGGACATCCTGTATAAAAACATTTAACCTTAAAAGATGCGCAAATAAAAACATTAATTGACGTGTCCGAGCGTTTTAAAAAATAGTAAATCCCTGAACGTTAAATGAATTTGTTGACTTTATAGACACAGTGTATACAGTGTACACACTGATAGAGTTTGGAAGAGGAAAAACTTTTTATTAGTATGTATAGAAGAAAAAGTCATTTTTAACAAAAAGTCTGCCTGTGCTGAAACTAGAATTTCCAGATTTGCGATTACTATACAGGGTTCGTCACAAACAACATTTTTAGTTTTTTGGATCTTTTTTTCAATTCCTTGATCAATTAAATGAATTTTGCTAGTGTTGAAACTACAACTTCAACTATTATTTGCGATTCTGTGGTTATTTAACAAAATTAATTGAAAATAATACACCATGTTAAAAAAACATGGCGTCAGTAAAATATTTTTCCTAAAGGTCAGAATTTCCTGTAGTTTGGGCCTTTAAAAAAAATGGACCTATAAGTCAGCTTGTATTAGGTTATGCTAGGAGAAAGTTTCCTATTTTGGAACTTCTGTCTTGATAGGTCTAAATTAGGAGAAATATTCGTTTATATGGCATAAATTTATAATAAGTGTATAGGAAGCCTAATTTGGGGTTTTAAAGAATACTACAGGGCCTATGTACGGCCTATTACTTCATAAAATGTTTCTGTCGGGGTCGCTGAAATGTCTCGCAATGGATTAATAATAGCCACTACCATTATAATCTAACTAACCTAACTTTTTGGCCGAGTTCGAATCTAAACGCATAAAATTTTTTTTGTTGTTCCGGCGTTTTGTATAGCTCCTACGTTTTGTGTAGCTTCCGCAGATTGCGGTAATATTTACTTGAAAATCGAAATATTAAATTTTTTTCATAGTAACCTAAATTATTGCTTCGAGTTTACCACAGTGCAATGAACGTTACAATCATCATTAAAGATTTCTAAGCCAGAATCTCTTTAAACACCTAATTTTTAGAAGATACGGCTTTATATCCGGTTAAAATTACTTTGAGGACAAAATAAGAGGACTGTTTGGTCATAACTATAACCCATGTTATAATTTAAAGCCTTCTGGGCTTTATAAACAAAATGTAAGACTAATATAGGGTATACATCACCTTAGAAAATGTTCAAATTATAACCTGACAATGAAGATATATTAAGGACAAAACGAAGTAATTTGTTCTTTATTTATCGGCCTAAAAGATTTTTTGGCTTTAAGGCCCAATCTAAGGTAAAAAATAACCTGGTTGGGCGTTTATTACTGACTTTCCTGAGACCTTACTATTAAGTCGATTTACAAGGTAAATATCTACCCTTTTGGACCAGATCTTGGGCCTCTTATATTTTCCTACTTTGAACACATATTAATAAGTTCGAATCACTTCGTTTTGACCAAGCAGGTAGTCTCGTTGGTCGTTTCGTCCAAAAAGCCGATTTGAAAGTAAAAAATAGACCATAAAAATGGGTCATTTTCTCCAAATTAGAGGTCGCCAAGGCTTTAAATGTTTGTTGGGATGGAAGGTACGAACATCTTACCGACATAATTATGTAGCTCGCAAAATAACAATCGAATAAAATATCTAATAAATATCATCCAAACTTAAGCAAAAGCTGTTCAAAACTAAACTTTTAAATAAAATTATGCTGCTGTCATGAAAAATATGATTATACTCATGATTGTCTTAAGTGTTACAAGAGCACAGCGCAAACTTTTAATAGCGCAAAATTTAATTATGCCTTAAAAGCGAATTAGTCGGTTAATGCGGCTCTTCATTGCCTTTAATCTAATAAGAAGCAATTTGAGACGCTAAGAGCGTTAATACACCCAAAGCTCAATTTCATAAACATCGATTATAAGGGTTAATGTTGGCCTCAAAAAAACTTTTCTATGGAAAATGTTGGTCAGAGACCTTAGGGAGAGAAGGAGAGGGTTAATGAGTAAGTTGGGAAGTGTAAAGGGTACACAATACATGTATGGTGACAGGCAAGAAGTAGGCACTGAGTGTAAAATTAAAAAAAGGGATAATTTAAGTAGATCAAAAAGAAACAAATCAGATTCGAATGGGCTTTTTCCCCATAACCGAATTTACCTATATTACAAACTATTAAAAATATTTCCAAAAAAGTGCCGTATCTGCATTTTTCAATCTTACCTACTTGCATTCTATTTCTGTGTTCTAGGGATATCATAATACGATTTATTTATGTTAAAATACCGTAGCTACATCCTAAGTCTAGTAAAATACACAAAGATACGTTTTTTACGATATGACGTTATATTTTTTAATTTACGCAACATTATCTAACATAACTTCCGAAATTTACTTCACACTTTAATAAAAATGTTAAATCACTTTATAGTTTAAAAATTCATATCGCGACTTACAAACTTTGAAAACCGTAACTGCATTAGCGCCAGGTAGTTACGGTTTGCTAACCTACAACTTCATCCCCGATTTGAGCACTAAAATGTGCTTTTTTACGGTTTAAAATGCATGTCTGTCTTTTATTAACCATGGTTTTTTTTTTATATTAAAGAAACTTTGTACCTAAATATTAAATAAGTATGTTCTGTAATATTTTTTTGTTTATGTAGTTTTACATTACAAAAAAATAGCTCAATTATGTTTTTTTTTTTTATTTATTTATTTTACGTCGGCCTTTTTCCGCAACGAGGCCAATCACCGACGCCAGGGAATTTGTCACACACTATCTGGTAATTTTGCCGAATCCCTCTTTGTCGAGGGTAGGGTTCTTTAACGTGCCAACATCCATGACACGGGGCCCACAGTTTAACGTCTCTTCCGAAAGACGGCGCCACCTCTTAAACCAAATTCCAAATTTAACATCGACGTTGTCGGCACCGGGAATGGAACTCGGGCCTACGATCTGTAAGGCTGCTGCGCTAACCACTAGACCACAACGTCGACTGCTCAATTATGTTAAAAACTGCCACTGTACATTGCAATTGAAGTGAGGGAATGGCTTAATAATACATTTGGCCACAGATGGATTGGTCGGAATGGTCCGGTTCTGTGGCCCCCAAGAAGTCCCGATTTAACTATTTCAGATGCCTACCTTTGAGGGCGACTCAAACAGTTTGTGTACTCCCGTTCAATTGAGAACGACGTACAGCTTCTAAAACAGCGAATTGTTGAAGCTGTTTAAACAATTTCCATTGAAGAAATTCTAAGAAGTTTTGACCACATTCGTTTACAGGTGGAAAAATGTGTTGAATATGGAGGGGAGTGTTTGAATAGCAAATTATGATATTAATATTTGTTGGTAGTTTATTTGTCCCGAATGTCCATTCACTATAAACTGGGGCTATTTATAGCAAATTGCCTATTTAAGGCTCCAAACCTTGTTATTTTAAGATTTTTTGTGTTATTTCCGGGGTCATTTAATTTGTGAAATTAAAAATACATACTTCTGATAACACCAAAATTCAGTTTTTGAAACTTTTTGATACCCCTCTGTCATTGATAATGTATGTATTTCGAATCCTAATGCTGCTATTCAAAAAAAAAATCTTTTACCTCTAAAAATTAAAAAAATCGAGGATTTATTTTAAATCTCGGATTAAAATTACAAACGTTATTCTAAATAACTAACAAAAAATCTTAATTGGCATTTTGGTCAAAAATGAAAAATAAAGGTAGTAGTTGTTTACTCTTGGAGAAAAATCACGTTTTTAAAGTTTTTGCGAACTCTGTATAAAAAAATCAAAATGTTCTCTTAGTGAATTGCATTTTTTTTATAAGCAACACTTTTTATCAAGAATTACTTCTTTCCGAAAAGTGAAATTTTTCATCCATTTGTGCTATTGTAAACTCTATCCGCGGACAGTCTGTATACAGGGTGTCCATTTAGTGTGCCGGTGGACGATATATCGTAAATGGTCGAATTAAGAAATAAAACTTTTATACAAAGGTTGTACAGGTTAACGTCGCGCACCTTTTAAAAATAATTTTAAATATACAGGTTGGACCAAAGATCCAGGGTGGGCCAGACATAACTTTTTTTAAATGGAACACCATATATTTTTTTTCATTATATTGAAGCCTTTTGTAGTCCTCTATTCTACTTTAAAAAATTTTTGCTCATCAAATGCGACGTTGTCAAGATATGATTTTTTCAATGGATTTCAAATTTTTTTACTAAAACTTAGTAAGAAAAAGTTAACATATTAAATCACCAATCGGTTATTACGAGTAGAATTGGTATAAGTACTACAGAGTGTTCAACATCTTGGTCCAAACTTAATGAATTTAAAACCAAGATTTCGTTTTTTTTTTTAAATGAAACACCCTGTATTTTAAATTTTTTTTCAAAAAGATATTTTAATTCTTTTTAATTTGCTACCAATATGCGATACCCTATTTTAAAAAGATGTCGATGAAAACATGATTTTAAAAAATTGTGTCATAAAGGCAAGCGTAAATTCGCGATGCTTTCAATTTAATAACTAGTTGGCCATGCATTTCTATCAAATTTAACTTTTCTGCAAATAACAGACATAATAATCATCAATTATTTGACGTTTTATGGTGGCTCTGTCTACGTTAATTGTCCAAATGAATTTTAATTACACACGAGTAGAATTAGTAAATATGATTTACGCAATTGGAGAAAGTGATGGAAATGTTTTATGGCATTACGTTTATACGCTTAGAAGTTTCCAGAAGCTCGATGTCCGGACGAAAGATCAATAATTAGACTACAGGATCGATTTAAGAGAACGAGAAGCGTAGAGTATGAAAAAACATCTAGGACCAAAACAGTGCTTAATGAAGATAACCAGCTAGCCATTGCATTGGCGGTGGTGGAGAATCCAAAAATAAGTGTCAGAAAAATTAGTTCTAATTTGGAAATAAAAAAATCTTCAGTGAATAATTGTTTATTGGCAAACAAATTTCATCCCTAAAAGGTTCAATTACATCAAGAATTAAGCGACAATTATTTTGTCAATGGACCCAAAATACCACTGCTGCATTTGGACAATTAACGTAGACAAAGCCACCATAAAACGTCAAATAATTGATGATTATTAAGTCTGTCATTTGCAGAAAAGTTAAATTTGATAGAAATGCATGGCCAACTAGTTATTAAATTGAAAGCATCGCGAATTTACGCTTGCCTTTATGACACAATTTTTTAAAATCATGTTTTCATCGACATCTTTTTAAAATAGGGTATCACATGTGTCAAATTAAAGGGAATTAATTTTTTTTTTTTCGAAAAAAATTTAAAATACATGGTGTTTCATTTAAAAAAAATGAAATCTTGGTTTTAAATTCATTAAGTTTGGACCAATGTTGAACACTCTGTAGTACTTATACCAATTCTAATGACCAATTGGTGATTTAATATGTTATAACTTTTTCTTCCTAAGTTTTAGTAAAAAAATTTGAAAAGATAGTTAAAATTCAACGATATTGATGTAAACTCAATTTTAGCCAAAAATCCATTGAAAAAATCAAATCTTGACAACGTCGCATTTGATGAGCAAAATTTTTGTAAGTAGAATAGAGGACTACTAAAGGCTTTAATATAATGCAAAAAATATATGGTGTTTCTTTTAAAAAAGGTATGTCTGGCCCACCCTGGATTTTTGGTCCAACCTGTATATTTAAAATTATTTTTAAAAGGTGCGCGACGTTAACCTGTACAACATTTGTATAAAAGTTTTATTTCTTAAGTCGACCGTTTACGATATATCGTCCGCCGGCACACTAAATGGACACCCTGTATATCCGCAGAATTTACACGTGGCGTCGGTAGAAATTATACATGTGTAAGTGTTTACCTTAACTTTATTTGAAAAAAATAACATAATAACAGTATTACACAAGTTATCGGTCAATAAGGAAAACTAAAATTAAAAAAGGTTCGAAACAAATAGAAATAAAGTAACATCAAAATTATTTACAATTTAGCCATCACACGAAACCAATGAAACTATTGTGACACGATGATGATTTATCAAAAATGTTCCATTTAAATCTTCCTTCAACTTTATAATCAGAGCATTATTCATCAAGATTTCCACTAATCTCATTTTAATCCAGGTTTCAGATGAAGGATCAAACCACAGAATATAATTGATAGAAGACAAAACAATTTCCATTTGGCTGTGATGACATACCGCAGTCACAAAATTAAAAATTACGCTAGATAGGATTAAAAGGATCGAATCCCACTGCCCATACTCTTTGCCAGTCTTCTGAATAGCTTAAAAGGAGAAATAGTGTATTCTTTATTAAGTGGAGAGTACCGAAGAAGAATCCCCTCCATCTTGCCGTAACCACGCATATTCTACATCGGCTACTTCCCTCCTGAATAATAAATAGTGCCAACAAGACAAAAGCCGCTTTTTGAATGAAAAGCTTATCTGTTTTAACTTTTCGTCTAAGGATGGATCCTTACCATGCAACAGCTGCTGAAATTTGCTGGTCCACTTGTTCGACTGGGTATAGTTGGTCCCCTCAAAATGAATTGTAACTTATTAAATGTTATTTAGTTAAAAGAAATTATTTTCCAAGAAAAATAATAGATTCTAATTCATTTTAAATTTGTGGAACTAATCCATAAAAAAATCGATTCCTAACAAAAATGACTCGATTCCTTAAGAAATCCATTTCTTTCCTGCTCTAGTAGATGCTTTGTTAATTTAGTCAATAGGTACTATCTAAGAATGTTTGTGTTACACTCTTGGTAGTTTGGATGTACTAAAATCTTTGACTTCTCCAATCGTAGAGCGAATGAATTTTTATGAAGTGCAGTTATAAAAATATTTTAATGGCTCGAAACTCAGTATTGTTTAATCATAAGTATAAAATAGGTGCACCTAAACAAAATAAAGCCAACAAATTTCAGTTTAATACTTAATTTCGTGTTTTTCAAGTTTGGTATACTCTATTGATTTTTGCCAAATTTGTTTACAGAAATCGTCACTTAATTGAAAAGGCCGAGGTACTTTCCTTCCTTCGTAAAATGATTGGCCGGTAATCGTTTCGACTTCGTCTGATAGGGCTAGATATATAAGTGTCTGGGCTCCTTCCTCGGAACTCTATAAAAAAAATGTAACAATAGTAAAAATTTGGAGTCTCACATCTCTTTTAATATCACCAGTTAAAGTTAAATAAATAAATAGATAATGCCTTTATTTTACCAAGAAGAAATAAAATTACAAAACAAGAAAAATAGGAATTTTTAAGAATTTCTATAATTTTCTTATGGTATTTGCTGCAGCATGGCGCAGTCTGGTTGTAAATAGCTACTCTACTACTACTACTCAACACCATTTTGGATAATAAATGAAATTAATTAATAATTTATAGAAAAATAAAAGCATATGGAATTTAGCATAAACGTCCTTAAGAGAACTAGTGTAGTAGTAACATGTTTTATTTAGCAAAAAGCTACAAATGCATTTTTTTAACAATTTTTTATGGATTTATTTTTAAAACGCAACCTTGTTTAAACAAAAACAGAGAGAAAAGTTAAACAATTTGCAAACTGTATCAAATATTACGTATCATTTTGCTCTTCCATTAAATGTAATTTTTAGTTTTTTTTTTTAAGTTTTAGTAATATTTGAGATTTAGTAGAATTTTCCAAATTCATATATGTGCTGAATCCTTTGAAAATGGTAAAAAGTGAGAAAAAATAATAGTAGGATGAAACCCTTTGGAAAAGGAAGAGAATAGAACAAAAATGAAAGGAAAAATAAATTACGGGCGATCTGAGGTCGGGAAGGGGGGGGAGGGGGGGTTTTAAGGGTAGAAAACGATTTATCTCGATTTCCGGTAAAACTACAAGTCCTATGGAAAAACGTTAAATGGCAAAGTTGTAGGTAAAAAAAAGATCTACAACATTTGTATTTACACTTTTTTCACATAACCTCAAAATGTATGTGAAAAATTCAAATAACCAAGTTTTTGGTTTTTTATTTTTATCTTTTACAAAAATTTTTTTTTATCCACGAAATTTGGTGAAAACTTACCTTTTTATGTCCTAAATACACTGTAATTTTTTTGATTTAAAATATTTATTTTTTAACCTTATTTTGACTTAATATCGAAAAAACACCCTAATTTTCAATCGAAAATTCTCACGTCAACATATCTGCTTTTTTAAAAAAGTCGGAGGGCTTTTTGTTCATTGAAATCTCTACTTTTTGATGTTGTTAAAAAATATATACATTACTATGGTAAATGTTCTCAAAAAAATGCAAAAAAAGGAAAAAAACTTAAATCCGATTTTTTTTTTTTTAGATCAATATGTACAATTTTGAACGAAAAACGTAAGATTCCATGTTACATTGATAAAAAAAAGAGTATAAATTTTAAAAATAGCTCAAAATTGTACGTATTGATCTAAAAAAAAAATTTCTGATTCGAGTTTTTTTCATTTCTTTGCATTTTTTTGAGAACATTTACCATAGTAATGTATATATTTTTTAACACCATCAAAAAGTAGAGATTTCAACGAACAAAAAGCCCTCCGACTTTTTAAAAAAAGCAGATATTTTGACGTGAGCATTTTCGATTGAAAATTAGGGTGTTTTTTGGATATTAAGTCAAAATAAGGTTAAAAAATAAATATTTTAAATCAAAAAAATTACAGTGTGTTTAGGACATAAAAAGGTAAGTTTTCAACAAATTTCGTGGATAAAAAAAATTTTTTGTAAAAGTTAAAAATAAAAAACCAAAAACTTGGTTATTTGAATTTTTCACATTAATTTTAAGGTTATGTAAAAATAGTACAAATACAAACGTTGTAAATCTTTTTATTACCTACAACTTTGCCATTTAACGTTTTTCCATAGGACTTGTAGTTTTGCCGGAAATCGAGATAAATCGTTTTCTACCCTTAAACCCCCCCCCCCCCCCCCCTTCCCGACCTCGGATCGCCCGTAATTTATTTTTCCTTTAATTTTTGTTCTATTCTCTTCCTTTTCCAATGGGTTTCATCCTACTATTATTTTTTTTCGTTTCAAAAATTATCGACCCTGGTCTAATATGCCATCAAACCTTTATAAAAAATAGATTTATAGTAAAATATACCAGGTGTATCTCCAAAGGCATTCACCCCTATAACTTTTTTATATTTATAGATATTAACATGAAATTTTGAGATTATGCATAAGAGATGAGTCTGCATTTATTGGTAGAATTTTCAATTTGTGCTAAGCACTTCCGGTTTGACCGGAAGTGACCTTAACTTTGGTATTTTAAATGGGACATCTTGTTTATTTTTACTTATTGGGATTCAGCATATCATTCTGAGTAAAATGACACCTCACTTGTGATTTTTTTTGACGTGTTATAACATTTTTATGTTTATTTTTTATTTTCAATCTAGAGTGCTACGAATTAATTAAATCTGTTAATTTATAGTCAAGGAGTTTATGAAAACTATAATTATGTAAAAATAATTGACTTTCTAAGTTTCACAAGCGTTTAAAAAATGAAATTTTGTTTTCTTGACGTTTACTCCATTTTTCCAAATGGAACGATAGTGGTTCACTAGGATAGTAAATACGAGCATTTTTTTTCCAACAATTTAATACCATAAACTACTATGCTATTTTAAAATTGACACTGAAAAATTTGCCTTAAATCCCAATCGCAATTTTAAAAGCGTTATGCATTATTGCCGCCCTCTCTTTTCTAAAGAAATATAAAGGCGGCTTTGAAAAACAATGGAATGGTTTTGAAAAGCAATATGGCTTTAATTTAAAGTTTTCATTAGTTTATAAAACATACAATCTTGCGGCTTCAGAAAAAAATTTCTGATCACTACAAAAATTAGGAGCATATCAAATTGTTCATTTTTAGTAAAACTAACCATTTTTTCTGATTTACAATAAATATAAGTTTAATAAACGAATGACATTACAATTTTAATTACCATGATAACCATTCCATTGTTTTTCAAAGCGGCCTTTATATTTCTTTAGAAAAGACAGGGCAGGGCGGCAATAATGCATAACGCTTTTAAATTTGCGATTGGGAATTAAGGCAAATTATTTCGTGTCAATTTTAAAATAGCATAGGAGTGTATGGTATCAAATTGTTGGAAAAAAAATGCTCGTTTTAAATATCTTAGTGAACTACCATCTTTCCATTTTTAAAAATGAAGTAAACATCATGAAAACATTTCATTTTTTAAACGCTTGTGAAACTTAAAAATTAAACATAAAAATGTTATAACATGTCAAAAAATGACAAGTGAGGTGTCATTTTACTCAGAATATTATGCTGAATCCCAATAAGTAAAAATATACAAGATGTCCCGTTTAAAATACCAAAGTCAATGTTACTTCCGGTCAAACCGGAAGTGCTAAAAAATTGAAAAGTATGCCAATAAATGCAGACTAATCTCTTATGCATAATCTCAAAATTATATTTTAATATCAATAAAATGCAGAAAAGTTATAGGGGTGAACGTCTTTTAAGAAACACCCGGTATAGTCAGGCACAAAGTTCTTGGACTACATCGTTTGATGTGGTAGTGTAAAAATGTAATCATAATCATATAGACATCTTATAGGTATACTCGTGTGGTAGACTTGTATACTAGGTACCTATACCTACTTTTCCAAATAAAAATACGACAATCATCATTGCAAGCATCGATAAGTTAAGTTCATTTCTAAAAATTTTTGCCCACAGTGGTGTTACAACACCTCCAGGATGGGCTATGTTGACTGTTATTCCAGTACCTGCAATAAAAAAAGAATGCAGGTAATAAAATAGAATATAGGTAATAAAACCAGATAAAGAAATATTTTGTTAATTAATCAATAATAGTATATTATTTAACGAGCGTATAATGTAGGCCATAATAAAATGAGAATAAAGTTTACGGCACGAGCCAAAGGCGAGTGTTGTAAATCATCCGAGTGTATTATGGTTCATTAGACGCGAGTCAAATACTATACTTTATGTAAAACCATCCATTTATACAGTGCCTGAAAAAAAGTTGAGTTCATATGGGAAATATAATAATTACACTTGTTGTTTTATATAAATACGTAAAAGAAACAACATTAAGGTTTCAAATCTTCACAAAATTAGTTTATTTTTATAAAAATAAAAATAAAAACATGACATGTTTCGTAGCACTGCTACTTCGTCAGATGTCGAGATGGAAATGACAAACAAAGTTGTAGGTGTAGAGGCATTTACCTGCTAAGTACTAATTATCTAAATATTCCTTATCTTACGGGTTTTGGAAAAAACCGAGTAATAAAGTATACTTATAAATACTGAACAATAGGAATAAAAATGGTTGGAAACTAAAATATTTCAAAACAAATTTAATAAGGGTGAATTGTTAACATCTAATTGATCGTTTAAAATTTTGCCTGCTTCTTTAATTTTGTTAATTTCTAGAGATTCCAATAAAGACAACTTTTTGCTTTTTTTTTCGACATGTAAAATTTTAAAATTATCCTGAAAAGTATGGTTTTCTGATAGTAGATGAGTTGCGTACGCTGAATTTTGTTTTTTATTTAGAAAATCCCTTCTATGTTCCTGTAGTCTAACTTTAAAAGTGCGTCCTGTTTGTCCTATATAACTTTTTTGGCAAGAACCACTGTCTAATTGATAAACTCCGCATTTTTGTTCTTTGTCAGTCTTGTCTTTATTGTTTTTGATGTATTTACTTAGGTATATTGTTGTTTGTTTTAAAAGCTATATTAATGTTTTGTCTCTTTAAAATGTTGCTAACCTTGTCTGAAGTGTTTCCTATATAAGTCATTGTTTTATATGTTTTATGTGTGTCTTTGTGCCCTTGTGAAGCAAACCAAAATATCGTCAACATATCTATACCAGTGTAGACATTTTTTTTATTTTCTTTTCTAAACTGTTCATAAATATTTCTGCTAATAGTGGACTTAGTGGGGCTACCCGTTTTAAGTCCTTTTTTCGCTGAGTAGATAAAAATGTCTATACTGGTATAGATATGTTGACGATATTTTGGTTTGCTTCACAGGGACACATAGACAACTAAACTCATTTTTACAATATATAAACAGCCTACATAAAAATATTGAATTCACAGTCGAAACCGAAACAAACAATTCAATAAACTTCTTAGACTTAAACATTTCCAAAAGTGATCAAAAATACAAATTCCCCATTTATCACAAACCTTCCCACACAGATACGACAATACATTACACGACTCTACATCCCAATTCCCATAAATTAGCCGCTTACCATAGCATGATCCATAGACTGATCACCGTACCGATGGTCTCGGAAGAATATAACAAAGAACTTAACATTATTAAATAAATTGCTGTAAATAATGAATATTCCCCCAAAACAATAGACAATATACTCAAAAATAAATTAAACAAAAAAACTTTTTCACTAATTTATCCTCGGGTAAAAGACACACATAAAACATATAAAACAATGACTTATATATGAAACACTTCAGACAAGGTTAGCAACATTTTAAAGAGACAAAACATTAATATAGCTTTTAAAACAAACAACAATATAAGTAAATACATCAAAAACAATAAAGACAAGACTGACAAAGAACAAAAATGCGGAGTTTATCAATTAGACTGTGGTTCTTGTCAAAAAAGTTATATAGGACAAACAGGACGCACTTTTAAAGTTAGACTACAGGAACATAGAAGGGACTTTCTAAATAAAAACAAAATTTAGCGTACGCAACTCATCTACTATCAGAAAACCATACTTTTCAGGATAATTTTAAAATTTTACATGTCGAAAATAAAAGCAAAAAGTCTTTATTGGAATCTCTAGAAATTAACAAAATTAAAAAAGCAGGCAAAATTTTAAACGATCAATTAGATGTTAACAATTCACCCTTATTAAATTTGTTTTGAAATATTGTAGTTTCCAACCATATTTATTCCTATTGTTCAGTATGTTATAAGTATACTTTATTACTCGGTTTTTTCCAAACCCTGTAAGATAAGGAATATTTAGATAATTAGTACGTAGCAGGTAAATGCCTCTACACCTACAACTTTGTTTGTCATTTCCATCTCGACATTTGACGAAGTAGCAGTGCTACGAAACATGTCATGTTTTTATTTTTATTTTTATAAAAATAAACTAATTTTGTGAAGATTTGAAACCTTAATGTTGTTTCTTTTACGTATTTATTTAATATGGATCTTCATCAAGTAACGATCGAATCAATTACACATTTGTTGTTTTATGACAATTACACTTTTTGTATTATGGATAGCATAATGCTCTTATTATCAGAAGTATTATGCATCTATTACCTTATTAAATGGTTGTAGATAAAGTTGTTTATTAGCCTTTAAATAGGCAGGTACTAAAGGAACAACTTCAATTAAATAACGGTTTGTGAAAGCATCAGGGGCGGCATTAGGGTGGGGCAGAGGTGCGCCCCTTAAGACTACCTTCCCTAAGGTTAATACAGTGTGAGTTTATAACTTGGAATAAATTCAGTACATTTTTTTTTGAAATATCTGAATGCTCTGCAGTTGGATTCTTTGATAATAATCTTTAATATGTTTTTGTTTTTCTTTGATTTAAATATATATTTTAATTTTTGAAGAAGTAGTCCATACTCAACGTGGAGTTAAATGTATAAAAAAAGAAAAGCACAAAGTCTTTCTCCACAATATGTAATTAGAAAAACTAGGGGAACCTAGAATAATTCATAATTCAATTCGACATGTTTCGAGTGTAGAAACACTCATCATCAGGAAAACAAAGTAAATAGTACTATGCTGTTATTGTTAGCGATAGAGAAAATAAAAGTGGGATTGAGCCGTAATTTAGCTTCTAAAGGTGTACAAGAGGTGTAAAAATTGAATAGTCAAAAGACCGACAATCAACAATCAAGACTTCAGCATACTGGAAAGATAAGGGTTAGTGCAAAGGCCCTCTCTTGGGCAGAAAAATAAAGAAAGTAAAAGAAAAATTAGGGAGTTTTATCAGACTTTGTGGAAATCATTTATGAAGTAGGGGAAGGTCGCCTCTGATGGCATACTTCCCATGATGATGTGACGTGCGCGCGTATTGACCGTTTAGTTGTGAGTCGAATTTCAGTCGTGACGGACGTTTTTATGTAAAGTTATATAATAGAACAGAAATTGTTAAGTGCCGAAGTAATATTAGCCAGTTTTTCCGATAACTATAGATGTTACTTTGCTATGATTATTTTAAATCTAAGTTGTGGTTTTAATTTTTATAAATGGCATATCCATTGGTTTCCTATGATGGCATACCTATAAATACATATAAATAGGTATGCCATCATAGGCGTCATATTCAAAACGGCGCTACTTTTACTTTTCTTTTAGAATTTTCTTTTAGGCGTTTCTAAAATTTCATAAAACTTAATTCTGTACTCAAAGTGTAGTGTATGCTTTGACTCCCGCCGGGGTAACTGGGCCGTAAAAAGCCTGGTACCCCAACAGTATTTTTTACAAAGCTAAATGATAAGCCAATCTACCTAATTTTATTAAATTTCATTTGCTACATGACCCTTTTTTTATCTTTTACAGATGCTTTGACTATTATGAAATTTTTTTTTATGTTTCTTTCCCTCTTATTTTAATACCCTTACATGTCTCTGACAAAGATAAATAAAACTTAAGATTTTTCACTATACCTTCTTCATAAAGTCTGATAAAACTCCCTAATTTTTCTTTTACTTTCTTCATTTTTCTGCCCAAGACAGGGCCTATGCACTAACCCTTATCTTTCCAGTATGCTGTAGAAGTCTTGATTGTCTTTTGACTATTCAATTATTACACCTCTTGTACACCTTTAAAAGCTCTATTACGGCTCAATTCCACTTTTATTTTCTCTATTGCTAACAATAACAGCATAGTACTATTTACTTTGTTTTCCTGATGATGAGTGTTTCTACACTCGAAACATATGTCGAATTGAATTATGAATTATTCTAGGTTCGCCTAGTTTTTCTAATTAAATATTGTGGAGAAAGACTTTGGGCTTTTCTTTTATCTATAATATATTTTTATGTTTTCCTTTCCATTTTTAGGAATTTTTAAAAATACTTTAAAAGTCGTCGTTCTTTTTAATTTTTATTATTTTAATAAACAAGATAAACAATTACTATAAATTATAAAAAATTTGTCCATCTTTTTTTTAAACTTTGGTAGTTAATAAACTTCGTCCTTTTATTTCTACTTTACCATTAAATTTCTAGAATTAGGTACCTCATGTAATATAAAATATATTTTATGATACATAAAAACACTTTAGAGACGGCCATTAAACCTATATTAAGGAGGGAGTATCAACATGCTTGCCAACCTATAACCTATTTCGCGTAGATTTATTTATCTTTTCTAGCTTATATACAAAATTTAAAGAAACTCAGTATCGACTTGATATTCTATAGGTAATAATTGACATATTTAATAAATATCAAGGAATTTCATAACTTATTTTAGGAGAATTGTAAAGCGAAAAATATCGGGTAAGATTTTTTTTAACATTATTATGTCATTGTCACTCATTGTTCTTTCACTATACAATTCTCCCAAAATTAGCAATGAAATAAATTGATATTTTTGTAATATATCAGATACTACCTAAATAATGTACCTACCGACGATATTGATTTTCTTTAAATGTTACTTATTAAAATAATAAATTCAGAAATCAACGCAAAATAGGTTATAGGTTGGCAATAGATTGAATGACGTTGAGAATTCAACCTTAAGGGAGAAAATCCATATATGATTCTAAAAAACTGTAGGTACCAGTTAACGTAATATATTCGTAGATTTTTCATTAGATACAAAAAAAAATCATACTTCCTCAATCAGTTCTCTTAAGTTCAATAAATATTGTTAAAAATTTCAAACCTAACTTTTGTGCCATAAAAAAAATTTCGGAAATTTTTTTCTGCATGGGTTCTACCTTGGATAAAATAATACGTCGAAATTTTGGGAACGTTTGCTTTAAATGATTGGTAATAATTATTATCAAATTTTAATTGATATTAATTATTAAATTTTGGTGTGAAACTTTCTTATTTTATCTGAAATCCTTTCTTGATAACGAAAACTAGTGATTTTTCTGGATCGAAAGTCGTTTACACAATCGGAACATATTTGCTCTCCCCCCCCCCCCCAATACCTTTTTCTTGGGAGCATTACCCATGGGACCCATAGACAATTTACCTTTAGAAAAGCAAATCAATAATCACGAGAGTGGCAGATTTATAGCCTCGCGCATGTAAACAAAGCTAGACACTCTTAGACATGCGTACTGCAACATTATCGTTTGACAAATGGGAAAATAGACAGGTCCGGGCTTTCAAATTTAACTTCTTGCCAAAAAATTGGAAATTCTTCTCAATTTTTGATCAAGTTTGGAAAAAAGGTAGTGATTTCTGGCATTTTAAGTAGTAGTAAACCTATCAGATTTTAAGAATAGAAAATTGTTTTTAAGGTTTTGTTTTTAAAATTTGTTTAAAAATGATTTGTCGTCGTGTTTTTAGTTCGAAAAGGAAGAGAACAAGAGAATTAAACTAGTCCTATAAAATCGAATATAAAAACAAACAAAACCAGCAAAATAACCAATCTACGGTGTTATCGCGTACCTAACCTCAAGTCAAATATTAAGTTGGTATATTTATAACTTGTATTGATTTTTATAATTTGGCAAAAACTTGGGTGTAAAACATTTTCAAGCACAATTTCTTGTTCAAGAACTTGAAAAAACCCGAAAATATTAAACACCCACAATAAACAACAAGGAATCTACAGAGAACTCTTAAAACACAACAACAAAAATGGCGGCCGAGCCGGTTCTGGAGTGTATTTTGAGCATGTCGCTAAAAAAGAACGGGCGGGGCGGGAAAGCATCTGACCGAGAAGCCGTGCGCTCGGACGTATTTTTTTACCCATAACAGGTAACGTTAGTTTGCGCAGGAGATAAGCTGTACGTATCTAAAGAGGTAAATCGTCTATGGCATTACCCCATCAATCAAGAAAACAAATACCCAGGTAGCAAGGTGACGTATTTAAGACGTCCAATATTGGTAATCAGCGACGTCATAAATTACGTAAATGAAATGTTAAAAAGACATGCTTAAATCACAGACCAATAACGTATTTTTTGACGTAAAAAATACGTCATATTAAGACGTCTTTTTAGGTGTAGAAAACGTCAATAAACGTCATATTTTTTTTTTTAGCTGTATTCAAAACTGCAAATATTCCGAACTGATTTGGGTGTAAAATAAACACTCCGTTTTCCAGAAAATAATTAAAGTATTTAATGAAACTGCTAATATATGTTTTTAAAAACTAATATGCGGAAATTTTTAACACCTTATTATATCCTTAAATTATTTTCTAACTTTTTATGATTTTTTAAACATCCTGTATCAATATAACGAACATTTACTAAAAACTTCTTAAAATAATACATAATAGGGGTAAAAAAATACATACACCTAAATATTTTATGTACAAAAAAATCCTTTTAATGATAATAAATTAAATATTACACCTTTCATGTGTGTGCAGAATTGAAAAAATGCTAAGGAATCCTTTAATGCCGGCCAAAATACTTCTTTTTTTCGGGGCGTCATCTGTTGAAAATATTACTTTATTTTATCATCTTTGTGTATTTTTATTAACCCTATATTTATATTGTTATGTACCAGTTGAGTCAGTTAATAATTTGTCAATGTAATGTCTAAAATATATTTCCTTTGAAGTCGAATACTTATTTATTATTAGAGATTCTTTGCTAAGGGGTGAACTACTTCAACATGGTAGCAGAGCGTGGTTCCCTAGAAGAGTGAAGAATAAGTGAGAGAGTTTTTTTTTCCGAAAGTAGTCATTGAATAAAGCGTAATATAAGATGGACGCAAGTAAGGTTCAAATAAGATTATTGGAAGGGAAAAACAACTGGTCGACGTGGAAATATAAAATATGTATTCTGTTTAGAAGCATTTTAGGCGCTGTAAATGTTGTAGAAGGTAAATTAGTATCACCTTTACCTTTATCTGAAAATGCTAGTGGAGAGCAGATTCTGATTATCAAGTATGACAAAGACTTAACCTATTACACTCAAGCTGACAGTAATGCTTTGCTTGTCTTAACCATCAATATGACACAAGAAACATTACAAAAGGTTATGCGATTCTCAAGTGCAAGAGAGGTATGGTTAGAACTTCACAGATTGTATGATGGAAACATTGATGAAAAAAACCTATGACCTATGCATGCAATTCTTCAGGTGTAAAAGGGAAATTGAGGATGATATAGTTACTCATACTTCTAAACTGAAAAATTTGTGGAATGAATTGCAAGTTGAAATTTCCAAGTAGAAAGCAGCACAAGGTGTAACGTGCAACTGTGATTTACCTGAATTGTTATTGATTTGCGAGATACTAGGGACTTTATCAGAAGGATATTTTTCATTCAAATCAAGTTGGATGCTGATGTCTAGGTCAGATCGTACCTTAGATAATTTGACGGCCCAGCTTTGTTCTTATGAAAAGGCTTTATCCAGTAAAAGTGAAGAACGTCACAAGGCCTTAGTACTTGAAAAGGCGAATTTATCAAAATTTAGTGGTAAACCAAAGAAATGGATATGCAATTATTGCAAAAAGGAGGGACATATAGTCAAACAGTGTAGAAAGTGGAAAGCTGATGGGAAACCTCCAAAGCCGAAGATTAATGAACGTGCAAATATTACTTTGGTAACTGTAACTAGTGCTGTATTAAGTAAACGCGATCATGAAGAAAATTGGTATGTCGACAATGGTGCAAGAAATCATATTTGTAACAACAGTAATTTGTTTACAACATTCAAACCATTTAAGAAATCATATAGTACTCATCATATAGTTACTACAGCAAAACAGTTGGTGCTTTGGGAAAAGGTACAGTTCTCGTTGAAGTAGAAATGAAAGGGCAGAAAAACAGACTAGAGCTTTCTGATGTTTGCTTAGTTCTAACGATACAGAAAAATATATTTTCAGTTTTAGCAGCACAAGATCGAAATTAAAAAAGTAAATTTGTTTCCAGTTCAAAAACGTGTACTCTTGATATTGATGGAAGGGCTGTATTAATTGGATCAAGAAGTAAATATGGAGGATTCTTTAAGTTAGATGTTGAAAAGGTGCATCCAGAACAAGAAATTCAAGCAAATGTAATATACAATGAAAATTTACTTCACCTATACCATGAGAGACTAGGACATCAAAATAAAAGACACGTTAAGATGATTTTACAACGTGAACTTGGAATCAGTGTAAAATTGGATTCTGAACGTTGTGAAGGCTGTATGTATGGAAAATCTCATGTACTAAAGTTTAAAAGTAGGGAAAGAGCTAAAACACCAGGAGAACTTATACATGCTGATGTATGTGGACCATTTGAAGCTTCCCAGAGTGGTAACAAATACTATGTTGTGTTTAAAGATGACTTTAGCAGATATCGCTTCATTTATTTTATGAAAGAAAAATCTGAAGTCGCTGACAAATTCAATATTGTCTTAGCACAGATAAAAGTTGATGGATATTTTGTAAAGGTATTTTTATCGGATAACGGAGGTAAATTTGTTTGCAATAGAGTGGAGCAAATATTAAATCAGCATGGAATAAGACTAAGAAAAACAATGCCCTATACTCCACAGCAAAATGGATGTTCAGAAAGAGAAAATAGGACAATAGTGGAGACTGCAAGGTCACTTATACATTCTGGTGAAGGCATGCCTCAATCTTTATGGACAGAGATGATAAATACTGCTGCTTATATTTTAAATCGATCTGGAGTTTCTGGTGTTGAGGGGAAGTCGCCACATGAAGTTTTGTTTGAAAAGAAGCCTAACCTAAAACATTTGAGAATCATTGGAAGTACATGCTATGCCCATATTCTTAAGCAACATAGGAAGAAAATGGGCAAGAAGGCTGAAAAAGGTGTTTTAGTTGGATATGACAATGATGATGGATATCGTATTTGGTTGAAAGAGGCTAAGAAGGTAATACGATCAAGTGATGTCACATTCGATGAAAAAACGTATTTTCACTTATAATCTCCCTAGTGCTCGAATTATTTCCGGAAATTTTTCCGAAGGAACGCATTTTTTGAAAATTTCCCCGAGTCGTAGACGAGGGAAAATTTTCTAGAAAAATGCGTGACTGAGGAAGAATTTCCGGATATTAATTCAAGGACGCGGGGGATTCGGTAAGAAAATTTCACACCTAAAATTTATTTGAATTATTTTATTGAAATTATCCATAATTATGGAAATACTTTAAAAAAGTTTCCTCACCGGTTTGTTAAACGAAATGCAAAAAATATAAGTGAAAATTATCCTTTTTATTTATTTTTACTACATTTCATTTACTAAAACAAAGGGAAAGCATAGTACAGTCTAGTTTAGGCTAGTTATGCCAGATAAAACAATTTTTAAAATCTAGGTAGATAGTAGATACCACAGTCAAGTAGACTTAGGCTTGTGATGTCAAAATCGTCTCTGCTATACGTCACGTCGACAGTTATTTCTTAAACGTGCTTCTTTAGTTCACAATAATTAAATCATGGCAGTAAACAATCAAGAAACTAATTTTAAGCCCTATGGTATTTGTAAATCTTGCTCTGAAATAGGGGACATTAATATGTCTCATAAAAATTTAAAGTATTTGCAATGTTTAATGGAAAAAACTGAATTAAATCCCCATCAAGAAAACCTTTTCTCAGCTATCCAGAAGATTTTGGAGGACGATATCCCATGCTTTTTAAGAAAAACCAGAATTCAGCAGAACAAAATTGCATCCAAATATTACATCTATTATATTAAACATAGACATCTGATAGAAGTGGAAAGGGAAGATAACCATTATCCTTGTTATTCTCCATTACGAAAAGAAGAGTTCGAACCAGAATTCCAAAAATGTTTAGCCTTAATGAAAGAAATATTCGGTAAATAAATATTTGTATTTATTTAGTATTATAAAATGAATAAAAATATTAAATACCAAAATTTGATCCTGAATACTGATTTTCGGATCATATGATAGCTGTCAAGAAAAAATTTCCACTTATTAATTTTGTTCGCCTAGCTTGGCAGGAGGAGAAAAATTTCCGAAAAATTTGAAGGTTGTCATTGGTAACTGTCGAAATGAAAGTGTGTGATTGGCTTAGAATGACCGGTGTGAAATTTTTAGTTAAATGAATCAGATGTGGAAATACCTAAAGAAGTCCCAGAATAGAGAGATACCGAAAAATCTAGTGAAGAAAACGAGACAACTAAATTGTTTCCAGAAATCGAAGATACTGA
The DNA here is from genome assembly GCA_963969555.1 of Polydrusus pterygomalis. NCBI lineage: Eukaryota > Metazoa > Arthropoda > Insecta > Coleoptera > Curculionidae > Polydrusus > Polydrusus pterygomalis. Next base: position 39,367,325 of record OZ018379.1, read on the forward strand.
AGATATAGAAAATACCGAAATTGTTAATTTTGATGACAATAAAAGTATGTTAGAAGAATCAATTTCCAGTAAAGTCTTAAGACCCCGAGAAACGATAAAAAAACCTGTTAGATTTAAAGGTTTTATAATGACAGTTGCCTCAGACATTATGCAATACAAGGAGCCATCAAGTTCTCAGGAAGCTATTGGAGGTAAAGAAAAAGAGCAATGGTTATTAGCGATGCAGAAAGAGTTAGAATCACTTAGCAAAAATAATACTTTGGTTCTTGGAAATTTACCTAAAGGAAAAAGAGCTATATCTTGCAAATGGGTGTATAAAGTTAAAACATACCCAGATGGTTCAATAGATAAGTACAAAGCCAGATTAGTTGTAAAAGGCTTTTCACAGAAAAAGGGCACTGATTATACCAAAACTTTCAGCCCAGTTGCAAAATCAGGCACTATAAGAGCTGTTTTAAGTATTGCTGCCAGTGAACACATGAAATTAACTCAATTTGATGTCTGCACAGCATTTTTATATGGTGATCTAAAGGAGGAGGTGTATATGAAGCAGCCAGAAGGTTATGAAGATGGGACTAATCGTGTATGTTATCTTCAGAAAAGTTTATATGGTCTAAAGCAGGCACCTCGTTGTTGGAATACAAGATTTGTAAATTATTTAAGAAAGTTAGAATTCAGACAGAGTGATGCTGATCCATGTTTATTTATTAAGGGAGAAGAAAGAAGCACGTTGTTATTGGCACTTTATGTAGACGATGGTATTATTGCATGTAATAATGACTCTATGAAAGATGTTTTTATTGAAAATTTGAAAACGGAGTTTGACATTACGGTTAAACCTGCAAATTATTTTTTGAGATTAGAAATAGAAACCTGTGATAATGGATCTGTGCGAGTAAGTCAAGAAGCTTATGCCAAGAGAGTTTGGAGATATTCGGGATGACTGAGTGCCGTCCAGTATCTACACCAATTATTAAAGAAACTGTTGAGCCTGAGAAGGATACACAAGAAGGCTTTAATTCAAAAGAATTTCCTTATAGGCAAGCTGTTGGTGCCCTAATGTACCTCATGACTGGTACTAGACCTGATATAGCATATGTTGTTGTTTCAAGAAGTTTATAAAATCCTACACCTTCAGACGTTGTTAAAGTGAAGCGAATTTTCCGATACTTAAAGGGGACACTTAATTATGCAATAATTTATAAATCAAGGCATAAGAAACATATTATTGAAGGTTACAGTGATGCTGAGCATGGTGGTGATGAAACAACAGGCCGCTCAACTACAGGGGTGGTGTGTCTATATGCTGGAGGAGCCGTATCTTGGCTTAGTCAACGACCGTCTTCAGTTGCAATTTCCACTACTGAAGCAAAAATTGTTGCTGCAAGTGAAGCTGCAAAAGAGGTAATATGGCTTAAGAGACTTTATGAAGAAGTGATTGAAGTAAAATCCATTCCTGTTTTAAATATCGACAATGAAGCCGCTATTAGATTAGCTCAGAATCCGGAATTCCATAGGCGTACAAAACATATTAGAATTAGACATTTTTTTGTACGTAAACTAGTGATGGAAGAAGAGATTAAAGTTTTAAAAATTGCGACTTTTGTTCAACCTGCCGATCTAATGACCAAGCCATTATTCAAGCCCAGACTAAAGTGCTTGTTAGAGATTATTGGGTTAAATAAATCACTTGGTGGGGGAAAGTGTTGAAAATATTACTTTATTTTATCATCTTTGTGTTTTTTAATAAACCCTATATTTATATTGTTATGTACCAGTTGAGTCAGTTAATAATTTGTCAATGTAATGTCTAAAATATATTTCCTTTGAAGTCGAATACTTATTTAATATTAGAGATTCTGTGCTAAGGGGTGAACTAGTTGAACATCATCGTCACCCAGTTTGAGTGCATAACGGCTACTCCCCCGCCGTTATTTGCCTCGAACTCGATAATCTGGTACATTTATATTCGTTTATAACACAAAATATATAGAAACCATGATAGAAACTAAATCACCATAAACTTTTCACTTTCACTTTTGCCGAACGGTCGACTGCCTGACTGCTAGCGCCATCAACAGAATACCAATGCGTTCTACCTTCTGTCAGACTGCCAATGTCATAAAACGATTTGATATTCGCAGACCTTTAATGACAAAATATTTGCTTTCGCAAATTTTACATACATAAATGGTTAATTTGAAATGGTAATATTTTAAAAGTTTTTTACATTGGTATTTAAACATAAAAACGTAAGAAGATAATATATATATTAAAAGTTTAATGATACGTAGGTGCCTTTACCTATAAGAAAAAGCTATTCTCAGGCGTTTTACTTATTTATAACCGGTCCCGCTATATTTTCAAAAAACTTGGTCACTTTTACTTTTTAATGATACGTATAATTTAATAAAATGGCTAAAAATCGACGTGTTTATTACGTAAAATTATGGCGTACCTATAAGACACGTGTTAAAAACTACGTTATTTTGACGTCATCTCGCGACCAGAAGACGTCAACTGACTAAAAATCCCCAATATTCGACGTCATAAAGACGTCATCCTGCTGCCTGGGTAATTGCAGCCAATACAAGGTGCTTTTGAAAAGTTTAACTAATTATCGTTTACCGAATGGGAAAATAGAAGATACGAAATACCCGGTATTTTACCCCAATGGTCTTTACTACATTGCATCCGAGTCACTAAACGCACAAACATACTACATAAAAATTAGAAATCCATAAATATTAAACATCCACAATCCGCCACAATAGTAAAGAAGACAACAAGAAATCATATGTGTAAATTTAGCAACGTTCATCAACAACACCGCCTTTTAAACTTTTTTTGGGGTACGTGTACCGTTTGCAAACGAATTTTAATTTTTTTACTGGCGAAAATTGACATTCTACCATTGGAATTGACCGTCATTAGTAAACTACCCCATAGGGGTAAATTACCAGCTGTACACGAATTTCCACAAACCCGGAAAAAAAAAGTTACAAGAAAAAAACTTCGAAAATAAACGAATTTTAATTTACAAATAAAGGATATTAGTGTCTACCTATATTAAATATAAAACTGTGGCGAAGATTAAAATTCTACCATTTGGATTTATCGTCTTATGTAAACTACCCCATAGGGGTAGAATTTCAATCTTCGCCACTAGAAAAATTAAAATCATTTGCATACGCTACTTTTCGAAGTTTTTATCCTATAACTTTTTCCTCCGGTTTTTTGGAAAGTCGTAGGGGGTAATTTACCCCTTTGGGGTGGTTTACTAAAGATGATAAATCCAAATGGGAGAATTCTAATCTTCTCCACTAAAAAAATTAATATTCGTTTACAAACGCTACAAGCGGAATTGACACATACCCCAAAAAAAGGTTGTTGCTGATAAACATCTTTAACTTCACACATAGGTATCAAGAAATCCACAGAGAAAGCGTAAAACACAATAACAAAAATGGCGCAGAGCTAGTTCGAGCTGAGGATGTCGCTAAACAAGGAAAACCTGATAATAAGAGGGTTATGCGCATGTCCATACCGTAGGACGGTAAGGCAAATTATGACTGGCGAGCTATGCGCATAAACTTATTTTTTCACCCATAAAACTTAACATTTGAAAGAATAAAACTCTGTACTCCGGAGGCATAAGACACCATGTCAAATTTTTACAAAAATTAGGTAACTATATAGTTTTATTCAGAAAATTAAACTCTTTTGCGGGGCTATAACACCATGTCCAATTAGTTAAGGTAGCTGAGAAACAGGGTAGACTTTTAACACTATGTGCGTTTTTATTCAGAGGCCTAAGACACGTCAAGGTAATAATATCTGTATGCATGCCTCGGATCTTTAGTAATATCTTAAGCAACACATTTAGCGGCATAGAACACTATAATATAATCACTTGGTGTTATATGCCTCTAACTAGATCTATATAATAGTAGGTGGGGATTACACATAATGTTAAACGCCAGCTGCCTATCGGCATTTAGGCGGCAATAAGTTTTTATTTGGTCTACTCATTATTACTTTTCCTTTTACCAAAATGCATACCATTTCCATTTAATATACTTGTTACGGGTAAAGTTAGATATGCGAGTAAACCTAGGTTTACCCGGATAAAGGTATATCGGCAACCGGTTTGTTCGTTGTTACCCAGAGCATTTTTGTTAAATTTTACCCGGGTAAACCTAGGTTTACTCGCTTATCTAACTTTACCCGTAACATACTCATTTTTTGTAAAAATTGGACATAGTGTCGTATGCCTCCCGAGTACAGTATTATGGCTTATAATTTTTTACAGGTATAGAACACTATGTCCATTAAAATACAAATTATGATAATTAAAATTTAAAAAAAAAATTATTTACAAAGAAACACTAAATAATTAATACTTTGTGTAGTGAAAGTAAGATAATACATTCATAAATTAACACTAACCTCAAAATTATGTTAAACTTAATTGTTTTTACTAAATATCCACAAAGTAAGCTGATGGCACATAGTGTCGTATGCCTCTCGAGTACAGAACTTAACTTTTGTTTGCGCACGAGATGAACGGATCTAAAAGTAAATATCGATTGTTTTAACCGACATGAAATGAAGTCAGAAGTAGAGAGGGAGGGAGTCCACAGCAGATTTAGAAAATATCCATATAATATGTTGGATATTTAAGTAACAAATTATATTGTGCCTAGCTATAGTAACTACTCTATTCTACTTACCTCTTAGCTTTTTACCAAAAATATAACCTGCAGCTGCTAAGGCTAATTTCGAATTACTGTAGGTTCCTGTTATTTTAGCTGTGAGCTTACGAAAATATTCCTTGTTGGGATTCAAGCTGTCGATTGTCATATCAGAAACATAAGCAGCAACTGAACTTGTAAATATAACACGACTGGGAGCTGACTTTTTTAGAAGATCTGTAATCAAATATAAGAAACAAAATAATAATCTTCGATATAGTAACATTCTTAAAGAGGAAGTTTTGACAGTTTAAATTTGAAACGATAAAAATGCCTAAGTAAAAATATATTATATTATATAATATACAGGGTGTTCATTTGAAAACTTCCCACCTCGACTTTCCTGCTTTGAAATGAAAATGTGGAAAATCGCTCGAACCCGTCGATTTTTATTTCGAGGGGGACATCTTTTGCGTATATTGTCAATCTTGTTACTTCAAGCCCCTAGGAGGGAAGGGGGGTAAAATCTAAATCTTAAATGGATAGCCCTATTTTATATATTTTTTTTGGATTCTGCATAGAATTCTGAACATTTTTTAATAAAAGCATTATTAGTCTATACTTAACAGTTTCCGAGATATTGACTCTGGAAAAATTACATTTTTGAACTTTGACGGCATCTAGCTTTCTAACTGTTCGTCTTAGAGCAAAACGGCTTATATGTCCCTATCTTCGATTTTTATTATCTTTCCAATAGTGTCAACTTCCGGTCAAACCGGAAGTACTATATTTCTTACATCCGGTTTAACCGAAAGTTCACACTATTGGAACGATAATAAAAATCGAAGATAGGGACATATAAGCCGTTTTGCTCTAAGACGTACGTAACAGTTGGAAAGCTAGACGCTGTCAAAGTTCCAAAATGTAATTTTTCAAGAGTAAATATCTCGGAAAATGTTAAGTATAGACTCGTCGTGGTCTACCCGCCCCAGGGTATCCATTGAACTTGGATCCCTGTGTATTCCAATATAAAAAATAGTTACACACTTGTCCGATATGCCACTATATTTTCTTTTTCTTTTAATTATTTTCGCGGACACTATATCATATTTTAAACATTTTTATGGATTAAAACTCAAACGGATTGCGCGCATTCTGGTGGGTGCCATCGTTGATCTGTTTTCTTGTCTGCAAAATGGCAGATGTTTTCGGTGAAAACGCAAATAGCGTTCCCTATACTGGATTGTGGTTGCACTTCGTGGTTTATTTAGTTGTCTACCTTTCGATTATACCAGTGTAACTATCTTTTATATTGGAGTTGGTTCCGTGGGATGGCGCTAAGGTGTATTGAGGGCCGCCTTGATTCTACAAGTAGGCTTTTAGTACATTTTTCCGTCGTTCTTGGAATTGCTTGGGTTATGGCTGTCCGTCGAGTCCTAACAAGGACGAAACGGCCGTCGTGGTCTACCCGCCCCAGGGTATCCATTGAACTTGGATCTCTGTGTATTCCAATATAAAAAATAGTTACACACTTGTCCGATATGCCACTATATTTTCTTTTTTTTTAAGGTTGAATTCTCAACGTCATTCAATCTATTGCCAACCTATAACCTATTTTGCGTTGATTTTTTAAGTTTATTATTTTAATAACTAACATTTAAAGAAAATCAATATCGTCGGTACATTGTTTAGGAAGTATCTGATATATTACAAAAATATCAATTTATTTCATTGCTAATTTTGGAAGAATTGTATAGTGAAAGAACAATGAGTGACAATGACATAATAATGTAAAAAAAAATCTTACCCGATATTTTTCGCTATACAATTCTCCTAAAATAAGTTATGAAATTCCTTGATATTTATTAAATATGTCAATTATTACCTATAGAATATCAAGTCGATACTGATTTTCTTTAAATTTTGTATAAAAGCTAGAAAACATAAATAAATCTACGCGAAATAGGTTATAGGTTGGCAAACATGTTGATACTCCCACCTTAATAGATGCTTTTTTTTTTTAATGTTCAGAATTTTATGCAGAATCCAAAAAAATTATATAAAATAGGGGTATCCATTTAAGATTTAGATCGTACCCCCCCCCCATCTCTCCTAGGGGCTTGAAGTAACAACATTGACAATATACGCAAAAGTTGTCCCCCTCGAAATAAAAATCGACGGGTCCGAGCGATTTTCCACATTTTCATTTTAAAGCAGGAAAATCGAGGTGGGAAGTTTCAAAGGAACACCCTGTATATAAGATATCTTTATTACTTTATTCTTTATTATTGTACAAAAGTAGAACAAAATGCGTTTGTTTTCTGAATTTGAAACATATATTACATGGATCAGGTCAACTAATTTTAATCCTTATCGTCACATTATTACCTAGTAATATTTCCAGTGCCGTAACAAAAACTGAGTGCCCCCCCCCCGCAAACATTTTTAGGGGCCCCCTCTCCATAACGAATGGAAAATGATCATTAATTTTTTCATTACCATTGCGTTCGGGTTTTTAAAACTTTTGAATTCGTTAATCGTGTAATAATTTAATTAGGGTTAAACCCACATTATGTGTTAAGTATACCTACTATTAAAACAGCAAACAATTCGAATTTATTTTATAATCCTAGGTAGACTGGTAGACATAAAATAGATAGTTATTAAGCCATTATACCTTATATTCCAGCAAACATGATACAAAATCAAAATTTTAAAACACCACTTATAATGTTGCTTACCATAATATGGTAGTAACAGCGGTAGCAGTGATCGAACCTCATAGAATCCAAAAGACAGAAAACAGTAAAACACATGAACACTTAACAAGTCTGCACAAACATTATGTCACTGAGTACTATAATACAAGGTATTATACGGAACGACCAGATCGTCGAGAGTTTTTTTTGCAAAATCGTTTATAATTTCGTCGATATTTATTGTTTTAACAAACTCGTTTTCAATACTGATCAAGGATAATTCTGAAAGGTGTTGTTGTCCCATGGTGTTACGTAAATAGGTTTTTAGTATTTTAAGTTTGGAGAAAGATCGTTCCCCTGATGCCACACTAACTGGTAAAGTTAGAAATAACATCACTGCACTTGATACATCTGGAAAATTTAAAGGAACACTCTGATTTTTTATCAATAAATGATCCGCAATTTCTTACACTGTTTTTAATTTTGAAATACTATCTCCAAGTCCCTTTTTGAGGCTTAAAATTTGACTAGGATTGACAATGGACAAGTCTTTATGGTGTATCGTTTGTAAATTCTACGCTGTCACGTATACTTCTTCTTCACTTAACGAACTTAAATTCTCAGGATATAAAAAATAAAAGAGGCCGTCCATGTGGCCCCCCCGGCTGGCTGGCGGGGGGGCCACTGGCTGTTTGTTACGTCACTGAATATTTCACAATATTTTGGTACCGTTTGTAAAAATAGTTAATAATAGAAAAGAAACCTTTACCAGTTAGAAGATGGGTCAACAAAAAATGACTAAAATAGTTGACTTGCATGGTTTTATGTAATCCATCTTCAGTGCTTTTTTCGTTTGCAAATTCTCCAATACCAGCATTACAAATTAAAATATTTAATTGTGCTTCTGTGGCGAGGATGTCCTTTGCAAATTCTCTTACAGATTTAAACGATAGAAGATTAACTTTTTTACCTGAAAAAATATTAAATTTTATAATATTTTACTTTATAATTGGGTTTTTTCTATCTAAGAAAATTCGTTTTGTCAAAAAAAAAAATGGATATATAAAGCAAACACTATATTGTGTTAAATTCCACTATACCGGGTGTCCACGGAAGGTGGCTCGCCCCTCTAACTTTTTTGTTTTTCAAGATAACGAAATAAAATTCGGGGGATTTGTATACGACATAAAACTGCGTTATTTGACAGGTGACTCAACATTATGGAACTTCCGGTTTAACCGGAAGTGACATAAACTTTCGATTTTTAAATGGGACACCTGGTATATTTTTACTTTTTTTGACTCCATATAACATTCTTAATACAACGATGTGTCACTTGTCACTTTTTGTCCCCAAGAAAATATTTTTTTTCCAAATTTAATGTTTTATCTAGAGGGCTATGAATACCTTAAAATCACTATTTCAGTTCGTTAATCTTGGGAAAAATACAATTTTACTATTTTTGGTCCATATGCTATGTGCTATGTAAAATGTAATCTTTAAAGTTGTATAACTCATTTTTTTTAAATGGCAACATGGTGGCTCGTTGGGTTAAGAAAAAAGAGGATTTTATTACGATTACTTTGATACCATACACTATTAGGTTTTAGAAAAGCTGCCATTAAAAAACTTTAAAAAGTTAACTTAGGACATTACTAAAATGAAGCATTTTTTGAGAATAAATTTAGATTTAAATGCATCAAGTAGCCTGTGACCAGCAAAACTGTTAAAACAAAATCATGCCTTGAAGAAAATTGAAATACCAACACCTTCTGCCAAAGTAGGTAAATTAGTTTGTTGTTTAAAAAACATGGAAAATACTAGTTTTACAAGGAGTGAAAAAGTTGATATGTTAGATATTATTGTCAGGCTTTCGCATTTTCGGAACCAGTTTTGGGCACCTAATAGTGCTGGGTTGGATGACGCCGATTAAAATATCTTTGTGCGTAAAGTCGTGCAGCATCGGTTGAATTATTTCTACATTCTCCAAACACTAATAACATATCAACTTTTTCACTTCTTGTAAAACTATTATTTTCCATGTTTTTTAAACAACAAACTAATTTTCTCTGGCAGAAGCTGTTGGCAATTCAATTTTCTTCTCAAGACATGATTTTGTTTTATCCGTTTTGGTCACAGGCTACTTGATGCATTTAAATCTAAATTTATTCTCAAAAGATGCTTCATTTTAGGAAAGTTCTAAGTTAACTTTTTAAAGTTTTTTAATGGCAGCTTTTCTCAAACCTAATAGTGTATGGTATCAAAATAATCGTAATAAAATATTTTTTTTTCTTAACCCGACGAGCCACCATGTTGCCATTTAAAAAAAATGAGTTATACAACTTTAAAGATTAAATTTTACATACATAACATTGGACCAAAAATAGTAAAATTGTATTTTTTTCAAGATTAAAGAACTGAAATAAGTAATTTTAAGCCCTCTAGATAAAACAATAAATTTGGAAAAAAAATATTTTCTTGGCGACAAAAAGTAACAAGTGACACATCGTTGTATTAAGAAAGTCATATGGAGTCAAAAAAAGTAAAAATATACCAGGTGTCCCATTTAAAAATCGAAAGTTTATGTCACTTCCGGTTAAACCGGAAGTTCCATAATGTTGAGTCGCCTGTCAAATAATGCAGTTTTATGTCGTATACAAATCCCCCGAATTTTATTTCATTATCTTAAAAAACAAAAAAGTTAGAGGGGCGAGCCACCCTCCGTGGACACCCGGTATTCAATTTATGAATATAGTAGAACTTAACATTTAACACAATATAGTGTTTTCTTTGTATATTAAAATGGAGTTCCACCAAGTAAAGGCAGAATCAATTCAATTAAAAAATGGATATTTGTAAATTTGTACCTACGTCATTAGCTATCGCCGAATTGGTTGTGTAGGCTTGATTTGTATTCTAAATATTTTTTTTTGTTTATCTTTAAAATTATAAGGTAAAATCTATTTTAGTACATACTGCTTTCTTTAATAGAACTAAAACTACTTTTAAAATAACATACCGGTATAATTATTTCTCGGTAAAACAATTTAATTGCAAAAAATGTCAAATTACAACGAAGCTATATACTAATGAAATCAGTGGCGCAGCCAGTATTTTGTATTAGAAGGGGTTTTCAAAAAAAAGAACAGGATTTCAAAATTTTAAAAACTAAAATTAAACCAGGCTCGACAATTTTTGAAACCAAAAAAAATAATAGTAGGATGAAACCCCCCCCCCCCCCCAGACGCCCAGACTAAGATGGTTTTTTACGGTTTAGACCAGGGCTGAAGCCTTTGAAAATGGTAAAAAGTGAAAAAAAATAATAGTAGGATGAAACCCATTGGAAAAGAAAGAGAATAATATATAACAAAAATGAAAGGAAAAATAATTTACGGGCGATTCGAGGTCGGGAAGTGGAAGGGGGTGAGTTTTTAAGGGTAGAAAACGATGTATCTCGATTTCCGGCAAAACTACAAGTCTTATGGAAAAACGTTAAATGGCAAAGTTGTAGGTAATAAAAAGATTTACAACTTTTATATTTACACCTTCTTCACATAGCCTCAAAATTTATGTGAAAAATTCAAATAAGTTTTTGGTTTTTTTATTTTTATCTTTTACGAGAAAAATAAATTTCTTGAAAATTTACCTTTTAATGTCCCAAACACACTGTAATTTTTTTGATTTAAAATATTTATTTTTTCACCTTATTTTGACTTAATATCGAAAAAGCACCCTGATTTTCAATCGAAAATTCTTACGTCAAAATATCTGCTTTTTTAAAAAAAGTAGGTGGGCATTTTGTTCGTTGAAATCTCTGCATTTCTGATGGTGTAAAAAAAATATACATTACTATGGTAAATGTTCTCAAAAAATGCAAAAAAAACGAAAAAACCTCGAATCCGATTTTTTTTAAAATTATTATGTACAATTTTGAGCTATTTATTAAAATTTACACTTTAATTACTCGAAAAACGTAAGATTCCATGTAACATTGATAAACAAAAAAATTACAAATCCATAAAACATAAAGAACGCAAAAAATATGCGAAAATAGTTGTTCTAAATATAATTATTAAAGGTAGGATTTAAAGGAGATGTCATCACATTGACCATAGTAATGTATATTTTTTTTACACCATCAGAAAGTAGAGATTTCAACGAACAAAAAGTCCACCGACTTTTTTAAAAAAGCAGATATTTTGACGTGAGAATTTTCGATTGAAAATTAGGGTGCTTTTTCGATATTAAGTCAAAATAAGGTGAAAAAATAAATATTTTAAATCAAAAAAATTACAGTGTGTTTGGGACATAAAAAGGTAAGTTTTCACCAAATTTCGTAAAAAAAAATTTTTCTTGTAAAAGATAAAAATAAAAAAGCAAAAAGTTGGTTATTTGAATTTTTCACATAAATTTTGAGTTTATGTGAAAAAAGTGTAAATACAAAAGTTATTTCTTTCTTTTTATTACCTACAACTTTGCCATTTAACGTTTTTCCATAGGACTTGTAGTTTTGCCGGAAATCGAGATAAATCGTTTTCTACCCTTAAAAACTCACCCCCTTCCACTTCCCGAACTCGGATCACCCGTAAATTATTTTTCCTTTCATTTTTGTTATATATTATTCTCTTTCTTTTCCAATGGGTTTCATCCTACTATTGTTTTTTTCACTTTTTACCATTTTCAAAGGCTTCAGCCCTGGTCTAAACCGTAAAAAACCATCTTAGTCTGTGCGTCTGAGGGGGGTTTTAACCCCTAAAACCCCCCCTCGCTGCGCCACTGAATGAAATATCAGAACACTGATGTGAAAACACAACTCGGAAATTAAACGATACTATAATGGACTAAATTTAAAACTCTTTAATATATACTAATGTTTCAAAAAATTAGCACTAAAACATAGTCACACTCTTGTGACATGCCATTAGCATATATAAATATATTATGTGATCAGTACCAGACATATACAATGAGCCTAATGAATAAAAATTAAGGAATTACTTGAAGCAATTACTTTTTAGTTAAAGCAATTGCTTGACTAGCAAATGCTATAAGTAAAAGCAATTGCTGGATCTGGATATGAATAAAATTTCGAAGCAATTGCTGTTTTTCTTAAACCTCTATAGCAAATGCTTATTCAACAAAGTTCAGACGTGGCTTATCTTTTTGTTCAGATTATAGACTTCATGTTCAGTTTGGTGCCTAATTTCAATCTAAGCCATTGATATGGCAGATTTCAGTGAAAATGAGGAAAGTGATAGTGGTGATGAAGAAATTAAAGACAAGCAATTGATATTCGTTCACAAATTGAAGGAACATAAATAAATCTCTCTGACCGCAACCGTTTAGCTTCCACAACAGCTTCAGCACTTGTAGGAAATTTAATAAAAATATTGGCCTTCTCCAAATCTACATCCATTACAGAAGTGTATGTCTTACAGACAGCAGTTTGGTGAACACCGAACTCTTCACCTACAGAATTTTGAAAGCTCGGATCCGACAATTTCCGCAGAAAGACTTTAATCTTATTTAAAGGCGACAGTGCACCCCCTCGCCTTTCACTAGTATCGGTCAAAAAATAATTTGCCAACCACTCAACATCTTCGCAGTCAAATCGATATAACTTTCTGAAATCATCATATCTACAATTTTTACGTACACTGTAGATTTTTCTTTTACGGTCGTTCATCTATTCAGCCATAATTGAAGACACAATAAGAGCAACGTGTATGCCGCGAAGAACTACAGTTGACTGCTACCAAGCAAATGATGCAGGGATCGACTTCCTTAAAAAGTTAAAAGCAATTGCTATTTACTAGAAAAAGCAATTCCTTAATTTATTCATCACATTTTAAGCAAACGATAACAATCGCTTCTATTTTTTAAGAAAACGCATTGACTAGAAGCAATTCCTGCACTTTTAAGCAATTGCTGGACGCAAAAGAAATTACTTTCGTTTTTATTCATTGGCTTTTGAAGAAATTACTTCGATTTTATAAGAAAAAGCAATTGCTACATTTTTATTCATTAGGCTCATTGCTTTCATGGATCACTGTCGGAACTAAATTCTTCATTTCGTTTAGGTACAGCTTATAGTTCTCGATAACATAACGAAGATACCCTCGAATGATACCGCCCGATAGCCCCACTACTGGCACTACTGTATCGTATATCGAGGTCTTTCTTTCAACTGCAGTGTTTCTTCCATTGAGAATGCCAGTGTGTGTTACATATGCAACACTACGTAGTATGGTGGCCTGGTCAAGCAAACTATATGTCCGCTAAACCTGGCCGGGACGCATATCCGTATTGAACGTAGAACGTAAATATATAATATAGGTATATTATATCTCATAATATGATGTGATATGATGATAAGTTGTCGGCTGTCATATTAAAGAAGCAACGTTGTCAAATGTTTTCACAGTATATATCTCGTAGGCTAATTACAAATTCAGTCGTTTTATAAAATGCCTAGTCGTTTTATAAATGACTAGGTATGTTGTAAAATGAAGAATAAATACGGAATTTTTACAATTCGACTGAACTTTTTAGGCGTTTCATAAAACGCCCAATTGCTCTCAGGCTCATTGTAAACGGTTCTTCAATCTCGTTTGTTTTAGGATATGACTGATTATAACTATTCGTTTTGTAAAAGACTGGAAAGTACTTAGGCATTTTATAAAACACCGATTTATATTGTTGCTTGATCGCATATTATTTCAAACAAATAAATACTAAGTTGGACACTTTATTTTTGTCATAACCTCACAAATTAATGTGTACTTAACTCTTACAACATATCTTCCGACATTCGCTACGTAACTTACCAACTAAAACAGTTAAAAAACTAACAACTAAAGAGGACTTAGAAAAGGTAATAACTAATATTATAAGCGAAGAAGAAAACATGACCGAGGAAGAAGAAAATTTAACAATTAATTAATTATTTGAAACGCTTCACAATACCAACCAAAACTTAAAAACTCTATTTCTGGGTCAGAATATTGCGGTTGAAGTACCTACATTCGATAGTGGACCACTAGATTTTAAAAATATATTGGGAACTATCGTAGAAATAAAAATGGAGTATATCAAATTGGTACTAAAGCACGGAATTTTGAATAGATGGTTTTCAAAAGACGAAATCGTTGGCATCTCGAATCAATTCAGGTTTTGGAAGGAAAAAGTATTTCTTTGAGAGAAGCTTTAACAAATTTTTCTAAATTTGGAGGGCAGGGACTCAAAAAATGTTCCTGCAAAGCAAGCAAAACGCAGTGCCACACAAATTAGTGTTTTTGTTTTAAGGCTCACTTGACATGCAATACCTAGTAAATATCATTCAAGCGGACCGTGTTCAAATAAGTAAAATATTATTACTTTTAAATTATGTTAGATTACATTATGTAAATATATACCTAAATTAACGTAGCGAATGTCGGAACATGTTTTGTAAGAGTTAGGTACCCATTAATTTATTTTATGATGTTATGACAAAAATAAAGTGTCCAACTTACTATATTTTATTTGTTTGAAATATTATACGATCAAGCAACAATATATATCGGTGTTTTATAAAATGCCAAAGTACTTTCCAGTCTTTTACAAAATGACTAGTTATAATCAGTCATATATCCTAAAAATAACGAGATTGAAAAACCGTTTACACTGAGCCTGAGAGCAATACGGCGTTTTATGAAACGCCTAAAAAGTTCAGTCAAATTGTAAAAACTCAGTATTTAATCTTCATTTTACAATATACCTAGTCATTTATAAAAGGACTAGGAGTTTTATAAAACGGCTGAATTTGTAATTAGCCTACGACATATTATTATTAGGAACTTGACAAACTCTCCAATCGGTTCTAAAAGGTGTATTGGCAACCGGTTTGTTCGTTGTTACCCAGAGCATTATTTTTTAATTTAATTTTTTTCAACTAATATTTTTTTTAACTGAATTGGCCCAAAAAAAGTCAAATCTTTTATGAATTTTCTATCCAATTATATTTTATACGAAGTCGGGCAACATTGTTAGGAACGACTAATGTAACGGGGAGTTTTCGCATAAAAATAGCTGTCAAAGACGAACTTCTTTTCCTTTTTTTTTTTAGAGAAAATCCAGTCTCGTCCATAAATTCTTTGCCTTTAATGTTTTCTATACAAATAGGTATTTTCATTGCACCTTAAAAAATTGTAAACTTCCGAGGGTCCTGAAGCGCACCAGACACCCAAACTTAAATTTATTTCCACCTCAGACTTAATTTTTTTTAGAACATCACCATCTTTGATAGGAAATAATCATAAATTATGTGGATAAATAATACACATCTTTCACAACAAGAAACAAAGAGAAGAAGGTAATTTCACTGACACTTATTGGATAGGTGTTGCTATAATGCATGAAAATATTGAAAATAATGGATGACTGACATTGCGCACATCTGTGTAATGACACGCGTTCGATACGTGCGCAGTTTCGGCTTGACTCAGTTAGTTTCGACATGCAATATGCTACGTTCGATACGGATATGCGGCCGGGACCGAAAACGGTACCTTACGCTCGTAATGCTTGTCCTGATGGAGATAATTCCCCTGTACTCATAATATTAAAGGTAAATTCGCATGCGCACTGCAGTGCTGTGTTGAATCAGAGTAGTTAATTTTATGCTTTTGGCATACGAAGAAGAAAGACAGAAATATTCTGGAGCTGGTAGAGCAAGGCAGATGTTAGTCAGCCGGTCATAGTTTTGTTTACTTTCCTGTTTTGTACAATTACAGAACTTTTCCTGTTAAAATAAACACATATTCTCTTGAATTCTTAGGAGAGATAACATCTAGATAGACTAGAAAATATCGTGTTACCCGTAAAAATTGTTGTGTTTACTTCAGTCCTAATATTTTAAATCTTTTAAGTTTGCACACAATGTGTTTGCTTTGACTCCTGCCGGGGTAACTGGGCTGGGTGCATTTAATTAAAAGAAAAACACCGGTGTAGTATTCGTCAATGCCTCCTTGAACAGCCCTTCCAAAATTAGATACTAATTATTTTTTTTTAATAATTGCATGGTTCCGGAAGTTACCCTTGCATTCAAGCCATTTAAAGGTCTTTTAGACATGATTGGCCTTGAGAACTGCGTCCTTAATCAAATAATAGTTACCAATAACGTTGCGATTATGAGTATCCCTTATTATTCCTTCCACTGCCGTTGATATGTTTACTATATCGGCTATGATGACACGACACCCTCTTCCTGCCAAAGCTAATGCGGTCTGATATCCCATACCTAAAATAAAAAATCGTATTCCTTAAAGTAATCGTTTGGTTGGGAGCACGGTTTCCTTTTTAGATGTCTGTATCAGGTTTATAATTGTTGGGCTCTTATTAAGAATTCAGATTACTTTCCAATATTAGATTATAGAGTACTATTTATTTTTCTATTACCATTTTATGGGTTATTTTATAGTTTATGTTTAAGAAGATTGATTAAGTAAAGAAGTATGGAGTGTGTGTCTCTTGAACGCTCAAGGAGCAAGCAGAAATCATGCATTTGAATTTAATTAGTAAATTCCATAAGACTCTGTATAATTCTTGTATATATTTCTCTTAATAAAGTATTCTCCTGAAGGAAGTATATGTACCTGATGCCCCTCCAGTAATGATGGCAGTTTTGCCTAATAAACATACGTTACTTCTGGTCCAAAAGCACCATAGTTTGTATCCTAATATAAATACTAGGATTACTAGTAGTAAAATTATGAGGATCATTTTTCTTTATTCTGTCAGTTCTAAAATTAAAAAAATAAAGCTGTTTTTTTTAATATGAAAAACAAAGTTATAGGTAATAATAATTGAGGAAACTTAAACAAAATTTTATTGTTCTCTAAGAAAGCCTATTAAATTTTATTTGGAAAAACCAGAGATATTTACCTTTAGATAAGCAAACAATACTCACGAAAGTGTCAAATTTATGGCCTCGCGCATGTAAACAAAGCTACACCGGATTAGGCATGCGCACTGCAACATTATCATTTGACGAATGGGAAAATAGACAGGTCCGGGCATTAAAATTTAAGTTCTTGTTCAAGAAATTGTAAAGGTTGACCTTCAATTTATTTTTACCTGTAGTCAGCTAAAATTTGCCCCAAATTCTTGCCAAAAAATTGGAATTTCTTCTCAATTTTGATCGTTGGGAAATAAGGTAGTGATTTCTGGCATTTTTAGTAGTTGCAAACCTATCAGATTCTAAGGATAGAAAATTGTTTTTAAAAATTTGTTTAAAAATTATTCGTCGTCGTGTTTTTAGTTCGAACAGGAAGAGAACAAGTCAATTAATCTAGTCCTATAAAATCGAATATAAAAACAAACAAAACCAGCAAAATAATCAATCTTCGATGTCATCGCGTACCTAACCTCAAGTCAAATATTAGGTAGTTGATATACAGGGTGTCTGGAAAATACGTGTACAACGTTTGACGACAGACTCCTGACGTCAAAATAGGTCGATCTAAGCAGACTTAGTTATATCCAAAATTATCTCGTTTAGTCGGTAGAGGGCGTCAAAAATTTGTAAAAATATTGGTTTTTCCTAAATTACGTGAAAACCTGCTAATCGATTTTAATGATTTTTAGTATGTAGACTAATTTCTATAAAATGACGTTTTATAGTACTTAGTATAGTCACCGGCTGTAAATAAGTGAAAGTGTTATAAAAGTGATATAATACGTCAACATTTCTCCTCATTTTTTATATGAACGGCGTTATGACAACCCAGATATTTTTGTAGAGTGACTGGATGTATTTGGAAGCTATTTTACCTCTTTAACATTTTTCGTTGAATGAGCTGTTTTGCCAGAAGAAAATATTTACATTATTTGGTATTATTAGTAATAATATTAAAATCAAATTACCTGTAACAATAATTTTTTAAGTGACCTTGTTGCTATGGCATTTAATAATTTGACAATTATTGACAAATTGTCACCAGTCTATAACATTTACTCAAGTATACGATCAACATTCTTGAATTACAAGTTCATTTTACCATTAAAAATGGAAAATTGTACGAACTCTGAGAAGGTTGACATGCTCCTGGTATACGGATTTTGTCAAGGAAATGGGCGTCAGAGTATTAGGGTTTACATGGAGAGGTTTCCTAACCGTCGAATACCAAACCACCAAACATTTGCCAATATCGATCGTCACCTTCGGGAAACGGGCAGCTTTGAGAAAAACTTCGAAGGCAGGGGTCGTGTGCGAACAACTCGAACTGTGGAAACAGAAGAGATGATTCTGGAAAGAGTTAAATAAGAACCAAGTACCAGTACCCGTCGCTTAGAACGTGAGTTACATGTTCCTAAAACGATTGTCAATGAGGTTTGAAAAGAACAGTTGTTACATCCTTATCACGTGCAAAAAGTCCAGGAACTTTTACCGACTGATCCCCCCATGCGGCTTACATTTTGTCAAATTATTAGAAACAAAAGAATCCGTGATTCAAATTTTTGTAGAACAATTATGTTTACTGACGAGGCGTGCTTTACAAGATCTGGAGTAACCAATCTGCACAACGAACATATTTATTCCGATGAAAATCCACATGCCATTAAAGTTGCACATCATCAGCATCAATTTAAATTAAATATTTGGGCAGGTATTATTAATCGCTACTTTATTGGTCCCATTGTTATTCCAGACAGGTTAGATGGAAATATTTATTTAAATTTTTTACAAGACACATTACCAATTCTTCTGGACAATTTGCCCCTTTTACTTCGGAGGGAAATGTGGTATATGCATGATGGTGCCCCACCCCATTTTTCCGTTACCGTTCGGCAATACTTACATCAACAATATCCCAACCGATGGATTGGAAGGGGCAATGATGCACCAGTAAAATGGCCACCACGTTCTCCTGAGTTAAATATGTGTGATTTCTTTTGCGGGGCGCTATTAAAACAGAAGTTTACAAGACTTCGGTAAACACACGCGATGATTTATTGCAGCGGATTTTAAATGCAGGCAACCATTTTAATAACCCCGAGACATTAGATAGGGTCCATTATCATTTTTTAAGGAGTGTTAATAAGTGTATTCAGCAAGATGGCGGTCATTTTACACATTTGCTTAAGTAATGTTTTTGTTTTACTTAGTTTCTTATAATACATACTTTCAACTTTGTTGTACTTTGTTTTATTTTTATTGTTAATAATTGTAAATATTTTCATCTGGCAAAACAGCTCATTCAACGAAAAATATTAAAGAGGTAAAATAGCTTCCAAATACATCCAGTCACTCTACAAAAATATCTGGGTTTTCATAACGCCGTTCATATAAAAAATGAGGGGAAATGTTGACGTATTATATCACTTTTATAACACTTCCACTTATTTACAGCCGGTGACTATACTACTAGAAAACGTCATTTTATGGTATTAGTCTACATACTAAAAATCATTAAAATCGATTAGCAGGTTTTCACGTAATTTAGGAAAAACCAATAATTTTACAAATTTTTGCCGCCCTCTACCGGCTAAACGAGACAATTTTGGATATAACTAAGTCGGCTTAGATCGACCTATTTTGACGTCAGGAGTATGTCGTCAAACGTTGTACATGTATTTTCCGGATCTGTATAACTTGAATTGATTTTTATAATTTGACAAAAACTTGGTTACGTGTAAAACATTTTCAAGCACAATTTGTTGTTCAAAGAATCTGAAAAAGTTTTTGCACGAGAACTTGACCCGTGAAATACTTTCTTCCTTGGATAATTATAAATATAGGTAGGTACCTAGGTATTTACTACTTACTTTTGTATATTATAAGTATAGAGAAAAGTGTCTTTTAACCTTTTGAAGCAATATATTGCCCGAAAAATAGGCGTATCTACCTAATTAGATGGCAGGGCTGCAAATAAAATATACCTACCAAAACATGCATCGGGATAATCTGTCTTGGTGCGTCTTTCTCTTTAATTTCATATTTTATTTGTGTAGCCTAGGACTAGTTAGCTGTGCTTAAATTCATCATAATAAAATAAAGTTATACAATGAACGGCAGAAAGTGCGCAGCATATGGGAAAGTTTTTTTATCGTTAAGTTTAGAAAATTAATTTTATTTTAGATAGGTTCTGCATGTTCTCAAACCAAAATAACACCCATTAAATCCGGTAAAAGTCTTATAGTATACGAGGTAGGGTCAAAAATTTGAAATTCCGCTAAGAGTAAAGTACCTCCATCTTTCATTTTAGAATATTTTTTTACTAAGAATTATTGTTTTAATTTCAAAGTTATATCCAAATTCCAAATTTCGCTTATTTTGGACAAAAAAATGGATTTAATCGTGTTTTCTGAATAACACTGTATAAAAAATAAATGGCAACCGAACAGTACGAAAATAAGATTTTCTGCAGACATTGTTAGATATTACCGTCGATCATAAGTCCGATTAGTTTGTTTTCATAATATTATGGCTTTTTAAAATAAAAACATAAAAATATTAAATATTTTTGCTGCACACCGTATTTTATTTTCTGAGGGAACAAGTTAATTTCATCTAACCGATATTTTTTGATTTACATTGACTTAAAGCATCTCCTAAATAGTTTTTTTATGCATTGAAGTATGCATAGAAAGTTTCCTTTTCATTTAAAAAGAAAAAAATTTAAATTAAAAATATATTTTGAACGGATTTTATTCGTCACGCAAAATAAGGAAACTTTCTATGCATACTTCAATATATAAAAAACTATTTAGGAGATGTTTTAAGTCAATGTAAATTAAAAAATTTCAGTTAGATGAAATTAACTTGTTTCCTCAGAAAATAAAATACGGTGTGCAAGTAATCTCTAATAAAGTCTGCAGAAAATCTCATTTTCGTACTGTTCGGTTGCCATTTATTTTTTATACAGGGTTATTCAGAAAACACGATTAAATCCATTTTTTTGTCCAAAATAAGCGAAATTTGGAATTTGGGTATAACTTTGAAATTAAAACAATAATTCTTAGTAAAAAATATTCTAAAATGAAAGATGGAGGTACTTTACTCTTAGCGGGATTTCAAATTTTTGATCCTACCTCGTATACCATAAGACTTTTACCGGATTTAATGAGTGTTATTTTGGTTTGAGAACATGCAGAACCTATCTAGAATAAAATTAATTTTCTAAACTTAAAGATAAAAAAGTTTCCCATATGCTGCGCACTTTCTGCCGGTCACTGTATATCAAGTAACATCACTACTCCATATTTACTGAAAATACGAAATACCCTGTATTTTACCCCTTTTTGGGCATAATAAAATCATATAACGGCTGTTACTAGTCATTGTTTATATTCCTATCCGAGTCACTAAAAGCACAATTTACTAAACTGCACAAAAACTAGAATCCCGTAAATATTAAACACCCACAATCCACATTAGCAAAGAAAACAACAAGAAATTCATTGAGAAAACTTAAAACACGACAAAAATGGCGTCGAGCCGGTCCTGAAGTGTATTCTAAGCATGTCCCTAAAGAAGGACAGCCCGATAACAAGAGGTTGCATATGCCCAATCCTGCTGGGCGGGAAAGCATCTGACCGGCGAGACGTTTTTTTTTTTCACCCATAAAACATAACTTTTGTTTCCGTACGAGATAAGGTGTACGTATCTAAAGGTAAATGTCTATGGAAAAAACTCTTGGTACAATTCTTAAAAATTAAACAGGGCTGTAACGAACATTTTTATCGATAAAACAAATGTTGAATAATTTTTAGATATTTCATCGGTAAATGTGGAATAAAACGCTTTTTAGGCCAAAATCACCCCTTCGCGTCATGCAATCTTTCGCTCCCTATACAGTGAGGACCTAAAGTCCGTCCCCCCCCCCTCTAACTTCTAAACCGTTTGGTATATTTTAATGAAATTTTGAACGATAATATTTGAGCAAGTCTTGCACTTTTTGACATACCAATGACAGCTTTAAATGCCAAGATGACAGCTGGGTCCGCTTTTGGAATATTTTTTTAAATGGAACACCCTGTATATTTTTACATTTTTAAATTCCACATAAAATTATAATTATTTTTTATTAAATGCATTATTAGTTTATACTTCATAGTTTCCGAGATATTGACTCTCGAAAAGTGACATTTTTGAAATTCGACAGCTTATAACCTTCTAACAGTACGTCTTAGAGCAAAACGGCTTACATGTCCCTACCTTCAATTTTTGTTATCTAAAATCAACTTCCAGTTAAACCGGAACAACTATATTTCCTGCTTTCGAGTTACATCCGGTTTAACCGGAAGATGATTTTTTTTGGGAAGATAATAAAAATTGAAGATAGGGACATGTAAGCCGTTTTGCTCTAAGACGTACTGTTAGAAGGTTATAAGCTGTCAAAGTTCAAAAATGTCACTTTTCGAGAGTTAATATCTCGGAAACTATGAAGTATAGACTAATAATGCATTTAGTAAAAAATTATTATAATTTTATGTGGAATTTAAAAATGTAAAAATATACATGGTGTTCTATTTAAAAAAATATTCCAAAAGCGGACCCAGCTGTCATCTTGACACTTAAAGCTGTCATTGGTATGTCAAAAAGTGCAAGACTTGCTCAAATATTATCGTTCAAAATTTCATTAAAATATACAGAACGGTTTAGAAGTTAGAGGGGGGGGGGGGGGACGGACTTTAGGTCCTCACTGTATACAAACTGTCCGTGGATAGGGTTTACAATAGCACAAATGGATGAAAAAGTTCATTTTTCGGGAAAAAGTCATTCTTGATAAAAAGTTTTGCTTGTAAAAAAAATGCAATTCACGAAGTGAAAATTTTGATTTTTTATACAGGGTTCGCAAAAACTTCAAAAACATGATTTTCTCCAAGAGTAAACTACCTTTATTTTTTATTTTTGACCAAAATGCCAATTAGAAAACTTATTTAGAATAACGTTTGTAACTTAAATCCGAGATTTAAAATAAATCTTCGATTTTTTTAGTTTTTTTAATTTTTAGAGGTAAATGGAAATTTTGCTGCTCAATAAAAATATTAATATAAATTTCTATTAGACTCTATTTTCATAATGGGTGGTGTGTATCTAATTTTAAAATTTTAAATGCCTTTCTACTACCTTTTGTAAAAACAAGGAATTTTTTTTAGCTTTTTATTACTTTCCTTAACGTATGGGGCAAATTTGAAGTTGTCAAATAGAATTTGATTTGTGTTTTGAAAATGTTGACCTTAGAACAAAGGGTTTATTCAGTTCAATGTTACGTTCTATGGCCCCCATGCAAGAAGTCCCGATTTAACTATTTCAGATGCCTATCTTTGGGGGCGATTCAAACAATTAGTGTCCTTCTGTCCAATTGAAACGACGTACAGCTTCTTAAACAGCGAATTGTTGAAGCTGTTCAAACAATTTCCATTGAAGAATTTCGAAAAAGTTTTGACCACATTCGTTTACAGCTGGAAAAATGTGTTGAATATGGAGGGGGAGTGTTTGAATAGCAAATTATGAAATTATTATTTGTGGTTATTTTAGGATTTTTTTGTGTTATTTCCGGGGTCATTTTATTTGTGAAATTAAAAATACATATTTCTGGTAACACCAAAAATCAGTTTTTGAAACTTTCTGATACCCCTCTGTCATTGATAATGCGTGGGCTTACAAGCAAAAGGCACTAAGTCAAGAATTTCTCAAAATGCGTATTTATCGGTTCTAACATTAATTTTTGATCATTTATGTACTGCTAAATCGCACTAAGTCCCTGGTACACTAATATAGGAATTACATCAACTGGCAAGATGCACTAACTAACAGCATTGCGTTAGGAATAATACAAGCAAAACACATTAAGTCACTTAGTGCTTTTTGGTTGTACTTTTATCCCACAATTGTGGTAAAAATATTGCACTATGTCACTTCTAATTCAGAGGAACAAGATTAAGTGTTGTTTTTTTTGGGTACCTTACATTATTATTCTGTTGCTTATTGTTTTTTTCTTTTTGATTAGTTAATGCTAGATTTCCTTGAAGAAAATAATTTAGTAATGAAACAATGATGAGTTTTAACTAAGTCCTAAAATCAATAATAGTTTACAAGAAAAACGCACTAAGTCATTCTTTTTACTTTTATTTTTAATTTTTGTTAATTATAATTTTAGTAAATCCTGTAAAAAATAGTGCATTGCCTTCCTAAAGCATGCATTTTTTGTTTGTAGCAGTTGGTAATTTCTAAATAATCTATAAAAAAATTAGGCAATTATTGAAACTTTAAATTGCTCGTAACTCCTAAATCTATTTTTTGACTTAGTGCTATTTGCTTGTAAGCCCACGAATGTATGTATTTCCACCGTTACTGCTGCTATCAAAAAAAAATCTTTTACCTCTAAAAATTAAAAAAAAAATAAAAAAATCGAAGATTTATTTTAAATCTCGGATTTAAATTATAGACGTTAGGTATTCTAAATAAGTTTTCTAATTGGCATTTAGGTCAAAAATGAAAAATAAAGGTAGTTTACTCTTGGAGAAAATCGTGTTTTTGAAGTTTTTGCGAACCCTGTATAAAAAAACACAATTTCATCTTCGTGAATTGCATTTTTTTTATAAGCAACACTTTTAATCAAGAATGACTTTTTCCCGAAAGATTAAATTTTTCATTTCTTTGTGCTATTGTAAACTCTATTCGTGGACAGTCTGTATTTCTCAATAAAACCACCAATAATAATCATGTTTTACAGTATTCAAGATAAATAATGATTGTACCAATTTATTCAAAGCGCGTCCTTAAAACGAAGCAATTAGAACCTTATTTATTTCAACATTTAGAGACACGTGAAAAACAACACTTTAAAAAAACCATTGAGAACAATTAATTTAAATGGTGATTGGTGACTTATTGTTTTTCAATCAGATTCTCAATCGATCCTCCGATTACTGCAAGACAATATCCTAACCTAAACGGTCAGTTTTACTGAATTCTTACATTATTAAGTCGAAAAGCAGATGTTTGATTGATTGCATACCCCCGAAATTTCAGTCTTTACTTCTTCCAAATTTTAATAACGTATATTTTTATATACAGTGTGACCAGTAAAGTCCGCATCATATGGGATTTTTTTTTATTAATAACTTTATTCGAAATTTGACTTTGGCATCAAGTTCTGCTTCGACCGAAATGAAAATTAAGCAAAAAAATAGTAGTCATGTGATTCGCATTATCTGTCAAATTTTAATTTTTTCCAAAAAATAATTCAAAAGTGGGGTTAATTCTGAAAATATCGAAAAAAGTTATGAGAAAAAGTTTTTTTAAATGCAGTTTCTAGCCCACATGTAAAATTTGAGCTGCCTAAGATCATTTTGATTTTTTTACCCACCACCAAAATTTATTTTCCACTTAATGAACACTTTACTGATGACACTGTGTTCTTTCTTGTCTTAATATTAAGGTGTATTTTGCATCACATGCGACCAAATTTTAATAGCCCAATTTTGATTTTGTAGAAAAACACACATTTAATATGACGCTACTTTAAAGAAAATTTATCTGAAATAAAGCATTGTCAAAACTAAGAAGTTTTATGTAGGTTGCGTTGAGTCTTATTTTGCAAAAGTGGTGCAATTTACAAAATATGGGTAAAAAACAAAATTATCTTATGCAGCTAAAATTTTGCATGTGGGCTGGAAACTGCATTCAAACAAACTTTTTTTAATAACTTTTTTCGATACTTTCAGAAATAACCCCACTTTTAAAATATTTTTTGGAAATAATTAAAATTTGACAAATAAGTAATGCGAATCACGTGACCGAATAAAGTTATTAATACACGGAAAAAAATCGCAATCTGATTTGAAAATTAATCTATTGTTGAAAAATTAGCCTAACATAAAGCGCTACTATACTTGAATTAAAATAAAATTGTTAGTCCAAGAAAAGAATAAACTTGATTGTATAAATTGTTCTATTTTTGGCAGTTAAGACAACCATTATTTTGGCTTAATTACAGCTACTTTTAAGTCAATAAAAGAGATTAGTTTAAAATAAAGAATAGGAATAAGGTTAGATTAAATTTTACTTTATATTGTTTCAAGAATTGCTTAACTTAAAACAACTAGTCTATGTGAATTGGCATAACTGTTGTTAACTTTTTAATAAAAACAAGGTTATCTTTATGGGGATGATACATATATTTGAACAAATAGATGTTATACACTAACTTGAAAATAGATTAATTTTGAATTGATTGTTCAGTTTGAAACAAATAGACATAAGCTTGTATTAATTTTGGCTATACTTGCCACCACTTGCCATTTGACTGTTAACTTCGACGCCTCGACCGATCGGCATCGGTAGCCTTATTTGTGATTTTCTTTAGTTTAGTGCGTAAGTTATGGAAGAAATCCTGCAAGAGTGTTCTATATAAGTACCTAAGTAAGAGTTTTTTATTTTATATAATAAAATATAGGAGTTAACATATTCTGTTATCTGTTAGTTAATATAGTTAATATGGATTGGAATATTTTCATGTTAATAAAAGTAATCTAAAAATATACGTTTGCACTGAATTTCTTTCCTTACTATTCCTCGTACTAAACTAAACGGACTTACTTTGTTTTAATAATTATTAGCTTTCTTCTGCAAGAAGTATGCTAAATTTCATATAACATGTGGTCCTCACAACCAGAGGCAAAATAGCAAAGTTTTGCTTTTATTTCAAGTGATTTATAATCCATAAAAATAAGGTCTGTAATATTGGGAAGTTTTCGTAACTTATGTGGATATGAATCGCGTAATGTAAATGTAACTGATATTTTTTTTAAATTGCTTTGCAGTCGGCTTGGTGTTTCCGAATCTTAAACCATAGATTTACCAGATTTGTGTTTGCAGCTAAGTCTAGCCGACTTGCACATGGGTCAACTAAAGGCAGCCATTAGATAAAATATTAATAATGTTACTTTAAGTGTACTCGCTATTAAACCAAGGAACAGTATCGGTTCATTTTAATACTACTATACTCAATGAAAGATTATTTGATGTTGAGTTAAATGTTTAATTATTTAATTTCAAGAATAGCTGTATTTGTTCTATATTTGCTTACTCTCAGCATTAGATTAAAATTAAATTGAGATAAGGATAACAAAAACTCACCTAAAGTTTACTTGCTTTTACATTATGATAACTTAATATTGGTTAAAATACTACTAAACTTATGCCAGGGTTACTTACTCTTGTTTTAAGTTAAGGCACGTTTTGATGTACGGATTACAATACTCACTTTAAGCTTGTTGACCCTTAAAAGAAGTAATGGTGACTGTGTCATTTTAAGAATACCATGCTTGAATAACAAGCATACTTGCTCTTGCGGATATACGAAACTAGTGTATCCTTAATTGAAGCCTATCACTCTTGGTTATAGTATATATTTTTTTCCGTGTAAAAAAAATCCCATATATGATGCGGACTTTACTGGTCAGACTGTATAACATTTTCAACGTGACCCCACAGGAAAAAGTCGTTTAGTAAAAGATCAGGAGACCAATTTATGGTGTAATTTAAGCTATCAATTTAAAAATTTTGTTTTTAAAAGACATACTGTCTTCCAAGTATCCCTTGACCACAGCTGAACTATTCCAACCTCCATGTCTTTTCAATGTGGTCATGTTTGCCCCCGCGTCCGCCAACAAAGTTACAGAGGGTCTGCGCAAACAATGACCAGTATATTTGTCCGCATCGCTTAGACCCAGGTATTTTGCAATAATGAAAAGAATATTTCCTGTGTTCTTCCTAACTGGCTGTGAAAAACAACGACCGTTACGGTAACACAAAAAGAATCCATTGATGTTGCAGTTCGTCGGGCGTAAAGACCAATAAGTTCTCAGTAGCTTTAAACAACCCAGCATCTCTTTCTCATCAATAATCGTGAAGACAAGTTTTTTATCGATCTTTGTATTGGGAATATTAACTATTACTACGTATCCTCTATCCTCTATATGTTCAACCAACATATTAACTAGCTCTTGGCGGCGGCACCCACCAAATACACCAAATAACAGAACCACTTTTTAAATCACCTATTGTGCGTCTATCGAAAACATCTTGAACGCATTCCCTTACTTCTCATGCAATGTGTGCAATCGTTTCAAAAAAATTTATTTTCCCAAATTCTGTTCCAAAAAAAAGGTCCAATAATCCGAAATAAGCTCGTCCAAACATTTACCTTTTAAAGGTACTGAGTCCTTGTTTCTACAAATCTGTTTTAATTTTCTGTACTTTAAAATCTACAATTTTGAACATTTATTTGCTTCATTGTTTAATGTGAAGGTGCATACGTCGGTAAAACAAACATTGAGCGAGAATTTCCTTTTATTATTTACGTATTTCGTAACTTCGAAACAAAAGTATGCTCTTCGTATTTCATCATCGCCTTTCCTCAATTTCTGATGTTTTCGATATTTATACGGATGACATTTATATAATTTGTGCTGTACTGTGAGTGATGCTGTTCTATAGTTTTGGCAAGAAGTGTTAATTCCATTATTTTCTTGTACACGGAGTAAAAGTTCTAATTCTGTATTATTGTCTTGTGCTGTACCATCGAGAACATCATTATTTTGCTCTAAAAAGTCGCATTTATTAATTACAGTATCTTTAATCTCAAAATTAGGAACAATATTCAGGAATGTTGTTTTGCTTGGAATGGGTCTGTCAGGAAACATTACAGAGAACATTTCGGATAGTACTCTTCGAGAACTATTTTCTATGTATACCACTTAATCATTGTTATTTTTTCTGGAATACTGTAAAACATGTTGAAGCTAATAAGACATAAAACGTCTAGTAACATTTGAGAATGAATAAAAATGTAGCAATTGCTTTTTCTTATAAAATCGAAGTAATTTATTGAAAGCCAATGAATAAAAACTAAAGTAATTGCTTTTGCGTCCAGCGATTGCTTAAAAGTGCAGGAATTGCTACTAGTCAATGCTTTTTCTTAAAAAATAGAAGCAATAGCTATCGTTTGCTTAAAATGTGATGAATAAATTAAGGAATTGCTTTTTCTAGTGTAGCAATTGCTTTCAACTTTTTAAGGTAGGTCGACCCCTGCGTCATTTTCTTGGCAGCAGTCAACTTTAGTTCTCCGCGGCATACACGTGCGTTGCTCTTAATTTGTGTCTTCAATTAGGGCTGAATTTATAACCTTCCGTAAAAGAAAAATTTACAGTGTACGTAAAAATTGCAAATATGATGATTTCAGAAAGTTATATCGATTTGACTGCAAAAATAATGAGTGGTTGGCAAATTATTTTTTTACTGATACTGGTAAAAGGCGAGGGGGTGCATGCACTGTCGCCTTTAAATAAGATTAAAGTATTTCTGCGGAAATTGTCGGATCCGGGCTTTCAAAAATATGTAGGTGAAGAACTCGGTGTTGACCAAACTACTGTCTGTAAGACATACACTTCTGTAATAGATGCAGTTTTGAAGAAGGCCAATATTTTTATTAAATGACCTACAAGTGCTGAAGCTGTTGTGGAAGCTAAACGGTTGTGGTCAGAGAGATTTATTTATGTTCCTTCAATTTCTGAACGAATATCAATTGCTTGTCTTTAATTTCTTCATCACTACTATAACTTTCCTTATTTTCACTGAAATCAGCCATATCACAAATATAAGTTTCCTATTTTCCACAAAAACGTAACATATTACTATTGTACTAAATAAATAAACCAACGATGTTGTATTTACGACAACTCTTTTGCAAATGAGGCACCAAACTGAACAAGTGGATAAGCCACGTCTGAACTTGTGTTGAATAAGCATTTGCTACAGAGATGTAAGAAAAACAGCAATCGCTTCAAAATTTTATTCATATCCAGATCTAGCAATTGCTTTTACTTATAGCATTTGCTAGTCAAGCAATTGCTTTTTCTAAAAAGTAATTGCTTCAAGTAATTGCTTAATTTTTATTCATTAGGCTCATTAATTATCAAAATTATCACTGATGGTTTTATTAAGGTATGTATGTATCACAGCCGTATTTAATTTTACGAAGATTTTTTTTTTTAATAACTTATATTAGTCTTATTAGAAAATGTTAAAATTTGGTGTCCGAGTTTATCATACAAGAACCTTTAAAAAAGTATAGTACAATTTTGATGTAAAATTAATAGAGGATCTAATATTTGAGGTTAGCAAAATTTCCATGGGATTTTCCATTGCCAGTCGTGGTGCATTGCACCATCCAGTATATCTAAAATTTTAATAAAGTGCGTATAAAATACAATATTACCCTATTCGATAACAGTAACTGTGCACAAACACATACGAGCGCACTATTGCGTTTACTAATCACAATTACCAATAAAAATAAGTATTAAAACTAATCATATTCTCGTAATAAAAAATGTAGGGGACGACAGAGTTCGCTGATCAATTAATGATATGTTTAGGGGAAATAATTCTAAATTTATATTGGTATAACAAAAACTTCAAATATTTAATAATTGACTGCAACCAACAAGATTTGCTGTTTGTTTTTTCCAATTAGAAAGGCAACTACAAAGCCCGATTTTTAAGAAAACCTGTACTAAGGAAAATAATTGCCTAAATAATAAATTTGTGACAACATTGGAAGCAACCACTTTTAATATTAAGTTTTTCATTAATCTAAATATGTGAAAAAATATAAAGAACAATAAGAATTATTAAAATCTAATATTGTGGCATATCGGACAAGTGTGTAACTGTTTTCTATATTGGACTATACAGGGATCCAAGCACAATGGATACCCTGGGGCGGGTAGACTACGACAACCGTTTAGTCCTTGTTGTGACTCTACGGGCAGCCATACCCGAAGCAATCATAACAACAGCGGTAAGATCTATTAACAGCCTTTTGCAAAATTAAAGCGGCCATCAATACACCGTAGCGCCATCCCAGCGGAATTAACTCCAATATAAAAGTCAGTCACACTGGTAATAATCGAAAGGTAGACAACTATATTATACTCTAAACATTTTTAAACGGATTGCACGCATTTGAGCGGGTGCCAGCGTTGATCTGTTTCTAATCTGCAAAACGGCAGATGTTCCGGTGAAAACGCAAATAGCATTCCCTATTCTGGATTGTGATGCACTTCGTGGTTTATTTAGTTGTCTACCTTTCGATTATTACCAGCGTGAGTGCCTTTTATATTGGAGTTAATTCCGCTGGGATGGCGCTACGGTGTATTGATGGCCGCTTTGATTTTGCAAAAGGCTTGTAATACATCTTACCGCTGTTGTTGGGATTGCTTGGGTTATGGCAGCATGTAAAGTCCTAACAAGGACGAAACGGCTGTCATGGTCTACCCGCCCCAGATTATCCATTGTGTTGGGACCCCTGTGTATTCCAATATAAAAAACAGTTACACACTTGTCCGATATGTCACAATATTCGCTTTTAACTATTTTCGCGGACACTATATTATCTTATAACAAGAATTATTTAAAATGACTGGAAAACAAAGCCATGGAGGGCCTACTTAATATATAAACTTTTTGTCTTAAAATCGATTAAAGTTTTGTTTCTTACAGTTGTGTCGATATTTTATTAAAACCCTGTATATTAGTACCTATTTTGAAAAATAATTTATTAATAAAAACGAACAATTATATAAAATTCAGCATTATTCATAAAAGTTTAATGTATGATAATACAATGAAATGTTCAAGCCCCGAAGGGGTCAGTCTCAACTAAAATCATATTTGAATGTCCTTTTACGGGGAAATATTTGTAATCGCATTGCGAAAAGGTAGCCAAGTAAGACGAAACTAATGACATGCCAAAAAAAATCCCAAAAGTGTTGTGGGTTACACAGCTTGCATCAGTTTTTGAAAGCTTTTAATTATGAAGCCATGTTTCTTCCACATTTAAAATGTTTTTCTAAAAAAATTTTACGTCCATGAAGGCTCCATTAAGGTTCTAATTTTCTCTTTTGCTAACAACATCAGCATAAAATAGATTTCTGTCTCCTGATGATGAACGTTTCTACGTTCGAAACATGTACAGACCTTTTTAACTAGAATTTTATTCTATTAAATTTTGTGGAGGAAGACTTTGTGTTTTTCTTTCCTTTTCATTTTAATTATGAGTTTCCGAAATATACCTACCTAGAGTAAAATAATCAACAAAACCAGCTTCATATTTATTAAAACAATGTCTTGATGATATATATACAGGGTATCCGGAAATGATAAGTAAATTTAGGGGATAAGTCTAGACCGAAAATAAATGCTATCTCTTCCTATAACATTTTTTCGAAAATTAATTAAGTTAAATTGTATTTGCAGTTTTCTTTGCAATACCTTGTGCCACGCTTATAATATTTTGACAAAATCTCGTATATGGGGCATTTTCGGGATATGGAATACAAATTTGCCCAGAGTTTTTTCACTTTTTGTAGAGGGCGCCACATAGGAGCTTATACTTTAATTTGAATGGTCCCAACTTTTTTGTCCTACACTGTATGCGCATTTTGACTAAATATTTTAATTCTTCTAACCTTTTGACATAAAAAAGGTATACAGCTTTTGTTTCGATAAATCTAACCGTTTTAGAGAAAAACGCTAAAATAAGATTGCTTGCAGTGATACGAAATTATTTCAATTTATTTTCAACCTTAAACATAGCATAGAAAAGGAATTAATATACCATGGAGTTCGTAGGAATTTTTTAAGATTTAATTTATGTATTGAAGAGGAAGGACGTCACTTTGAATCTTTGATTTGAATGTGTAATTTATTGTTCTACACTGAGAAAAACCCGCCAAATAAATTACTTAGTTGATTTTTTTTTAGTTGTAGCTACTAAAAATGCCCGCAGACTTAGTTACCATAATATCGCAAAGCTATTTACAGGGACTAACAAATATATTTTTTGCCCTCCACTTACAATTACTAATCGATTTAGTAGGCTGTACGCCGAAAATTGATTTGGTAGACTTGCGGTAAATACATCCTTTGTTGTGATAACTAACAAGGGCGTAAGATTTTGTTATACATGTGACAACTAAAAAAAAATGTATTTTAAATAATGCCTTAAGTTGTCGTAACGAAAAATATGGTAGCCATTACTAAATATTTAGTTAATTTACCCGATCGCGCACGCGATCATTGGTCATCCACGCGGTAACAATCATTTCGTCTCCGTGCTTCGATACGTGTGCATGGTTCAGGTGAATCAGGTGCTTCTTGCCGCGGTGTGTGTGTGTGTGTATATCTATTAGTGTTATTTATTTATTATAGTTTATAGTGATGTATTACAGACTTTTATTGTTAGAATGGGGGCTTCAAACCCATCTAGATGCATTTGAAGGTAAGGTTGTGTTAGGTTATAAATAGGATTTATCCATGTTATTTATTTAATAAAAATTTTAAAAACTGAAAAAATTATTTCTTGTGTTTTAAGTTGAAGAGAAAACAAACTTTTTACTTTAGGCAAGTAATTACCTACCTCAACTAGAAAGCCTTAAAAATAATTCAATCTATCTGAAATGAAATTTCATCTACAAGCTATCACAGAAGGCTTCACGAGTGAGATCAGTTATTGTAATCATCCCTCGAGAATTTAAAGTTGGGCTCTGATTTATGTATCACTTATGGATTGAAATATTTTTAATTAATCTTATAATAACAACCATAAATCTGTGTGTAGCATCGTGGGATAGTTGAATTTAAATATTCTGACGTGTAGATATATTGAATAAGTTACTCCCAGAAACAAAGACAAATTTTGATCAACTAGTTAAACAGCCTAGTTAAAGTGTTTTATTTGGTATCTACTGTTGCACACACCTTCAGTTTCCTTAGGCCGTATAAAAGGGCTTTTTAACATCAGCTCAACTGAACCTTTACTGGTAGTACTTAAAGTTTTTTATAAAAATCACATTGCAGTTAAATTAAATATTGTTTCTGTTTGAAACTGGCAGCAATATATTTTAGACGAAAAGCTTCAACATCTTTAAAATGGTTTTATTGGTGGTTACAGAAAAGCTCCAGCAAACTACGCTTTGCTGCTTAGAGTTGTTTCTGCTGTATACCGAGCTTTTCGGTTGCGATACACACATGCAATTATACAGTGGATTTTATCTACAAGTTGTATGTGCAGCCGTAACAAATATTTTTCTAATGCAGCATAGAACTCTTGTTAAATAGGGGACAGCGAAATACTTTTTGCTGTGGTGACTAGAGTAAGCTTTTCGTTGCTGCCAGTTCCAAACAAAAAACCGTATTTGACGACAATGTGATTTTTATGGGAAGGTTCAAGTTAAAGGTTCACTTGAACTACTGTTAAGATGCCCTTATATAATAAGGCCTTAGGGGACTGAAGGTGCGTGCAATCGTTGCCAAATAAAAAAAAACTTTGTGGTTACTTTTTAACTAATATTTTTATTTGGGTTAACTACATAATTTAGTTACTATTATATAATTTATTAGTAACGTTAACATCTACGCTTAGTTCCTGCAACTAAATGATATAATAGCTTTAACAAACCACCTACTTGTAACGAATATATATATTAGCTGTGCTAACTCAGTTTTTTTAGTAACTGTAACTAAGACCATTTAGTAAACCCAACAACATAAGTTCGTTATCTACTAAATCCTATAGTTGTACCTACTAGTCTATATAAGTCATCCACCTTGCTGTCCCCTATTTTAATGAAAAATTTTGCTGTAGTAACTAAATTTTTAGTAATGGCTAAAAATTATTTTCCTCAGTGTAGTAACTTATGTATTTTAAAACTGCAAATAAAATTTAACCTTAACACCCTGTAAATCAATTGTTTGGGGGGGAATTTCGATACCTATACAACTCATCGTTCACAATACACTGCCAATTTAAAAATGAAACTTTTACAGGCTACACGGGTATTTACATTTTAACTTATCGATAACTTTTTTTAAATAGCAATTCTATTATTGACTATTTTTAAAGTCCATGTTACAGTTACAGTATTATACATATGTACCACATTTCAAATTCTTATTTATTGTACAAAACCGGCAAATGTTGAGGAGTTGAAAGCACGAATAATTCATAATATTATAAATGTTCAAAACGAGTACTTATTATTTGCATTAACAAAATGATATCAAGATTGTAATACCCTTTAGAAGCATATACTAATCCTATACCATTTCATCGTTGGTTCCGATGATCTACTCAGCATAAACATAAAAAGTTAAAAATAATAATATTTCAAAATATATAATTTGAGTATTTATTTTGATGATGACGAACTTTAAATAGGTACTAGTAAACTTTTTAAAATATTGAGGTATTATTATTATTCATTGAATTAAAATTTAATATCCAATTTATTTTAATATAATTAATTATTTTAAAAGATAAGTTTTAATTTAAAATTTTATTCGAAAAAATTGTAAGTTTAATACTTTAAATATACCATATTTCTGTAATGTTCTTCAATTTTGTTTATTGCGGATACAGATGCAATAAACAGTAAACATATTACAAATTTTACGAATTAAAGCGATGCAAATTTCACATATGGATAGATGAAAATGTAGAGAAAATTTTAAAAATGTGGTGTTACTTTTATTTTGAAATTTCTTTTTTAGTTCTAATATGTTACAATGACAAATAATAATAATAAGTGTTTTAATAATTATTATAAATCACGAATCAACAATAACTATTCTCGTAATAATTTGCAAAAACATAGTACAAAATAGATATTATATCCGTATTTTATAAACGACTTAAGGTTGAATTCTCAACGTCATTCAATCTATTGCCAACCTATAACCTATTTCGCGTTGATTTTTTGAGTTTATTATTTTAATAACTAACATTTAAAGAAAATCAATATCGTCGGTACATTATTTAGGTAGTATCCGATATATTACAAAAATATCAATTTATTTCATTGCTAATTTTGGGAGAATTGTATAGTGAAAGAACAATGAGTGACAATGACATAATAAAGTTAAAAAAAATCTTACCCGATATTTTTCGCTATACAATTCTCCTAAAATAAGTTATGAAATTCCTTGATATTTATTAAATATGTCAATTATTACCTATAGAATATCATGTCGATACTGATTTTCTTTAAAGTTTGTATAAAAGCTAGAAAACATAAATAAATCTACGCGAAATAGGTTATAGGTTGGCAAGCATTTTGATACTGCCGCCTTAATAGAAATTAATAATTAACACGGGCATTGAATATCAAACTATAAGAAGGTCATATGAGCCGATTTACTAAATCTGCTACGTTTAGTTCATAGATGGCACAATGAGTTCACCAACAAGAAAGCGACTAGCCTTTTCATTGCTAAATTAAAACATTATTGCCGCCTGTCCGTTTGACTTGCTGCATGAGTTTTTTAAATTTATTTTTATAGCTTATCGTAAAACTTGATTTCACATAAGTACCTACACCTATCCTAGATTTAAGTAGCTTACATTTATTTTCCTACCTATAGTATAGTCTAGACTTAAAAATGTCCCTATTTTTAATTGTTTTGTAGCTTATAATATTTTCAACCTTTTGACGTCCCAACGTTAATTACATGAAAACTTATTGTCTGCCATGTTTTCCATTTCTGACAAAATTAAATGACGACTTTCACTATTCAATACCTACCAAAAATTTCAAGAGCGAAATTACCAAAAAGCAACAAAATTAAATAAAACCAAGAGAAAATTTTGCCGATACAAAATTTTCTCTCGAATGATATTCGACAAGACTATTTCACGAAAAAACAATAAAAGCACACTGTTTATTTAGCGAACTAGAAACTTTTTTATTTATTATTAATAATAAACATACAGTTGTTATAAGTAATACTTTGTCCATTCTTTTCTATCAAAGCATGGTTTTGGGTATGATTGACTTGCATTTGAGAAGTCGAAGGTCCACATACTTCATTTGTTGTTCTGAGATTTTCGATGAGCTTCAGATGATGACTAGGATCTAGCTGCAGATATGGTTTCAGGGAATTTGCGTTTGAGTGGCCTATTAACTTAATCAACTCTTGTTCTCCAACACACTGTTTTAATAGGGCAGACACAGCGGAAGGTCGATGAGAATGATTTGTTATTTTATGCTTCTTCGTATCTATTCCAATTCTTTCCGCTGAAGATTTGGTTCACTTAGATACTGTATTTATTCCTAGTAGAGTATTTTTGAACCAACATCCCTTCTGCCAGTTTGGATGAACGGAGAGAAATAGTCTGTATGTGAAAATGTTTGGTCCTCTTTTTCCCAATAATTTTAAAAATAATCTTACAGCGCATAAGTCTTTGTTTGATGAATTTCTTACCAACCATTTGCTGATGTCAATCCTTTTGACCCACCTTGAGCTGTCTTGGAAAATATGCTGTTATATTCAATTCATCCGGTAAATTCTCCCATGGTGTCAAACTCCTTTTGAAAATATAGAATTTTGCAATTTACTGCCTGGCCTCATTGCCTCTCCAAGCTAGTTCAAATAAGCAGAGATGGAAAAACTTTTTTATGCTTCATCGGGGTTTTCTTCATTGTAGCTTTGCATTATTGTTAGTAAATCTTTGGTAGATAATGCTTTTGAATTTACTTTTCTCTTTTATTCCGTAAAGGGTCAATCTTTATTTCGTATTCTGTAAAATACATTTCTTGAATCATTTTTGCTGAAGTGTTCCATATAGCCTTTACAAAAGATTCTTTATATAGTCTTCGCCATTACCCTTCTTCATATTAAAAGCGTAATCTTCGAGGATTTTCGCTAGTTCCATCGCAGTAATACATTTTTTCAGTTTATAATTTCTTACCATTATATAGAAACTCTGAGAACTTTGCCCAAATTGTGTTATTGGATAAATAAAATAAATTTATTTATTTATTTAAAATAAATTTATTTCCTCATAAAGTGCAAGTATGAATTGTGTAAATTCAAATTTAGAACAATTACAAGAATGTGGTAACATTTCTTCAAAGATGCTGGTCAACACTTTCGAAAATATGAAGAGACGTGTGAATTTATGCTTGGAGCATGGCGGTGGCCAATTTCAGCAATTTATGTAATTATTTTTCTTTTTCTTTCTGTATATTCTTACTTTGTTAATTTTGTAAACAACAAAAATAAATTTGTATTTGTCTACTTATTTTATTACTCATTATAGTTTGGCATATCATATCATAATATGAATTTGACAAAATTTTAACCAAGATTTGATTAGATATATCGTCCCCATATCATTGTGATCTAAACCAAGCCCTATGTTTTTTAATCCAAGCCCTCTTTGATGCAATTTTGCTCGCGCGGTATAATTAGGAGTTTTTCCACTAGAAAAAGGTCGTTGCTATGATATTTTGCCAGTATAAACCACTCTAGTAAAATAGTCACTATGAAATAATATCAGGTTAAACAACTTTCTTATCTCACCGCTGGGCTACTAACTGGTCCCCTGGTAGTGAATATGTTTCATGTTTCGTGTTTCACGTTTCGAATGTCTTTGATGCCTTCCCCAATACGGCTACATCTGATTATACAGGGTGTTCATTTGAAAACTTCCCACCTCGATTTTCCTGCTTTAAAATGAAAATGTGAAAAATCGCTCGGACCCGTCGATTTTTATTTCGAGGGGGACATCTTTTGTGTATATTGTCAATCTTGTTACTTCAAGCCCCTAGGATGGAGGGGGGGGGGGTAAGATCTAAATCTTAAATGCATACCCCTATTTTATATAATTTTTTTTGGATTCTGCATAAAATTCTGAACATTTTTTAATAAAAGCATTATTAGTCTATACTTAACAGTTTCCGAGATATTGACTCTTGAAAAATGACATTTTTGAACTTTGACAGCGTCTAGCTTTCTAACTGTACGTCTTAGAGCAAAACGGCTTACATGTCCCTATCTTCGATTTTTATTATCTTTCCAATAGTGTCAACTTCCGGTCAAACCGGAAGTACTATATTTCTTACATCCGGTTTAACCGAAAGTTCACACTATTGGAAAGATAATAAAAATCGAAGATAGGGATATGTAAGCCGTTTTGCTCTAAGACGTACAGTTAGAAAGCTAGACGCTGTCAAAGTTCAAAAATGGCATTTTTCAAGAGTAAATATCTCGGAAACTGTTAAGTATAGACTAATATGCTTTTATTAAAAAATGTTCAGAATTTTATGCAGAATCCAAAAAAATTATATAAAATAGGGTTATCTATTTAAGATTTGGACCTTACCCCCCCTCCCTCCTAGGGGCTTGAAGTAACAAGATTGACAATATACGCAAAAATGTCCCCCTCGAAATAAAAATCGACGGGTCCGAGCGATTTTCCATATTTTCATTTTAAAGCAGGAAAATCGAGGTAGGAAGTTTTCAAATGAACACCCTCTATCACAATTATTTTATCGCGATTACAGTACTTTCTCTTGCTGGGTGTGAGGTTTTATTCAATGATCATTCCTTATTTTCCGATAGTAAGTAGGTATTATTTTCAGAGACGATGCATGACATAAAACGGCAGAATTTGACAACAATATGGAATACCTGCTAGGTGCTTGAGCTGACAGGTCAACAGGTAAAAATGACACATTTTCATTGTCATTATGTTTTAATTTTCAAAATAATGAGAAAAACGTCAAAATTCTTAATAATTTAATTAAGTTTTTCAAAATTATCGAAATGATACCAGTCGCGGCAAATATTCCATTAACCATATGTTCAGTGGTCATAAGGAGATTTATTGATTCTTATACTGGACGACTTGTAAGTCAAATTTACTTTTAAAATAAATTTAAGTGTTGATAGGAAAGAATAGAGGATAGTTTTCTGTTATAGCTGCATCACCTCAAAAAATAAGACTCTGAATGACGTAGAAAAAGGCGTGTCTACGAATCTAATTTTTTTTTGTATTAGCATAGTTTTTGGTATATTCTCTAACGTTATGTACAGCTTAAGTTTTGAGGTTGGATCCCAAGGTATTATTTTTAAATTAATCATTGTTATTAGGCATGCATATTACATTCTTGCTTTTTAAGTAGATTTTTTTGTGTCGTTTAAAATAGGTTATTACAGAGTAATAATAGTTACTATATAAATTATTATTATTATTATGCTGAATTTTAGCCTTATTTCAAATTAAGAGCTTTGTTTCCTACCAGCTTTTCTCTGTGGGTCGACAAATTGAATAAAGAAGCCGAAAGATGACTAAAGTTTAAAAAAATATAGAAATAAAAAATCAAAAAAGAAAATGGTGATTTACTTAAATGTTTTTTATTACTTAAATAATTTTTAAATTTCAATTTTACATTAAAGTTTAAAATCAATGCAATCTTCCTTTTCAAGGCCTTTTTACGCTTAATTCAACTCTGAAGCAGTGTAGTCGAGAATAATGCTTCTTCTTCATAATTTTATATCCTATATATTTCCTTTCCCATCATCAGCATCTTGTAGACTCTGGAAGAAGTATTTAGATATTGCACCGCGTTCCTAAAAGTATTTTGCCATTGCGTATTAGTTTACGCTTTGATAGTTATGCGAAACACTACGTTCGTTCTTGTAATGACCATGGGATTTTACGTTAGGAGGCAAACAGTATAGGTATTCTTTCTTTAGGCCACTAATTTGTTGAAACATTTCAGGTTGGTAATTTACATGCGCTCTTAAAAATATTATTCGGAAAGAAGTAGCTGTAATAGAAAATCATCATGTAGAAGTTCTAAGTTTCTAAAAAATATAACAAAACATTTTTGGGCATCTAAACGCCGAGTCCACTCAGTAAAACGTTTCCATGCAAGATATGCGACTTGACAACATCTCACTTTAGTAAAACAATTATTTCAATTCACTTTAGTTCTTTTTTCAATTTAACTTTCGATGTGGTAAGTGTAGATTGGCTTCTGAGCAAGCTGGGTAATATGGGCTTCCGAGGTGTCATTTTTAATTTATTGAAAACGTACCTAAAGGATAGAAAATAATATGTAAGATTGGATGATACTCGGAGCAAAATTAACTTGAATAACTTTGGGGTACCTCATGGATCGGTTCTTGGCCCACTTTTGTACTCTCTCTACGTATTAAGTTTAAGATTAGCAGGGCTCACGGCCCATTATTATACATTTGCGGATGACACCGTCTTACTGTATAGTGCTGAACTACTTGACCTATTAGAGGCTGTGATAAATAGGGATTTAAAATTATATACAAATTGGCTGTTGTGCAATAAACTTAGGATACATTTAGATAAGACAAGATATATGATATTTAAGCAAAAAAAATAAAATAATTCCGAATCCTCAAATAAGAATAAATGATATAGAAATACAATTGGTCAACAAAATAAAATATTTAGGCTTAGTATTGGATGGATGTCTAAATTGGAAAGAACATGTAAATTATATACACAGTAAAGTAGCACCTATGATGGGCGCCCTCTTTAAAATTAGAAGCTATATAAATAGGAAGACAAAGATGAGTATATACAATGCTTTTTGCCTATCGCACCTTAGATACCTGATCCCTGTATGGGGCACATGTGGAGTTGGAGAACTAAATAGTGTACAAACCTTACAAAATAAGATAATAAAAATACTGTTTCAGTATGATCGCCTTTTCCACACTGAGCACCTCTACAGGGAGATGGGAGTTCATGATATAAGAAGGCTGCTCCAGCTCGAGCAGTGTAAATTAATTCATAAGCTAATAAATAAAAAGCAAAAGACCAATGTAGAAATTGTATTTCATAATAACATTCATATACATAATACGAGGTGGTGCAATAACATATATCTGGACAATGTTCAGACAGGCAAAGGCCTATACAATCCAATTTCACAGGCGTCTAGTGTATATAATGAACTGCCAATGCATATCAAAAACATTACCAGTGATTGTGGGTTTATAAGAGCCTTGAAGGCTCACCTCAGTACGTAGCAGTACTTGCTTAACTTTCTTTTGTGTTTGTCTTCCTAGAGTCAATTTTCCATTTGTACTCGTGATGTACAATACTTTTATATCGTCTAGTACTTTAGTCTTTAATTGTAATCTTCTTGCTTTGTTACTATAAAGTGTCATTTAATAAGGAACAACACTGTTGACAAAAGATGTATATATCTCCGAGACCAGTGCTCTATGTACTGATTAGGAGCTTAGAAATAAGTGAAAGAAAAATTGTATTTATTGAATAAAGAATGAT
Organism: Polydrusus pterygomalis; assembly: GCA_963969555.1. NCBI lineage: Eukaryota > Metazoa > Arthropoda > Insecta > Coleoptera > Curculionidae > Polydrusus > Polydrusus pterygomalis. The sequence goes on from OZ018379.1 coordinate 39,409,895, forward strand.
ATAAAAAAAAAACTCTAAATCTCTCATTATTGTTTTAGCCTTTGGCTGTTGCGGCTAGCACTGTTCCTTCTGCATCTACTGTAGCACTATTTTCTGGGGCTCTGTTGTGTCTTTATCATCAAATGAAAAAAGGCACACTTGTCAATATTGGTATCGGCAGAAGGCTTTCCTCAGTTATAAAATATTCAAGAAATACAATTCAGTAAGTATTTTATTTATCTTTAATAGTTTGCTCAAATTTTTAAAACCCCAGCAAACAATAACGCAGTGGAGTGTAGAGTTTCTCTTGGATTCCAAACATCTATGGAAATATAATAAGTAATAATCAGTCACACCCTATATATTGCATAACAGTTATTTTTGTTTAGCTATTAAATAACCATAATATATACTTTTTTTAGACGTCGTGTAAAGAACAATTCTTGGTTTTTGCGAAACGTAGCAGCATGTCGACGAAAATGTACCGAAGCAATGTTGCGAATTGCCCGCCAGTCCAACGATTCCATGCAAAATATCAACGCTGAAACAGGCACCGTAGTTCAAACAAATAGTCTTCCAGTTTTCACTCGACACATTGTTGCTGAAAATCATCGGAAGCGTGTAAAAGAACCTTCAGTGGAAAATCTTTATAGGTAAAAAAAATTATGTCCTGACGATGTGTAGTCCCCAATAAATTTTTGGTGTTCAACCATTTATCAGGGTATTGCAGTAATAATTTAAGTGTTTAAGAAAGATTCCATACATACATACTTGTCGGACTTCCATTGTCTTTATTTTGTTACTTAACACAACATTTCGGTAGTCGTTGGTATCTCTAACCGTTTTCAAGTGTAAACTAAATTATAATTTTAAGGCTACTGTCTTAAATACTATCCATGTGCAATGATGCTTGATGACTCCGATTACGTGCTTATTGGAGTGTGAAGTTTGAGCTGTTGGTTTTGGACAAGAAGAGGCTTCCAGATATTAGGGATATCAATACTTGGTTTACTAAATATATGGGTATTTTGATTAAAGCTGCTTCTTTGAATTTTCGTTTTCTTCAGTGCTGTTCCGAGTCCAAAACCTTGGCTTCTGACCACTGTAAATTATGTTGGTTGGTCCATACCCTATATACTGCTATACCTGATCTCAAATTCAAAGAAGCAGCTTTCATGAATCAAAATATCCATATATTTAGTAAACCAAGTATAGATATCCCCAATATCTGGAAGCCTCTTCTTGTCCAGAACCAACAGCTCAAACTTCATACTCCATTAAGCACAAACAACTAAAACATAGTTGGTATATTTCCTTAAATAGTAATATTGTGACCCCCATCACGGCTGCATACGCCTTTCCAACCTCTTAATGTCCCGAAACATGCTATCGCGTCGTCTTCAGAAAAAGTAGTATTATCTTCATTTTCCTGTACCCGACTGTATTCTCTTAAAAGAATAGATTTGTCTCTTTTTCATTCAAGGAAATTTTAATGCCAGGTTATACATCAGTCAGGCAACAGGCTTGTTGTCAGCAAGGGATCCTTCCAATCATGAACACTTTTCTTTTTTATGTTAATTTTAGCAACGAATCATTTGACTCTCAAGATTGTTCCAACCAAGATCTAAGAGAGGAAGCCCCTAGATCAAAACCATTTATGTTACGTTCTAGGCGACGAGGCCATAACCATACACTTAACAGGCCTGTAACAAGAAACTTTCGAAAATATATTCCAGAAAATAGCTGCAAAGATGATGGTCGGAACAGGTAAAATATCATAATATAATATTTATGGATCTACGGGATCTAAAAAATTATGAGCCGCCAGCTAGGGCCTAAAAAATGCGCTTGTGTACTTCGTTCATCATGTACCTAGTTGTTTTTTCGAAGATTCTAGAAAAAGTTATACATGAACAATTATTGAGTAATTATTATTTGCAGCTGAAAATTATTCCCGTTACGCAGTCCGGTCTTAAAAGTCACTGATGACATAATACGCGCTTCTGATGACGGCAAATGTACCTACTAGTTTGCTATTATTTGATTACAGCAAGGCGTTCGATACTATCGATACCCTACAGATCATGATCTATGTTTAAAAATAATATATTATGGGTTAAGCGATGCAGCTGTCAATTTTTTATAGGACTACCTCAAGGACCGAAGTCAACAAGTTTAATTGAACAACACTGTATCTGATATTTTAAGCTTAAAGCGAGGCGTATGAAGGTAGCATCTTGGGTCCTTTGTTGTTTTCAATATATACGGCGGATTTTGAAAGTTTTTTGAACCATTTAAACTCTCACCAATATGCTGATAATTTTCAATTACATATATAACAGTTTTAATTTAGAAGATATTGAAATAGCTGAAACCCATATTAATCAAGATCTAGATACAATTTACAACTTATCTGTGGTCATAACTTACTTTTAAATCAAACTAATTACTTCTATTTGGTAAAAACTCTAATCTACTTTCTGATCGTCTCAATATAAGAATTAATAATGATAAAATAACTACCTCTGAATCATGTGAAAATTTAGGTGTACATTTTGATTCTAAGCTGAGGTTTAATCGGCACATTTCTTACTTACTTTAAAAAAGTTAATGTAAATTAAGAACTCTGTATTTGTATAAAGACTTTCTTTTAACACAGATTAAATTGAGGTTGTGCATGTGATCATGTTTCTCAGAATTTCATAAACTCCGGTTGGTTGAAATTAGATCAAAGATTTCACTTGCATTTATGTACTTTAGTTTTTAAAATAATTAAATGTCAGCAATCTAGTTATCTCTTTGACAAACTTACGAGGGGTTCTGATGTAGGTACATGGTCGATTAACCCGGCATAGTGGGTTTTACTCTGTTCTCAGACATAGAACCGCATTGTTTTGGAAGTCTTTTAGTTTTAATGCGGTTCAATATTTTAATCCATTACCAACAAATTTGAAAAGTTGCTCCTCTGTTGAAACGTTCAAAAAGTAATTGAAGGATTATCTCAGATCGCGTATTTGATCATTCTAATTCTGTTTTTTACTCATCTCATCATCATACTCTTTGAGTTATTCGTTGATAGAGCATTAATGGTCGCGCATTTGCTACTAATTTGTCTTTTACGTTCCAGTTATGTTATTTATTTAACTCATTTTTATTTAATTATTTGTACAATTTGCTTTTTGTTTTTTTTTTATTTTTATGCTTTTGTTGTTATAATATTATACTAGTTATGTTGTTTATTTTTTAAATTAATTTATGCATAAGATGGTTAGATGAGTACCCATGCTAGAACTGGCCACTTCTGTAAATTTTTACATTATTGTTTACTGGTTGCATTATATAAATAAAGGCTATTTATTATTATTATTATTATTATTATTATTATTATTATTATTATTATTATTATTATTATTATTATTATTATTATTATTAATTATTATTCCTTGTATTCACAGCAGCTTAGGCTGGTCCTCTTTCCTTGATAGGCGGGTTCGATACCAAGTCCATCAAGGCTATTTCTGGTTTAGAAACGATCTCACTATATTACATGTGTGTAGTATTACAGCTTTTTGTGCTTGGGTATGTACATTTTCTCCTAGGCCTATCTGCGCTAGATTTTTACTGAATGAGTGCGGGGTAATTCCTGTTGTTGAAATAATGAATGGAAGAATATATGCTTGTTTTTGTTTCCAGACTCTTTCCATTTCTATAGCTAGTTCCTGATATTTTCTTTTCTTTTCCGTGTATTTTTTAATTACATTTTGATCGGATGGTACTGCGATATCTATAAGGTAAGTTATGTTCTTAGTTTTATCTTGAAGGGTGATATCGGGTCTATTGTGGATTACTGTTTTATCTGTTTGTATAGTAAGGTCCCAATATAGCTTAGCATATTCATTCTCAATTATGGTTTGTGGGGAGTAGTTGTAATATGGTTGTGTGTCCTGGTGCAGTTGGTACTGTAATGATATCGCTTGATGAATAATTTTTGCCATCGTGTTATGCCTATTTATGTATTCAATACCGGCCATTAGCTTACATCCTGATATTATATGGTCTATTGTTTCAGGAACAAGGTGACATTTTCTGCAATTGTCATTTGTGATTGTGTTATCTTTTAGAATATATTTTTTGTAGTTATTTGTTGCTATGACCTGATCCTGTATTGCCAGAACAAAACCTTCCGTCTCTGGGTATAGTTGGCCATTTTGTAGAAACCTATTGCTGAGTTTTTGATTTATCTCCTCTTGGTGAACTATATTGTAGTGTCGCCCATGTAGTGGTTTTGATGACCATATTATCTTCTTTCCTTTAGTTTGGTCTTGTATTGGGGGTTCTTCGTGCTTTGATAGGTTTAATGGGGTATAATTTTTATCTATTTGTACTATGGCTCGGTGTATTGCGTGGTCTTTTTTGTAGAAGTAAGTTCTTAGGCTTATTATTTGTTTGGCGTGTAGTTCTTCAAGGTCTATCATTCCTCTTCCTCCTTCCCTTCTGTTTATTGTTAGTCTTTCTTTGCATGAGTTTGGGTGTTGTTTTCTATTTTTCGTTAGTTGGGACCTTGTTAGTATGTGTATGTTTTGTAAATCTGTAGTAGACCACTTTATTATTCCAAAGGAGTATGTTAGTATTGGTACCGCAAATGTGTTTATTGCTTTAAATAGATTTTTTGAATTAAGTTTCGATTTTAACAGTAGCTTTAGTCGTGTTTCAAAGTTTAATTTTAAGTCTTGTTTTATTTTGGTATGATCTAGTTTATTACTTTGGTAGAATCCCAGGTATTTATATGCTTCGTGTTGTTCCATCTGTGGTACCATTTCTTTGTTAAGTGTCTCCTGTGACTGTCTTTTTTCCCATTTTCCTCTTTCTATATGTAGTACTTTGCATTTACTTATTCCGAACTCCATGTTGATATCATTCGATATGGTTTCTGTTACTTTGAGTAGTCCTTGGAGTTGGGTCGGTGTCGGTGCATAGATTTTTATATCGTCCATGTATAACAGGTGATTTATTTTGTGTAGTGTTATTCCCTGTTCTTTGATTTGGTATCCATATTTGGTTTTATTAAGTGCGTTTGATAGCGGATTAAGGCACATACAGAACCAGAGCGCACTGAGGGCATCACCTTGAAATATCCCTCGCTTAATGTTAATATGTTCTGTTTCTATGTATTCTTTTTCGGTTTTTAGCAGTATTTTAGTTTTCCATGTCTTCATGCTGTTTGAGAGGAAATTTTGAATAACGGGGTGTATTTTGTATAAATTTAGGACTTGTTTAAGCCATCCGTGCGGAACCATATCGAAAGCTTTTTTGTAGTCGATATAGGTTATGTGAAGGTTGTGTTGGTGATTTTGGACATGTTTCATTATTGTGCTGTCAATTATTAATTGTTCTTTACACCCCTGGCTCATTCTTTTACATCCTTTTTGCTCTTCTGTTAGAATGTTGTTATTTATTAGGTGTTGTTCAATTTTGTTTGCTATTGTTCCTGTGATGATTTTGTAGATAGTCGGGAGACAGGTAATTGGCCTGTAATTTGCGGGATTTTGGGTGTTTTCGTTTTTTGGTTTGACGAAGGTTCTACCTTCGGTTATAAATTGTGGCATGAGCTCTGGGTTTTGAATTATTCTATTTATTTGTTTTGTAAGATATTTGTGTGTTGTGGTGAATTGTTTGTACCAGTAGTTGTGGATGTGATCTGCACCTGGGCATTTCCAGTTATGTGTTTTCATGATTGTTTGGCTTATTTCTTCACTAGTGATGTGATATTCAGTTTGTTCCGGTATGTTTTGTTGTCTTTCTTTTTCTTCTTTAATCCATTTTGCCCCTTCGTTATGATTTATTGGATAAGACCATATGTTGCTCCAATACCCTGTAATTTGTTTCTTTGTGGGTGGTGTTATGTCTTTTGTATTGTTAAAGGTAATTTTATTGTAGAACTGTTTCTCTCTGTTTGTAAACATAACGTTTTGCAGTTTTCTTTCATTGGATTCTTTGTACCTTTTGAGGCGGGCAGAGTATACTGCAAGCTTTTGTTTAAGTAGCTCTAGGGATTCTGATATTGTTTAATTTTCTTTATTGGTGATGTGTGCTATTTTCTGTAGTATGGATTTTGTTCGACGTCCTTGTATGTATTGCGTCGTTCTGCCTATGTCTTTTCTTAGTTTTTCCACCTTTTTTTCTAGTCTGATTTGCCACTTTTGTTTCTTAGGCTTTGTATTGTTGTTTAGTCTGGTGTTTATTATTCTTTGTTTATTCAGAACAAGGGTGGCGCTTGCGCATGCGTATATGATGAAGTGTATTTTTTCAAGCGGTGCATTTTCCGATAGGTAGTTCTGTATTATATTATCGTTAATTATTTTTATCATGTCTTTTGTATTTTTGTTTATGTTTAATTTGGGTAGAAACGGTCTGGACATTGGATTGGTGTCTTTCCATTTAATAATATTACACTCTATTTCCTTTACTATGTTTTCTTCCAAATTTGTCGTTGTTTGTAGTTGTTTTCTTTTTGAGGTGTGTGAATTTTCTTTTATAGGTATTTCAGTCGTTGTTTTATTAATTTTGTTATTTTCTGGTTTGGTTTGATTTTCCGGGTATGCTACTGCATTAATTCGTATCTCCTCGGCGACTTCTTTCTTGATTTCTTCCCTTTCCAATGCTGTTAACCTATTGTTATTGATTATCACACGTTTTTGGTCAATTAGTCTTTGTTCAGTGACCTTTTCGTTTAGTTCGGGGTATACTCTTAGGAATTGTTGATGAAGATCATATCTATATCCGGTTGAGATCGTTTCCAGTTGGGTGGCTTTGTAATAGCAGCGCATGACGGTGCGGTTCATTTCATTTGTCCACGTCAAGCGCTGCTTGGTAAGTCCTGCCTTGGTGGTTATCGGTTGTCCCGATAAAGCACTTTGGGTAGGTTTCCGACTTCTATCTTGTTGTGGTGTCTCTTTATGTTGTGTGTTTTCTTTGTCTGGTGATGTGAGAAGCTCGAAGTGCCCAGCTTCTGGGTTACCTATTAATAGTAGATGAATATCGCTGGTGTGTTTTGCTTTACTGATTAATGTTGGTTTGTTTTTTATGGTTATCTTTCTGCTCTGTAGTCTCCGTGGTTTATGATATATATAAAAGTTAATTCTTTGGGTTTCGGAGAGAGCAAGTATTTCGAGACTAGTCCCATATGTTGTGGTTTTTTTCATATGGTTATAGTAATTTTTTATTTCTCTCATTCGGTCTTTTTTAGTAAGAGCATAGTCTTTAAGTTCGTCCCAGTTTCGTTGTACATAATTTAGCGAATCTTCTCTCAGTTGTTTATGATTGTCTTGGTGGCCATATAGGTATAGGCTTACAGATCTAAAAAGACAGCTTAGCATTATATTATTATTATTATTATTATTATTATTATTATTATTATTATTATTATTATTATTATTATTATTATTATTATTATTATTATTATTATTTATTATGTAGACCTTATATGGATTATTAGAAAGTTTGGTAAATTTATAATTTACAAACATTTAGGAACTTCTAGTGCTTTATTTAAATGGTTGTGGCGTATGGCCAAACAAAGTAGGTAAGCCAACTGAGCTGAAGCAAGTTTAAAAAGGTAGAGTTTTTATTGTTTAAAGCTGCATGCTGCATAGATGTATATTTAAATGAAGTGGGTAATTATCCACAAAGAATTTTCCAATGTCGATTTAGCAAAGGCTGCGTAATGGTTACAGTTAAATTGCTAGTTTGTAAAAGTCCCTGAAAATCTGAAAAATATGATTTTCACAATCCCGATGGTAATAAAATGCTTGAACCTACTATTACATCAGATTACAGTCGATTCAGATAAAAACTTTAATTTTTATGATTACAGATTATCACCAAGAAAAAGAAAAAAATCCGAACAAATAATAAACGAATCAGAAGATCTGTCTACTTCATTGACAAGAAGTCGCTCGGAAGTAAGGAAGCAACTTCCGAGAAAACAATCGCGAAGAAGACTAAGCGATGAAATTTCGGAACAGGAAGTTTCTTCCAAATCATCAGTGAGTAGACGATCTTCGGAACGGATCAAAAAGCAGCCGAAAGTTCAGAAAATTACCCGTAAAACAAGAAGTGGGAGAGTGTACGCATATAGGTTATGAGGTTTGATTTAGCAAATTATTTTGTGAAAATAGTTTTATTAAATCTATAAAATCTCTTTTACCACGAACACCAATCTGAGTTTTTTGGCCTTGACTAAACTAATGAAATGAAAAACCTGCTCTATTCAGCGACAAAGTTTTAAGACTTTGAAATGGTTTTGTGAAAATAATAGAAAATATATTACCAGTTGTAGATTTTGAAAAACAATTCGGTTCTCGCTAACAATTTTAAGATAAGTAAATTCTAGAAACTGCATGAATGAAAAGTAAATAGGAAGGCCTAAGACAGTATTGTGCAGAATCTATATAAGATTAACATTTGGCCAAAATCCTACAATTTTCTTTTCATTTTATAGCGTTTTCAAAACCAGGCGCGTAGTAGGAAGCCTTCTTAGCAGGCGCTCGCAGTATACCAACCTATTTTATTTTATTTACTTTATAATTTTATTACAGCGATACATTTTAGTAATTTAAATAATAATCGTATCAATTAAGTATTCTTACGTAGTGAAACACCTCGCTAAACAGCTAAAACAGTTGAAGCTGTGACAATTATCTGGTTTACTAATGATGTAAATAGGGGAGACCGGGCAGGTTGTAACACGGGGTAAGGTGTAACACACCAAATATTTTCCTAATTTAAAAGCTGGCAACCCCGAACCCTATGTAGGCTTCTGGAGAACACTGTGAAGCTCAGTTATGTCTAGACAGTCGAGCAACAGACATTGTGGTTAAGGTTATTTCCGATATTGTTTATATTGTGGCACGTAAAGTAAAAATCGATATCATAATTTTATTTTAAAAAAAATGTTACAAGCTGCCTGCTGAGTTTTTTTTTTGTCATAAATAAATCATTGCAGTCTAGGTTATTATATTGACAAAGCTATGCATGATTATATATTTACTTTTTTTTCAGCAAAGACAAAACGAAAATATTCGATCCGGGGGCAAATTGTAACAATCTAATTGGGGCAAAATGTAACATGTTACAATTTACCCCAATGTGATAAATTATGTATTAACAACAGCACCTTATTCTGAAATAGCTAAACTCGAACCCACGTCAGGATTAAGTTGACGTTACTTCCCAAATGGAAGGCAAGATTACATTCTCTCCAGAGTTTGTTCGTCCACTTCCTAAAGCTGATCAGCGAAAGACAACCCTCTTAAGGGTCGAAAAAAAAGAAGATCAGCGGTACTAACTGACACACCAGAGAAGGATGCACTAGAAGAAGAACAAAATGGTCGAAAGGCCAAAAAGTCCAAAATTATTAAGTCGAAAGTGAAAAGAAAAGTTTACGTAGAATCAGACGATTCTTCAGAAGAAAAGTACTTTTAAATGATCGACCCTGACAAATGATTTGTCTTCGAGCCCTGTTTCTTTCTGCCAAACTGAGCCTCACTGATGAGCCGTAAACGGCGAAACGCGTCTGGGGATGAGTTTGGCGGAAGGAAACAGACAAAACCTTTTCGAATTAAAAGTACTTTTGTTTATTTGCACTGAATCATATGGGCGTCGCAAACCTAACGAAAAATGGATTAGTTGCCACAAGTGTAAAAAGTGGTTACATGAAACTTGCGCTGACTTGAAGTTCTCATCATTTCGATTCGGATAGTGAATAGATAACCAAAAATAGCTAGTTCACGTTAACTAATGTTTATTTATGTTTGTTTAAAATGTTTTTTATGTTCACGTTTCTATTTAAGTAAATATAACAATAAAAAATATGCGTTACCACTTACCCCGCTTACTGTTACTTTTTACCCCGAGACGGGGCAATTTGTAACAAAGGTTCGGATCTATTTAAAAAAAAGCTGACAGTTTAATTTTTGAAAATATTGTCATATACAGTGTGTGTATAAAGTCTGGAAACGGCTTAATAACATCACAATTTACTGGCCGATTTAAACGAAATTTGGTACAGTTGTGTAAGAGGATCTAACGCACCGAATGACGATATTGGCGTTGTTGCCAGCTTTTTAGTTTGTCTGGAATTCGAACGAATTTTATATTTTTAAATATAACATCCAGTATATTTTTACATTTTTAAATTCCACATAAAATTATAATTATTTTTTATTAAATGCATTATTAGTCTACACTTCATAGTTTCCGAGATATTGACTCTCGAAAAGTGACATTTTTGAACTTTGACAGCTTATAACTTTCTAACAGTACGTCTTAGAGCAAAACGGCTTACATGTCCCTATCTTCAATTTTTATTATCTTCCCAAAAAAATCAACTTCCGATTAAACCGGATGTAACTCGAAAGCAGGAAATATAGTTGTTCCGGTTTAACTGGGAGTTGATTTTTTTGGGAAGATAATAAAAATTGAAGATAGGGACATGTGAGCCGTTTTGCTCTAAGACGTGCTGTTAGAAAGTTATAAGCTGTCAATATCTCGGAAACTAAGAAGTATAGACTAATAATGCATTTAATAAAAAATAATTATAATTTTATGTGGAATTTAAAAATGTAAAAATATACTGGGTGTTATATTTAAAAATATATTAAAAATATAAAATTCGTTCGAATTCCAGACAAACTAAAAAGCTGGCAACAACGCCAATATCGTCATTCGGTGCGTTAGATCCTCTTACACAACTGTACCAAATTTGGTTTGAATCGGTCAGTAAATTGTGATGTTATTAAGCCGTTTCCAGACTTTATACACACTCTGTATATTTAATCAATTTGTTCACAACATAATATGTGGGTAGACATTCATGACAAAAAAAAATTGATAAGCGAAAACAGCTCCAAGAAAAAAAATTTCAAATATTTTTCGTTACAACCTGCCCCGGTCTCCCCTACTCATGATTTGGATAGGTACCTACTCGACTATACGGAATCATATTATTAATATAACACTCGGGTCTTCCGATTTCTAATTCGCATCACATGCGGCGGCATCATCGATGTTTCGATTTTCGAGAAAATATAAAATAACGTCATTGACAAGAAACAACGGGATACGAGGTTGTAAAAAGCCAAAACAGTTATTGCAATACGATTTTTTATGTTGAATAATTAATCCGATTTCAAATCGAGTTGAAAACATCGGAATAATCCTAGTAGATAAATACCCGATAAGAGGCTTTTTAAGTTACTGCAAGATAAAGTACCTATACCTAATGTTCTTCCAAAAAAGGTACACATTGACTTTAAGCCTGACGCAATAAACGCATTAAGCGATGCTTTCGCCGAAGTTGTCATCGAAGGATTCAATTTTCATTTCAACCAAGCCATCTGTAGAAAAGTACAAGAACTTAAACCCACGATACAGGAAAAATAAAGAAGTTCGGATCACATACCTATGTTGGCATACCTACCGGAAAATGCACCAAACGAGGATGCTGTTGTTAAATTCAACGATAATATTGTCGAAAAATGGCTGGAAAATGAGTTGTTATGGACATGCTACCGTGCCAGCAAAAATTATTTGCATCAAAGAGGGCTTGGATTAAAAAACGTAGGGCTTGGTTTAGATCACAATGATATGGGGACGATATATCTAACCAAATGTAGGTTAAAATTTTGTCAAATTCATATTAAGTAATAAAATAAGTAGACAAATACTAATTTATTTTTGTTGTTTACAAAATTAACAAAGTAAGAATATACAGAAAGAAAAAGACAAATAATTACATAAATTGCTAAAATTGGCCACCGCCATGCTCCAAGCATAAATTCACACGTCTCTTCATATTTTCGAAAGTGTTGACCAGCATTTCTGGAGAAATGTTACCACATTCTTGGATAATCCTTTCTTGTAATTGAATTGTTCTAAATTTGCAACTGGTGTTTTAAAAATAGTGTTCTTTAAATGAGGAAAAACGAAGTAATCCATAACCGTTTTTTATTTCAAAATCTGCGGCTTTGGAATACTTGCACTTTATAAGGAAATAAATTTAGCTGCTTCTTAAAAATAGTCCTGCATGTTCCATAAATTCTTCCTACTTCTTGGGACAGGCGTCTTATACAATTTGTTGGCGTATTTTGCATCATTTCACGAACGTTTGCAACAAGTTCTTCTGTTCTTACAGATGGTCTTCCTGCTCCTTTTTTGTGTTGTATAGAACCTGTTTCCCTAAACACAGCCACGGTTCTTTTCAGGCAATGATAAAAATCCCCAGCAATAAAAGCAACGTTAGAAAAATGTTCGTGAAAATCGTCCATGCACAAACCCGGATTGTATTGCCACTCAGCATTTACTCTAACCCCGTTTCAAAAATACGCTTCAACCATGAATGTTTTGTGCTGTTCCGTAAAGCCCATTGTGTGAATTGTTCAAGAAATTGGAAAAATTAGCGATGAATCAAATTACTTGTAACGACTGTCAAAGATGACGGAATAACTGATTGATTATTAATTCAGGTAGTTACTGACACCCAACAGGTATTAAGCTCTACGGCTAAGCATTAAGTCCTTAGATGCAAGGCCCTCGATCTTTGATGAAAATAATTTTTGCTCGCACGATACAATGAGCGACACCGTATCCCAAACTCCGTCGAAAGATGGCATAATAGACTGAACAGACGTGTCACCCTAATATAAATATTTTAAATAAAAAATATTTTAGTTTGAATTCTTACATCCCTATAGTGACAACCTATTCTTCTGCCACAGAACTGCGAGCGCCCGCCGGTAGAGACTTCCTGTTAGGGCGTCAGATTATGACCATGCCTTACAATGGGATAAAAATTGCAGACTTTTAACCCTATGGAGATTCTGCGCAGAACTCTCTTGGGATTTTCTACTAATTAGATCCGGTAGTATTTCTTATATACAGGGTGTTCGAAATTCGTGTGCGTACATGAGGATCTCGAAACATTAAGAGATACGATGATTAATTTAATTAAAACAAAGTTTTCCATTTGGGGGTTTTAATTTGGTGAGAAAGAAATTGTAAATATTCCGAATACCTTCGGAGATACCAAAAAAAAAAGAGAGAGGGCCCTTAAATAATAATTTTAAATGTACTAAAGTGAAATTTTAAATTTGGTTTTAGGGCCTAAATAAAAGCATCAACTTTTCTAACGGTCCCTAATAATTTTTTACAAAAAAATTTTAAAACTTAATTCCCAAGAAACTTACAGTTTATTATAAGGAAATTACAATATATTATAACTTATAGGAATCGCTAACGAAAAACGATAAAATTATTCAATGATTTTACAGTATGCGCAGTACTATGGAGTGATTTCTACAGTTTTGCCAAGAAGACTAGTATTAATTCCATTGTAATGATTGAGTAAAAGTTCTAAATCTGCATTATTTTCTTGTGCACTACCATCGACACTAACATTATTATTTTGCTCAAAGCATTGTAGTTCCTATATACTGTCAAAATTACAAACAATATTCAGGACTGTTGTTTTGCTTCGAATAGGGTGACAGAAAATCTCGGATGCTCTCCGAGAATTATTTCCCATGTAGTACCACTTTTAATCATCGTTATTTTTTCTTGAGTACTGTAAAAAATGGTAAAACTAATAAAAAATTAAACGTTTAGAAAAATTTGACATTATCATAATTAATATTTCTGTTTTTTATTATTTTTATTTATAGGTACCAATTAAAATCCCAAAAACATTTGTTTATGAGGGATTCTCTACTAATCTAAAAATGTAATTGTGAAATATAACTAATTAAAATACAAGGTAAGTAAAAATAATACTTAAAATGTTAATAAGTATTTAATAAAAAAATAATATTTAAAAATTCAATTATTATTTCTTTTTATGAAATAATGAAATATAATTTTGAATAATAATTAATCATAAAAGAAGTGCGTTTAAATATTTTTAGTTTAAAATTTAGCTTCCCCTTTTTTAAGTATTTTCTTAATTGTCATTTTTAAGCTTTAATTCTTGGGGTATTTCGTTGTAAAATTTCATCCCTTGATAATAAATGGAGTTCTGACCTGCCCTAGTGTGTATTAAAGGTAGAATATTGAAAACAGTTCTAATGATCATGTGTACGTCACGTCTGTAAATGAACTTTATATTTAAATGTTTATTTTTTGATATAATTTGGTGAACAAAAACAATATTTTGCATTGAGTGAATATCCTTAATTGCCATAATATTAAAATTTTTATATAAAAGTTTAGTTGAAATTGTCTATTCAAGCATTAAAATATTTTTTTAATTGCTTTATTTTGTAAAACTTGTATCTAAAGAGTTAAGCAAATTTTAAAAAGTTGATACCCATATTAAAGTTAAATATTGTAAATGAGAGTGAATAATAGCAAAATAAATAGGACGTGACATATAATTTGCAGTCCAAAAACCGAGTTTTTTTTAAATCCCCACTGGTGCAACTATTTTCTGTTTAATATATTCAATGTGTTCACTCCTATTAATAGCTTCATCCGAGGCTTCATCTATTACCAACCCCAAAAATTTAATTTTATTTGATTGTTTTAAATGCCCGACTTTTAATTTTAAATCACTTCTGCATAAATTGGTTTTCTTTCCTATACATAAAAAATATAGTTTAAAAAAACTAAAAAACACGCTTTAATAATTAATCAGACTAAAAAGCGGAAAATAAATATATGTAGGTAGTTTAAAATAATTCTTAATATACAGTGTGGTTTTTTAAGTGTGCAACATATGGGAATTTTTTTTATTAACGATTTCTCAGAAAATTTTATTCTTGATAAAAGTTGGTGCATGTTCTATAATCATATTTGGTGCACTTGGAATGATTACAAGTTAAACGGCGTACAGGGTAGGCCAAAAAATATAAAACTTTTACAAGAATAAAAATTTTTAATAAACATTTAAAATAAAAATTTTGCACTTTAAATGATGGTTTTTTAATTAGCATATTATCATTACTAATGCTTTATCTTGTTAAAACTAATTTTTAGAATATTTTAAAGTTGTGTTTAATATCGTTGCAACAAACATGAAGTTTGTGATTCCTTAATAAATTAAAAATTCAAGTAACTTTTACAAATATGCTTCAACTTGAACAAAAATATGCGAAATTGATTTGATTTTGATTAATTTATGAAGGTCTTTATGGTGAATATTAAAAAAAAAATTTTTGGGAAATTATTAATGTTTTTTAAAAAAATATTTTTTTTTATTTTAGGAGGCTACGTTTTTGAATCTTTGCATAACTTTTAATTTTAAACAACTTTTTTTAATAACATTTTGCTGAATTTTTTGAAATAGGGGTACTTTATTCTTGTACAAGTTTTATATTTTTTGGCCTACCCTGTACACCGTTTGACTTGCAACCATTCCAAGTGCACCTAATATGATTATCGAACATGCACCAACTTTTATCAAGAATAAAATTTTCTGAGAAATCGTTAATAAAAAAAATTCCCATATGTTGCACACTTAAAAAAACACACTGTATAGGCAGAAAATAATAATGAACCATAAACATTAGTATTATTGTGAAAAAAGCGTGGGGCACTTTGTGCTATATTTTTCGTGTATCGAGCGCCCCTCGCTTTTTTCACAAAAGAAAAGAACGATATTTGCAAATTTTTGAAAATTCTGACATATTGACAGGTGTCAAATATTGACAAGAAATTTTTTTGCATACATACGACCTGCTTATAGTTTTTTTATTAATATCATTTTTTTAAAACGATTTGAAATATTGTCAGCTGTCAAATTTTAACAGGAGAATTTTTTGCTTATTTTTCCCGAAGTCTCCGCATCGAATACTATACGACCACATAATTTCTTTTGTCAAAATCGCATCTTCGTTTTATACCTGACAGCTGTCAAAATTTGACAGGAGAATTTTTTGCATATTAGATTATTGTTTTGTCAGCGGTTCTTGATAAGTCTACATAATTTAAATGAAATCTGACCGTTTAAATTTGGGTCAAAATCGGGTTCAAAAAGTCGGTTACAAATAAACAAACATATAGGTACAGGGTCTTCCAACGAGGACTGAACAGGGGCTCTTTTTTGAGCTTCCTTGTATTTAAAGAAAAATCCAAAATAGCCAATCGATGTACTTTTTCCTGCAGAATTCAAAAATTAAACCAAAAATTTATTTGAACCAGGAACAAAAGAGTTACGCTATGGATAAGGTGTTTTTTAAATGGAACATAGCTTTTTTTATACGATTTTTGGAACGAGTGATTTTTTTGTCCGTTCTGATTAAAATATTTAATATTGTGACAGCTATTTTTATTAAATTTTAATGTTTTATCCAGTATAATTTAACTTTAACCCGTTTGAAACATACACTAGGTAATAAAGGTATAATCATCTTTGAATCCTTCAAAGTCATTTCGGCAATATTATAGTAAATTTGTCAAATTTTTTGACTTTGAAGGATTCAAAGGTGATTATACCTTTATTACCTAGTGTATGTTTCAAACAGGTTAAAGTTAAATTATACTGGATAAAACATTAAAATTTAATAAAAATATCTGTCACAATATTAAATATTTTAATCAGAACGGACAAAAAAAAAATATCACTCGTTCCAAAAATCGTATAAAAAAAGCTATGTTCCATTTAAAAAACACCTTATCCATAGCGTAACTCTTTTGTTTCTGGTTCAAATAAATTTTTGGTTTCATTTTTGAATTCTGCAGGAAAAAGTACATCAATTGGCTATTTTGGATTTTTCTTTAAATACAAGGAAGCTCAAAAATGAGCCCCTGTTCAGTCCTCGTTGGAAGACCCTGTACATACCTACAGGTGAAGCTAATAAAAGCGTGTTAAAAAGGGGATTTCTCCAAATTTAATGTTAATTTATGACTACACATCCATAATTCAATGATTTTCATGTCATGATTTATAAAATTTTATATAATTTTATATGAATCAGCGATGTATAAAATAGTTGTATCATGAGCAAACAATTTAATTTTCCTTTTCAATTTTAAATTAAATATAGAATTAATATAAATAAGGAAAAATAAAGGGGCCAAAATCGAACCTTGCGAAACACCACAATTAATATTAAGAAATTTGCTATATTTATTTTTAATAAAAACTTTTGGTTTCATTGAGGTATGCATCACAGCCGTAATTATACAGGGTCCTGCACCTCCTCCCGTCTTCTATAGCTCACTTAGTAATTAAGTTTGAATTTTCATATTTTGCAGACCTTATCTGTATCTTGGGGCGCATTTCAGGAAAAAAAATTCTCATACAAGGTGTTCCAAAAAAGTGTGACGTCATAATGGTGTATTTTTTTAAATTACATGCCATATATTTTCTTACTTTTTTGGGTGCCTCCTATAGTTACCTACATAACCCTAAAATTTTATTAAAATCGATTCAGTATTATAGACGAAAAAAAATAAAAACTAAAATATATCAGTTTTGCACCACTGGTATTAAAAATAAAAAAAAATAAAAATAATGCCTCGTTAATAAAATTATACAAAGGTTCTTATTAATAAGGTGTAACAGTTTTGTTAATTAAGTTTGGTTAATTCGAATTGTACAGGGTGTCCAAAGTTTAGTGTCAAAGTTTGCAAACTTTAAAGCAATTTATTTTTCTTATTTCAAATAGGAACCCCTGTATATTTTTATTTCATTCGATGCAGAATTAAAAATCAAACATTTTTCCTAATAACAACCCTATCGCAATTTCTAACGCATCAAGACTTATTTGCAGAAAACTAATTTTATCAACTATTCCAACAGTCAATAATATGAACAAATATCGAAGGTGGCTTTGAAAAACAATTTATTGGTATTAAAGTTTATTAAAGAGACCATTTTGCCTTTAGTAATCTAAAAGTTTAAAATATTGTTGTATTGTTGGTAATTATTTAAGCTGTTATAATTACTTTATATTGTTTTTTGTGATGGACTACAACCAAGAAGAGCTCGTAGATATGATTTTTATATTAGGAGCATGCGAAAAATGCTGAGTTTACGCACAGCGTTATCCGGAACGATGACATCCAGACAAAAGGAGCCTGCAAAACATATTAGAGAGGTTTGCACAAACGGGAAATGTAAACTACCCAAAACCAGTGAGAAATAAACCGGTCCGGAGGTACCCAATTTAAATGGGCTGTGCTATTATCTGTTATAGAAAATCCATCAGTTACTCAACAAGCAGTCGCTGATGCCGTAGATGTAATCGAAAGAACAGTTCAACGAATTTTTAAGGATAACCATATCCACGATTATCATTTCCAGTTAATAATTACTAACAATTTAACAATATTTGAAACTTTTAGATTACTGAAGTCAAAATGGTCTCTTGTCACTTTAATAAACTTTAACACCAATAAATTGTTTTTCAAAGCCACCTTCGATATTTATTTATAAGAATGACTGTTGGAATACTTGATGCGTTAGGAATTGCGATAGGGTTGCAATTAGGAAAAATGTTTGATTTTTAATTCTGTATCGAATGACATAAAAATATACAGGGGTTCCTATTTGAAATAAGAAAAATAAATTGCTTTAGAGCAGAGGTTCCCCAACTTCTTTTTCTCATAGACCACTTTAAAAATTTTGCTGGTTCCGGTGGACCCCCTGCAGCTACATTTCTACTATATTCCCAAAACTCGACAAAAAATGTGAAGATTAGATCTAACTATGGAAATTTTGCGTTGCGGCTGAGTTCCAACCACGAATTAACCGTTTTCGAAAAAAAGTGAGAATTGATTGGTTAATTAATTAATTGATTGTGCTGTGAGTGGGCCATTAAAAAATTGATTACATCCAACTTTACTTTTTTGTCATCTACTCACAGCACAAGAAACCAATAATTAATTCTTACTTATTTTATTCAGAAAACTCCCTGAGTGGTAAAAATAACAAGAAAAATAGTATATTTTCTTGTGTTGTATTTATTCAAATATGTAATTATTACACTATTAATTATTATTGTTATCATATTACATTGTAAGGTTCACATTACATTGTAATATGATAACAGTCGTAATATAATTAAAAATAATCATTAATAACGTAACGTAACTTCTATAAAAACAAAAAAATTTAGTTTTTCACTATCAAACCAGATAAATTTTCGTGGACCCCCGCTTACTAATTGTGAACCCCCATTTTATTGTCACGCCAATGTAGACCCCCGTCGAGTCTCCCGTGGACCCCTGGGGGTCCACCTGGACCACTTTGGGAATCACTGCTTTAGAGTTTGCAAACCTTGACACTAAACTTTGGACACCCTGTACAATTCGTATTAACCAAACTTGGTTAACGAAACTATTATACCTTATTTAATAAGTACCTTTGTATAATTTTATTAACGGGGCATTATTTTTATTTTTTATTTATTTTTAATACCAGTGGTGCAAAACTGATATTTTTTAGTTTTTATTTTTTTTCGTCTATAATACTGAATCGATTTACATAAAATTTTAGGGGTATGTAGGTAATTAGGTATAGGAGGTACCCAAAAAAGTAAGAAAATATATGGCATGTAATTTTAAAAAAATCACCCTTATGACGTCACACATTTTTGGAACACCCTGTATGAAAAAAAATATTTTTCCGAAATGCGCCCCAAGATACAAATTAATAAGGTCTGCAAAATATGAAAATTCAAACTTTAATTACTAAGTGAGCTATAGAAGACGGGAGGTGAGGTGCAGGACCCTGTATAATTATTGTTAAAATTTTACGAAGAGTTTTTTTCCAAATACTTTTAATTGGCTTTTTAAAAAATAAGAACATTTGGTGTGCGAGTACATCATAGGGGGCCACCATTCCAATTTTGAGGGAAGCAAATTTTACATGGGATTTCTCATGGCAAGTCTAGCGTTTATACCACCCGGTATAATTTCACAATTATGCAGCGTCAGTAAAAAAAATTCTTGATACGCAAAGAGGTGAATTAATAATCCATTAAACAGAAACATCAAACACCCACTTGCTGTGTAATAAATGACATGATCTGGCAAGTGAAAAACCTCTTTGTGCACTTGCAATTTAATGAAGTAAGTGCACAATAATAGGCCGAGGGTGAGGGAAACAGAGGCTGCCAAATGCTCATTCTAAACGCCACGTGGCCGGTGAGTTATTTTATTGGAATAATGGCCAATCGAGTGGAAGGTGTCCTTTGTAATAATATATATATATACCTATTGCGTCACTGAGGAGGCAGCAGATGTCATTAAAAAGCGTTTTCGGAAATATTATAAAGGTGACACAATACACGTATACGTATGTATTTGCGTATATAGGTATAGGTAATTTTTGTATAGCGTAAGAAATCTATAACTACTTTATAATAAATTATAAATCCAGTAACTACATGGATTAGTTTTTGGACATTATGTAGGTATATTAAAAAATACACGAAAAAATCAAAGACATTTAAAGGTAAATTTTTCCTTTAGGTAAGCAAATAATAATCACGAAAGTGGCAAATTTATGGCCTTATTGCGCATGTAAACAAAACCACAGAGGAATAGGCATGCGCACTGCAAAATTTTATCATTTAAGGAATGGGCCCGGGTTAATAGACAGGTCCGGGCTTAAACATCTTGTTTGTGTGGCCTAGGCCTAGTTGGATGTGTTTAAATTGATTATAATAAAATTAAATTATATATCAAGAACTATCACTACTTCATACTCTTTGAAAATACTAAATACTCGGTATTTTACCCCTATACCCAAATAGGGTATAATAAAATCAAACAATGGCCTTTAGTAGTCATTGTATTGTCAGAGTCACTAAATAAGGCACAAACACAATTTTAAACTACACAAAAACTAGACATCCATAAATTGAAACACCCACAATCCACGTACAATAGCAAAAAAATAACAAATTATATGTGTCAAGTTAAGGGTTAGACCAGGATTGATAATTTTTGAAACAAAAAAAAATTACCCTAATTTTCAATCGAAAATTCTTACATCAAAATGTCTGCTTTTTTAAAAACGTCGGTGGGCTTTTTGTTCGTTGAAATCTCTACTTTCTGATAGTGTTAAAAAAATATACATTACTATGGTAAATGTTCTCAAAAAAATGCAAAGAAACGAAAAAAACTCGAATCCGAAATTTTTTTTTTAGATCAATTTTTTTTTTTTTATTTATTTATTTTACGTCGGCCTTTTTCCGCAACGAGGCCAATCACCGACGCCAGGGAATTTGTCACACACTATCTGGTAATTTTGCCGAATCCCTCTTTGTCGAGGGTAGGGTTCTTTAACGTGCCAACATCCATGACACGGGGCCCACAGTTTAACGTCTCTTCCGAAAGACGGCGCCACCTCTTAAACCAAATTCCAAATTTAACATCGACGTTGCCGGCACCGGGAATGGAACTCGGGCCTACGATCTGTGAGGCTGCTGCGCTAACCACTAGACCACAACGTCGACATTTAGATCAATATATGTACAATTTTGAGCTATTTATTAAAATGTATACTTTTTTTTATGAATGTAACATGGAATCTTACGTTTTTCGAGTAATTAAAGTATAAATTTTAATAAATAGCTCAAAATTGTACATATTGATCTAAAAAAAATATTTCGGATTCAAGTTTTTTTCGTTTCTTTGCATTTTTTTTTAGAACATTTACCATAGTAATGTATATATTTTTTAAAACTATTAGAAAGTAGAGATTTCAACGAACAAAAAGCCCACCGACTTTTTTAAAAAAGCAGATATTTTGACGTGAGAATTTTCGATTGAAAATTAGGGTGTTTTTTCGATATTAAATCAAAATAAGGTTAAAAAATAAGTATTTTAAATCAAAAAAATTACAGTGTGTTTAGGACATGAAAAGGTTAGTTTTCACCAAATTTCGTGGATAAAAAAAAAATTTGTAAAAGATAAAAAAACCAAAAACTTGGTTATTCGAATTTTTCACATACATTTTGAGGTTATATGAAAAAAGTGTAAATACAAAAGTTGTAGATCTTTTTATTACCTACAACTTTGCGATTTAACGTTTTTCCATAGGACTTGTAGTTTTACCGGAAATCGAGATAAATCATTTTCTACCCTTAACCCCCCCCCCCCCTTCCTTCCCGACCTCGGATCGCCCGTAATTTATTTTTCCTTTCATTTTTGTTCTATTCTCTTCCTTTTCCAATGGGTTTTATCCTACTATTATTTTTTTTCACTTTTTACCATTTTCAAAGGCTTCAGCACTGGTCTAGGTGTTAAAGTTAAATTTTATGTGCAGTTTTTTTTGCAATAACTTTTGCCACGCTCTTAATATTTTGGCGAAATCTCGTATATGGGGCTTTTTCGGGACGAGGAATACAAATTTGCCCACCTTGTCGCCTTTTATAGAGGGCTTCATATAGGAGCCTATACTTTAATTTGAATGGTCCAGACTTTTTTGTCCTACACTGCATGTGCATTTTTGACTGAATATTTTTATTTTGCTAACCTTTTGACATAAAGGTTTCGATAAATCCAACCGTTTTCAAGAAAAATGCTAAAATAGCATTGCTTGCAGTGATGAATACGAAATCACTTTAATTTACTTTCAATCTTAAATATAGCTATAGCAAAAAAAACCTATTCCATGAAGTTCGTCGGCATTTTTTAAGAAGAATTAATTTTATTCATTGAAGAGGAACGACGTCACTTTGAACCTTTGATTTGAATGTTTAATTTATTGTTCTAGAGTAACTTTTATGTATTTTAAAACTGCAAATAAAATTTAACTTTAACACCCTGTAACTCCGTTAATAATCAATTTTCGAAAAAATGTTATAAAAATTCTCATCATTTCTGGATACCCTGTATAGGTACATAAACGTGCAAAAAAAATTGCTCATTGTCATGTCATCATTATAGAATGTTTACATTTTGTCTGGGATACAGCATTATATATAGCTACAGATTTAAAGTAATGTAAAAATTCATCAATCAAATAATTTTATAACACTATGCAGTCCTAAAATCAGTTTGTTCAATCGACAAATCATCCACTTCCGCCATCACAATGGCTCGTTTGCCATGATATCATCCGGAGTCACGTGTCGTCGAGTGGTACGGCACGTGCCGGAACGACAACTGCCAAATTGCTGTTTAATCCCATTATTTGGCGGCACCCTGTAGCTGATGGACGGTCCCTGAATTATGTTTCTTTTGTTGGTTTTATGTCGGGTTTTATTAGACGTAAGCTGGGATGTATACAGTGCGAGTTTGTAACTTGGAAGAAATCCAGTCATTTTTGGAAAAATGTATTAACATTTTAAGTTGAGGTATTTTTTATAAAAAAAAATATTGATAGGTACAGTGTGTCCCAAATTAGAGATATGACGATATCGATAATTGAGGGGTATAGATTAAAGTGTACAATCTCCATATTTCATTAAAAATGAGATCGATGTCGTTTTACATATAGTCGGATCTGGTCTTATCGTGCGGGTCACACGATTCAATTAAGAAAGACATACTCTCAGTTTTTGTTTTCTTTACTTGCGTTTAATTTTACCCTCTAAATAAAATACGTAAGATAAGTGAGACAGACTTATTCCATTTTGACATGAAAAAAAAGGATATGTATTTACTTTCCAGCGATTCTAAAAAAACTTATAATAGCACCAGCTATGTTTTATTTTAAATATGCCAGTTTTCTGACTTTGACAGTTTGTGACAAAATCAAACAAATTTTCTGGGTTTTTGCATCCCCAATCAAAAAAAATGGTACTTAATCTGATAAACAATTTCGAAAATGAAAGAAAAAGTGAAAATTCGCCAACCAATATTCAGGAAACAGTAGCCAAAGCACTGGGAATTAGTTTAAGGACTGTGCAGAAAATTGTGCATGAAACAAAACATAACATAATACCCAATAAGAACACTAAAAAGTGTAAACGAAGAAAGCCAAAGACTGATGAGGATTTAAGCGAAAATATTAAAATGGGAGTTCGAAATGTGATTTACGATTTATACAAATCAAAAACCAATGTAACTTCCAGTTTTACAAAAAACATTAAAAATTCGGGGTGTTTTGGAAATTGGACTTGAAGCGTTATCAAAATTAATAAAAAACTTAGGTTTTCGCTATAAAAAAGACTAACCGAAGATTTTTATGTGAGCAGCCACAGATAGTGAGTCAGCGTGTTCAGTTTTTAAAAAAAATATACGGACAATTACAAATCGAAATTTAGAAAAGTGGTATTTTTAGACGAAACGTGGATATTTTCGAATGGAAGTGGTTCAAAATCTTGGCAAGATGAGTCTGTAAAAAGTGTTAAAAGGAAAAAGGGGTGCGGTACGGAAAAGCGTTTTATTATTTTGCATGCCGGTTCTGCAACAGGATATGTTGCAGGTGCGAGTTTAATTTTTTCTTCAACATCAAAAAGTGCTGACTATCATGATAAAATGAATTGCGAAATGTTTGAAAAATGGTTAAAAGTTCAATTGATACCAAATTTGGATGCTCCGTCTTTAATTGTTATTAGATAATGCATCATATCATTCAAGAATTTTAAATAAATAGCCTACTTCATCTTGGAGGAAAAGTGATATCTATGAGTGGCTGGAAAAACACAACCAAAATCCTTTACCAAATATGCTTAAATCGGAACTCCTATCAATAGCAAAGTCTCTTAAAAAACCCAAAATATACGAGGTAGATGAAATACTGCGTGAATATGGTCATGAGGTTCTACGACTGCCGCCATATCATTGCCAGTTTAACGCAATAGAATTAATATGGGCTGGTGCAAAGTCTTATTATGAAAAGCATGTAGGTGATGGTCTTAAATCCGACCAAGTACAAATAGTTTGGCAAGATTCGTTAGATCATATTACACAAGAGTACTGGAAGAAATCGGTGGAACATACAGAAATATTAATAAGGGATTGGTGGGATCGAGAACAAGTACTAGATGTCGAAGTAGCGCCAATGATAATTGCTCCATTCGAAGACGACTCAGACGACGAGGACTTTTCAGATTTTAGTGACGATGATAGTTTTAGGCTATAATTATAAACGGTGTTTTTCGTTTACATTTTTTAGTATTCTTGGGTATTATATTATGCTTTTTTTTCATGCACATTATTCTGCATAGTCCTTAAACTAATTCCCAGTGTTTTCATTACGGTTTCCTGCATATTGGTTTGCGAATTTCCACTTTTTCTTTCATTATCGAAATAGTTTATCAGACTAAATTCCATTGTATTTTTACGTTGTAGTAGTAAAATTGTTAAAATAAATTGCACTGTTTATTATTGTCGTTTTTAATTAATGGGTACAGTAGGTATATAATTTACGATTATATAATTTTTTTGTAACTTTTTCAACTCCCCTGTACATAATTTTTACAAAACTAATAATATTAGGTATATGTGGCTATCTTCGCGATAGCTAAAATAATGAAACTATTTTTCCTTCCTTCGGTATATTTGTAAATAATCTCACAACATTTTGATAGCTTCTGTGTTGTCTGATTTGACGCATATGATCAGTGACCTTTGGACCCGCACGTTAAGACCAGATCTGACTATAGTAATTGTAGCCCTGTATCGAAATAACTCATAATTTCTTGTCAAAACGGGCAAGCTCCAACGGATTTTGATGGCAGAAAATTGGGTTTAAATTCAAAATGTACAAGCTCCATTGACATTTAAGTTTCGAACCGTACAATCTCCTGTTCAATTTTAAAAACCAAAGTGTACAATCTCCAATGGGTTGTTTCGCTGTTAGTTTCGAATTATTTCAAAGCGTGCAAAATCCTGCACAACTTGTTGATAATAATTCTAAACATATAATAATTTTTTAAGTTAGTTGCATGTGATGCGTGAAGCATTAAACAGTGGTCGTTTGTTGTTTACTATTTTTTTTGTATTTAATTGTATTGTTTTTAAGATTAAAAATTTTGGGAAAAATGATCCTTAAATTATTTTCAAAGTGGGCAAACTCCATACTTATTTGCTATTTTCAAAATGGACAAACTCCAATTCTTATTCCCAAAACGTACAATCTCCATCTCCCTTTTCCAAATAACTTTGATTTTTTTTAAATGTTAAGGAAAAAAATTGGTTTTTTATCCTAAGATGTGCCATAATTACCATAAAAAAGAAAAACTATCGTACCTAATTGTTTGTATTTAATGAATTATTAGTTTTTTTCGTCTACTGATAATTTAGGAAACATGGAGATTGCACACTTTGAATCTATACCCCTCAATTGCTTAAAATGACAACCCTAATTTTTTATTGTATTTTAATGTCTTTGGCGAACCATTCTTTAATTGCGGTATCACAACGGTCTTCATAGCACTACCCGAGACATTAGAATTACCAACAGTCCAGCACCCTAACCTAACCTAGCTGATAAGTACTAAACTTTTGTCTGAATAAAGATTGTATTAGTAGAGCAGTTGCTATTATTTCTTTGCTCCTTATAACTTCGTAAATTGACTTAATTATCAAAACTTTCCAATTTTTGATAAAATTTCTTTTTAACTTTCCTTAAAAGATATTATGGACAGTTTAAACAACGGTTTGGCCATTATTGTATAATTTTTATTTTGCTAACATAATGTTTCAGTTATTTAAGTATTTGTAAACGGTTTTGTTTTAAAGAAAGCGGATTTTTAAAAAGGTTTTATGAAAATGAGATAATATCACAGATAACCTAAGTAGTAGCAAGTCCCATAAAATCATTGAAAATTCTAGATTGTCCATAACTTTCAAAATGTATATTATAATTAGCAGTTTCTTTAAGTTTCTTTTAAACAGCAAAGCAAAGCCAACGGCTAAGTTAAGCGGTCCATTTACAAATTTATCTTGGCACAGCAAAGATTTTGACGTCCCCCTTGCTATGCCCCTCTTTTTTTCCCATACGAACTATATGAAGTTGTTCGCGCAGCGTTCCTATAACAACTTAGCTAGGCAATGATTTTTGCTTTGCATTGCTGTTTAAAAGAAACAAAATGGAAAGTACATATCGACATTTACTTTCTATCTAAGAGCACATTTTTATAACCGTATGTATGAGAAAATGTTTGACGAAAACGTTACAGCATTTAAAAAAAATACCTACATATTTTGTCAAATTGTAAAAAGTTCCGTTGTCCGCCAAGATTTAAAACTTGTCAGTTCCGAATTTGAACAAGTAACGAAGGAACAAAAAGGAGGTAAGTCAATATTCTTGCTATATTGTAATATTGGTTAAATGGTTCAGAGTGAGCGTACGCATCCTAAGTGGAAAAAAAGCAGACAAATCAATTGAAAAGAGGAAAGAACGGAGAACTAGGCAAGTCATTGTCGGCCATGGGACGTCGCCATGGACACTGTATCAATCTGGCAACAACCTGGATGATGGAAGTTCAATATCGACTTGCTTAGGATATAATATATTAGGTACTTTCACAAAAAAAATTTCCAAGTTCTTGCCAAGTTTCAGCCTTCTGCTACTAGACTAGTAAAGATTTCAACCAATTGTATAGCTGAGAAACAAACCAAAATAACAGTCGACTTTATATTATGACGTCTTGTCATGATTTGACAAATCACCTAACCTGAAAATATACCGATGTCAACGTCCTGTCAAAACTAACCTTAAAATATTAATTTGATAAAAAACGGATGTCAAAGCATTGTCATAATTTGACAAGCAAAACCAACCTTAAATTGTTTAGTCGAATTCCGTGCCCCTGGCTTTTAACACGTCGCCTGTGGCGTACCTTACCCCTCGGACACGCCCCCCCCCCCCCCCCCCCATCTGTCTCCGTCAAAGTGCCTTTGCTAAGAGGCTGTACCGTGCGAGCAAAAATTATTTGCATCAAAAAGGGCCTTGCATCTAAGGACGTAATGCTTAGCCGTAGAGCTTAATACCTGTTGGGCGTCAGTAACTATCTGAATTAACAATCAATCAGTTATTCCGTCATCTTTGACAGTCGTTACAAGTAATTTGATTCATCGCTAATTTTTCCAATTTCTTGAACAATTCACACAATGGGCTTTACGGAACAGCACAAAACATTCATGGTTGAAGCGTATTTTCGAGTAAATGGTGAGTAGCAATACAATTCGGGTTTGTGCATGGACGATTTTCACGAACATTTTCCTAACGTTGCTTTTATTGCTGGGGATTTTTATCATTGCCTGAAAAGAACCGTGGCTGTGTTTAGGGAAACAGGTTCTATACAACACAAAAAAGGAGCAGGAAGACCATCTGTAAGAACAGAAGAACTTGTTGCAAACGTTCGTAAAATAATACAAAATACGCAAACAAATTGTATAAGACGCCTGTCCCAAGAAGTGGGAAAATCTTATAGAACATACAGTACTATTCTTAAGAGGCAGCTAAATTTATTTCCTTCTAAATAATTTAGATTTATAAGGAAATATAGATTTACTCTCAATGGTTTACCCAAAATTTATTGGAAAGAAATTACATTTTTTTCGGATGAAGCCTGGTTCCACCTCTCCGGTACACGCATGTGGAGTAGTAAAAATCCCCATTGCACCCTCAAAAAATTGGTGTTTGGTTAGCTGTTTCCCGAAGAAGAATTGTGGGTCCTATTTTTTTCCATGACACAGTTACAGCACAGCGGTATAGAGACAATATTTTGAATACATCTGTGGAGCAATTACTTGACGACGAACTACGTTTTGGATATTTTCAACAGGACGGTGCAACCGCCCATACAGCCGTCGAAACAATTAACTACTTATGCCATTTTTTCGACGACAGATTGATCAGTTTTCGATCAGACATTGAATTCCCACCTAGACCACGTTGTTTAACGGTTCGTTTTTCCTCATTTTAAAGAACACTATTTTTAAAACACCAGTTGCAAATTTAGAACAATTACAAGAAAGGATTATCCAAGAATGTGGTAACATTTCTCCAGAGACGTTGGTCAACACTTTCGAAAATATGAAGACGTGTGAATTTATGCTTGGAGCATGGCGGTGGCCAATTTCAACAATTTATGTAATTATTTTTCTTTTTATTCCTGTATATTCTTACTTTGTTAATTTTGTAAACAACAAAAATAAATTTATATTTGTCTACTTATTTTATTACTCATTAGTTTGGCATATCATGTCATAACATGAATTTGACAAAATTTTAACCTGGATTTGGTTGGATATATCGTCCCCATATCATTGTGATCTAAACCAAGCCTTCCGTTTTTTAATCCAAGCCCTCTTTGATGCAAATAATTTTTGCTCGCACGGTACATTGTATACTTTTTAGCGAGGTTAGTAAACAAAACTAAAACAATCTTTGTTTTTAAAAAAAAGTGTATTAATTATTTAGCGAGTAGTATTTTATGCGATATTGGTAATAAAAACAGATGCAAATGAAATATTAATAACTTTAAAGGCAAAAAGTTTTATGTTAATTTAAATAAATAAGTGGTCATGATATTTAAGACTTCAAAAACATAAAATAAGTTACTGCCAAAAATACGAGTAGATAAACAAAAAAATTTAATGAAGCATATGAATTTTTAAAGATAATATCAGTGCTATTTTGTTCATTGTATTTCCTTGGTTCACAAAATCTTATACAATAATAGGTTGAATAAATAATGGAACATCTACATTAATAGCTTAATGCAAAACAATTAATGATTGGTGTTTAATGGTTAGTAAATGTTTTTCGTCATTATTATTTATTATTATATAAAATTTCATTTATAAGCCGATTTACTTCTCGTTAAGTCTTAAATATGCTGCCAATACTATTAAAAAATTAAAGCTTCTTATCCTCGTCGATCGCTGGGCGATCTGACATCATCGATTTTTAAAATCATTCTCACAAGTTGCGTAGCGAGAATCAGTTGTTGCCTTTTGGATCGCAGAGATTCAATGACGTGTTGATCGCGCATGTTCATGTTTCCAGTGAACATGCAATCAATGCCCAAAGCGGGATCGCCAGAGGCTGCCTGTTTGGCCTAGAATGCACAGAAAAGAAATAGTTAGAAAATCTATTTATATGGCTTTCTCAATGTGTAACTACCCAAGTAGCATTTTTAGACACATTACGGTAAATGTGTCTAAACTATTGTTTCTGTTTCCGACACAAATTGGAAATTGTTGGCAACATGTATGGAAATATTTTCGAAACGTATACATTTTAAATGGCGCATTAGCACGTGTTTCCAAGTGGTTGGTACGGGCTGTGACTTTCGCTGTTTCGACGCAAAATCGAAACTTTTATCGAAAATGTTTCGAAAATTTTTCAGAAATGTTTGGAACATGCTTAAATAAATGTGTCGAGTGAGAGCTCATTTTACAAAGAGGGCGCTGGGTGTTGGAATTGTAAATTGTCAAAATGGAAACATTATTGAAACAAATAATTAGATATATAATATCTATCTCTCTGCAGGTTGTAAAATAAAAGAAAGTAAACAATATGATGACAGCATAATTTCGCCATAATGAATTTGTAACCAGAGTATTTTCTATAAGTGATACATTTTTTTCGTATGGTTTATTGCAGAGGAGATCCAAAAATCGTTGACGAAATAAATTTTATCGTGCAATTTAGTAATTTGGTTTTATATTCTTAAGACGCTCCCGGTATATTGACATTTACACACAAAATAAATACTTTGTCAAAAAATAAAATCTTAAATATTTTTAAAATTTTACTTAATTCTTCTTCTTAATTGATTAAGCTAGCAAAATGGAACTAATGTAACCACTTTTTTACATTTCAAATGACGCAGGAAGTTAATTAAAGTCCATTTTAATAATATAAAAATGAATTTGTCAAAATGGCCGCCAGAAAGCGAGAATTATTCTGGTCTAAAATGGAGTCGACACACAATTTCTAGTATTTGGTTTCTATAATGTTTCGATAATCATGTAGCTATAATTCATAGAAAATGTGTCGAAACATGAAGAATGTTTCGATATTGTACCGAAACCATGCGAAACAAACGTCGCTATAAAGTAAAAAATGCACAGTCCCGTCAAGAGGAAGGTTAAGCTTAGAAGCATAAAACTTTTGTATACCGTCACGGTATACACTACCACTTTACACTTTCTGTGACATATAACCTACAAAATTGGTTTGTACTTTGTTGAACGTTTAATAAAACTTACTTATAACTTATTCCTAAGTAATAATCTAAAACATGTACTCAATTGTCGAGACAAAGGAAAAAAGACCCTTTATTTTTCTGTGGAAAAAAGTAGGTTGGTCCTAACGGCTGTGCCGACCAGCTGGATAGTCGGAGACCACCTACTTTGGCCCGATCAACCCAAGAATTTTTTCCTTTTGAATTTCAATTTCTTTCTTTTTCGTTTTTAGGGCCTTGTAAAACCTCGAAGAATGTTTAAACTGTTGTTTTCTTCCCATATTAACAAAACAAAAATGTTCAATTTGTAGGTTATAATCGAGGTTATAATAATTGTCCGGGTGCGGTAGTGTAAAGGTTTTTGGCAGTTTCGAAAATTATTTTCTGCGCAAGTTTGGTAATTAAATGGATATCACTGTTTGGTAAATATTTCAAAGCAGAAGAATACCAATTTGTTTTGAATCACTTAATTCGAAAATGTGTCGCTACAATTTGGGAGCACATGTGTCTAAACACAATTTCATATTATATAAAAATGTTTCGAAAAATTTTCTTTTGTGTGTTTCCTAAATGTATCGACACTGTAGTTTGGAAAGTATTTCGAAACTAACAGTTCTTAATCGTTTCTAGTAACTAAATTCGAAAATGTGTCGCAAAAGTTTCGAAACACTTGTGTCTCCACACAATCTAAATAATTTTAATCGAAAATGTTTCGAAACGTTTCTTAGCAAAGAATTTGTGTCCAATTTGTGTCTATAATTTCTACTTGCGTAGTAGTAAAGTAGTAGAAAATGACCAAATAACCTCCGCGTTTTGCTCTATTTATTTATATTTTTCAAAAATACTTTTCAGCTTAACTGAAAATCCTAAATTTATGTAAAATTTGACTTTTTAGGTAATAATAATAATAATAATAATATATATCTTAATTCTCAACCAACTTAAAAAGTTCATTACAGAGAATATAACACCAAATACAGGGTGTTATTTAAAAGTGGCCAAACTCCAAGGGGGTGCTTCTTTAAGTGATTTTAAGAAAAAAAGTTCATTATAAACATGGGTCCGAAAATGCATAGTTTTTACGGTGTCAGACTTTAAAAAAAATTTTATTATTAGAAATTATTTTATGTTAGGTAATTTTTTTTATCGAAAACAGTTTCAGTCTGTGCGAGAAAATTCAAAAAAAGACATTATTAGAAATTATTTTATGTTAGGTAATTTTTTTTATCGAAAACAGTTTCAGTCTGTGCGAGAAAATTCAAAAAAAGACTTCCGTGTAATTTTAATTGCTTAATAGTTTGGTAAGTAGTTTAAATTTTTTACTCTTATTGTCAAAGACATGCAATAAAGTGGTTTTTATTTTTTTTTATCGAAAACAAAGCAAGATATGAAAAAAACTCAAGAGATAAAATAGTTGTATTTGTAGTTGCTTAATTCGAGAAGAATACATAATTTTAAAAAAAGTCAGTAGCGCAATTTTTTTGTTAAAAATATTAGTTGGGCTGTCTTCCGGAACGCCACTGGGCTTAATAATTTTAATCTAATTAAGGTTTAATTATCCTCTTGTTATTATAAACAGAATTGCCAAATTTCAACAATATCGAATAAAAGCTGGAGTATTGAGATATTTACGAACATCCGATTTTTTTTAAAAAGTTTGACACCCTGTATCGTAAAAACTATGTATTTTCGGGCCCATGTTTATATGAACTTTTCTTGTTAGAATCACTTAATGAAGCACCCCTTGGAGTTTGGCCACATACTTAAATAACACCCTGTATACAGTATATAAAATCACAAATAATAAAAATCATGTTTAGTAACTATTAATAACTCCATCGAAATTATTTATCCGTTTGGTTCATACAAATTTATAGTTGTTTTTTAAAAAAGGAAATTTATGTATGCAAATGTATGTAATTATTTTGTTTTGTAGTTTTTTTAATGGCTGAATTGTAGTTAAATTCGCTGATCCCCAAATTGAAATCATATACTGTAATTTTGAATAAACCAAAGAATAATATACTTATATTTTTTAAATATTTTAATGAAATATAATTTTTAGCTTTAAACAAAATGCCAATTATTAGTGAGATATAACTTCTTAAATATTCAATGTTTTTTTTCAGCTTAAATTTTCATCAATATATAAACC
Source organism: Polydrusus pterygomalis (assembly GCA_963969555.1). Classification (NCBI taxonomy): domain Eukaryota; kingdom Metazoa; phylum Arthropoda; class Insecta; order Coleoptera; family Curculionidae; genus Polydrusus; species Polydrusus pterygomalis. The sequence continues at coordinate 39,443,126 of OZ018379.1, forward strand.
CAAAAATTTAATTGTATTAGTATATTTAATTATATGATTATTGAAAGATAGTGAAGAAATATTATTATTTTTTAACTTTGATTTACTTATAAACATAAAAGATGATTTATTAAAATTTAATGATCATTTATTAATTTCAAGCCATTTACATAACATATTTAGGTCGTGGTTAATGTTATTATGAATTTGAGCACAGTCTTTATGAAAATATACAATAGTAGTATCATCAGTAAACAATTTTATTTTACCTTTTTTAAATTTAATTTTGCTATAGAATTAATGTAGATTTTTAAAAAAGTAGGTCCCAAGGTTGATCCTTGCGGAACACCACAAGTTATGTTTTTTTTGTGAACTTTTAACATTTTCCATTTAAACAAACTGCTTTCTATTACTAAAAATAAATAAATATTTCCCCGAATTCCAATATTGTATAGATATTTAAGTAAAATGTTGTGATTGACTGTATCAAATGCTTTACATAAATCTAGGGACAGTAGGTAGCATTTTTGGTTGCTATCAACGTTTTGTTGAATATCTTTGATAATATCTGTAGCTGCAACTTCTGTATCTCTAAATTTACGGAAACCATATTGAAATTGAAAGTAATTTTTTTTCTTCTAAAAAATTTACTATTCTATTATTTAAAATATCTTTGAAAATGTGGGTAAAACAGAAATTGGGCGATAGATACTACTAAAATATTTTTCTGCATTTTTAAAAACTGGTGATACTTTTGCTGTTTTTAATTTATCTGGAAAAACCAGGTTTTAAAAGAAATTTTGATTAGATGATGTAATATAGGAATTATCATCTTACTATTTTATTGTGACCTCTTTTAAAATATATGTTTGAATCTTAAGTAAAATCTATAAATGTAGTAACGATTTTATTTCCTTTACAAAAATTTAACTTTTTTCTAAAATTATCGTCATACATGCATACAAAAATATTAAAAAAATAAATTTTAACCTGTTAAAAAATTTATAGAAAACCCAAATGTAAACTTACCTTAACTTCACCAAGAGTATGAATGGCTGATAGTCCGCTATTTTCTGCTAAAGCCAATGGAATAGCTTCTAAAGCCTCTGCAAATGATCTGTAAGCGTACTGTTCCAAAGTAGCTAACTGATCAGCCTGTGCACTTACAGCCAAACTACAGGATATCTCAGCGGCACCACCTCCATACACGACGCGTGGTTCCTGTAAAAAATATTATTTAAGTTAAAAATCTCGCCTTTTCTTTGTTGGACCAATATGTATACACTGCGTTTTTTTTAACGCGGGCCACAGGGATTTACATGGTAAATCTTTAAGCCTATGTTAGGCACATTTATATGAAACAAATAATATTAAAACTTGAGAATAGATAAAATATGAGATGGGAGGAAGAAGTTAACATACAAGCTGTGCAAAAAATCTCCAAGAGATACCCAAAAAAGCTCTTTTTATTTTTTTTAAATTACACTTTTTTACCCCCTTGTAATTTATGTAATTAACTACCATAGACAAGCGAGTTGCGCGCTCTCAAGGATAGATAGGCAACTTAACATACTAAATTGGTTCCCTGATAGCGCCACATGCGACCGGGGGCGAAACTAAATATAGTCGTGGTGGGGGTAGGCGCCAAGCATAAAAATTTAAATTTTATTATTACTTTGAATTCAAATTTTCGCGCTTCCAACTTAACGGAAAAGTTTGAAGCGCGAAACATCTGATTCAAGTTAAAATAATTTGGGAGAACGAAAGGAAATTATAACAATGATATGGCGACAAGATTTATTAATATTAGATATTTACATAAATATGGTTTACATAAAAAAACAGCTTACATTATTATATTATTATTTTCTGTAGATTTTTCTAACAATTCCGTGTTATTTTCAAAGTTTTTATTTAATAAACTAGTTATTGTACCTTGTAGTTCATTAAGTTGTGAAGTAAAGTTTCTTTCTATATCTTTAATAGCTTTCGCTGTACTTTCCAATCGTTGGGCGACATTAATGAAGTCTTCAGGAGGTTCCACGCTTTTGTTAATTGCCTTGGTTTTTCTTCCCGATTTCTTTGGTCGCGACATATTAAATATATACCTATTTACGATTCTCAAACTACCGACTGCGCCATGTTAAGTTTATAAATTATATATGAATAATTATTTAATAATAACTTTATTTTTTATATATTTTACAAATCAATCATAAAATGACAATGACAATCTTTCACCAGTCCAGGTATGACTTCAGGATCTGTTACAACAAGCCATATTTTTATCTTTCTCGCACATATTATACAGGTACAGAGAGAGAGAGAGAGAGAGAGAGAGAGAGAGAGAGAGAGAGAGAGAGAGAGAGAGAGAGAGAGAGAGAGAGAGAGAGAGAGAGAGAGAGAGAGGTACAGAATGTTGGCCATGCTCATTCTAAATGAATATTCTGTTCCTACCAACGTTAGGAGATGAACAACCTTATAAAACAAAATTCCTACAATAGCGCCACTTGCGACAGGGGGCTAAATTAAACGAACAGGGGACGACCTTCACCATTTAAGTTATCCTAGCCTGTTAACTACCTTAGATAAAGAAATATATTGACACGGCTGTCAGTATTTTCCTGACTTTCATGAAATTAGTTTAAATTATTCAACTTTATTGAAATAAAAGTTCTGCTTTAGAATTATTAAGAAAATTAATACATTTTAAACCACTTAAAATAAAACATATTTAATACAAACTAAATAATCATCAACATTGTATAATTTCGGTACAACTTGCCAAATATTATAAAAATGTCACATACCAGTTTATGTCAAATATACCTGGGTAAACTTAATATACAGGGCTGGGCAAAACAGCGTGATGGTATTTTTCAATATTTTGCGTTAGTAAAGTAATACAAACATGGTCCTAAATTTGATATGAGACCACAAGAAATATTTTTGTAAAATTTCAACTCGTAGTTCTCAATAGAAATGTGCCTAACATAGGCTTAAAGATTTACGATGTAAATCCCTATGGCCCGCGTTAAGAAAAACGCACTGTATATAATATTTTACCAATATTGGTGTGCTACTGGGGTGGACTATCTATATTTTCGCGACTGTCACCTATAAAAGATTATTTATTTTGATTGTACGTGAATCTCTGTACTGATTTGAGGTCATAAATAAATAAATAAAAAAATTGCAAAACTATACAGTTTGCCGTCGGAACTTAAACTAAATAAATCATTAATATAAAAATTATAAACCTGCTGTTCCTACCTGAACTAAACTTCTTATAACACACAAGGCATCATGTAAGCTCCTTTTGGCTTCTTCAACCAACATTTTGTTTCCACCCCTAACCAAAATTGTTACAGCCCTAAAAAAAATTTGAAAAATAGATTACAGCTGTATGCACTGAAGGGAATTTATGACGCATTGAACTGAGATTAACGACAGCAACAGTGCAGTTAATGAATATCTTCTCCAAGATCAAATAATAATTTAATAAGGTCGGAATATAGTGATAGAGAAACTTATACACCCGCTTTTTAATAACTATTTTTTTAAATACATAACATCCTCAATCATTATGATAAAATTACTAATTAAATTAACAAAACAGTTTGACTTCAAAAACAAACACCTGTCTTGAAAAATACCTACCTAGAATTAGAACAATCTTCGATAACCAACATTTTATCACTGGTCGTACCAAATGACAACTCGCGGACCAAACCAGCTGACCCTAGTTTTTCTGGCGTAAGTTCTTCAAACCTAGGAACAATCCTACCACCCGTTGCTATGGCGATAAGTTCAATTTCAGGACCTCCGACCTAACGAAAATTGGATAAGTTAAAATTTAGATGCAAAATTTGCTTTTTGAATTTTAAACTAAAGTTTGTGTACAACGCATATTTTACACAGATATTTTTGAGACATTTTTTAAAAAATTTACCAATTTTTTACAACAGTTTTTAACAATTTATTAGGCGAAAATACTATAAGCCGTTTTTTTAAACACCACAATTACCCATCGAACAGCTGGCAACTGTTGTTGTAACAGAAGATGATTAGCTTCGTCATCAAATCCCCATTGGCAAATTGCTAAAGATGCACCAGCTTTTTTTACAAGATCAACCTAAAAACAATTCGAATACTTAATAGATATAATAAATTTTCCGAAAATAAATTATAGAATTTTTGAGAACTACTTTTAAAACGAACTTTTAACTCAGGATTTTATAACATCTACAGTAAAAATATTTTTGTCTTCTTTAGAACATAATTATTTTCTAACTAATTTCAACCTACCATTTCTTTAAATTTGTCTTGTTCATACTGCCTTAATTCCTTATATCCAGCAACATCAGTGACGTCCAACTTATGCTTAGTCTTTGGCTTGGGTGGTTCAAAAGGACAGGTAAGAATTGCCAATTTTACATTTTTAAGTTCTTTAGGCATTTGTGGATGAGACATGGTTTTGTCTATCACTACTCCTTTAACTAATACTGTATCTTCTAGTTTTCCTCCGACCTGTCCAAAAATATTAGTATAAATAGGTAAAACGTATATAGGCAAAACGTGTAATTTAAAGATAAATACTAATTTAACAGATTTAATTTTAGACTTGTAGGTACACTTCTTACTTGTTTTTCGAAAAATACTAGTAAGTACTCAAAATGTATTATTTAACCTTCTATCGGATTTGCTATTTGTTTATTATTATCTTTACCTACTAAATTGTGAATATTTATGATAAACAATGCCTTACCTTTCCTTCAACTTTAATCAATTCAAAGTTAACATCTTTCTGCTCCAAATCAGCAACTGCCAAAACAGCATTTACAGCTATCTCTGCCATTTGTTTATGACATTTGTTGATGATTTTTGAGCCTAAAGTAGTCATGGCTACTTTAACAAGAGGTTCAGTATTTGTAGCCGACACAGGGAATAACTCAGCGATTTTTTCCAAGTGTGCCACAGCAGTTTGACAGGCCATTTCATAACCATCGGCTATTCTAATGGGATGAATACCATGGTCCACTAATGTTGAGGCTTGCTCTAAAAGAGCGCCTGCCAGAACAACAACTCCAGTGGTTCCATCACCTAAGAAAGACAGAACTTATACCTTTAAAATACAGGGTGTTTCAATAAAAACTCCCAGGCCAATTATTTCGAAAACTAATAGTGACATGTAAATTCTGTAAACGCCAATGTGTGTAAAAAATGTGTTTGAATAATACAAGATGTAGGTGGCGCCACGGTGCAAAGAAATTTTTCAATGACAGGAACTTTTAAATGTTGTCGTTCTTAAAAATAATTAATTTTTGGTCAAATTATGTCCCATAAAAAATTTTGATAAATCCAACATGAAAGGAGATATTTGGGGTTAAGTTTTATTTTTAAATAATTTTAACGAGTATCTACTTATTTTAATTAAGTATAAATATTTTTAATATCCTTTAGCAGATTTTAATTTAATTTTTGGAATGACACTTTTAGTGATAAAACGCTCGTATAGCGCTAAATTATGACGTCTCAGGGGGCGCCTTAACAAATAATATTGGCAGAAAATAAGACGCCACTGAGTTTTTGGTAATTTTTTATTTTTTTTTTCGGATTAAGCAACTAAAAATATCCTTTCTTGTCTGTTAAATTGTTTTCTTATCTTGCTTGGTTTTCGAGAAATAAAAATAAAAACAATTTTATTGCATATCTCTGGAAAACAAAAATCATTAAATAATTAATACCTTGTATTTGTTGTTGTTTAAAAGCATTATAAAATAAAAGATGTTTTAACTTTTATGAAAGAACCGATGAGAAAATTATACAAAATTATTACTTAATGAAAATTAGAACAATACCAAAAACTATTTAACGGGGTCGAATGAGGTGTTCAAAATTATTGCCGTTTTTATATACACATATAGCAAATTGATATGATAATTCGGTTCTCAATTGTATATTTCGATTAATAGCAAAAGATACAACGTATTAATTATTTAATGATTTTTGTTTTCCAGAGATATGCAATAAAATTGTTTTTATTTTTATTTCTCGAAAACAAAGCAAGATAAGAAAACGATTTAACAGACAAGAAAAGGATATTTTTAGTTGCTTAATCCGAAAAAAATATAAAAATTACCAAAAACTCAGTGGTGTCTTATTTTTTGTTAAGGCGTCCCATGAGACGTCACTGGACGTAATAATGTAGCGCTTCATGAACGTTTTATCACTAAAATTATCATTACCAAAATTAAATTAAAATCGGCTGAAGAATATTAAAAATATTTATAATTCAAATACTTGTTAAAATTATTTTTAAAAAAACTTAACCCCAAATATCTCCTTTCATGTTGGATTTATAAAAAAATTTTATGAGACATAATTTGATCAAAAATTAATTATCTTTAAGAATCACAATATTTAAAAGTTCCTGTCATCGAAAAATTTCTTTCCACCGTGGCGCCACCTACATCTTGTATTATTCTAACACATTTTTTACTGTTGTGAAGCCAATCATAGGGGCTAAAAACTGGCGTTTACAGAATTTACATGTCGTTTTTAGTTTTCGAAATAATTGGCCTGGGAGTTTTTATTGAAACACCCTGTATATGTAAATTTGCTTTAATGCATGTAAGGACATCATTTTTAATGCATTTACAAATAACCGGCAGATTAATATCAAATTGTAGGGTGTAACTTTTTCAACTGCTGTATGGTATTTTTTTTGATTTTGTTTTTTCTGGAAAAGTATCTGAGATTTGGCAAAAAATATTTTTATCCATGTATTCTCCTTTAAGCTGAAAACATTTAGGTACTTCATAAGGTTTTATTGATTTCAAATAGATACTTAATAGGATTTCTGCAACACTCAAAATAGGTACTATTTGTTGCATCAATAATCTGATTAGAGCCTTCAATTCATCAAATTTGAAAACAAGAAATATGCAAGGTTGCTAAATTTGAGTTATATGGTTAGTTGTGGAGGAAATTTCAATATTAATGTTATATTCATGAATTTTGGCCGTTTTTCCCTTTAAACGTTGTTGAAACTTAAAATTATAAAAACGATTTAATAGGTTGGAATTAGAGATGTGCCGAATATTCGTTTTGCCGAATAATGACCGAATATTCGGCCACTTTTAACCAAAGGCCGAATATTCGTTATTCGGCTAATAGAACTGATGTATTCGGCGAATATTCGGCAAAAATATTCGGTCAAACATCAGTCGCCCCTTTGCCGACAAAATAAACTAAAGAAAAAAAAATTATAGGTATCTAAATAAAAAATACGCTTAAGAATAGAGATTTATTTTATATAACCTGTATCAGTCACTAGACTAAACGGCTGATTATCTAAGGCAATCATTTCGCCGATGGCATAATGAATTTTTGTGGCCCTTAAATCAGTAATGGAGTACTTATTTTTACCAGCAAAACTATCTTCAAGGGTTTTTTATTTAGCTACGTTAGTTTCCCTAACATGAGTGTCTCCTGTTAACTGCCTGCAACTGATTTGAATTTTATATACACGGAGATGTTTGTGTTTTAGATGGTTAACCATAGAACTATTAGTCGCCGCTTTTCCCACACCACCACGCGATATTTTTACCGAACAAATAGCGCACACCGCTTTTGTTGATTCTCCAAACTAAAATGTTCCCAGATCCAGCTTTTGTTTTAACCCTTTGGCTTCCCAAAGTCTTCCATGTTTACCTTATTTTATTTTAAGAACTAAAAGAAAACTATAATTCTACTCGCGCCTTTAAAAATGAACAAGTCCTTACAATAGATAATTCACAACAACTTTTTAAGTTTAAACAGCACTGTCAAATAAAATCCGTCGTACCAACTTTTAATAGCGTAAAACCCTAAAAATAAATACAACCAACAATACACATTAGCCGAATGAATAATAGCCGAATATTCGGTCAAGATTAGATCAACATCTTGGCCGAATATTTCTTTATTCGGCTGTGAAAATAGGCCAAATATTCGTTATTCGGCAGTGAAAATAGGCCGAATATTCGTTATTCGGCAGTGAAAATAGGCCGAATATTCGTTATTCGGCCAACGGCCTAAACAACTATTCGGCGCATCTCTAGTTGGAATATTATTTGCAGCCAACTTCTTTTAGAAAGATGGTCTTTGACAAATTTTATACAGGAATTCAGAATTGCAATTTTGACATCATCTAATAAAATGTTACCAGACTAATCAGCTCCCTTTTAGTAGGATAACTCGGAATAATGATGAGTTGATGACCAAAGCATTCTCGTTTTATGAAACAAGTGTTTTTTCAATAAACCAAGGCTAGTCAATTTTTTTTTTGTAAAAGACACTGTGGGTAACAAGAATTAAATATTTGTGTTTTATATCGTACCAATTTCATCGTCTTGAGATTGTGAAAGTTCTACTAGGAGTTTGCCTATTTCATGTTCAACATCCATCATTTTCAAAATAGTGGCACCATCATTCGTAACAGTAACATCCCCTGAAAAGATATAAACATTTTTATGACAAAGAAGGTAAAAAAAAATCTCTCCTGTATGCCTATAAAAAAATACTGTGAAAACTAGGGCTGGACGATATGGGAAATCTAATATCAATATACAAAAAAATATCAACATACCAATATTTAAAAAAATAGTAATAGGAATATCAGGAGTCAATTTTTTAAAAAACGGACGTAAAATTTTAAATACAATTTAAGGGACTTCTAAGCTATAGAAATTTAAAACAATTTGCAGATATTTTAAACATTAACATTTTGTCTTTCAATACCGTACCTAATCAGTATTTTAAACATCCTATTGCTCTAGCAATTATTTATAGGTATTAAAATTACATTAAGATGGGAGTATCAACATGCTTGCCAATTCAATTCAATTTCAATTTCAAAGGCTTTTATTATCTAATAATTTTACATATTATCTGTTTTACAATACATATCATTGAATATATAGGTTTACAATCGCTGGTTTCCTGTCTGTCAGGTCGCGTTCCTGTCAAGACTGCCCAGGACATGCACTGGCAACGCCGGTGGGGTTGTTGTTAGCCCCTTGGTAAAACGATGATAATGTTTGGCTATTTCTAGGATTGGCCGGTTCCGTAACCCTCTACCGCCATGGAGGAGTTTAGTTTTCATTAGAAATTTGAATGGTTTTTGTTTTTAAAGTTATACTGTGAAAATTTTGAGAGTTGTGTTTACTGGAAAACTAATGAAAAACCAGCTTAATTTCTATCAGGTACAAGTATGCTACATGCTTGCCAACATGTAACCTATTTCGCGTAGATTTATTTATGTTTTCTAGCATTTACACAAAATTTAAATAAAATCAGTATCGACTTGATATTCTATACTTAAGTAGGTAATTGACATATTTAATAAATATCAAGGAATTTTTTTTAGGAGAATTGTATAGCGAAAAGTTCACCATATGGGAATGGCTCAATGGTTTCTAGTTAGACCTTCTCCCAAATCCAATGTTTTGAAATTTCAAAATTGTTTACTTACATATTTGTTGCTTTTTTTTTCTCTTATACTTACTACATAATGTTTGTTAGTTTAACTGATATACTTATTGCATACAAATGAATTGTAAATTTAACGGGCTGAAGGACTTCGGTCAATGGCCCTTTGAGTAATCAATAAAGTTCTTATAAATAAATAAAAAAAAAAAATGTATAGCGAAAAATATCAGGTAAGATTTTTTTTAACATTATTAATGTCATTGTTCTTTCACTATACAATTCTCCCAAAATTAGCAATGAAATAAATAGATATTTTTGTAATATATCAGATGTTACCTAGTTAAGTAATGTGCCGACAATACTGATTTTATTTAAATGTTAGTCAATAAAATTATAAACTTAAAAAAATAACGCGAAATAGGTTGGCAATAGATTGAATGACGTTAATAATACCACCGTAGGTTTTTTTCCATTGTTTCACCAGGAGACAACCATATGCAGAGTGACCTTGACAGTTTTGTTGACTGGTGCAATAAAAACTATTTAAAACTAAACATAAAGAAGTGCAAAGTTTTACGATTTTTCAAATGTGTTTACCCACAGAGTGTCACCTATACTATTAACAACATTAATTTGGAAGCTGTGTCGCATTTTAATGATCTTGGCATAATTTTTGATAGCGATTTATCATTTAATATGCATATAGACAACATCATTTCCAAGAGCTTAAGGCTACTGGGTTTCATAAAGTGACACACAAAACATATTTCGGACATCAAGGATTTGACAGCCCTCTACAACTGTTTGGTGCGCAGTATTATGGAATATTGCTCTGTAAATTGGAGTCCACATTATCAATGTCATATTAACAGACTGGAAAGGGTACAGAATAAATTTGCGAAATATCTGCTTTTTAAATTACATTTTCCATAGCAAGGCGTTCCTTATGAAACTAGGCTCCTTCTATGTGGTCTACAAACGCTTGAATACCGCAGAAGGAAGGCTCTGTTAATTTTTTTATACAAGGTGATCAATGGTCATGTGAACTGCGCAGGGTTGGTTGAATTCGTCCAAGTGGACATAATTGGACGATTTTGTCCAATTATGTCCGTCCGGACAAAATCAATTATTCTGGACAAAATGGACAAAATTGTACAAAATCAATTAAACACAAAATTAAAAAAACTTTATTATATTAGGATCAGAGTGTCAAACAAAACTTAAACAACAATAACGGGATACCGTCGGATCATCGTGCCGTCGGATGACGGACGCATGAAAATTCACCTTAAGGCCCAATAATGAAATAACAAATACTTAGCCATTTTCTGGAATTTTCAATTTGGTATTTGTTATTTATATAATACACAATACAAACGTGTGTGTATGTTGCCTAAATCAACAAATTTAATAAAATGTAATGAAATTTGATTGTGTCCAATATTTTCCGATTTTGTCCGTTTTTGTCCAATTTTGTCCATGTCCTGGACAAAATCAAAAAAAGTGGACAAAATCACAACCCTGGAACTGCGAGTGGTTACCTACTGCATATGGTCTCATTGCACGTACCAGTAAGGAGAACCAGACAACTCCAATTGTTCCTGGAATGAACACATCGGACAAATTACGGTAGAAGTGCTTTTGTTGAAAGGACGTTAAGTAATTACAACAGACATTTTGCAGATTGTGATATTTTTGGGATGAGTCTCGGGGCGCTTAAGAGACATTGAATTTATACAATGTAACTATGTGTCTTAATATATGTACCATTTAGAAATTCTGTAGAGTACATTGTAAATAAATAAATAAATAAATAAGTAAGACCAGAAACTTAAAATCTATTGAGTATGTTTAAGCTGTTTATTATTTTTATAAAGTTTCTGTCAGAAGTCAGATTTATAATATTGCCATATGCAAGGCATGGGAAGTAGGTAATTCTATTTTTATTAGTTTCATTAGGTACACTTTATAATTAATTATATTTATCCTAATTTCTATAGCCCTAAATCTCGAAATATAGTAAAATAGAACAAGTTCCAATGTTTTGTAAGGATTTTGAGGCAAATTTTAGTTTTTTACACATGAAAATAAATTGAAGGCAATTTCTTGACCAAGAACTCGGCTACTGAAATACAGGCTTTATTTATTTATTCCTAGCGTCTAGCAGAAGTATTTTGTTACTAGTGCTATTTGCTGGTGGCTACTTTGTGTATTTTCCTTTTAAAGAATGCCATTACTCTGACCGACGTGAACGCGTCTGTAGACATAATTAATAAATAATACAAGATGCCAGGAACAAAAAATATAACTCAACTCGAGAATAATAAAATTAAGCTAAGTCATGTGACTTTGTATTCTGTCAAGTTATTTAATCAAAAAAAAACCGAAACCAACTTACTAATAAACTTAAATAACCAAGTTTTGAAAAACAGATACTTACCATCTGGAGAGACCATCATTTTATCCAGTCCCTTAGGACCTAAGGATGTCCTAATAGTATTGGCAATTTGTCTTGCAGCCATGATGTGGGACTAAAAGATTAAAAACGTATTATTTCAGTTTACCTTAGTGTGTTTTACTGTTTTTAAAGAGCATATAAATAATCATAAATAAAATAATTCAATTTAAAAAAACATCTTTTCCGACTATGTAAACATAACCTACCTTCAGTGCATCGATTCCGGTCAAGCGATTTTGGTTTTCTTGATCACGAATAATTATAAAAGGTCTGCCATATTCATCAAAAGCTATACTTCCTGGAAAAGAAGCCATAACTGTTTAAAAAATTATTCACTATATTTCGGGATGATAATGGATTCTTATTTTTTAAATTACGATTATTCCAAAACACCAAAACTAAATCGATTTTCGAATTCGGACTGTCACTGTCAACTGTCAGCGAGTCACACAGAAAAATAAAGGGTTTAGTGAGTCAGTGTTGCCAATGACATTAGGTGGAAAGGTCCGCCCAGTGGCACGAAAAAGTCCGATTTAGTCCGCGTCGAAATGAAAATGCTTCGTCTGGCGCATTCGCCATAAGTGATATTTATTTTTTACTGTTGGAGGTATATTATATAATGAAAAAAACTGATTACTCTATAAACATTTACTTTTTAATAACAAAAAAAAACAATAATAAAAAAGTTAATGTAATAAGTAATAAGACAACCCAAAACTTGGTAAATAAACAATAAGTTACCTGCCGATTTTATTTCCAAATTTGTGCATTTAGCATATTTTCGTCAGGTATTAAAAAGTCCGAAAAGTCCGAAATAGTTTCAAAGTCCGACAAAAGTCCACACCCTTAAAAAAAGTCCGAAAATCGGACTAAAGTCCGCCGATTGGCAACACTGCAGTGAGTAGAGAGAGATCTCTGACACTGTGAGCTGTCAACTCAACGAAATCAAAAGCACAGAAAAATAAAGGGTTTATTATCAAAAGTAATACAAGCAAAGAAAATTTATAGGGTGTATTCCGCCGTTATCAGGTACTTTCCATTTGTTTCTTTTAAATATCAAAGCAAAGTAAAAACCGTAAAATAAAAACCTTTGCTAACTTCGTATAGTTCGCATGGGAAATAGAGAGGGGCATACTGCGGCAAGGGAAGAGGAAAAAATCTTTGCTGCGCTAAGCTAATTTTGCTCTGCTTTTCTATTTAAATAAAGCTTGAAGAAACTCGTCACTCATCCTTCTTTGTACGAATTATTTATCCTTTGTGCAAAGTGCTGCATGAGCATGTCATGTCACATGTCACTATTTATTTAACCGTTAACCTAACTTCTTTTTTCTAGTTTTACCATTGAATAAAGAATAGGACTTTATTCTGTGAGTTTTACTCTAAGCGAACAAAAACCCTATAAATTTTCTTTGCCTGTTTAGTTTAGTGATAGTGTTTTGTGGTTGAAAAGCGAATAGGTTCTTTCCACGAGTCCTATCTAAAAGAAAACTTAATACTAAAGTATGGCGGAGACAATGAAGCAAACTGTGGCCACTATGTTAAAAGGCATTGAAAGGTAGGCACAGGATAAATATTTTCCCATTTAGAAATATAAATCCATAAAAATGGAATATTTAATAGACTCCAAAAATATTAATTGTTTTTAGATATAATCCTGATAACTTACCAACTTTAGAAAGATATGTGGAAATGCAATCTAAAGAAAACACCTATGATCTGGAAGCAAACTTGGCAGTGCTAAAATTGTACCAATTTAATCCTCCTAGTTTTAATGTCAACATTACCTGTCAGATTTTGCTAAAAGCCTTAACAAACTTACCTCACACTGATTTTATACTATGCAAATGTTTACTAACTGAAAAACAGGTAAGAATTCAAAATATGGTAATTATTCCGTATACTGATTAGGCCTACCGAGCTGATTACCTACTGATATTTGTGTGAATTTTAAAAATCTGCCTTTTGTCTTTTGGAGAGTCGTTGCCCCCTCGTTCTGATGTTTAAAGACAAAAGCTGTAAAAAAATTATAAAAGCACCCAATACACCATATACTTAACCGATCAGCCAAATTTTAAAATTTAATTAAGTGTACCTACTATAGCCAGCAGTTTTGGATTATCCATGAAATTCTGCTGCAAATTTTAAGTCCCTTTCGGTCCCTTTATAAGTACTATACGAGGGGTCAACACCTTCTTGAAAATGTGTACACCTACTGCAGAATCTGTATAAAAGCAAATACTGCAAGTACTGCACAAGTATTGCAAGTACTGCACAAATATTGCAAGTACTGCAGATAGTGCGCTAGTACTGCAGATACTGCACTTGTACTGCAGACTCTTCAAGTAGTCCTGCAGCTATTTCGAGAGGTACTGCAGCTATTTCAAAAGGTACTGCAGGTATTGCAAAGTACTGCAGACTGATATTTTGGTCCTGCAATAGTACTGCAAAGTGGATTTTGCGGACTTAAGCATCATTGAAAAAAAAAATGCAGGCCTTATTACATCGAAAATCCAAATTTGTATTTATTCGAGTATTTATTATAATTTAATTTTTAAGCAGAGATACACATGTTCTCGAGCATGTTCTATTTCTTTTGCTTTGTCACTTTCGATTCAATATAGAAAAGATTCTCTCTGTAAAAGCAGAAGTTGCAGGAATGGAAAGAAAGTACAAGTTAAATAAATAGGGTAGCAGATTATCTGCATTTTTAATTTTTTTTTGCCATTTTTGACTGTTTTTTTTATATTATATATAGGTAGGGTGCGATTGGATTTCTACTCGCCAATAACGATTTACAAATGTGAGACATTGTAAAAATGTAATATACTTCATAATATACTTGCGTACTATATTTAACCTAAATTATACTACATACGGCTGGCAACTTTACTTTGTTATATTTTAAAAAATATAATATTATGTAGGTATAATATATATCGTTTTCTGTAAATGGGTCAATTTCAAATTTTAGGTCTTTTAGCTGCAGGCTCGGCTGCAGGCAACTTTGTAAGAGTTTTAAATTTATAATTATTAATTTATCAATATTTTAAAATTATTAGTAGATTCAGCACTAAGTAATTACCTTCATAACTCGCTTGATATAATTACTTTAAAAAATACGGTTTTAGAAAAAGTTCGGCTCGAAGTTCGCTATTGCAGATTGCAAGTTAGAACCTACTTTTAAAGGACTATAGATTGGTTATGTACAAAATTTTAAAAAATGCAGAAAATACTTTTACTTTGACAATTTTCAAATAAGTAGCTTCTATTTTGAAAATGACCCAAAAACATAAAAAATCGTTTTTAATATTACGTTGCTGTCGAGGTTGCTGTATTTTTTAGCTTTTTATCGAGCTTTTTATCAAACTCTTTATATTTTTTATTTATACCCAGTAAATCAGATCTCGTTAATTGGAAAGGATATGATTTAAAGTGTATAGGTCCATAAAAAATATAAGTTGATTTGACCAATGCAATGTCTTCAGTTTTGGGCCATGAAAAGTTGCCCATAAAATCTTCAAGAAATTTGACTTGAAACTGGTTGTTTTCTATTTCAGAAATAACTCGACCAATATACCATTTCTGGTCATAGAAGACGGCATAATATTTTTCCTTTTCAATAATTATAACTTCATGTTGCATTTCATCAGTACTAGAAAAATCTTCCGTCAGAGTTTCACTTTCGGAGATGTAACTTTCAGCCGTGCTAGAGCTTATACTCGAGCTTATACTACTTTCTGTTTCTGTATCACTTAAAGCACATTTTTTGGTAGCATTTTTTTTGCGTTTTCTAGCCGACTTTAAGGCTTTTGATCCTGATGTCTGAATTTTCTTTTTTTTTCTTCCTTTTTGCTTATTTGCTGGCGTATTTGAAGCGCCATTACTTCCTCGTACTCTTAAAAGCCGATCGGTAGATAATCTTCCTTGTTTTTCAGAAAAGAACCAACATATAGATGACTTTCTAACTGTGACTATTTTACGATTTTTTAATGCAACTTCTAGATATGGAGTGTTTTTATCTCGGTTTTTATTTAATCTGGACTTTAAATTTCGTTTTAAATGCTTTTCTGAATTATCGCGAAAAGACAGGTCATCAAGTGATGAAAATATTGATAAATCTTGTTTAATTCCTTCCATTTCACTATCCGAAATATAAACATTTTCATGAATGTCAATGATTTCATTTTCTGAGTCATTTTCACTTAAATTTTCATCTTCCACGTCATAAACTTCATGTAAATCTGTCGGCAAGGTACCTTCAACGCGAGATTGCTTCAATGAAATACACGTAACCGCTTGCTCAAAATCTACTCCTTCCATTTCTAGCGCCTTTGCATTACTTATTGCATCGTCTTTTGCCCTTTCCAATAAAATCTTCCGAAAAATGCCGATTTGCTGCGAAGCATCTACCAAATTCGTTACAAGCGAGGGTGGCAACACTGCTTTCAAGCCGCATTCACATTTACTATATAGGATTCAAATTTACGCTATATGTGGAATGTCTGTATAATTTGACCCAAATATAAGCACTACACCCCAAATTCAAAGTTTTAACTTGTTTGTCAACACAGTTTTGTTTGAAGAAAATTATAAACATCTCGAAAAACACCTACCCGAGCACCTACCTAACTAGTAAAAGCGTTGTACTTACCTTAAAATAATAAAGGCAAATTTATTACAATCACTGTGTTTATCACATTTACTTTTTAAAACTACACCGAGAACTACCACTTTCTACAAACGCTAGTCTCAAAATAATGAAAAAACTGGCCGTCCTACAGATACTGCAACATGTACTGCAGGTATTGCAGGTACTGCAAGTAGCCCTGTAGGTACTGCAACTAGTCCTGCAGGTATTGCAAAGTACTGCAAGAGGTATTATGGGTACTGCAGGTATTGCAAAGTACTGCAAGAGGTATTGTAGACACTGCAGGTATTGCAAAGTACTGCAGACTAATATAATGATACTGCAAAGTACTGCAGCAAATGTGTACACCTACTGCAGGGAGGTGTTGACCCCTCGGTACTATAAGAATCATTTATTCAAATAATATATTGTTGGTGACCTACCTACCTACTTTTAACGTACAGATGTATATACAGGCAGGTTATTAAACTCTAAACACCTACCATAACCAAGGGCAGAAAACGAGTCCAAAGAGCATTGGTCCTTAATACACAGTTTGAGAAATAAAAATAATAGTTGTCTAGATTCTGACATCACCTTAAAGCCAGGTAAACTAAATTAACTTTACTGTTCTATAGCAAAAAAAAAATTGACATCAAACTTACCTCGTCAAACAAATCCTAGAGATTATCTTCATTAAGGGTTAAAGTTGAGTAGCTGATGCTTATCAGCTAGACTTCACCCTTTAAGAATTGTAATTTATAAATTATATTCTTGGTAAAGACTATCATTATTACTATCTTACCAGCCCAGAGAGTCTAAATGAGGTTAATTTGACTTTAACCAATGTCAAAAAACTGAAAGGCCATATAAAACAAATATGGAATAAATCTATTCAGCAGGAGTTGAAGGCATTACTATTAAAATGTGTTGTGTTTGTCAATGACAAATTTTTAATTTTGAAACAAAATTTCAAAAATCGGGCGACGTTACCGTTGAAATTTTGGGGCTTATTGAAATACAAATCAGTTTTTTTGAAAAAATCGCTTTACAAAGCAATCAGTCAAAATTTTCTTTTCGGTCTAACTTCGATATAGTTTGTTTGATTTTAGCGTAATTTGGTATAGTGACTAAGGTAATGGTATACTATAAAACGTATATGTCAGATTTGGCAAAATGCCCTTGAGAACCGGTTCATAGTATACCTATATCAAGTTGTATAGACCGAGATCCAAGAATTTCGGAAAAAATACGCAAAAAATTCTATTCTCAATTGTTGACACCTGTCAATGTCAAATTTTAAATGTGCTATATCGATGAAACAAAGTACGGGGGGGGGGGGGCGTATAAGTAGACATTGATGTGAACATTTGGGGAAAAACACACAAAAAATTCTATTGTGATAATTTGACACCTGTCATTGTCATATTTATTAAGAATAAGCGATATTAACAGCGGGCTTTTTACTGATAACAGTGATAACAATAGATGACAGGGTACCAATTTTAATGAATGGTTAATAATTTGAAACATAGTGTTAAACAAAATCGTTAATAAAGGACAACTTAAAAAAAAATATTAAAAAAGTAATCTGCCATCTTGTTAGTTTAAATTTGTTTAACAGGCAGTGCTTATTTAAAAATATAACTAATCCTTTTCCTGCTTAAAATTTCTGTCTAAGGAACTCTATCAATGACCTGTTCAAAAGATATACAGGGTGTCCCAAAATTAGCTGACAATATTTTAAGGGGATAAAGTACATTCAAAAATAAGACTAAAATCCTCTATTAATATACCTTCAAAAACGCTTCGTTATGGGGCTAGAGCCCCCCGAATTGGAGCTATGACAAGCAGTTTTTTTTTACAATATCTCAGAAACCGATCAGGGTATCAAAACAAATTTTGATACATGTTTTACCCATAGCTAGACGCAATAAATGGTTGAATTAGCTTAACTATATTTCTTCCAGTGGCGTCCCACTGGGTAGGTAGTTAACAGAATATTGCCCCAAGTTTTTAATTTGTAGGAATTTTTAACTTTAGGTGAAATTTTTAGAAGCCTTGAAGTCTTTTGTTGAAAAAAGGTACTCTTATTTCATTGCGCTAGGATTCACCATTTTCCAGTAAAATCGATTTTAAAATTTTCGGTTTTTTGAAATCCGGTGAAAAGGAGGTTTTTTTTTGCATATCTCAGCAAACACTTAATATTAAAACATGAAATTTATTAGAAAGTTCTACTAGCGACAAATAATAATAATACATGATCAACTTGGGGATTTATTAGATAATGTGCCACTGGATTTACATTTAGGGCACTTCTTTCAACATGATGAGGCACCAGCTCACTACGGACGTCAAGTGAGGAATTGGCTTGAAGAAAATTACCAGGTGGATTGGTAGCCATAGCCTGGCCACCAAGATCACTTGATTTAAATCCCCTTGATTATTATTTTTGGGGACACATGACTGGTACTTGCTTAAAAATTAGTTTCCCGTGTGGTTCACAATCAAATTTGATTTGCAATTTGTTATTATTTTTTGTTTTATTTTAAAACTCTCTTAAAATCTTCATGAAAATAAATATTTAAAAAACAAAGGAATCTAAAAGTATGTTTAATTTAAAAACGTTACATTGTGTCAAATTACAATAATGGAAAGTTTAATTAACAAAAAATTTAAAATTAAAAAAAAATACATTAAAACTATGAAATTAAAAAAATAATAATAGTACCTAATATTTACCTCGATATTTACTTAAGGCTCCACCCCGTGCGACGTCACTGGAAAAATATTTTAAAGTAACACCCTTTAATACATATGCCTTGTCGCTAGTAGAAGTTCTAATAAATTTCATGTTTTAATATTAAGTATTTGCTCAGATATGCAAAAAAAAACCTTAGCTTTTTCACCGGATTTCAAAAAACCGAAAATTTTAAAATCGATTTTACTGGAAAATGGTGAATCCTACCGCAATGAAACAAGAGTACCTTTTTTCAACAAAAGACTTCAAGGCTTCTAAAAATTGCACCTGAAGTTAAAAAATCCTAAAAATAAAAAACTTAATGCAATATTCTCCCAACTACCTACCCAGTGGGACGCCACTGGAAGAAATAAAGTTAAGCTAATTGAATCGTTTATTGCGTCTTGTCATGGGTAAAACATGTATCAAATTTTGATTCGATACCCTAATCGGTTTTTGAGATATTGTGAAAAAACTGCTCATCATGGTTCCAATTCGGGGGGCTGTAGCCCCATAACGAAGCGTTTTTGAAGGTATATTAATAGAGGGTAAGTATTAGTCTTATTTTTGGATGTACTTTATCTCCTTAAAATATTGTCAGCTAATTTCGGGACACCCTGTATAAAAGATACCTACATCAGAACTCATTATTAGCCTTGCCTGCGGATTTAATTACCATAACTTGCAAATTTAACCCTTTCTCTTGGACAACATAGAGAGATACGAATTTTGTTTGATTGCTCTCTCTACCTTCCATCAGAAACTTTTTGATTCGAATGTCAAATTATCATCATCAGCCTTGGGATCTTCGAAATCTTCGTTCCACGAAGGGAAATCGTTCGTCACTCTAATGATAATGATTCTGAAGTTCTTGAATCACTTTTGCTTGTTAAGTTTGTTTTTACTAATTGATTCTTCTCTGCTTTTCGGCAGTTGTCATTTCGTATTGTATTTTCTTACTTTTTTGTTCCCTTTCTTCTTAGGCATTTCTTCAACTTTCCATTGTCTATTTTCTTTCTTTTCTTCTTCAAGAGTTTTTTTTCTCGCACCAAAACACACAGATTTAAATTGGGATGGGATAGTAGGTCTGTTACCTGACAACTAGATGGATTAAAACTTCTAGTATGGATAATTCAATACCAGGCTCCTTCTTTCCGGGTATCCTAAATTCAGATGGCCATCAGGTATAAATTCCTGTAAATTATAATCTTGTTCCAATAGTTAACACACTGAAAACCAATAGGACGTATTATTTAAATTAAAAACGTTAGTCTTTTTCTATCTAACCCTGTACATTGACATCGGGTCGTTTTGCCAATTTTCAGGAAAATTATATTTAGGTTGTAAATTTTGAAATATTTGCAATATTTCAAACTTTTTGACGCCCTGTATAGCAAAAATATTATAGAAAAATGCCAGCCCTAGGTCTTAACATCTTTTCGCTATGTGCAGAATATACTCTGAGCTTGTCCTGTATTTCGATATCTATTTTTGTTACAGTTGGCCCAGGACCCAATAAACCAAATAATCTATTTGGCTGACATTTTGGAACAATGCGATTTTGAACTTTTCTGGGCAAGAATCAGGACCATACCTGAATTGACCCAACAGATCTCTGGATTTTTGGACTCTATTAGAAAGTTTGTCTGTCATGTGGTAGGGATTACTTTCCAAACCATTGATCATAGCCATTTGGCTCAGCTGTTGGGTAAGTGTTTAAACAATAATAAACTTCCAAGCAATGGAACAACATACCACAACAGATTGAATTGTATCCTAGAAGAATCACAGACACCTAGCCATACTAAAAAAGTAATAAATGTGGTTCCAAGTACGAGCAAAGTAATGTAATATTTATTCATCTCTCAGGCACAATAAAAATAAAGCCTATTGGACTTGCCAATATGCCTATTTCTTTATATTATTTTATTTATTCATAAATATCAACAGCACTGGTGCTAATTACAGATGCATCTTAAAGCTAGTAAGTATAACAAAAAAATAAAACAAAAGAACAGCCAATGAGGCAAACAAGTATCAAAACGCCATAAGACTGGGTGCTCAACTAAGCATCACAATATTACATCCTCTGCAATTCTTACAAGTTACTGATAAGTATAGTTCTACTAGTCAAGTGTTTTGTTCCAGAGCTCGGGCAGAAATTTTAAACTTAGCATCGCTTATACTATCCTATTGGTGGAGAATAGCAAAAAATAAAACTGAACCCTTTTTATCAGATTAATTTAACCCTGTTTTTTGTTTTAGGGGACATAGATGAAAAAACTCTTCAAGTTTGGGTCAAGAAATATGGATGGAAATCAGAATCGAACAATCTAATTTTAATTGGGAACCAAGATGAGAACATAAAAACTAAAAATATTAGTGAGAAAATAGATTTTGAAAGTGTAGGACACATTATGGCGTCGTGTCGTTAAAAGAAGTATTAAATATACTTTTTTAATTGTGATTTGTCTTTTTCATCAAATAGTTAAGAGAAGAAACATGTCCTTTTGTGAAATGCCCTTTTTATTATTAAGGGCTGAAAATGAGGATATCAAATATCTAATTTAGGGGTTTTAATTGAAATAACTGAAAACTAATAACAACAATTTTAACATCATTCAAAACAGTGTCCCTACTTTTTATAGTTATTTACAACTGTACAGTGGAGGTGGTGCCCCGTTCATAGTAAATAAAATATTTTGTTCTCTTAAATTATTTTTTGGAAAATAAATAATTCTATTTAACACGTTAACTGCCATGTAGGTCACCGGTGACCTACGGGTAGTTGTTCATGGGGCGCCGTGTGGGTCGCCGGTGACCTACATTCGATTTTGTCATTAACTTTGTCAAAACCCAACATAACATAAGATTTCGAGGCGGTAAGTGACATACGATGATTCGTCTAATGCAGGCATAGCATATTTTCCTTATATTGTATGTTGCCTACCATTTAGGTTTAGCTGTATAGGGAAACCGGTGACCAAAAATAGTCATCAAATGGTTTTTACTATAGTGGATTTCACCTTAGTTTTTAATGCTTTGACGTCTCTCTTGTCAAACATATTAGCCAACACGTGATTTTAAAATCCCTAATTCTATAAACGGCTTTCAGGCACGGGCATTGGCTAGATTAACAAGAGATGGATATATAACTGACCGTATAGTTACATGTACATGACGAAGATGCACACTACATAGTTCAATACGTTGCCCTTCAATGAGCTCAAACTCGTCAAAAGCACAGCATCGCTCGTATATGCCGTTAGTATGTGCATCTTTGTCTTACGCATTTGCTCTAGCATATCTCTTTTCGTACTTCATTAATTCGATTGTCTCGTCGCGTTCTTTAAATATCACAGAGCCGCATTGGGACTTGGGACACACCGCGTACCGCGTGCATTCTGCTGTTAATTCTTAGAGTCTTTAATTCTTGATCGTTCGTGTTATTGTTTTTGGTATTGTTCAGACAGCATTTTGCTTATATTTTGTGCGTATTAGACTTTTTGGTTTTAAAGTGCCGGACTGTGTGTATCTGTGACGTGTTTCTTTTTATGCAAAAGTAAGTAAATAATTATTAATGTCTCGGACGGTGACGACGACATCGACAGCTTGTCAGATGAAGACCAAAAATAATAGGGAACTTGCAACAAAATTAAATTTGAAAACCACAGTGAACCATTATGCTAAAATAAGTTTTACATACAGTTGTATTGAAGAGTGCTTGAGGTATCTGTTCTGCAAACGCATGGACAAAAATCTTTTTTTGTAGTATCTACTTACATTATTTTTTCTTTATTCATTAAAAAAAAAAACCTAATTCGATAACATTACAAACTTTTATTGTTTTATTATAAACCAACGAAAAGTTACACCTATTGTAAACTTCAAACTCTTTAGAACCTAGTCTAACGAAAAAAATATCTACCCGTGAATAAGAAAATAAAAAAGTAAACAATAAGCTATTAAATATAATATATAGATTTTTTCAACTTAACACTGCATGGTCTAAAATCAAATTAAAAAACAAAATAATTCTTTAATAAAAAACGTAGTTAATTATTGATGATACTAGATTCACGACTGCCCCTTGTATATTTTTTATTGTACTAAATTAAGAGTGTGTTTTTACCAAAATAACAGCACTTTATTATATTATGAATAAAAATTAAATGAAATTGTTTTTCTGGTATTCTATCCTATTTCCATTCCCCTTCAGTGTTTTTTTTTTAAATATCTTAAAAATAGCTTAGGTAATTCTAGTTTCCATCCATAATTACAACTACAAATAAATTGACCCATGTTCACACATAATTTTTAAGTCCGGCCCTGGCCAATCCTTAAGTTCTGTAAAAAGAAATGTTATAAATGACATGTGTCAGCGGCGGCCATTAAAAACTAAGGTGAAATCCACTATAGTCAAAAATTAAAATGGCGCCGAGGGAAATTTTTTGAAAATCGGCTCGGCAGTCAACGTGTTAGGCAATTGGCATTTACTTAATTAACATTAAGAATTTTTTTTAAATCCGTAAACTAAATTTAAGGGGCAAGTTTTTAGCTATAATGTCCCTAAGACATTGTATGACTTTGGTAACAGCCCTTCCTGGTACCAAAGTCAACATGCTTTCGTTTGACGTAAAACTATGAGGCATTTGTCAATTGTCTGGGGAATATTCGGTCAGAAATTTTTTTGATAAAAAAATTAAATTACCTACACAAATATTATTTATTTTTATAAAAAGTGAGTGAGATAAAGGCACTTTGACGCATCCTGGCGGGGGGAGGTCGTCCCCGAGGGGTGAGATCTGCCTCAGCGGCACGGAATTCAACTAAATAATTTGACATTATGTTAGTTTTGCTTGTCAAATCATGACAATACGTTGACATCGGTTGGTTTTTACTTCAACAAATATCTAAACGCCTGCTGAAATTATTTTGAATTAAAACCAAAGAGTAATGCACTAATTAATGTAATAATTAGTGCATTACTCTTTGTTAAAACTGTTTAATTCAAATTTAAAAGTGTCCTATAGTATGGCCTTATAAAAGTTATAAAACTAAGGAGTTTTAGTCTTTTATGAAATCTTATTAAGTAACGTTGAGAATAATTGCCAAAATCAGGAAAGGTATCGAGAAGATACATCAACGCTCTTTCCATTATATTTTCAAGTGACTGAAATATCATCATTTTATCATAGCACTGCCGTCCGTCCCGTATCTTCTCCATGAATTCTGTGACTCGTGACCTTACGAAATCAGCTGGATTTAATTGATGTTGGTTTTACATTTGCACGGATTTTCTTTTATATACTAAATATTAAGTTCATTTTCCTAGTCTATTTTATTGAATAATAACTCCTGGTTTAGTTTTTTAAGTTTTATAGTAAAATGTCATATTGTTGCGTTCCTGGATGCAAGTCCAACTATATAACTATATAAAGGCCAGTCAAAATATTTATGTTTTAACTTTTTTAAAAAATAAGTAAATACCGTCAAATGGGGTGAAATTGTTAGCTTTTTTGATTAATATGTAAATTACAAGAAAAGTACACCTAGTTTTGCGCCAAAAAAAATATAATGTATTTGCACTATGCCGAATGATGACCTCCAGGCTTAAAACAAACTTCAAAAATTGTTTTTTTTGCTAGAAAATAAATAATAACCTCATTATCAAAGTTATGCTCAAATTGGAGTGACTTTGATAGCCACTGTTTTTTTGCATTACAACGAATGCTTTGGATCTAAGAGTTATCAATGTAACACTTTTTCCCTCACTCTTAATATATTTTTTTTATCAATTTTATGCGCGCTTGGGGTGACTTTGAAAATCCATAACAGAGATTATCAAAGTCACCCCTTATCACTCAGCATAAGAATTAAATTTTAATAAACTATCCTCGCAAAAGTGAAAATTAGACTTCAGTTATGATGTCAAAAGAAAACTTTATTTCATATATAAATTACAGAACTTAAATTAACTCATTTTAACACAAATTTAACGTTCAAAAACATCTACAGATTAGGAGATAACTATCAATCTCACCCCGAAAGTGTTATCAACTAATAGTTTTCAACCAAGCATATTTGGCGCCGAATTTTACATGAAATGAGGTTAAGTCGAAACCACCTCATCGTAAATAACCGATTTTTTAATAAAATTGCTAAAAACTGATGAAATAACTTTTAGACAGTGTCAATTAAACGCTAATTTGCAGTAGATACTACTATTATAGAATATTTACAAAAATATTATAACAAACACTTACCGGCATGCTAACAGGACATAACAATGGCGAAACTTCACTTTTTCGACTGAGCATGGCGCGGATGTCCGCGGATTATAATTGCGGGATATTTACATTTATTTAACAAAATATTACCTGTTATCAAAGTCTCCCCATAAAATCAATTTCACCCCATTTGACGGTACTTATACAGGGTGTCCCATAACTTATGGGCCGTAGAGTAACTGGAGATACTAGACATCAAACTAAGCCGATTAAGTCATATAAGTTTTTTCGGATTGTTACTCGTTCTAGAGATACAGGGTGTTGAAAGTAAAAGTTTATTCTCGAAAATAAGCCATAATTTTAAAACCGTTTAATGAATTGAATTGAAAGTTGGCAGTATTATGTTTTTATGAGCAAGAAATAAGAATTTGTAGAAATTTTTAGGTTTCACACTAGAGGGCGCTAGTTGCATACACTGGGCTTCATAAATCTATGATTTTTTTCTTACCTGTGATATTAGGTGTTTTTCAATTAAAGTTTCTTAAAGAAGGGCATTTTCTGAGTCAAAAAGGTGTACTTGATTGATCTTAATATCTTTAACGGTTTTCGATATATTTCCCTTTAAACATCCCAAAGCATAAAAAAACATAGTACATAATTAAATTAATATTTTAATTATCACAACGCAATAAATTCGAAACAGTGGAACAAAAACAAGAAGCTCACTTTAGTAAATGTTGAAAGTGACCACCGTTGACCTCAATACGCTTTATTTAACTTTGAAATAAATAAATAATAATATTAATAATAATAATAATAAACTTTTACTTTCAACACCCTGTATCTCTAGAACGAGTAACAATCCGAAAAAACTTATATGACTTAATCGGCTTAGTTTGATGTCTAGTATCTCCAGGTACTCTACGGCCCATAAGTTATGGGACCCTGTATAAATTACAGAAAAGTAGGCAGGTATTTTATGAAACAAGTTGGAATGTCCGTAAATACATAGTTTATATTTATGGGTAAAGAGGCATTTAAAGAAATGTTTGTAAACTCTGAATAAAAACCCCACAAAAGATTTAAAAAAAAGTTTATAGGATCATTATACCACATAATACCTATAGAGCTACGCGTAGCTATATATTCTGTGATTATACATTGGCTTTTCGGATGTAAGCAGTCATTTCTTTAAACTCCAAAAAACAACCGACATCAATAAAAAAAAATTGCTCATGAGGTACAAGTTATCTTTTTGTTATAATAAAAATATCGTATATTTATTATTTTTAAAAATTCGTGAGTTGGCAAAATAAAAAAAAAATTTTTTGACAAAAATATTAAAAAATCAACTGCCATTTTGGTTTGCTTCTCGACTATACAGTTTGGTTTGTATCTTTGCTCCAACCGGTAAAAGTCAAAATTTCATATTTTTTTAAGAAACATGTCTGTATTTTGTTTCACTTACTCTTCGTTAAATCTCAGAAGGCCTTGCTGCGAAATATGATTAGAAAACATCGCTCGAATTGTCAAAAAAACAGCCGTCAAAATATATAAGTCGCTCATGTGGTGTAATATAGCTTGAATTAACTATACTATAAAACACTTGCGTCGCAAAAAATACTAGTCAGGTAATTCGCATTATCTGTCGAATTTTAATTTTTTCCAAAAAATAATTCAAAAGTGGTGTTATTTCTGACAATATCGAAAAAAGTTATTAGAGAGTTTTTTTTAAATGCAGTTTCTAGCCCACATGCAAAATTTTAGCTGCATAAAATAATTTTGATTTTTTACCCATATTTTGCAAATTGCACCACTCAACGCAACCTACACGCAAACTTCTTAGTTTTGACAATGCCTTATTTCAGATACATTTTCTTTAAAGTAGCGCAATATTAAATGTGTGTTTTTCTACAAAATCAAAATTGGGCCATTAAAATTTGGTCGCATAACATAAGTATTTTTGAAAACGTAGTTTGTAACTGAAAGTAATACACCTTAATATAAGACAAAAAATAACACAGTGTCATCAGTAAAGTCACAGAATATATAGTTGCGTAGCTATATATTCTGTGGTAAAGTGTTCATTAAGTGGAAAATAAATTTTAGTGGTGGGTAAAAAATTTAAATTATCTTATGCAGCTGAAATTTTGCATGTGGGCTAGAAACTGCATTTAAAAAAACTTTCTAATAACTTTTTTCGATGTTTTCAGAAATAACACCACTTTTGAATTATTTTTTGGAAAAAATTCAAATTTGACAGATAATGCGAATCACGTGACTACAATTTTTTTGCTTAATTTTCATCTCGATCTAAGCAGAACTTGATGCCAAAGACAAATTTCGAATAAAGCTATTAATAAAAACAAATCCGATATGATGCGGACTTTACTGGTCACACTGTATACAGAAAATGCTGCAACTTTGCAGATCTGCAAATATGGCCGACTTGCAGACGCAAAATAATTTGCAGAAATTTGAAATTCCGACAACTATAGTCGGATCTGCAGCAAGATATACATATACAGGGTGATCATATTATGCAAAATACAAAAAATCTCTTTTTTTTTAATGGAACACCCTGTATATTTTTTAATTTCTAGAAAGCCCTTTTTATATCCTTCTTACTGTTACCAATTTGATACCTTTTAGAGTTTACCGTATTTTAGTTATTTCGATATTAACTTTAAAACCCTACATTTTTGCTACTTTTCAGTTACTTTTTATTCATAATCGAATTGCTATAATTTATTTTTTTTTCTTTTTCCTAATACCATTTTAATAACCTTATTGCATAATATATTATTTTATTTTGCGGTAATGAAACTAAATGTTATTTATTAGGACATTTATAATAAATAATAATGATAAAACTTTAAATAATTATAAAATAAGGAATTACAATACAAATTTAAGAAAATAAAGGAGTTGACAAAACAAAACTAAACAAACCCTTATTGGTAATACAGAATTTATCGTCTGGCTCTAATCATACGTTCAAAGGTTCTTCCCTGTTCTTGAAGACAAATGTAGCCTTTGAACACAATTTTGCTGGACATCTAGTAGAGTTCTTATTCTAATATTTTTAAAGGCCTCTCGTATACGATCTTTTATATCGTCTCGGTTCGTAGGAGCGATGGCATCGATTTATTCTATAACATATCCCCAGAGGTAGAAATCAAGAGGTGTTACATCAGAGGACCTAGGAGGCCAAGCAATTATTGATCCGCCACGTCCGATCCACTGATTACCTCGCCAATGATTTAAAAATTGCCTAACCGACTGATAATAATGAAGGGGGCGCCGCGCCGTCTTGCTGAAACCAGAAGTTTTGATGAGTGTCGGCATCTACATGTTGAAGTAAAATGGGTAGGTCATGCTGAAGGAAATTTAAGTAAGCTTGACCCGTTAAACGCTCTTCAAAAAATATGGTCCAATAATGTAAGACCGAATATTCCTCCCCATACATTAACCGACCAGCGATTTTGATTGTCTACATGTCGAACCCAATGTGGATTTTCAGTAGCATAATAATGCATATTATGTCTATTAACGATTCCGTTATTTTTAAATGTAGACTCATCGCTAAACAGAACTTTTGATAAACTATCTGGTACTTCTTTAATTTGGTTAAGCATCCAATTACAGAATGTAATTATTCTTAAGAAATCATCTTTATAATGTTCTTGGTGTAATTCTATGTGATAAGGATGATATTTATACTTTTTCAAAATCCTTCGCACGCTTGTATCCTTAACACCGGTTTGCTAAA
Source organism: Polydrusus pterygomalis (assembly GCA_963969555.1). Classification (NCBI taxonomy): domain Eukaryota; kingdom Metazoa; phylum Arthropoda; class Insecta; order Coleoptera; family Curculionidae; genus Polydrusus; species Polydrusus pterygomalis. Next base: position 39,472,406 of record OZ018379.1, read on the forward strand.
AATGCCAGTGTGACTTACGTTTAGATTTTCCTCTACTGCCAAAAGAACCCTTAATTTATTTTCTTCATCAATAACGGGTTTATTTATTACCATTCTTTCTTTGTATGCAACGCTTCCTGTTTCTACAAATCTAAGCAATAACTTCTGGAAGGCCTCTGCTTGGCTTTCTCTCAATACCCGGATATCTTCCAGCATACACTCGTCTCGCTAGAAGGCAATTTTTTGAGCATTCTCCGTGTACAAAAATCATATTAACCATTTCTAAAGTGGTAAAGTTTCGACATTTCATGTACTTTTTGCGACAACTAAATGTTAAATAATAAATAATTGTATTTGGCTGTCAATGTGATAATCTAAACAAAAAGAAATTATTGCGACTCGATTATGAATAAAAGTAACTAAAAGGTAGCTAAAATGTAAGGTTTTAAAGTTAATATCGAAATAACTAAAATACGGTAAACTCTAAAAGGTATTAAATTGGTATCAGTAAAAAAAATATAAAAAGGGATTTCTAGAAATCAAAAAATATACTGGGTGTTCCATTTAAAAATAGGGAGATTTTTTGTATTTTGCATAATATGATCACCATGTATAATAAATGCACTAAACACAATTTTATCGACAACATTCTAAAATATTTGTTTTTCAGTTTATTTTTCATTCAGTTGTTTTTAGTAAATTTAAATGATCAGCAGCTCTATGACCACCTGTATAATGTAAAATATTTTTAAAATATGTCGCTTTTAAGTCCATACCTTATGCTGTTTTCATAGTTTTGATAAGTTCATCGGTAAGGACTTAATCTTCCGTCCCCGCTTCGTTGGCGGACCCTATTAAAAATTGCTAACAAACTTACCAAGTTGTAGTGGCAATTCTCTTATTCCCGTTATTCTCTTTAATAACTAAAAATTAACTCGTACCTCGAAAGCTATAATCTCCCAAGAGCAATGATTAATTGTCTAGCTTGAGATACTTTTTACTGTGACTTATAAATATATATTATATATGCAAATCCGCCATTTTTACCGTAGTTAAACCGTATTACTTTCTGGTTTATTGATATCGACTGCCAAATATGTGAAATATGTACAAATACATGGCAATAATGAATTAATGAACTTAACATTCCCTTAATATTTTTTTATAAAAAAATCGGATTCAAATTGTAAATAACCACCAAATGCCATCGTCCGTTAAATCTACAAAATATAGGTTAGTTTTTAACAAATTTTATACTTTCTGCAAGTTTTCAGGACTTTTCAACCTTCTGCAAATTAGCAGACGCAAAGTAGGCATGATAAACGTATTCTGAAATTACAATTTTGTGATTTGCATCTGCAGACGTCAGATGCAGAGCTTCTGTAACCCTAAATGTGTACGTATCTTATATCAGACGACTGTTGTAGGGCGATGCTTTTCTGGTTTTGTCGTGGTCGCCCCTATTCCCTATTACCATGGATTACCCCTCCGTTAACATGACAGTAAAAAATTCAACAGTATCAAAAAATCATGCAAAAATAAGCAACGGATAAGAAAAAGTTTCCATTTCGCACTGTTTATTATAGTATGAAAAATTAATTGTTCTCGGTTATGTATGAATTTATCGGAGAACGCGCCTTTCCTGACGTACCTGATTAGTTACGTTAAAAATTAAATAATTTAGAACTAAAAGTACCAAAATTTTACGACTATTTATTTTGAAAAAAATACATTTTGTTCAAATAATAGGCAAACTTTGTACCATTTTGCACAAATTCTGCCGGAAAGTAGGTAATTAATATTCGATATACTGTAGGATTTGTTAGAACGTGACAATTTACTTTATTCTGTTAGTAAAAAACAAATTTGCAGTTTAATTGTGTTAAATTGTATATCACTTAAGATAATGTAACTATTGGTTGATAAAACTCATACTAAACAAAAATTGCCGCCTTAAAGGAAGGGCACTAGTTTTCGCAGAGCAGTCTTCATTTTTCTGTATTAGCTGCGGTGTCCGCTTGCATCCATAGAGATGGTGTTATCAGTAAAGACTTTCTGTTTAGCTTTTCTCTTATTAGCTTATTTTGAAGCCTGTAAGTATTAAAATACCGATATTTTTTTAGGTATCACTAGACTATGATATGGTAGGTGCTTAGAAACACTGAAACACAAATTTCAAATCATTAACTCCGCGATAGGTATTTAAAAAATGTTAACATTAATTTTAACAATTGTAATTTTGAATTAAACTAAATCAATTTAGATAAACTAGGTTTCTGCTTCGAATTTTGTTTTTTAGTAATTTCCACCTGGAAAATGGCTAAATACCATGTAGGTAATATAAAAGTGCATTGGTGCTAGGACTGTAAGACGTACTTATACAGTGTCACCAGTATATATACAGTCCGCATCATATGGGATTTTTTAAAATTAATAGCTTTATTCAAAATTTGACTTTGGCATCAAGTTCTGCTTCGATCGAGATAAAAATTAAGCAAAAAAAATAGTATGTAGTCACGTGATTCGCATTATCTGTCAAATTTTAATTTTTTCCAATAAATAATTCAAAAGTGGGGTTATTTCTGAAAGTATCAAAAAAAGTTATAAGAGAAAGTTTTTTTAAACGCTGTTTCTAGCCCACGTGGAAAATTTCAGCTGCATATAAGATCATTTTGATTTTTTACCTATATTTTGTAAATTGCACCACTTTTGCAAAATAAGACTCAACGCAAACTTCTCAGTTTTGACAAGGCTTTATTTCAGATACATTTTCTTTAAAGTAGCGCCATATTAAATGTGTGTTTTGCTACAAAATCAAAATTGGGCTATTAAAATTTGGTCGCATGTGATGCAAAGTTTATTTGTTTTTGACCCTGTATAAGGTCGTAGGTTACATCATAAAATACCTAAGTATTTTTGAAAACGTAATTTGTGTAGTAATAGTAAAAGTAATACACGTTAACATTATTATGGCATAGCTTAATAATAAATTATAATATAGGGGTTTTAAATTAAATCGTTGAAAATAGATAAACTTTATGTTGTTAAACTAAAATTTATTTTCCACTTAAAAAACAATTTACCGAAGACACTGTGTTATTTTTTGTCTTAATATTAAGGTGTATTACTTTCAGACACAAACTACGTTTTCAAAAATACTTATTTTATGAAGTTACCTTATACAGGGTCAAAAACAAATCAACTTTGCATCACATGCGACCAAATTTTAATAGCCCTATTTTGATTTTGTAGAAAAACACACATTTAATATGGCGCTACTTTAAAGAAAATGTATATGAAATAAAACATTGTCAAAACTAAGAAGTTTTATGTAGGTTGCGTTGAGTCTTATTTTGCAAAAATGGTGTAATTTACAAAATATGGGTAAAAATCAAAATTATCTTATGCAGCTGAAATTTTGCATGTGGGCTAGAAACTGCATTTAAAAAAACTTTTTTAATAACTTTTTTCGATATTTTCAGAAAGAGAATTGGGGTTAAATTTTTAATTATTTTTTAGAAAAAATTAAAATTTGACAGATACTGCGAATCACGTGACTACTATTTTTTTGCTTAATTTTCATCTTGATCGAAGCAGACTTGATGCCAAAGTTAAATTTTTAATAAAGCTATTAATAAAAAAAAATTCCATATGATGCGGACTTTACTGGTGACACTGTATATACCTTTATATATCCCCGTTAGAACTTATTTTTAGTTTATTTAGCCCCATAAACGAAGAGTGCTAAATATATTATATACTACACGATGTTTAGCCTTTTTTCTGCCTAGTTGGAACTAGAATACCGCCTATTGGAATGCTTAAAAGGTGATTTCAGTTGTAGACATCATATATTTACGACGTACTTATGTTTCGCCAAATGCTGGTTTTACCCCAGTACTCGAAAATAATTTTAGTTCAGCATTTCGATAACTCTACCGCCAGGGTAGCGCATATACAGGATGTTCTGAAAATGCGTTAGGAAATTTTCAGGCAAAAATAATGCTAGTAGATAATTTGGCAAAATGTCAAAATCTCCATGGTTACCAAGATACAGGGGTTTGAATTTGATCTTTTAGTTTTAGTTTTTCGTCATACTAGATTTATTTTCGAACCAAATCATTTAATATTCGGCACACATACTAATCTCGAGTGATTATACAATTTGAATATAAGAGTGCTTTTTTTTTAAACCGCTAGAGGGCACTTTACCTGAAACAAATATTATTTCCGTCATAACTTTTTTCTTTTGGTAGCTGGAGCAAAACCGAAGGTGCCATTCTAGTGGCAATTAAGAACACAAAAAATAAGTTAGTCTTGATCAAGGTCGATAAACCCCACCGTTTAGCCACTAATCGATATCAAAGCTTTCATTGCTCTCAACCAAATGCCTACGTACATAAATGGAATCGCGTCAATCAAGTGGCCTGGTTTCAAATTATGCGAAATTTGACAACTAAATAATCTGATTACTGTCAAGTTTAGATAGGGAGAGTTTTTTGTCATAAAAAAACAAAGTTAAAATGAAAGGAGAATATTCAAATGTTGAGTACCAAAAAACTCTCCATATCTAAACTTGACAGTAATCAAATTATTTAGTTGTCAAATTTCGCATAATTTGAAACCAGGCCACTTGATTGACGCGATTCCATTTATGTACGTAGGCATTTGGTTGAGAGCAATGAAAGCTTTCATATCGATTAGTGACTAAACGGTGGGGTTTATCGACCTTGATCAAGAGTAACTTATTTTTTGTTTTTTAATTGCCACTAAAATGGCACCTTTGGTTTTGCTCCAGCTGCCAAAAGAAAAAAGTAATGACGGAAATAATATTTATCTTTCAGGTAAAGTGCCCTCTACAGGGTCCTGCACCTCACCTCCCGTCTTCTATAGCTCACTTAGTAATTAAGTTAGAATTTTCATATTTTGCAGACCTTATCTGTATCTTAGGACGCATTTCAGGAAAATATTTTTTTTCATACAGGGTGTTCCAAAAAAGTGTGACGTCATAAGGGTGTATTTTTTTAAATTTCTTCTTCTTCTTGAAGTGCCTATCCTCTGTGGATGTTGGCTATCACATTGGTCCAAATAACTCTATTCACCGCCGCTCTGAATAGTGCTGTTGACGTCATTCCGATCCATGTTCGCAGATTTTTTTAATTACATGCCTTATATTTTCTTACATTTTTGGGTGCCTCCTATAGTTACCTACATACCCCTAAAATTTTATTAAAATTGATTCAGTATTATAGACGAGAAAAAATAAAAACTAAAAAATATCAGTTTTGCGCCACTGGTTTTAAAAATAAATAAAAAATAAAAATAATGCCTGTGTCTGTGGTGACAACTGTTCGAAGTTGTCTTTGAGTGCCAAATAAAGTATGTATTGTTGCTTATTGAAATTACAATTTTAACAATTTACTTACTTATTTCAGGTTTCTCTGCACCGAATCGCGATGAGTGGAAAGAGGACGATGATTGTAAGCATATTAAATTTTTATTGTACCAAGAAAACCGGCATAGCGGGGGTATATTTATTTTCTGCCAATGTAATATTTCCTTCGGCTACATACGCGTTTGGCACTATAAAGCGTTGGCAAATATTTAGCCTCAAAACTAGCCGTTGGCACTTTATAAGTGGTTTTCGGTGCGATATATAATTTTTCTGTTATTTAATGAAAAGGGAACACAATAAATTGAGTTTCCTTACTTTTCAAATGGAAATTTTTGACTAAAACAACGCACACACTAAAAAAACAACATACTTTTCAGATACTTAGAACAACAAATACCATTTTATACAGTGCGAATTTTTTAAATGGAATAATTTCAAAACAAATCCATGTAGATTGTTTTTAAAAAATATCTAAAAACCGTCGCTTAGGTATTATTAATTGATGTGCATTTTTTTGATAAAAAAATATATTTAGTACATACCTGTTCTTTTAGTCCTATTATGGGATTAAAATATCCACTCTAAACCCTCTTTGACGTGAAACCAGCTGATGGGTTTCCAGAATTGACTTTAAAATCCAAAATATCTTAAAATATAATACAGGGTCCTGCAATAGTGCGTCAGGCTTCCATAGCTCCTGTACAAATTTAGTTAGGAATTTTATTCATATGCTGACTTATATTACCGTAAAACGGGGTGAATAGGATCAGCGGGGTGAATAGGATTGAAGTTACCTTCAAATTTCAAAAATCTGTAATAATTTTAATTTTAAAGGGTAGGTCTTTTCTATGTACCTACAGATTTTAAGTAACGGTTGTTAATAGTAATTTTTATGACATTAAACTTAAAAAAAACTTGGCCACATCGCAGGCTGAATACCATAACCTAAAACGTCAAATTTAGCGGTTAAACTGTTGTCATTTTATCTTTGCTTTTGTCTTACAGACTTCATATCTCTACAACTATGCAGCACTTATAAAATTTAGGTAATATTATTTTTAGTACTCTTTTATATTACTTAAGATAAATTTGTGTGCAAAGTTATATACACCCCGCGGTTGTTTAAATGCGATACAGTCAATAAATCAATCAATGGTCCTATTGACACCGCCTGCGGGGTGAATAGGATTTTTGCACAAAAAAAAATATGTATACAACAGGGTACACCCTGCATAAAAACGTATACCACCATTTAAAAGTACCAACCTTAACTCATGTTCTAAGATATTGCGAAATGTATTCAGGCAGATAGTTTTCAAGTTACAAGCTGTCAAAGTTGAAAATTGATCCTATTCACCCCGTTTTACGGTATAACACGGGATGTATTTCAGGAAAATTAAAAAAAGGGATTACCGTGAACTGTCTGTTAAACAACTAAGATAAAGTATTTTTTCTTATACCAAGGGTAAACAACAGCGCACCCAGCTTTGCTCGGGCGTATCCTAGATAGCATTTTATCCACGTGAACTAACAACTGTATAAGAACTTGACATAACATGTTAAAATATTAATTAATAAAGATATTTTAAAATTAATTATACTATTACAATTTTTTAAATGGGATACCCTCTATTTTTTTGGATTTTTAGGTTTGAATTGGTGTCCTTTATACCTGTTTATAATTTTTTTGAATTTGCTTTAGTAGTTTAGGAGTAATAAACGGAAAACTAAAGAAAAAAGGTTCTGCAACCGTGAAAAAAAAATTAAATAAACAATCTGAAAGCATTTTTTTATTTACAGAATTGAAAGGATTTTATCTATTTTATACAGGGTGTTCAAAATTAGGTCTCAAAAATGGCACACTTAAACTAGTTTTTCTCAAGTTTATCAAAAAATAAAACACCCTTTATATTATTTTACCATTTTTGATTAAGAATTTTAAAACAATTTTTGTATTTACCATTTATTTAAAATTGTATATAATAATATTTATCAAAATACATAAATGTCGCTATACCTACATGAAAGTTTTATAAAGAAAATAGCTAGGCGGCTATGGAAAAACAATTAAATTTAACAATTAAATGCATTTGACATATTTGTCACAAATATGGAGAACTAGAGGGTAGGAGGCCGATCGCAATGCATTAGATTCGGTCCCAAATTAGCATCGGTAATTCAGCTTTACGAGTCGCCGTAAGATGGCGCTCGTGTTGGAAGTGGGCTATCAAATAAATGGTTTCTTATGGACGCGATAACTATTTTTATTTAAACTAGTTCTTTAAGGAACAATTATGGACTTTTTTATATGAATTTACACTTACTTTGTTATAGGTACAGTGTTATCAATTTAGTTTGTCCCACTTTTAAGAACCTGTAACTTTTTTTTATTTTGAGTTAGCGAGCTCATTCAAAAAACAAGATGTACCATTCTTAGCCAAGTTTTTATGAGTGTTGTCAAAAATGACAGTAGGTGTCACATGTCACATTTAAAAGCAAATTTTTTTTTTAAATGGGACACCCTGTATATTAGAGGCGCATTAGATGGTCCATTTTCTTTCGATTTCAAAAATTTAACACACATATGCATTATTTCCTTCATTCCATCAAACATTGACAAAAATATGAAAAAATATATTATTATTAAAAGGCATCAAGATAGCTATGCAACTGTTTTGGTTGTTAGCTTATATTGTGATCAATGAAACACGACACATTGAAACGAATAAAATATCTCAAGTTAGTTCATTTTTACATACAAAATAACTTTTCTACAATATTCGAAACGATTAATAATGCTGAAAATGACAGACTGAAATATAAATGAAGATAAAATCCATAGCAACCAAATGAGTTTCATAACTATCTTGATGCTTTTCAACAATAATATATTTTTTCATATATTTGTCAATGTTTGATGGAATGAAGAAAATAATGCATATGTGTATTATATTTTTGAAATCAAAAGAAAAGGGACCATCTAATGCGCCTCTAATATACAGGGTGTCCCATTTAAAAAAATTAAATTTTTGCTTTTAAATGTGACATGTGACAGCTACTGTCAAGTTTGACGACACTCATAAAAACTTCGCTAAAAATGGTACATCTTGTTTCTTGAATGAGCTCGCTAACTCAAAATACAAAAAAGTTACAGGCTCTTAAAAGTGGGACAAACTAAATTGATAACACTGTACTTATTAGTAAACTCAGCCTATATAAAGTTCCAACGATGCTTGGTTTTTAAAATACAGGGTATTAAACATTCTAGCTACAGAGGGTTTTTTTAAAGTAAGCAACTAAACAACTATTGGAGCTAGAAAGAGACTTATTTGGCTGCGTTTCCTCTCTGAAGAAAATCCTGTCTTACACCCCGACACAAAGCAAACTCTACTTTTATGAATTTTACCATTATTCATTATAAATAATATGGAAATCAATTACAACACAACGTTATTTGTCTTGTCTTGTCTTCAAACGTTATTTCTTATTTTGAAAAATAAAATGTCAATTGTCAAAAGTAAAAGTCCAAAACAAAGAAGAAGAAGACGATACCAGCCCGCTTGCGAACTAACCAAAAAACCGGGACAGAGAAATTGAAAATGCTACCATTGTCGATCGGCTTCCTACCCTCTAGTTCTCCATAGTCACAAATAAGTACTTTAAGGGTACTTAAACGGATATTTTTTTGATCAATAACTGATTTTTTTATAGAAAGCTCATTGATATAATTTTTGTATTGGGCGAGAGTAAGAAATAGTGTTTTCTCGCTAGTAGAATTAACGTGACTTGGTTTCCTGAAAGGCGGCATCCTGAGAGCTGTGTTAAATCAAAAAAAGAAGAAAGAACAGAGGCGGCACTAAATGGAGAAAATCAGTTCAGCAATTTTATTGACAATTATTGAAAAGCCGAATATTAATGAAGCATCTATGGCACAAGAAGTTGGAATAAGTAGGAAGTCAGTCCAACGAATTCTGAGGACACAACATTTTCATGCGTGCCACATTTAATTGCTTATTGAACAAAAAATTATCCGTTTAAGTACCCACTTAAGTACCTACCTATTTCTGGCAAATAATGTCAGAATGTATTTAATTGTTAATTCTGATTGTTTTTCCATAGCCGCCTAACTGATTTTCTTTATTAAACGTTATTAGAGATAGCGACATTATTTATCGATGGCTTTTAGATTAACATTCTAACTTTTTTATTAAAATTTCGATTTTGTGCAAATAGTTAATTTTGTAGAAATTAGAATCGTTTTTTTGCCCTCCCGTAAAATTTTTTTTTTGGTTAGACGGCTTGCAATCTAACCCATCATTATGTTTTTCAGTTTGGAATTTTAAATAAATGCAAATACAAAAACTTTTTGTTTTGAAATTCTTCATCAAATAGAAAAATAATATACAGGGTGTTCCATTTGAAAACCTTGACAAAAATTAGTTTAATGTGTGTCATTTTTTAAACCTTTTTTGAACACCCTGTATAAAATAGATAAAATCTTTTTAATTAATAATATCTCTTGCCCCCTTCCCATTAATCGCACATAATGTTGTAATTCAAAACATGCTTTTAGATTATTTATTTCATTATTTTTTCCAGGGCTGCAAATTATTTTTTTAGTTTTTAATTTATTATTCCTAAACTACTACATCAAATTTAATATAATTACAAAGAACTATAAAGGACACTAATACGATTTTGAAAATACAAAAAAATACCGGGTGTCCCTTTAAAAAAAATACAACAAAATAGACGGGTCTGCAGAAATGTAGTAACATGTTCACCCAATCGACGAATACAACCAATTAAAATATCGGGATGAAATTTCATTTTGATTTAATAATAAAAACGCTTTTTTCTACATCAAAATTATACATTTTCCGAACGTAAAGAACGCCGAACGCCCCTTCTAACCATAAAGAATGAATTTGGCTTAAAAACTAAAATAAGAAAAAAAAAGCTGCAAGCAAGGGTCCTATGAGCTTAAATCCTGTGACTATGGAGGCGGAGTTGCACAGGTCAAATTCGCAAGAGTAACAGTTGAGTTCGCTAACGGTTGAATAGCCTGGGTTCGACGAGTTGTATCTTATATCACGACTAGATGCCTCGGACAAGCAATCGAAACCAGGACGGTAAATGCAGCCAGAGAGTTGATCCTCCTCACCGTCTGGGTCTAAAAATAAAAAAATAAATCGAGTAGTCAAAATTTAAATATGCAAAACTCTGCAGTGTCACCAGTAAAGTCCGCATCATATGGGATTTTTTTTTATTAATAGCTTTATTCGAAATTTGACTTTGGCATCAAGCTCTGCTTCGATCGAGATGAAAATTAAGCAAAAAAATAGTAGTCACGTGATTCGCATTATATGTAAAATTTTAATTTTTTCAAAAAAATAATTCAAAAGTGGGGTTATTTCTGAAAATATCGAAAAAAGTTATTGGAAAAAGTTTTTTTAAATGCAGTTTCTAGCCCACATGCAAAATTTCAGCCGCATAAGATCATTTTCATTTTTTACCTATATTTTGTAAATTGCACTACTTTTGCAAAATAAGACTCAACGCAACTTACATAAAACTTCTTAGTTTTGACAACGCTTTATTTCAGATACATTTTCTTTAAAGTAGCGCCGCGCCATATTAAATGTGTGTTTTTCTACAAAATCAAAATTGGGCTATTAAAATTTGGTCGCATGTGATGCAAAGTTTATTTGTTTTGGACCCTGTATAAGGTGACTTCATAAAGTAAGTATTTTTGAAAAGGTGGTTTGTGTCTGAAAGTAATACACCTTAATATTAAGACAAAAAAGAAGACAGTGTCTTCAGTAAAGTGTTATTTATGTGGAAAATAAATTTTAGTTTAACAACTTAAAGTTTATCTATTTTCAACGATTTAATTTAATACCCCTATATTATAATTTATTATTAAGCTATGTCATAATAACGTTAACGTGTATTACTTTCAACCACAAACTACGTTTTCAAAAATACTTATTTTATGAAGTTACCTTATACAGGGTCCAAAACAAATAAACTTTGCATCACATACGACCAATTTTTAATAGCCCAATTTTGATTTTGTAGAAAAACACACATTTAATGTGGCGCTTCCTTAAAGAAAATGTATCTGAAATAAATCATTGTCAAAACTAAAAGGTTTTATGTAAGTAGCGTTGAGTCTTATTTTGCAAAAGTGGTGCAATTTACAAAATATAGGTAAAAAATGAAAATTATCTTATGCGGCTGAAATTTTGCATGTGGGCTAGAAACTGCATTTAAAAAAAACTTTTTCTAATAACTTTTTTTGATATTTTCAAAAATAACCCCACTTTTAAATTATTTTTTTGAAAAATTTAAAATTTGACAGATAATGCGAATCACGTGACTACTATTTTTTTGCTTAATTTTCATCTCGATCGAAGCAGAGCTTGATGCCAAAGTCAAATTTCGAATAAAGTTATTAATAAAAAAAAATCCCATATGATGCGGACTTTACTGGTGACACTGTATAATAAAAAAATAAATTAAATATAAAATCAGTAATTTTTTATGAAGGTCTAAATTGGAATATTTAAAAAAATACTATTGAAAAAGATTTTATAAAAATAAGCAACTGGTTTAATAAAAACTTATTGACTATAAATTATAACAAAACAACATACATTCCATTTACTTCATACAAAAATAAACTTCCAAATATTGGTCCAATAATATGCAATAATAATATTAATATAAAGGAAGGTGAAAATCTCGGTGAAAATATTAAATATCTAGGAATAATTTTTGATAAACATTTAAAATGGGATTTACATAGTGACTACATTGTGAAAAAACTAAAAATTCTTATGCCAAAATTTAAACACCTTAAACAATTTTTAAATATTAAACAATTAGAAATATTTTATTATTCTTTAGTAGGTACAAACCCATTTAAATTATGGAATACTAGGATGGGGAGGCATAAATAGGAATTATCTTAATAATATTGAAACTATTCAAAAATACATTCAGAAAATTATTTACGAAAAACACCACCAATATTCTTCTGATTTACTATTTAAAGCAAAAGCAAAAAAATGGATATTAAACAAATATTTTCTTACAACGTCATGTTTATGTATATTTTTAAACATAAAAATAAAATAAATTATATTAATCACACACATGAAACTCGTCATAAACATACTATTACATAAAAAAATAGAGTAAACATTTTTTAAACATCAATCCATATATTTTTTATATGCTACCACAGTCAATTAAAATAATTAAATTATTATTAAATAATTATAGAAATAAAATTAAAAATTGAATATTATCCAATCCAAGAGATATATTTAAGAACGTCAATAATAAATAAAGAATATACCAAGCCATTAATGAATAAAATAAATAAATATATATATTATATACATATGACGTAGGTATTGTATCTTTGTATACTGTAGTGATATAAAATATACCTACCAATAAAATATTGTCATATGTTCGTTTTATATTATAGGTAATCTAGTTGTGCCTGAATTATGAAATATATTTTTGACATTAAATATTATATTATTTAACTCAAAACATGTATTTTACTTCTTAGTTCGGAATTGATAGTTTATACAAAAAAATTATACATTATATAAGTATATTATATATTTATATACAATTAGGGAAAATGTTTGTCCGCCCATCTCTTAGTAATAAGTTAGAATAGTACAAATATGAAGGATCGCAAAGCAAACAGAGGTAGGTAGATTATGTTTCCCCCGCTCCATCGTATTGGATCTCGCTCATGGCCCTCGCTGGTGGCACGCCGCGCCGCTTCGATTCTATTAATATCAAATAAATATTCACTCTTTCGTACGTTGCCGCCTGAATGAAAGGATCAGGATCAAGCAAAACGCATCGAGCCAGCCAGATCCAATGCGATGGAGTGGGGGAAACATAATCTACCTATTTCTGTTTACTTTGCGATACTTCATATTTGTACTATTCTAACTTATTACTAAGAGATGGGCGGACAAACATTTTCCCTACGTGTTTATGTATATTAGCATTACTTAAATGTCGAAAAAAATATTTGAATAAACCTATATTATTATTATTATTATTATTATTATTATTATTATTATTATTATTATTATTATTATTATTATTAGTCACCTACTGGAATAATATCTCGTTTCGGTAAAAGTATCAATGTATGATAAATACTTCAGTGCAATCACCAGTAATAATAATTATACAGGGTGTGTCAACAAGGTGTTTGCCTTTGATAGCGCCTAAACTATAAGAGATTGATAAAAAAGTGTTATGTTAAAGTTATAGGATTTACAATGGAGCATAACGTCAAAATATTTTATGATATACAGGATGGCACGAAACATTGAAACTGCATAAAAAATTTTTAATGAAACACCCTATATATTTTTTCTCTTCCTGATTTCCGCTAGAAAGAAGCTCTATAGTCGTCTATGGAGTCAATAGAATTAAATACAATTTTTACCCTAAAGTTCATATTATGTAACCATATCACTAGTTATTCTATTTACTATACAGGGTTTACAATTTGGTAAAAATTTAGGTACGTGTAAAACATTTTCAAGCACAATTTCTTGTTCAAGAATTTGGTAAAGTTTTTAACCGATAACTTGACCCGTGGATTAATATAAAAACCTAGGTATTTACATTTATCCTTTTATATAATTAGAGAAAAGTGTCATTTAAACTTTTTAAAACTTATTGCCCGAAAGATTGGAGTAGTACCTACCTAATTAGATTGCAGGGCTGCAAATAAAATATACCAAACATGCATCGGGATAATCTATCTTGGTGTGTGTTTCTGTTTATTTTCATACCTTCGTTGTGAAGTAGTCTAGCCCTAGTGTAAGGTGTTTAAATTGATCATAATAAATAAAGTTATATATCAAGATAGGTACATCACTACTACATGCTTACTGAAAATACGAAATACCCGGTATTTTACCCCTATTTGGACATAATAAAATCATACAACGGCTGTTACTAGTCATTGTTTATATTCCAATCCGAGTCATTAAAAGCACAAACACAATTCACGAAACTACATGCACAAAAACTAGTAGGTACCTAATCCGTAAATATTAAACCCCGACAATCCACAATACCAAAGAAAACAACAAAGAATCCACAGAGAAAATTTAAAACACAACAACAAAAATTGCGCCGAGCCAGTTCTGGACTGTATTTTGAGCATGTCGCTAAAGAAAGGACGATAACAAGATCGAGGTTTGTGCGCGTGCCCGATGCTGCTGGGAGAGAAGGCCGCCATAAAACGAAACTTTTGTTTGCGCAGGAGATAAGCTGTACGGATCTAAAGGTAAATGTCTATACGGTCGTCTGGATATGTTAGGAATACCCAGTGGCATACTGCATTCTTTTATCCACTGTTCTTCCTAGCATCCTTTTTGTTTTTTAAGCGTATGCTCTGGCCGAGGATCGAATTCGGACCGCCACGATCCAATGCAGGTATAGTCGGAGAGCTAGTAACACCCATTTCATGAAGTGTTTGATGCACTTCAAAATTTTGTGTCATAGTATCTACTGGACACTGGATAGATGAGCAGGTAAGCAAGTGTTGGGTAGCTCTACCTGGGGACACGAGGTACTGCGCATAGGAGAAAGGTGTCCAAAAATTTTGCCCAAAAAAAGTGTTTGTTTCAGAGGCCAACAAACAGAAATCAAAATGTAAAATGACACAAAACACAAAAATTAATAAGGCAGACACGTTTGAGGGGGTTAACATTTAATAAAAACACCCCCCAATGGTTTTTTAAAAATACAAAATGGAGTGTTTGATTCACGCTGACATTTTAACAGTGTCTTAATTACATATAATAAAAATAATTACAAAAAGGCAAACACTTTTTTTGGGGTTTACAGGGTGTTAACATTTTAATTAAAAAAATATTTTTTCATTGCCATTTTCAAACCTATCTAGATATTTTTATGAAATTTGGTACACGTCTTCTGAGCATCGAAAGGCATTTTTTGGTGTAAAATAATTTTTTAAAATTTTAGCAGTGGCGTCCGTGTGGGGCTTGCATTTAATATTTTTGAAGAAAAAAATGGTGCGAGACTCCTTTTTCTTTAAACAAAAATTATTTTTAAAATTCCCGTCTAATTTACAGCAAATTCGGTCTCTTGACTTATTTTCTTACGGTGCACCGTTTTCGAGTAAAAAATAAAAATCATTTTAATGCACATTCCTGGAAACACATATAACCCATTTAATTACCATTAACAACCTGTATTTCGGAAAGGAAGCGTTTTTTTTAGTGCTGGTCTCCGGGTGTTCTTCTATTTCATTTAAAACCGATTTATTTAATTACCTAAATGAAACCTATTTCTTTGAAAATGGCCTAGTAGGCTATGGCGTTGTTTGGATAATTTTTGTTTTTATTATTTCTGACACGTGCCATTTTAATTTTTAAATCGTAAGTTGTGTACAAATTAGAGTCTGTAAGGTTCAAAAGTGTTTTAGATATTCGTTACAGTATTGTTTTACCATGGCAATTTTTACCAATTCTGAAATGGCTGTCGAGATGCATTTTATCTATATGGTCTTGCAAATGGAAATGCGAGAGAAGCCAGACGTCTTTACATGGAGCGTTATCCAAATAGAGTAGTACCTGATCATCGAATATTTTAGAGAATTATTAAAACCTAAATGTTCTAAACTGTTGTTAAACCTACTTACCTTTGTTAATTAAATGGGTTATGTGTTTCCAGGAATGTGCATTAAAATGATTTATATTTTTTACTCGAAAACGGTGCACCGTAAGAAAATAAGTCAAGAGACCGAATTTGCTGTAAATTAGACGGGAATTTCAAAAATAATTTCTATTTAAAGAAAAAGCAGTGGCGCACCATTTTTTTCTTCAAAAATATTAAATGCAAGCCCCACACGGACGCCACTGCTAAAATTTTAAAAAATTATTTTACACCAAAAAATGCCTTTCGATGCTCAAAAGACGTGTAACAAATTTCATAAAAATATGTAGATAGGTTTGAAAATGGCAATGAAAAAATATTGTTTAATTAAAATGTAAACCCCAAAAAAAGGGTTTGCCTTTTTGTAATTATTTTTTATTATATGTAATTAAGACACTGTTGAAATGTCAGCGTAAATCAAACACTTCATTTTGTATTTAAAAAAAAAAAAACCTGGGGGTGTTTTTATTAAATGTTAACCCCCTCAAAAGGTCTGCCTTATTAATTTTTGTGTTTTGTGTCATTTTACATTTTGATTTCTGTTTGTTGGCCTCTGAAACAAACACTTTTTTTGGGCAAAATTTTTGGACACCTTTCTCCTATGCGCAGTACCTGGTGTCCCCAGGTAGAGCCAGCCAACACTTGCTTACCTGCTCATCTATCCAGTAGATACTATGACACAAAATTTTGAAGTGCATCAAACACTTAATGAAACGGGTATTACTAGCTCTTGGACTAGTAGCTGTACCACTGAGCTACCACCGCGACTGTCCTTATGTTCCTGTTATTATAAAATAATCAATAAAAATGCTCCATTTTTACTTTTTAATTTTAAGCAATAGTTTTAAAAAATGACAGGCTCATATTATTATCTATTGCGGAGCTCCGAAGAAATGCTTACGATAAAAAACCATAAGTATAACAATTTATATTCAAATAACATTGATTTTGTACCTACACCAGTTGAGTTTGCATTTAAAAAACACGGCGGAAATAATTATAAATAGGAATTATCTTAATAATATTGAAACTATTCAAAAATACATTCAGAAAATTATTTACGAAAAACACCACCAATATTCTTCTGATTTACTATTTAAAGCAAAAGCAAAAAAATGGATATTAAACAAATATTTTCTTACAACGTCATGTTTATGTATATTTTTAAACATAAAAATAAAATAAATTATATTAATCACACACATGAAACTCGTCATAAACATACTATTACATAAAAAAATAGAGTAAACATTTTTTAAACATCAATCCATATATTTTTTATATGCTACCACAGTCAATTAAAATAATTAAATTATTATTAAATAATTATAGAAATAAAATTAAAAATTGAATATTATCCAATCCAAGAGATATATTTAAGAACGTCAATAATAAATAAAGAATATACCAAGCCATTAATGAATAAAATAAATAAATATATATATTATATACATATGACGTAGGTATTGTATCTTTGTATACTGTAGTGATATAAAATATACCTACCAATAAAATATTGTCATATGTTCGTTTTATATTATAGGTAATCTAGTTGTGCCTGAATTATGAAATATATTTTTGACATTAAATATTATATTATTTAACTCAAAACATGTATTTTACTTCTTAGTTCGGAATTGATAGTTTATACAAAAAAATTATACATTATATAAGTATATTATATATTTATATACAATTAGGGAAAATGTTTGTCCGCCCATCTCTTAGTAATAAGTTAGAATAGTACAAATATGAAGGATCGCAAAGCAAACAGAGGTAGGTAGATTATGTTTCCCCCGCTCCATCGTATTGGATCTCGCTCATGGCCCTCGCTGGTGGCACGCCGCGCCGCTTCGATTCTATTAATATCAAATAAATATTCACTCTTTCGTACGTTGCCGCCTGAATGAAAGGATCAGGATCAAGCAAAACGCATCGAGCCAGCCAGATCCAATGCGATGGAGTGGGGGAAACATAATCTACCTATTTCTGTTTACTTTGCGATACTTCATATTTGTACTATTCTAACTTATTACTAAGAGATGGGCGGACAAACATTTTCCCTACGTGTTTATGTATATTAGCATTACTTAAATGTCGAAAAAAATATTTGAATAAACCTATATTATTATTATTATTATTATTATTATTATTATTATTATTATTATTAGTCACCTACTGGAATAATATCTCGTTTCGGTAAAAGTATCAATGTATGATAAATACTTCAGTGCAATCACCAGTAATAATAATTATACAGGGTGTGTCAACAAGGTGTTTGCCTTTGATAGCGCCTAAACTATAAGAGATTGATAAAAAAGTGTTATGTTAAAGTTATAGGATTTACAATGGAGCATAACGTCAAAATATTTTATGATATACAGGATGGCACGAAACATTGAAACTGCATAAAAAATTTTTAATGAAACACCCTATATATTTTTTCTCTTCCTGATTTCCGCTAGAAAGAAGCTCTATAGTCGTCTATGGAGTCAATAGAATTAAATACAATTTTTACCCTAAAGTTCATATTATGTAACCATATCACTAGTTATTCTATTTACTATACAGGGTTTACAATTTGGTAAAAATTTAGGTACGTGTAAAACATTTTCAAGCACAATTTCTTGTTCAAGAATTTGGTAAAGTTTTTAACCGATAACTTGACCCGTGGATTAATATAAAAACCTAGGTATTTACATTTATCCTTTTATATAATTAGAGAAAAGTGTCATTTAAACTTTTTAAAACTTATTGCCCGAAAGATTGGAGTAGTACCTACCTAATTAGATTGCAGGGCTGCAAATAAAATATACCAAACATGCATCGGGATAATCTATCTTGGTGTGTGTTTCTGTTTATTTTCATACCTTCGTTGTGAAGTAGTCTAGCCCTAGTGTAAGGTGTTTAAATTGATCATAATAAATAAAGTTATATATCAAGATAGGTACATCACTACTACATGCTTACTGAAAATACGAAATACCCGGTATTTTACCCCTATTTGGACATAATAAAATCATACAACGGCTGTTACTAGTCATTGTTTATATTCCAATCCGAGTCATTAAAAGCACAAACACAATTCACGAAACTACATGCACAAAAACTAGTAGGTACCTAATCCGTAAATATTAAACCCCGACAATCCACAATACCAAAGAAAACAACAAAGAATCCACAGAGAAAATTTAAAACACAACAACAAAAATTGCGCCGAGCCAGTTCTGGACTGTATTTTGAGCATGTCGCTAAAGAAAGGACGATAACAAGATCGAGGTTTGTGCGCGTGCCCGATGCTGCTGGGAGAGAAGGCCGCCATAAAACGAAACTTTTGTTTGCGCAGGAGATAAGCTGTACGGATCTAAAGGTAAATGTCTATACGGTCGTCTGGATATGTTAGGAATACCCAGTGGCATACTGCATTCTTTTATCCACTGTTCTTCCTAGCATCCTTTTTGTTTTTTAAGCGTATGCTCTGGCCGAGGATCGAATTCGGACCGCCACGATCCAATGCAGGTATAGTCGGAGAGCTAGTAACACCCATTTCATGAAGTGTTTGATGCACTTCAAAATTTTGTGTCATAGTATCTACTGGACACTGGATAGATGAGCAGGTAAGCAAGTGTTGGGTAGCTCTACCTGGGGACACGAGGTACTGCGCATAGGAGAAAGGTGTCCAAAAATTTTGCCCAAAAAAAGTGTTTGTTTCAGAGGCCAACAAACAGAAATCAAAATGTAAAATGACACAAAACACAAAAATTAATAAGGCAGACACGTTTGAGGGGGTTAACATTTAATAAAAACACCCCCCAATGGTTTTTTAAAAATACAAAATGGAGTGTTTGATTCACGCTGACATTTTAACAGTGTCTTAATTACATATAATAAAAATAATTACAAAAAGGCAAACACTTTTTTTGGGGTTTACAGGGTGTTAACATTTTAATTAAAAAAATATTTTTTCATTGCCATTTTCAAACCTATCTAGATATTTTTATGAAATTTGGTACACGTCTTCTGAGCATCGAAAGGCATTTTTTGGTGTAAAATAATTTTTTAAAATTTTAGCAGTGGCGTCCGTGTGGGGCTTGCATTTAATATTTTTGAAGAAAAAAATGGTGCGAGACTCCTTTTTCTTTAAACAAAAATTATTTTTAAAATTCCCGTCTAATTTACAGCAAATTCGGTCTCTTGACTTATTTTCTTACGGTGCACCGTTTTCGAGTAAAAAATAAAAATCATTTTAATGCACATTCCTGGAAACACATATAACCCATTTAATTACCATTAACAACCTGTATTTCGGAAAGGAAGCGTTTTTTTTAGTGCTGGTCTCCGGGTGTTCTTCTATTTCATTTAAAACCGATTTATTTAATTACCTAAATGAAACCTATTTCTTTGAAAATGGCCTAGTAGGCTATGGCGTTGTTTGGATAATTTTTGTTTTTATTATTTCTGACACGTGCCATTTTAATTTTTAAATCGTAAGTTGTGTACAAATTAGAGTCTGTAAGGTTCAAAAGTGTTTTAGATATTCGTTACAGTATTGTTTTACCATGGCAATTTTTACCAATTCTGAAATGGCTGTCGAGATGCATTTTATCTATATGGTCTTGCAAATGGAAATGCGAGAGAAGCCAGACGTCTTTACATGGAGCGTTATCCAAATAGAGTAGTACCTGATCATCGAATATTTTAGAGAATTATTAAAACCTAAATGTTCTAAACTGTTGTTAAACCTACTTACCTTTGTTAATTAAATGGGTTATGTGTTTCCAGGAATGTGCATTAAAATGATTTATATTTTTTACTCGAAAACGGTGCACCGTAAGAAAATAAGTCAAGAGACCGAATTTGCTGTAAATTAGACGGGAATTTCAAAAATAATTTCTATTTAAAGAAAAAGCAGTGGCGCACCATTTTTTTCTTCAAAAATATTAAATGCAAGCCCCACACGGACGCCACTGCTAAAATTTTAAAAAATTATTTTACACCAAAAAATGCCTTTCGATGCTCAAAAGACGTGTAACAAATTTCATAAAAATATGTAGATAGGTTTGAAAATGGCAATGAAAAAATATTGTTTAATTAAAATGTAAACCCCAAAAAAAGGGTTTGCCTTTTTGTAATTATTTTTTATTATATGTAATTAAGACACTGTTGAAATGTCAGCGTAAATCAAACACTTCATTTTGTATTTAAAAAAAAAAAACCTGGGGGTGTTTTTATTAAATGTTAACCCCCTCAAAAGGTCTGCCTTATTAATTTTTGTGTTTTGTGTCATTTTACATTTTGATTTCTGTTTGTTGGCCTCTGAAACAAACACTTTTTTTGGGCAAAATTTTTGGACACCTTTCTCCTATGCGCAGTACCTGGTGTCCCCAGGTAGAGCCAGCCAACACTTGCTTACCTGCTCATCTATCCAGTAGATACTATGACACAAAATTTTGAAGTGCATCAAACACTTAATGAAACGGGTATTACTAGCTCTTGGACTAGTAGCTGTACCACTGAGCTACCACCGCGACTGTCCTTATGTTCCTGTTATTATAAAATAATCAATAAAAATGCTCCATTTTTACTTTTTAATTTTAAGCAATAGTTTTAAAAAATGACAGGCTCATATTATTATCTATTGCGGAGCTCCGAAGAAATGCTTACGATAAAAAACCATAAGTATAACAATTTATATTCAAATAACATTGATTTTGTACCTACACCAGTTGAGTTTGCATTTAAAAAACACGGCGGAAATAATTTTAAAGGGGTAGGGGAGAAGTGTGTACCTTGGGACATCAAAATAAATACTGCGTTATTTCTTAGTACTAATGTGTTAAATCGTTTTGTTTCCCTTTAGGTGTTACATCAACGCATTTTATGAGATCATGTCCATAAATCTTAACTTAAATGTTAATGCAAAAGTATAAAAACTGCTAAATTCTAAAAAACTTAACTTGTCCAAAGGTACACTAGGTAGTTGTACCTTGGGACACGTGCTAGTGTACCTTGGGACTTAATGTTATTACACATTATAACAAGAAAAATCAACGGTAAAATACATTTGGCGACTTCGTCTCTCAGTGTCTCCTATTATTTGAGGAGCTTGTATAAGATCATAATTACGTCCGACTTGAAAATTTCAAGAATAGTTTCATCATCCAAAATAAACTTATCTCCTACTATTTTTTTTTTTTAAATATTGTACGTTTAGTGTTTGATTTGATATTTCAGTTACTTTTGCAACGAACAATTTTCGAAACTTTTTCCCTTCCAATTTCACTAAAATTACCATCATCTCGAAATTTTTTCAAATGTCGACTTAGAGTTGATTTGGAGATATTATATTCTTTGGCGGCTTGTCTTACGCTAAATCCATGATTTATAACCTTATCAGCTGCAGCCATGACAGCCTCACGCGACGAATTTGGTCTTTTGTTTTTATTTTTATTTCGTGGCATCTCTAAAAATAAAACAAACATGTACTGTGTACCTTGGGACATGTCATCGGCAGGTACACCTGCAGTAATGTCCCAAGGTACACAGAAATATGACGTAATTCCTAAATTAAAAGTATCTTATTTATTTTCAAATTGGAAAAAGACTTGCAAAATAATACCACAAACACCCCCATCAACGTAAATATTAATAAAATTACTTACTTTTTTTCCCATTAAACGATGTTACCGGATTAAAATTTACTTTACACGGGTGGAAATCACAGTTGATGCGTATTTCCGCCATATGCAAATAAAATCGTGACAACGTTCGCGTAGCGACATCTTTTGTTAAGTGGAGGCAGCTTAGCGCCAATTCGACAGAATACCGCAGTATCCTTAGTTTCTACGGAAGTGTCTCAAGGTACGCAGTGTCCCAAGGTACACACTTCTCCCCTACCTAAATATTTATTTTATTTTATGTTTCCGGGCGAAAACGTAAAGCCGCCAATTCTTTGATCCGGTACCTAATGTTTAACTGGAGATTTTGTCAACGTTGAAATTATCATTACTGCTTGCATGACCACTTAAGTTTTTTAAGGATATTGGAGTTTATCTCAGAGAATATAATGTATAACTTACATTTGAAATTAACCTTGTAGCACCTAGGTTTAGCCTCCTCACCATAAATCCAGACTACGTTACAAATTTCGGTGTTGTTCCCAGACGTGTAACATTGGATACTATTGGCTAGAAAAAATTAATAGTTCATCACCTCATGTACACTATAAATCAATTTTTTTTCTCTCCGCTCTCACTAAATTTCTACGAATATTGGGACGTACTGGGTGAGTCAACCATTGCGCGGAGTAGCTTTATGCCTTGAAGATAAAATTTGTCGATAATAAGCTTTTGTATGAAGGTATGGTTGGATATCTGGCACATTTTAAAAATATTTTGAATTATACAGGGTGCGCCCAAAAAGTAGGGTGTCATAAAGTTACATTTTTTTAAATGGGACACCTTATATTTGAATACATTTAATAATTCTACATGTTATTTCATACATTTTTATTAATAGTTTATTATAATAAATAAATAAATAAATAAATAAATAAGGTCTTTATTTTCATTTCGAGATAATACATAGCAAAAAAAAATAATGATAAAGCAAGCGAGAACACAAAAAGAAAAAAAAAAAAAGTATATCCGAAATGAAAAACGCCGAAGGTCAGCTGGGAGTGAAAACCAAAAGGTAATCCGCTCCCCCTGTTCTTTACCTTAAGCAACGAAAACGTTACAGTTTTTTAGATAATTCGACTTTTAATGAAAATTTTGCATTTGCAAACATCTCGTTATTGTGAAAAATTTTGACACTAAGCGATTCATAATTTTTATACTTACTAAATAAAGTCAAAAATACATATTCACTATGAAATATTTGACGTATCATTTACAGGGTGTTTACTTTCTAGAACCAAAGTCAGAAAACTTCTAATTGAAAAATATCACTTTTTTTAAAATGGAACACGCTACATATTTTTGCGTCATCTTATAGCTCGTCATAAACTCTTCAACTTTTTTGAAGAACGTCGTGTCCCTATCTTTAATAGTTTTTGAAATATTTTGATATTTAGAGATTTAATATCCTCGTTATAGCATCTTTTGTCAATGGATCACAGTAGCCATGGAAAATAAATGAAAAAATAAATATTTTGTTATAACTGTCCCTTTCCTAAATCAGTTTCTTCCTAATAAATGTTCCAATAAATGTCCTTGTTCAATACACTTGTCAATCCTTTTGATGATATTTTCCCGGACATTGGATAACATGTCTGGTGTTATTGTTTGAGAGATATATCTAATCCTATTCTCCAATTCTCCATGTCCTGCCTTCTCGTAGGTGATGTGACATACACCCTATCTTTTATGTAGCCCCACAGGAAAAATCTAACGGGGTAAGATCACAAGACCTTGGTGGCCATGCAACAAAATCTCCGCGGCCAATCCATCTTTGAGGATAGTGATGATCCAAATATTCTCTTGCTTCACGATAAAAGTGGGGAGGGGCACCATCTTGTTGGAGCCACATATTTTGACGTTCATCATAGTCGACTTCTGCCAATAATCTTGGTAATGTATGTTGCAAGAAAAGTAAATAATTACGTCCGTTTAAATGTTCATTAAAAAAATATGGCCCTATAATTATGTTGTGAAGTATGCCGCACCACACATTAACCGACCAATGGTTTTGGTATTGAACTTCTCGGACCCAGTGTGGATTCTCTGTTGCATAATAATGCATATTGTGTCTGTTGACAGCACCATTACTTCTAAATGTAGCCTCATCTGAATACATTATATATTTATTATTATTTATATATAATTTGAATACGTAACCATTGGCAGTAAGTTACACGCCTTTGAAAATCTTCATCGTGAAGTTCCTGATGTAACTCAATATGGTACGGATGATATTTATACTTGCGTATGTGCGGTTTGCCGTTGACTGTGACGTATCACCGAGCGAAGCTAATTTACGGCTACTCACCAGGGGATTCTCCTGGGCGTGTAACAGTATTTCGAGTTCTTTCTCACCATTTGTAGCTGTTCTATT
The DNA here is from genome assembly GCA_963969555.1 of Polydrusus pterygomalis. Lineage (NCBI taxonomy): Eukaryota > Metazoa > Arthropoda > Insecta > Coleoptera > Curculionidae > Polydrusus > Polydrusus pterygomalis. The sequence continues at coordinate 39,497,574 of OZ018379.1, forward strand.
AACAACCTTACGTTTTGAATGTTCCACACTGCCTATTGAATCAAACATTTCCATTAAATTTTGAAAACTTCGAGGACTGGGTGTTCGCCGCTCGGGATATTTCATCCTGTATAAATAGTCGCTCAGCAAAAAGACAATTTTTATTTGCCTCGCCCAAAACATAAATCATATCGATTAATTCATTTTTTGAAAAATTCATTTTGACTTACCAACTTATAAAATGACTGAACAATAAACTTTACAGTAGAATGGCTTAATTTTTACATTGACCTGTTCTTAATGTCATCCAGTGCCATTATTTTCATTTATTTTCCATGGCTACTGTGATCCATTGACAAAAGATGCTAAATATCAAAATATTTCAAAAACTATTAAAGATAGTGATAGGACGTTCTTCACAAAAGTTGAAGAGTTTATGACGAGCTATAAGATGACGGAAAAATATATAGGGTGTTCCATTAAAAAAAAGGGATATTTTTCAATTAGAAGTTTTCTGACTTTGGTCATAGAAAGTAAACACCCTGTAAATGAAACGTAAAATATTTCATAGTAAATATGTATTTTTGACTTTATTTAGTAAGTATAAAAATTATGAATCGCTTAGTGTCAAAATATAAGTAGCATTTTCTCATTTTCACAATAACGAGATGCTTGCAAATGCAAAATTTTCATTAAAAGTCGAATTACCTAAAAAACTATAACTTTTTCTTTTAATAAACCATGAATAAAAATATATAAAATAACACGTAGAATTAATAAATGTATTCAAATGTAGGGTGTCCCATTTAAAAAAATGTAACTTTATGACACCCTACTTTTTGGGCGCACCCTGTATAATTCAAAATATTTTTTAAATGTGCCATATATCCAACCATACCTCCATACAAAAGCTTATTATCGACAAATTTTATCTTCAAGGCATACTCCGCGCAATCGTTGACTTACCCGGTACATTCGTCGGTTTAAAATTATTGAACTACATCCTTATTATATATACCATGTTTCCTATGTAACGGATATTCAGATTTCACTTTTATTTTTGAAATATTATACAGTCCTTATTTTACTTCGGAATTCGGTAATTAGACGCAATTTTTTTATTGGAAATGTTGCCCATTTTTTCTTGACAAACCCCTAATCTAAGGTAAAATTCATTCTTGACATTATGTACATATACCATATCCGGGATTATTTGGCGAATTTCGTGTATAAGTCGTTGCCTAAGTTCCTCTAAATTTTCTGATTTTGTGACGTAAACTTTGGTTTGTAGGTGACCTCAAAGGAAATAATCTAGAGGATTAAGGTCCTGCGATCGTGGCGGCCTCTTATTGGTGATTTATAAAAACTTTACTTAAATATTTGTCGAACATTTATGGCGTAATATGAGGCGTAGCATCATACTGCTGTAACCATATTCGATTATCATAAAGTTGTGCTTCTGCATGGTGAGGATATAAAGCAGTCAAAGCTGAAATAAGTTCTTCTTGCAAAGATATGTACGTATGGCCATTTAAGCTACCTTTAAGGAATATTGACCCAATGACGCGGTTGCCAATTATTCCTGCCAAAACATTAAGTTTTGAGGAAGCTGATGGGTGTCTGTTTTTCCCATCCAGTGAGGATTTTCTTTCTTCTGTTTATTAACTTTACTATTTAGTACACAGTAATGTAAAGAGGATCCAGTATATTATTTTCTCTTGCAAGTTGCCGACTTGGAGTAATATGATTTATGCTTTTGAAGAGCAAGTAAAACGTTTAAGTGTATGTCTTTATCTATTACTACAGACTGCCTTATTCTTGGTATATCCCTGACGTGGCCCACTTCACGATAACGTCTAATTTTGCTGATGGTGCATTGGGAAATTGGTGGTAGATCGGGGTGTGTTTCGTGAAATAAAGCTGCTACTTCTGCTTGAGCACGCGATCTGTCGTCAAAGTCAATCGACATTAAAATTTCGATTTTGTGTGATTTAGTTAAATTACCCATTTTAGTATACTTAGTAAAAATACTTCTTACTATAAAGTAACGGTTTAAACAGCACAGAATACTACAACAGATTCAGTTTTCAGCCAATTTTGCTACGCTTATTTTCGCCTGGAAGAATTTTGTTTTAATTTAAAAATTTTAAAAGTTGATAATCAATAACAATTGTAAAATAATAAAACGCCAATCGTATTTACCGAGTTAGAGGGGCTTATAGCAAGCGAGCAAAGTGCCCTAGCTCAAATGCCGGAGAGTAGGGGAGTTAAAAGAAATTAAATTAAGGCGCCCCTATTTTTAGACTAGGGGAAAAACAGAAACCCACCAAGTTGGTTTTGGGTCCTCTCTCTCGGTTAAATTAAAAAGCCTACAAGATAAAAAGATAGCAAAAACTGCGTCTGCCAGATCCCCAGCGAATGCTGCCAATGCCAATCCTATATAGGTGAGACATTAAGACCACTAGAAACAAGGATTAAAGAACACAAAAACAATACATTAAAAGGAGAAACCGAAAAGTCAGGTGCAGCTGACCATGCCTGGAAAAATCACCAGTCACCATATCATGTGGTCAGAAGCTGAAATCCTACATAAAGGAACCACACTGGAGGAAAAGAAAGTTAAAGGAAGCTGCTGCTATTTACCAGAACCCAGGCTGCTTTAGTAAACCATCATTAGACATAAGAAATATCTGGAAACCTTTGTTAGATAGATGTAATCTTAGGATAAGATCGCGTGCCAACTAAACGCACGACTGCACCCACCTCGGCCACCTCAGTTATGCTTCAGTGCTTCTAGCTAGTATAAATAGTCCTGTAGTTACTTTACTTATTTAGTATTCACCTGAAGACGACTGGAGGTACTTAACAATTGAAACGCTGTGATTTAAAACAAATAAAGACAATGGAAGTCCAAAACTCTTTCATCATTCACAACAGATTCAGATTTACTTCTTTTAAACCGAAAATAAAGTGATCATTGGAATGCGGCATCCAAGGAAACAAACAATAACCTTATCAATAACATGTTGCCTTTTTCCAGTCTGCGCTGGCAAAATAAACCCAAATTGTAATATCAATTTTTGCTAAAATAGCAAGTTTTTTTCTGGCTTTCTAAATTACCGAAATGCAAAAGTAATTGGTGGATCGTATTCAGTGGCGGCTCGTGACTAGCAAGTCAGGGGGGGCGCTGGCTTTAAATCATGCGGATAACTATAATCAAATTCTTTATTTTTGTTAAACATACCTACCAAATGATATAAAACTAACAAATATTATTTTTTGAAGTGAAAGTCAAATTTTTCTTTTTTTTTCGGAAATAAACTTCTCGGTGACTTTGTTATTAAAATTATCTATGTCCCGAACTATCGCTTTTTCGATTGACAGCATTGCTAAAGCTGCATATTAGACGAACTTTTCCAACTTTATAACATAACTGATAAATTAGACAAAGCAAAACATCAGCGGCATCGACGGGTCGCGTCGCATCGAAACGCGAGCAGCTGTTGGACGGAAAATTTGGTGCCCTATCCGTGCAGCTTCTTGTGCGATATGTGAGTGACGTCACGCCTTCGTAGTCATGGCAACCGACTTAATAGTCACGTTAAAGCGGGACGGATAATCGGCCGCCTGCGCTTGCCTGTGCGAATAGAAAATGATCATACGGTATAACTTGCCCGTTGGAATATGGCTATGTTTGGTTTGAATTATTCTAGTTAATTGCTTACCTACATACATTGTATTGATTTTTTAAGTAAAGTATTTTTGGATTCTGTTTGAAATGATTGTAGGGAGGGTGGCGCCCCAGAGCCCTTTATTATGAGTCGCCACTGGTCGTATTCCCTTTTCTATGCCCTTTCACAGTACACACCTTTACATTCAAAAAAAAGTTAGGGGCGGTTACTACCCACAAAAGAGGTGTAAATTTCATGAAGACACGAAAAAAGTATGCCAACCTAAAAATAAACGCAGCCGTAGTTGTGTATTTTTTTAGCAAATAAAGAGGCTTCCTAATAGTAAATTTATTCCTGCTAAAAACTCCACCCTGTATGTACCCCATTCAACCTTGTAAATTGTGTCAGAAATTAATTCAGGATATTCGTTAATTTTTATTGCGTCAGTGGCAGGCAACAGGCGCTGCCGCAGCCTAATTTACTTGATTATCATCCTAATTATAGAACTATTAAAATGAACTCTTGACACACACAAGAAAGCACAACAACCAAAAATTGCTAGTAATACTTATTATAAATTATTTAAAAAAATATACAGAAGATATTCAAGTTTTAAGTCTTGAGATAGGTACGCGAGATAATCGATATCGATACATGAACGAATTTGTGTGTCTAAAGTTATTTTAAAAATAAAATTTTAGGTATATAATATATTAATAATACCAAAAAATAATAAGTATATAAACTGTGTCAAAATATTACTTCATAATATTATAGTAAATTTTACCCAAACTATACCGGGTGTTTCTCAAAAGACGTTCACCCCTATAACTTTTTATATTTATATATATTCAAATGAAATTTTAAGATTATGTATAAGAGATGAGTCTGCATTTATTGGCATAATTTTCAATTAAATGACACCTCACTTGTAATTTTTTGACGTGTGATAACATTTTTATGTTTATTTTTTATTTTCAATCTAGCGTGCTACAAATTAATTAAATCTGTTAAGTAGTATATGAAAATTAAAATTATGTCATAATAATTGACTTTCTAAGTTTCACAAACGTTTAAAAATTAAATTTTGTTTTCTTGACGATTACTCCATTTTTCCAAATTGAACGATGGTGGTTCACTAGAATATTTAAAACGAGCATTTTTTTTCCAACAATTTAATACTATTCAGTCCTATGCTATTTTAAAATTGACACGAAAAAATTTGTCCCAATCGCAAATTTAAAAGCGTTATGCATTACCTATTGCCGCCATGTCTTTTCTAAAAAAAAAATATAACAATTCCCGGAAACAACTGGACACCATCAAAATAGTATGTAGTTTACTCCCAACGTTTTGTTGAAAGTGGCATAATATTATACTTAAAACGTTTATAAATGGTTTAAAAATTATTTATGTAACAAAGTCACAAAAAACAAAAATATCAAAAACATATTCAAATAAAAAAATAAATAATATATGAGTGCCTCAAGGAAGTATACTAGGTCCAATATTATTTATTTTATACATCAACGATATGCCTTTAGTTTTAAAAATGTTTAAGTTACAAATGTTTGCTGATGACACCTTAATTTACATTAATGTTTTTAATATTTTTGATGGTCTAAATACTCCAAATTCTGAGATAAATATATTAGTAAATTGGCTAAAAGTACATAATTTAAAATTAAATATTTCAAAAACTAAATGTATGGGTAGGTAATAATTTAAATTGTCACAATATAAATGTTGTAATTGACGGTGAAAAATTCGAATTACTAAACAGTTGGCTGCTCACGAACTCCGCCGGATTAAGACAGCCACAGGTATATTTCAAAAATTGGCCTGTATGGAGTACCCATAAACTCCGTCGTAGTGGTAATTAGGGGTTGTTCCAGGTAATTGTACAAATCGATCAAGTTTCTTGATGTAGGTAAAATAATTAGATTTTATATATTTATTTATATTAGTATTAGGTAGTTATATTCCCAAACAGGTAAAATAGCTTAATTCATAAAGTTCGTCACATTGACAGAGAATTATTAGTTTATTCGTTTTAGTGGAGTAGGAAGGTATATTTTTGAAAAAGTGAAAATAATGGAAGTGATCACCGGTCAACGTGAAAATAAATTAATAGTAGAAGATGAATACAACTTTCATAGAGCCGAAGAGACTTCGTTTGGAGTAAAATGGAAATGCGTCCAAAAAAAGTGCAATTCTAAAATTTATGTTGACGATGAACTTACAACCATATTCAAATTCATTCAATTCTCATAACCACCCGCCGCCTAAACATCTAAGTAGGCAACATATATCCAACAGCGTTAAAAAAAAAGCTGTGGAAAACATAAGCGAGAGGCCACTCAAACTAATTAGAAGGGAAATAACGTCAAATAACATTGATGAATTGACAACAAGAGATTTTACATACATAAGAAATAATATGTATAATGCTCGAAAATCTGTCTTTCCTGCTCTGCCAAAATCTGTTGAAAAAATCCAAGAATATTTGAAAAATGCTAATATAACAACGATAAAAAACGAACCATTTTTAATGGAGATTGACGAAGTTAACAAGATTGTGATATTCTCATGTGCAACTAATCTCCAGTTTTTAAGTAACTCAGAAAAAATCTTCGTTGATGGAACTTTTGATTACTGCCCAAAACTGTTTCTTCAGTTTTAAATATTTAGGGATAATCATTAATTCAAAATTAAATTTTTTAAATTATTTTGAAAGTATCATATCGAAGATTGCCGGAAAAGTAGGTTATTTTAAAAGAATCAGTTCTAATTTAAGTTTGTTTTCTAAAAAAACTGTATTTAATACTATTATATTACCACATTTTCTTTATTGTTCTTCCCTTTTATATTGTGCTAGTGAGAAAATATTTGATAAATTACAAATTTTACAAAATAAGGCAATGCGGATTATTTTAAATTGTGACAAATATACAAAAATTAATTTTATGTTGAAAAATTTAGATTGGTTGAATGTCAGAAATTTAATTTTTTATTTAGTATGTATCTTTATACATAAAATCAGTGGCGGATCTACGGGGGGGCCTGGGGGGGCCCAGGCCCCCCCAACTTTTTTTCGATCGATCAATAATTTAATCTGCCTTGTTCAACACACACCAAACCATCGCCACATATTTTTTACATATTATTATATTATAGGTAACATAAACTAAAAGTTCTAATAAACTAAATAACTGATAGTAATAAAAGTAAGTATACAATTTTATCATACAATTAAAAACACTAAACAGCAGAACAAAACGTTTTTATTTGGTTTTAAAGCGCCTTAATTGAAACGCCGCTCCGCCAAAAACCGACCGATACGAAATGCATGTGCAGATTATTCGCTTTTCTCTTTGTATGTTTATTTATAATATAAGTACCGAATTCCATTCCATTGTCATAATACCGCCGCGCCGTCGCGCGGCCGGCACCTTTGTGGAGTGTCGCGAGGCACCGCACAAAGGAGCCGCGGGACGGCGGCTTTGGTTTTACAAGCGATGTCTTTATTTTTATCCTTTTTTGTATGAAACAAAGAGAAGCCGAATTTGATCAGCGACCAATAAGCCGACTTTTTTACATTACGGCTCTCGCTTATTCGCTTGTGGTACTGTTGCCAGTGATGTTTATTTTATATTTATAGGTTAAGGTAAGCAAGGACAAAAAATATTCTTTTGTTGTAATTTCTGGTATGAATATTATACAGGGTGCATGGTGCTATTTAATAAGTGTCCGATATTTTATAGGACGATTCCTCAAGGTGAAAAGTTCGTATAAGCTGTGCTAACAAGCTCTTCATTTTTGAGATACAGGGTAGTAAAAAATTATTATTATTTTTGTTTTTTGTAAATAACTTTGAAAAACTATAATAATTTGTTTGTACAAAAATTGGTATTTGGGGAATTTTCAATATGAGAAATTCAAATTTGATCTTAGTTTGGCCTCTAATTATAGGTGGCGCCACCTACAGTTTTTTTTCTCTTTTGGAGAGTCATAAGTCATAACTTTTTCGTGCATGTAGGTATGTATCGCATTTTCATTTTCTAGAAGAAAAACCGATTCCTCTATTAGTTTCACGTGAAAATGGTAAGTTTATCAAAAGTCGCTACAAGCAGCAGTTTTCGAAATATCGTGATTTAAATTAATCAATAATCAATGCATGCATTTCTTATATGAACTTTTTACCTTATAAATAACTGAAACTGAGTAATCGTTCTGTAAAATATCGGACACTTATTGAATAACACACAAATATTATGTAATATGTAACTGGTAATTTGTAATTTGATCGCCCCTTAAAACGGGCGCTCGCTTGCCCTGCGCACCTTGCATGCTCGCTTATTGTTGCCCTAGGCTGTGTTTTGAAACAAACTAAGTACGATATCTATGGTTTTTTTTTATAGAAAAGATAATGTCGAAAAAACAGCCAAGTCTGCTAAATTTTTTTCGGAAAAATAGTCAAGATCCTGATCCTAGTAATGGCTATTGAACATGAATCTGTATCGGATATTTTACAAGAAAATGACTATATGGAACAAATCCTAAATTGTTTCATAAATAGTAGTAACAGAAAAAAGATGTTCCATTAAAGTTTATTTCTTATTTATGTTTTTTTTTGTTAAATTATAAGTGTTTTCTTTCTTTTTGTAAACTACCTATTTTGTAGTAGTCTATAATATCTGGTCTTGTGCTAATATAAATAAATTATTTGGGATTATTGTTTTAAAACATTAAGGACCTATAGGTTCTTTATTGTTACATTCTTAACAACTTTCAAAAAGTTAATTTTATTTGTACCTTATACACCATAAACCTATGGATAGATTAGTTTTTAATACATTAAAAAACTTCTAATTTAGTTTTATTTTTTGGGCCCCCCCAATTTTTAGGATGTAGATCCGCCACTGCATAAAATTAAAAATAATTTATTGCCTGATTGTTTAAAAAGATGTTTTTCTTTTAATTATGACAATCATAATTATTATAAAACAAGAACTAATCAAAATTTTTATGTGGATAGAGTGTCTAAAACATTAGCTTATAAATATCTTTTTTTATAAAGGTTTGATAGAATATAATAATTGGGAAAATTCTATTAAATCTCAAAAATCATTAAAACTGATTAAAAAACTTTAAAATTACATTTAATTAAAAAACAAAATGATACGTAATATTTGATACAATTTGCAAAATGTTTAACTTTTCTGTCTGTTTTTGTTAAAAGAAGGTTGCGTTTTAAAATTTAAAAATAAATCTATAAAAATGTGTTAAAAAAAATGTATTAAAAAATATTTAATTGTAGCTTTTTGCTAAATAAAACATGTTACTACTGCTACTAAGTACTACTAATTCGGGAAGACGATTATCGTTTATCAAATGGTTCTCTGTATCAAACATTTCGACAAAAACTATAAACCTGAGAAAAAAAAGATTAATTTTTTTTGCTCCATGATTTTATGGATTTTCGGCAACATGTCCCGATTTTGCTCTGGCCACCTTGCAAGACCAATAATAAAGGTAGATTTTTATCGAGTGATACTAACTGGATGTTTTTTAAAGTTTATCGCAAATCCTAATCTTAAGTTTTTGCGAGATTTTTCGTTCTCGCATATTTTTGTCTCGTCTCGCAGGAGACCGGAACACAACTTCCATAGTATTATATTAAATTTTACCAAAATTATATAGGAAAATAAGAGCAGGATGTTAATGTCCATTGCATGAAGACCAACGCCAACGTAAAATAGCTAAATTATAAATTATTCTCTGCAGTGCGTAAAAATACACTTACCTGTGTTAACTGCTAAAATAAGGGTCACTACATAAGGGATGATGGAAGCCATTTAAGTACCCTCCTTTGTAAATATTTAAATATATTCAGTATTTTTATCGACTTCTTACAACGAAGTATAATTATCGTATCAATTGGTTTAAAAATTTAAAAAATAGTAGCTCAACACAGTGATGTTTCGAGAAATATTCATTTTGAACAGAAAAGTTTGGTTAAATTGTACAATTGCTGCTTATATTATCTGCTAAATGAAACACACGCGTATTCGTATCATCGTCTTTATTCTTAATTGCTTAATTAACAAAGTAGTTATTTCAGTTTTGTTTGCACCAGAGTAGAAGAAATCGTCCAGGAAATGTGTATTTCTATTTAGAATGCTGATGTTTATAGCAGTGTTGCGAACCAAACATACAGTTTTACACGCAAATGGGCAAAATTACAGGGTGTTACGTTTTCGATGTTTTTGTGTATGGCAGTGGCGCACGCAAGGGGGTGGCACTGGGGCACGTGCCCCCCCCCCCCCCCAACAAACAGCTCAAAACCGGAGTACTCAATTGTTGAAATATGTAACCGACATCACTCGGTCTAGCACTGACCGCAAGTTCTACTATTTCCTACTAATAAAGTAGCGACTACTCGATCGATTTATCGAAATCATCAGTTTTTCCCATCCCTACAGCAGAACGAACATTTTCAACTTTGAGAAGGCTTAAATCTTATTTAAGAAATACAATGGGAGAAAATCGGCTAAATGGACTTGCTAATTTAAATATTCATAGGGAGGTACATATTGATACCAGTGAAGTCTTATGTATTTTAAAAGAAAGAGGACCCAGGAGGTTGGATTTTGTTTTGGAAATGTGTATATTGCTTGCATTATTTATACAGTGTCACCAGTAAAGTCCGCATCATATGGGATTTTTTTTATTAATAGCTTTATTCGAAATTTGACTTTGGCATCAAGTTCTGCTTCGATCGAGATGAAAATTAAGCAAAAAAATAGTAGTCACGTGATTCGCATTATCTGTCAAATTTTAATTTTTTTCAACAAATAATTCAAAACTGGGGTTATTTCTGAAAATATTGAAAAAAGTTATTAAAAAAAGTTTTTTTAAATGCAGTTTCTAGCTTACATGCAAAATTTCAGCTGGATAAGATAATTTTGATTTATTACCTATATTTTGTAAAGTGGACCACTTTTGCAAAATAAGACTCAACGCAACCTACCTACCTAAAACTTCTTAGTTTTGACAATGCTTTATTTCAGATACATTTTCTTTAAAGTGGCGCCATATTAAATGTGTGTTTTTCTACATAATCAAAATTGGGCTATTAACATTTGGTCGCATGTGATGCACTTTGCATTTGTTTTTGACTCTGTATAAGGTAACTTCATAAAATAAGTATTTTTGAAAACGTAGTTTGTGTTTGAAGGTGAAAAAATAAAAAATAAAATAAAGGGGTTTTACAACGATTTAATCGTTGAAAATAGATAACCTTTACGTTAAGTTAAACTAAAATTTATTTTCCACTTAATGAACACTTTACTGATGACACTGTGTTCTTTTTTTCTTAATATTAAGGTGTATTACTTTTAGACACAAACTACGTTTTCAAAACTTTTGAATAATTTTTTGGAAAAAATTAAAATTTGACAGATAATGCGAATCACGTGACTACTATTTTTCTGCTTAATTTTCATCTCGATCGAAGCAGAACTTGATGCCAAAGTCAAATTTCGAATAAAGTTAATAATAATAAAAAATCCCATATGATGCGGACTTTACTGGTGACACCGTAGATATTTAAAAAACTATTTTTTTTGCAGCAGTTTAATTAACCCCCCCCCCCCCCCTCTTTTATTAAGGAAAAACTATTAGTATTTTATATAGATTTTATATTGTGCCCCTCCCATGATCGAGTCCTGAGTTCGCCACTGGTGTATGGTCTCTCTTCTTCACTAGTGTAGATAGAGGGATGCCGTCTTTAGCTTTTTTAAGAAATGACAGATGCTGCAAACATATCTGAGATACAAAAACAAGGTGCCCCTTGTAAGAAAGTAGGGGAGAGTGGGTAACAGTGGATCACGGGGTACAGTGGATCCTATACCATAGCTTCGTATACATACCGCGTACGCGCGCGAATATCGGTTGGTATCCCCTCCTAAATATATCCCCTCAGCCGAACCAGTCATTGCCACAATTTCAAAGCGGTAGGACGTGCTGCTACGCTCCGGTCAACAGGCAAGTACGAAACTTTTTTATCACGTGTTTTAGACATTTGTGTTGTATTTAACTGAGTAATAAATCTAGATATTTGGTTAAAGTTTTATGCTTGACACTGCTTATATTAATTGTAAACTATGTTGTTTTGTCTTTAGAAGTGTTTGTTTGATTTTTATCTAATTTTTTTAAAAATAACCGTCACTGGGTCACAGTGAATCATTTTGTTTTGGGGATCAGTGAATCAGCGATCCACTGTGACCCGTCAGGAAGGACGAGCACCAAGACGTAAAGGGAAGTCAATTATTGCAACTGACACACCAAATAAACATGAAATAGAAGAGAGACAAGCAAAGAAACGCAAACAGAATAAGGTGGCTGCAAAAACAACGAAAAGAAAAATTTTACAAGACAGTTCCAGCGAAGACGACGACCAAATTAGTGTTTATTCAGAAGAAGAACATTGGTTTGAGGAAGAAGATGAATATGAGATAGTTGATTGCAATAATTTTACTGTCCTGGAAAGTCTGCCAAAGGAAGGTAGCTTTGTTATTGTTGAATTTGAGGTAAAAGGGAAAAAATTTATTATGTACTTAACTAAAGTCATAGGAGACAAGGGGAATGACGCAGAAGTTAGTTTTCTTAGAAAAACAAACTTACAAAACACCAAATATTTTTTTATGCCAAATGTGCCAGATATTACAATGGTTGCACTGAACGATATAAAAATGATTTTACCTCCACCCAAGGTTTCTGAAAATACGAAAAGAAAACAAGGCATGTACCACGTTGATCTTGAGTTTTTTAATATTAATTTACGTTAATTACATTTAAACTTGATCTGGAGTTTTTAAATTTAAGAATTCATTATTTTTTTAATAAGTATTAGAACTATTGATACTAAAGAAGTAGGTATTTTTGTTCGTAATTTATTGTTTCTTTTACACTTTTCTATCCTAATGTTATAGTAGTACTAATAAAAAGTTTACGACCGAGTTTGAATATTAGTTATTAGCAACTTACGTCTAAACTAGATTTAGGTGGTTGTATTTGTTCTGAGAGAGACAGATATCTAAGTTATAATAAATGTAATATTTGCTAACTTTTGTAAGACTGTTTACAATATGTGATTTACAAATAAATAAGTTATAGTATGAAAATAGTAATTACTTGCTGTATTTATTTCTGTCGATCCAGTGTGCCCCAGTTGATTCACTGTTACCCATACGCCGATCCAAAGTGACCCACTCTTGAGTCTTGGGTCACAGTGGATCTTTATACAACCCTTTTTTCAAAAGCTGTATTTTGCAAATTTATGTATTATTCACCCACAAATGCATTTTTCTATGAAGGTTTAATACTCCTCCTACAAGTTAATTTGAGAGAACACTAAATTTAGCGATAAACTTTGAATCTGCATGGGTTAGAAAAAAAAGTGATCCACTGTTACCCACTCTCCCCTAAAGCAGGTTACTTGCATAAAATTGTTTAAATGGAATCGAGTCGCGCAGCTTAGGTTAGGTTAGGTTAGAGTGGCAGACCTTTGGCATTGTCCAAACAGTTCTATAAGGACCATTGTGGTACCACACATGTTCCGCGGAACCTATTCGCATCAGCTTTCTGATGGTTAACGCGACGTAGAAGAATCTTGACAGCTCATTCAAACCAACCACTGTTGTTAATCAACTTAGTGAGTCGACTCAATTGTAGGCTGCTCACTTCCTCCATGCAGATCATTAAAAAATGGTTCGCCCAGGGCATTGAACCTTCTTCTAGCGAGGCCGGGGCATTCACACAAGAAATGCTGAAGACTTTCCTCCTCTTCTTCATCTCTGTAACTTCTACAGAAGTCGTTATAGTTGGTATTTGCATACGTTCAGCGTGTCTACCGAACAGACAATCTCCGGCGACTACGGCAGTGATATTTCTTAGGTCCTTCCGACTGTGCTGTAATAGCGCTGCGGTTTTCCTGCCGTCAAGTAGGGCCCACAATTGTCAACAGTCGAGTATCAATCCTATAGATGCTTTATTTTTTCTTTCAGCACTAAAGTACTGTTGTCCAGGACTGGGAACCTGAAGTTCTCAATCACCCTTCTGCGTCTGAATAGAACCAGCTCCGTTTTTTCTTGGTTGATTCTCAAACCACATTTCGCAGCCCACCGTTAGAGTTTTCGCAGCGCTGTTTCTGTTAGATCGCTGATGGTATTTCGCGCAGCTTATTCTAATCTAATTCATGATAGGAAATAAGGACGTCTAAATGTGTGGGGGGGGGGGGGGGGTTGTTTGCGTTGTAGTTTGTAGCGTATTTATGATAAGTTTCAAGAAAATCCCTCGAAAAAAGTTGTTTTCCCTTAAAAACTATTTGTACTTCCGGGACTAAACTATAGGTGCTTTAGTCTTACCAAACGGGGACTACATTGGGTGATTTAATCCCAATAAAATACTAAAGAGCATCTAGCAGCATATATTTTTAAAAAGGTTAAATTTAACAAATTACACCAGTTTACAAACAATTTGCAACTGTAATGTAAAAGGCAGTTTTTGTTAATTTTTGGTCTCTAAATGCGAAATTGATCGTAATAACTTCGATTTTTGAGTTATGATTTTTTCAGCAACAGCATGCTGAAGTATTAGGTTCTAAATTACAACAATGAAATTTACTAGCCACTGGAACCAAAGTTTTATACCTTAATATTATTAGTCGTTACTTGGTGGAAATTCATAATAATTTTGTTATATTATTGTAAGTGAAACTCTTTTTTTTACCTTAAATTCCACTTTAACTTCGTCAGGTAATGTACATAATTTAATTTCAAAGATACCTACGCTACACCTATAATTGCTTGCATAATAACAATAGAAACATCATTGTAAAATGTGGTATAAAAGATGGGTTTTTCTAATATTTAGTTTCTCTTCTTCTGATAATCAGTGACATCATGCATCCACTAACTCCTTACTTGTACAGACTCCTGGGGCACCAGAAATAAGAGCTACCTAAAAACAATAATATTTATGAGTACAAATATTTAATAAAATCACTAACCTATATCATTAAAAACTTCTTGTCTGAAGCATCCATTAAAAATTTGTCAACCTGGTCCCCTGTTAGTATCTTGGCGAGACTACCTTATCCTTGCTGAATATATGCTCTCAAGCAACAGACTCCATTATTTGCTGGATTAAATAAGTCACTTTAGTCTCTTGGTATGTTCACTATTGGCAAAATCGAATCTGGGGTGCGAAATATCCAATGCAACCAAGAGAGAAGGCACATATGGGCAAAGCCTTCCGTTAAAAAGAGACCCCTGACCACTCCAACATTCCTACTGAAAGGGAGGATATGTGTGTGGTGTGGCCGAGCCTTTGCCGGTGAACGTAAAACGTAAACCGATTTAAATTTAGTAACAAAGGTGCTTCGATGGAGCGAGTATCTGATGTTTTTTGTCGTACGATATTTTTCCGATGTTTTTATTTCTATACAATGTTTTTTGCTGTTGCATTCGACAATTCGACAGCGGTATAAAACTTAATGTTCTTTATTAGCCTTTAACCTAAAAACGAATTAAAAACTGGTATTCTAAGAAAATAATAATAATCCCAAAAAATTAATACCTCCTATAAAATAAAAATTAACTCTAAAATAAAAATAAATAAACTGGATACGCAAAAGTAAATCGCCCAACAACTTCTTCGGTACTCTCAGCTAGGGCTGGGCAAAAATTCGATATATCGATAATTTTATCGATATATCGAATAACGAGTCGAATAACGATATTTAAAAAATAAAATATCGATATATTGATATTACCGATATTACCGATATTTATCGATATTATTGATATTATTGATATTATCGATATTATTGATATTACGATATTATCGATATATCGACTATATCGATATTCGATTTGAATGTCAATATCGTCCTTATAACACATTTAAGGACCAATATTTAATTCAATCTTTTTTCTTTATGTTTTCATAATTAGAGTATCCCCTTGAAATGAAGGTACGGAGAAAATATTAATATATTTATAATATGATATTTTTATGTTTTATCGATAATATATATTATCGATATTTCGAATAACGACATTTAAAAAATAAAATATTGATATATCGATATTATCGATTCTATCGATATTTTTCGATATTATCGAATATCGACTATAAAGACATTTTTTTTTAATATCGATATTCGATATTGGAATTTCAAATCGCCCAGCCCCACTCTCAGCTGTTAAATACCACTTGATGATATTAATTTTTTCTTCGCGTGAATACATTATTAATTTAAAATAACAGTTAATATTTCGCAGGAGGAAGGCTTTTGCTTTATACAAAAATATTTATTCGACGTATCGATCCCGTGGCTGCTTCGACTGCGTGTTCTAAGGAATAGAAGGTGGGAGGTAGGGGATAGCGTGTTCTCTGTTTAACGTGTTAAACGCTACTAATAATCTCCGTCTGATGCGTTTATATGGGCACCCTAGATTCGAGTTTGCCAATAGTGTGTAATATAGGTACCATTCTACCACATTAAAAAAGTAGTAAATGTATAGTTACCTACTACATTTTTGATAGATGTATATTTTATATCTTTACATATCAATCAAAAAAGCACTCACCTTAAAGTCTAACAACCTTAAACTGTCAATATAGGTACCTACTGAGTGTTATTATTATGGTAGGTACTTTGTTAATTTAATAAATAGAATATCACGTCCTACAATGGCTATCATGGATGATCATAAATAATAAAAATCACTATTAAGTAATTTGTATCTGTACCTTGCGTAATAGATCCATAAAGACTTCTGGTGAAAAGACGAAAGTAACCAATGGACCACTTCAAAATATTAAACATTGCTTAAGTGTGAAGGTATAAGTACTAAAATAATAAATGAGGAGCTTGCGTTCAAAAGCGGCTATATCCATTTAGGAAAAATGTTAAGGAATCGACAAAAACTTCTCATCGGTTCGCCTTAATATACACAGTATAGAGATAAATATAGAGATAGATAGTATAGAGATAGCAAAAAAAGTTTATTTATAGTATTTTAGGGAAGTAGATTGATGCAATTTGAAATTTTTTTTCAAATCTCAATAGTTCTTGAGAAAAAATGAAAATTTATCTGGATATAGATGGTTTTGATAGCAAAGCTTTAAATAATCTCAACAAAAAACAATTATAAAACGCTAGGAAACATATTTTTATTATAAGACTGGAACACAAAACATATTCTTATGAAAACTCAACATACATAACAAAAAAACAAGAGGAACATAAAATAAAATAAATAATAAAACCACTTTTGATCGCAAAAAGCCAGTTTCAGTTTTGATGCAAAAGGCCGACTTTCCATGCGATTTTAACATACAAATAGCCCGTTTTGAACGCAAATGATCGTGCCAGTTGATAGAGGTTGTGGAACTTAACAGAAAATCGCAAAAAAGCATATCAGCAAAAAAGGGATATAGCCGCTTTTGAGCGCAAGCTCCTCAAATGTCCATTAAAACAGGTGTTTAATGTATTTGGCCGACTTTAAATCTCCATTTAATAAAAACGTTTTGAAATATTTTTTTTAATGTGTTTTAGGTGATGATGACAGTAACAAACGTGGCCATAACGGTGGTGGATCAGGAGTTGATGGCCTTTTAGATGGTAAGACTTAGTTTATTTCTTACATAAAACGAGAATAGGAAAATATACTTCGGATGTATCGCCACAAGTAAGGAAAAAAAAATTTTTTTATTATTAAAAGTCACTGAGTTTAAATATCCAAAATGAAACAAAATGCTGTATCTACAGCGTCATAATAAAGAAACAGATCGGTCTTTATAAAATACCGCCCACTTAATCAAGAATCGCTTGGACCAGTAAAGTTAATTTTTTTTAAATGATTTTTTAGGAACAAGATATAAAAATGCTACGTTTATCAGCTTTGATATTTTTATTAAAACATATTCTATATTTTTACATTCGAAAAATCAATTCTAGATATTTTTAATATATTATCATGCCTTTTACCTGTCTTTAACCGTTTACGAAATATTAAGGCCTCTTGCACACACTCACGGCGACCGCCCTAATGGCACCGTTTATACGGTTAAGGGATTAGGCAGCATAATATGTAACCTTTCACACACACACCGGCACCGTCACGGTTCCGTTCCACCGCGATGTCACCGTGAGCCCCTACTATAATTCACGGCGAGCGACCGTTACCGTGTTGACAGAGAGACATGCCCAGTAGAGTTTAAGATCTAATTGGTGCTTGCACATGTACCGCACTTACGATATTTTCTTGATTCATTGGCGGGAACATTGTTTTCTTTAGTATAATATTTTATCATAATCATATTTTTCGTAATGGCAGTAGATATACCTATTTTATGGATATGCTTATATCTTTGGTGGAAGCAAGGCCGGTTATTTGGGACAAAACAAGTTCTATATATACCTAAGGACAGAAACTGCACAAGAAGTGCCTGGAAGGAAATATTTTTGGAGGTCAATCCTGATTTTCATTGTAACAGCCAACATTTCCATTGGCTGTATGCACCTCTAATAAATGTATCTTGACATTGAAGCGAATTTTTAATCGTTCGTGTAGGTCATCAAAGCTGGATATGGACATCCTAAAATAGTTGAAAAAGTTTTTTTTTCCCTTTCCTCAACTGACCAAATAGTACAGAAAATGCACCGAATTGTTTCCTTCCCATATTGATAGGATGAACCCACAAAATTCTGTTTCGTGCCTTTCTTCGTTTTTTGATACGCATGTAAGACATTAAAATCGCCACAGCACACAGCACGTCTATGATCCATATTCGAATCAAAATAGAATCAAACTGACGAAAACCGCGCATGTGTGCAAGGATAACACGAACGCGGTAGATCGCGTAAACGGTGCCGTTAGGACGGTCGCCGTGAGTGTGTGCAAAAGGCCTCCCACTTTAATGCTGATATGCACTATTGACATGTTTCTTGACAGCAACGTTCTGAACTCAAGTCACAATTTTTAAGAAATTGACAATGACAATGTGCTATTTAATTTGAGACGTCAAAAAATTTCTGTTGATATCACATCCAATATGCGCCTCACTGAAAATTAACGCATAGAGATTTTGATTATCTTGGGTTGTGGAGATAAAAGTAGAAGTCATAGGAAGTCCGTGATATTATACTCAATGAAAAATATCGAAATATTCCGCCTATTATGCAATCGACAGTGTCTACGATAGCAAGTCACTGGAGAACTTCCCGTTCTGTTAAAGATCCTGTTAAAGGTGGTCGTCCTGGTATACCTAAGGAGAAAAAAATAAACATGTTAGTAACAATACAGGGAGATTTCTCATTGCTCAAGTATACGACTAGGGTGTGACTACGATACTCACCAAGCTACCGTATTTATGGCTAAATTTTCTACACTAAAAAAGATATTAAAAAAACCAAAAAATTTAATTTCTACAAAAACGCGGGGAAATAAAAATAGGGTATGCTGCGGACCACCCTCACGCACCCCTAAAGCACTACCCTCATTCAATTTGAAATCTTAAATGACACACCCCACTTTGGAAAGCGAATCAAAAATGTTTTTTTGTACAACTGCCATTAAAAGTGACACTTTTAATGACAGTCTACAGTGTTAAAAGTGATTGTTTACGTGGAAGCGTGTTAAAAATATTTTCTTATTTATTTATTTATTTATTTATTTCATGATGAAAAATATTATACAATTAAATAATGCAAGAGAGGCAGCATGTATCCGAGGATATGTGTGTGCCTCGTTAGAAAGTAAATAATACACATTTTCTCCTTATAATTATAACATAATTTAAATTTAAGTGAACCTAGGTATACCAAAACAATAATTAAAGCCAACCAATTTTAGTTGAGATTACAGCAAAGTTACCTTTTATCCATTTTTCCAATTTAGCTTTGTCGTAAGGCCTTAATTTCCGTTTTAATAGATTTCTCGGCAACAGATGCATTATGTAGGGAGCCAAGTAATTTAGATGTCTCTGTGTGGCAGTAAAGTTTTGAAAAGGTATGTAAATATGAGAATAACTTACAGCTCTAGTTGTTATATGGTGTGAAACACTTCTCCGACACATTCCATTATTCATCGCAAAAACAATTACCCTATAGCAGAAAATTTCCCTAATTGACAAATGTTTTGTTTCTTTAAAAAGTAAGTTACTAGGATACCTCTTGGATTTAAAGTATATAACTTTTAATATGTACTTTTGAGCAATTGTTAATGCACCAAGTGCAGACTGAGAAGCCGATCCCCAACAAACTATACCATAGGTGAGAAGTGATTCCACCAACGCGGAGTATACAGTTTTTAATATATACAGTGGTAAAATGTTTCTTAACTCATAAAACTTAAATATGGTTTTTTTAATTTTTGACAGCACGTAGCCAATGTGCACATCCCAACGCAAAAACCTATCTATATAAACGCCCAGATATTTGACAGAACCAGCCTGCACAATTGTATCCGTGCAAAAACATTCACCATCCCTTAAAGTGCAAGAGGGTTTATGCAAAAGTAAAGAATTAATGTTGGATACCCCCTTTGAATTCATAGAAAATTCGATAAAAAGCGTTTTTTCCGTATTTAAGGTTAATTGATTGCTATCCAACCAACATCCGACAGCATGCAGTGCTTTTTCAGCCCTAAGATATGCCATATCCCAAGATGGTGCCCTAACCAGTACAACAGTATCGTCCGCGAAACATAGTATTCTACCCAATGATTCGATTTCCAGAATACTGTTTATATAAACTAAAAATAGAATTGGACCCAAAACTGTCCCTTGAGGTACACCAATAAGCATACTCTTGGCATCACTGTAAACGTCGTCCACTTTTACCCTTTGCACGCGATTTGCTAAATAAGACCTAAACAAACTGTTGACAATCCCCCTAACCCCAACATGATCCAAAGTCTCCAACAAGATTGCGTGATCTACCGTATCAAAAGCTTTTTTTAGGTCTAAAAATATGGCAAGAGGCTTTTGATGCATATTAAAACTGTCAGCGATAAAACTAGTTACCTCATGCAGTGCATTTTCCGTCGAACATCCTGTTTTAAAACCGTATTGATGTTGGGATAAAATATTGTTTTTGTCTAAAAAGTCACATAGACTTAATTTTATACATTTTTCTACAATTTTGTTCAGCACACTAGTCAGAGCAATAGGTCTGTAATTATTTACATCTGTTCTGTTTCCATTTTTAAACAACGGAATAATCACAGATATTTTAAAACTATCAGGATAGACACCAGTAGTTAAGATAGTATTGGTAAGATGCAAAAGTGGCTGTAACAAGCTTTTATGATTATTTTTTATTATGTCAGATGTTATGCCATCTACACCACATGATTGAGAATTTTTTAAGCTACTAATGACATTTATCATCTCACTTTCATTAACCTCCTTCATAAACATCGAATTTTTTTGCTGCCTAACCTTGGTACTTTGATTTATTATTTTATTACGTTTAAACTTTTCTGCAAGCTTTAGACCAATAGTGCTGAAAAAATCGTTAAACTCGCCGGCGATTACATGACGGTCAGAAGAAGTCTGGCCATTACTTGTTTTTATTAGTGTGATTTTGTCATGACCGACCCGTTCATTGGTTGCCTCATTAATAATTTTCCAAATATTTTTTGGATCCTGCAGATTGTTGTTAATTTTATTTTTATAATAATGAATTTTAGCTCTATTAATAGTTTTAGATAGGTTATTGCGATAATTTATATAAAGTGTAAGTGCCTCCTGATTTTCAGCAGACTGCTTTTTCAACATATTTCTCCGACGAATATATATGATGAAATCAAATAAAATTATAATAATAATTTTTGGAAGTGCAAATTTTTATTATCAATATTTAACAACCATTATACTTATAAACATTAATATTAATCCTACAACTAGAACAATTGCTAACATTAATGCCTTGCGGCTGTAGGGAGCTTCGCAACACACTACTAGAATCCCCAGCACCATTTGTAAACAAGCATTTGTTAGTAACCATAGCGTTGGCAACGTTTGTCATTCACAACAAACTTGTGATTATTTGAATATTAAAATGTTTTTTGAAGTTTAATGTCATTCCAAATTCCCCTATTTTATTATCGAAATAGGGCAGTTATACAAAAAATGTTGTATGATATTTGTGTTAAAAGTTATTTTATTTTGTTCGTGAAATTGTTCAATTCGCTCCGCTTAATTCACAAACTTGTTCACTCACAAAATAAAACATCACTTTTAACACTCACGTCATACATAACTATTCAGCGATACCAAAGTTAATGAGATTTAAGTACGAAATGTTGGCAAAATTTTGAGAAAAATAAAAAAACGTAAAAATGGATTCTAAGCCTAAATTAAAACACTATTGTAGGCCTAAAACTCTCTAATTTTTTCGAAACATCGCAAATACTTGTTTTTTGCTATTTTTTTAAACTATTTTATTTAAAATAATTTTCTTTTTGTTCTAAACGGACACGTCGATTTTCAAATTTCTCCCTAACCGTGACTTTCCGAAATATGTCTCCTGGAATACTTTGACAAGCATCAATAATCCTCTGACGCAATTATTCCAAAGAAGCCGGCTATGTTTTGTAAGCTAGTGATTTAATATTTAATGTAATCTCATAAGAAGTCAAGGGGGGTAAGATCAAGTGATCTTGGCGGCCACTCAATTGTACATCTTTTGCCGATCCACTGGATACGTTTGGTCCAATCACTCGCTCGCCACATTAGCTGAGTGTGGGGGTGTACTATCTTGTGGATGTGCAGAAGTTCTTTGTTCAAATTTAGATTGCCTTGTAAGTCTATTTGGTTTTTAAGATCATGAGCAATCGAGGACTCCATAGTTTGGGTTTGTTCGGTTAAATTTCTTTCAATAAAAAAAACGACCAATGATATTGTCTCCCAGTATTCCTGCCCAAACATTGATAAATGTTGATATACGTAACTCCAGTATCGACAGTCTTGTTTATTGATATGACCATTTAGGAAAAAAGAAGACTCATCCCTGAAGCAAATGTTTTTTATAAATACGGATGTTGCCGTAATTTTCCCTGTCATGGTTTCACAAAACTGAATTTTTCTGTCCGGATCGTTGTCGCCAAATTGTTGCAACATTTTTATATTCTAAAAAGGTAACATTTTTTCATTTTCAGTACTTTCCTAACAGAATCTCTGGGATACGCCGAACTGTTGCTTAATGATGCATAGACTCCTTTGGATTTATAGAAACTTGCCCAATGTTTTTCTTATTTCCAACAGATCCAGTTTCATGAAATTTTGAAACCAAATCTCTTTTACATGTGGCTGGCGTTTTTGTCAAGTTTTCTTTATTAAAAGTAATTGCAGTTCTTGAATAGCACATACCCTGAGCACAATAAAGAAGCATCATTTCTACTCATTCTTCCATTTCTAATTAAATTTCAAAGAAAAAATACACACAAGTGATGGCAAAAGCAAGCACATGAAATTTTTTAAATATTGCAAAAAAATAGGGTTTTAGCATTACAATATAGTGTTTTGATTTAGGCTTGGGATCCCGTCCTGCCAAATTTTTAAAAGCCAGTTTTTAAACATTTTCTTAAAATTTTGCTAATATTTCGTACCTATTTAATTTTGGTATCGCCAAATGAAAAGCTTTAAGAGAGGTGTCATAAGTGGGGTAGTGCCATTTAAGATTTTAAAGTGGATGAGGGTGGTGCTTCAGGGGTGGGCGAAGGTAGTATGTAGTATACCTTATTTTTATTCTTCCGCGTTTTTGTAGAAATGGTATTTTTGATTTTTTCATATCTTCCGTTGTCTTTAGAAAATATTGCCATGGTATGTTTTTTAAAAATCACCTTGTATATAAACCACTGTGTTTACACCCTGCGGTTACTTATCCATGAATTCCAATATCCTCAAAAATGAATTGAAAAACAATTAATGTTTCAGGGGTATTGAAAGTGGTAGAGGACGTGGGCAGAATAGTGGGCGGCGCAGACAAAAGTTTAGGTAAGTGGAAAATTTGACTTCACTGTAATAAATAATTATTCAAAAATATTAATATGCTTAATATAAAGTACTTTTTGGATTGATTGACAGCATGAAGAGCAGCAAAGTGCGAGATCCCCTTATACGGGGTGTTACAAATTCTATGCGCTGCATTGAGCAAACGGTAAGCGATACAACGAAGGTAAAATTAAGACAAAGCCGCGCAATTTTCAGTCAGCTAATACTTCGTAAAATTGGATAGGTATGGTGATGGAAAATTCTCGATTTTTTTTTTTTTAAGAATATTCTCGAGACCATTCTCGATTTCGAGAATTTTTTGAGAATATCGCAGTAATGGTTTAGCGATGAAGAATAAAGCAATAAAATTTAGCGAAATTTTTTAAAACTTTTCTCTCTACTCTACTCTACGATTACTCACAAAAAAGAAAAAGGGGTTGTTCGATTACTACTGCTGTTTTTGTTGCTTCCAGGGAATGCCCGACGTGTGAAAAAGGAAAGCGAGGTTGCCGCTATAATTCTAGATTTTTTAACCATGGAAATAAATAGGTACTCAATACAAAGACCTGAAATAATCATATTTATTTTACTTAAACTAACAAAACAAAAAATTGTTCTATCTGTAGTATCGTATTAACGTTTGTAATTTATCTGAATTTTACTTGTTAAACGTAGGTATATTTTATTAATTCTATGAATCTAATATGTGACTTAACAGAGGGATTCATAACAGCGCTTCTTTTGATGCACGTGTTAAATATAGTAGACCATACAGTTAACCAGACAAATTGTGAACGCTGGAATCTTTGATTTACTTAAAACGTAATCAATGCAGCATATTCTACAAGAAGTCTATGAGAATACTACTTTAATTAAATATCAACCATTCGACCCCAATAATATATGTCAATGTTAATCCCTTGCATCCACGCAAATAATAAGAGAGAAAGCTAAGTTATGGCAAACTTGCATACCCAATTTAAAGTTTATTAACATACCGTCGAGTAATTTGGAAAATTATGCGGAGATATTCGTAAATCACCGAAAATTGTATTTTTTGTTTTAATATCTTCCTGGTTTTATTTACAAAGATGGTACCAACTAAAGACCTGTTATAGAATAGAATAGATTGTTTTCATTTTAAAGAAATCAAAGATTCCAGCGTTCACAATTTGACTGCTTAGCTGTATAATATTGTCCACGTATGGTCCACTATACTTAACACATACATCAAAAGAAGCGCTGGCATCAACTTTCCTGTTAGGGCACATAAAAGATTCATAAAATTAATAAAATATACATTCAAGAAGTATAATTCAGATAAATTACAAAAATAAATTAGATAATATACGTAGAAAGTTTTTGTTTTGTTGGTTTAAATAAAATAAATATGTGGTATTTAGTAACAGGTTATTGTACGTACTTATTGTAGAGGTGACAAAATATCGAATGATAGCGGCAACGTCGCTTTCCTTTTTCACGCGTCAGCAATTCATAAGTAGCCCCAGAAATCGCTGTAGTAATCGAACAAATATATCATAGTATTTTTTTTGCGACGTTTTCAATTATTACCCCAATAGCATCAAATATTTGTAAAATATTTTTTTAATGTTAAATAAATATTATATGTTTTTTAAATATTTGCTATCTAAAAGAAATATTTATTAAATATTTGCTTTATAATATTTTTTATGAAATATTTATAAAATATTTTTGAAATGTTTGAATAGTAATATTTATATTGAAATTCAGAACAAATATTTCTTAAGTATTTAGTTTACAATATTTTTTATTAAATATTTTATAAATATTTTTTATATGTTTCAAAAGTAAATTTATATTGTAATATATAGAAAATATTAAACAAATATTTCTTAAGTATTTGGTTTACAATATTTTTTTATTAAATATTTTATAAATATTTTTTATGTTTCAAAAGTAAATTTATATTGTAATATATAGAAAATATTAAACAATCATTTATTAAGTATTTTGTTTACAACATCTTTTATTAAATATTTTATAAATATTTTTTATATATTTGGAAAGTAAATTTATACCTATTGTAATATATAGACAATATTAAACAAATATTTCTTAAGTAAATTTGGTTTATTTACAATATTTTTATTGCTTAAATATTCTGTAAATATCTATTTTTTATGTTTTATAATATATTATATTTTCGACAACTGGAATTGGACTCCCGGTGGAGGCATTCTACCAATAACCCCTCGATACTTAATTTACTTTTCGTGTCCGGTTCAGACACTCATTTTCCAATAATTAGCAGCCGCTATGGCCTTGTCATTTCCAAGAAATAAGTCCTCCATGCTGCAGGGCTGTTCAAGCATTGGGCAGACCAAGAGGTGATTCGGGTCCTGGATTGCATCACAGTCGCACCTTGTGTCTTCGTTGGTCGGAAGTAGTCCCCATCTAGCCATGTTCGTCTTGCATCTCGGGACTCCAGCTCTTATTCGATTTAGGGTCCTCCATACAGGAAAGGGGCATTGGCCTCCAGGAGCAAGTTCCTCTCTAATATTGTTCTGACCCAACTCCTCCCTCCACCTCTCGACGCGATTCCTCTCCGCCGAACCCTCCATTGCTCTGGTTCGGAAAAGAAAACTCTTTCTAGATCTGACACGTTTATTCGGTGGTTGATGGCCATGCAGAGGGTGTCTTGGGTCGTTTTGTTGTTTTTTCCTTTCAAAATCGGCAGCAACCTCGCGTCGAATATGTGGTGGGGCGATTCCAATTGGAGGGTATAGTCTTTGAACAGGGGTGGGTTTTAGGCATCCAGTCACTATCCGAGCCGTCTCATTGACGGCTATGTCGACGTGTTTTGCATGTTTTGAACCACTCCAGACCGGGGCTGCATATTCAGCGGCTGATATACATAGGGCCAACGCGGATGTTCTTAGGGTTTGTGGATCGGCTCCCCAGAATCTATTTGTCAGTTTCCTAAGGATGTTGTTGCGCGCACTTACTTTGGCCTTAGTATTTATGCAGTGCTGCTTAAAGCTTAGTGTACGATCCAGGGTGACACCCAGGTATTTTGGTGCTTGAAAATGCTGCAGTTTGATTCCACGCCAAACAATGTTCAACTCTCGCCTTGCCTTTTTGTTGTTGAGGTGAAAAGCACAAATCTGCGTCTTACTAGGGTTTGGCCTAAGATGGTTGGAGTAGAAGTGTAAGCAGAAAGCTCCTCCAAAGCTTCCGACAGTCCGGCTTCCACCTCCTCAAAAGTTTTGCCCTGAGCGGCTACGGCTATATCGTCCGCGTAGATGAAATGTCTGGTACTATCCGGGAGAGGCTGGTCATTGGTATATATATAATATATAGTGTTGGCGCCAGCACACTTCCCTGAGGCAGTCCGTTGTTCTGGTTTCTCCACCTGCTATTTTTTCCCATCAAACTAACATGGAACCGTCTGTTCTGAAGTAAAGTACCAATTATGCGGGTGAGGTGGAAGTCCCGTGTTATTTCATAGATTTTCGTCAGCAGCCTTCTGTGATTAACAGTATCATATGCCGCCGTAAGGTCAATAAATACAGCACCGGTGATCTGCCTTTCCTCATAGCCATCCTCGATAAATTGAGTCAAGTTCAGTATCTGTCCGCAGCAGGACTTGCCTGATCGAAAGCCGGCTTGTTGCGGGATAAGCCTCTCCTGTAGTACCCCATTTATTCTATTAAGAATGAGCCTCTCGGACAACTTATAGAGATGACACAGCAACAAAACAGGCCTGTAACTTTTTGGGTCGTTGGAGTCCTTACCTGGCTTGAGCAGAGCAATTACTCTTGCCTTCCTCCACATTTTTGGTATCACCAGGCCAGTGGCACAAGCATTAAATAACTCGAGCAGCCACTGTAGCGTTGTCCCACCAAATTTCATTATCTGCTCAGTCCTCAGGTCATCAATACCGGGTGCTTTACCCCTCGATAACAAGGACAAAGTACTCTAAAGAAATTTGGTAGTGACGTCACTTTCTGTAGTCTATTTTCATTTGACATCATTGCTTCTATTTTATCCATAGACAATTTACCTTATAAACTGTCTATGATTTGATCTAGATAGCTGTGTTGCCCTTGCATCGACAAGTGGCATTTTCAGATCATCCATAATTCCTGATATACTTGGAAATAGGTTTTCTTATGTAATGTCTTTACTATTTTTGCTTATAAGATAACATTATAACTATGTTAACCTAGTTATTTTCAGAAGCCTAATATAATTTTACAGATTTAGATATTCTATTGGGAATATTTTGTTAAATAAAAAAATTAAATAGCCAAAGTACAGTTAGGACACGCGAAAGGCTCGAGTCAATCTGGCAACGTAGCAACACCTGTTAGTCATTCTGTTTGGTTAATAATACCGCTCGCAATTTCGCCGGTGTGTTTTAATTTTGGTGTATTTAGTGAAAAATGTAGTGTTTCCAATTCAAATAGTGTTTAAACTATAGTTTTAAAATGCCGTATCGATGTTGTGTAGTCGGTTGTAAGGGTAATTATACCGCCGGCCCTACAGTACGTGTATTTCGTTTATTCCTAAATGAACAACAGGATTTTATTCCCAATGCAAACAGTAGAGTTTGTGAGTATCATTTTACAGAAGAGGATTTTATTTTGACGATTTCCCAACAGGACACGAAAACGGGTGAGATCGTTTCAGTTAAATTAAATTTACCAAGATTAAAAAATAATAGCGTACCTACCTACCGACTAAGTTTCCAAATTGCCCGAATTACTTAACAAAAACTGGAACGCATCGAAAAAGTAGGGAAGAAAAGCTTAAAGAACTAGACTAAATACAATTTCAACAAGGTATTGAAGAAAGTAAGTTCGATGGATATTCTTTCTTTGGACTCCGAACAAGACAATAATTCTGAGAATAGTTACTTAGTACATATTTTAAAATAATATTTATGAAAGATTTGAAGTTAATATTTATAAAATGCTTTAAGTTAATATTTATACCATATTTTGATATAATATTTATACATTGTTTTACGCTAATATTTATAACATATTTTAAAATAATATTTATGAAATATTTTCAGCTAATATTAATAAAATGTTTTTGTATATATTAGTTACATATTAGTTTCATATATTTATAAAATATTTAAAACTAATATTTAACAAATATATACAAAAATATTTCATAAATATTTAATAATCTGTGGCTTCAAATATTTAAGTAATATATTTTTTAAATATTTAATAAATATTTGATGCTATTGAGGTACTTATTGATTGTATTAAAAATCCTTGCCACACCCTACTCCGCTGGTGTTTACTAATCCGCTCCGAATCTTTAAGCCATTAAATTCCGCGCGGAGTCGGAATTTTAACGCTCTCTCTCCCTTCTGTCCTTGTTTCACATATGAATGTTTGATGCAAATAAACATGATATTCATGAATGAAGGGTTGTTCTATTCTATAAGAGGTCTTTGGTATCGACCTAATTTTACATTTGCATCTGTACTTTTTATAACCTATCATATAATGTTCCCTCAGGTTTTGTGACGCCATCATCAAGTATTTTTTCGTCAAATATGGATCTACACTAATAAGATATTATCAATTACATTATACAGGGTCCTGTCATAGTAGGTACGTCGGGCTTCCATTGCTCCTATACGAATTAAGTTAGGAATTCCATTCATATGCTGACTTATACTGTAACACGGGATGCATTTTAGAAAAAGGTTTTCCCACCAGGGTGGCCCAAAAAAGTGCGATACCTAACATAAAGTTGTATTTTCTTAAATGGGACACCGTTTTTATTTTTAGGTTTGTATTAGTGTCCTTATAATTTTATTGAATTTGCTTTGGTAGTTTAGACAATTCTGTAGTTTAGGAGAAATAAATTAAAAACTAAAAAAAAAGTCTTGCAGCCCTGAAAAAAATCAAATAAACAATCTAAAACTATTATTTTAATTGCGGCATTGTGTGAGATTAATATCAAAGGGTCAAAAGACACTATACCATAAATAGGTTGTACCTATTTAATACAGGGTGTTCAAAATATGATTTAAAATATTACACACTTTGTTTTCAAGTTCTCAAGTTTTTCAAATGAAAATACAAAAAAATGGAATTAAGACAAGATGTTCGGAAAGAAAAACTGAGTAAGAATATAAAATTTTAAAATTGTATGTCTCTCTCTGATGTATATTATTTAGTAGTGATTTATCGTATTTTAGTGGGTGCCAATCTATCAGATTTTGAGGTTAGAAAATCGTTTTTAATGTTTTGTTCCTAAAGTTTGTTTAAAACTGATTTGTCGTCGTTTTTTTAGTTTAAAAAGCAAGAGAACAAGTCAATTAAACTTACCTTATCAAATAGAAAGCAAACAACACAGCAATTTTCGATGTTATCACATACCTAACCTCAAGTCAAATATTAGTTGGTAACGTTTAACAATTTGCCAAAAACTTGGGACGTGGCAAAAAACATTTTCAAGCACAATTTCGCGATCAGAAGTTTAAAAAAGCTTAACTACAAACAATGCAGAAGTACACGAAAACTAGAAATCCGAAATATTAAACACCCACAATCCACTTTACGAACTTATGCGCGAGGTGTTCTTTTGACAACTTAGCTAAATAGATATTTTTACATTTCTGTTTAAAAGAAGCAAAATGAAAGTACCTTATAACAAAGAATACTTACAAAATAAATCCACAGAAAAAAACGTAACAACAAAAATGGCGCCGAGCCGGTTCTGGAGTACCTACATAAATTGGATGTCATTAAAGAAGAACAACTTAATAACAAGAGGGTTGTGCGCATGCCCAATCATGTTGGGCGCCAAGAGATGTGACCGGCGAGCCGTGCGTACAAACGTATTTTTTCACCCATAAAACGTAACTTTTGTTTCCGCATGAAATAAGCTGTAAGGATCTAAAGGTATACGTCTATATGTTATAGCTCGCTGTTACCTACTTAATTAAGAATTTTCCTTAGGAAAATAAATATGAGGTTTTTGAAGACCACCCTCACCCACCTCTGATGCACTACCCTCCTACAATTTAAAATTCTAAATGGCACAAGTACTCCACTTGTGGCTCCCCTCTGAAAAAGTTATCGCAAATGCTTTTCAGCGACAGCAAAATTAATGAGACAATGTTAGCAAAATTTTGAGAAATATTTTAAAAGTGGCTTTTGCAAAATTTGGCAGGAAAAAATGAAATTACTTACTTAAAAATCAAAGGTGCTTGATGGTAAATCAAGATTTAAGCTAACCACTTTGTGACATAAATATTTCTGACAATGTCATTCGTTATTGATATCACAGTCAAAATTGCCTGGTTAGTTAATTATTTTATTTTTAGTTTTAAAGTGCCTAGAATTCCAAAACAATTAAAAATTGGGATAGGATATAATATAAAAAAAAATTGTGTGTGCTTAAGACCACACGACAGAAGTGAAAACTTAAACAAGGTTAATTCAGTACCCACAAAAAAGTGCTAAACGCGCATAAAGAAGTTTTCACTTCAAAAATAACATAAACTTGGAATACGGGATAATTTTACTGCATACGAAAAAAAATTGTGTGTGCTTAAGACCACACGACAGACGTGAAAACTTCAACAAGGTGAAATTAACAATATCAAATACACGAGTGTCTAGACAACGCACACTGACTGTTTCCACGTCGATACGTCGATACTGAATGCGACCGATGGCGGCATGCTCTTTCATATAACGTTCATTCGGGTCAGGGTCAGTTCGGATTGAATATAGCAGTTGAATTCGAGCGTAGCACACCCGAGTCTGACGCGTGACGGCGACGCGTGACGGCTCAGTTTAATTCAGTGCCCACAAAAAGTGCTAACCGCGCCTAAAGAAGTTTTCACTTTAAAAAGATATTTCCTAAAATTGAACAACCCTTGAATTTTTACATCTTCAACAGAAGTCAGAAATCATAATAAATTAGGTCCACGGAATAAGCAATTACGGTAAAACTAATTACCTTACTTCACTCTACGTAAATATATAATTTAAAAAATGCCAGAACATACCTGAGACGCAACAAGTGTCGCACACTGTTTCCACGTCGACTGATGCGGCAGGGCGGCAGCGGCATGCTCTTTCATATAACGTTTACGAATAAACAGACCGGAAGGTCAGAGTCAGTTCGGATTGAATATAGGAGTCGAATTCGAGCGTTACACAGCCGAACCTGACGCCTGACGCTAACGCGTGATGGCTCAGTTTAATTCAGTGCCCACAAAAAGTGCTAAACGCGCCTAAAGAAGTTTTCACTTTAATAAGAGTTTTACATAAGAAATTTGTTACCCCACGCGTTAGTAATAGAAACTACGGGTTTGTTCCATTCTTGAAAATTGGCTTATGCACAATATCTACTTTACATAAACAGATTGACACAATTTTAAAAACCTCCTATATGAAAAATCTGAAAGATAACATATAAAATCAAAAATTGCGTGGTCTTTGTAAAACAGTAATAAAATCGCCCTGCATTAGGTATGATGTATGATACCTATTGTAAAGCCAAAACCAACCAATGAGATCACCGTATTTGAAAAAGGTAAACATAGGTCGAGTACAAGAAAATAGGATTAGAATTAGAAGAGTCGCCATTAAAACAGTTTTTAATGCATTTAATGGTCCTTAAACCTTTGTTAAAAAAAAACATGATAAGTATACCTTTTCAATCTCTTTTAGGTGGAGTTGGTAAAATGGTTGGCGGTATGCTACCTGGTAAGTTTTGTTTTGTGTTTTATTTCTACAGTTATAGGCATTGAACACCGTTATTTTTTACTTCCAATTTTTCTTTGTTAATATGCATAATATTAAAAAACGTTTACATATAAAAGCCACACAGAATTGCAATATATAGTAAGATATGAAGTTAAAAATTTTAATATCAAATCAAAAACAACTAGAACAATGCGGTGGCCCCTCCTAAGGGGTAAAAGTTTCATTCCGCAACACCAAATATTTGTAAGATAATTAAATATGGTTAAATTTTCAAGCCTTTTTTAGATAAATCTTTTAAAAAGGAAGGTTTGAAAATTTCATCTATAAATCAGTGAAAATTTAATTTAATTTTACTTAAATTACATGTTATCACTTATCAAAAACTAACTACGGACGGGGCGTACTTTTACCCCCCCCCCCCCCCTCCCCCCTTACAAGGTAGAGAAAAACGATTTCTAAGGTTGTTAATAATTCAATCAATAATAGCCGTTTCATAGGTTAGTAGTGGAAAATAGTATATAGTATTTTATTAACCAAGGGTTAGAAATTTAAGATGCCAGTAGTATTAGCTAATTTACACCGTGGTTATTTTTTTTTTCACTACACAAGATTCTTATTTTTACAGTAAGTATTAATATTAATTTAAAAAAAAAGTATATGCAAATATCACTTATAAAGATTTCGTGATTTCCCCAACATATCAGATAAAGTATACAAAGCATTTGAAAATCGTATATCTGTACCCCAGAGGTAAAGTGTACTAAGTCCACTTTTCGCTAAAAACTAATTAACTGTTCTATGTCACTTGGATTTTTACGCTCTATCGAGAAAAAAAATCGTAATACACCTTATTACGTCTGTTGAGGAGTTAGTTAGTTTTAAATAATACCAAGTCACAACAACTTCAACAAAAGTCAGAGGTAAACTATACCACATGCTATACTAATTGGACATAGTATTGTATCACTCATATAATATGTCCTATACCCATGGACTTAGTACTGTTTTACTTTTTTATACTTCTTTATTATGTACTATAATATTTTTGTTAATCCTAAGTTTAGTCTCGTTCCTTAGTAAGGGTTAAATAAAATATGTTTAATAAACGTTTTTTTTTTAACATTTATGACTTTTGATCCGAAAAAACGTCCATTATATAAATTGAACTGTACCAAGTCCACGTTGGTAACCAAAAATTTCAGTGGTAAAATATACTAAGTCCTTTTGATGAAAAACTAAAAGGTTTTTTGAAAACTAAGTTTATTGTACATAAAACAATACATATTTATGGACTCAGTGTAAACTACTTATCCCTAACTAGCTGTATAAAACAGCAGTAGACTAAATTCATGGTTTAGTTTCTTTATTTCGCTTTCCTGTAAAAATTACTTTATGTGACATAGTACACTTTACCTCTGGGGTACAGATATGGTTTAAGTACAATGATCTCTAGAGTCTAGCAACCTTAGGAAAACCAAATAACCTTTTGTTGAACGCCGGTATGCCGATAGGCATAAATTTTTTATTTTTCTCGCACATTATAATGTCATGTCAATTTAAATATAATATGGGGATTCAAACAGTAAGATTTTTATTGATTTATTTGATAGTAAATCAAGATTTAAGGTACCACTTTGATCTGTGCGATAATCATTTCTGCCTGATTTTGTAAAACACTAATTTTATTAGTATTTTTTTATTAGTTCGCCCTGTATACTTGATGCCTATTGTAAAGCCGAAACTAACCAATGCAATGGGACCACTGAATTAAAAAAAAGTTAAACATATAGCTCGAGTACAAGAAAATAGGATCAGAATAAGACAAGTCAATTAAAACAGTTTTCAATGCATGTATTCGTCTTTAAACATTCGTTCAATAAAAATATGACAGTTTTCTAATCTCTTTCAGGTGGACTTGGTGGTGGTCTGTCTGGTAAGTTTTGTTTTAATTTCTACAGTTAAAGGCATTGATCACTAGTAATTTTTTTCTTCCAATTTTTCTTTGTTAATATGCATAATATTAAACAATGCTTACATATAAAAGCCACACAGAATTGCAATATACATACCTATAGTAAGATACGAAGTTAAACATTTTAATATAAAATTTCTAAAATTTTGATTTTGGAAATAATAATTTTAAATTTGAGACGTTACCGTTGTCATTGTGGTTATTACTGAGGAAAAAAATAAGTTCAAATCAAATAGTTTGTTCATAATCCTGGAAGTAAGAGTATTCTGAAAAGTGCTGATACGCCCTCTGCCGGAGCAAAATAACTAACAATGCGGTAGCCCCTCTTAAGGGGTAAAAGTTTCATACTGCAACACCAAATATTTTTAGGATAATTAAATAATATGGTTAAATTTTTAGGCCTTTTTCATATAAATCTTTTAAAAAGGAAGGTTTGAAAATTTCATCTATAAATCAGTGAAAATTTGATTTAATTTATCTTTAAATTTGAAGAAGTAGTCCATACTTCAAGTGGAGTTGAAAGTATGAAAAGGAAAGAAAAACACAAAGTCTTCCTCCACAAAATTTAATAGAATAAAAAATTCTTGTTTGAAGGTCTGTTGACATGTTTCGAACGTAGAAATGTTCATTATCAGGAGACAGAAAAATTTATTTTATGCTGATGGTGTTAGCAAAAGAGAAAATTATAACCTTAATGGAGCTAGCTTTTATGGACTTAAAAAATTGAAGTGTAGAAGAAACATGATATGAAGAAAATTGATAATGGTTATACCATACTGAGTATTAGAAAACTTTAATAACGGGGGTCTAAACCAACCAAATAAAATGGGGAAGAAGAAAAAACCTTTCTAAGAAGGTGTCGAATATTATTTAAATTTAAAAAAAAACTTAACAAACATAATATGTCCACATTATGAGGATAAAATTGTAGTATCACAATAATATTACGTTGTAATCCTCAGTACCCCAAAAACACTTTTTTTTCCATAAACCTCAATTAAGGTTCTAATTTTCTCTTTTGCTTACACCATCAGCATAAAATAAATTTTTCTGTCTCCTGATGATAAACGTTTCTACATTCGAAACATGGAGAGACCTATAAACAGGAATTTTTTATTCTATTAAATTTTGTGGAGGAAGACTTTGTGTTTTTCTTTCCTTTTCATTCTTTCTTATCTTTAAATGTTATCACTTATCAAAAACTAACTTACGGTACGGGCAGGGCGTATACTTTTACCCCACCTTACAAGGTAGAGATAAACGATTTCTAAGGTTAATAATCGATCAATTTAAGCCGTTTTATAGGTTAGTAGTTGAAAATAGTATATTATTAACCAAGGGTTAGATAGCTAATATTATTGCCCGAACGTCGAGTTTAAATCACGAAGAGCGGAGCGACGAGAAATTTAAGATGCCAGTAGTATTAGCTAACTTACACCGTGGTTATTATTTTGTTTTTTACTACTAACACATTTACAAGATCCTTATTTTTACAGTAGTATTAGTATTATTATAAAAAAAAAATTGTGTGTGCTTAAGACCACACGACAGAAGTGAAAACTTCAACAAGGTTAATTCAGTGCCCACAAAAAAGTGCTAAACGCGCCTAAACAAGTTTTCACTTCAAAAATAACATAAACTTGGAATACGGGATAATTTTACTGCATACGAAAAAAGATATTTCCTAAAATTGAACAACCCTTGAATTTTTACATCTTCAACAAAAGTCAGAAATCATAATAAATTAGGTCCATGGAATAAGCAATTACGGTAAAACTTTACTTCACCCTACGTAAATATATAATTTAAAAAATGCCAGAACATACCTGAGACGCAACAAGTGTCGCACACTGTTTCCAAGTCAACTGATGCGGCAGCGGCAACGTTTACGTATAAACAGACCGGAAGGTCAGGGTCAGTTCGGATTGAATATAGGAGTCGAATTCGAGCGTTACACAGCCGTTGCCGTCGCGCGTGACGGCTCAGTTTAATTCAGTGCCCACAAAAAGTGCTAAACGCGCCTAAAGAAGTTTTCACTTCAAAAAATTAGATGCAAATATCACTCATAAAGATTACGTGACTTCCCCAACATATCAGATAAAGTAGGTATACAAAGCGTTTGAAAATCGTATATGGTTTTAGTAGGTACAATGATCTCTAGAGTCTATACTAACTATCACGAATAGTCTCGTTTTAAAACAGATGACAGCGATTATTTGTCATCGATCAGCTGATATTGGGACATAATAATATCCCTAGATTTGTAGCGGACCGTAATGAGCCCAAACACCGAGTTATAAATTGCGTTTTTGTTACATTTAATTGTAAATACCTACAATTATTATTCATTTGACCAAAAATTTAGATACAGGTTAAAATGTTTTAATTCTTTTTCATTAGAGATCATAATTATTAATGTGTGCCTTGCTCGTTAGTTGATGTCATCAATAAGTAATAAGTTTTATTTCATCTGAACGCCGTTTTTGTCGAAAAGTTAGTTTGTAAAATTTTTGTTCTTAAAATGTTTGTTCGTTAAGGTTAGGTTTCTAATGTATAATTTTTGCATTTTACATTATCTAGATATCCTTTTCTGTTTTAAGAAAAATAAGTAGAAATTAAGTATTTCCCTGACTTAGGTAGGTAGGGGAGAGTTGGACAAAACCGGGTAGGTTGATAAAACCGGGTATCGCCTAGTTCTACCAAATGCCAAAACAGATTTCCATATTATTAACCTCTAAAAAGCAGCTATTTGATTTTGAAGGAATTATTTTTAATATTGTTATTAGAAAATATTATTATTGTTTGGTAATAGTAAGGTAATAGTAAGTAAAATTATGTTACTATAATAGTTAAAATACCTAACCATATTAGTATGTAATAGGATAGCGAACAAATATATAATTCTATTTTCTGTGTCTACGTACCTTACATAAGTAAAATTATTATTTGATATTACTATTATTATTGTTTATATGACAATAAAACAAAGTTTTTAACATAAAGTTAGCCTACATACAAGTTTAGAAATGTAACTGTATCAATAAATTGCATTTTAACAAACAAATTCCATAAAAACCACTTTTGGGTCTACGTACCTTACGTAAGTCAAAAACTGTTAAAGTAGGGTTTCCACTGACAGAAAAATTGAATCCCTGGCTAAACTAAAGCTTTTAAGGTCGTAGACAATGATGTTTCTTGAATGATGAAAGAGTTTTGGACTTCCATTGTCTTTATTTGTTTTAAATCACAACGTTTCAACTGGTAAGTATCTCCAGTCGTCTTCACCTGAAGACAATAGAGACAATGGAAGTCCAAAACTCTTTCATCATTCTAAAGCTTTTAACTTTATGTTAGCCTACATACAAGTTTAGGAATGTAACTGTATCATAACCAACAAATTCTATAAAAACCGTATTTGGGTATTCGTACCTTACGTTAAGTCAAAAACTGTTAAATTAGGGTTTCCATTGACAGAAAAATTAAATCCCTAGCTATATTGAAGCTTTTAACTTTATGTTAGCCCACATACAAGTTTAGAAATAATGTAATTGTATCATAACCCACAAATTCCATAAAAAACATTTTTGGGTCTACGTACCTTATGTAAGTCAAAAACTCAAGTAGGGTTTCCACCAGAAAAATTAAATCCCTGGCTATATTGAAACTTTTAACTTTGTTAGCCCACATACAAGTTAAGAAATGTAACCGTACCATAGCCAACAAATTCTATAAAAACCATATTTGGGTCTACGTACCTTACGTAAGTCATATATGGGGATTTTCTTGACAGTGAATGTAATAACTTGAATTCAATTAGTTTATGTTGAACTGTAGGTATTTTACCTATAGGTATAATCTGAACAAATAAAACGAAAAAAAATCTGTTCTAAATATGAGTGACAGAATCCTATTTTAAGTTGTATTTCAGTTAGTTTAGTATTTTTAAGGTTTGGATATTTATAATATTATAAACTTTTTAAATCTATTTTGACACTTTATCTTTAAACCATATAGAAATTCATGCTTATTATTACCTACCTTAAATTATAATATTTATAAAACAAAACTTTCAAAATAAATTATTAGGTGGTACCTATTACTTATTATTTGGCAATATTAAAGCGGTAGAACCGAGGAGGCTATTGCATAAATTGTTTTAGAAGGTATCACATGTATAATTTTTAAGTCCGGTCCTGTAATTCATGCCAATTTATAAAAATTTAATAGACCAAAATTGACAGAGTGTTACATGACTTTGCCCCCATCTTGCGAGAGTATTCAAGATTTTTACTATAGCAACGTCAGGCGTGATGATTTCGATAGGTGGCCGCTTGTGAACAGCAGATATCAAAATAGATGTGTCGCTCCCGAGCATAATCGTAAAAAAAATAAATAATCTCCTTTCACATGTTATTCTTGTTCTTCAGTAAGTTTCCTGCAAGCTTGTTGCAAACAGCAAATCTTCCCCCATTTTTGTTTCGTTTGTAAAGTTTTCTTTTATAAACTTACTGCAAGTCTACTTAATGGTCTTTTTAATTTGCTAGTGGTAAAGTTACTAATGTTAACTTACAAAAGGTAAACAAAGTATGAAACAATAGCAAACAATTAAATTAATGGGAAGAGTTTTTTTGGACCCTTTCGTTTCGTCAGAATGTCAGAACAGAACCATACCCAGTCCCCATGACGCATTTCGCCACAAGGATCTAGGATATGACGAAAAAAGGGAATCGGTTGATTTAACTTCAACTTAAACAGATGAAAGCTAAAGAGATGATATAGAGAATAAGATGTCGTTACATCTCATGATGCTCAAAGATTTCCGTGCCTACAGTGCTCAGAGCCTCTATTAATGTTTTCGATTTACCGTAAAGTGCTATCGGCATCAGTTGATGACAGTGGCGGAACTTCAAAATTTGGGCCCCCCCGCAAAATTCAATTAAAGGCATCTTGTAAATAAAAAATTAAGCACCAGAAATTTTTGAAACGTATGTGTTTATTAGATAGGTACCTACTTAACACTAACAACTAATAACAAATAACAATAACTGACTTTAAAATTCTTTACGGCGACTTTTAGCATTTGCAAAGTTTCTAATGACCTCTTTTAAATTAAATTTTGAGGCCTCATCAGCTTTAATAGCCAAAATTGCAAGACCGCTCAATCTTTCTTCTATTGTTGTTGTGCGCATATAACTTTTAATCAGTTTTAGTTTGCTAAATAATCTTTCCGCAGTTGCTGTAGTAACGGGAATTGTTAAATATAACAGTTAAGAACTAATTACGCTATTGAAACTCGACCTTAATGCGCTATATTTAATAATTAATAGTTCTGCTAGTTCTTTTACCGATTTAAGATCAGAAAGTTCATCCCTAAGAATTGACACTAAGTTTATTATTTGAATAGGAAATTCTTCTGAAATATCATCTTTGTAATGGGTTATTAAATTTTCTGCGCATTTAAAAAGTTGATCTTGTGGGAGTGTAACTAGTGTTTTGGATTTAAAAATTCGAATATTTCACAAACACGATACAAGCCAATAAATCTATTGTTTAGTTCTCCATATTACATACATTGATTCGGAAAACATCTGCCTCGCTATCAAAACGATGGTCCAGAGCCAGTTCATCATAAAGGCGCTTAGCGACCGGTCTTCTTATTTTCCTAAATTCATTACTAACGCTCCATTTTCTAGTCATTTCTACAGCTTCATCCCTTAGAGTGTTATAGTCATTTCTTAATTTGTTTAAATCAACATAAACCCTTTTTAATGCATCTACAGCTCTTGAAATGTCCATATCGTGAGCTTGCAGTAATTTTGACGCAAAGTTTACGTTACACATTATTTTTTCAAGTATGATAGTTTTAAAAATAAATTCAAATGTAGTAATTTTTGTTTTAATATTATCAGCTTCTGTTCGCTCGTCTTTCTTATTACTACACAAAATTATTTTATCCAGTGCTTTGATGATGTCCATAAATCTCAACTTTTTTCGTTATTGTTAGAGAAAAAAAATGCTCCAGTTTTTTAAAAGGGGAAAATGCCCCCGTTCTCAGCCCCCCCCCCCCCCCCGCACTGCTACCTTTTGCTGTATGGTAGTTCCGCCACTGGTTGATGCCCGTTGCTTACATTACCACTAACATTGATTTTATTGGATCTTTCCATAATTTGAGGTGGAGCTCACGCTAGGCGTGAAGTAATGGCTTCTTTATGCTCCGTGCGACCGTCCTTTGCATTCTCAGACCAAGCACGGTCTGAGCTTGCATTAGTGTCATTATGTTGCTCTAGAGAACGTCGCGATTTTTATTATTTTTTACGTTTGAGCGCTTTAGTATCCGTAAAGTACTTTTGATAATGGATGACCAGGAGCCGCGGGGCCCTCGGGAGTGATCCCACCGCCCAAAAAAGGGCAATTTTATACAGATCAGGAGCTGCATGAAATATAGTAAAAATCTTGAATACTCTCGCAAGATGGGGGCAAAGTCACGTGACACTCTGTCAATTTTGGTCTATTAAATTTTTATAAGTTGGCATGAAATACAGGACCGGACTTGAAAATTATACATGTGATACCTTCTAAAACAATTTATGCAATAGCCTCCTCGGTTCTACCGCTTTAATATTGCCAAATAATAAGTAATAGGTACCTACCTAATAATTTCTTTTGAAAGTTTTGTTTTATAAATATTATAATTTAAGGTAGGTAATAATAAGCATGAATTTCTATATGGTTTAAAGATAAAGTGTCAAAATAGATTTAAAAAGTTTATAATATTATAAATATCCAAATCTTAAAAATACTAAACTAACTGAAACACAACTTAAAATAGGATTCTGTCACTCATATTTAGAACAGATTTTTTTTGTTTTATTTGTTCAGATTATACCTATTGGTAAAATACCTACAGTTCAACATAAACTAATTGAATTCAAGTTATTACATTCACTGTCAAGGAAATCCCCATATATGACTTACGTAAGGCACGTAGACCCAAAAGTGGTTTTTATGGAATTTGTTTGTTAAAATGCAATTTGTTGA
This sequence comes from Polydrusus pterygomalis, assembly GCA_963969555.1. Taxonomy (NCBI): domain Eukaryota; kingdom Metazoa; phylum Arthropoda; class Insecta; order Coleoptera; family Curculionidae; genus Polydrusus; species Polydrusus pterygomalis. Next base: position 39,539,042 of record OZ018379.1, read on the forward strand.
AACAGTTACATTTCTAAACTTGTATGTAGGCTAACTTAATGTTAAAAACTTTATTTTATTGTCATACAAACAATAATAATAGTAATATCAAATAATAATTTCACTTATGTAAGGTACATAGACACAGAAAATAGAATTATATATTTGTTCGCTATCCTATTACATACTAATATGGTTAGCTATTTTAACTATTATAGTAACATAATGTTACTTACTATTACCTTACTATTGCCAAACAATAATAATATTTACTAATAACAATAATAAAAATAATTCCTTCAAAATCAAATAGCTGCTTTTTAAAGGTTAATAATATGGAAAGCTGTTTTGGCATTTGGTAGAACTAGGCGATACCCGGTTTTATCAACCTACCCGGTTTTGTCCAACTCTCCCCTACCTACCTAAGTAAGGGAAATACCTAATTTCTACTTATTTTTCTTGAAACAGAAAAGGATATCTAGATAATGTAAAATGCAAAAATTATACATTAGAAACCTAACCTTAACGAACAAACATTTTAAGAACAAAAATTTTACAAACTAACTTTTCGACAAAAACGGCGTTCAGATGAAATAAAACTTATTACTTATCGATGAAATCAACTAACGAGCAAGGCACACATTAATAATTATGATCCCTAATGAAAAAGAATTAAAATTTTTTAACCTGTATCTAAATTTTTGGTCAAATGAATAATAATTGTAGGTATTTACAATTAAATGTAACAATAACGCAATTTATAACTCGGTGTTTGGGCTCATTACGGTCCGCTACAAATCTAGGGATATTATTATGTCCCAATATCAGCTGATCGATGACAAATAATCGCTGTCATCTGTTTTAAAACGAGACTATTCGTGATATTTGGTATACTACCTGAAAATGCACCCGTTTTAACGACAGAAATAGCCGCACTGGGAAATGAGTAGCGTCGGAAAAATAGCCGCAGCGAAAGGGTTAATTTTTACTTCGAGCAACATTTTAATTGTAAAAGGTATGCAAGTTTATTAATGGAAAGATACAAAAAAAATTATATAAGCAACTTTGCACTTGTAAGTAACCAATAAATGTTCATTTCAGTACTTTCAAAAGTTGCTTAACAGCAAACATTCAAACAAAGGTTAGGATAGCTTCACTGTCAACTCCTATAGCATTCTAGCAAAGATGAGTAACTTACCGTGTTTAGTGGGATAAACAATGTATAAATAGTATGCTTTCACCATAATATAATTAATGAAATGCACTTCCCTTACAAATTGTATGTTTCAATTGTAGGCTTACTTGGCGGAGGCGGAGGCGAAGAGGAATGTGAAGGCAACGAATATGGTAAGTTCCTAACTAGTAAATTTGACTAAACTCTCATAGTGTAACGTACTTTTTGGGATGATTAGTAGCACACAGTTGAGTGTCGCAATTATGGAGGACTTAAGGTAGGAGGCCGATCGTAATGCATTGGATTGGGTCCCAAATTAGCATCGGTAATTCAGCTTTACGAGTCGCCGTAAGATGGCGTTTTTGGAGATTTTTCAAAAATATTCGGAAAAAAACGAAATCTATAACAACAGAAGCATAGGAACATTTTGTTTAAGGATAAAAGCATATACCTTTAATAGCTAAAATATCGTAGTTCATATTTTTCCAGTTTGAATACCTCAATTATCGTAATTTGATTATACACTTGCATGATGAGTGCATTAGATAGAAAACAAATCGTCAGTTGTATCCAAAACAGCTGTTTTTTTTTTAAATAAAAATAAGATAATTCTTGCCCTTTGCCCTGGGGCATATAACAAAAAAATGCGGACAAAATAACCGAGATATTAATATAAAACAGCGTTCTAATATATCATGAAAAAATACCATACAACTGTTTTTCCCACCTGTTTAACTTTAAAGTGATTTGTTTACGTCATAGGCATACCCTCAGACCAAGCACTAGGTCTGAGGGTATACCACACTATTAATCTGCAAGAAACAATCTTTCAATGATGTGGTTTTAAAAACATAGGTACTGACTTGAAATAAAGGTGTTAAAAAACAATTAGTAGAACTTTGTGATAAGCCGTTTATAGAGTTTATTATAATATACAGTCTGTCCCCAGATCGATGCATGAAAATAGGTGAAAAAGACTGACTTTTTGAGTTGAAACTTCATCTTTTGGAGTTCAGCTGTGTTTGGGTAAAAGCATCTTGGAAATTTACAAAAAGTAATGTTATAATGTTTTTCTATAATAAAGTGCTTTTTTGTAGGAAATTCCACAAAATTTTATTAAAAGATGTCCAGTAAGAAAAACTGAGTAAGAATGTAAAATTTTATCTTTGATGTTGTGTATTATTTTTATACCACCCTCCCATAAACATTTCTTATAATTATCTAAATGTCTAATAGACGCATAAAAATAAACCGCGGTGTGTTGAAATTTTGAAAATTTACATAATTTATTATTTTGAACAACTTTTCTTAACAAAATGTTTTAATGTCTTCAGCAGGGAGGGAGGAATATAAATAATGCGAAATATCAAACTAGGCATAGGACTTAAAAATTTTTCCTATGTCTTAGGGAAAAGCCTCGGCAAAATACTTTAGGGGAAAAAATTAACTCCAAGACATAGGTAGGTACTTGATTTTTCGAAGCTTAAATTATGATACAAATTAATTTTTATCCAAGCAGGGCTGAACCCCAAAAGACGAAGTTTCAACTCAAAAAAAATTCAGAATTTCTCATTACCAAATTATGCGTAGATCCGGGGACACACTGTATATTATACCCTATGCAACTTTTCCTACTTTTACTTATAGTCGAAGAGCTAATAACACCCGTTTCATGAAGTGTTTGATGCACTTCAAAATTTTGTGTCATAGTATCTACTGGATAGATGAGCAGGTAAGCAAGTGTTGGCTAGCTCTACCTGGGGACACCAGGTACTGCGCATAGGAGAAAGGTGTCCAAAAATTTTGACCAAAAAAAGTGTTTGTTTCAGAGGCCAACAAAAAAAAATTTAAATTTAAAATGACACAAAACAAACAAATTAATAAGGAGACACATTTGAGGGGGCTAACATTTAATAAAAACACCCCCAAATTGTTTTTTTTAAAATACAAAATGAAGTGTTTGATTCACGCTGACATTTTAACAGTGTCTTAATTACATATAATAAAAAATAATTACAAAAAGGCAGACACTTTTTTTGGGGAGATACATGGTGTTAACATTTTAATTAAAAAAATATTTTTTTATTGCCATTTTCAAACCACTCTAGATAGTTTTATGAAATTTGGTACACGTCTTTTGAGCATCGAAAAGCATTTTTTTGTGTAATAATGGAGTTTCCAAACGCTAAAGACTATACAGGCCACTGCTTTCGAAGATCTTCAGCAACTTTTTTAGCTGACTCTGGAGCGGATATATTGATGCTAAAGCGACATGGAGGTTAGCGGCTGAGGGGTATATAGACGATTCTTTAGAAAATAAAAGAAAAATTTCCGAAAAAATTCTTGGTGAAAAATCTTTGGACGCTAACAACAAACGTGTTAAATCTAATGAATCCGAGTGTTCTACCAGCTCTACTAGTGGCATGGGTTTAATTGATATTGCTGTTGCAGATTCTATTTCTATTTCAAGTTCAAATTCCTCATCAATTTTACAAAGAGAAATATCTCAACGTACTGTTTTAGGTTACCCCAGCATTAATTTTAATAATATAAGTAACTGTACTGTTAATATTTATAATAAATAGGTAAAACTATAGTCTGCGTTTATATAGCTATTATTTGTAAATAAGTACTTATTATTAGCTGTTTCATTTGCCCTTTTCAAAAATTGACACTTGCCAAAAAATATTAAATTATACCTAGTCTGTGGTTACGTTTTAATTGTAAATAATTACCTGCGTTACTTTTAAGCACGTTGCTCCTGGTAACGTGCTTAAAAGTTTTTTAAGCACGCTGCGCTTAAAAAGAGGTTATTAAAAAACCATAATGACAATCGAAAAGAGGTTATTATAAAACGTCAGTAGAAAAACACTTTTGAACGTTACAAACTCTAATTTGTACACAACTTACGATTTAAAAATTAAAATGGCACGTGTCAGAAATAATAAAAACAAAAATTATCCAAACAGCGCCTTAGCCTACTAGGCCATTTTCAATGAAATAGGTTTCGTTTAGGTAATTTAATAAATCGTTTTTAAATGAAATAGAAGAACACCCGGAGACCAGCACTAAAAAAAACGCTTCCTTTCCGAAAACGGTGCACCGTAAGAAAATAAGTCAAGAGACCGAATTTGCTGTAAATTAGACGGGAATTTCAAAAATAATTTTTAAAGAAAAAGCAGTGGCGCACCATTTTTTTCTTCAAAAATATTAAATGCAAGCCCCGCACGGACGCCACTGCTAAAATTTAAAAAAATTATTTTACACAAAAAAATGCTTTTCGATACTCAAAAGACGTGTACCAAATTTCATAAAAATATCTAGAGTGGTTTGAAAATTGCAATAAAAAAATATTTTTTTAATTAAAATGTTAACACCCTGTATCTCCCCAAAAAAAGTATCTGCCTTTTTGTAATTATTTTTTATTATATGTAAATAAGACACTGTTAAAATGTCAGCGTGAATCAAACACTTCATTTTGTATTTTTAAAAAAACAACTTGGGGGTGTTTTTATTAAATGTTAACCCCCTCAAAAGTGTCTGCCTTATTAATTTTTGCGTTTTGTGTCATTTTAAATTTTGATTTCTGTTTGTTGGCCTCTGAAACAAACACTTTTTTTGGTCAAAATTTTTGGACACCTTTCTCCTATGCGCAGTACCTGGTGTCCCCAGGTAGAGCTAGCCAACACTTGCTTACCTGCTCATCTATCCAGTAGATACTATGACACAACATTTTGAAGTGCATCAAACACTTCATGAAACGGGTGTTACTAGCTCTCCGACTATTATATTTGTTTTAATAACTTAAATAGAAAACAACAGCTTAGAAATCACAAACATTTTACCTGCTCTAAAGCTGCACGAACGGTCGTTCCGCCCACCTGCGACTGACTGCAGTGTTGTCAACCGTTCAACATTGGATTTTACCAAAATGACAATAAAATTTTACCAAAACCCCAAAAAAATGGCCTACTTTATTTTTAGAATTATATTGCTGTAAATAAATATTTTTAGCATAAACAGTAAATAACCTTTGGTATTGGGCGCGGTCAAACTGTCAAACAGCATTATGTCACTAGGTAGTGACGCCTTTTAAAACAAATAATAGGTATACCTACTACAAATACAAATTTATTAGATTTTTATTTTCAAATGTGAAAAACTTAAAATAATTTTACGGTCAGCCGGATAAAACAGGAAGACATAATATTTTTTCTTACATATTAAGTATTTAACGTCAAAATTTGGTATTAGGTAAATAAAAACAAAACAAACTCTTAAAACAACTGAGAGTAAAAAAACTGAAAATAAACCCTTTTTTCCAAAAAAGGGTTTGGTAAAAAATTCTCTGATTTTGCCAGAATCAATAATCGATTTTACCAGAATTTTTAACAGGTAAAATTTTGTAAAACTACTTTACCAGATCACCTCTTCATTTTACCAGATCTAGTAAAAAAATTACCAGTATGGCAAGACTGACTGACTGGTGAGAAACCCAACACCAGTCCTTATTTTTATATACAGTAGGTATTAATCGAGGGGTAAACCGCGGTCAAAATTCTTGTTCACAAAAAGCCTGTTTACATTAGGTGCAGTCAATGCAATTGCAATAAAAAATTGCCTCAAGGCATGCGCTTTGGTGACTTTCTGATCAGCTGATGCAATTTTATTTGCATCGCGCAAAATTAGGAAATGTTCTAATTTTATTGCAAATAGCCATGCAATTTTAGTGATTTTTCTATAGTATTATTTTCAATACCAACCTGATAACAAAAGTAAACATAACCTCTACAAAAGTATTCGTTTGTATTTTGAAGCATTGGGTGTAAGTTTTTGTGATTTTCTTTAATATATTATATTTTTGAAAGTCAATATGTTTTAATTAACAAAAATCACAACAGAAAATTACAAAAACACCTACAGGAAAATCAACATAACACATAACCTCTTATTTAATCAGCTGATGTTTGGGTTGGTAATATCTGTTGTAAAGATACTTGCTTGAGATTAATTGCTTCATAATGTAAAGGTGATGTAAACGGTAATGCAATGCAATTAATTGCCTCGCTATAAACTGCATGCAGCGATTTCACCTAATGTAAACAGGCTTTAAGGCCTACTAATGCCTGCAATTCCTTATTTTAATTAACTAATATTCTTAACAAATGCCCACTAATGCCCATTAATGCCCACTAATTCCTCTAATGCCAATGGTAAATTTTACTTTAAATAAATAATAAAATGTATCTTTGTATCTTAAAGTCTGTAAATTTAAAAAATGGAAATTTATTTGACAACTTACCTTATAATATTTCAATAAAAGCCTATAACCAAGTGTCTCTATATATATCTACTTAAATGTATCTAAATATATGTACTATAAATAAGTAAATTCATAAATTTATAAAAATAGTTTTAGAAAAAAGCCATTTTATTGTCTTATGGTTATGCGTCCGCCACTGCACAAAAAATATTGTCTTCATACGTAGTTTTTGGTTAAACTGGTGAACATTACTGCAGTCTCGAGTACGCCATTTTGTTGCTCCTTTACACTTCAACCAGTAGTCAATAATGTATAAATTTTGCCTGCCGGCAATATAATGTCGCTTCAATATCGCCATGCATTTTGTTGTATTTTAAATTAGAAATTAATTTAAAAAAAAATATTTAATGTTCAAAACGGTAGATCTTCCGCAAAAACTGTATGTGTGTTTCAACATTGCAGACATATAGAATATTGCCAACTTGCTAAATATTCATTGGTCGAAGCTTTCCCCTAAACTATTCAGCCTAATGAAAGAATTACCTCGAAAAAACTTAAAGTATAACAATCAAGGCATTATTCAACACAATAAAGTAAATTTAATGTCAAAATTAAGTTTCATTTTCAAAGTAATAACTCTAACACCGTGGTTAATTTTTCCAATGCCTCGACTAATAATTCCTCTAACACGTCTACAAATTCCTTCAATGCCTCAACTAATTCCTGTAATGCCTACTAATTCCTTTAGTAATGCCATTAATTCCCAAGATTTGTACACCCAAATTCCTCCGCAGTTTACCCTTCGGTATTAATATTAATTATAAAAAAAATTATATGCAACTATCACTCATAAAAAGTTCATGGCTTTCCAATCATATAAGATAAAATATAAAAGGCGTTTAAAGATCGTGTGTATACTTTTAGTACCTACAACGATCTCCAAAGTCTAGCAACTACAGGCCTGACCACGGACATGTAGGTATTATTATTATTATTCCCAATATCTGTTTTACTAATCTTTTCAAAAATAATAAATTATGCTACTTTCTAGAAAGCCAAAATTTACTTTTGGCTAACAAGTATGGTTTTTGCAGATCTAAGGATACAGAAATAACTCTAGGAGATATAATAACAAATATTCAATTTAATGTCGACAGCAGTAATAATGCTGTTTACTATCCTTAAATCTGTGTAAGGCTTTTAACACCGTAAACCATGATAATCTTTTATTAAGAAAATTATACAGTATTGGGATAAGGGGAAATACACACAAACTACTTCAAAGTTATTTAAGCTATCGTAAACAGTTTGTTCAAATTGGGGAAAGAAGGAGTGGGGAAAAAGAAATATTATGTGGAGTTCCACAAGAATCAATATGAGGTCTATTATTATTCTTAATTTACATTAATTCCATTTCCAAATTGAACTTAAAAGGCAATATAAAGCTATTTGCAGATGATACAACAATTATTTATTTTGCTGAAACTTTTGCAGATATTATATATATGTTTATTATTACATATATTATATATATTATTGATATTAATAATGATTTAAAAATACTTCTTTCTTGGCTTCAATCAAATAAATTTACGTTAACTTTTCAAAATCTTATTTTGTGTTTATAACTAAAAATAAAATAAATTCTATTATGAACCCCTTAACATTAAATAATTTAAATTAGAAATGTCATATCCAGTATATTATCAACTCGATATCTCCTTTGGTATATGCTTTAAACAGCTAGATATTTCAGTTCCTTGAAATACTTAAAAAATATATATTTTTCATTAATATATTCAAAATTACAACTTTCACTTCATAAAACAATTAAAGAGATATTTTAGCGTGACGCGTAGTAAAAACGTTTATCCAACGTTGCCACTGTGATCGCCCTAAAACATTATAATTTGATGTAATTTGGAATTAAATAATTTTACGATTAGTAAATTTTAAAAAAATACACACGTATATTTATAGAATAATATTTTTACTTAATAGGTACACATAACAAATGCATCTATAATAATTAGTCTCCTTATATAGTACAGTGGGCGTAACTATCATTCGGATAGGTGGCCGCTTGTGAATAGCGGGTGTCAGAATAGAACATAATCGTAAAAAAAAAATTAATCACCTTCCACGTTATTCTTGCAGAATTAAAAATTATTTATATTTTTTCAAATAGACCGTTTTCAATATTAACCATGGTCTATAATAATTATTGGCAAGGTAGAGTAAAACGATTTTTAATGTTAATAATCGGTTAATAATGGCATTTATAGGTTAGTAGTGGAAAAACAATGTTATTAATTTTATAGTATTTCAATTGGTAAATAAATAGTATGCTTTCACTATCACTATATAATCAAAAATATATTGAAAAAAACTACCTTGTCGGACCATTGTATTTATTTTTTACACAATGATTAGTTAGTATCTCTAAACGATTTCCAGTAGATATGAAGAGATACTAACTAACCGAAACGTTGCGTTAAGTAAAAAAATAAAGACAATGGAAGTCTGACAAGGTAATATTTTTGATATTACTTTATTACCTTCAAACAAATTTACTATAAAACTTTCCTCAGAAATTGTATGTTTCGGTTCTAGGCAATGGACACAAAGGAGGCGGAGGCAAAAGAAGGGGTAAGTTCTTAAGGAGTAAATTTGATTGAACTTTCTCTCTCATAGTATGAAGTACATTTTGGGATGATTAATGGCACACAGTTGAGTGTCGCAATCATATTATACAGGGTGTTACCAATTCGACGAACACCAATAACGTTTACGTTTTTATTTTTTACTTTTATTTCTAAATCGTTGTTAAGTATCTCATTCCCAGTCAAACATTGTCCTTTTTGGGTTCTTACCATAATAAGGTAATATTTTCTTTAAACGTTGACCCTGTGCTTTTACTATTATGTGAAGGATATTAGCAATAGTAAGTTCTTAAGGAATTAAATAATTTAATTTAACTGGTTTAGTAACACAGGTTTTAATCTGTACGCCACTGCCCCTACATTATTTTTGGCTATAGTCGGATCTGATCTTATCGTGCGGGTCATACGATTCAAGAAAGACATACTCTCAGTTTTTGTTTTCTTTACTTGCGTTTAATTTTACCCTCTAAATAAAATACGTAAGATAAATGAGACAGACTTATTCCATTTTGGCATGAAAAAAAGGATATGTATTTACTTTCCAGCGATTCTAAAAAAGCTTAAAATAGCACCAGCTACGTTTTATTTTAAATATGCCAGTTTTGTGACTTTGACAGTTTGTGACAAAATGAAACAATTTTCTGGGTTTTTGCATCCCCAATCAAAAAAAATGGTACTTAATCTGATAAAATATTTCGAAAATGAAAGAAAAAGTGGAAATTCGCCAACCAATATTCAGGAAACAGTAGCCAAAGCACTGGGAATTAGTTTAAGGACTGTGCAGAAAATTGTGCATAAAACAAAACATAACATAATACCCAAGAATACTAAAAAGTGTAAACGAAGAAAGCCAAAGGCTGAGGATTTAAGCGAAAATATTAAAATGGGAGTTCGAAATGTGATTTACGATTTATACAAATCAAAAACCAATGTAACTCTTCCAGTTTTACAAAAAACATTAAAAATTCGGGGTGTTTTGGAAATTAGACTTGAAGCGTTATCAAAATTAATAAAAAATTCAGGTTTTCGCTGTAAAAAATACTGTAACCGAAGATTTTTATGTGAGCCGCCACAGATAGTGAGTCAGCGTGTTTAGTTTTTAAAAAAATATACGGACAATTACAAATCGAAATTTAGAAAAGTGGTATTTTCAGACGAAACGTGGATATTTTCGAATGGAAGTGGTTCAAAATCTTGGCAAGATGAGTCTGTAAAAAGTGTTAAAAGGAAAAAGGGTACGGGAAAGCGTTTTAATTTTTTGCATGCCGGTTCTGCAACAGGATATGTTGCAGGTGCGAGTTTAATTTTTTCTTCAACATCAAAAAGTGCTGACTATCATGATAATATGAATTGCGAAATGTTTGAAAAATGGTTAAAAGTTTAATTGATACCAAATTTGGATGCTCCGTCTTTAATTGTATTACATAATGCATCACATCATTCAAAAATTTTAAATAAACAGCCTACTCATCTTGGAGGAAAAGTGATATTTATGAGTGGCTGGAAAAACACAACCAAAATCCTTTACCAAATATGCTTAAATCGGAACTCCTATCAATAGCAAAGTCTCTTAAAAAACCCAAAATATACGCGGTAGATGAAATACTGCGTGAATATGATCATGAGGTTCTGCGACTGCCGCCATATCATTGCCGCCATATTATGAAAAACATGTAGGTGATGGTCTTAAATCCGACCAAGTACAAATAGTTTGGCAAGATTCGTTAGATCATATTACACAAGAGTACTGGAAGAAATCGGTGGAACATACAGAAATATTAATAAGGGATCGAGAACAAGTACTAGATGTCGAAGTAGCGCCAATGATAATTGCTCCATTCGAAGACGACTCAGACGACGAGGACTTTTCAGATTTTATAAGTGGCGATGAGAGTTTTTAGGCTATAATTATAAACGGTGTTTTTCGTTTACATTTTTTAGTATTCTTGGTTATTATATTTTGCTTTTTTTTCATGAACATTATTCTGCATAGTCCTTAAACTAATTCCCAGTGTTTTCATTATGGTTTCCTGCATATTGGTTTTGCGAATTTCCACTCCTTTTCTTTCATTATCGAAATAGTTTATCAGACTAAATGCCATTGTATTTTTAGGTTTTAGTAGTAAAATTGTTAAAATAAATTGCACAGGGTACAGTAGGTATATAATTAACGATTATATAATTTTTTTGTAACTTTTTCAACTTCCCTGTACATAATTTTTACAAAACTAATAATATTAGGTATATGTGGCTATCTTCGCGATAGCTAAAATAATGAAACTATTTTTCCTTCCTTCGGTATATTTGTAAATAATCTCACAACATTTTGATAGCCTCTGTGTTGTCTTATTTGACGCATATGATCAGTGACCTTTGGACCCGCACGTTAAGACCAGATCTGACTATAGTCCTTTGCTTTCGGTATTGACTCCTAAGTATTACAAAGATTCACCTAATTATATCTTGTATCCATGGTAATACCGCAATAGCTAAATTGATTTAGCATTTAAAAATTAGGAGATTTGCGTAAGCCGCGTTGGCTTATTCGGTTAAAGACCCATACTTTTTCAATTATCTCCATAACGCATTATGTCATCGAAATTTTCTAGGAGACAAAAAATAATTAAAAACAAATGGTTACCTGAAAAATTATAGTCACTGGCGCACGTACTAAAAAATAGGAGAGGTCAGCAAGTACTGGACCCCCCCCCCCCTATTTTGAATCTTTGGCAATTATTGTTTGTATTTTGTTTTTCTAAAAAGACGTAACTCTTTATGCTGAAGCAATATTTATAATTATTTACTCGAATTATTCAAAAAAATTAATTTTTAATTTCAAACTTTGACACTCTATACAGGGTGTTTCAATAGAAACTCCCAGGCCAATTATTTCGAAGACTAAAAGTGACATGTCAATTCTGTAAACGCCAGTTTTTAGCCTCTATGATTGGCTTCACAACTGTGTAAAAAATGTGTTTGAATAATACCAGATGTAGGTGGCGCCACGGTGCAAAGAATGTTTTCGATGACAGGAACTTTGCTGTGATTCTTAAAGATAATTAATTTTTGATTAAATTATGTCCCATAAAAATTTTTGATAAATCCAACATGAACGGTGATATTTGGGGTTAAGTTTTAATAATTTTAAACAGTATTTCAATTATAAATATTTTTAATATCCTTTAGCAGATTTTAATTTAATTTTGGTAATGATAATTTTAGTGATAAAACGCTCGCGTAGCGCTAAATTATTACGTCCCGTGACGTCTCAGGGAGCTCGTTTAACAAATAATATTGGCGAAAAATAAGACGCTAATGAGTTTTTGGTAATTTTTATATTTTTTTCGGATTCAGCAACTAAAAATATCCTTTTTTAGTCTATTAAACTGTTTTCATATGTTGCTTCGTTTTCGAGAAATAAAAATAAAATCAATTTTATCTCTGGAAAACAAAAAACATTAAATAATGAATACGTTATGTTTTCTGTTATTTAAAAGCAAAGTTAAAACATTAACATCCTGAGGTTTTGTGTCATATATATACGACATAAAAATAACACCTGCCTGGTAGCGTCATCTTATAATGAACGTAAATTACTGTCTTGGTATAAGAGGAAAACTCTTTTACCTTATATATTTCGTTGGTAATAGAGTTTAGTGCAAAATAGGTTAGTGTGCAATGACATAGTGTGAAAGCATGGCCGACCGCTTCCGATCACGCCGTAAGTAATCTTAAAATATTACGAGCATCTTATGTTTTTTGTTTACGTTTTTATGATTGTAATGAAGCTTGAGGATCAGGGTATGCTACTAAATATATATTTTTTGAATCTAAAAATGCATATTGTGAATAAAGAAATTATCAATTTTATGTCATGTATGTATTAGGTACATGGGTTCTTAGCTTCAAGTAGTTATTGGTATTACATGAGGTCCTAGTTTGATTGTATTACATTGGGGGTTATTACTTTGGGGGTTCTCATTTTTTGTTACACTTGAGGACGCTCTTAACGACTCTGATATCAGTCTTAAACTTGGGAGAACAGTTTATTTCAGATAGCACTTTGTCTTCTGACTCAGAGAGCGATAGTGACTACGAAGATTTAGAACCGAAACATAAAAAAACCGAAGGGTGGAAATTCAGCCTATACCTGCCGAAAGTTTACGTTACCAGTCTCAACATCTGGTCGAATATGCTGAGAAGCAACAAAGATGCAGGAAAGTTAACTGCAAACATACTACGACCGCATTTTGCATCAAATGCAACATATTTTTATGTAGCACACAAAAAAGAAATTGTTTTTTCCAATTTCACACTAGACCTTAAATGATTTTTTTAGTTGATTTTCAGAACTTAAGCTTAAGTTTATATTTGAATTATGCTAACAATATTTATATGTTATAAATATAAACTTTTCTTAGATGATAAATATTTTATTGATCTTATTTTTTTGTAATATTTAAATTTGACGTTGGAACAAAGACCCGATGTCATTTATATATGACATTAATGCCTGTATGCTCCGTTTGGTCTTGTAAACGCGTTTAAGTAAACCAGTTTAAATATTTAAACCAGATTATTTTTCATTACTATGCACCATCCCTCGTTTAGTTAAACCAGATCTACGTCTTGGCAACATCGCAAACGTATGATATTCTGTCCGTTTTGTTGGGGGCATTGCTTGTCAATGTGTCATGTGTCCATGGGTGGAACCTGGCCAATTTGCCACAATATCCATAATTTTTAAGTCACTATTACAGACAAGTTGCGTGTTTACTGAAAAGTACCCTTTCCGGTTTCTGAATACCTCTGCATCGTCTCCTCCTATAGGACGTCAAAAATACTTTAAACAAATCACACTTTTTTTAGTAAAAACACAAAATTTTTTATATTATATAGAGCTGCCACCTTTACCTGGGGACTGGATCCTTATATGGGTCCCATCTATACACCCAAGAACTCGAAGGAAACGGGCTATTTGGTGAAAATTATTTTGATTGTGAATAGTTCCCTCTCCTCTTGGCATTTTTACAAATTGGGGGCACGAATCTACTAATGCATTACTAACTTTCTTTAGTATTCTAGACACCGTTGTTTGATGGGCACCCACAAAATCGCCAATGGAAATTTGATGCTAATTGCTGGCATACAATCGTAGTGCAAGTAGCAGTTGATTTGCTGGTGATAAACTATTATTCCTAGAATGGAAGTGTATTCACAGAACCTTCAACCACATAAAAAATGAAATAGGTTTATGTACCAAAAGTACCTATATATTTCTACTTACAAATCATTTGGGAACTCTAATACATTCTCAATTTGTTCTACTGATGCCGTCGTTTGTTAACCGAAAACGACGGAAAAAAGACAAATCGTCCATAGTCCGAAAATGGTCCTGTCGTTGCAATCTTCTTCGGGAAACCCAAAATTTATAATGTCGATAACATCCACGTCGTCATCTAATAAAACCTCATCCTCTATCCATAGTATAAAACTATAAATACGAAGTAGATACAATGATACAAACGCAAACTAGTAGACTACTTTAATAAAAGTAAGGTTACCTTGGTGCTACCTATAACCTAATAAATTTCAAGGTTTTCACCTATAAACGCGTTTAGTATATTAAACGCTCAAAAATGAGCGTTTAAATATAAACTCATTTAAGCGTACAATTTTTATCGGTGCATACCATTTTTAAAACATAAACGCGTTTATGTCTTAAACGCGTTTATGTACCTACGAAGAATACGGGGGTAAGAAAACGCATATTTTCCTTGGAATATTTTTTCAAACTATTTTTTACTGTAAACAACAGTAATATAATTACACTAAAGCAAAAAAAAATGTAAAAATTTAAAAAAAAATTGCTGGGTCTCAGGAGGTTAAGGCATAATAAAATAAAATTAAAAGATGTTTTAAATTTTATGAAAGAACTGATGAGAAATTATACAAAATTATTAATGAGAATTAGAATAATACCAAAAACTAACTAATGGGGTCGAATAAGATGTTCAAAATTATTGCCGTTTTCATACACACACATAGTAAATCGATATAATAATTCGGTTCTGCAAACTCTCTAGTGTATTTCGATTAATAGCAAAAAATACAACGTATTAATATTATTCAATGATTTTTGTTTTCCAGAGATATGGGCAATAAAATTGATTTTATATTTATTTCTCGAAAACGAAGCAATACATGAAAACAATTTAACAGACAAGAAAACGATATTTTTAGTTGCTGAATCCGAAAAAAATATAAAAATTACCAAAAACTCAGTAGCGTCTTATTTTTTGCCAATATTATTTGTTAAAGGAGCTCCCTGAGACGTCACGGGACGTAATAATTTAGCGCTACGCGAGCGTTTTATCACTAAAATTATCATTACCAAAATTAAATTAAAATCTGCTAAAGGATATTAAAAATATTTATAATTGAAATACTGTTTAAAATTATTAAAACTTAACCCCAAATATCACCGTTCATGTTGGATTTATCAAAAAATTTTATGGGACATAATTTGATCAAAAATTAATTATCTTTAAGAGCCCCAATATTTAAAAGTTCATGTCATCGAAAAAATTCTTTGCACCGTGGCGCCACCTACTTCTTGTATTATTCAAACACATTTTTTACACAGTTGTGAAGCCAATCATAGAGGCTAAAAACTGGCGTTTACAGAATTTACATGTCACTTTTAGGTTTCGAAATAATTGACCTGGGGGTTTTTATTGCACCCTGTATATCGAACATGAGGGTCACAATACAGGTACACCCTGTATAATTGTAAATAATATTTTAAGTACATCTTATTTATCCGCACGCGTAGGTATATGGGACCGTGCTTTAGTGCTACAGATTTTATTTGACCGGCCTTAAGCTAACAACTCCTTGAGTTGATTATAATTAAGGGCCAGTGAGCAGAGGAGCAGGCTATTTTGATGTTATAGTTGTTGGTAATCTTTCTAAGCTTTTCAAAAATCCCATTCACATAAGCTAACATAGGCAACGAGGAGCGGGCATTTCTTACAAATGTTGAAACTGACCGACCCCCCGGTGTGTTCATCACCTGCAGAAAACCGTCACTCTAGCTGTAATCCTCAAATCTTGTGGTACGACCCTATCTACATTGTGTTTATATTTAGGTTTTTTTAAAGTTTGGTACAACGGTAAAAGTTTGTCAGGTTTTAAAATTTTTTAGCTTTAATCTTATCCTGATGGTTTCCCTATGATGCGGTATATTCCGCTGCCAGTATAAACGAAAATTAAAGAGGTTTTAAAAACAATTAATCTATTATAAAGCATTTTGGTCATATACAATTTATTAATATTTCAATCAGATATACCTTAAATAACATACAGAATAAAATCCCCAATTATTACAATTTCATAAAACTTAGTCTCCAATAATTTAGCATATTTGCACCAACATCTGTCTGCGACAAAATGGTGACACATTTCTCAGATATTATCTATTGTGTCTGCGACAAAAATAAGTAATGTTGTTTACCTTTTGTTAACAATTACGCCTGTAACTGTAATGGTGACACTTTACCTCCCTAAATATCCCTTTTTTTATGATTGCCTTTGGTCGGCGACCACACTCTGTTTTAATTGATTCCCCGTTAATCGGCAATTTATTTTGTTACATATCGCCCCATTTTCGTGAACATATTATTATTAAAATTATTTATCATTTTAGTTACAGAGTATTTTATAGATTTACGTACACGTTTGGTATAAAGGTACTACGTAGTTTGGTGAAAAGCCGAGCGAATGGTCTTCAGTAGTGGATACTCAAGTCATTCCTACTATCGGACATTTCAACAAACATATAATTTATAAAAGTGCAATAAAAGTAAGAGCTGGCCCGCTTTTCGCATGTGTCACTTTTCTTCTCAAGCGGGCGCTGTTTTTCATACTAGAAAGCCGAGCGACAACGGTCTCAGCAGTGGACACTCAAGTGATTGCTGCTGTCTGACAGTCTTTTTAAGAAAAACCCATCACACCGTTTTATGTACACCAATTATAAATAACCGTTCTACAGGCAACATCATACCAAATAATTATAACCCTTTTTGATAATTTTACTTATACAAGGGTGTCCATTTAGTGTGTAATTCTTCGATATCTCAAATACTATTCTATATAGAGATAAACTTTAAATATAAAAAATAAAGGACTGTTGAAGGTGTATACTATAAAAATATTTTTAAATATACAGTGTGTTTCACAAAAGCCGGACCACTAAAACTTAAATATTTTTAAATGGAACACCCTATATTTTTTTCTTGCAATTAGTGCCCCTCCATTTTGTCTATGTAATCTAATTTTTTTTTTAATCTGTTGCATTGTTGCCAATATATTCATTATTCTCCTAGTTTTTTTGCTTTTGTACGGTCGCATAAAATATGCTACAGCTTCTTTATTGATTTTAATTTAATTATTATTTTTTACAGACGGTTGCATCTGGGTCCTATGAGTTGTATTTATAAGATTATATCCGATTTTTTTATACAGGATGCTTCAATTTTACTTCCAAATTTCGGGAATTTAAGATTAAATTTACTCAATATTCTTAAATGAAACACCCTGTATATTTTGTCAAGAATTGAAACTTCTACTAAGTTCCCTTTTAACTGTAATTATTTTTTATTCTGCGACGTTGCCAATTTCTAACGACTTTCTCAAAATGTTCGTTATTTGTTTTTTGATTTGTTTCTATTTTAATTTTAGCTGGTCTGGATTACCTGTAATACCCTGTATTTCTTGAACATATATTTTACGCTTTATAATAGAATATCTAATCCTATACCGATTCAATAATTCTTCTCAGCATTCATTACGTTTATGTGATTTTAATCTTCTAAAAATTATTTGAAAGTTCTACCACAGCCTCCTCAACATATAAAGTAGGCTTTGGTTCTACGTTTCAGTTAGCCATAGAAAACAAATAACAATTGCCGTTTACTTAATTTTTGACAGTTTGTTGTTAAACCATTTTGTATGTAATCGCCCTTAAATAAAATTAATTATTCGCAAGAAAAATTAATAAATATGGTTTACACCTTGGGAGAGAGTCATGGAAACTGTCTTTTTTTGGCCACAAGAATATATGCCCAAAATTTCCCAGAAGCAGAGGCGGATCCAGGAGGGGGGGCATTGGGGCCCGGGCCCCCCCTAAAGCCCGTTAAAACATTGAAAATTATTTTTTGTTTAAATTAGCGCAATTTGTTTTTACCCAGCATAAATAAGCGTTAAAAGTTCCTTTTAAACCAAGTAATTTTAGTTGAATAGAATACCTGTTACAAAAATGTGTGTTACGTTTTTCACAATATAAAATATAAATATACCTATTGATTTATTTTGATTTTTTGCATACGGGCCCCCCCTTACGAGTATTTCTGGATCCGCCGGTGCCCAGAAGAGAAGACATCCTCAGGAAATAGGATTTAAGAAGTTAAAAGAACGGTTTGAGCGAACAGGCAGTGTTAAGTATGAGAAAAAGGAAAGAGCTAAGACTGTTTTAACCGAAGATAATGAATTTGCCATTGCTTTGTCAGTAACGGAGGATCCGTCGTTGGGTGTTCGAGAAATAGGTAACAATCTTAACATAAAAAAATCTTCAGTGGCAGTGTCCCTTAGAAAAAAACAAGTTTCATCCCTACCACATTCAACTGCACCAAGAACTTATGGAAAACGATTTTGAAAGACGACTAGCATGTTGTCAATGGGCACAACACAGAGTAAGGGAAAGCCCTTTATTCATTAGAAATGTTTTTTTCACTGATGTATCCACATTTCACAGAAATGGTTTTGTTAATCGCCATAATTTTCACTTTTACGCAATGGAAAACCCACATGCTATTCATGTTTCTCATTTTTAGCATCAGTGGTCACTCAATGTTTGGGGGGGGGGGGGGGTATAATTAATAATTATGTTATTGGACTTTTTTTTTGTTAAATGGGGTACAATTTTTACATTTTCTACGAGAGGATTTGCCAGTGTTAGTTCAGCATGTTCCAGCTCATATTAAAAATAATATGTGGTTTCAGTTGGATGGCGCTCCTGCGCACTTTCATAGAGAAGTACGAGCGCATCTTGAACAAGAATTTCCTCACAAATGGATAGGTCGGGGAGGACCAATTAACTGGCCTGCCAGATCACCTGATCTGACTAGCATGGACTATTTCTTGTAGGGTTACGTAAAACCAAAAGTATATCGCTTACCAGCCACCACTCGTGATGATATGAGAGAACGAATTAGAAAGGCATTTCATAGCATAACACCTCATACCTTATCTAATGTAAGAGACAATTTTATAATAAGAAATCTGGACGTTATAAAATTTGGTATTATGTTTAAGGGTAAAGGAGTACGCGCATTGAATCGACTCGGACCGGTCGACTCGGAAAAGAGCAGTCGGCAGTTTTTGATATTCATGTAATTAGATTAGACCCCGCGCACTGAGTCGGACCGGTCGACTCGGCTCGGTCGACTTGACCCCATGATGTTATTCCGACTGCTCTTTTCCGAGTCGACCGGTCCGAGTCGATTCAATGCGTGTACTCCTTTAGAACGTTATTATACAATAAAATACAGGATACAATTAAAATAAAAACAAATAACGAAAATTTTGAGAAAGTCGTTACAATTTGGCAACGCCGCAGAATTAAAACTACATATTTTATAGTTAAAAGGAAACTTAGTAGAAGTTTTAATTCTTGACAAAATATACATGGTGTTTCATTTAAGAATATCTTAAATTCCCGAAATTTGGGAGTAAAATTGAAGCACCCTGTATAAAAAAATCGGATATAATCTTATAAATACTACTCATAGGACCCAGATGCAACCGTCTGTAGAATATTATTAAACCTAAAAATATTAGTTATTTTATTTTACCCTTAAGAAATTTTATTAAAATTTTTACGCGAAAAATAGCCCCGGGTCTGGGGCGTTTTAATGTAACCAACATCATAATATACAGTGGTCAGAAGCCAAAGTTTTAAACACGGAATAGCGCTGGCGAAAACGAACATTGAAAGAAGCAGCTCTGATGAATCAAAATCCCATATATTTAGCAAACCAAGTACTGATACCCCCAATATCTGGAAGCCTCTCCTTATTCAAAACAAACAGCTCAAATATCACACTTCAATAAGTACGTAGGCGGAGTCATCAAGCTTTATTGATATGGATAGTATATTTTAAGACAGTATAGCCTTAGAATTAGTTTATATTTGAAAACAGTGAGAGATACTAATTAACCAAAACTTTATGATAAGTAACAAATAAAGACAATGGAAGTCCGATAAGGTATTTTTTTTTGATAATACTATACTGTCCACCTCCGTCAACCAAACCGAAATTGTCCGATAAAAAGCGTGGGCATTATTTTTACATATTTCACTAAAATTGAGAATGATACGTTTTCTATCTCCTTGTTGGGAAAACTAGCGAAAGGTCACAAATTTAATTTTTTTCTCTCATCCAATAATAATTTTAAAGATTAATTGCAAATTAGAATGACTCATAACACTTCAATCAAACCGCACTACCCTTTTTTAATATTTTTTTTAGGTCGTCCACATAAAGGAGGAGGAGGAGGAGGAGGAGGCTACAGTACGTCTGACGAAGATTGTGACGACTAAAATAGTTATTAAATATTTTATAACCCAACCCCACAAAAAAAATTGTAAACTCTGAACGTGACCAAAATTTTTCTACCTAGTTATTTTTCGACGCTGAAACCGCTGATAGAAAAAAGTCATGCACCTGCACAAATATATGAGTTACGGTTAAAAATAAACCTCCAAAATGGAATAACCGCCTCCATGCATCACGATATAGTAGTTGTGGAAAGGCTTATGCAGCAACCTAGCAATAGATCAGAGCAACCTTTTTTGCCGACCCCTAAATCTTCCCCAACTACCTTAACCACATGTGCCCTCACCGAACCTCCCTGACCTAAAATTCAAGATGCCCTTCCAGGCGAGTGCGACAACTTCCTCTCTTCGGGGAACCATTGAGCTAAAGACCTGATCTTCCCAGAGTTTTACACGCTTCTCCCAGGAAGTGCAACGGTGTCTCCTTTTCCTTCTCCCCAGGATAAATTGGGTCTTCCTTCCGGCCAATTGGTGTCATGTGTGGTGGAAACCACCCTGACCTAGAAATAAATTAATGCCAGTAAATTTTAAAAAGTGTTGAAGTTTTTGTAGCTAGGAGTACAGGATATGAATCTGAAGTGACTACTCGGAGCGATCCGACTTTTTATTCAAAACCACCTCTTCTGGTGGAAACCACCCCTATATAAAAATATACTACATAAATTCTAGTAAATTTAGAATCAGAATTCAGAAATTGGAACAGCACGCGTTCTTAAATGTAAAAATAGCTGAAAACGCAACTTTTGTTAAAATCAGAATCGGTTTCAACGTTGAAAAATAAACAGAAATATCTTGGCCTTGTTCAGGTATCAAAACTGTTTTTTTTTTGTGTGGGTGTATACCTAATTGGTAATTACCAGATATTTAAAATTATTAAACTTTAATAAAATGCTTGTTAATAAGATCCATTATTTTACAATATGTTACAGCATATAAAAATTTAAAGTATTTAAAATTAAATGTTAAAAATATTATTTGTAGTTTTTTTTACGAATCCTAGATGTAACAATCTTTATCTAATGTTAAATTAATACATGCCTTAAATTTTTGTAAAAACCTGGTAAAATTAAATAAAAAATCATCATCCATTAGAAAAGGCATACGGATTTCGAATAATTCAAATACGATATAAAAACGATTATTTAAGAAAAACTGACTGAATGTTTTTTTCGGAATATGCTGCGGAGGTGCAATAAAAGTACAGATCGCGGTGGACGGCATTTTCAGAAAACTACTATTTTTAGTATATTTTTGTACCGGTGTCCCACTAAGAATAGCTCTCGGCCGTATCTCAGAAAGAGTTAGTCGTATGGCTTGCGGAAACATTTTTTTTTAGTAAAAGCAGCCATGAGAAATTGCTGGAAATAATTTTTAAGTTCCTCATTTTGCCGCAAGAGGGCACAATTAAATTTTTTTTTTTTTAATTCTAAATTTCTTCGAAAATTTCCCTATTAAGGTATAACTCTGATTACATCATCGAAAAGCTTAGACAATTCGGCATCATTTTGGTTTAAGGCTCGTTGGCGTACCGACCTTGATAAGAGTGGGGGAAGCTATTGAATGTGTAAACATTAAAATCGCTGTAACTTCTAAACTACTTATCCTTATACTTTACTAAATTTCAGCTTGTTTGGAAGAGAAAGGTAAGTATCTTCAATCGCCGTATCTAACAGTACACGATAGTGTTTAATAAAATTGCTAGAGGGCGTAATTTGTAATAATAACAGTTTTTTCGGTTTTCTCCCGAAAATTCAAATCATAGGGTATAACTATGACATCATAAACGGAAAGTAGATGAAATTGGCAAGAAGAGATGTAAAAGCCGCAGTTCGATATCCTTGGTTGTTTTAGAGTTATCGCCAAAATAAAAATTATTAATACAAATAGCGCCCACTAGCAATTTTATTAGAAACTATCATGTACTACTGGATACGACAATTGAAGGTACTTCCAAACAAGCTTAAATTTGGTAAAATCGGATAAGTCGTTTAGAAGTTACAGCGATTTTAATGTTTACACTTTTAATAGCTTCTCCCACTCTTATCAAGTGAAAGTGTAAACATCAAAATCGCTATAACTTCTAAATATAAACGACTTCCGATCCGATCCGATTTTAGTAAATTTAAACTTGTTTGGAAGAAAAAGGTAAGTAACTTCAATTGTTGTATCCAATGGTACACGATAGTTTCTAATAAAATTGCTAGATGGCGCAATTTTTATTAAAAATTATTGCTTTGGCAATAACTCTGAAACGAACGAGGATATCGAAATGCGGTCTTCACGTCTTTTCTTGCAAATTTCATCTACTTTCCTATTATGATGCCATAGTTATACCGTATGATTTGAATTTTCGGGATTAAATCGAAAAAACTGTTATTATTACAAATTGCGCCCTCTAGCCATTTTATTAAACACTATCGTGTACTTTTGGACACGACAATTGAAGATACTTACCTTTCCCTTCCAAACAAGCTGAAATTTAGTAAAATCGGATAAGTCGTTTAGAAACTACAGCGATTTTAATATTTACACATTCAATAGCTTCCCCCACTCTTATCAAGGTCGGTACGCCAACGAGCCTTAAACCAAAATGATGCAGAATTGTCTAAGCTTTTCGATGATGTAATCAGAGTTATACCTTAATATGGGAACTTTCGGAAAAATTTAGAATTTAAAAAAAAAAATTTAATTGTGCCCTCTTGCGGCGAAATAAGGAACTTAAACATAATTTCCAGCAATTTCTCATGGCCACTTTTCTAAAAAAAAAAATATTCCGCAAGCCATACGACTAACCCTTTCTGAGATACGGCCGAGAGCTATTCTTAGTGGGACACCCGGTACTACCTATCATAATAATAACGCTGATTAATTTATCTCTTGATTAACAATCTGTACTGAACCTCATTGTTCTTCTGACCTAATTTCTTAAAGACTTCAATAATTAACTTCTGTATCTTAACTATTTTTTAGTCAATTTCCGAAGAAATTACACGTTTCCTGTAAATGAGAAAATCACAATCTGATATCAAAACGACAAAAAATTGAAGTTCTAGAGGAATGGGGTCAAATTTATCCCAATACCTTTTGGTTTGCACGCCCCTGATTAAAGTTTACGTAGTCCAATAGGCTCGAATAGATGAACTTACTAACAGTAATTTCTGTCCCAAAACTAGTTTATGACTAGCAAAGAAAACAACAAGGAATTTACAGAGAAAACTTAAAACACAACAAAAATGGCTCCGAGCCGGTTCTAGAGTGTATTTGAAGCTTGTCGCTAAAGAAGGACAAGTCGATAACAAGAGGTTTGTGCGCATGCCCAATCCTGCTAGGAGGGAAGGCATCTGATCGGCGAGCCGTGCGCTCGGACGTATTTTTTCACCCATAAAACTTAACTTTTGTTTGCGCAGGAGATAAGCTGTAGGTACGTATCCAAAGGTAAATGTCTATGATATTTATACATGAAAAAACCCAGTTTAATTTTATAATAGCATTTGGCATTAGTTTTTGCTTACCTAAAAACCAAAAATGACGTATACTGAAGCAGCTGCACGACTTGCGTTACCTGTCAAATTTGACATTTTTAATAAAATAGGTTCAAAAATGCCCTTATTTATCAAAATATCCAAAAACTTTATTCGAGAAAGTTGTTTCTTTAGGCATTTTTAGCCTTCGTACGAAATTTTGATAGTCTAATACAATTTTTATTTTTTGCCAGGTTCTTGAAAATTTTGATCAACACTCGTAGATTAACTTTTATACATCGATGTAAAACCATTTGCCCTTACTTCATTTGTAATCTTAATGCAATTTTGTGTAAAATTTTTGTTTCCAATTATTTATTTTGCTTCAAAAACTGAAATTGTTATTGATTAGTATGTAATGTTTGATGCAAAGTTTATCTAATTACATCAGTTTTGCCAAAACCGACGTTTCTCATTTTTCTTAAGGTAGTTAACAGATGTACAAAAAGAAAATATTACGAAGCTTTCGTTGAAATTTTACTTAATTAATATTGGATCAAAAAGAATCAATATTAATCGCTCGAAACATTTTATTAAACAAAAATATAGTTTACAAGTAGGCGATGCAATAATAATTAATATTAATAATAAAGAATTCTTTTAACAAATCAGTTTGCTAAAACTATTTTCTATGATTATTAATAACTAAGTATTACATTTCTGTATGTCTGCCCTCCGTTCTATACAAATTTCAGTTTGTTTTGAAACGTGTCTTACAGCGTTACTTATAAAATCTGGATTTATCTCAGAAATACAGTGCCGGATGATATTCTCTAAATCTGTTTACTAACTTAAGAAAAATGAGAAACGTCGGTTTTAGCCAAACTGATCTAATTAGATAAACTTTGCATCAAACATTACATACTGATCGATAACAATTTCAGTGTTTGAAGCAAAATAAATAATTGGAAACAAAAAGTTTACACAAAGTTGCATTAAGATTACAAATAAAGTAAGGGCAAATGGTTTTACATCGATGTATAAAAGTTAATCTACGAGGGTTGATCAAAACTTTCAAGATCCTGGCAAAAAATAAAAATTATATTAGACTGTCAAACGTTCGTTCAAGGGCTAAAAATGCCTAAAGAAACAACTTTCTCGAATAAAGTTTTTCGATATTTTGATAAATAAGGGCATTTTTGAACCTATTTTATTAAAAAGTCAAATTTGACAGGTAACGCAAGTCGTGCAGCTGCTTGAGTATACGTCATTTTTGGTTTTTAGGTAAGCAAAAACTAACTGCTTTTTCAATTTTTACCTATACCTAATAATAAAAAAAAATCCCATTTGATGCGAACTTTCTTGCGGACACTGTATTATAACAAACTGTATAAATTGATTAATATTTAAAAAGTCCGAAACATATTATAAGTACAAAGTGCATGGTAACTATAAAATATCACATGTACATAGTCGTTTCTACGAAGTTGACTAAATTATGCCAAAAATGTGCTTTTATAAGATAAGATACAGTAACTTCGTTGTTAAATTATTTTAATTCGTAATATACAAGGTTATTTGTTAAAAACGTCTTAAATTCATTTCTATGTTAACTCAAAAGGTTTAAGCGGTCAACTATTTTTTAATACCAACCAGAATTTTTGTATTTTATATTTCGGAAGAGTACATTTTACCCCAAATACACTTTAATAACGTTTCGACACTAATTATTAAATAATCATAAAAATTTTGAAAATAATATATGGATAAATGTGGTTTTTTAAAATATATTATTGTCAATTGGTTTAGCTGCGATTAAATCAAAATAGCAACCAGTAAAATAATTACTTTATTGATAATGCTGTACCTATATTTTACTTTAAATGATCAAAATGGTCCTGATCCTTGATTTTACATACAATTTTTTTTTCTGGTTATGTAGAAGTTTTTGCCGAAACGTAAATAAATAGGGTTAAGTGCTATGTCATTATATTTGGGATAAAACGTAGGTAGGTTCTCTGAAAAATAAAATACAAAATTGCAGGTCCGTATTTAAAAAAAAAGTGGTCGATGATAACAATTCCTAAAAACGAAGTTTATTATTAAAGAACGTTTTTCCAAAGGTAAAAAAGTTTGCTGGAAAGCAGCAATTTATAAATGAAACGTGTGTATACAAGATTATTAACTACATTTAAGGAAATGTACCTAGACCTACATGATTTCCATTTTTCTTAGCGATCAGATGGAATACGAAGACATAAAGAGCCGCCAAAAGAATTATAATATTTTTTTGGTGGTACATTAACCCGTCGAATTCTGCTTGTTAAAAAAATCGTTAATATTTCTAGGTTTATTACGTTGGACATTCACAGGGAACTACTGCGTATTACGTCATGACTTCATCCCGTCCAGAATACAACAAAAAAATCAAATGTCAAGCAAGTTTGGCGCCCGTCGCTTTTATGAATCATTTGATCAGTCCATTAATTCAGTTCATATCTTATTTTGAGGGACCTTTAAGCGTAAGTTTTAGTAATAGGCAATTAAGAAACCAAATCAATAAATATAGTTTAAAAAAAAAAAAAAAAACACACTTTAATAATAATTAATCAAACTAAAAAGCGGAAAATAAAATATAGGTAGTTTAAAATAATTCTTGAAATTCTTAATATAGGCAGAAAATAATAATGAACAATAAACATTAGTATTATTGTGAAAAAAGCGTGGGGTGCTCGATATACGAAAAATATTGCACAAAGCGCTCCAAATTGTTTCATTAATATCATTTTTTTTAACGATTTGACATATTGACAGCGGTTAAATTTTGACAGGAGAATTTTTTGCTTATTTTTCCCGAAGTCTCCGCATCGAATACTATAAGACCCCATAATTTATTTCATCAAAATCGCTTTTTCGTTTTATACCTGACAGCTGTCAAAATTTGACAGGAGAATTTTTTGCGTATTTTTTTCAACTTTCCACCGTCAATATCCATACGACCTTATAATTTTTTCATTAATTCCATTTTTTTTTAAACGATTTGAAATATTGACAGCTGTCAAATTTTGACAGGAGAATTTTTTGCTTATTTTTCCCGAATTCTCCGCTTCGAATACTATACGACCCCATAATTTGTTTTGTCAAAATCGCTTCTTCGTTCTATAGCTGACAGCTGTCAAAATCTGACAGGAGAATTTTTGCGTATTTTTTTCAACTTTCCACCGTCCATATACATACGACCTTATAGTTTTTTCATTAATTCCATTTTTTTAAACGCTTTGACATATTAACAGCTGTCAAATTTTGACAGGAGAACTTTTTGCTTATTTTTCTCGAAGTCTCCGCATCGAAAACTATCCGACCCCATAATTTGTTTCGTCAAAATCGTTTCTTCATTTTATACAGTGTCACCAGTAAGTCCGCATCATATGGGACTTTTTTTTATTAATGGCTTTATTCGAAATTTGACTTTGGCATCAAGCTCTGCTTCGATCGAGATGAAAATTAAGCAAAAAAATAGTAGTCACGTGATTCGCATTATCTGTCAAATTTTAATTTTTTCAAAAAAATAATTTAAAAGTGGGGTTATTTTTGAAAATATCGAAAAAAGTTATTAGGAAAACATTTTTTAAAAGCAGTTTCTAGCTCACATGCAAAATTTTAGCCGCATAAGATAATTTTAATTTTTTACCTATATTTTGTAAATTGCACCACTTTTGCAAAATAAGACTTAACGCAACTTACATAAAACTTCTTCGTTTTGATAATGCTTTATTTCAGATACATTTTCTTTAAAGAAGCGCCACAATAAATATGTGTTTTTCTACAAAATCAAAATTGGGCTATTAAAATTTGGTCGTATGTGATGCTAAGTTTATTTGTTTTTGACCCTGTGACCCTGTATAAGGTAACTTCATAAAATAAGTATTTTTGGAAACGTAGTTTGTGGTTGAAAGTAATACACGTTAACGTTGTTATGACATGGCTTAATAATAAATTATAATATAGGGGTTTTAAATTAAATCGTTGAAAATAGATAAAATTTACGTTGTTAAATTAAAATTTATTTTCCACTTAAAAAACACTTTACTGAAGACACTGTGTTCTTTTTTTATCTTAATATTAAGGTGTATTACTTTCAGACATAAACTACTTTTTCAAAAATACTTATTTTATGGAGTTACCTTATACAGGGTCAAAAACAAATAAACTTTGCATCACTTACGACCAAATTTTAATAGCCCAATTTTGATTTTGTAGAAAAACACACATTTAATATGACGCTACTTTAAAGAAAATGTATCTGAACTAAAGCATTGTCAAAACTAAGAAGTTTTATGTAAGTTGCGTTGAGTCTTATTTTGCAAAAGTGGTGCATTTTACAAAATATAGGTAAAAAATGAAAATTATCTTATGCGGCTGAGATTTTGCATGTGGGCTAGAAACTTCATTTAGAAAAACTTTTTTTAATAACTTTTTTCGATATTTTCAAAAATAACCACACTTTTGAATTATTTTTTTGAAAAAATTAAAATTTGACATATAATGCGAATCACGTGTCTACTATTTTTTTTGCTTAAATTTTCATCTCGATCGAAGCAGAGCTTGATGCCAAAGTCAAATTTCGAATAAAGCTATTAATAAAAAAAAATCCCATATGATGCGGACTTTACTGGTGACACTGTATTTGACAGCTGTCAAAATTTGACAGGAGAATTTTTCGCGTGTAGATTATTATATTGTCAGCGGTTCTTGATAAGTCTACAAAATTTAAATTAAATTTGACCGTTTAAAGTGGGTCAAAATCGGGTTCAAAGGAGTCGGTTACGGACAAACAAACAAACAAGCAAGCAAGCAAACATACAGGTGAAGCTAATAAAAGCGTGTTAAAAAATGCCTGGGATCGGCAACGCTGCGGGGCTTCGGATAATATATGGCGTCTATACCATAGACAATTTACCTTTAGATAAGCAAACAATAATCACGAATGTGGCAGTTTTATGGCCTCGCGCATGTAAACAAAACTGGGAACTATTAGACATGTGCACTGCAACATTACCGTTTGACGAATGGGAAAATAGACAGGTCCGGGCTTTAAAATTTAAATTCTTGCCAGAAAATTGTAATTTCTTCTCAAGTTGGGAAAAAAGGTGGCATTTTTAGTAGTAGCAAACCTATCAGATTTTAACGATAGAAAATTGTTTTTACGGTTTTGTTTTTAAAATTTGTTTAAAAATGATTCGTCGACTAACGAACTATGTATTTATTTTTTTTCTTTTATATAGGTAATAAAAGTATAGAGAAACGTGTCTTTTAAACTTTTTAAAGATTTCAGGGCTGCAAACAAAATATACCAAAACATGCATCGCGATAATCTGTCTTGGTGTGGGTTTCCCTTTATTTTCATACCTTGTTTGTGTAGCCTAGGCACGAACTTTATAAAGAAATAAATGGACTAATAATGCATATGGCCGTCATGCGAGAAATTGACTCCCCTATGCGTCTGAAGAAACTGTGACAAAATTGGTTGGCAACATTGAATTCCCTAGGGTTTTGGGAGTGTTTGCAACAGTGAACTTCCGTCAAAGAAAACAAAAACATTGAACATAACAAAAATGTTTGGTTAGTATCACGAAATTTCTGTGCAAAGAAAAGTTATAGGGTTTGTTTTTCTGTGGTTAGTATCAAAAACTCATTGTTGCAAATAGAAGCAAAACTGAAAAAATTCAATGTTGCCAAACTCATTGGTCACAGTCGTAAACGATCGCTATAGGGGGTCAAAAAGTTATCTAGTAATTATTCGTCCATCTTTCTTTATGACGTTTATGAGCCTAGGCCTAGTTAGATGTGTTTAAATTGATCATAATAAAATAAAGTAATATATCAAGATACATCACTATTCCATACTTACTGAAAATACGAAATACCAGGAATTTTACCCCTATTTGGGCATAATAAAATCATACAACGGCTGTTACTAGTCATTGTTTATATTCCAATCCTAGTCACTAAAAGAACAAATAATACAATTCACTAAACTACACAAAAACTAGAAATCCGTAAATATTAAACACCCAGAAACCACGATAGCAAAGAAAACTACAAGGAATCCACAGAGAAACCTTAAAACACAACAACAAAAATGGCGGCCGAGCCGGTTCTGGAGAGTATTCTTGAGCGCGTCGATTATTGTCGATAAAGTAGGACGGCCGATAACACGGGGTTTGTGCGCATGCACGAAGGTTCCCCGAATGAAGACAGCTGACCGACGAGTCATGCGCTCGGACGTATTTTTTCACCCATAAAACGTAACTTTTGTTTGCGCAGGAGATAAGCTGTAGGTATCTAAAGGTAAATTGTCTATGGTCTATACACTTTACACAGTCGGGACGCGTAGTAGATGTGATATGTATCTGCGGGCTTTGCTAAATACATGAAA
Source organism: Polydrusus pterygomalis (assembly GCA_963969555.1). Lineage (NCBI taxonomy): Eukaryota > Metazoa > Arthropoda > Insecta > Coleoptera > Curculionidae > Polydrusus > Polydrusus pterygomalis. The sequence continues at coordinate 39,569,698 of OZ018379.1, forward strand.
TGTAAATTTTATGTACACCTTCCTCCCCTGCCCCTATTACCGGGCTTCCACTCATCCAAGAAATGTAGTGGGCTTCGTATCATATTACGTATGCTTATATATATATATACCGGGCGTCCACGAAAGGTGGTTCGCCCCTCTAACTTTTTTGTTTTTCAAGATAATGGAATAAAATTTAGGGGATTTATACAGGGTGTTAGTGAATAAGTGCGACAAACTTCAGGGGGTGCTTCTTTAAGTGATTTTAAGAAGAAAAGTTCATATAAACATGGGTCCGAAAATGCATAGTTTTTACGATACAGGGTGTCAAACTTTAAAAAAAAAATCGGATGTTCGTAAATATCTCGATACTCTTGTACTCAATTCTGTTGAAATTTGGTAATTCTCTTTGTAATAATAAGACGATAATTTGGCCTCAATTAGATTAAAATTTTTAAGTCCAGTGGCGTCCCGGAAGACAGTCCAACTAATATTTTTGACAAAAAAATGCGCGCCACTGGCTTTTTTAAAAATTATGTATTTTTTTCGAATTAAGCAACTACAAATACAAATATTTTATTTTTTGAGTTTTTTTCATATCTTGCTTTGTATTTGAGAAAAAAAAATAAAAACCACTTTATTGTATGTCCCCGGGACAATAACAGTAAAAATTTAAACCACTTACTATGCTATTAACCAATTAAAATTACACAAAAGTTCTCCTTCGAATTTTTCGCATAGATTTAAATTAATTAAAAATTTAAAATATTAAAATTCAAAAGAGGACTTTCGTGTAATTAATTGCTTAATAGCATAGTAAGTAGTTTAAATTTTTTACTCTTATTGTCCCGGGGACATGCAATAAAGTGGTTTCTATTTTTTTTCTCAAAAACAAAGCAAGATATGAAAAAACTAAAAAAATACCATATTTGTATTTGTAGTTGCTTAATTCGAAAAAAATACATAATTTTTAAAAAAGCCAGTGGCGCGCAGTTTTGTTGTCAAAAATATTAGTTGGACTGTCTTCCGGAACGCCACTGGACTTAAAAATTTTAATCTAATTGAGGCTAAATTATCCTCTTGTTATTATAAATAAAATTACCAAATTTCAACAAAATCGAATAAAAGAATATCGAGATATTTACGAACATCCGATTTTTTTTTAAAAGTTTGACACCCTGTATCGTAAAAACTATGCATTTTCGGACTCATGTTTATATGAACTATTTTTCTTAAAATCACTTAAAGAAGCACCCCCTGAAGTTTGTCGCACTTATTTACTAACACCCTGTATACGACAAAAAAATGGCATTTTTTGACAGGTGACTGAACATTATGGAACTTCTGGTTTAACCGGAAGTGACATAAACTTTAGATTTTTAAATGGGACACCTGGTATATTTTTCCTTTTTTTGACTACATATGACATTCTAAATATAACGATGTGTCACTTGTCATTTTTTGTCACCAAGAAAATATTTTTTTCCAAATTTATTGTTTTATCTAGAGGGCTATGAGTACCTTAAAATCACATATTTCAGTTCTTTAATCTTGGGAAAAATACAATTTTACTATTTTTGGTCCAATGCTATTTGCTGTGTAAAATTTAATCTTTAAAGTTGTATAACTCATTTTTTTTAAACGGCAACATGGTGGCTCGTCAGGTTAAGAAGAAAAAAAAAGATTTTATTACGATTATTTCGTAAACCTGTCAATTTCGCCTTTTCGTCCAATCAAACCGTCTCGTTTTAACCAATCAGCTAGTATAATATAGTGATAAAACTACGTGGGATTTTAGCGATTAAACGTCGCCATTGGCCCGTCTAGTTCTGTCATAATATTTCGAAGTATAAATCAATGTCAATAATTTTTTTATAACTTTTTCGGATAATTTCTGATATTTTAATACAATAAAATTAATACTATATTTATTTACCTACTTGTTTTTATATTATAATGCACCCATGCCTATGTTTATTCTAATAAAGTTGCATTCTTTATAAATTACACCACATTTTAAAAATACTTATCAAATGTCATTATAGAACTAATCTAAAATTCTGACTTCTGCTTATAAGGCTGGCAACCAAACATACAATTATAATTGTATCAAAAAATTTAAGATTAAATCCCTCGAGCTTCGCTCTCGTGATCTAATCAGAATAAACATTTCCAAATTCAACTCAACTGAAAATTTGACATGCCGACTGCTTCTGCCAAAGTAAATTAGGTTGTTGTTTAAAAAACATGGAAAATAATAGTTTTACAAGGAGTGAAAAAGTTTATATGTTATTAGTGTTTGGAGAATGTAGAAAGACTTTATTTTCAATTTTTGTTTTATGAGTTTTGCTGGTCACAGGCTACTTGATGCATTTACATCTAAATTTATTCTCAAAAGAAGCTTCATTTTAGGAAAGGTTCCAAGTTAACTTTTTAAAGTTTTTTAATGGCAGCTTTTTAAAACCCCTTATAGTGTGTGGTATGAAAATAATCGTAATAAAATCCTCTTTTTTCTTAACCCGACGAGCCACCATGTTGCAGTTGTTATGAAATGAGTACAACTTTAAAGATTAAATTTTACACAACACATAGCATTGGACCAAAAATAGTAAAATTGTATTTTTCCCAAGATTAAAGAACTGAAATAAGTGATTTTAAGGTATTCATAGCCCTCTAGATAAAACAATAAATTTGGAAAAAAAAAATTTTCTTGGTGACAAAAAATTACAAGTGTTACACGTTATATTTAGAATGTCATATGGAGTCAAAAAAAGGAAAAATATACCAGATATCCCATTTAAAAATCGAAAGTTTATGTCACTTCCGGTTAAACCGGAAGTTCCATAATGTTGAGTCCCTGTCAAAAAATGCAGTTTTACGTCGTATATAAATCCCCTAAATTTTATTCCATTATCTTGAAAAACAAAAAAGTTAGAGGGGCGAACCACCTTCCGTGGACATCCGGTATACATATCTTAGAAGCTCGGTTAATACAGTACTTTTGATAATCAAAGTCTTAGATTGGCTCGGTTAATCGGGGTTCTACTGTACTAATATTAGTCAGTCGTTCGTCCAAAATAAGTTCCTCATAATAATTTTGGAGAAAAGATTTATTTTTCAATTTTTAAGAAATATCTCAGGGGGTTAATTAAACACAACTCAGAAGGCCAGGCCCCTGTGGCCTTCCTTTAGTTACACCACTGAACATTGGGCCGGTACGGTTTCATGCTCGTCTTGCATTTTTCATGAATGTCAAATACAACCTGTCTATTTTTTTTTTTAATTCTGCTGATGTGTCTGCCAATTTTTTTTCTGTGGGTTTTAAAATTTTCAATAAAATTTTCGCCAGCGGAGTAAGTTTTACATTATACATACGAAATACATTTAACTATACCTACCATCTTTCGTTCGCCGTGTGGTTTCATTGCATCGACTTTTTTTTATTTATAGAAAACAGATTATTTTTTTGAAAAAGTCATAAAATATAATACTTGATATTTTGCGATTCTAAAAAAATCACGAAAACAAATCAATCAAGATTTAGATTAGTGGTTTTAGTATATTAATTGACATTTTTTAAATTGATTATTGAAGAAAAATAAGTGAGGATAAGTGTTTAAGTATATAAAAATAAACACTTTCTGTGCATCAAATTATTATTAATAACGTGTTACAGGTTTAAAAAAATAATAAAGTTCCATATAGTTTTAAAGTGTTTAATTTAAAAATATTTTATTTTATATGAGTAAGTCTTTCTCATGAACGGATTCGTATATTTTAATCCTAAAGAAGGCAATAAATTATAGGGAAACGTAGATGTAGCAAAGAAGCAGTGTTTTTTTATTAGTCCAAAAAACCGAAAAACCTGTAACACATTACTAATATAGGGATACAAATTAGCATACAAATTAATAAAAATATGAGGCATGCAAAATTTTATTTTGTATAATTTTAATTTAGTGGTTTAAGTAGAAAAACAATACTTTCGGAGATATTTAAGTTTAAATGTATTTCGTAAGTAAATTAATATAATAATAATAATAATAATCTTTATTAAGAATATAAATTATAAATTATTATAATACTTAAAGGACGAAGTCTAGCAGATCTAGCATCAGCTAATTAACATTAACCCTTTTTAAACAAAATAAATAATTATTACTGTTTAATCTGACAATATTTATAGTAAATATAATATTGTCGGATATAGTAATAGTGAGTCATAAATTATATAACAAAAATAAAATAAAATAAGCCATAATAGTAATAAATATACACCGTCGGCACACATAATGTGCACTACAGTACGTTCTAGTAAAGAAGAACAGCAGTTCTAGATCTAGTATTGAAACTTTCAATACAATGAGAATTAAATTCACAGAAACTAGCCCTCAGCGTTAGAATTCGCCTGCTTCTCCAGAAGTGACTTTCCTATTCTATTACGAAACACCATTAAAGAGGGGCAAGTGAAGTAACTATTACAGATATTAAAATATTTTACCGCGTTGTAGGTAAATCCTCGCTGAAAAATGTTTTTTTTTATGTTGGAGCATCGTGAGTGTATTTGTTCAAACTAAAACATTGGCAATGTCTTTTCGAAAAACTAAATCAGATCTTAAGTAGGTAGGTACATAAGTGTTGATGTTTTTAATTATTTGTATACAAATTTCAATAATAAGAGTTAAAATATATTCGCCATATTCAACCAATTGAGTTAACATATTTTTAGCGAAATATGGTCATATTTTTTTAAATTAGGTAAATATAAATCTGCAGCAATTATTCTGCATTTTTTGTAGATGTTGCTTGTCCCCTTGAGTAAAACATGGATAATATAAGATAATACAATATGTCATCATAGACAATAATATAGGCTTCACATAACTTCTTACGCACTATAAAGTTAAGAATATGTTTATTTGTTTTTAATGTTTATTTTAGTCCTTTTACGTAAGTTTGATATATGCCTACTAAACCTTAATTTGTCATCAAACTGCACCCCTAAATTTATGGCAGTATCCGTGAAGTTAAGCCGCTCCCCATTACATTTTACATTGATATACTGTTCCAAAAAGTCCTAACACCCTTCAGGTGCAAAAAGTAAAACCTGTGTCTTTTGAGCATTTAATCTAAGGTTATGTTTACTGCTATATTCAGAAATTCGCTGCAAGTCTGTGTTTTTGTTTGCTTCAATATCGTTATAATTTGACGGATGAAAAGTGCAGACAAGCTGTGTATCGTCGGCATAAGTGTGGACTTTGGAAAATGATGGTATTTTACCCATATCGAAAGTATACAATATAAAGAGAAGGGGTTCCAAAATGGGGCCCTGTGGTACCCCAGACGCCACATTATATAAAATATCCTAGAGATTTTATAATGACTTTTCTATGAGTTAAAAAATTAGGTATTTTCCACACTCCAGAAGTACCCCTCTAATATCAAAAATGTTTTTCAGCAGCAAAATTAATGAGCTATAAGTAACGAAATGTTCGAAAAACTTTAAGTAAATGTTCTAAATCTGGCATTTGTCAAATTTAACAGGAAAAATTAGAAAATAAACCGAAAGGATGGTATATTATAGGTAATTTTTTTTATTGAAGAAAATTTAATTAAAGTTTATGCTGAAATGCTCAACCAAACTATAGAGCTCTCGACTGTTTATTAGCTTGAAAATAAATGTGACTTATAAGGCAATCTAAATTTAAACGAAGAACTTCTAAAGTATTTTTCACCCTAAATGGTATCGACTTATTGACTGCAATAAAACTACCGGTTTAATCCCATTGTTATACACAATCAAGCAAATACACTACAGGGTAGGTCTTTAAATATTTAATTCGTTGTTAATAATATATTATTTAATGACATGAAATATCCTAAATAAATAATAGCACAAGCACAATATAGTAAAATATTACCTACTATAATTACAAATTATAATCCGACCCTGACCGACAGTTTATTTGCATTTTTATGGCCGAGCTCTTGCAAAACGTCCCAGGTATTTAAATGGAGTCAACCATTTATTGTGAAAAATACTTTACACTTCCAGCAAGATTGCGCAGCCCCCACACTATCTATGCTGCTGTGGCCAGAGAGTGATTGGACCAAAATTATCCAAACCAGTGGATCATTACTTCATAATTTTAAATTTGGTCGGTTTATAATTCCAAATTTTAACAAAAACATTACGAACATGTTTAAAAAATGGTTATCTTCCTTTATTTTTTGCTCATTTATGTATAATATACAGGGTTTTCATTTGAAAACTTCCCACCTCGATTTTCCTGCTTTAAAATGAAAATGTGGAAAATCGCTCGGACCCGTCAATTTTTATTTCGAGGGGGACATCTTTTGCGTATATTGTCAATCTTGTTACTTCAAGCCCCTAGGAGGGAGGGGGGTAAGATCTAAATCTTAAATGGATACCCCTATTTTATATAATTTTTTTGGATTCTGCATAAAATTCTGAACATTTTTTAATAAAAGCATTATTACTCTATACTTAACAGTTTCCGAGATATTGACTCTTGAAAAATGACATTTTTGAACTTTGACAGCGTCTGGCTTTCTAACTGTACGTCTTAGAGCAAAACGGCTTACATGTCCCTATCTTCGATTTTTATTATCTTTCCAATAGTGCCAACTTTCGGTCAAACCGGAAGTACTATATTTCTTACATCCGGTTTAACCGAAAGTTCACACTATTGGAAAAATAATAAAAATCGAAGATTGGGACATGTAAGCCGTTTTGCTCTAAGACGTACAGTTAGAAAGCTAGACGCTGTCAAAGTTCAAAAATGTAATTTTTTAAGAGTAAATATCTCGGAAACTGTTAAGTATAGACTAATAATGCTTTTATTAAAAAAATTTCAGAATTTTATACAGAATCCAAAAAAATTACATAAAATAGGGGTATCCATTTAAGATTTAGATCTTAACCCCCCCCCTACCTCCTAGGGGCTTGAGGTAACACGATTGACAATATACGCAAAAGATGTCCCCCTCGAAATAAAAATCGACGGGTCCGAGCGATTTTCCACATTTTCATTTTAAAGCAGGAAAATCGAGGTGGGAAGTTTTCAAATGAACACCCTGTATGTATAATAAGCATATTAATTATTACCTATTAAAGTTAGGCTAGTTTTGACTCTCAAATTTTTTTAGTGGGTATCATATTGATCTTTTTTAATAACATCGGATAAATGGATCAGTCAATATCTTTTAAAAATCTTCCAAATTTAAACCTCTGTTTGAAAGTAGAAATCCCCTTAACAGAAATATTTTAAAAAATGTAGTATTTTGTAGTTCCTTTACTAAAGTAGGTAGTTACTTTCGTCCCGCCAAACGAGCACTAAAATGGGTCATTTGATCCCAAGGGACTAAAGTGCATTTTAGCATATTATTGAAAAAAGGGTGAATTTAACAAATTATTATAATCACTATTTTTATTAACTTTTTTTTTAATAATCACTAATACAGGGTGTTTGGGGAGCAAAGGGCAATATGTTGGGAATGTGTTCAGTGGGTGAAAATAAGAGAAATAAACCCATATGTTTGAGTTCGATTCTCAACCATTTCTGAAATAATAGGTTCTAAAGTTTTTGAAAGTTAATTTTTATTTTAAAAGAGAATAATTGCAGGTACTGCAGTACAAACTAACTTAAAGAATATTTTCAGAAACCCCTCCACCATCTTCAATACATTTTTCAGCACGTTTGTTAATCGCTTGAGTGGGGATTGTTTTTTATAAAAGCTGCAGCATTGAAAATTCGATTACAAAGTGCATCTCTTATTTCCACTCGTGTTTCATATACTAGCGATATCATCCATCCCTAAAGGCAGTAACTAAGCGGGTTTAAGTCTGGTGACATCGGTGGCCAAACTTGCGGACCACCTCGGCCAATAAAATAAGGTGGGGCTCCATCATGTTGGAAGTACATTCGTTGTCGAACATTTAACGGAACATTATCCAAAATGTATATCAAATGGTCTTTCAAAAACCGTAAATATCCTTCTCCAGTAAGACGCCCATCCATTTCAAATAGACCAAACAACTGCTCGTTGAGCATTCCACACCAGACATTAATACTGAATCGATATTGAAAGTTTCGTTCAAATGTACCATGAGGGTTTTCATCTGACCACCGATCTTCATTGTGGCAATTATTAATTCCATCACGAGTGAACTGAGCTTCATCGCTAAATAAAATGTAATTGTGCAGACTTCGATTTTAATTGATCCATTCACAAAATTGTACCCTTGAAGCAGGATCACCTTCTAGAATATGTTGAACGTGAAAAGGTTTTAAACCGTTTTTTCTAAGTGACTCCCATACGGCTAGATGTGATGGTATACGAAGTTAATTTGCAACCCGCCTCGTACTTATACCTGAGTTCTCTGCGACAATATCCAGAACATTTTCTTTATTTTCCACATCTAAACCCTGCACCAGTGGCGCAACCAGAAATTTAGTTCTGGAGTGGCTTTAACCACTTGCGCCGCAGGCGAAAATTTTTGGGTGCCACGCCCTTTTTTGGGTAAAATACGTATGATTGACGAGAGCGACAGCCCCCTAAAACTTCTGCAATAATACGCCGCTGGCCCTAACTAAATATTTATAAAAAAAAATTAGAGATTTCATTTTAATTAGTAAAAATTTATTTAAAATAAGTAACGCATATATTAATCATACTTATACTAAAACAAAACAAAAACCTTATACAATAAGTTGTAACTAATGACTAATAATACTAATATTAAAGTAAAATTCTTCGTTTTGTTTTTGCCTTTTCGTCCAGAATTTCTGCCACGGTAATATCAATATCGTGGTTCGCATAAAGAACTGCCAAACCATTTAATCTGTCCTCTTCCGTGGTGCTACGCTGATATGTCTTTAAATATTTTAAATTTGAAAAGGACCCTTCAGATGTGGCGGTTGTAATGGGCAAAGTTAAAAAAATTTGTAAAAGCCTTTTTATTGGCATCACATTCGGAATTCAGAATACACTTTGTCCAAAAATTTTTGGGTGCCACGCCCTTTTTTGGGTAAAATACGTATGATTGACGAGAGCGACAGCCCCCTAAAACTTCTGCAATAATACGCCGCTGGCCCTAACTAAATATTTATAAAAAAAAATTAGAGATTTCATTTTAATTAGTAAAAATTTATTTAAAATAAGTAACGCATATATTAATCATACTTATACTAAAACAAAACAAAAACCTTATACAATAAGTTGTAACTAATAACTAATAATACTAATATTAAAGTAAAATTCTTCGTTTTGTTTTTGCCTTTTCGTCCAGAATTTCTGCCACGGTAATATCAATATCGTGGTTCGCATAAAGAACTGCCAAACCATTTAATCTGTCCTCTTCCGTGGTGCTACGCTGATATGTCTTTAAATATTTTAAATTTGAAAAGGACCCTTCAGATGTGGCGGTTGTAATGGGCAAAGTTAAAAAAATTTGTAAAAGCCTTTTTATTGGCATCACATTCGGAATTCGGAATACACTTTGTCCAAACCTTCCTTCAGTTTTTGTTTTTGCATTTTTTATACCACAGCTCAAGTTCAGCTTTTAACATCGTTTTAATGGAAAACTCTTCAAGGAACTCATTCTTGTAGAAGCTGTGAACTTTCAAAAAACATTTAAATTGACTATCAAAATCTTGATTATCTTATGGAAAGAGGCATTCAAAATTTGGAAGGGTTTCTCGATGTTTTAAAAACCGATCCTCGAGATTTGCTATGAGGCTATCTAAAAACGGAATAAAAATTGTTATTTTAAAATACTCAGCAGCGGAATCGGTTTTCATAACCAATATTTGTGTTTGTCTTGGCGGTAGTCTAGGTACTACTCTGATTTCAATATCGTATTCCGAAAGTAGATCCTGAACTTCCTTAAAAATATTTTGAAAATGATCATCTGCCAGGCCTCTTATTTCTTTAACTTGATCTGTTACGTCGTTAGCTAACTGTAATGCTTAAAACAGGTTTAAATCGACTGTTTGTAGAATCTTGCGGCATATATTCTTTCTGTACACATTAGTGCGATCACAAATTTGGGACTTATATAATGCTGGCCAGTAATCCAGATGCCTCAGTGGAAGTATTTCGGTCGAGCCATTCAGTCAGACGTAGTATAATTTCACTATTGATAACATGATTGATGTAAATTATTGTGGCTGAATATAAAATATTAGTAAAAGGCGTGACATGAAAAATTGGTTTGCAATTAAACGAATAGGCTAAGTTTTTAAGCTCGGGGGGGGGGGGGCTGCAGCCCGGCAGCCCCCCGCCCCCCTGGTTGCGCCACTGCCCTGCACTCTTTTAGAAACAATTCTCACGCTTGGAAACATTTCAGTTTCCTGAGCACTTGCAAATACTTTTTGAAAAACTCTTCTATTAGGAACTCTTCGATATGGAAAACAACGTCGATATTCATTAACTGCGCACATTACACTACCGTTACAGTAACCATAAACGAATATCATGTCGGCATACTCCCTGTGACTGAATGTGTGATGCATTGTAAGTATGAAAATCTTGGTTCAAGTCGATACGCTCAATATGAAGCTAACTGACAACTACTATGCATGCCAAAAGTATCAATCAAAATTAATCGGACGTTTAAAACTAAAACCTCCTTCATTATTTTAATATAAAAAAAATCAGAACCGATTATTTCAGAAATGGTTGAGAATCGAACTAAAAAATATGGGTTTATTTCTCTTATTTTCATCCTTTGAACACATTTCCAAAATATTGCCCCTTCCTCCCCAAACACGCTGTATATAATAAATAGTCGATTTGGTTCAACGCTAGTATGCTGTAGGACGCTGCTTGAGTACACCTACATGCGAAAGCTCCAAAATCTTGCTCAAAAGCTTATTTGGAAGTGATCCTTAAAGGTCCAGCAATTTGGAATGCTTTCACGTCATCATGTTCATTCAAGAATTTTGTCGACAATATTTTTTTATAATTTATGGAATTTTCAACGTAACTACCACTCAGCGACGGCTGCTGATTGTCATCTTCCATGTCTTTTTAAAACATCCATAGATGCACCAAAGTCAGTTAATAAAGAGGCAGAGATGTTCGACGAAACCAATGTCCAATGTATAATGATGAATTGGATAGATTTAGGAATGCTGCTACTTTTTGGGATTGTTTTACAAATATATTTTTACCGACTGGCTAGGTATGTATAGTACATTAATTGTTTTAATAACGAACGAAAAATCTCGATATTGAGCATGGAACAATGTGCCCAAAGCGTTGAAAAAGATAAAGTCCTGGATTTCTCGGTGAACAACACGAATAGGACATCCTCGTTAAAATTTTCCACTTTTCGTGCACAGTACCATCTTACAAATGCCCCATATTACGCCTCATATAGTTTCTTTGACTTCATTTTAGTTTCTTGGTTTATAATCTACCTAAATAGTATTTAGCCCCTGAGCTAGGTATGCGAGGTAGATGATAAAACACCCTTAAGTGAGATTGGCTTCAATGTGTGGCGAATATTTTAATTATTCATTTACTGGGATCAATTATAATTTTAATCCTTAAATTGTGAAATATTGACAACAGTGACAACTCTACAAGCCAATTTGAAAATTTGCCGTTTTAAGTATCCATCAATCTATAATGATAACGTATCATAGTTAACGTTTTTTATTTATATATAACATTCCCATACTTTGTATTTGAGTAACGGCGACAGTAATCGAACGATTAGGTCACGTGTTCAAATATAGCAATAATGGAGTACTTTTGGTTACTACTTAGTTTTGCCATTGTAGGTGTCTATGGAGCGGTGGTTCCAAAATTGGATCAAGAACCACTATTTAATTTAGAAGATGATGGTAACTACACTGTGGTACGTTTAACATTGAACCAATAGTTTCGATCGCTTATGTTATTTTTTTGTCGTACAACAAATTTTTTATATACATGAAAAAGCTGACAGCAAATTGAAGCATTTTTATAGTATTATGGGGTATTATGGGATAAAACAAAGTTTAAGTTGTATATTTCTACATATATTAACAAGAAAATGACATGTTTCGCTAACACTGTAGCTTCGTCAGATGACAATGATTTAATAAAAGGTGAAAATAAAAAGGGTGCAATAAAATAAATTATTAAAGATGCAAATAAAATAGGGGAAGTGCTATAATAGCGGGAAAATCCAACAGAGGGTCTAAAATAATTAAATTAGGAACAATGTGGGTAATTTATAAAATCTTAAGTATGTGGTCAACAGAATAAATTTAACATAGTTGAATTATTTAAATCTAATTGATTATTAAATACCTAACAAGTCCGTATTTTTAAGTCTATTTGTTTTCATAGATTCTTACAAATTAATCCTTTGTTTTCTGTATATAAGATTTTTTATTAGAGGAAGTATTTTAGACGCACAAATATCATCAGATATTTAAAAACGAATATTATCAAGTACCGTAATGTACAAAGTTTTGAGTTAACTGTTCCAAATTACAATCAACTGTACTTCCTTCAAGCAAGTTCCATAGGTACACTACCTGATTAATGAGGAAGTATTTTCTTGGAAATATTATTTGCATACTTTTTTTGAGAGCCCACGAAGCTGTTGATTCTGATTTAAATGAAACAAATTTCGCAAATTACAAGAATAGTATAGTCCGTTAGTATTTTAAAAATTTCTATTATATGACTCCTAGTTATTCTTTGCTTCAGAACAGTTAGCCCAAATCATTTAAGTTTTTGGGTAAGGTAGTCCTCTTAATTCAAAGGAAATTATGGAAACCCTTTCCAAAACTTCAATATCTTTGATGTAGTAGGGGTTCCAAATATTGTATCCGTATTCAATTTTTGGTCTAATATAGGAAGTGTACAATTTCTTTACAAACTGTAGAAAGTGATCTTTGAAAGTCTTTTGCACCATGAAAATAAAACTATTGGCTTTCTTCACCATTTCGATACTTACGAAATTATGTTGATTGCCAAGTAAATGGTGAGCAAAGGTTGAGTCGGTTTTGTTTTTTAGAAAACTGTCATAATGTTCCAGTATTATTCGTTAAAATGTCTACCTGTTTGGCCAATGTGTGTTTTAGGACAATCTCTGCATTTTAATTTATAGACGCCTAATTTTTTGTTTTTATCGCTTTTGGTTTTACTATTTTTGATAAATTTACCTAAATTATTAGTTTTGTAAGACACATTTATATCAAGTCTGTTAAGAACAATTACTTTGATACGTTGTCCAAAGAAAGTGACGACTTTAAATTTGTTAGAGTTTTTGCTTCTAGGAAAACTAAGTCAATAGCCTTTTTGTAAGTTATTTTTTAAGGATTTGGTCAATTAGATTTGAGTTATATCTGTTATTAACTGCAATTTGTTTTTATAATGTTTACTCATTTTTGAAAATTGATTTTATTTAGAGTAGAGGTAGAGTTACTACTAATTTTCTTGTCAATAGAATGGAAATTTACAAGTTCAACTTTGTTTTACTGTATCCCATAGTACAATAATTATGGATTTCCACCTGGTATCGGCTGAATCAATTAATTTGAAGTATTTTTAAATTTCAAAAAACTCTATTTTAAATAAAATATAAACTAGTCTGTTAAAATCTAATAATTTGTTATAATTGTAGTATTTTTAATCAAAAAAATTATACGTCAATGTTTTTTTTTTTTTAAATAATATCTCTAATATTGGCCTCTATCTTCTTATAAAAGAGATCTCTTTTTTCGTCCCGCGGATAGGCTTCGATTTAAAAAATAAAATAAGTTAAAAATAAGTACACTTTTTATTTTTTTAACTGAGAACTATTTTTAACAAAATATATCAAAATTAAATAAACTGTTGAAAATGTCCACCTTCTGTAAGTATGCTCGGCTTCAGGCTTCCTTCTTATTGCCTAGAGTACTCTTTGGAAAATTCCTGAAATTTTCCTTATAGCTTTACAGGAAACTATTGAAGCATTTGGCAATTCTTCCTCAGTTTAAATTGGTCAACTGTAAACCCAGGTCTTAAGAAGTCAAAAAAAAAACCGCTTATCTAACAAATAAGTATCAAAATTGTGTACGTTTATAAAACAAAGAAATTCTATCATAATACACAATTTAGAAACTACTGTTTCTCTAAGATTCATGAAAAACACTTTCCTTTATTTGTTACCTATACAGGGTGTCCGGAAATGATAAGCAAAAAATTTAGGGGATAATTCTAGACCGAAAACAAATGCTATCTCTTTCTATAACATTATTTCGAAAATTGGTTATTAACTGAGTTACAGGGTCTTAAAGTTAAATTTTATTCGCGGTTTTTTTTCCAATACCTTTTGCCACGCTCATAATATTTTGACGAAATCTCGTATATGGAGCTTTTTCGGGATAAGGAATACAAATTTGCCCCCCGTTTTTTCGCATTTTGTAGAGGGCGCCACATAGGAGCCTATACTTTAATTTGAATGGTCCCAACTATTTTATTCTATACTACAGGGTGTTAATTAATGTCATGCAGATATTTCTGTGGGTGATAGTACTCGTCAAAATAAGAAAAAAATGCAAATATATGCATGGTCTAAAACGCGTTATTTTCATTATACAGGGTGGCAAAGTTTTAATTTTTTTCACGTATTTTGCGTTTTCTCTCTTATATTCTGCGATAATTATTTCAAATTTGGAATATCAACCCTTTTTTAAAATCTCTACAATAAAGTATCAAAATTGTCGGTCGCAGTATACAGGACGTTACATTTTCTTGAATCGGCTACAATTTTATCCATAGATTAAATGCATCTCTGCATATTCCTGATTTGTGAATTCAACAATCATTAACCAATTCAAAACAACTCCGGAAACGTCAAACAAAAAAATATTTCTTGTAAAATGTCACAAGGACAATAAACAGAATTAACAATTGCCTATCCCGGCCGCATATACAGTAACAGCACGCGGGCTAGAAAATCCGACTTTCCGAAGTCCTGGCTAGTAACGACACTCGCGCTAGCAGCAGTTACGGTAATAGCACGCAAGGTATAAAAAGGTATATCGGCAATCGGTTTGTTCGTTGTTAGCAGAGCATTTTTTTTTAAATCCAATTCATTTCATAATATTTCATAAAATATTAATTAAATTTTAAAAAAATGCTCTGCTAACAACGAACAAACCGATTGCCGATATACCTTTTTATACCTCGCGTGCTATTACTGTAACTGCTGCTAGCGCGAGTGTCGTTACTAGCCACCACTTGAGGAAGTCAGATTTTCTAGCCCGCGTGCTGTTACGCATTCTGCTGTCTAGCACACGTGCCATTAGTGATTATGATTTCGGCGATCCGAGCTTAAACGAAGTTTCTAGCCCGCGTGCTGTTACTGTATATGCATCCCGGCCTACTATTTTTTTTTTCATATTTATTATTGCGTTATTTCGCCTACACTTTATTTCCATCGATGGCTATTTTTGCAAATAAATCGAAAACGGCCACAGATACAAGAATAGTGCAAGAGACTAGAACGCTAAACAAAGGAACAGAGAGTTCAAATTTCATACCAGAATTCATACAGGGAGCCAAAAAAAAAGTTCTGAAAGATAAAATTCTAGCCGATTCAAGAAAATGTAACACCCTATATAGTTCCACCGACAATTTTGATACTTTATTGTAGAGGTTTAAAAAAAGGGTTTATGTTCCAAATTTGAAACAAATATCGCAGAATATAAGAGAGAAAATGCAAAATACGAGAAAAAAAATTGAAACTTTGCCACCCTGTATAACGAAAATAACGCTATTTAAACCATGCCTATATTTGTATTTTTTTCTTATTTTGACGAGTACTATCACCCCCTAAAATATCTGCACGACATTAATTAACACCCTTGTATATGCGCATTTTGACTGAATATTTTTAATCTTCTAACCTTTTGGCATAAAAAAGATTGTTTCGATAAATCTAACCGTTTTCGAGAAAAACGCTAAAATTACATCGCTTGCATGTGATGAATACCATCATTTTAATTTATTTTCGACCTTAAACATAGCATAGAAAAGAAAGGAATATTCGATATGGAGTTCGTCGGAATTTTTTAAGAAGAATTAATTTATGCATTGAAGAGGAAGGACGTAACTTATTTGAACCTTTAATTTGAATGTTTAATTTATTGTTTTAGTAACTTATTATGTATTTTAGAACTGCAAATAATTAACTTTACTCGGGTAATAATCAATTTTCGAAAAAATGTTATAGGAAGAGATAGCATTTATTTTCGGTCTAGAGTTATCCCCTAAATTTTTTGCTCATCATTTCCGGACACCCTGTATATTGTTGTCTAGAAGCAGTTCCTCCACACATCGTTGATATAGTTACACTGTATAATAGTGCCAATTTCCTTAATTTTGACTAAATCAAAAAACATTTTTTTTCTGTGGCGTTCTTAACTTTCATTTTTAGGTGTTACATTCTTTGTTTTAAATATTGTTTTGTTGCGATACATTTTTAAACATCAGACCGTTTCAAGAATTACCCCTTCTAGAATTTTTGGTCTTCCTTGACGTTAATTGTGATTCTTAAATACGCAAACTAAGAAAATAATATACCAAAAAATGTAAATAACGTACTTATTTATTATTCTAATGTAAATATTTACATCACTTATAAGAAGGTATTTTATCAAATAATGACCGACATGTGCTACCTTTATTATTCATTATGTCGTCTTATCTTTAATTAAGTATAAGCAAATATTAAAGTATAGTATTAAATTAATAATTATAGAAAAACAACATCTGTGACCCGTTGATCGTTATTTTATTGCAACCATGTGAATTTTTAAATTAAACAATGTTCTAGATAATATAATTTTAGTGTTATATCTGTCAATTATTTATTTATCAGAGGTTCGACACCTTAAATATTTATAATAAGTACCAAGATTCCTATAAATAAAAGATAAAATTGTGTCCGTGAAAATAATAAAAAATAAAAAAGTAGTCGCATACCGGACAAGAGTGTAACTGTATTTTGTAAAGTCAAATTAATCCAACAACTCGCCGCATCACCTGTCATTAATGGCACCCTGTTGAAGTATGGTATATTTTACTTTAAGCGGTTGGCTACAGAAACAGAACCGGACTAAGTTATTTCACCTTCGCCCAGGGCCGATCCTAGCAGGTGTGCAGGCCAAAACAAGGGGCGGCCCGTAGGCCGCAGATAGTTCTGTCAATCAAGCAAAAATTTATACGAATTTCTCGAAATAAAAGTAAAAGTGACATTTATCAAACTATAAAAGATAACTTTACATTAACGTCGAAGAAGAAAACAATATTTTTGTGAATTATTTCAAATGGATTTATTTATTAAAGATTTTCAATCAAACCAGCCAGCGCCAGTGGTGAAATTTCTAGTTTTTTTGATGTGGTACAAGAGGTAGGTATATAATTACTTTTCTGCGTCCCCATATCGATGGGATTTACTCAAAAAACACGTGAAAACTCTTACTTTAAAACCGTTAAGTGAAACAAGATGGGAAAGTCGTATCAATGCTATTAGACCTCTAAAATTAGAGCTAAAAAACAGTATTACCGCATTAAAGGCCTTAATTGAAGATACCACCAGAGACACGAAAACAAAAATGGGTGCTAAATCAATAATTAAAAGTCTTGAAACATTTAAGTTTTTGTGTTCAATTTTAATTTGGCATGATTTATTATCAAGAATTGATGTATGGAGTAAAATGCTTCAAAATCCTAAATTAAACATCGCGGAATGCATTAAAGGCTTAGATAATCCTAAAAAATATTTAGTTTCCCAAAGATCTGACGATAATTTTAAAATATTTGTCGATTCAGCAACAACACTTGCTAGAGATTTAGGTATTGATCCCGAATTTCCCATCTCGAAGCTCAGAAAAAAAGTTCATTACGAGGGCAGTGATGAACTAATTTTAAATCCCTTCCTGCAATTCAAGATTGCTTTCTATTTTGCAGTTCTTGATTACGCGATCTCTTTGATAAATGAAAGATTTACCTTATTATCTGAGTGCTATTTAATATTCTGCTTTCTGTATGAGTTTCACACCATTTCTAATGATGACCTCATGAAAGACTGCATGGACTTAGATATTAAGTTACAGGTACATAAGGAAGGAACTATTGTGAAAGATATAGACGGTATACAACTCTTTAATGAAATAACTTCATTTAAAGATATTTTTCCAGGTAAAAAACAGCCAATTAAGATATTAAAAATTTTAGTCAAAAATGATCTCATTCCCTGTTTTCCAAATTTTGCTCTAGCAATAAGGATTTTTTTAACCTTACCTGTTTCTGTGGCTTCAGGTGAAAGAAGTTTCAGTAAATTAAAAATTATTAAAAATTACTTGAGAAATAATATGACACAAGAAATACTTTCAGATTTGGCCATCATCTCTACTGAATCCGAAAACTCTGAAAAAATTGATCTCACCGCTATTATTGACAAATTTGCTTCTCAGAAAGCCAGAATAATTATTTTATACTTAGTTAATTATTAGGTAGTCTTCGAGGAAGGACTGATTTAGATACTTTTCGTTTCGCGAGATTTATGCTTTATTACTTTTTGTTATTTTATATTTTCTGGTAAATACTGTTGTTTTACATTTCTAACTATAAAATGTCTATTTTTGTTTTAAAAGTAATATTTTTGTTGGTTTATTATTTTGTTAAACTAAAAAGAAAAAAAAGGTGTCGCTAATATAACATATTAGCTGGCCCAAAAATAAAGTCTTTCCCGTAAAATTTTATTTGTAGTTTGCATTTTTATTAATGTTTAACTTTTTACTCTTATGTACATGTAGATGAGTTTATAACGTCAACGTTAAGTATTACTCAAAATAGGAAAAATTTTTTAGAGGGGCGGTATAATAGGTCTTTGCACGCGGGCGGCCGACACCCTAGGATTTAGGTCTTAATATTTTGTAAAGATATAGTGTAGATACAGGGTAATCCAAGTAAATATTTACTTTATAAAATTGGCGATGATTTGATGTTAAGCAGATATGAAAATCAAATTTGGTATAGCTATGTTTTTGAGAGCAATAAGGAGGATTCCATAATGAGTTTAAGATACCTCCTAGAGAACACTAGCTGCACAACATGAGTTCATAAATTTTCGCATTTATTTTTTGTCTCTCACATTTCTTACCGCTTTACCTCAAGTTATGAAAGAGGTATCTTTTATACGTAAAAAATGTGTACGTCAATAACTTCGAATTTCAATTAGTTTTTAAGATAATTGCGTTTAATGCTAGATGGCAAGAAACATTTAAGTAAACACCTTTTATAACGAAACACAATTAACCATGCGTTCTTAAACAAAATGACATTTTCAAGTCTACTATCTCTTGTTGCTGTATTTGTCCCTTAGTTATGACACATCCTGTATATAACGATAAGTAAATGGTTTAACTAGGCACTTTTATTAATTTGATAATAGATGAGTTAACCAAAATGGTGTATATTTGTACTCACTGTTAAACTTAAATAACACTGGACAACAGCTAAAATGTTGCAGAAATAAAATCAACTAAATCTTACTATTTTAGGTGTGCTTAAATCGAAAATAAACGTTTTTTTTAAATATTAGTTCACGTTTAAGAGATACGTGACGTCATGTTCCCCTAATATATTAACACTGTAACCGCGAGAACGCACGTAGTATATTTGTATTGTAATAACAATATATGGATTTTATATTGCCAAATCTACATTTTCACCAAGTTAAGGAATGGTGGATTCTTAGGGACGATCCCCTATATTCGAAATCCTAACCCCCTATTGCTTAAAATAAGAGCGATAGCCATTGAAACCCATGTAAATCCACTTTAATGTCTGCCTTGTACTGAACAGTCCCTATATAATAAAAATCTGTTTACAAAAATAAGAGAGCGAACGAAATGAGTTTTACATAAATTTACCTAAATAGGGATATTAACACAATGGCGACTTAGCCGGGACCACCCTAAAACAGGGATAATATTGAAATATTTAATTAAGCGGCAAATAAATAATGCTTTACTACCCGATTTTAAATAAATAAACGACTAAACGGATAAAAGGACCCTTGTTTATCCTCATTTCTATGGTTTACCTGAGCACAGTACTATAATGTAGGCCAATAAATCCATTAGTACCTGCTCAGTCGCATTGTGTCCTTTATCCCTATTTAGGTAATAACAAATAAAAAACTCATTATGTTGGTTTCTTAAAATTGTATATAGACTACTTATAAGTATAATTATAATGAAATGTATTTAAAAATCTATAATCCATATTTGGGTATATAAACAGGTAGGTAAGCGGAGAGGTTAGTCAGTCGAAGTTAGTAATTCAAGTCGAATAGTTAAGATTGTAAAATGCCTCGAAAGTGTGTAAACAATCCAGATCACTTCTGTTATGTTTGTGGTGAAGTGACTTTTGCGTCTCAGAAGCGATCTATGACTCCATTGATGAAAAAAGCATATCATCTTTATTTCGGTTGCAGAATAGGAGATCAAGACAAACAGTGGGCGCCACATATATGCTGTAATGCATGCGCTTCAAGTTTGACAAGCTGGTTAAATCGTAAAAACCGATCTATGCGGTTTGCTGTTCCAATGGTCTGGAGAGAGCCTACAAATCATGTTAATGATTGCTATTTCTGCATGATACCTCCTGTTGGGCAAGGCACCGGTATATCCAAGAAGAAAAAGTATGTTATTAACTATCCAAATATACCATCTGCCATCAGACCTGTACCACATAGTGACGACCTTCCTATTCCAGAACCCCCAGAAACAGTCACTTACGAATCAGACAGCGATACAGCGTTGTGCCAAGAAGAAGATATGCCATCAACTTCAAGAGATCCCGATTTCGCACCCAGCACATCATACCGCCAACCGCACAAAATAACCCAGTCAGAATTAAACGATCTTATGAGAGATCTAGAACTTCCAAAAAGTAAGGCTGAAATACTAGGATCAAGATTGCAGCAGTGGAACCTGTTAGAAGAAGATGTCTCTGTAAGTATTTTTCGTAAACGCCATAAAGGTCTAGCGCCATTTTTTGACATGGAAAATAACTTAGTTTTCTGCAATAATATTGGCGGTTTATTGGAGGCTTTAAATATAAACTACAAACCAGTGGAATGGAGATTGTTTATAGACAGTTCAAAATTAAGTTTAAAGGCAGTACTATTACATATTGGCAATATTCTTCCGTCCATTCCTGTCGGATATGCAGTTCACATGAAAGAATCATACGACAATATGAAGTTCCTATTGACAACCATAAAATATGATGAGCACCAATGGCAGATCTGTGGTGACTTAAAGGTTATTGCACTTTTACTTGGGTTGCAGCTAGGCTACACCAAGTTTTGCTGTTTTTTGTGTGAATGGGACAGTCGGGCAAGGTCACTTCATTACAATAGACGACACTGGCCCGTTCGACAATCATTAGAGCCAGGGCAAAAAAATGTACCACACATGCCATTGGTAGACTCCAAAAAGGTTTTGTTACCACCACTGCATATCAAATTGGGCCTAATGAAAAACTTTGTTAAGGCACTGAATCGAGATGGGCGAGCATTTCAGTACCTACGTCAGAAATTCCCGAGGCTAAGTGAGGCAAAAATTAAAGAAGGTATTTTTATTGGGCCACAAATTCGAAATATTCTGAAAGACGAACACTTTGACAGCACTCTAACAGATATTGAAAAAAACGCCTGGAAAGACTTTCGCCTCGTGGTAACTAATTTCTTGGGAAATAAAAAAGCTGACAATTACGTTACTCTGGTTGAAAATATGCTGTCGTCGTATCAAAAAATGGGCTGCAATATGTCTCTAAAGATCCATTTCCTACACTCTCACCTGGACTTTTTTCCTGACAACTGCGGAGCTGTAAGTGATGAGCACGGCGAACGCTTCCATCAGGACATATCAACCATGGAAAACAGATACCAGGGACACTGGAATACTTCCATGCTTGCCGACTACTGTTGGACTCTTGTTAGAGATGCTCCAGAAACAGTTCACAAAAGAGTAGCAAAGCGACAGCGCATTTAGTGTAAAATTATGTAGTTTTTATTATTTTATCAAAAATAAAATATAACCACTTTTTTTTTTAAACGGCAACTAAGTTTTTAATTTCATTATCATTTTTGTATTCAGCATCCCAAAGTTAACAAAAAAAATGCATTTTGATACACGATACAACCAATAACCTAAAATTTGTTGTCCAGTGTAATTAACACCAAAAAAATCCGTCTCTGAAATATATAAAATCCAAAAGTAAAATGTCTAAAATACACACTAGACAAAAAATAGCCACAGAAACATTTAAAAAACACCATAATTGGAAGAAAATAATATGATATACCTACCCTGACGCTTGAGCTTGCTACGGCCCACTGCTGATCTGGGAACTTTAACGACGAAACCAGATCAGCTGTAAATGTCAAATGTCGTTGTGTTCTGTCGAAACGATTTGTTTTAAGACAAAATTAACTCTATATATTAGAGGGATCCAATCATAACACAGGCCTGCATGAAATTTGTGATGACGTGATTTTTGTTTGTTGAGCTTAGTTTTTATATAGAAATAACTAATTAAAATACAATTGGTCTCTATCACCCACAATTTTTTTTTTCAAAATAAAGAAAAAATATAAAAAAACTTATAATAGGCGTTTTAATACATTTTAAAATGAATGTAGTCCTTCAAATTCTAAATGATTGATGAATAAAAAATGATTTTCTGTAGTGCTACACACCTTCCGACTGGAGACTTTTTATCGACTTCAAAAAGGAGCTTTAAAGCTGTTCTTTTACATAATGACAATGTTTTTGCTTCTGTTTCGATCGGCCATAGAGTTAAGTTAAAGGAAAACTATGAAAATTTAGAGGAATTACTTTTGAGAATACAATATGAAAATCACAACTGGGAAGTGTGTGAAGATCTAAACATTTTAAGTCTTTTCTTAGGTCAGCAGTCTGGATTTACTAAATTTCCATGTTTCCTGTGCGAGTGGTCTAGCTAGCGAGAACAGCATTGGATAAAAAGAGACTGGTCACAAAGAGAGACTTTAACACCTGGAAACAAAAATGTAATTCGCGAAAGTCTTATTGACCCTCAAAAAGTTTTACTTCCACCACTTTACGTAAAACTTGGACGTATGAAACAATTTGTTAAGGCATTAAACAAAGAAGGATATTGTTTTAAATATTTGTGTAAAACATTTCCGGCTCTGTCAGAGGCAAAATTAAAGGAGGGAATCTTTGTAGGGCCGCAGATTAGCAGCTTGATGAAAGATACAGAATTTGAAAAGGTAATGGAAGATAAGGAAAAACATGCATGGGATGCTTTTAAAGAAGTTGAACATAAATTACTACTACCTATGTTGAGATCGTTGAAAATATGCTGGAAAATTTCAGGAATTTCAGAATATGAGCATAAAAATTCACTTTTTACATTCCCATTTGGACTAATTCCCGGAAAATCTTGGGGACGCGGGTGAAGAGCAAGGTGAAAGATTTCATCAATATATTAAAGAGATGGAAAAAAGATACCAGGGGCGCTGGGACACAAAAATGATGGCCGATTTCTGTTGGAACAGAAAAACAACCAAAAGAAGCTTTTCTGAAAAAAGATACCATTTTTTGAAGAAGCGTAACAAATTAATAACCATTTATAATAGTTTATACGTGTAAATTTGTATATTTTTTCCTTAATATATTAAAAAACTAGCTTATAAATGAAATAAATCGTGTTTTTTCTATATTTTTGGATTTTACCGGTTTGAAAAATAACCTTACGTGATAAAAAAAAAACTGAAAGCGGATTTGAAATCAGCGCTACCTAATTACTAGAAAACAGTTAAAATTTTTAAATCAACTTTCAAAGTGTTAAAAAATGCAGGCCTGTGTAATGAACGAGGGTTAATTTAAAATTCCTATCACGGGTAGGTATATCGTTTTCTAGATACAGTTCCTCCACATATTGTTGAGATTATACGGAATGATAATATATAATAATTTCCTTAATTCTGACTAAATTAATAAACATTTTTATATGTATGAAATTAACCTGTTACTGTTTCAAGCTAGTATTTAACTTTTATAATATTGGATTTTATTCTGGTATCTGTTACCGGTACCTACCTATTATTGTTAAAAGTAGTAGTCAGTAGTAGTAAGACTGAGTATTTAAATTAGTAAGAGTATTTTTACTAGTACTTATGAATTATCTATAGAAGAACATTTTCTTCGGATATCTAACTAAAAATAAGTCGCACTGTTTCGTCTTCTGTGGAGTTGCTTTATTGTGTTATGGGTTCCCGTAGAGTCCTAATAAGAAAGAAACGGCCGTCGTTGCCTACCTGTCCCAGGGTATTCATTACACTTGGATCCCTGTATATTCTAATACAAACTACAGTTATCCTATTTCTTATTTTCGTCGGTCTGCCTGAAATACAAAATAGTAAATTTAAAAATAATAATTTTTTTCGGTTGAACCTAACCCTTGTTTCTTTCGGTTTATTATTTTAGTTATTCCATAATCCTTTGTATTTGAAAAATAAGAGTCTACCTATTCGATATTGGGTATACAATTTTAAAAATTTTAATTTAACCACTTTATAATATTACAATGCGTAGACTGGACTGGAATGCAAGGTGGACATTTCTGCTAAAGCCAGTCCTCTCAGGGAGCCAAACGCAATAATCCACCTCTATTAGTTTTACCTAATGTTTTATATAAATCGAATTTAATATAAGTATTTTTGTCTTCGGCTTTTTTTTTATAATGGTTTGCAGCGATTCAATTTTCAGTAAAATAAATGATATATTTGTTTATTAAAGACAATGCATTGGTGTACTGTTTTATAGTCGGATCTGGTCTTATCGTGCGGGTCATATGATTCAAGAAAGACATACTCTCAGTTTTGTTTTCTTTACTTGCGTTTAATTTTACCATCTAAATAAAATACGTAAGATAAATGAGACAGACTTATTCCATTTTGACATGAAAGAAAAGGATATGTATTTACTTTCCAGCGATTCTAAAAAAGCTTATAATAGCACCAGCTACGTTTTATTTTAAATAAGCCAGTTTTGTGACTTTGACAGTTTGTGACAAAATGAAACAATTTTCTTGGTTTTTGCATCCCCAATCAAAAAAAATGGTACTTAATCTGATAAAATATTTCGAAAATGAAAGAAAAAGGGGAAATTCGCCAACCAATATTCAGGAAACAGTAGCCAAAGCACTGGGAATTAGTTTAAGGACTGTGCAGAAAATTGTGCATGAAACAAAACAGAACATAATACCCAAGAATACTAAAAAGTGTAAACGAAGAAAGCCAAAGACTGAGGATTTAAGTGAAAATATTAAAATGGGAGTTCGAAATGTGATACACGATTTAAAAAATTAATTTTTTCTTCAACATCAAAAAGTGCTGACTATCATGATAATATGAATTGCGAAATGTTTGAAAAATGATTAAAAGTTCAATTGATACCAAATTTGGATGCTCCGTCTTTAATTGTATTAGATAATGCATCATATCATTCAAGAACTTTAAATAAACAGCCTACTTCATCTTGGAGGAAAAGTGATATTTATGAGTGGCTGGAAAAACACAACCAAAATCCTTTACCAAATATGCTTAAATCGGAACTCCTATCAATAGCAAAGTCTCTTTAAAAACCCAAAATATACGCGGTAGATGAAATACTGCGTGAATATGGTCATGAGGTTCTACGACTGCCGCCATATCATTGCCAGTTTAACGCAATAGAATTAATATGGGCTGGTGCAAAGTCCTATTATGAAAAACATGTAGGTGATGGTCTTAAATCCGACCAAGTACAAATAGTTTGGCAAGATTCGTTAGATCATATTACACAAGATTACTGGAAGAAATCGGTGGAACATACAGAAATATTAATAAGGGATTGGTGGGATCGAGAACAAGTACCTACTAGATGTCGAAGTAGCGCCAATGATAATTGCTCCATTCGAAGACGACTCAGACGACGAGGACTTTTCAGATTTTATAAGTGACGATGAGAGTTTTTAGGCTATAATTATAAACGGTGTTTTTCGTTCACATTTTTTAGTATTCTTGGGTATTATATTATGCTTTTTTTCATGCACATTATTCTGCATAGTCCTTAAACTAATTCCCAGTGTTTTTATTACGGTTTCCTGCATATTGGTTTGCGAATTTCCACTTTTTCTTTCATTATCGAAATAGTTTATCAGACTAAATGCCATTGTATTTTTAGGTTTTAGTAGTAAAATTGTTAAAATAAATTGCATTGTTTATTATTGTCGTTTTTAATTAAAGGGTACAGTAGGTATATAATTAACGATTATATAATTTTTTTGTAACTTTTTCAACTCCCCTGTAAATACTTTTTACAAAACTAATAATATTAGGTATATGTGGCTATCTTCGCGATAGCTAAAATAATGAAACTATTTTTCCTTCCTTCGGTATATTTGTAAATAATCTCACAACATTTTGATAGCCTCTGTGTTGTCTGATTTGACGCATATGATCAATGACCTTTGGACCCGCACGTTAAGACCAGATCTGACTATATGTGCCTATTAGATTTATAAAGTGTCACCAGTAAAGTCCGCATCATATGGGATTTTTTTTATTAATAGCTTTATTCAAAATTTGACTTTGGCGTCAAGTTCTGCTTCGATCGAGATGAAAATTAGGCAAAAAATAGTAGTCACGTGATTCGCATTATCTGTCAAATTTTACTTTTTTCCAAAAAATAATTCAAAAGTGGGGTTATTTCTGAAAATATCGAAAAAAGTTATTGGAAAAAGGTTTTTAAATGCAGTTTTTAGTCTACATGCAAAATTTCAGCTGCATAAGATTATTTTAATTTTTTACCCATATTTTGTAAATTGCACCACTTTTGCAAAATAAGACTCAACGCAACCTACATAAAACTTCTCAGTTTTGACAAGGCTTTATTTCAGATACATTTTCTTTAAAGAAGCGCCATATTAAATGTGTGTTTTTCTACAAAATCAAAATTGGGCCATTAAAATTTGGTCGCATAATATGATGCAAAGTTTATTTGTTTTTGACCCTGTCTCAGGTAACGTCATAAAATAAGTATTTTTGAAAACGTAGTTTGTGTCTGAAAGTAATATACCTTAATATTAAGACAAAAAAGAACACAGTGTCACTAGTAAAGTGTTCATTAAGTGGAAAATAAATTTTAGTGGTGGTTAAAAAATCAAAATTATCTTATTCAGCTGAAATTTTGCATGTGGGCTAGAAACTGCATTTAAAAAAACTTTTTCCAATAACTTTTTTCGATATTTTCAGAAATAACCCGACTTTTAAATTATTTTTTGGAAAAAATTAAAATTTGACAGATACTTAATGCGAATCACTTGACTACTTTTTTTTGCTTAATTTTTATCTTGATCGAAGCAGAACTCTATGCCAAAGTCAAATGTTGAATAAAGCTATTAATAAAAAAAATCCCGTATAATGCGGACTTTACTGGTGACACTGTATAATATTATGTTGTATTGACAATACAATACAATAGTTTCGCCAAAAGAAAATCGATTTATGCCAATCTCTTATTGGAAAATGGATATAACTTTTATTTTGATTTTAATCAGCCACAATATAGGATGTAGGTAAGTATATCATAAATGATTTTTATGTACCTGTATGAGGTTCCTCTATTTTTCTTGTAGAACTGACAATAGTGAAGTAGAAGTTCGTTAGTTTATAGAATTTTGATTATTTCATTTATTTAATTTTAGCAATATCTCATCGAATCAAATGGATATCCAGTGGAAACTCATCATGTAACAACATCAGATGGTTACATTTTAGAACTCCATAGAATTCCTAGTGGTATAACTGGTAAAAGCCTTGGAAAAGTAGCCTTTCTACAACACGGAATTTTATCATCTTCAGCTGATTGGGTTGTTCAAGGTCCTGGAAAGTCATTAGGTAAGTTTATTTAGCTATGTTTTATTTACTTATACAAGAAAGTTATCTTTATGGAAATTAATGTAGGGGAGACCGGGGCAGGTTGTAACACGGGGTAAGTTGTAACACTCCAAATATTTTCCTAATTTAAAAGCTGGCAACCCCGTACCCTATGTAGGCTTCTGGAGAGCACTGTGAAGCTCAGATATGTCTAGACAGTCGAGCAACAGATATTGTGGTTAAGGTTATTTCCGATATTGTTTATATTGTGGCACGTAAAGTAAAAATCGATATCATAATTTTGTTTCAAAATAAATGTTACAATAAGTTGCCTGCTGAGTTTTTTTTGTCATAAATGAATCATTGCAGTCTAGGTTATTATATTGACAAAGCTATGCATGATTATATATATTTTTTTTTGCAAAGACAAAACGAAAATATTCGATCCGGGGGTAAATTGTAACAATCTAATTGAGGCAAAATGTAACATGTTACAATTTACCCCAATGTGATAAATTATGCATTAACAACAGCACCTTCTGAAATAGCTAAACTCGAACACATTGCTTCAACATCAGGATTAAGTTGACGTTACTTCCCAAATGGAAGGCAATATAACATTATCTCCAGAGTTTGTTCGTCCACTTCCTAAAGCTGATCAGCGAAAGGCAACCCTTAACGGTCGAAAAAAAAATCAGCGGTACTAACTGACACACCCGAGAAGGATGCACTGGAAGAAGAACAAAATGGTCGAAAGGCCAAAAAGTCCAAAATTATTAAGTCGAAAGTGAAAAGAAAAGTTTACATAGAATCAGACGATTCTTCAGAAGAAAAGTACTTTTGTTTGTTTGCACTGAATACTGAATGACCGTCGATTTTGCGCCCCTAAAATTTTGCGTCTGCGTGCATGCACGCCCTGCACGCTCGCCAGGAACGGCCCTGGGTGTTCTATTTAAAATAGGTAATTTGACACCTACTTCCGGTATAACAGGAAGTGCGACCATATTGAAAATATTTTAGTCGAGTTGCCCCCATCATCATTAGCATACTCCCGAGTTTCCAAAATTTTTCTACATGTAGATCGAAGCCTGGATAAAACATTGGCAAATAAAATATGTTATTTCATTTTATCTTTTAGGTTATATATTAGCTGACGAGGGTTATGATGTTTGGCTAGGTAATGCTAGAGGAAACACTTGGTCCAAAAACCATACAACACTAACTCCTAAAGATGCCGCGTTCTGGCAATTTTCATGGCATCAAATAGGCGTCATCGATCTTCCTACAATGATCGATTATATTTTGGAACAGACTGGAAAGGATGGGGTAAGATTCTTTTAATTACCGTGTAAAATAATATATTAATATAGGAATAGTTCTTTGATAATGTATCGTATGAATTCGTGTAGATCAAAATTTTACTTTGGACCCAAATTTTCTAAATAGCTGCGAGTCATTGTTCACTGTATTGTGAGGATAGTAGCTAATGGTTGTCCTCTATATTTTGTGGCTAATAAATATTAGATGGCAGTTCCTGTATATTCTTATAATATTAATTTCGATTGTATATTATTATATGTATTGTTAGTATATGGTAGCGAATTTTTGTCCTCTACAAATATTCATCATTTACTGTATTTTAGGTAGTAAAAAATCGTTATCCTCTATATTTTTAATAATTGAGATGTAAGTAAGGAAATATACCTTGTAGCGCTAGTATATAGTAGCGACATGACAGCTCACTCAAACCAGCCACTGCTGTTAATAAACTTAGTATAAGTCGACCTAGTTGCAGGCTGCTCACTTCCTCCAGATCATTAAAAAATGGTTCGCCTAGGGCATTGAACCTTCTTCTCGCGAGGCCGGGGCATTCACACAAGAATTGCTGAATACGTTCCCCCTCTTCTTCATCTCTGCAACTTCTACAGAAGTCGTTAGTTCGTATTTGCATAGGTTCAGCGTGGCTACCGAACAGGCAATGTTCGGTGACTAGGGCAGTGATGTTTCTTAGGTCCTTCCGACTGTGCTGTAATAGCGCTTTGGTTCTCCTGTTATCAAGTAGGGGCCACAATTGCCTGGAGATGCTACAAGTTGTAAGCCCTGTCCATCTACTTTGCGCAAGTTGTTTAAAGTCGCCACAGTGGTTCTTTTCCCGTGCGTCATCACTTTTACGTCATCAAAATCGTATGAATCAAATCAAAATGACGAGACGAAAAAAGTCAAAACTAAGTTAAGTTCATAAAATGGACGTGCCTGCCTACCGTTTGACGTACCTACATAATATCACGAAAAATTATTATTTATTTTAAGTTTTGCCCGGCATTCTCTATTATCTAAAAGAAATTGACAAACAAATGTTTATACATTTAATACTATTTTTAAAGCTTAAAATCTACAAAAGTTTGGTGTTTTATTGACTATTAAAATCGCAAAAGTCAAATTTTTAACATCCTTTCATTTAAGGGAATTTAGCTACTGCCGTAAACGTTTCAAAGAACTTTCACGGTTAGAATATTTAAAATAAATAAATTAGTTATTATAAAAATCCATAAATACTTACCGCCAAAACAGATGGTGGGTATAATTACCTCTAAAAAGAACTATTTTTAGAAACAGGAACAGTTCTAAGGCACACAGATTTACAAAATACGAATTAGATTGGCAGATCAAAATAAGGTTGACAATGACGTTCTAAAATACAACGGTTGTCAACTAAACAAATAAAGAAAGTAATTAACTGACGTTTATAGTTTTATCCTTGTCTAGCACGTTATATTATTGCGGAATTTTGGAGACGTTCTTTTATGCTTTTATTCAAACTTGTTACTGTAATAAACAAGGATGCAGATTTATTAACCACGTCGAGTCCTGATCGTTGATTGATGACGCACGGGCAAAGATCCACTGTGGCAACTTTAGCTGTTTGATCTATCTCTTCTTTGACTGATCCCAGTGGTCTAGCCACAGTATTCTTAGCTAGTTCGGCAGACATACTTGCTCGTTGCCGTATCCATAGGATACGGATACGGAGGCGTAGAAAGGGGCACATATAAATTTTTATGTTTTATAACAAAAATTATAAATATTAATTCTTTCTGTTAATTAATTCCATGGTACGTGAGGCGGAAATATTATTAATTCTGCGTTATGGAAATAATTAATTCCGTGTTACTTAACGCGGAATTAATATTATTATTTCCGCAATACTGAACACGAAATTAATTATTTATAAGTTTTGCTATAAAAACATAAAAATGTCTACGCCTTCGTAGAAATCAGCTAAAGTCGCCACAGTGGATCTTTGCCCGTGCGTCATCAATCAACGATCAGGACTCGACGTGGTTAATAACTCTGCATCCTTATTTATTACAGTAACAAGTTTGAATAAAAGCATAAAATAACGTCTCCAAGATTCCGCAATAATATAACGTGCTAGACAAGAATAAAACTATGAACGTCAATTCATTACTTTTTTTATTTGCTTAGTTGACTACCGTTGTATTTTAGAACGTCATTGTCAACCTTATTTTGATCTGCCAATGTAATTCGTATTTTGTAAATTTTTGTGCCTTAAAACTGTTCCTTTTTCTAAAAATAGTTCTCTTTAGAGCTAATTATACCCACCATCTGTCTTGGCGGTAAGTATTTATGGATTTTTATAATACCTAATTTATTTATTTTAAGTATTCTAACCGTGAAAGTTCTTTGAAAGTTTACGGTAGTGGCTAAATTCCCTTAAATGAAAGGATGTCAAAAATTTGACTTTTGCGATTTTAATAGTCAATAAAACACCAAACTTTTCTAGATTTTAAGCTTTAAAAATAGTATTAAATGTATTAACATTTGTTTGTCAATTTCTTTTAGATAATAGAGAATGCCGGGCAAAACTTAAAATAAATAATAATTTTTTCGGGATATTCTGTAGGTACGTCAAACGGTAGGCAGGCACGTCCATTTTATGAACTTAGACTTAGTTTTGACTTTTTTCGTCTCGTAATTTTGATTTGATTCATACGATTTTGATGACGTAAAAGTGATGACGCACGGGAAAAGAACCACTGTGGAGACTTTAATAATAGAGACCATCATTCCGCATGACGATGATCGAATGGATATGGGGCACACGATGGATATCTACAAATCATATTTCTTCATGTTGTAAATAAATAAGAATCATTCTACCATATGCCTAAATAGATGCGAATAATATTAAAAATAGTATAGCTAATCTGGTCTTTTCTCTATATAGTATATGTATCAGTGCTGGATTTACCATTAGGCTGAGTAGGCTGGAGCCTAGGGCGGCCGATTTTAGGGGGCGGCAAATTTGGCCCAAATTTTTTTTTTATCTTACAGAAATAAATGGTACAATCTTTATTCATGGTTGACGGGTAGTATTTTTTTAAATAAACTTTATTGTTGGCCGTGTCAGTTAATGGGGATAAAAAAAGGGAGTTAGAACTTAACTGGCTTTGCAGAAAGAAATTTCATTTTCAATAAAATAATTAGGTAATCATAATTTTTTAAAATATTTACTAAAAATTATTGACCAAATTTGGGCTTGGTCTTAAAAAAATTTCGCCTGCGGCGCATTTCGCCTGCAGCGGGCTTTTTATTTCCCGAACACTTCACACACAACTCACGAACCGTCACTGGTATAGGGGCGGCAAAAATTGAATAACCTACTAGCGGCAAATTCGTAAATCCGCCACTGATATGTATTGTGATGTGATAAATATTGTTGATACGTATAGGCAAATTAGCTCTCATATCGTCTCATATTATGTAAATAAATAGATATAGGTAGTTGAGAATTATTTTATAATGCTTGTATAAGTTTTAGTTCCTATTCTCCGGTCCCTGATAGGTAAATAATAAAGGTTACATTTATCCATTATGTCTATCAAACTTTATTTTATCAGACTTGTAAACAGAGAAAATCCGGAATGTGTATACAGATTTTTTAAATTATTCTTTTAAATATTTTTAGGTTTACTACGCTGGACATTCCCAGGGCTCCACTTCATACTTCGTTATGCTTTCGTCCCTTCCAGAATACAATGCAAAAATTAAAGTTCAAACTAGTTTAGCGCCCATCGCCTTTATGAACCATATGACTAGTCCTTTACTTAAGATTATGTCATTCTGGACTGGAACTCTAGAGGTAATAACTTATTTACATATTTTCCAAATGTTGTTAATTTCTGTTCTTAAAAAAAAACGTTCATTTAATTTGTCGTGGTGTAATAAGCTAATATAGTATCTAACAATATTAGAAAACAAATAGTTTTGATTGTAAACGTAAAATTTCAAAAGGCTGATTTTGTCCAAAACATTTTTTAAAATACCTAGAATAACTGAAAAACTACACGATAATTTAAAAAACATAATGTCATAAACACACTTGTAATTTAATGTTGAATTCTGTAGACGTGGAAATTACATAATTTAAAAATATAGGTCAATCCAAATAACGTTTGCATTTAACGTTTGTTTATAGGTCTTATAGATTCTGATGAGATAGGATGGGTCATCTTACGTGGAGCACCCAGTACACAGTTTGTTTTATCTTTATACATACCTAGGTAGTTTTTATACAAAAACGAGTTAATTCTGTGCTTATAAAACAAATAAGACAGGCAATATTGTTATTTCTCATAACATAGTTTTGCATAAGATGACCCCCTTATAATATAAAATATGAGGAAAAAATCCAATTATCATAAATCCAAATAAAACATAGAATTATTTTTCATAAATCTACGTCCTTGCATACTCACATATAAAACGTTATAAGGAATCCCATCCCGTCTACTTATAAATCCAAATAAATAATAATAGGCCCTCGCGTGGACACCAAGAAAAATTTAACAAAAATTGATTTTCTTATTGAACTCTAACAAAATATTAGGAAAACCATTTAATAAGCGGTTTAAATTTGCAATCTTATCAAAGCTCTTAAATTTTATAGATTGGTAATTATAAAATTTTTAAAAGAAGTTATGAGACTTTACGAGGGTTTTCGGCAGGGAATATATAAACTTTGCCAAAGGCAGCAATATCGCTCCTGTAAGTAGCGATTCTGGTGAGAGTATAGGTACTGTTAGCATATGAATAAATATACGCAAAATGCATTATTTTGACTCTTAATTAAAATTAAAATTAAATAATATTTTTATTTTCAGACTCTGACAGCCCTTATTGGATTAAACGAATTTTTACCAAATACCGACTTTATTAAATTCATCGTTGGAGACGCCCTCTGCAAGGAAGATTCTATTACCCAGTTTCTGTGCACTAATACTTTGTTTGCCATTTGTGGTTTTAGTAGAAAACAAATGAATGAAACTCTTTTACCAACTATCACAAAATATGCTCCTGCTGGTGCTTCTACCAAGCAAATGCTACATTATAGCCAGGAAATTAGTTCAGGTAGGCATACAAGACATTATTTTGGTCTAAACCATTATCGGAACTTAAGTTAAAATAACTACATTTTAGTAGGAAACAATAATATATACAGTGTCACCAGTAAAAAGTCCGCATCATATGGGATTTTTTATATTAATAGCTTTATTCAAAATTTGACTTTGGCATCCAGTTCTGCCTCGATCAAGATGAAAATTAAGCAAAAAAAAATAGTAGTCACGTGATTCGCATTATCTGTAAAATTTTATTTTTTTCCAAAAAATAATTTAAAAGTGGGGTTATTTCTCAAAATATCGAAAAAAGTTATTAGAAAAGGTTTTTTTAAATGCAGTTTCTAGCCACATGCAAAATTTCAGCTGCATAAGATAATTTTGATTTTTTACCCATAATTTGTAAATTGCACCACTTTTGGAAGATAAGATACAACGCAACCTACATAAAACTTCTTAGTTTTTGACAATGCTTTATTTCAGATACATTTTCTTTAAAGCAGCGCCATATTAAATGTGTGTTTTTCTACAAAATCAAAATTGGGCTATTAAAATTTGGTCGCATGTGATGCAAAGTTTGTTTGTTTTTGACAAGGTTTTTTTGATAAGGTAACTTCATAAAATAAGTATTTTTGAAAACGTAGTTTGTGTTTGAAAGTAATACACCTTAGTATTAAGACAAAAAATAACACATGTCAGTAAAGTGTTCAAAATGGAAAATACATTTTAGTGGTGGGTAAGAAATCAAAATTATCTTATGCAGCTAAAATTTTGCATGTGAGCTAGAAATTTATGCATTAAAAAAAACATTATCCAATAACTTTTTTCGATACTTTCAGAAATAACCCCACTTATCTGAATTATTTTTTGGAAAAAATTAAAATTTGACAGATAATGCGAATCACGTGACTACTATTTTTTGCTTAATTTTCATCTTGATCGAGGCAGAACTTGATACCAAAGTCAAATTTTGAATAAAGCTATTAATAAAAAAAAATTCATTTTTCCATTCCGGAATTTACTGGTGACACGACTGTATGTAGAATATTTTATATGGTAAGTATAGGTATATAGTGATAATAAATGAACTAAATGTTAAGTGTTGACACTTCTAAATCTCTGTTGTGCTTTGCTTTACTATTTAAAACTAACGTAAAAGAAACTCGGCTAATGTTTACGGGTTCACGTCTCACGGCCACGGCTCATCATTGAAGAAAGTTCAAACTTAAATGATTTAACAGCGAGAACCGTGGAAAAGATGCAGCGTCGTTAAGCGCCGATGTTGGACAGGTCCTAAACATACCAACGAACTCATATAAATATAATATAATATTAATTTATTAAACACCATGCAGTGTAATGTAACCTATAAAAATAGTAAATCCAAAATTTTAAAATGACTTAGCTTTTGTAAACGTATTTTATCTAGGTGTTTGTTTTTAGGTCATTTCCGTCAGTATGACTTTGGATTGGTCGAAAACTTAAGACAATATGGATCAATCCATCCACCAGACTATGCGCTCGCAAAGATCACAGCTCCGACTTTCCTTGTGTACAGCAAAAACGATTGGCTTTCAGCTGAAAAAGATGTCGACAGACTATGTTCTGGTATGACAGAAGGTTGCAAAGGAAAAATCTTAATGAGTGACTTTCAGTTTAATCATCTTGATTATATGTATGGAATCGATGCTCATAGTTTAGTTTATAATAAGGTTATCAGCTTGTTTGCAAGATATTAATATAAAGCGTTTATTTATACTACAGTTTAAATTATTCCTAAAAATGTGGGTAAAATATACTGTAAGTAGAGACCGACCGAAGATTCGGTTTCGGTTAGTTTCGGCCAAAATCGGTGACAGTTTCGGTTTCGTCCAAAAATCGGTGGAAACTTTAGGTGCGTCGAAACTCAATACTCAGTGTTCGTGAATCGTTCGGCTACCGGGCTAACTCTGGTTGAGTTCATATATAGGCAGTGTTATCTATATAAATAGATATTGATTTATTGATTGTTATATATTTCAATATTGTTTTTATTTCATTTAACACAAGTTCACTGTCCATATACCTAGGTATGTGTAAAAAATACATTAGGTTTTAGCGAGGGTTTTAGTAAGGTAAGGTGGGGTAAGTGTGTAGCGATCAGGGATACCCTGTTAATAATGCTTCCGAATAAATAAAAAGTTATTGTTACCAAGTAATAGGTATTCATTAAAATTTTGAATTAATAAATTTTTGAAAAAATTTGTAAGTCTTGTTGAAATTATTTTGTCAATAAAAAATAAATGAAATAATTTTTAACTAAGTAAAAGAAAGTTTCTTTAAGTTTAGAAATTATTTTCAAAAAAAAAAATTATTTAAAATTTAATAAAATCATTTTGATTAAGGAAAAGGAAAAATTTTTCAAGTATTTTTTTTATATAAAAAATATTTTGTTTTTTTAAGCCTGAGGTTACGGAAGATCTTTTAAGATAAAAAATTAAATAAAATAAAAATAATATTTTTAATTAAGTTATTGGCCTGGCAAATTTCTAAGAGGATATTGCTTTTAAAAAGGAAGGAAAGATAATATTTGGGAAAATTCATAAAAGGGCAGTAGAGAAATTTCAGAATAAATAAAAATTAAATAAAAATTTAACTCACTTTTTCCGATTTTAATGTTAAACTCCCACGACATATTCAAAAATAAAACAAAACTCCATCGTTTGTTCTCCGTAAAATAAAACATCTTAACTTATTTTCCCGAACCCGCAGAAATTTTGTTAGCATTCTTAGGCTCGCGAGCCCCGGTAAAAGCTAACACCTAAATTTTGCCCGGGATCTCAGATCAGGTCCAGCTAAATATTGCGTAAAATTTCCTAGAAAAAAGCCTACGATATCATCCCTTCCATATGAGTCATCCTCGCTCTGCGCGATATTTTGTCCGGGTTCGAAGAAATTACATTTTCGCAACACCTTCTAAGAGTTGACTATTTTAACACCAAGAGGGGGGGTAACGTCATTCCAAGATGGCCGCGGTATTTTACTGTTCTTTAAAAGTCCTGTAGGAATCCTTCCATGTGCTAAGGTATGGTAGTCTTACTTTAGTAAATGGAAGTCATCCTAGAAGAAATTGTACTAAATTTCGCATTGGGTTTTAAGATCTTAGAAGATTGTGACGTAATTATAACGTTAATTAATTTCTGAATACCGGTGACCAAGGTTCACGCTAAAACGCATTTTTTTTTAATCTGCGCGACTTAAAAGTATAAGAAGTCGCGGGATCGCAGCAGGAGTCAGTTGATTGTAAGCTTATTTGAAATTCAAAAACTACAAGTTCCGGGCGCGAAGCGTTACTCGCGGAAAGTCCAACCAGTCCAGTGTTTTGTGACCCCTTACCCGTGGGTCAACGTGCGTCTATCCGGAATCGATAGGGTCAACGACCCAGCAGAAGTAATTAAGTGCTTGTGGGCCAAATTATAAATATTTTTTATAAATTGACGGTTTTCGTTTTTATAAGTATTGATAAAAACTTATTGTTGGGTGGCTCCCATGATTTTTCTTTAAAATAATAAAAACAGTATTATAGTCAGATCTGGTCTTAACGTGCGGGTCCAAAGGTCACTGATCATATGCGTCAAATCAGACAACACAGAGGCTATCAAAATGTTGTGAGATTATTTACAAATATACCGAAGGAAGGAAAAATAGTTTCATTATTTTAGCTATCGCGAAGATAGCCACATATACCTAATATTATTAGTTTTGTAAAAATTATGTGCAGGGGAGTTGAAAGTTACAAAAAAATTATATAATCGTTAATTATATACCTACTGTACCCTTTAATTAAAAACGACAATAATAAACAGTGCAATTTATTTTAACAATTTTACTACCAAAACCTAAAAATACAATGGCATTTAGTCTGATAAAATATTTCAATAATGAAAGAAAAAGTGGAAATTCGCAAACCAATATGCAGGAAACCGTAATGAAAACACTGGGAATTAGTTTAAGAACTATGCAGAATAATGTGCATGAAAAAAAGCATAATATAATACCCAAGAATACTAAAAAATGTAAACGAAAAACACCGTTTATAATTATAGCCTAAAAACTCTCATCGTCACTTATAAAATCTGAAAAGTCCTCGTCGTCTGAGTCCTCTTCGAATGGAGCAATTATCATTGGCGCTACTTCGACATCTCTTGTTCTCGATCCCACCAATCCCTTATTAATATTTCTGTATGTTCCACCGATTTCTTCCAGTACTCTTGTGTAATATGATCTAACGAATCTTGCCAAACTATTTGTACTTGGTCGGATTTAAGACCATCACCTACATGTTTTTCATAATAAGACTTTGCACCAGCCCATCTTAATTCTATTGCGTTAAACTGGCAATGATATGTCGGCAGTTGTAGAACCTCATGACCATATTCACGCAGTATTTCATCTACCGCGTATATTTTGGGTTTTTTAAGAGACCTTGCTATTGATAGGAGTTTCGATTTAAGCATATTTGGTAAAGGATTTTGGTTGTGTTTTTCCAGCCACTCATAAATATCACTTTTCCTCCAAGATGAAGTAGGCTGTTTATTTAAAATTCTTGAATGATATGATGCATTATCTAATACAATTAAAGACGGAGCATCCAAATTTGGTATCAATTGAACTTTTAACCATTTTTCAAACATTTCGCAATTCATATTATCATGATCCCAGGTAGCAGGATGACGTCTTTATGACGTCGAATATTGGTGATTTTTAGTCACTTGACGTCTTTTGGTCGCAAGATGACGTCAAAATAACGTAGTTTTTAACACGTGTATTATACGTCATAATTTTACGTAATAAAAACGTCCATTTTTAGTCATTTTATTGAATTATACGTATCATTAAAAAGTATCTAAGTGACCAAGTTTTTTGAAAATATAGTGGGACAGACTTTTAAATAAGTAAAACGCCTGAGAATGGCTTTTTCTTATAGTTAAAGGCACGTACGTATAATAAAACTTTTAAAATATTACCATTTCAAATGAACCATTCATGTATGTAAAATTTGCAAAAGCGAAAACCTATTTTGTCATTAAAAGTCTGCGAATATCAAATTTAAATTACCCGCGCTCCGTTTTATGACATTGGCAGTCTGACAGAACGCAGAAGTATGTTGTTGGCGCTAGCAGTTGACAGTTCGGCAAAAATGAAAGTGAAAAGTTTATGGTGATTTTGATTTAGTTTCTATCATGGTATAGAAACTATATATTTTGTGTTATAAACGAATATAAATGTACCAGGTTATCGAGTTCGAGGCATTGACGGCGGGGGAGTAGCCGTTGTGCCCTCATACTGGGTGACGCCCCGAAAAAAAGAAGTATTTTGGCCGCCATTAAAGGATTCCTTAGCATTTTTCCAATTCTGCGTACTCATGAAAGTTGTAATAGTTAATTTATTATCATTAAAAGGATTTTTTACATAAAATATTTATATGTATTTTTTTACCCCTATTATGTATTATTTTAGGAAGTTTTTCGTTTTTCGTAAATTATGACGTTTATTGACGTTTTCTACACCTAAAAAGACGTCTTAAGATGGCGTATTTTTTACGTCAAAAAAGACGTCATTGGTCTGTGACTTACGCACGTCTTTTAAACGTTTCATTTACGTAATTTATGACGTCGCTGATGACCAATAATCGACGTCTTAAAGACGTCATCCTGCTACCTGGGATAGCCAGCACTTTTTGATGTTGAAGAAAAAATTAAACTCGCACCTGCAACATATCCTGTTGCATAACCGGCATGCAAAATAATAAAACGCTTTCCCGTACCGCACCCCTTTTTCCTTTTAACACTTTTTACAGACTCATCTTGACAAGATTTTGAACCACTTCCATTCGAAAATATCCACGTTTCGTCTAAAAATACCACTTTTCTAAATTTCGATTTGTAATTTTCCGTATATTTTTTTAAAAACTGAACACGCTGACTCACTATCTGTGGCTGCTCACATAAAAATCTTCGGTTACAGTCTTTTTTATAGCGAAAACCTAAATTTTTTATTATTTTTGATAACGCTTCAAGTCCAATTTCCAAAACACCCCGAATTTTTAATGTTTTTTGTAAAACTGGAAGAGTTACATTGGTTTTTGATTTGTATAAATCGTAAATCACATTTCGAACTCCTATTTTAATATTTTCGCTTAAATCCTCAGTCTTTGGCTTTCTTGGTTTACACTTTTTAG
Organism: Polydrusus pterygomalis; assembly: GCA_963969555.1. Lineage (NCBI taxonomy): Eukaryota > Metazoa > Arthropoda > Insecta > Coleoptera > Curculionidae > Polydrusus > Polydrusus pterygomalis. The sequence continues at coordinate 39,610,313 of OZ018379.1, forward strand.
TATTCTTCGGTATTATGTTATGTTTTGTTTCATGCACAATTTTCTGCACAGTCCTTAAACTAATTCCCAGTGCTTTGGCTACTGTTTCCTGAATATTGGTTGGCGAATTTCCACTTTTTCTTTCATTTTCGAAATAGTTTTAAGTACCATTTTTTTTTTATTGGGGATGCAAAAACCCAGAAAATTGTTTCATTTGTCACAAACTGTCAAAGTCACAAAACTGGCATATTTAAAATAAAACGTAGCTGGTGCTATTATAAGCTTTTTTAGAATCACTGGAAAGTAAATACATATCCTTTTTTTTTCATGTCAAAATGGAATAAGTCTGTCTCATTTATCTTACGTATTTTATTTAGAGGGTACAATTAAACGCAAGTAAAGAAAACAAAAACTGAGAGTATGTCTTTCTTGAATCGTATGACCCGCACGATAAGACCAGATCCGACTATATATATAAAAAAGTGTTTCCTTCAATAGTTTTAAAAGGCAAAAAGTTCACTGAAACTTAATTTAAATAATTTCTTATAAACAAAAGTAAGCCGCAAATCAGGGCGATAAAAAAATCTTCAACATTGAGTTCTCACAAGCCCTATTATCTCGCCAAAAGTGATTCGTCGTAGTTGTGAACACAGGACCCAGCAAAGAAGAGTTCATGTCATCAGCCACTTCAAGTAGCAGTGCCAACCGACGTGGGAGGGTCGTAAGTCGTAAGTTATTAGACCCTAGAAGTGGTGGGTGTTACAAGTGCGACCAGAAATTTTAATAGTCTAACTTTTTAGTTATATTTAAAGGTGGTTTATAACAGCGGATATGGACCATTTGGTATATACAGGCTCTAAATGGTTCTGATTAATACTATTCTATGAAAAATTTTGTTTTATTGAAAAGTAATTACATTTTCTTGTTTATTTGTAGGTGATTGCATTTTCCCGACGACAACGGGAAAATGCAATCGAGTATAAAATAGGTACTTATGAGAATTAGTAAAATAGTATCGGGAAAGAACAAAACACTTTGAGGCTCATTTTTAAATAAAAAAAATGTACAAACTCAAAATATTTATTTAAAAAGAAATACCAGAGAAAAATATAAACATAGGTTTAAATAAACTATATATGTTTATTCTGTAGTGGATGGCGAAATAAAGGCACTTGGAAGATTTTATACTTCTTGTATTTTTTATAATGTTTTACAAGATGGCAAATTAGCACAACTTACTTCTAAATCTTAACAACGAAAAATTATAATGAATGAATAATATCTTACTAACTTCTCTAGTGGTTTTATATAGTTAAAAATAATGAGGATTTAATTACGTTAAATATAGATTGCAATTATCTTCTAATAGAAAGTCCAGTATGACAATTTATTTACTTAAGAACAAAGAAATATTCATGTGATTCAATAATAGTGTTTACAATCATTTATCTTAATGACTAAAGGGACAATTTAGGAAAGTTACAAATAAAATATTGTTTTGCAGAAAAATATAATATTATATGTATGCTAAAAAAAATATATGTATAAATTATACACATTGCAAATAGGCACATTACACCTCCCTCCTTAAAATAAAAGTTTGAATAATATGAAAACTTTTTATTTAGTATTAATTAGAAGGTATCTTTTAATTTTGCTATTCTAGCACTACGTCTTATTGGAGTATCTTCATTTTGAATTTCACATTGTGTAGTATTTGGTAGTTGAATCTCTTCACAATGTTTTGATACTTTTCTTTTACAAATGTTAAAGGTAAGGCAGTTTGTAATTTGTGCACACTTGCTAGATGTGTCAATATGACTATGACTACATTTATTTCGTATAAACCTAAAGATCTTATATCCTATATATAATAAAAATAATTTAACAAGAGAAAGAAATATAAAGGTAAAATAAGAATTATTAGATATTTTACTAACAAAAGATTCATTTGACAATTCCTCTGATAACTCTTCTAAGTGTTTTAACTTATCACTAGCGAAATTTAGTGAGTCAGTATCAAGGTTTTTAAGAATGGGAGTTAATTGCAAATTTTCCTTGGTATTATTACTTGGTTTTTTATAGCAATCGTCATCGAATTCAAAATTGGGTATTATGGGTACGAAACTACTTTCTGAAATAATAGGTTCAGAAGAAAGCATTACTGAACTAGTATAAACTTTGCAATTTGCGGTAAGGGTTAAAATACCTGTGTTATTTAGAATTAAATTTGTTACTTTTTAGATTCACAACTTAAGGTAATATCTGTGGCTTTTGGAAGAACATATATCCATGAATTAGGTGTTATTAACTTATGCCACATTTCTGTACTTGTGTGTAAAGTACGTGTATCACAATTTTCTGGAATTGTTGACATAACTGATAACAATTCTGTTTCGCAAATTGGTCTATAGTTTGTAAAATACAAAGGTTCATTATTATCACATATAATATTAGATTGATCTATATTTTTACAATTTTCGAGTGAATTTAACGTAGTATATACATTTCTATTTTCCGAAAGGACTAAAAATTTGATACTTGGCAATATAAACAGATATGATTGAAATTTCTGTCGGTAAACAGGTAAAGGTATTAGATTGTAAAGGTAATATTGATTTTGACTAACAAGAGGAAGTCTTAAAATAAAAATAATTCTTTCTTCAGAAAAATAGTATTGAATTTTAGTAAGTTCAAGCAAAAAGTGACTGTTTTGAATATTAAGAGGTAATGGATAAGTTGCAGATGTTGGTAAATAAGGTAAGGTTTTTATTAGTTCATTAATTAATTGTTGAGGTGATATTACGAAAGGGTGAACAGAATTTGATTTTGCAAAGAGAATAGCGTTGATTATAGTTGATATTTCGTTTTGTAGTTCATTCGTAAATAACATGAGAAAAGCAAAATGTTCTTCGATTGTTTGTTTCATTTCTAAGTTGAATATTTTATTATTTAAATCTTTTGAATAATTACTTAATTTTTCAAAATTTTCATTAAATATTTTTCTATTTTGATCTAAATTTGTTATAGTATTATTAAAGTTACTAATTGTACTTCTTACGACTTGAATTTGTTGTGATAGTAAATTAACTACATGTTTTTCATTATCTTGTACGCTGTTTAAGGCTTGATTAAAATAATTTCCGTCGTTTTCATCGAGAGTACCAAATATAGTTTTGAAAGTTGAACCAATGATGTTAAACCAACCTCGTTTTTGTCTATGACGTCCCATTAATTCTTTTAAGGCTTGTTCTTTTTGAAACAGTTCAGGAATATTTGTTTTTAATAAATTTAAAGGAGTGGTACATAAAAATAGTTCTTTGTATATAATTTCATTTTGACAAAGTTGAGAGGTTTTTTGGTAAGATGTTTCTACAAAATTAAGTTTTTCATTAAGAGGTTTTAAATCTAAGTAGCTTACTAAATTCCAGTGTCTTTCTGTTATTTTTATGTTTTTAATCTGTTCATAATATATTCCGGCAGGTTGATAAATAGGGGTGTTGACATATTGTCCAGAACAGTGATGAATATTCCATAAAGTTAGACATCTGAAACAAAGGCTTGTTTCAATTTATTTACATGTACTTTAGATTTTTTATTTTTTATTTGAAGGGTACAATTTACGGGGGAATTAACTTCGATAATTTTATAAGGTCCTTCATAATGAGGTGTTAACTTTTTAGATTTACCTGGTTTAGTTTTTTCATTTAATAAAAATACGAGATCTCCTACTTGAAATTCAACGTTGTTTACTTTTCTATCATAATATTTTTTATTTGTGATTTTGCTTTCGATTGCATTATTTTTTGCGATTTCATGAGATTTTTGCATACGCATTTTAAGTATATCTAGATAATCGTCGTAAGTATATTTAAATTCTGGTTCTTTTGTTATTGAACTAGGAATATTTGGTTTTGTACCAAAGATTAATTCGTGAGGTGAGAATTTGGTTGATGTGTGAGGTGTTGTATTGTATGAAAACATAGCGTGATCGATCCAATCATCCCAATTAGTTTGGTCTTGATTTATATAGTGTTTCAAATAGTCGGCTAAAGTAGCATGACTTCTTTCTAGTGCACCATTACTCTGGGGGTGATATGTAGTACAATTAATTTGTTTAATTTTAAAATATTTAGCTACTTGATTTAATAGTTTTGATGTGAAATCTTTGCCTTGATCTGTAACAATACATTTAGGAATACCGAATTTACAAATAAAATTATTTGCAAAATTTTTTGCAATTGTAATTGCTTCATGATTAGGTATAGCATAAGCTTGTGAAAATTTTGTTAAGTCGTCTTGGAGAGTTAAGATATATTTATTTCCTTTTTCTGTTAAAGGTAAAGGGCCAACAATGTCTAAAAATATTTTTTCTAAAGGGTTAGAACTTGTCGTAGTGATTTCCATGGGTTTTACTGTTTTATTTCGAACTAATTTATTTTTTTGACAAGATTCACAGGATTTAATGAAGTTTTTTATATCTGATTTCATATTAGACCAATGGTATGTTTGTTTGATACGATTATATGTGCGATGAAAACCCGAATGACCAGAGGTGGGGTTAGTATGATTTTCGTGTAGTATGATAGGTATGTCTGAATCTTTAGGAGTTTTAAGTATATCATGACATATTTTTACTGTAATGTTAGTGTTTTTAAAAATGTATCTAAGCATTGCTCTTATTTTATTCCAATTTAGTTTACTATAGGAAAATTGTATTCTAGGCATGAATATAATTTGTTGGTTTGTTTCTAGTAACTTGTTTTTTAATTTTATTAAAATATTAAACAAATCTTCGTATGAAATTGATTCCCAATAATGTTTATTTATAAATCCATAAAATATTGAAAAGTTATCTTGTTTTATCGTAATAAGATCTAGTTGATTTGGATTTAACTTTTTTAATTTTTCTATGTGATTAAATTTTTTATTTATTTCCTCTTGAGAAGGTTCAGTAATCTGTAAATCGCATGAATAAAATATGCATGTATTATTTTGGCAATCAGAAATTTTGTTGCTTATCTCTTCTATATTATTGTTGGTAATTACAGTGGTTAAAAGCTTCTCATTGAAATCCTTAAAGGTGTTAATGGGTTTACTTTGTGTGTGGTTTACGTTAGATAATGAGGTGTTAGGTAAAATTTCAGTGTTATCAATCGTATTTGGTAGTAATTTATGATCTATGGTAAGAGGAGGTCTACTTAGGCAATCAGCGTTTTGGTTAGTTTTACCTGGTTTATATTCGATTTTATAATCATATTCTTCAAGAATTAATCTCCACCTTACGAGACGTGATCCTGGATCCTTTACATTAAATAACCATGTAAGAGGTTTATGATCTGTTAAGATAATGAATTGACGTCCATATAGATAAGGTCTAAAGTGTTTCACACTCCATACAATACTTAAGAGTTCACGTTCGGTAGTACTATAATTTGATTCTGCGTGATTAAGTGTACGACTAGCATAAGCAATAGGTAAATCATTAGGAGGTTTATTTTGCGATAATACAGAACCAATTGCATAATTACTAGCATCAGTTGTTAAATAAAAAGTTTGTGTGAAATCAGGGTATTGAAGTAAAGGTTCGGTACATAGCGTATTCTTTAGTTTTTCAAATGCATTTTGTTGATCGCTTGTCCAAAGAAATATGGCATCCTTTTTTAAAAGTTTTGTTAAAGGCAGCGTAATTTTACTAAAATTTTCTATGAAACGTCGGTAGTATCCTGCGAGTCCGAGAAATGATTTTATATCTTTAGGATTCTGAGGAGTTGGGAATTCTAAAACGGCTTTTACTTTATTAGGATCAGGTTTTACACCTTTATTAGTAATTAAATGACCCAGATACATGACTTCTTTTCTTAAAAATTCACACTTGTCTGGTTGAATTTTTAAATTAAAAGAGGACAATCTTTGAAAAACTTCTATCAGTCGGTTATTATGATTTTCTAAAGTATCTGCATGTATGACGATGTCATCAAGATAAACAAAACATTTAATATTTTGCAATCCTGCCAAGACCGAGTTCATTAACCTTTGGAAGGTTGCAGGAGAATTTTTTAGACCAAAAGGCATACGATTAAATTGATAATGCCCAGATGGTGTGGAAAAAGCTGTTTTTTCCGCATCTGTAGGAGACATTTTAATTTGGTGGAATCCTGACGTCAGATCAATAGTAGAAAAGTATTTAGAGTGACCTAATTGATCTAAGATGTCGGATATATTAGGTAAGGGAAAAGAGTCGCCAACTGTGACGTCATTGAGCTTGCGATAATCTATCACAATTCTCCATTTCTTTTTACCGGACGCGTCTTGTTTTTTTGGGACAATCCAAACAGGAGAATTCCATGGGGAAATTGAGTGAGAAATAATATTTTCATCCAACATTTTTGAAATTTGCCTATCTACCTCTTCTTTATGAATTTGGGGATAGCGATAAGATTTTGTATTTATTGGAGAGCAAGGAGTAGTATGAATTTCATGCATAATGGCATCCGTAGTTGTGAGCTTGTCATCTTCTAAATGAAATATATTATTATATTCGTGGCAAATACTAATAAGGCTAGATTTTTCTTCTTGATTTAAGTGATCAGTACGTAATAGATTGGTGATTTTTGAAAGCCTACTAGAGTCAGAATCAACACTGTTATTATTTTTTGAAATTTGCATAATATTTTTATTATCAGAGAAAGATATGTCGTCAAGATATATTTCGATATTTTTTATTTTTACTTCCTTTTCAGTTGTGTTTAAGATAGATGTAATAGCGTGTTTTGTTTTATCTATTCTAACTATACTTGGGCAGAGATAAACGCCGTCTAAGATAGGTACATCAGGACATATACCTTCATTAATATTAGAGTTAATGACCTTTATTTTAATAATAGTTTCGCATCTAGGTTTTAATATATATTCATTGGAATTATTTTCAGATTGATTTGCGTTTTTTATTTCGTCAATTTCGTGATTTTGAATTTGGTTGTTAGATATAAGATTTTCTGAATGATGTAAAAAAGTTTCGTCCGAAAAAATTTTAAGTTTATTTTCTTGATAGTCTAATAGAGCATTGTATTTTAAGAGAAAATCATTTCCTATAATACCGTCAAATTGAATTGGAAAATTATCTTTTACTACATGAAATAGGTGATTATAGATATTGTTTCCTATTTTTAAATTTAGATAAGTATAATATAGTGTTTTATTAGGTTCAATGATATTATCGTCTATGCCTTTTAAGGTAATTGGATTATCGAAAAATTTTTGATTAGTTTCATGAACTTGGTTTAATTTAATTAAAGAAATATCGGCTCCTGTGTCAATTAAAAAGTTAGAATGATTTTGTGAAAGATTGCATGAGTATAGAGAGACAAATGTAGTTAAGCTAGGATTAATTACTGCGATTCGGCCTCTACCTTGTGAACGCCCCTCGTAATGGCCGTGGATTGACGAGGGCCTTGAGAGTTTAAAGATAAATTTTGCAAGTTAGGTAATTCAGAATTTCCTTGTGAACCCTTATCTCTAGTATTATTTGAAAAATTACTTTGATTAGGAGGACGACTATTTTGATTTTGAATTTGATTATTTTGATTTTGTTTCATTTTATTATTAAATTCGCGTTTTCTACACTCTTCGATTAAATGACCCGATTTTTTACAGTAACGACAAAATTTAGTATTTTGAGAGAAATGCCTGATGTTTGGTTGATTACGAGAAAAGTGATAAGAATTTCTTTGGAATCTGCAATTAATAGTTGTATGACCTGGCTTATTACAGTTAAAACAGAGTTTTGCTGAGGAATTGTTTACAGCTTGATATTTATGCATTTCTAATTTTGATTTTAATTCTTGTTCTTCGTTTAATGCTATAGATATTGCTTTTTCCAGTGTATTTGGGGTTTGAGATTTTACTAAGATATTAAGATCTTTGTTTAATCCTGTAATAAAAACATTTAATGCTTCATTTTTTAATAAATTAACACATGCTTCGCGCGCCACTGGAGGTAATTCAGTATCTAAGGCATTTATCAACTGAATGTAGCAATTTTCTATTTTATTTGCATAAGATATCACATTTTCACCAGGATTTTGTTTACATGAAGTTAGTTCTAATTGTCTCTGACCAATTGTCCTTTTTTCTGAATAAATTTCTAATAAATATGTTTTTAGGTCTTGCCAATTCTTAAAATCGCGATTTCTAATCATTGCTTTTGCGTTATCGGTAATTTTAGAAACAATTATTGCAAATAAAATATCTTTACATTCAGTTTTTACTAGCTTTATAGCGCTGTCGCAATTATCAATAAAATCGTGTAACTTTGATTTAGTGCCGTCAAACCTAATTAACATTTTTTCCGCAAGTTCGATGGATAGTGACATTTTGTTATAATTTAAATTTAAAACTTCGTCGAAATATTCGTTGCTTAAATCAGGGTAAAAAATCATAGAATGTTAAATACAAGACTTACAGTATAAAAAATATTTGGTTTCCGGCGTGCATCACCTTGTCCACTTGTAGCTTGTAGGTAAGGCTTTGTCCCGTTGCTGTAGTCCTGTAGGATTATGGCCTGGATTACAGGTTCCTGTTGCTGGCTGCAGCGGTGTATCGAAATACTGGGACTGGGAGCTGAACCTCGGATTTTTCTTTGATCAGGGGATCCTTCACTTCTGACACCAAAATTTTTGTAGTGGATGGCGAAATAAAGGCACTTGGAAGATTTTATACTTCTTGTATTTTTTATAATGTTTTACAAGATGGCAAATTAGCACAACTTACTTCTAAATCTTAACAACGAAAAATTATAATGAATGAATAATATCTTACTAACTTCTCTAGTGGTTTTATATAGTTAAAAATAATGAGGATTTAATTACGTTAAATATAGATTGCAATTATCTTCTAATAGAAAGTCCAGTATGACAATTTATTTACTTAAGAACAAAGAAATATTCATGTGATTCAATAATAGTGTTTACAATCATTTATCTTAATGACTAAAGGGACAATTTAGGAAAGTTACAAATAAAATATTGTTTTGCAGAAAAATATAATATTATATGTATGCTAAAAAAAATATATGTATAAATTATACACATTGCAAATAGGCACATTACAATTCATAGAAAAACAATACATATTTTTGTTCTATTTCTAAAACTAAGCCTTCCAAAAGAAAAAGAAAATAATACAAATTTGCCTTTTTCTTTATGAGCGATGCCAAACGTATATAAATAATGATAAAAAACCCAGAAAATATGGTCAAAGACATACAAATCACAAAATTTACTTAAAAATATAGAGACGTACCTACCGCGTCTAATTATTTTGGGCTTACTATAAGATATTCTAATGTCTCATTCGTGTAGGTATATAATAGTTAGACTTATCGTCTGTGTCAGGCAGAAAACACAAAACAATTTTCTGTATATTTTTTGCCAACAGCCGACTTCATAAACGTCGAGCATTCATAAACTTCATTATTTGAATCGATTACCTCTGTGATTACTGCTACAAAAGTTTGTTCACATTTTTTTGATTTTAGTATATAGAACTCTTAAAAAATAAGTTCCTACTTCAATTTTTTCGGACCTTGCCTCCTTTTCGGTGTCTTCTAAGAGAACTGGCTTTAATTTACTGAGCGGAATATCACCTGAAATATCAGATTCTGGATCTATATCATCATCTGTGTCAACGTATAGTACGTGGTTTCTCATAAATCTGAAGAGTATCGGAACTTAAATATTCATATTTCCATTTTTTCCCCTTTTTGTTCGTATCTTTTTTGTTCAGTCCGCTCTGGTACTTGCAATATTAATGTCTTTATTCTTAATACAAATACATTATTTTAGAGACCGAGCGAAGGTTCGGTTTCGGCTAGTTTCGGCCAAAAAAAACAGGAGATTTTAATAAATCCTAATAGGTAAGCTATACAGTTATTGGCCATGTGATAGTGATTGGCATAGCAGAATGTTTTAGTATTTATTAACGTTTTGCCTAAACATAACCCAATTAGGGTTTATATTAAAATGTAGTGGCAATACTGTTAAATCCGAGTGCAACGCCAGATCACAGAATCTTATAACCTTAAAAAGTTATTGGGACTCGTGTCAGATCGTCCTTGCTTATTCATATGTTTTAGTGAAAATTTAACAAAATTCGTTAAGTTCGACTGTGCTATGATTAAAGATAACTAACAAGGTATGTATTTCTGCATAAAAGTTTTGTTCAATTACGATTAAATTATCTTTAAATTAGATTATTTTGATGTGGCTCATCTCAATATTATACCTTATTTGTCGTTAAACTGGGTATGCCAATCACTGGTTGCTGATTTATATAGCCTGATAGTTATTGGCCGTATGGCCAATAACTGTCAGAGAAGAATGTATTCATACAAAATTTTGTTTATAGTGATTGGCCAGTTTTGACTTTGTAATAAAAACATGTTTTTTTTGTACCTAGATGCCCAAAGTACGAGAGGGGGACAAATACGAAAAAAAGTATAGAGAGGAGGATGTTCTATCGGCGGTAAAAGCCATAGAGAATGGACTATCTCAAAGAGCCGCATCCAAAACCTTTAAAATACCACGTCAAACGCTCCAGTTGAGAACCAGCAAAAAATTTCAAAATAAAATCAGTTTGGGGCCTAACACTGTTCTGACCAGCGAAGAAGAGAATACTTTAGAAGAATGGATAGTCACCGGCTATAAAAAAGGTTTTCCGGTCAGAAAGTTGGACATTCAAGCATCAGTTAAGGAGTTTTTAGACGCTAACCCTCGCGAAAATCCATGCAATGATAATTTTCCTGGCGATGGGTGGTACCGAGCATTTCTTAAGCGCCATCCCGTATTCACTCACCGAACACCCGAAGGAGTAACATCGGCTAGCTCAGCTATTTCTGAAGCTGATATTCGCAAATGGTTTTCCTTAATAGAAGAATATCTAAAGAGCAAAGGGCTAGATCATATACTGGAAGATCCTACGAGAATATTTAATGGAGACGAAACATGTTTTTCCCTATGTCCCAAAAGCTTTAAAGTTCTTGCTCCTCGAGGAGCAAGAAATGTGTATGAAGTAGACTCTGGCCAGTCTAAAACAAATATAACGGTGATGTTTACTTTCTCAGCTTCCGGTATAGTAACTAACCCTATGATTATTTACCCATACAAAAGACTACCTCTGCGGCTATAATCAATTTAGTACCTGTTGATTGGGGAATAGGACACAGTGATAATGGATGGATGAAAGTAGAACTGTTTTTTGAATATATTAAGAATATATTGTACCCGTATTTAAAAAAGATTGGTACTACATTTCCAATAATTCTTTTCGTCGATGGTCACTCCACACATAAAACATTAAAACTGAGTCAACTGTGTACAGAATTAGGAATAATCCTTATAGCGTTATACCCAAATGCGACTAGGCTTATTCAGCCTGCAGACGTATCAGCATTTAGCCTTTAAAAAATGGTTGGAAAAAAGCAGTATTGCAATTTCGAAGAAAAAATCCTCATGAAACATTGACCAAAGAAAAATTTGCTCCCGTTCTAAAGACTGTTGTGGAAGAATGTGCTAAAGTCGACATTGTTAGAAATGGTTTTCGGGCTTCTGGTTTATATCCCTGGAATCCTTCAGCTATAGATTTTAGTAAATGCCTTGGAGCTGAAAAAAATATCAGTAGAGAGGATCCTAAAATAAAACAGGATATTTCGTTAAATACCAGTCTTTCATTTAACCAATTTAAAAATATTGTCGGGGAAGACAAAATAGAAATATTTAAAAGAATTGAAGATTTTGATACAGGAAGTAATGACGAATTTATTTTACTGTATAAATTATATAGAGAGTTTAAAAATATTGATTCATCAGCTGAAAACCCAAGTGGACCAGAAAGACAAGACGGTAGCCTTTTGCAGATAGACGAGCTAGCAAATAGGGATATAGATAGTTTTGAAATCGTTGTTCAAGAGACGCTGCCTATTATTGATGAACTAGAATTGCAAGGAGTCAACGAAAATAATCAGTCTATAGTCATTGAGGTATCTGAAAGTGAAGAACAAATAATGCATCATGTAGAAACCTTACAAGTAGATGAAGGGTGCAATAAAGGAAATCCAGACATAGAAGGCACCGAAGCAGTATATTATGATAAAATTAATTTAAATAATGTTTCAGAAGATATAAGAACCATAACAGAATTCCCAAACATTGAGAAGAATACAGGTAAACTTTCTGATTGTGTCGTTTGGGCAAAGACTCCGGAGAGAAAAGGAAAAAAAGAAAGCAAAAGAGAGTCTTTTGTTCTCACAAGTACAATTTGGAAAAAAACCTAATGGATAAACTGGAATCAAAGAAGCAAGAAGAGGAAAGGAAGGAAGCTCGCAAAACAGAGAGATCGTTAAAAAACTTGCAGTAGAAATGAAAAAACAAGAAAAAACTAAAATCACAAAAAGAAAAAATGAAAATCCTAAAAATCGCATAAAGAATAAAACTACAACCCAGGAGCGAGCATTTATTACATGAAGAAGTCCAGAGCATTCACACAAGTTCACCGGATTCCAGCAGTTTACAAAGTGTTAATGTTACACGTCAGCCTCATGTAACAAGTAATATATTTGGACAGGAGAGTGATCATGAAACTGAAAAACCTACTACCAAGAAGGTAGAATTACATAAAGAAATTGCTAGCATTTACACAAGTTCACCGGGTCCAAGCGATCTACAAAGTGTCAATCTAGCACGTCACTCTCGGGTTATAAGAAATATTTTTGGAAACGAGAGTGAAGACGAAATTGAAAAACCAGATCAATTTTCAAAAAATGTTACTGCTGCAGGCAAACTATGTTTTCTTTGTACCCACAATATTACCAATTCCATAAACGGTATACGATGTTATGGATGCACTAGGACCTTTCACACCAAATGCATAATAAAAATGGACCCTAAAGTTAATACAAATGAATTATTTAAAGGTAAAACGTGTTTAGAGCAGAAAACTTATATATAAAATATATTTTTCTTATAAGTCTATTGTATCTAGAGTTGTTCCATTTTTAGAAGCAATTAAAGTTAAGTTGTTTAAATTACTCGGGAGGTATAATTTTCCTTTAAATATAGGTATGCCAATCACTGGTACTTTAATGGCCAATAATAAAAATGTTGTGGCCAATAACTATGCATTTCCCAAATTTTTCTTTTTTGTTAGTAAAATATAATTTTATTAAAAAGAACATATATATTTCAGCCAAAAACCATTAAAAAAAGTACAAATAACCAAAAGAAAATAAGTCTGGTAACCATATGAAAAAACTTAATTTTATAAAAAATATTAAAATAAAAACCCTCTAAAGTGGCCAATAACTGTACAGCTTACCCTATTCCGGGTGATTTTCAGAATCGAATACAAAGAATCTAGGTATTTCTCGTGTATCGGCCAAACGTCAGCATATACTTTTGACGATTTCTAAAAAAAAGCTAGGTCGACTGTAATTTTTTTCGGTTCGCGGATGTAAGGCAAAAAGTCACCTCTACATTTTTGGCCGTTCGTTATGTCAGCCAAAATACATTCGGCAGCGTCTCCTACTTTATTAAGGATCCTCTTTATAAGTCAGTACCGGTAGGTATGTTTCAAATTACTGAAGTCAACAGAAGATATCATAGAGAAAGCAAGACATTCAGGCTAAAAACAGAGTAGATATCATAGTGAAAACAGTAGAACAGGAGAGTGAAAACATGAGATCCCCTGTTAAAACAGGGCATCCGGTAACACTGGATTAAAACGAAATATGCGTCATCGACGTCCACAGATCTGGCTAAGACGGTTTACATTTATGTCAAGTTATTAATGCGATGAAACCAGTGGCGGATTTGCAAATTTGCCGCTAGTACCCCTATCAAAAAAAACACATTAAATATCATTAAAATACTATGGTAAAACAATGGTATTTTTGGCTTTTTTAGAAATTTAATGTGGGTTGGGAATTAAAGGGGTATTTCCACGCAGGATTCATATGAAGAATAATGGTAAATAAATGTGGCTAGAATATAGTGTGAATTAAAACCATAGACTTACACTGATATTTTATGTGCATATAATGGTGAGAAAGGCAACATGATTCTAATAGGGATTGGCACCATTGAAATGTAATGAAAATCTATGTGTATTTAGTGTGTCTGAATTTTATGGGGTTTTTCTTCATAGCATTTTAATGGTAAAGCATGGAATTGTGGTGAGCGGTTATTAATGTGATCTAAATAGAGATTTACCACATCGTTGGTTAATGGTATTTTACGTGGATCTAATGGTCAGAATGGAAACGTGATTCTAATAGGGATTGACACCATTGAAATGTAATGACAATCTATGTGTATTTAGTGTGTCGGAATTTTATGAGGTTTTTCATCATAGAATTTCAATGGTAAAGCATGGAATTGTAGTGAGCGGTTATTAATGTGATCTAAATAGGGATTTACCACATCGTTGGTTAATGGTATTTTACGTGGATCTAATGGTCAGAATGGAAACGTGATTCTAATAGGGATTGGCACCATTGAAATGTAATGAAAATCTATGTGTATTTAGTGTGTCTGAATTTTATGGGGTTTTTCATCATAGAATTTCAATGGAAAAGCATGGAATTGTAGTGAGCGGTTATTAATGTGATCTAAATAGGGATTTGCCACATCGTTGGTTAATGGTATTTTACGTGGATCTAATGGTCAGAATGGAAACGTGATTCTAATATGGATTGACACCATTGAAATGTAATGACAATCTTTGTGTATTTAGTGTGTCGGAATTTTATGAGGTTTTTCATCATAGAATTTCAATGGTAAAGCATGGAATTGTAGTGAGCGGTTATTAATGTGATCTAAATAGGGATTTGCCACATCGTTGGTTAATGGTATTTTACGTGGATCTAATGGTCAGAATAGAAACGTGATTCTAATAGGGATTGGCACCATTGAAATGTAATGAAAATCTATGTGTATTTAGTGTGTCTGAATTTTATGGGGTTTTTCATCATAGAATTTCAATGGAAAAGCATGGAATTGTAGTGAGCGGTTATTAATGTAATCTAAATAGGGATTTGCCACATCGTTGGTTAATGGTATTTTACGTGGATCTAATGGTCAGAATGGAAACGTGATTCTAATAGGGATTGACACCATTGAAATGTAATGACAATCTATGTGTATTTAGTGTGTCGGAATTTTATGAGGTTTTTCATCATAGAATTTCAATGGTAAAGCATGGAATTGTAGTGAGCGGTTATTAATGTGATCTAAATAGGGATTTGCCACATCGTTGGTTAATGGTATTTTACGTGGATCTAATGGTCAGAATGGAAACGTGATTCTAATAGGGATTGGCACCATTGAAATGTAATGAAAATCTATGTGTATTTAGTGTGTCTGAATTTTATGGGGTTTTTCATCATAGAATTTCAATGGAAAAGCATGGAATTGTGGTGAGCGGTTATTACTGTGATCTAAATAGGGATTTGCCACATCGTTGGGTAATGGTATTTTACGTGGATCTAATGGTCAGAATGGAAACGTGATTCTAATAGGGATTGGAACCATTGAAATGTAATGAAAATCTATGTGTATTTAGTGTGTCTGAATTTTATGGGGTTTTTCACCATAGAATTTCAATGGCAAAGCATGGAATTGTAGTGAGCGGTTATTAATGTAATCTAAATAGAGATTTGCCTCATCGTTGGGTAATGGTATTTTACGTGGATCTAATGGTCAGAATGGAAACGTGATCCTTATATTACATATTAAGCGCTTTTAAAGCGTGTTCCATTAAGTGCTTGAGTCAGCTTAAAATTAAATGATTTATATGCGTTCGATATCAATTGCTGAAAAATCGTCTATAACAGTGGGCATCTCATACGCTTATTTTACGAGAAATTTTTTAACATGCACAAGAAATGCCCGTCTAAGGCATACGGTTATACAAGTGCTAATTTTATAAATGGCGGCCGTCAAATTTTAAGCGGATGTTCGTCAAAGCTGAAAAAAAACAGCGAAAATTTATTGCTTTTCAACACCTCACCATCAGTAATCCTTTTATGAATGCCGGCCAATGCAAAAACGGTAGATTGAAAACCAAGTGTGTTATCTGGGCTGCTGTCGGTAGTCCAGCTTGTTAACTGCATGTATATATGGTCATACTTGCGTCAAACCATCTTAATAAACAAATACAGGTAAAAGGTATGCAGATAAAAAAAACAAACTCGTAAAATAAAAACCAAGGTGTATCTGAAAATTTGTTTTACACCAATTATTAAATTACAATTATAAATTACGATATTAAATTATGAAAAACCTCATAAAGTTCAGACACATTAAATACTCATAGATTTTCATTACATTTCAATGTTGCCAATCCCTATTAGAATCACGTTTCCATTCTGACCATTAGATCCACGTAAAATACCATTAACCAACGATGTGGCTAATCCCTATTTAGATCACATTAATAACCGCTCACTACAATTTCATGCTTAACCATTGAAATTATATGATGAAAAACCTAATACAATTCAGACACACTAATACACATAGATTTTCATTACATTTCATTTGTGTCAATCCCAATTAGAATCACGTTTCCATTCTGACCATTAGATCCACGTAAAATACCAATAACCAACGATGTGGCAAATCCCTATTTAGATCACATTAATAACCGCTCACTATAATTCCATGCTTTACCATTGAAATTCTATGATAAAAAAGTCATAAAATTCAGACACACTAAATACACATAGATTTTCATTACATTTCAATGGTGCCAATCCCTATTAGAATCACGTTTCCATTCTGACCATTGGATCCACATAAAATACCATTAACCAACAATGTGTGCAAATCCCTATTTAGATCACATTAATAACCGCTTACTACAATTCCATGCTTTACCATTGAAATTATATGATGAAAAAGCTCATAAAATTCAGACACACTAAATACACATAGGTTTTCATTACATTTCATTGGTGTCAATTCCAATTAGAATCACGTTTCCATTCTGACCATTAGATCCACGTAAAATACCATTAACCAACGATGTGGCAAATCCCTATTTAGATCACATTAATAACCGCTCACTATAATTCCATGCTTTACCATTGAAATTCTATGATAAAAAAGTTATAAAATTCAGACACACTAAATACACATAGATTTTCATTACATTTCAATGGTGCCAATCCCTATTAGAATCACGTTTCCATTCTGACCATTAGGTCCACGTAAAATACCATTAACCAACAATGTGGCAAATCCCTATTTAGATCACAATAATAACCGCTCACTACAATTCCATGCTTTACCATCGAAATTCTATGATGAAAAACCTCATAAAATTCAGACACACTAAATACACATAGATTTTCATTACATTTTAATGGTGCCAATCCCTATTAGAATCACGTTTCCATTCTGACCATTAGGTCCACGTAAAATACCATTAACCAACAATGTGGCAAATCCCTATTTAGATCACATTAATAACCGCTCACTACAATTCCATGCTTTACCATCGAAATTCTATGATGAAAAACCTCATAAAATTCAGACACACTAAATACACATAGATTTTCATTACATTTCAATGGTGCCAATGTCGGTAATAAAGGATCCTGTAATATTAACAAGGTTAAGCCAATCAAAATCGACGTTGTTCGGTTCTGTCACTCCGAGCCAGCACGAGGTGCCGTTTCGTCGTTTGTCGTTTCGTCTTCGACGGTCTTCATCCCTTTTTAATTGGTTTTTTGATTGTGTGTGTGTGTGCAATGGTGTTTTGTTAAATTATCGAGGAAACTTCAAGAAAATGAGGTATGTATATTATAATTTACACATTTAGTGACTACAAATTACATATTTAAGCAAGCAACTATGTAATAGTCGACAAAAGATGTTAAGTTTTCCATTTTATTCGGCACTGACATTTTGTCAGGAACGAGTTCGAAACGACCCGCGGCCATTTTGTTGCTTTTGGCATTATATGAAATTAAATAAATAAATTAACTTTAAATTCTTATACCTACTATGAATTTTACAGTTGATAATGACTAAGACTAAATCCATTTCTAAAAGACTGTTTCCCCGCTGTAGCAAAATGGGGGTTATGACAAAAGAATACGAGATTTAGTGATATTTGGTTGCAAAATACTGATAATTAAAAGTAAAAATGCCGTTTTTATCATAGAATTTCAATGGTAAAGCATGGAATTGTAGTGAGCGGTTATTAATGTGATCTAAATAGGGATTTGCCACATCGTTGGTTAATGGCATTTTAAGCAGATCTAATGGTCAGAATGGAATCGTGATTCTAATAGGGATTGGCACCATTGAACTGTAATGAAAATCTATGTATATTAAGTGTGTCTGAATTTTATGAGGTTTTTCATCATAGAGTTTCAATGGTAAAGCATGGAATTGTAGTGAGCGGTTATTAATGTGATCTTAATAGGGATTTGCCACATCGTTGGTTAATGGTATTTTACGTGGATCTAATGGTCAGAATGGAAACGTGATTCTAATAGGGATTGGCACCATTGAAATTCTATAATGAAAATCCTCATAAAATTCAGACACACTAAATACACATAGATTTTCATTACATTTCAATGGTGCCAATGTCGGTAATAAAGGATCCTGTAATATTAACAAGGTTAAGCCAATCAAAATCGACGTTGTTCGGTTCTGTCCCTCCGAGCCAGCATGAGGTGCCGTTTCGTCGTTTGTCGTTTCGTCTTCGACGGTCTTCGTCCATTTTTAATTGGTTTTTTGATAGGGTGTGTGTGTGTGTGCAATGGTGTTTTGTTAAATTATCGAGAAAACTTCAAGAAAATGAGGTATGTATATTATAATTTACACATTTAGTGACTACAAATTATATAATTAAGCAAGCAACTATGTAATAGTAATACTGATAATTAAAAGTAAAAATTTTACTATTAACTTTTAGGTCAGAGTATTTGAAGTTGTAGGTGAAAAGGACTCCATTGACACAACTCGAAGAATAATAATATGCAAATTATTAAGTACACCTTTGCAGAAGGAACTAAACTGGACAGGACGTAATAGCAGGATTCCACGACAACGCTAGAATAAAACTAACCAAAACCCAATCAAATTGCATTTAGTCCAATGTTTTTGGACATAATTCATTTTGATAGTACAGTGAGATTGGACTAAATTTATTTCGTTTGTTTAAGCGTTTTTCCCCTTTTAATAGCACAAGGACTTAATGCATATCGACTGTCCAAGTGTTAAGAAAAAAGATAGTATTTGACCTTAAGCATACAGCGCCACCTTTATCTCAAATATGGAAAATATGGAAAAAATGCAGTTTGTAAGTCTGCTCCTCAAGTATTCTTCAATAGTTTTTTTTTAAAGTTTAACGTTTTGTCATCAAATTGCACATCATCACTATTTCAAAATTATCAAATTATCCTTTCTTACCATAACGACCTTAACATTTTTTTTTATCTTTAGGATTAAATCATTTTTAAACAGACCTATGTTTTTTTTTATAAAAAAATTGTTACTAGATATTAGGTATGTAGGTACCTATAAAAGTTTATCTGATTTAAAGTTTTAGCCCCTTACCTTAAAGTTTCTGTTTCATTTTTATGCTTTGAGGGTGGTATCTAAAGAACGAAACGTCAAGCTTTAAAAATAAGAAAGCCATTGTGTAGAACATTAAAAACTGATATAACTAATGATTTTTGTTTTTTCTCAAGTTAAAAATTAATGCGTAAAAAATTCAAACCAAAACTAAAAATTTCGTTTTTTTCCCTTGGATATCTCCGAAGGTATTCGGAATATTTTCAATTTCTTTTCACCAGAATATTAGGCCCCAAATTATGCAACTTTGCTTCAACTTAACCTTATTTAAGATATTAAAAAAAAATATATATTTTAAATTTTTTTTGCCCTAGAACATATAGGTACTTGGTAAATAACCTTAAAATTTTTTGAGTTGTATTGAAAAACATAAAGCCCGAAAAGATACTAGCTTTCTACATACTCATTTTAAAAAGCTCATTGTTTAATTTTTTAAAAATTTATAAAGTTTCTTTTGTAGGTACCACTGAAATACACACACTGTTTTACCATGGTTGCCCATTAAAATACAATTCATTTAAAGCATTCTTTCCCCACTATGCCGTATTAAGCCCCCAAAGAACCTACATACATTAGATCGCCTCATCATATTCATGGCTCATTGTTGTACCTATGGTATCCACACTGAATTCCCATTAGAATACAATTCATTCATTTGCCACATTATTTCCCAATCGTGCCACAATAAGCCCACAAAGAAGCCACATTAGATCACCATGCTGGCTCATATTCATTGCTCTTTATTGTACCACTGAAATCCACAAACTGAATTACCATGGTTGCCCATTACAATACAATTCATTTACCACATCAGTTCCCCGCCGTGCCACATTAAGCCCACAGAGAAACCACATAAGATCACCAGGATAACTCATCATATTTATTTTAAGATCATTGCTGTACCACTGAAATCCACACACTGAATTACCATTGTTTTCCCATTATAATACAATTCGTTTGCCACATTATTTTCCCATCATGCCACATTAAGCCCACAAAGAAACCACATTAAATCATCATTCTGGCTCATCAAATTAATTTTAAATATCCCATTGTTATACCACGGAATTTCATCAAAGGTAGGAAATTCACACACTGAATTAACATTGTTGCCCATTAGAATACATTTCGTTTGCCACATTATTTTCTCATCATGCCACATTAAGCTCACAAAGAAACCACATTAAATCATCATTTTGGCTCATCAAATTAATTTTAAATATCCCATTGTTATACCACGGAATCTCATCAAAGGTAGGAAATTCACACACTGAATTACCATTGTTGCCCATTAGAATATATTTCGTTTGCCACATTATTTTTCCATCATGCCACATTAAGCCCACAAAGAAACCACATTAGATCACAATGCTGGCTCATTATTGTTCCACTGAAATCCACACACTGAATTACCATTGTTGCCCATTCAAATACAATTTATTTGCCACATTATTTCCCTACCGTGCCACAAAGATACCCCATTAGATTACCAAGCTGGCTCGTCACATTCATTACTCATTATTGTACCACTGAAATCCACACACTGAATTACCAGGGTTGCCCATTACAATACAATTAATTCACCACATTATTTCCCCTCCGTGCCACATTAAGCCCACAGAGAAACCACATAAGATCACCATTATGACTCATCATATTCATTTTAAGAAGCTCATTGTTGTACCACTGAAATCCACACACTAAATTACCATTGTAACCCATTAGAATAAAATTCGTTTGCCACATTATTTTCCCATCATGCCACATTAAGCCCACAAAGAAACCACATTAAATCACCATTCTGGCTCATCAAATTAATTTTAAATATCCCATTGTTATACCACGGAATCTCATCAAAGGTAGGAAATTCACACACTGAATTACCATTCGTATCCATTGAAATATGCACATTAATATCACAAGGGTTACCATTACATACCTGGTTATTTCGGAGAATAACCGACTTCTTAATAACACATTAAGAACCACAGAAATACCATTCTCTAAAAAATCATTGTTACACCATAAATGCATTGCTCATAAAAAACCATAGATTTGCCATAGACTCCAAACCCCGTTAAAAAGTGCCAATACACACTTCGTTTCTCATTATTTTCCTTACCATTGAACCACATTGTTTTTTTATATGATTTCAATGTGTTTTTTTTTACAGGGATAGGCTATTCAATTTTTGCCGCCCCTGCCAGTGACGGCTCGTCAGTTGTGAAACAGGTGAAGTGTTCGGGATAGAAAAAGCCTGCTGCAGGCGTAATGTGCCGCAGGCGAAATTTTTTTAAGACCACGCCCAAATTTGGTCAATAATTTATGATTACCTACGTATTTTATTGAAAATGAAATTTCTTTCTGCAAAGCCAGTAAAGTTCCAACTACCTTTTTTTTATCCCCATTAACAGACACGGCCAACAATAAAGTTTATTTAAAAAAATACTACCCGTCAACCATGAGTAAAGAGTGTACCATTTATTTCTGTAAGATAAAAAAAAATTTTGGGCCAAATTTGCCGCCCCCTAAAATCTGCCACCCTAGGCTCCAGCCTACTCAGCCTATTGGTAAATCCAGCACTGGATGAAACTCAATTAGGTGTCGCTAACAGTGTTTCGTTTGGATTCTAAATGCCTATTGAGGAAATAACTTAAATGACTGCATTTTCCCCAAAAACGCACTTACCCCACCAGCCTTACCTTATACAATAGAATTTTTAACATGTAGATATCTATATAAATAAGTTTCGGTTTCGGACGAAACTGAGACCAAGGCCGAAGATTCGGTTTCGGCTAAAAATCTTGTTTCTGTCGGACCGTAGTAAGCAGTATAGGTATAATCAGATATAAATTAAAGAAATTGTTTTTACACAAAATATGTTCACTATAGAGTACCTACCATATAAGATAATTAAAAAAAAAATAATGGAAAAGTATAAGAAAGTGACAATGAATTAAAAAAACTATGAAATTGAAAAAAATCTGAATTATGTAGGTAAATAATTTTTATAATTAAATTTTAAAATAAAAATGCAGAGCTGGAAATTCATTTAGTAATATTTTCTACTAAAAAAAATATAACGCAACATTTTTATAAAAGGAAGTGTTTAGAAAATTGAAATTAAATTATAAAAAGTATTTATTTGCATTTTTTAAATTTCTATTTTTTATACTTTATTTATATATCATCCGGATTTTTCAAATTGTCTTTATCCCCTTAATGTGATTCAAAATATATTTTCTGTACAAATAGCTATTATATAGGGGAGAATATATATACATATACATCAGTGGACACATTTTTTGATATTACTTTTTATATACCTAGTATAGTCTAGATTAATTGTTTTTAATGATTCTTATGACAAGGGGTAAGAATGGAGAGTTTCTACTACTCTACTAACAATAAAACATTTATGAGCACCACAAAACAATTCAAAAAATTATTTTTAAATCTTTGGGAACATGAAATAGTAACACTCTGCCGGTGCCGTATATTTTTTATAGGTAGGGGAGAGGGAGGCAAGACTGAACACTTAAGCTTTGAATTTTTTTTTTATTATAAGGCAGAACTTGAAATAAACTTGCTTAGCATAGAACAAACTTAAATAATAAAAAAATAACCCCTCTGGTATGAGGCAAGAGCAAACGACAAGAAAATCCTAGGTAGGACGACAACAATCACAAGAAAAAACGTCATCAAAAGGTTCAACGTCTGTACAGTCTTCATGTGACAATAAACCACAGGTGACACACCGAATCCAATTCTCATTTGTCTGACGATATTTACCGCTACAATAAATACATTCGGAATAATCCTCTTTATCAGTTATTTTTATTTTCTTTACTACTGTCTTTTTTATTTTTATACCAGGCACCAGCTGCTTTTCCATTACATACATTTATTTCATCCTTTGTATTACTTACAAACACCTCCTTCTTCATCACATATTTTTCTTTTGACTATTTGTTTTTTTTTTAGGATCTGCGTTTTTTTTCTTTTTCCTTTGCTGTCAAATAATCCGGGGCAAGAGTGAACACATGTGTTCGCTTTTGCCCCAAAAAACAAAAAAATTTTAATAAGCCAGTCCTTTTAACAACGCGCCACTGGCGACGTTATATAACAATATGAATTTATAGGTTAGGTTTTAAAGATTTCGTAAAAAAATGGTAGGAAGTAAAAATGAACTACCACAAGCGATTAAACGATATAAATTATCAAATAATTGTTATACATGGTATACTATTAAAAATAAATGTACCTTATTTTTGGCTTATTTTTTAAGTAAATTCAAACCAGAGTTGCACAGGGAACTGAAAGCACATGGTTTGCACTACTGTGACCATTGGCAGCGAAAAAATTATTAATTAGAAATGTTATTGCATTGTCTACTCTTGCCTCGCTCTCCCCTAAGTATCTTAATTAAAAGTAACAAAGACAACGTCTGATAAGCGCTAATTACAGCACATTATATCTAATTATAAGATCAATACCAAACCTATAAATGGTTTGCAATTTATGGAGGACAAAGAATAGAATTTTTTAGCAGTGGTTGCTCGCGACATTTTAGTTATAATTAGGGAAAAACATTATTTACGCGCCCCGCAGGCTAAAATGTTTTGAAACACGTCCAAATATTGCTAAATTTATAGTTAGTTGTCCGTTCAACATGTTGATGCTGTTATATAAGGTAGAACATCACAAATCACAACAGAATGCTATATGAGCAAAATAAGGATTTGCATCAGATAAGACACGTTGACATTTGTTTGTTTATTACTAATAAATTGTAAGTTTACATTTTAACAGCGAACCCCGATCGATTACGCGATCCGTAATAACACAATTTCGCTGTGGCCGGATATTGTCGCCGATTTTTTCCACCTTTTCTGCGTAACTATTTGTTTCTCCTTGACTTTGTTATTAACATTTGATTATTTTTAATTTCGTCATGATTTAACTGTATGTCCCCATTCTTCTCCTGCGGATTTAGAATCCCCACCCAGTAAGTTCAAATTGGATGTACCTGCGGCAGCCAAACATCTATTGAAGCGGCTCATCGCTTGAAGCGTCGCGACGCCCGTTCAGAGCATTGAAGGTCGTTTAAAAAACTGAACTCGGGATATGTCCCTAAATACAGGTTACCTACTACCTCCGCTCGCAGTGCTGGATTTACCATTAGGCTGAGCTGATGGAGCCTAGGGCGGCCGATTTTAGGGGGCGGCAAATTTGGCCCAAATTTTTTTTTATCTTACAGAAATAAATGGTACAATCTTTATTCATGGTTGACGGGTAGTATTTTTTTAAATAAACTTTATTGTTGGCCGTGTCAGTTAATGGGGATAAAAAAAGGGAGTTGGAACTTAACTGGCTTTGCAGAAACAATTTACTAAAAATTATTGACCAAATTTGGGCTTGGTCTTAAAAAATTTTCGCCTGCGGCGCATTTCGCCTACAGCGGGCTTTTTCTTTCCCGAACACTTCACCTGTTTCACAACTCACGAGCCGTCACTGGTATAGAGGCGGCAAAAATTGAATAGCCTACTAGCGGCAAATTCGTAAATCCACCACTATATATCCGCCCGACATTATTGCTTTATATTTTTAATATATAACGGGTTCTATTAGTTTCTCCGAAGAAAATGTCAGGGAAATGCCAGACCGCTATGTAGGCGGTCGTTTACGAAAAATAAAATATTTCAAAAATAATTTTATTTTTTAGGAGTGGTCCACCATCCATTTACCGCGCCAACTGGAAATGTCGACAGTCCACTCAGGGCGCAATGATAAATTATGGCTTTTGAGATTTCAAAATTTACGGGAAGTTTTATTAGTATTGAAAATAATACTGGGTGCGTATATACGGGTATATTTCATGAAAAATGAACGCGACATGCGACATGCACATAAACAACACGGCGGTGAAGTCTAAACAAACATCCGAGCAGCACAGGATCAATGACATCATCTGCTGAGTATTAATATTGTTTTGTTTTGGGTTTCGGCATTTATTATTATATTTGTTGATATTAAGATAATATGGCCGGGAGAGAGAACAATAGAAGTCTGAGAACACTTAGTAGATAGTTATATTAATGATACTAGTTCGATGGACACTATTAAACCACTCGGCTGACGCCTCGTGGTTTAACGTTGCACACGTTTCGTTAACAAAGTTCATATCGAACGTGTACCTATCATTCAAAATTTAATCTACGACAGTGCAAATAGATTTTATTCGTCTAAATTTCATTGATATCAGATAACGTTTTCGTAATTTTTAAAATTTTCAGGTGTCCATATTAGTCATGGTAACCGCATTTTTGATTGTTTTAATTTCGATAAAATTGGAAAAAAATAAACAGTGAATGTCGCTGAAACAAAGCGAAATAGCGCGGCGGTCTTGGCGTTTACACAGAAAGTCGGGGGAGAATGGATATCCAAAACATTTCATAGCCGACTAAAGATTTTGACATTTCATGAACAAAGAGTACAAGGACCAGCAGGTAAATGGCTGTGTATAGCTAAAGAAATAATTCTGTCGCTATTTTTGAAAAGGTGGTTTTGAGCTCTCTTCAATATGTAGGTACTAATATACAGATTATCCTATATTTTTATTTTAACAAAACAGTCAAATTTACAGATTTCTAAGTATAATTTACACATTTCTAAGTACATATAATATTTAATTATTATTTTAAACTAAATCGGAGCATCCATGCCGTCATAATAACGCGTGATAGCGGCACGTTATACTCACAGATATAGGAGTAATCTGTGCTGTGACATAATGGTTTCCTTCTCGCCACTGTATGTGGTAGGTATTTTCAATACGCTATGATACTTGCGTAAGATGCAAGATCTGTGAATTTTTTTTATGCTCGAAACCCAGATCAAAATAGTCAGGGCAACAACCTATTTTTAGATCCGGCTCGGCGTTTAAAGTTTGATGATCGACGGGCACGACCGATCTAGAAATAAATACCAATTCAAAATACTTATTTCGATCAAGGAGATGGCAAAAAGATTTTGTCTATATACCTTTTTTCCGTGTCAGAGTTTAAGTTTTTAGGGTTCAGCAGGGTTAGTTCTTGTCAGTCAAACCTGGCGCATCTTAAATATCCTAACAAGTTTTTTAAGATATTTCAAAACTTAAGATATTTTTCACGGTATCGTTAAAAGTACGTGGCGCACCCTAAAATTACACCCGCGGGCGAACTATAACGATAGCTTATTAAATACGCGATTAAAATCTATAAGTTTTTTGGCGCATTGTTTTTGTTACTTTTTTAAGGTTAGGTTTTGTTCTTGAAATCCTAGAGAGGATGGATTCCCAAGATAATTTTAAGACAGAAGAACTTTATACTGGTCCAGCCTTGGTCTGAGGGTCCAGCCGACAAAGCCTGCAGTGCCAGGACTTTGCTGCCTTTCTAGCTTTCGAACAAAGCGGCTATTCTGCTATTGCACCCTTACCAGACCTTTTCCTTCGATGACGGTCGTTATGCGGGCGTGTAAGTGCAATAGCTAGCCGGAATCGCGCCCGAAAGTTTGATAGTTACTTTTTCGCTATTTTAGCTCTTCGTTTTTTCATTGTTTAACTCCTGCAAAAACGCACTTTACAGGAGACTAGCTGAGAGTTTGATCAGACCTAGAGGTTCTCGACAGCCCTCAAGGGGTCATATGAAGAATTCTCAGTGATCCAAACAAACTCTCGTTACTTTTTCAAAAAAGAAAGAAAAGCTAAACAGGTCTATATAGGTTGATACCTATCAGGTTTCGATATTAAATGAAAAGCAACGGACGAATCGCGAGTGCCCCTCAGGTTACGCATTGGGCGGGTTTGTAGCTGTATGCGGTCCTGCTAGATCGTCGATGCCCGAGATGTTAAAAATCTCCCACGTTGCGTCTTCGTCGGGAAGATTCCCACGGTGCGAAAATCAAATTTTCGTAAACAATAGAGGCAATAAAAATTGCCTTGGCCGAATTTTTTCGGACGTCGAATTTCTTTTAGAAGGGATCCGTCGTTTTCTCTTTTGTTTTCCGGGAACTTTTTCTTCTTGGGCGACGCCACGTGGTTTTTGCTTCCGGTCACTTGGCTGACGGGCGTGAAGTCAGTTTGTTGAAATGAAAGTCTGCAGCTGTCAACCACGGTCCAATATATTTATAATCTCCCAAGCCAATCAAAACCCTGCCTTGCTTTGACAAGTGGGCGGTTGTTAAGGGAGTCGTATTCGCTTCAATAGAACTTTTTGGAGCTACACCGCTTATTGTATAAAAAGCATTTTTGGTTGCCAAAAAAGTGGTTTTACTACAATATCTCTCCTTATCTACTCGTAAACACCCTCGAGGGTCATGGGTTTGACATTTCTGTAAAAATTGGTGTGAGACCAACTATTCCGTCTTATGCAGCAACCTTTAAACCTATCATTCTTCTGTGCTATCGCCCACCATTTTAAAAAGATGATACTGTCAGGTTTGTCGGTAAAGTAATTTTCTAGAATTTTTCTTTTTTAGGAGCAGGCTGTGGCACATGCTGTGAGAATAGGTGAGTACAAATTTAATTTTTAATAAATTCTTGTAAATTAGCTTTTTATCAATATATGAAATGGTTGGAAATACTTCTCTAAATGGGTTTTAAGGGAATATAGTTCTATTTTTTATTTTAGTCTTAATTCAAGTACGATAAATCGATTTAAAAGTTTTTGGGTTATGTAAAAGTGTGCTTGACATTAAAATTTTGTTTTTTTGATTTATTTTAGAAACGCCACAATGCAAATTTTTGTGAAAACTCTCACAGGCAAAACTATCACCCTTGAGGTTGAGCCCTCAGACACGATCGAGAATGTTAAAGCAAAAATTCAAGATAAAGAAGGCATTCCACCCGACCAGCAGCGTTTGATCTTTGCTGGTAAACAGTTGGAAGATGGACGAACACTTTCTGATTACAATATTCAGAAAGAATCTACTCTTCACTTGGTGCTTAGGTTAAGAGGAGGTATTATTGAACCTTCTCTCCGTCTCTTGGCCCAAAAATACAACTGCGACAAAATGATATGTCGTAAGTGCTATGCTAGACTACATCCTCGTGCAACAAATTGCCGTAAGACCAAGTGCGGACACACCAACAATCTCCGCCCCAAGAAGAAGATTAAGTAGACTGTTTTACTTTTTGGAAATTTCCCTAACTTGTTTTCATATTTTTAACATCCATGTAAGGGGGACATCCTAATATATGTATTTAATAATTCTTTTTAGTTTTATTTTACGTTGTAATGCATAGAACATTAAATATATAGTGTCACCAGTAAAGTCCGCATCATATGGGATTTTTTTTATTAATAGCTTTATTCAAAATTTGACTTTGGCATCAAGTTTTGCTTCGATCGAGATGAAAATTAAGCAAAAAATAGTTGTCACGTGATTCGCATTGTCTGTCATTTAATTTTTTTTAAAAAAAGTCATGGTAATTTCTGAAAATATTGGAAAGTTTTTTTAAATGCAGTTTCTAGCCCACATGCGAAATTTCAGCTGCATAAGATACTTTTGATTTTTTACCTATATTTTGTAAATTGCACTTTTGCAAAATAAGACTCAATGCAACCTACATAAAACTTCTCAGTTTTGACAAGGCTTTATTTCAGATACATTTTCTTTAAGTAGCGCCATATTAAATGTGTGTTTTTCTACAAAATAGAATTGGGCTATTAAAATTTGGTTGCATGTGATGCAAAGTTTATTTGTTTTTGACCCTGTATAAGGTAACTTCATAAAATAAGTATTTTTGAAAACGTAGTTTGTGTCTGAAAGTAATACACCTTAATATTAAGACAAAAAAGACAGTGTCATCAGTAAACTGTTCATTAAGTGGAAAATAAATTTTAGTTTAACTTGACGTAAAGTTTATCTATTTTCAACGATTTAATTTAAGACCCCTTTATTTTTTTACTTTCAGACACAAACTACGTTTTCAAAAATACTTATTTTATGGAATTACCTTATACAGGGTCAAAACCAAATAAACTTTGCATCACATGTGACCAAATTTTACTAGCCTAATTTATAATTTTAGGCCTGATTTTTTCACGGTTTTAATTTTTTTTCATACGGAAAATTTGATTTTGTAGAAAAACGCATATGTAATATGGCGCTACTTTACAGAAAATGAATCTGAAATAAAGCATTGTCAAAACTAAGAAGTTTTATGTAGGTTACGTTGAGTCTTATTTTGCAAAAGTTATTATTTACAAAATATAGGTAAAAAATCAAAATTATCTTATGCAGCTGAAATTTTGCATGTGGGCTAGAAATTGCATTGAAAAAAAAATGTCTAATAACTTTTTTTGATATTTTCAGAAATAACCCCACTTGTATTATTTTTTGAAAAAAATTAAAATTTGACAGGTACCGTGAAATGGGGTGAATAGGATCAATTTTCCACTTTGACAGCTTGTAACTTGAAAACTAACTGCCTGAATAAATTTCTCAATTGCTTAAAACATGAGTTAAGGTTGGTACTTTTAAATGGTGGTATAAGTTTTTATACAGGGTGTACCCTGTTGTATATATGTATTTTTTTGTGCACAATTCCTGTTCACCCCGCAGGCGGTGTCAATAGGATCATTGATAGATTTATTGACTATCGCATAACAACCGCGGGGTGTATAGAATTTTGCACACAAATTTATCTTAAGTAATATAAAAGAGTACTAAAAATAATATTACCTAAATTTTATAAGTGCTGCAGAGTTGTAGAGATATGAAGTTTGTAAGACAAAAGCAAAGATAATATGACAACAGTTTAACCGCTAAATTTGACGTTTAAGGTCAAGGTATTCACCCTGCGATGTGGCCAAGTTATTTTAAGTTTAATGTCATAAAAATTACTTTTAACAACCGTTACTTAAAATCTGTACATTGAAATGACCTACACTTTAAAATTACAATTATTATAGATTTTTGAAATTTGAAGGTAACTTTCAATCCTATTTACCCCGCTGATCCTATTCACCCCATTTTACGGTAATGCGAATCACGTGACTACTTTTTTTGCTTAATTTTCATCTCGATCAAAGCAGAACTTGATGCCAAAGTCAAATTTTGAATAAAGCTATTAATAAAAAAAATCCCATATGATGCGGACTTTACTGGTGACACTCATGAACCTCATAATTTCTTTATGAGGTTCATGGTGACACTGTAAATGATATCCAAAATAATGCTTATTTTATTTATTTTACACCATTTCACAGTTACAATGAACCAATTAGCAAATAGGTATATAGGCTATTTAAAATAAAATAGGTAATAATATAACAATAATTGAAAAATTTGAGATGACAATTTAGACTTAAATTATTATATTGATACGGAATAATTATGCCTAAAAAGACACTAACACGCTAATTTAGATTTATACTGGATAAACCACAGCTAAAAATGTCAAATCTATTTTGGTGCAGATTGTATATGTGTTGCACAATCGATAAATAGGGGAGTATTTACAGATATTGGTAAGCGCGGTTGGTACATAAAAAGTGTGGGAATGACGTGTTCTAGGGACGAGGAATTGTAGGTTTTCTAATATATCACTGCATTCAACTCTATTATGCAAGATGTTGTGAAGAAATTTAAGTTGGGAAACTGTACGTCGATCTTCTAAGGAACAAAACGAGTGCCTTTGCAATAGAGCTTCTTCTAGAATACCGATTTCAGGATACTGACCATCAATTTTAAAACTTAGATATTTTAGAAAACGTCGTTGATGGACCCCTTCAATGCGATTAAGGTGCACTTGATAATATGGAGACCATACAACCGAAGCGTACTCCAATTTAGATCTTATAAATGCATAAAAAAGTATTTTTAGTTTATGACAATTTAAAAAATCACGAGAATGTCTAGGGATCTATGACAGGAGGCAACAAGGTCATTTATGTGGGGAACAAAAGATAGTTTACTGTCAAATAATACACCCAAATCGCGAAAAGTCTCAGCTCTGTCCACTGTAATGTTATTAATTTTGTAATTATACACAATATATGTCGTTTTAATGAAAAGGTCATTGTGTTACACTTACTGATATTTAACGGCAATTTATTTTGAACACACCATCTATATATCATGTCAATGGACAATTGAAGTTTTTCACAGTCTGCCAGGGTACGAATGCGAGCAAAGATTTTCTTGTCATCGGCATAAAGAAGACCATCACTGTCAAGATTATTAACTATATCATTTAATAAATATTATAAACATTAAAGGACCCAAAATGGACCCCTGTGGTACATCACCCGATGTAGCATCCAATGGAACAGACGATTGGCCACCGCACTCCACTATTTGTTGTCGTTCATTTAGATAACAATGGAAAAACTTTATAAGATTATCTGAGATACCAAACGAGCTGAGTTTATTAAGTAAAATTCTATGGTCCAATCTATCAAATGCCTTAGAAAAATCTGTAAAAATAACATCAACCTGACAGTTTTGATCAAAGGCTTCAGCCACAAATTGTGTAAAACAAACTAAGTTGGATGTTGTAGATTTGCCCTTAACAAAACCGTGTTGTTTACTTGTTTATCCGACAGCTTACTCTTAACTTGGAAGTACAAATTTTCATGAAGAAACATTTCAAAACATTTGGAAAAATTATTGATGATACTTATTGGTCTGTATAGTTCTCGATTTTGGTTTTATCACCTTTTTTATACACAGGAGTTATTTTGGATTTTTTCCAAGTATCAGGATAGCATGAGGTTTTTAGGGCCAAATTAAATATTTTACAAAGAGGTTTTGCAAAGACGATGCACAATCACGTAAGAGGAAAGACGGTATTTTATCAGGACCCACAGTTGCTTTACATCTTTTTCAAGCAACGCAGAACATCATCCTCAGTAGCACTGTTAATTGAGAGAGAATCAGTGGAATTAAAAGTTACCCCATCGGCGACCGGAGTTGGTAAAACATATGAATTCTGAAAGAATTCGGCGAAAGCATTTGCAATTTCACTATGATCTTTAAAGTTATTATCACCCATTGTCATTACTTCTGGAAGTTGTTTATTATGTTTCTTATTGTTTATTAATTGCCAAAAGTTGGATGGGTCAGACGAGATACGATTTTCCATGTTAATGTTCACAATACCATAATTTATGAATGGTTAAATTTTCTAGAAACCTCAACAGGTCTGTCATAGTGTGATATACGGAATGTTGTTTCCACCATAGCATAAGCATTCTATCTCAATTGTTAAAAATTAGCTCACAGTGCATCAGCTGGAAATCCCATGCAAAGTAATAATAGCGAGATAATTGCGTGATGAATATAAATGCTAGATGGCAATAAACACCTTTGCTAACAAAACATTTATTGAAAATTAACAGTGAGTGCGTTCTTAAGCATAAATGACATATTTTCAAGTCTACTAGTTCCTGTTGCTGTATTTGCCCATTATATAGTTATGAGACACCCTGCACCTATATAACGATAAGTAAATGGTTTAACTGAGCACTTTATTGATTTCATAATAGATGAGTTAACCAAAATGGTGTGTTTGTACTCGGTATTAAACTTAAATATTAAGCACCAAGAAAATTGCATCTAAAATAAATATATAAAATGCAAAGGAAAAATGTTGACACACTTTGTTTTGAGAAAATGTTAACTCTAATGCCTCATTTAACGAATGAAGATAAACAGGTCCGGGCTTATTTCGTAGGGCTGAAGATGGTCTTTTAATAAACCGGTTGCCTTTAATGCTCAATATGGTATTAAATAAACCACGATTTACCTATGTGAAGTTAGTTTCCTTTCGAAAATGTCACAGTATATATGCCCTTACAAAAATTAAATTCAGGTTAATTTAGGAAGTGTTTATTATTTTTATAGACATATAGGTAGGTACATAGTAATTTTTTTACGCAAAAATTAAAATAAGACATATACAGGGTGTTACAAATTCGACATACCAGCATTGGAATCTCGGAAACCATAGGAGTTAGAAAAACGGTTAAAAGAGGGCAAAGATGTGCAATTCGGTGCTAATTATAATGCCGCTTTAAAAGTTTTCAAATTCCGAATACTTCCGATTTTATTCGAAAAAAACCGAAATTTTGCAAAATCGTTTTTGTTTTTTCCTGAGCTCATTTGACTAGCTATTTAAAAATAAATAAAACTTTGTCATTGCCACTTTTTCTCCTCTACAAAATAACGTTACTAAACTAAAGATCCGCCGTTTCGTCTCCGAGCGGCCATCGCACCAACTTTACTTTTTTAAATGCGGACCTCGATTTTTTTAAATCGATTTTTAAACCCTCCTACCCTCAAAATGTAATGGCGATATTACTTTCTCATAATAATGAATTGTCCTTGCTAATATTTTTAAATTCATATTTTTTACACTTCTTGTCAGTCCGGTCCTGGTGGCAACGAATCACAATATTAATTAAAAACTTTATTTTATTTAAAACCTTTACAAATAAGTTTCATGAAAAAGTTTGTCTAAAGTTCATAGGTCATAGTCTAGGTATTTAAGTAATACAAATGTATTACATGTCATGTAATACCCAAAAAGAATTTTGACTATTTGAACATTTAAAGAGTGCGCCATGATTTATGAATCTAAGCAACGCCAAAATTGGAAGAAAATTCGATCGTTGTATTGAGCAAAACGGCAATCTCTTCGAACATTTAGAAAATTAGGATTTATAATTATTAGTAAATTTAGAAATATTAGAAAATTTTTATAAAATAAATTATATTACTTATGTATGAATGTTTTAAATAAAATAAAGTTTTTAATTAATATTGTGATTCGTTGCCAGGACCGGACTGACAACAAATGTAAAAAATATGAATTTAGAAAAAAAGGCAAGGACAATTCATGATTATGAGAAAGTAATATTGCCATTACATTTTGAGGGTAGGAGGGTTTAAAAATCGGTTTAAAAATCCAGGTCCGTATTTAAAAAAGTCCTAAAAAGTTGGTGATGGCCGCTCGGAGACGAAACGGCGGATCTTTAGTTTAGTAACGTCATTTTGTAGAGGAGAAAAAGTGGCAATGACAAAGTGTCATTTATTTTTAAATAGCTAGTCAAAAAAGCTCAAAAAAAAAAAGTATTCGGAATTTGAAAACTTTTAAAGCGGCATTATAATTAGCACCGAATTGCACAACTTTGCCCCCATTTAACCGTTTCTCTAACTCCTATGGTTTCCGAGATTCCAATGCTGGTATGTCGAATTTGTAACACCCTGTATTTACAGTAAATTATTAAATATCACACATAGGTATAACTACATACCAATAGATATCTAAAATCACCAAAAAATATTTATCTTTCAATGATGTTTCATTAAAAAAACTATCCATAAATTATTTTACTTCCTTTATTGCTTAAATTTCTCACCGCGTGAAAATATACTCCAAATTTAAAAATATTGAAAGACAGGACCTATTTCTCATCTAGCAGATTTTTCGATTACCCCTTGGTTTTAAAAATATACTATATAATATGTGTTAGTATAAATAGGCCAACTTTAAAATTATTTTCTTCCAAATACAGGCCTAAATTAAAAATCTGTTACAAGATACACAACATTTGAACCACCGACTTGTAATGTAAAGAGACCTCAGTGTTTACATTTGGTCCCGATCAGAAAACGTTTCAACAGAAATCAATATGATGACAAATTTAAGCTGATTTCCCTAGATCTACCGCCTGTGTTTGAAAACAAAGGTTTAATTAATTATATTAGAAGCATTTTTGATGCGTACCGATTAAGTTAAAATAATATATTAAATATGTGTGCGTTTTTTAAAATTTATTACTCGTAAAATTATTTATTTCCAAATTACATCAAATGATAATGTTTTAGGGAGATCATAATATGACAACAATGTATGGCCGCTTTACTCCATTTTACGCATATTTTTACTACGCGGCGGCCTTGTAGCAGCCATCATTTTCGAACCGCGCGGTGTTGGTAGGCTGTTGGTTTATAAATATTTTTCTATGTAACATAGTGTATTTTTGTGAAAATATAACTTTAGTGTTATTTATTAGCTCACAATAATGGATCGCCAGTAAGTGGTGTGTAAAAAACTGGATTATTCTAACACTGGATTAATATATCCTAATAGTCTAAAGCATACAGCGTTGCCATTTTGCCCAAGGATGTATGATTGTAAACAAATCGCGTTTTATGAATGAAATGTTTTGTCTCCTTATATTACAAGTCTGTGGTTTGAACCCTTTTTTACCCAATGATGCCAAATTTATACCTGTTTAATTAAATTTTACTGGTAAAATTTGGTGACAGCCGAACGCCTGCAACTACTTTTGAAATATTTATCTTGGCGATTTTTAATAGGAAATGTACAAAAATTACTTTATTCTTTCTAAATAAACTATATCTTGAAATATATTCGATAGCGTTAGAGGGTTTCAAGTAAAATGCATGTCGAAAGTAAAAACGATGGTGCTCTTAAGGAATAATGGGCCTTTTCAGTACTTTTCACTATAATTGAACTCATCATATTTAGCATTAACATCCCGAATTAGAACCTATTGAAAATACTTTCCAATAATAAAAATCTTCCTAGAGGGTCACAAACCTTTCCTAGAGGCAATTAAAAAAACGCCGCGAAAGCAGCAAGTTTGAAAACATGAAATAAAAACCTTATTACGTCATCCCATTATCCGCACAATTCTTTTATTCGTCAGCCTCGACGGATTATATTGCCATCTTTGTTTTGATAAACTAAATAGACAAGAACATCTTAAAAATAGAAAACTATATAGCCAGTCGATATTCAGGTAGATGCGGCGTTCGACCTTCAGCTGAATAACTCGATCCCATGGGTCGAGGCAGATGTGACGTCAGTGAGTTTATTCCCGTGTTTTTATTAAATACCGTATCTTGTTTACTTATTTTTTCAGTAAATAATCGAAAATTTTAAAAACTGAAACTAGAAAAAAAATGTTCTTTCTCTAAGCGATAGGATAAAAATCAAAATTTAGCGAAAAAGTCCATTAACTCACAATCAAAGTGGCCCGGGTAGCTTAATTTCTAATTTACTAAGTAATTAATTAACTATTTTTGTGCATCGCAACACTACCTACGTAAAAACATTAAAATGTTCAATACTGACCATCTAGTTAACACTCCAAAATCTTTAACCAACATTTGACGAGGTCGGACGTATACGCTCAGCCCGTCAGTTCGTTCGATTAGCAGCGCAAAAAAATTATCTTATCTACCTAAACAAACATTATAAACAACGAAATACCAAATAAAAGTGTTAAAATAAACATAGTGTGTGTTTGTGTGAATACCAGGAATTCCTTAAATTCCAACAATGGATGAAGCAGGGGGTGCCCAGGGCACCCAAAATCAACAATTCTCTTCGGATTACGAAAAAACCCTCGATAAAGACGTCGATATGGACCAATTAAGCATTGCTAGCAGCAGCCCCAGCACTGGCAGCTTAAACCCTCAAACAAAAAGGCCAGGGAAAACCCTAATTAAATACTTAATAACACATCGCTCTTACTGCGGAACGTGCTCTGATTATTACAAGCAATGCAAGAACAAAATCGAACGTGACAGGCTAAGAACAGAAGTCATTCAACATCTGAAGAAGAAGCACCAATTGAAAAACCCAATACCAATTACTCCGCCAATAGTAAATAAAAACCCAACCATAAACGAACAAGGGTTAAAAGAACAACAACACAAAACTTACCTAGAAAAACCATAGTGCAATTTTCATACATTGTAAACTCTATATTTTTACTACAGCACTTTCCGAGCGCATGGAAGAGAGCAATAATTATACCAATATTAAAACAGGGAAAACCTGGAAACAGACCTGACCCATATAGACCCATTGCTCTCTTGAGTGTGCTCGGAAAGGTAGCTGAAAAAGTAATTCACAACAGATTGAAGATTAGTCCATTGGATCAAAAAATCCCTGAGGAGCAGTTTGGTTTCCGAAAAGGCAGGAGTGCAGTACTCCTGGTAGC
The DNA here is from genome assembly GCA_963969555.1 of Polydrusus pterygomalis. NCBI lineage: Eukaryota > Metazoa > Arthropoda > Insecta > Coleoptera > Curculionidae > Polydrusus > Polydrusus pterygomalis. The sequence goes on from OZ018379.1 coordinate 39,647,964, forward strand.
GCATGTTGCGCAACAAGCAATAAAAAAGTTTAACCAGGAGCAAAATACTGTACTCCTGTCGTTGGATATTAAGCAGGCATTCGACAGCGTTTGGTACAATGGACTGATCTACAAACTAATAAATATTCACGAATTTCCACTTCATTTTATTTCTCTTCTTCATTCATATATTATAAATAGAACATTAAAAGTCAGAATAGAGAGCGATTTCTCCGAGCCAGTGACACTACACGCCGGACTACAGCAGGGTACCAATTTAGCGGCCCCTCTCTTTAATCTCTATACAGCGGATATACCAAAATTCCCAAATTCTAACTTAGCAATATTCGTCGATGATGTACTTATTTTTGCACATTCATATTATGCCAATGTAGCTAGACAAATCATAACAAATCATTTAAGAATCTTAATCCCCTGGTATCATAAGTGGAAGCTGGAAATTAATCAAGGCAAATGCGAATGCATGATAATGACCAAAAAACATACAAACAACCAAATTAACCAAAATATTAAAATAAACGGACAACAAATACAACCAACTGACCATATTAAATACCTAGGCGTAATACTAGACAAAAGACTGACATTCAAACAGCATACAGACAACACAGTAAGAAAATTCCTAATAATATCCCACAGTTTGAATAAATTGCTAAAAAATAATTCCCCTCTCTCCCCCCAAAATAAATTAATAATCTACAACCAAATTATAAAACCGACTATGACATACGCAAGCCCAGTTTGGTGCAGCATGGCAGATGTGCATTATCACAAACTGCAAGTGCAGCAAAATAAAATACTAAGGCAAGTACTTAGAACAAACAGATACACCTCTAATCGCCATCTGCACCAGGCAACACAGACACCGACGATTTTTCAATACATACAAGACTTAAGCATAAAATTCTATAACAATCAAATTCAAAATTCAGCACTGACGCAAGGCATTACACAAATTAGACAAAACGACAACCCGACGCACAAACCCTTGCATGCAAGATTGCCGATTTATTTCCAGCAAAACAATCCACCCTAATAAGTTCAAAATCTTCCAAAAATAAGTGCATCAAAAACGAAATTGCAACAAAAATTTAACTCCGCCCCAAAAGAGAGGGGACCCGCCCACTTATTACGTTCAAGTCGAAAGACAACTATGTGCTACCTTGTACCTGATAGAATTGAGCTGGTTTTTCACCTTATTTTTCCAGTAGTCGCAAATCATAAGCTTTATCATTCAAAAAATTTTTAATCAAACCACTTCAAATACTTGTATAAAAACAAAACTCTTTCATGGCGGTAGAGGGTTACGGAACCGACCAGATTAAGCTTTGCTGTACGTCACTAAAACTACCAAGGGTTAAAAACAGCCCCACAGGCGCTGTCTGTGCGTGTCCTGGGCAAAGTCCAGAGGGAATCATATACTTATATATTATATTATATAATGTAAAAATGTAGTATTTAATGACATGGTATAAAATTTGAATAATAAAGATATTTTAAAATTGAAAATTGAAAACACTCCAAAATACATCGTATTAAGTTACTGAGAAATTGAGACTTAAAATCCAAAATACTTTTAACTAATTTTTAGTATCCTCGTATTTAAAACAATAGATTTTCAAATAATTTTATGTAAAAAAGCTTTAAACTGCTTTGGATATCCAATTTAAAACTTCAATACTTTTCTTCTACAAAGCAGTCCCGGGTTCAAGTTTTTCTTTATTTCTTATTATTTTTTGATAAATCAATAATAAAAATATCCCATATAGTGAAAAGATCGACGTACGTTCCAACTGCCATTGTATTTTCCAGTTACAAGTTATGTATGTAACTAATGTAAACTTGCGTATTTTACATAGATCTCCACATCTGCGGGTTTTGGAGTTTTGGGTCCATACTTTCCAATATTCACATAGTTTTTGTAAATTTCTATAGATTTTAAAGATACAGTTGGCGGTACTATCTCATATGATGTATCTTTTGAAAACAAACTCGAGGGTTTTATGTTAAGTTTATTTGAAGAGAACACACTCAGAGCAGTCCCGTTGGCTCTTTTTCCAGTTAATACATACCTGTAAAATAAAATTAACAATTTTAAGTATTTTAAAATAAAGATGCCTCGTGAAAATATTTTTTGTCCGACCGGCCGTAAAATGGCCTTTTCGATTGTCAACTGAGAGGGTAAAATGGTACTTGTAAGGAAAAAAAAACGGTACTTTGGCTTAAGGTGGAATTATCAACGTCATTCAATTTATTGCCAACCTATAACCTATTTCGCCTTGTTTTTCTTAGTTTATTATTTTATTGACTAATATTTAAATAAAATCAATATCGTCTGCACATTATTTAGGTAATATCTGATATATTACAAAAATATCAATTTCATTGCTTATTTTGGGAGAATTGTATAGTGAAAGAACAATGACATAATAATGTTAAAAAAAATCTTAACCGATAATTTTTGATATACAATTCTTCTTAAATAACTTATGAAATTCCTTGCTATTTATTTAACATGTTAATTATTGCCTATAGAATATGTAGAATTGATTTTATTTAAATTTTGTGTAAAAGTTAGAAAAAATAAATAAATCTACGCGAAATAGGTTATAGGTTGGCAAGCATGTTGATACTCCCACCTTAATAGGTTCCAAGTTACCATATGATCAGATGGACTCAACGACGACATCATTATCATAACAGGAGTTCCACAATGGAATCATATGAAAATAAACAAAAGCCATTTTCATTCTAAAATAATACGCTGCATGTTATTGATGAGCTCGATTTTTCAACTTAAATTGACTCAATTTGTAACTATTAGAAATGTCAGTGCGTCGGTGCATAATGCCGGTTACAAGAACATCTGTTAGCTGGCAGCCAATCAAATATTTAACTTTACAGTCCGCACATCAGTATATATTTTTCGGGATATTCCGCACTGGTGTGTAAACTAACGTGGCGTTCTATGTTTCAGTAATAAATATGGAATATCTATCAAATAATATGAATATGTAAAACGGCTTAATTCGGTATTTATAAAGGACGAAAAGTTACTTTTCCAGCGGTATCTCCGGCGCTTGTTACAACTACGCGATAAGCGACTACAAAACGTCTAGCTAGTCTGGCTGTGGACTTTTTCACCGACCAATCAACGTTCGCAATAAACCGCAGGAAACTTAAAAATAAAGTGTTAGAATGCGCACATAAATCATTGTATTATTTCCTATTAAATTGAGGCGAAAAAATTGATGAAATAAAATAATAAACTAAACGAATTACCTTGATTTTCGCAGACGAAAAATTGTGAGTACGGAAATTTTTTCTTATGCTGAGGTTATTTTTGAAAAGGATAGTTTAGATTGGAAAAAATTGTATATTTCTGAGAACGATTTAGACTAGTGATGTTACAACTTACCCGAGTATTTTGACTAAACGTACTACTTACCTACGTTAATAATGTAGGACTTACTACTTTGATTTTTTGTGTTGAGAAATCTCATTGTCAAATACAAAACAATTAATAAAACAAAAAAGGAACGACAATTTTCGGTTTCTTTTAAAATATTTTTATTAAACAATTCTCGTTACGTAACAACATTGAAACTGTTTATCTTCTGGGGTTAAATGCAAATTAATTGTTAAATGGTCAAGTATAAGTATTGCATTTAATCTGTAATGTTGATATTTGTAGTATGTGCAGTTGTAAATCTGATTATTCCTAACGTGTGTAGCATAGCATGTTGCTTCCTTTCATGCCTTAAAAGATACTATTTATTGTTAAATTGTTTATATTCACAACACTTGTAGTTTTTTTGTGTGATGAATTTGTGAGAATTTTGATAAGGAGTGTTTTTGGCATACTACGTGACGTTTCAAAGAAATCTATATACCGATATTAATAAACACCATTTTATGTTCCTAATTTGCAACAACCGGCTTTACATCGCTTAACCTCAAAATTATTTTCTTTAAGACGGCGGCCTATGATTGGCCGGTGGAACAGTCCATAGTCAGACTCTAGGCGCTTGTAAAGCGACTATCTGGTGCTCCTTTTGAGAGTTATTTTAAACTTAATACGGTACTAAATGGAGAGGAGATAGACACGAAAATGTTTTTTTTACGTGTTGTGAGAAAGCAAAACAATATTACAAGACAATACCAGGTCTGCAATGGAAGCAGTGAAAATATAATTATTATTAACTCGACTGTACACAAATAAACTTACTTTTTGTAAGTAAGAATATCCTGACGACATGGATTTTTAATTTCAAACCCATATACTTCTTTCGTGGAAGGAAATAGAGATTTAAAAGTTGTCGGTTCTGTAGAGCAGTCTTTCGAAAACGATTCCGGAGTTGCTTCGGAATTTAAACTTTCTTCATCATCGGACGAGTCTCCATCGCTGCTTGAGCTAAAAAGGCGTGTACACAGGTCATATGTAGCCGAGTATGAAGTACCAGTATTTTCGGTAAGCACCAGTACAAAAAAAACTCAACAATTAATAATTCTTATTTGCATTGTAATTTTTATGCTACATTTAAATTTTTCTTTTACTGTAAGTATCCCATCAAAGCTAACACCCCATGGTGGTATATTATAGAAAATGTAAGTTTTTTTGGTAGACATCATTCGGTTTCATATTTATTACAAAATAAAAGAAAGGCCGGAAGGCCGATCCGCATCCATGCATTTTCACCAAGGTTGGCAGGATATATATCCGTGATAAATATCCTGATATATATCTTGATAAATATCAAGATATTTATGCGACGATATTTATCCTGATATATATCAATATTTTTTTTTCTAAAATTCTATTCATCAGTATAAAAATATGGCCCCGCTGCCGCTGAGCCGGCAACAGCGTATTATGCTGCTTACGATGCGATGATTCCCCATCTTTTCGAGACGTTGACCACCTGTTGTTCTTTGCCGCATGACATTTTTATTTAGTTCCGATTTATTTCTGAATGAACGGAGCAATATTTTGCTGTTTGTTTTATGAAATAAAAATTTTACAATGCCAAAAATAAAAAATCCAGTTTGGGTTCATTTTGATTTAATTAAGAAGTCCAGTAATTCTGGGTTATAAGAGTTGAACCATAGTTAAAAGCAAATATATATGATGTGTTCATATTCATAAACTTGTATTTTTTACCTACATTTTACATTCCTAACATAGGAGTACTAAAAAAACTGGTTTTGGTGATATCAACTATCATTGAATAGAATTAAAATACAAATTTACAGGTTTATAACATGTTTATATTAAATTAAGTGATTTTGAATTTTTAAAATATATCTTTCCACAAAACAGATGAAGTAATTTAAAAAAAATTAAAAATATAAATAAATATCCAAATTTGGATATATATCGGATATTTGGATTTCATATAAATATATCATGATATGTGCCAACCCTGATTTTTACGCTGCATTTTTGAATCATGGTTGCAACAGCTGATTTTATGATTATTTAACGCATAGGCATCATCTAAAAATATGTCCACATTCATGATTTTTTTAATTTGATATTTGGTTATTGGTAATTTTTTGATTTAAGGTGGGAGTATCAACATGCTTACCAACATCCAACATGTAACCTATTTCGCGTAGATTTATTTATGTTTTCTAGCTTTCACATAAAATTTAAATAAAATCAGTATCGACTTGATATTCTATAGGTAATAATTGGCATATGTAATAAATATCAAGGAATTTCATAACCTGTTTTAGGAGAATTGTGAGGAGAATTGTATAGCGAAAAATATCGGGTAAGATTTTTTTAACATTATTATGTCATTGTTGTTTCACTATACAATTCTCCCAAAATTAGCAATGAAATAAATTGATATTTTTGTAGTATATCAGATATTACCTAAATAATGTGCCGACGATGCTGATTTTATTTAAATGTTAGTCAATAAAATAATAAACTTAAAAAAATAACGCGAAATAGGGTATAGGTTGGCAATAGATTGTATGACGTTGAAAATTTCATAAATTTATTTTCAACCAATTAGAAGGCTCCTTTTTGTTTGCGTTGCTTATAGCGACGGGAGACTATCGCGATAGTCTATAGCCTACTAACCTAATAAAATTATTTAGTGATAATTTTTCTGTCAAAAAAGTGCTTTATTTTTTTATGGCAAAAGTCACTCAGAATAAAATCAAAATACATTTTGTTGCTAACTTATAATTTTTATTGAGAATAGGTCGTAGGTCTCATCATATTAAAAGAAACTCCAATTTATGAAATTTTCTTACCGAATCTCCCACTCAGCAGAATTAATTCCCGACAATTTTTTCCTCGTCTTCGACTCGGAATAATTTTCTATCAACAAAACCAATTGTGACCTTGAAAACAATTATCGGTAATAATTCTGCTGCTAGGGAGATTATAAGTGATAATTCCACCTTAATATTGACCGCGGTCAATTAACCATTTCCAAATCTAGTGATGACATTGACAAGCAAAATTTACTTACAATGAAAGTATCTTTTTGTACAAGTCTTGCATAAGTTTGTACAAGTGAGTACACGTTTTTACAAATGTATACAAGTTTGTTCAAGTGTGTACGAGTTTTTAAAATACCTGGCACTTGAAGCTGCCGAACTAGTCGAACTTTGTCCAGAAACAGAAGGATTTTTAATAGTGTTTCCTTTTTGTAAAACTTCTTCTCGTCTTTTATCTGGCCTTGATCTTACGGCAAAGGGGCTGTAGTTTACTGTGCAGTTAGGCATAAAATCCCTTACGGAGTTGCTTATTTTTAACGAGAATACATCGTCGAGTGCATTGAATTCATGTGGCCTAAAAAATGATTAATAATGGCGATTTTGGAAAAAGATCAATTTTATATAATGGAATAGTTTTAAACTTATAATATTTACCAAAAAGATATGAGACCGAACCAATTTAAAAAAAATTAATAGTAATATACAGTGTCCGCGGAAAAGTCTGCAGCATAATATGGAAAACTTTTTTAGGCGTTTTTTTTGCAAATTTATATATGTATATAAATTTGACGAAGATTCTAGTAAAACTAATAATTATAGACCAATAACATTAATATCTTCGATAGCAAAAGTATTCGAAAAAATTTTAAAATTAAGAATTGAAAATTATTTGGAAAAAATGCATTTTATTTCAAAAAAAAATAAATCAACACAAAACGCTATTTGCTATCTAACAGAACAAATATATGATGCACTAGATAATAAAAAGCCTGTATTAGTATTTTTCTAGATTTAGCAAAAGCCTTTGATACAGTTAGCCATAATTTACTGGTAAAAAAGTTTGAAAATAATGGATTTAGAGGAAAGCATTTAAAATTAATGAAAAATTATCTGAAAAATAGACCAACTTATGTTCAAATAGATAAAGAAAAAAACTAAGTATACAAAAGTATTTAAGTATGGTGTTCTTCAAGGAACAATTTTAGGACCATTATTTTTTAATATTTAACGACTTATTTAGTATAAATTGCGATGGACAAATTCATAGTTTTGCAGATGATACTACGATTTTTTATACCGATACAAATTGGGACAACGTATATAATAAAATTAAATAAGATTTTAATATTATAAAAAATTGGTTTCATAACAATTTTTTACAATTCATTTTAATAAAACAAATTATATTCCTTTTACTTTAAACCTAAATAACCTACCACGAAATATGAATAGTATCCAAATAAATAAAGACATTCAAATTTGTAAAGTTAATAAAATAAAATATTTAGGAATTATTTTTGACAGTAAATTAAATTGGAATTTTCACTTAGAATGCTTAATTAAAAATTAAGTTACTACCGATTTTTAAAAACATTAAACATTTTTTAAATGTAAGACATATGGAAATATTATATTACGCGTTAGTTAAAACTCATTTTCCGTCGACCGTGTATTTACAACCTTAATTAATGTATAAAAAATCATACATTAATGGCCCCTATTAATGCATGATTTTTTTTATTAATAAACGATTTTAGGCAACCAAACATACTACAAAGCACGCACTGCCGCGTACATAATGGCGTTGCCATAGTTTCTGTCGATGTCAATAAGTGTGAAATTCAAAAATTTGTTATAATATGTAGTTTGGTTCTAAATAAAAAAAAATATAATCTATTAACAAGAAAATCGACGGAAAAATATTGTAACTAACGCGTATATTAAATAGCGATTAATACACTAGTTTGTTAAATTACTATTAAATTACGGAATTTTAGGTTGGGGTGGAATAAATAGAACTTTAGTTAAAAAATTAGAAATATTTCAAAAAAGGTTTCTAAATATTATATTCAATAAAGATTATCTTTATCCTTCAAAAAAATTATATTCAGAAACAAAAAAGTTGAACATAAGACAACTTTACATTTATAACATCCTAATATATTTATACATTTAAAAATAAAAACCTTATACAATTTAAAAACCATAATCATAATACACGTAAAAATTTCTAATATTTATGTTATTATTTAAATGATTATTTACCAACAAAAATTAAAAAATTGATTTCATTAAAAAAATTTAAAGTCGAGATAAAAACATGGATATTAAAAACAAACAATTTGAAAATATTTTTAGAACTGCTTTAATTAATTAATATTGTTCTGATTAATTTATATAAGTAATATTTTTTACTTAAAAATTATAAATTAATAATTTTATTATAGATAATATATATCTTAAAAAAAACTGCGTTTATACTATAAATTAAAATTTTTACTTTAAAACTTGATTTTTAATGCATATATTTATGATTTATGACTTTACATACGAAAACAAAAAATAAGATTTGCCCCTAACAAGCTCAGCTTCAGGGGATTGAAGAATAAACTTATAGAAGACAAAATAAACATATATTTATTATATTATTAATTTTTTTTTAAATATTTTTTTGGGAATTCAACTTATCGTCACTTTTTGTTTAGTCTTTTGTATACTTATTTTGAATCAGACTAACTGCATTTAAAAATTTAGTTAGACACTGCATGTATAGTAAATATATTAATTTTTTTCGTCTTGATATTTTAAGCTTCCTTAATAATAATAAATATCCTTAATGTAAGTTATACTCAAAACCTATTATTATAGGCAGTGACGTATTATTCGAAACCATGGAAACTAATGCAAACCGCCAATGACCATACAGTATTTTGGTCGTTTCCATGGTTATGAGAGCTACGTCACTGCCTATATTTTTGGTAATAGACTATAGTTTATTATTTTCTGTAATGAACTTAATAGTAATTAAAAAATATTCGAAAATTAGTTACTTATATTTTATCCAACATTATGTGATATGGTAATCGAATTTCGAGAAAAATATGAAAAAAGAATACTAGTAAATACCTTTGTTACAACTTTTTTTGACGATCCAGTATCTTCAACTAACCTGTAATAATCAACATAAGAATCGATCATCTCTACGTCTTTGGAATGAACTTGTATCAACTCGAAGCAAGCCTTAGTTATGTCATTGTACGCGTAAGGTAGGCACTTTGACACCCCTTCATCCCACCACTGCGTCAGGGACTTTAAACTTACAATAATTGGCTTGTGATGAAAATAGTAATCACTTGCGTAGTCCCAAATTTGGGGCTGATTTTCTTCCGGCTTAAATAACCCCAAAAACAAATTGATGGCATTTTGTTTTTCTGCATCGGAAAACGTGTTGCTGTAGTAGCGACTCAATGTCTGCATAATATCGTTGCCCTGCGAAGTCCATGGGGCGGTTTTTCTGTACGTTTTGATTCTATGTACCAGTTGCGAGCCGCCATATTGTAAGGCCAAAGTGTCACCGTGGTCTTCGTATAGGGACTCGAGCATGCGAACACAATCGGTGTCAAACTTCAGGGTAGGTGTGTCTAGGATACCGAGTGCACAAAGTTGGTAGCCTAGGGCACATTTTCCTAAAATTTAACATTTTTTTTTTATATATAATCTATATATATATATATGTATTGTATGGTACGCCTATAACGTAACCAATGCACTTTGGAAAATTTTGATTTTTTATACAAAATTCGCAAAAACTTCAAAAACATGATTTTTCTCCAAGAGTAAACTACCTTTATTTTTCATTTTTGACCAAAATGTCAATTAGAAAACTTATTTAGAATAACGTTCGTAATTTAAATCCGAGATTTAAAATAAATCTTCGATTTTTTTAGTTTTTTCAATTTTTAGAGGTAAATGAAAATTTTGCTGCTCAATAAAAATATTAATATAAAATTTTATTAGACTCTATTTTCATAATTGGTGGTGTGTATCTTATTTTAAAATTTTATATGCATTCCTACCATCTTTTGTAAAAACAAGGAATTTTTTTACCTTTTTATTACTTTGCTTTACGTATGGGGCAAATTTGAAGCTGTCAAATAGAATTTGATGTGTTTTGAAAATGTTGACCTTAGAACAAAGGGTTTATTTAGTTCAATGTTAGGGTGCGGGCGAAAGTTCTTACAACTTTGTGATAGATAAATTTAATCAAAGAGACCGTAACGATTACGTCCCAAACATGGAACTTTATAAATTATTAAGAAAATTTCAGCAAACTGGTTCAGTTTCCAATTAGAAAAAAAAAACTATGATCAGAATGACGCAGCTGCCCTAATCGTATTGCAGTCTGTTGCTGAAAATCCTACCCTTTCATTAAGAAACCGAGCTCAAGAACTTGATGTGGTAAAAAAACTCATATTCAGTATATTTTAAAGGCAAACAAAATATTCTCATTTAAGCCAACTTTTAATCAAACGTTGGAAGAAGGAGACGAAGCCAAACGTTTGGATTTTTGTCTTTGGATCGGAAACAAAATTGTAAGTGAAAACAGGAATTTTCATAAATTTATCATGTTCTCCGATGAATCGATATTTTCAACAAACGGGAAAGTGTCTTCTGCGCATATTAGATACTGGAGCGAAAATAATCCCCGTTTTAGAATTCCTGCAAGAAGACAATATTCGTCGGCTTAACCTGCTAAACCAGTAAGTCCAGAAATCAAAATTTTACAGGAGAGACCAAATACGCGTTATAATTAATTTACAAATAAAATAAGAAAACGGAGATACATGTTTTTCCTCATGCATACTGGCGTACTTATGGAGTTTGCCTTATGAGTTTAGCCAGGGTTGGACTTACGGGTTAAGTAAATACGAGAGCCACACATTAAGGATTTCTTTGGAGTCGTTACTTAAATTTCTTAGATAAATAGATTATTTTTTTTTACAAAAGATGGCGTTAAAATTTAAAATTTGATCAAATGTGGACTTACGGGTTTAGCAGGTCAAGCCGACGAATTACAAAAAGTAAATTTCTGGTGTGCGATTTCTTATTATGGCAATATTGGTCCATACTTTTTCGAAAACACGTCGTCGTGTAACCGTATAGGAGTTACCCTGAATTGTTGGAAACATTCCTTTCTGACAACCTAGAAGAATTGCATCTCCAATTTAGGAACGAAGTGTACTTTCAACAAGATGGATGCCCTGTGCATTTCGCAATTGAAGTGAGGGAATGGCTTAATAATACATTTGGCCACAGATGGCCCCCAAGAAGTCCCGATTTAACTATTTTAGATGCCTATCTTTGGGGGCGCCTCAAACAATTAGTGTACTCCCGTCCAATTGAGAACGACGTACAGCTTCTAAAAAAGCGAATTGTTGAAGCTGTTCAAACAATTTCCATTAAAGAAATTCGAAGAAGTTTTGTCCACAGCTGGAAAAGCGTGTGGAATATGGAGGGGGAGTGTTTGAATAGCAAATTATAAAATTATTATTTGTTGTTATTTTAAGAATTTTTTGTGTTATTTCCGGGGTCATTTCATTTGTGAAATTAAAAATATATATTTCTGGGAACACCAAAAATCAGTTTTTGAAACTTTTTGATACCCCTCTGTCGTTGATAATGTATGTATTTCGACCGCTAATGCTGCTATCCAAAAAAAATTCTTTTACCTCTAAAAATTATAAAACTAAAACATCGAAGATTTATTTTAAATCTCGGATTTAAGTTGCAAACGTTATTCTAAATATGTTTTCTAATTGGCATTTTGGTCAAAAATGAAAAATAAAAGTAGGTTACTCTTGGAGAAAAATCATGTTTTTGAAGTTTTTGCGAACCCTGTGTAAAAAAAATGTTCTCTTCGTGAATTGCATTTTTTTCAAAAGCATTTTTTAAACATATGGGGCAACAATTCGCCGTACAATTTAATAAAGTATTCAGTCCAAATCAGAACGTCACACCAACTTTACCAAACGCGTCAAGAGTCACTAATACGTTAGACAGGATATAATTTACAGAAGAGAAGGTAATCAAAGCTAGGAAGCACATATTATTAAAATGGTAAAGAAAGCCAATAGTTTTATTTTCATGGTGCAAAAGACTTTCAAAGATCACACTCTACAGATTGTAAAGAAATTGTACACTTCCTATATTAGACCAAAAATTGAATATGGATACAATATTTGGAACCCCTACTACATCAAAGATATTGAAATTTTGGAAAGGGTCCAAAGGCCGGTTACCAGAATTCCATTTGAATTGAGAGGTTTACCTTATCCCGAAAGACTAAAAAGATTTGGGCTAACTACTCTGAAGCAAAGAAGAACTAGGGGTGATATAATAGAAACGTTTAAAATACTAACAAACTACTATTCTTGTAACTTGAGAAATTTGTTTCATTTAAATCAGAATCAACAGCTTCGGGGACACTCAAAAAAATTAAGCAAAGAAAAATCAGCGACATTTCCAAGAAAGAACTTCCTCATCAATCGGGTAGTGTACACATGGAACTCGCTTGAAGAAAGTACAGTCTGTGCAAATAGTGTAAACTCCTTTAAAAACCAAGTTGATCGTAATTTCGAGCAGTTAACTCAAAACTTTGTGCATTACGGTGCCTGATGACATTCGTTCAGTGGCGGAACTACCGGTGTTCAATGTGTGCGACGCACACGGGCCCGGGCTAATAAAGGGCCCGGGAGCGGAGCCACAAAAACATAAAAATGCAAAACAAAATGTTCTCATAAAAAAAAAATGCAATACTCCGGAAACGTATCCGCAAAACTACTCTACTCAATACTTTTATAGATAGTAACTGAAATAATCACATAAAACGGCCTTTATTTTTTTTATTGTTTTTATTAAACCGCAACTCGCAATACCAGTTTAAAGGGCGGTGTTTGTGTCGGCGATTATTGAACTTGGATAAGAGAAATTAGGAATTTCTACGATTTAGTTGAAAGTGTCCATGTTTTTTTTGGACAAAGCATTAAACGGTGGGCACTTTTGCAAAGTGTTACTACTGCCAAAATAACTTTTAAAAAAATGACACCCGATGGTCATCGAGACACGATGCATTAGAAGCTCTTCGTTTTAGATATTATTATGTGGATATTTTAAAAACGCTGGCAAAAATAATTTTAACCTCTACAAATAAAGCGGAAGTTAATGAAGTCTTTAAGAAAACACTTGGAAAAATTTTAAACCATTTTTCTTATTGTTTTTCAAAGTAAAATTTTTAAAAATATTGATGCATTGACAAAACTTATACAAAAAAAAGAGCAAAATATTGAAGCTGCGTCTAAAATGTTTACCACCGCCATTGAAATCATAAATCAAATGAGAAATCATTTTGATGTAATTAAAACGGACTCTTGTTATTTTGGCTAGGCAATGGATGGAAAACAAAAGGATTTCAAGACCAAAAATAATTTTTGATGATTAATAACCATTAGCAAGTTCAAACAAGTGATGATTGGATTAGAATAAATGTGTTTTTTGAAACTATAAATATAAATACAGCTCAATTAAAAAATCGAATTTCTGGCCTGTACAAAATGTGTTCTTTTTTTCGCGTTTTGTTCCCCAACATCTTACGAGATCCTTCTCTTTCTGATAAGGATATTTAGGATATGAGTCAAGCTCTGCATCTTCAATATCTATATATCGCTGATACAATTTCATCACAAGTGCTTTCATTTAGAGAATGTTTTAAGAATGATTTAGATAATTTAACTTCTATTTTCAATTTATTAGATTTTATATTGGTAAAAAATTATTATTCATCTTCCAGTTTTAGTGAAATTGTAACTGCCTGCATTATTTTTTTGACCATCCCTATTTCGGCTGCATCAGCTGAACGGTATTTTTTCAAGTTAAAGTAATTAAAACTTATTTGAGAAATTGCATGACCGATAAAAAATTATCAGCTTTAGCAATTATTTCTATCGAAAATGAGGAAGATCAAAAATAGACATTTCTAATCTGATCTTTGCGCTTCCAAAATGCAAGAAAAAATGATTTTTTTATATGGTTATCAATTATAATACTCCGTATCATAATGGGGGCCCGGCAAAGTTTTCGCACACGGGCCCGTGGCTACGTTGTTCCGCCACTGCATTCGTTCTTAAATATTTAATGATATTTGTGTACATGCTTAAATAACTTTCGCGTAAGAATTTAACAAGTAATTTAAACTAGCCAACGGACTTTTAGACATTTTAAATCACGATGAACAATTAAAGAAAGAAAAACAAATCAAAGAGACTAAAACAATAGCTTCATCGGACTTTCCGCTTGCTATTGATAAAATAATAATAATAATAATGATAACATTTTTTATGGGTGATTTTAACATAGAACTTCTAAATGAGAATAAAACGAAAATAGAACTACTTTCCATATTAAACTCATTTAACATTTATCAAACTATTTTTGAAAATACTCGAATATCGAGAAATAGTGCTAGCTGTATAGATAATATCTTCACAAATGCGGAATACTTTAAAGCTAGGGTATTTGAGAACTTTGTATCTGACCATACTGCACAGAAGATTGAGCTTGAGATTAATTTAACTACAGAAAATCCTTCTGTATATACTAGATTCTTTAATGAGGAAAACAAACTCAATTTTTTGAGCAGTTTAAATGAACAAGACTGGCTGGAAGTATATAGGGTAGAAAAAAGTAATGTCAATAAACAATGGAATATTTTTATGAATACGGTATTGGCCTTATTTAATCAGAGTTTCCCTCGAAAACTTATAAATAAAAAACCACGTAAAAAACCTCCTACAGATATAACCTTGTTAGAATGTAAACGCAGACTGGATAATTTATTATTGCTCTCTAGATTTGATTTAAACTATAAACAACGATATAATGAAGAAAAAAAAGTATATGATTCAATATTAATATCAATAAAAAAAGAAAGGTATGCAAGTCGCATAAGAAACTCAGATAATAAGACAAAATGTATGTGGACAATTTGCAGAGAGATTACAGGAAAAAATTCTGATTTTTCTGAAATTAAGGTAGAGGGAAACTCTGAAGATATAGGGAATAGGTATAATGAATTTTTATTATCAGTTGTTCCAGAACTTTTAAATAATCTAAGAGATATACCGTTTTCTAGTAACATAAATAGCAACGTACAATCAATGTTTTTGAAACCTGTACGGCCAAACGAAATTGTGGAAATTGCTAGCAAATTAAAAAATAAGCACAGCAGTGGTATAGATGAACTTCCAACAAGCATTGTAAAGATGGCAACTCCAGTATTAAAAAATATACTGTCATATATAATCAACAATTCTTTTAGCTTTGGAGTGTTTCCAGATAACTTAAAAACTGCACTTATTAAACCATTATATAAGAAAGGAAATCCGGAAAGTATGGATAGTTATAGGCCTATAAGCTTATTACCCGCGTTCTCAAAGATCTTCGAACAAGCAATGAACATAAGATTAATGAATTTTTTGACTGAATGTGACATCTTCACAAGTTGTCAACATGGTTTTATAAAAAATAGATCTACCCAAACGGCAATTTTCGAATTTATTACACATATACTGAATCTGATCGAAAATGGTGATTTAGCACTTGGCATGTTTCTAGACTTATCTAAGGCCTATGACTGTTTAGACAGACAGATACTTATTAAAAAATTAGAACTGTACGGCATTAGGGGTAACACTAAAAAGTGGCTAATTTCTTATCTAGATAATAGAAAACAATGTGTCAGTATAACAAAAAATGGGAAAACATCACGATCTGATATGCTCCAAAACAATATAGGTATAGCACAGGGTAGCATTCTGGGTCCTCTGCTGTTTATTGTATTTGCCAATGATTTGTCTACTATAATCAATAAATCATTTGAGTATATTGTAAAATACGCAGACGACACAAACTTAATTACGGGTAGTAAAGAATTAGAATATCTGCTTGTGAAATCAAGGGCCTTTTTTGAGAAAGTCACAGAGTGGTTTCATAAAAATAGACTCCTTCTGAACAAAGAAAAAACAAATGCTATTGTTTTCAGTACAAAACAGGCTGCAATAACTAAACCAGAAATTATCAAAATAGATGATGTAAACATTGCAATATCCGATAAAGCTAAATTTCTAGGTATCTATATTAATGAGCATTTAGATTGGTCGGATCATATAAATAGTACCGTTAAAAAACTAAATTCAATATGTTATGGTATACGAATCATGGGTAAGTACATGGATGAGAGAACACTGAGAATAACATACATGGCAAATTTTGAGTCAGTGTTAAAATATGGCATAATATTCTGGGGTAGGCATAGTTTAACACAAAGTATTTTTGTAGCGCAAAAACGTGTATTAAGAGTTATTAAGAAAAAAAAATATTTAGAAAGCTGTAGAGGTTTATTTAGAAATCTAGATATAATGACTGTATATGCAATGTATATATATGAATGTTTACTATTTTTTATTAAAAATAAGGATCGTTTTGGAATTCAGTCCCAAAGTAGATATGAAACACGAACTTTAGAAGTAATGTATCCAAGTCATAGACTTACGTTTACTAAAAAATGTCCTCAATACATGTGCTTAAAGTTGTTTAATGCATTGCCTCGAGAACTAAAAATAATAAGTGTACCAAAAGTATTTAAAAAACGGGTGAGAAAGTTTTTGGTGGAACTGGAACCCTACAACCTGAATGATTATTGTAGCAATTTGTGAATATAATATATATGGTTTTTTCTCTTTTGTATGACGCCATTTCACTTTGTGTTGCATTTATGTAAACATTATTTGAAATAAAGTTTATTATTATTATTATTATTATTATTATTATTATTATTATTATCAAGAATGAATTTTTCCCGAAAAATGAAATTTTTCATCCATTTGTGCTATTGTAAACCCTATCCGCGGACAGTCTGTATATAGGGTGGAAAAGAAACTTGTGCAAAAAAATTTGTTTAAGTAAGTCACATTTTCGTAGTAACGTCGTTTTATAACCTAACTCAATACCTCGGAATAATTTCGGTATTTTTTCATTAGATGCCCTATAGGGCACGAATTATCTTATTTAAAAAAAAACGAAGCTGGTTTGGACATAACTGAAGATATATCAGCCCGTTGAAGAGTGTTTACGCAGTGAGTTTTCTATCTAATATATTCATTTTGTTTATTTCTTAAAAAAGAAAAATAATAAACAATATTGACAAAGCGTATGCGCATCTGCCAGCATGTAGAAATATTTCTCATAACACCAAAAAATACCTGTCTTATTACCTGGAAATACCAAGTATTACCATGGGATTACCAAGTGAAGAGCACACGGGAAAAACGATGAACGTCCATTTTTTAACGAATGGATTTTTTTACAAATTATGTTTCCTTTTAAAGAGCCGCTTCGTTTGGTATGTAAATAAACGGGAATATCGATGGCAGTCACATCATAAAATGCATTTAAAAATACCATACACACGGGAAAAACGATGACGGTCCATGCGTAAATTGAAAGAACGATGAGGGTCCAATTATTTAAGTACAAGCCGCTGCGGACGCAGCGAAATTATTGCCAGTTGTAAATCTGCTGTTGTTGTTAGTGCGTAAAATTTTGAGGTTAGATTATTTCGTTGTTCATTGTCGGTTAGTTTATAGGTCTATGGAAATCTTCGGATGGCAAAAAAATGTTTGCAGCGAAAAGATATCTTATTAAGGAAATGCATGTTTTGGTTTCCGGATAAATACACAATTGACTTGCTTACAATGAGAATTTAAAGTTAAAAACCGCTCTCCTGAACATTTATAATTTTTGGACATTCATCGTTTTTCCCGTGTGCTCTTCAAGTAATACCGCTATGTATCCAAGGAACTCCTTCACTATTTTCAACTTGCACACTAAAATACCTAGAGCGGTTTCCTCTCGAGTGTAATCTTCAGTTCAAATAGCAGGTTAGTTGGGTTGAGGTCAATAAAAACGTGTTTTATTGACCTCAACACAATTTGCTGTTTGAATATGAATCAGTTTAGTCACTAAATATCCTAACAAATGTTATTTCAGGTTTTCGATTGTACTAATTGTCAAAAACCCTTTAGTGAATAGGGCTGCAAAACTATGAAACAGTAAAAGTAAAGTCGTATTACCTATGGCAAATTGAGCAGTATTAGTTCTATCCAAACAATCCACGCAATTTGTTCTTACAATTCCAGTCTGTCGACTACTTAGTTGCTTTTCTGCCCGTCCAATAAATGTATTGCTTTTTTGTGCAAAATATTTTGGTTGATTATGAAAAATGCCCACTTTCGTTACAGCATTCTTAGCTATCCCCGCTAACTGTTCCATAACGTTTCCGTTGCTTTTATTTTTCCGCGCCATATCAAAGGTTTTGTAAATAATTTGGTGTTCCATGGGTAAAAATTGGTTTAAATATTTGACAGCACTATTTAATTGATCACTTAGTAAGCTTTCCTGTGGTTTCCTTTCACGTTTTTTAACTAAGTTTAAAATTACGATTGGTGCTCCGTATCGCTTTAGTAGCTCGTTAAAATGACTCCCTGCTGTTTCAGCAAATGGATCAAAAAAATCCAGGGTGATAGCTGGCTTTGCGACCATTTTTCCCATTTCTTGCTTCCAATGGCCTAAAATAAGAAAGTATTTTTTAGTTGATTACTTGCATTTTATCATCAAATCTTTATTTATTAACATTTTTTCAATTCAAATCATCGCAGTGGATAGTTCCTCTAAAAAAGCCTGTTACCTGGTATTGATCCCCTCATTTGTACGAACGACGTGAAATGGCTGCCACTTAATGAAGATACGCAAGAATCATGAACTATTTGTTCTGTTTCCACCTCGTTTGCTACATCCCCCTGAAAATTAGCTCCTCTTTTCAAAAATCTGGTTCCCGCATATTTACTCGACCTGAAAATAATATAATAATACTTAAAGTCTATACTTTAAGTGGAGTATATGTTTATAGGAAAAGAAATAAGATACTTTAACACACACACTCGTATATTAAAAAGTTTAGGTTTATTAATACAGGGTAAATTCTCTACATGTTTCGAATACAGTAGCATTCATCATCAGGAGAATAGAATAAGCACATTTGGAAATGTAACAAGTGCAAACAGATGATGAAACAAGCAATACAATCAATACAATTTGCTTGTTTTTTCCATCATCTTGTAGCTCCGTTAGGACTGTTTGCACCTATCACATTTCCAAATTTCCTTATTCTATCCTCCTGATGAATGCTACTGTATTCGAAACATGTAGAGAATTTACCGTGTATTAATAAACCTAAACTTTTTAATATACCAGTGGAGGAAGACTTAAAGTGTCTTATTTATTTTCCTATAATATAATAATAATCAGAAATGCCTTTATTTAACAATGAAACAAGTTTTGCAACTATACTGCTCATACAACCACTCTTATTCAAAGTACTTACTCCTTAAGAAAAAAATTAAATAAGCATCATACAACTAATATAATGTTAGCCCATAGCAAAAAAGTACATATAAGCATTATAACTACATTAGATAACAGAAATTCAAAACTAACTACTTTACATCAATATATTGTTAAAAATTATCTGGTGAAATAATGTATTAAATTTTTAATAAGCGTATTTACTATTTACGTTACGTACCGTCTGGCAATTAGAGTTAGATAAATGGATCTTCCAAATACGTTGATGTTACTCTGGCCAATAAAACCGTGAGTGATATACAAAATCCAATTAGGGTGTAAATCGGCACTCAACGCTAAAAAAAATATGGAGGAGCAAGTATGTAACTTAAAAATTTATATTTCCGTTAAAAAAACGTCCATTTCATTCATTTAGAGGTTACTAATCTAAATAATGGACTTATTACTTACAACCCCAGGCCTATCAAAAAAATTAGAATAGGTTGTATAAATGTCACACTATGCCGGGTGTCCACGGAAGGTGGCTCGCCCCTCTAACTTTTTTGTTTTTCAAGATAATGAAATAAAATTCGGGAGATTTGTATACGACATAAAACTGCATTATTTGACAGGTGCCTCAACATTATGGAACTTCCGGTTTAACCGGAAGTGACATAAACTTTCGATTTTTAAATGGGACACCTGGTATATTTTTCCTTTTTTTGACTCCATATGACATTCTAAATACAACGATGTGTCACTTCTCACTTTTTGTCACTAAGAAAATATTTTTTTTCCCAAATTTATTGTTTTATCTAGAGGTCTTTGAATACCTTAAAATCACTTATTTCAGTTCTCTAATCTTGGGAAAAATACAATTTTACTATTTTTGATCCAATGCTATGTGCTATGTAAAATTTAATCTTTAAAGTTGTATAACTCATTTTTTTTAAATGGCAACATGGTGGCTCGTCGGGTCAAGAAAAAAGAGGATTTTATTACGATTATTTTGATACCATTGATTAGGTTTTAGAAAAGCTGCCATTAAAAAACTTTAAAAAGTTAACTTAGAACTTTATCAAGTAGCCTGTGACCAGCAAAACTGATAAAACAAAATCATGCTTTGAAGAAAATTGAAATGCCAACAGCTTCTGCCTAAGTAAATTAGTTTGTTGTTTAAAACACATGGAAAATAATAGTTTTACAAGGAATGAAAAAGTTGAAAAAAAATATTTTCTTGGTGACAAAAAGTGACAAGACATACATCGTTGTATTTAGAATATACATATATGGAGTCAAAAAAAGTAAAAATATACCAGGTGTCCAATTTAAAAATCGAAAGTTTACGTCACTTCCGGTTAAACCGGAAGTTCCATAATGTTAAGTCACGTGTCAAAAAATGCAGTTTTATGTCGTATACAAATCCCCCGAATTTTATTTCATTATCTTGAAAAACAAAAAAGTTAGAGGGGCGAGCCACTATGGGGTTTTGGTTTTTATAGGTTGCCATCCACTAATTTGAGTTGGCAGCATCATTTCCATGGTAACTTCGTGGCGATCGACGCGCGCTAACATTGAAAATACAGGGTTATGTTATTTGAGTTTGTGGAAAGATAAAAAAAAATTGCTACTAATATCTAAAAAAATTTAACCTAACCTGTTGTAAATATCGAAATATTATACATAAAATTATACTAACCCTCAGAAAGTAAATGGAAATTCCACACAAACTTTTTATGTGGATGAGTTCTAATTCCAAAATACTGTGTTTCTTTTGTTTCGTTTATGGATCCCTGAGAAACAACTGATGATGTCAGTAGTTGTGTGTGATCGTGATCTTCCGGAATACTTCTTTCCAACTCTACATCGGAGTTTCGAGCGGCAAAGTGTTTCGGTTCGGTTAAATTGTGTTGCAAGTTGTGCGTCAGATCATAGCTATAGCTGAAAGGAATTAATGGTATTTTTAGGTATCGTTTCTAGGCAGCATTCTCGTTAAACCAGGCTATTGAAATGTTGGATGGGTTACAGTAAATAATAATATTATGGTCAAATTACCTAAAATAAAAATTACTTGCTAAATCAATACTTTGAAACATTTTCACATATCTTGACTCATCTGGGTGGACGACCCTTAAAGACTCATGGGGTATATAAATCATTGTTGTATCTTCTATCTTATAAATTGTATGATGACCAACTACAGCCACTTTTCTTCTTTTGGTTATAAGTATAACATAGTAACCTTCTAAAAATTTTATAAAACCTGGAAGTGCAGATAACAAGGAATTAATTATTTGTGATTTGTTGTTGATTATAATGGTTTTAAACCGTTAGTTATTAGGTAAAATATAAATAATTTGATACTCATGCAACCAAAACAGTTGTGGAGCCGTTCACCAAAAAAGGAAAGGCTAGCCTTTTAATTTTTCTTTAGTTCTTCTGCTTAGAATACCCAATAGAAAGAAAATATTTAGGCGTTATATTTGATTGGGAACTAAGATAATATTTACATCTAGAAATACTATCAAACAAGGTTCAGCGATATCATGGGCATGTGTCGCAAGCTTTTTGGTAAAACAAGGGAATTGAAAACTTAAACTAACCACTGGTCCTACAATGCTATTGGAAAAACTATAGCTACAAATGCTTCGTTGGTTTTCATTTCGACGGAAATTCTGTTGCGAGTGGTACGCGATCAAAAAATCTCTTGTGTAGTCACGCCCTTATATATAATTGACAAGCGTCTAGAGTCTGACCATGGACTTTTCAACCATCCAACCATAGTCTTGAAGAAACCAATTTTGAGGTTAAGCAATGTAAAGCCGGTTGTTGTAAATTGTCATGTATAAATTCCTTATTTTGTATTTTGCAATAAGATTTTTCAATACAAAAAAGTAGTGGGTTTAGTCAAACATAATAGTCACACTCGGAAAGGTTGAAACATCACTAGTCACTAAATCAAGGTAGGTAATTCGTTTAGTTTATTATTTTATTTCATCAATTTTTTCGCCTCAATTTAATAGGAAATAATACAATGATTTATATGTGGGCATTCTAACATATTTATTTTTAAGTTTCCCGCGCTTTATTGCGCACGTTGATTGGGCGGTTGAAAAGTCCACAGACATACTCTAGACGTTTATAATTGTTTGACAACAGCCAGGGCCATAGCGAAGGTGGGGTTGTAACTCCCATTCCCGAAATGTACCAAAATATCTAAAATAAAAATGAACCACTTGCTAGCATAATAAGACTTACTGAAACCGTTTAAATAAATATTTTACCAACAATTATAGTATTTGTAGTATGATTTAAAAAAATTTCGGATAGCAACCAAACCACTTTCTTTCCCTGTTTTCAAGGGTAGAAAATTCGAATCCGTTAAGTTTTATTCCACCCCCCTTCCCACCTCTGGACGACACTAAAACACCTCTTTTTCATGCTTTTCCCTGATGAAAACTATCTCCACCAAGAGTGATTTTTTAAAATCATTTTATATTTTTTATGAGAAAAAATATGTTTTTACATACAATTGATTATTCTTCCAAAATAAAGATGTAAGTATATACCTATATTAAAATACCAATAGGTATTATTAAAATTGTGTTAAGGCTCTTCCTGCACATTTGCATGGCTCAGGAGCCTTGTAAGACCTGCATCCTTATTTGTTGATGATTTCTAAATTAAAAGATCCCATGCAACAAAATAAATAAAGCTTTCAGTGGCTAAATTCCAATTTTTAGCCGAGATCGTGGGGCGTGATTACGTCGTAAATGAATATATATTAATTTAATTGTAATAATCTTATCTTCGGCAAGAGCACAGAATATACAGGCTGCGCTATATATTCTGTGATAAGAGTGTTTATTTTAGATGCAGGTACATGCTGCACTCACTACTCACCATCTTAAACTGAATTTGGGTGCAGCTGTGAGTTTATAAGATGAATAATGGAGTCGGGGCAGGCATCAGCAGACCCCGATCTGAAGCAGAAGTAGACTTGCAAAGTTTCTTGGCAAAAGTCCCTCTATCACTTTCACTTTATGTTCCCTATTGCCAAAGGGTTAGCCAACATTGAAAACGCGTAATTATAGGCACTGAGAGGCGAAATGATTTATATTTTACTCTCCTCAGTATTTGTATTTAATAAAAAAATTTTAAGCTGAAGAAAACATGGACTAAAACTGCTCAACATTCGAACAGGTAATAACCACAGACCTATGTCATAACCCATGGAGATATAACTTACTATTCGCCCCCTTCATGTATTTTAAAATAAAAAAAATCTATTTATTATAAGATTAATGAACATACCAACTATTCCAAATGCAGAAATCACCTTGGAAAATCCACCAGCTCCAGCTTTGCGATTGCCGGACTCAATCATATTAACTAGATCATGAATTTCTTCTGCCGAATACTCAACCTTATCGTCATAAATCTCCAAATCTTGTGCCTCAGTACGATCAATTTTTAATACTCGAAAGCGAGTTTGATTATTATTGGACCCTACTAGGTAATATTTCTAAAAAAAGTGTCATAGATAAAAAAAGCTAGGTACTTTACTTTACTTTACTTTACTTCAAGGCAACCTTAATATGTCTGTTCCCCAGGGGTCTATTTTAGAGTCTCTGGTATTTCTATTGTGCCTTGTATGTAGGTATTAATGTAGTTATCAGGCATGGCCAATGTGCTTCTTTTATTGCAAAGATTTTTGAATCCTGAACATTGACTGACTAAGCATTATGAAATGGTATAATAAAATAAGGGCAGGGGAAAGAGAAAGTCTACTGAATAAAGTGCCTATATGATTGATTCATCTTAACTGAATTCGGTAAACTCAGTCTCTTGTAAGAGTAGAAGCTTTGTTAATTATTGACATCATATCAATTTTTACAGCTTTCACTAGACCATATTTGAGAAAATCCCCATTTTTTTTATTTTTCTCTAATATTTTAACACGTTGACCGCCGTAATGACAACAATTTTTGACATATCCGGGGCCAGACTTTTTTATTGTTTTAAACATTAGATAATGTTATAAATAAGCAATAGTATCGCCCAATATGACATTATTTATTTTTTAAACCTTTGATTTGAGTGTGCAGCAAGTGTGCATCGCGGCCTAAATGACAAAATTTTCATGTTGGCGCCATGTGATGCCACACGTGCTTCACAATTATATAAATAAACCTGTAAAAACAGAAGTAAGGCCTGCTCGATACGCTGGTTTACTTGTTTAGTTTATATTAGTTATTAGCGTAGGTAACATCGGAAATCTAATACTAATAAAGTGCATATAGGTATAGTTAGTGATAATAAGATGGGTGAATACGAAAAAGAGCAAAAGCGTTTAGAAAGTATACTTTGAGCCGGGCTAACAAAACTATTTTGTTCATCAGGCCGTGCACTTTGATCGCCCATAACATCTCTATGCTAACGTGAAGCAAACGTGAGCAGCGCGGTTCAACGAAAAACCCTACTTGTGAAACATATGTGAGTGACGTGGCCCATATAGTAAGGGGCCATGCGAGTCACACGTGCTTCGCATGGCGGTCAACGTGTTAATGAAATATTTGCTGTAAAAGTCGTGAAAACCAAAAGCATAAATAATTTACGTCTCGATTTAGGTACACGTTAATTGCATAAACAAAAATAATTTTTGAACTTTATTATTTAATTAATTTTTTTAATCGTATTAGTCATACCTTAACTTATATTTCTTATTTTTCCTGCCTCTCTTTTCCCACCTAAACTGTCCTAAACCCAATTGGGGGGCAAATTGTTTAGTTACAAAATAACAAGCAATTTGTTATACTTACAGACTTTGTTTCATAAAGTGCCATTTTTTGTATAGAACTAATAATAGGGTAAAATACAGTAGCCCCATTTTTGTCCATAACACAATTTTCCTATAAAACCTTTTCCTAAAAATAAAATATAAACAAAAACAAATAAAAGTTAGGTTAAGAGCAAAATTTTTGTAGTTCTTCTCTTTAAAAATGAAGTGTTAGCCTGGATCCTTTTAGATTACTTTTAAATAGCAAAAGCAAAGCACAACAAAAGGTTTTTTCCTCCCCCCTTGCCACGGTTAAGTATGTCCCACTATGTTTCTCATGCGACTATATGTAGTTGTTCGCGAAGCGTTTCTTTGACAACTTAGCTCACCAAATATATTTACTTTGCTTTGATGTTTAAAAAAAGCAAATGGAAAGTAGGTGCTTTCCTGTTTTGCTTCTTTTAAGCAGAAAAGCAAGGTAAAAGTATGTGATTTCGCGAACAATATTCTCTAATCCTTATGGGAAATAGAGAGGGTGTCGCTCTTTTTTCCGTCTAAAGGACGGTCACCGAAAAGATTTACCCCTGAATTTGTCAATAAAGGCATATCTGTTGACAAAAAAGTGTTTTCAAAATTGTCCCCGTAATTTTGGTCTCTATCCCTTATAAAGGTTTCCCCACCATTATTTTAAATAATTTTGAAAGACGCCATCAGCTTACGCCTTAGTGTCACATGCCTGTCATGATCGGTTTGCGGGGGAGTTTGCTCCCCCGAATTTTTCAAAATATCTAATGTTTTGAAATCTTCCAAAAATGTATACTCCGACGCCCTACTATGCAGGCTACTCCTGCTGCTGTTTACTTTGTAAAATTTCTAAATTGTCCAGGGATGCCAGGCTGCCGCTACAAGTAGTCTGTCAGTGAATGGTCCCACCACCTTTTACCCCGCTAGCTGGAAATGCTAACAGCCACTCAATGCGCAAAGAAAATAAAATTTTAAGGGATATATTTAATTTTCTTTACAACGGAATTAATTTATTAACGATAAGTGGAAACCTATTTTGTGTTAATAAAACCGTTGAAATTTTTTTAAAGTTGTCGCGGGCGCGTCCAACAGGAATAAAATACAATGCAAAATATTTTATTCGATATCACGGAGGGCTTAGTCCTTATATTGTTTGTCTGTTGATTTTAATTTTAATTTTTTCAGGGTAAGTCTGTCCTTTGTAAGTAAGTTCGCCCTAAATAATCTACTATTTTATTTACAAAATAAAACGAAACCCTATCTGAACAAAATTAAAATCTTCTAAGATTTTCAAACATCCTTAAGATCGATATTTTAGCTATTATTAAAACTGTATCGCTATATATGCGCGACGAACTTTAAAAGTCTAAAATGTATTTGTCGCACTATAACGATAACCTAACTTTCACGGTTGCACCGGAACCTAATTTCTATAGGACTGCGGTGATGGCGTGCCTTTTGCAAAGGTCTTTAGTCCAAATTTGTTGAGAATAATTCCTGAAAATAAAGGGAAAAATTCTGTATTTTTTGTTTAAAGGGTAGGCTTCTATACCACTTCGGCCGGACACCACCTGCAAGGCCAGGATAATGCTGCCTAATGGGTTTTCGAACAGTGACCATTCTTTCTAATACGTTTTACCAAGCCGATTCCTACGATGAAGGCTTTTTACGTGCGCTAACGTTTACACTAGTCTGACAACACGGCCGTAGTTCTTTTTTATTTTACTATTTCGCCAAAAGGCTCTTCTTGCTTCTTTTCTTCACTCTATATAAAAACCCACTTTATATAGATCGCTGGGAATTTAATTAGACCTAGGGGTTATCGACAGCCTATCAGAGGTCACGAAGGATGCACCAATGGTAAAATTAAATCCTCGTTAGTTCTTCAATAAAGAAAGAAAAGCTAACAAGTATAAGGAAGATATCAGTTTTCAATATTCAAAGAGAAGCAACCGACGAATCGCATGGTTCCCAGGGTACGCACTGGGAATAAAGGACGCTGATTGAAGGTCTGCGTTGCTCCTGATACTGAAAAAGTCAAAATTGGATTATACGTTGCGACTTAAAAAAGTCGGTATAGTAGCGAAGTAGCGAATTTCCTAGTCCTGAGATCCTGGTCTTAGCGAAGCGAATTTCCAAATTCGGGCGTTGAACGTTGAGGGTCTCCAGGCAATAATTATGTAGTCTAAATGAGCCTCTCCGAAGATTCCTGTCAGCGGCTGCAAGGAACGTCCGTCTGAGTGAATGGGAGCGACTGAAAACTTGGCTATGTTGAGCCGTTGAATGACTGTAATCGACTAACTAACGGTAAATTTTTTCGTCACTATCATCGAACCCTGAAATGATATAAATCTCCCACGTTGCAAAAATCAAATTTTCGTAACAGTATAGAAGCAAATTTTTTGTAACGTCATTCTGCGCTTATTCATAAAAGCTCTTTTTCTTGGCCAGAAAGATGGTTTTACGACATTATAAAAGCTTTTCTCCTTGGCCAGAAAGATTGTTTTACGACAAGGGGCATATTTAACCGAGGCTATTTAAAAGTAGCTCAAAGAAACTCTGCTAGTGATTGGATGAACTAACACTTCTTTTACTCTGTGTGTCGTTCTATTGTGACTTGTGACTATACTGACACAGTGACACATGTCATTTATTTCTCAGGAAATAGAAATGGAAACAGAACTACAAACTTCAAATTATTATCATAATATCCATAAAAGAGCTTAAAGTTCGGTGCAATGAAAATATCGTATGTTGTGTAGTGAATTTATTATCATATCTCATTATAAACAAACTTGCATAATTAATTAACCTTAATTCAAATTTAATTGCGGTTTTTGTATAATTTTTCCAAGTAATAACTTTTTAACCCCACAAGTAAAATTTTTCATAAATTTGGTGCTTTTTAACTCTTCTATTTTCGTGCTTGATTTTCCGTTGTTTTGTGATGTGTTGTATTAATGTATTGAATGCGCATCGAAGGATTTCGGCACAACAATTGTTTAAACTAAATGCTATTATTTATACTTTTCAGTAGTAAGTTTTCAATTGGTTGCTTTGCATTGTGTTCGATATTTTCCGAAATGTCAGATTATTGCTAAAGCAAAAATAACAAAAACTCTTAAGGAACTTATTTATAAAAGTGACGTGATTTGTATGTAGTTGATAAAACAAATCATTCCAAAAACAATGGATAAAATAAGTAGGTAAGTTTCAAATGAGATTTTTTGTATGTACCTACCTACCTACCTAGTTGAATTATTCCAAAAATAATCAATAAAATAAATAAGCACTTAGGCTAGTAGCTAAGTTTTTAAGCACTTTTTATTGAAACAATTTACCCTCGAATTTACCTAAGTGAAATTAGGTTCCTATGGAACTAAATTCTCATAATATATATGGGTGCATACAGATCATTGGGTGCATACAAGGATTCCCATCTATTTAACACTGTACTTTTGGTTATGTGTAATTTTCTATTCTTTTTTATACCGGGATCAGTTGCAGGTCAATGTTATTCATGCTGATGTTTAATTACATAATGCTCATTATACTTTTTGTTCTATGCCAAGGCCACTAATCACAATAACATTTACCTATTAACTTTATTATTTATACGGAGATTTAGGTATACCTACCTGTGAAATTATCTTTATTAAGTAATCAAGATTATTCTACTCAATTATTGAATTTATTTATTACCTATTTTATTAGCAAATTTGATGAAGTTATGTAAGAGATTGCCAAAACATCTAAATACCTGAAATGATATAAATATGCTGTTCTTAATATTTACATTAAGTGGGTAAAAATTGACCTTGATATTTCAAGAATTGCAGAGTAAAAAAGGGGGAGGGGGGAGGGTTATGTAAAATATATATATATTACACAAAGCTATTAGAACTGAATAGAATGTTAGTGCAATTTTAATAAAACTGGTATTCCGCAAGGGATTTTTCAAAAAATTAAAAACTACTGCTTTTAAAAATCTTATGCATAGAAGAGCTCACAGTACTTACCTACCTGTTCTGTAACATAGAATGTTACATGTTACTCGGAATCGAGCTCAGAATGTTAAGTAAGTATTAGATATCAAAAAAAATATGGTAGGGTCAACTAGGGCTAATGTGATACAGTCAAAATATATTATGATACAGCTACTTTAAAAATACTTACACTCATCAAATTAAAGTAAGAAAAATTGGTAAAGTAGAGAATTACCTATATACTTAATTATAAGTCATATTCACTTTTACAAAAATGTAAAACGTTTAAAAATAAAAAAATATTTCTACTTCAGCCACAATTTTTGCTTAGTAAACTTTTATTTTTTTAGTGATAACTTTTACTGCAGGCAAAACTATCGATAATACCTATGTGTTTATGGTTACCGTCATATAAGGCCGACTTAGAGCTTTAATTTAAAGCCTTGTGAAGCAGGTATATTCGACGTTAAAGTGAAGGGGCTATTGTGATACAGCAACTGGGGCTCTTCTGACACAACCACTGGGGCTTTTATGATACATTCTTTAGTTTCTTCTCTTTGGTGCAGGTGGTATAATTAATTAAAGAAAGGGACTAATAAAAACAACCAGTACCATGTGCCCATCTGCAAAAGTTATAACGTCCGATGAATTAATAACGGAATTAAAAAAAAAAGAATCAATTGGGTAAAGTTAAAGCTTTTAAATCAAAAAAGGTCGTTGTTAAAAAAGGTAGAAAAATTAATACCACAGAGACAGAAACAAAAGAGCCTATTTTAGAAGAAGATAAAAATAAAGATGAACCTGCTTTAAAACGAAAAAAAATTATTAAGGGACAAACCAAAATTTACAAAGATAGTGACAGTGAAACAGAAACAGAAAAGCTGACAGTAGATAGTGAGAGTGATTATGACTTGGACTTCTTGGAACCTCAAGCAGAAGACTTTTTAGATTTGGAGCTTCCTTGTGATATTAAAGTTGGGGACTTTATATTAGCTAAATTTATGGGCGGTTTAAGAAATTCAGTAGTATACAAATACGTGGTTATGGTGAGAAATATAGATGAGGACGACATTGAAGTAATGGGACTTAAACAGTAATACTTGCTAAACTGCCCGTTCCCAATATAATCGGGAATAGGGAAAAATACATTTTTAAAAAAGAAGTGCCGGTGTTTGAGGCCATTTAACAATTTAATTTTATTTATTTTGTTCGGTATTTCGTTGTCTGTCTATGTTATTTTTGTTGGTATTTTATAATACTTAGCCCTCGACTTAGACATTTAATTTTCGTTTGTGAGTTGTAGTTTGTTGCCTTTCGATGGAGCTAATATTTTTATTATATTATTATAAAACCCTTCATTTGTGAATTAAAATTTTATTACAACATTCGCACTTTTTTTTAACAATCCCACATCTAACAGTCACATTACCAATTATAATTTTATAAATATCAATCAGTAGCTTTAGTGAAAAAAAACATGAAATTACTTTCCTGTATCTTGGTTGGTTGGTTGGTTGGTTAAAGGCGGGGGTCGGGTTCGACGTGTGGCCCAAGCTTCTTACACTGCAGCCTTCTGGCTTATTGTGCGCCCCATTTTGTTAGAAAAGATTTAGTGAAAAAAAACATGAAATTACTTTCCTGTATCTTACTTAAAACATACTTGAAAGATTGCTGTCAAAATTGCAGGATCAACTGATAAAGGACAATGGTGTATTATATTAGCCCCACATATTTTAAATCTATCTCTACTACAGAATTAAAGCGTTGTATCACAATAACCTCTTGCTGTATCAACAATAGCCCCAAACGTGGGGCTATTTTGATACAGCATTTTGTTGTTTTTTACGGTCAACTATTGTTTTTCTTGTATTTTTCCCTCAAAACTGGGTAGAGAACCTCATTGCTTACAACTAGGAATTTTTGGAGATTTTTAAAACTAAAACTTATATTTTTTTTTGTTAAAGTTTTAATTTTTGTATCATAATAGCCCCAGTTGACCCTACCTACCTATACACATAAACCAAGGAATAACTTTGTAAAAGCATTAAACAAGACTTTTTCTTAATTACCCATCACTTTTTCGAGATTCCCATGTACAGACACGAATTTGTAAAAGTGGTTAGAAGAAGGGCAGAAGTTGTAGATAATTTGTATTCAATTTTGTACCAAAAATGAATTGTTTAATTTTTTGTTTTAGCTTTGGGTACAGATTTCCAAAGGGCTTTTTGAGGGTCTCATTTATTACATTAAATAATCTCTATTGTATTCCTACTTATGTAGTATGGATGTTGTTGTTATGGCCTATTAGAAAGATTAATTCAGACTTATTCTGGAAGATTGAAGGATATTTGTTCCATTGGCTCTTGGCCATGGTAGCCTTATGGTGTGATTCAGCAGGGTACAAAAGTAAGTTTATGGAATAAATGAGGCAAGTATCAAGTGTGTAATGGTGAATTTACAAGATACCTGTTTGCAAAATGCAACTTCCTTCTTGTATGTAAAAACTGATTTTGTTGGATTTGCTTTATTTCTATTTTATTACTGAAACCAATATTTTGTTTAATTAGTAAATTAAAATTGAAAATTCAAAAACCTCTACAGTGTCCACAAGAAAGTCCGCATCAAATGGGATTTTTTTTTATTATTAGGTATAGGTAAAAATTGAAAAAGCAGTTAGTTTTTGCTTACCTAAAACCCAAAAATGACGTAGGTATACTGAAGCAGCTGCACGACTTGCGTTACCTGTCAAATTTGACATTTTTAATAAAATAGGTTCAAAAATGCTCTTATTTATAAAAATATCGAAAAACTTTATTCGAGAAAGTTGTTTATTTAGGCATTTTTTGCTTCTGTACGAAATTTTGACAGTCTAATACAATTTTTATTTTTGCCAGATTCTTGAAAATTTTGATCAACCCTCGTAGATTAACTTTTATACATCGATGTAAAACCATTTGCCTTTACTTCATTTGTAATCTTAATGCAATTTTGTGTAAAATTTTTGTTTCCAATTATTTATTTTGTTTCAAAAACTGAAATTGTTATTGATCAGTATGTAATGTTTGATGCAAGGTTTATCTAATTACATCAGTTTTGTCAAAACCGACGTTTCTCATTTTTCTTAAGTTAGTAAACAGATGTACAAAAAGAAAATATTAGGAAGCTTTTATTGAAATTTTACTTAATTAATATTGGATCAAAAAGAATAAATTTTAATCGCTCGAAACATTTTATTCAACAAAAATATAGTTTATATATATATATATATAATTTAATAGGGGGTTCGAAAATAAAATATAGGCTGTTTTATTGAAAATATATCAGTTGCTACTAATTTTTGGTAGAAGTGGCAACACTGTTCGTTACAGTAAAGGCGCATTACTTGTATTTCCAGTATTTAAGCTAAAGTACTTTAATGTTGTTTCAACATTATAACAAAACAATATTCTAAAACCTACCAGGTCTGTTAAGTAACTGTAGGTGCCAGAGTTTTCATTTTACAAATAAGTCATACGATGGAATGTCCTCTATAAACAGAGGGACATGTCGGAACGACGCTTATGAATGAAACGATTTGTCTGCCTTTGCTTGATCCTTGTTGTTTTAGCTCATCTCAACAAATTGAATTATTAATTATTATTTACATTCATCAGAATTTTTTTTGTAGTCGTAGAAACTGGGGATGACATATCGGAATGTCTTGAAAAAAGAACCTTGATATTAGCTAATCACCAGTCAACGGCCGATGTACCAATGTTATTTTCTTGTTACAATGCGAAAAAACATGTATTACCAAATATTATGTGGATAATGGATAGTTTATTTAAATATACAAATTTTGGAGTGGTTAGTTGGTATCATCAAGATTTTTTCATAAAATCGGTAAGTACATATATATAATTATTTTTATATACCCTAATTATGATATAGTCAGATCTGGTCTTAACGTGCGGGTCCAAAGGTCACTGATCATATGCGTCAAATCAGACAACACAGACTATGCAGAATAATGTGCATAAAAAAAAAGCATAATATAATACCCAAGAATACTAAAAAATGTAAACGAAAAACACCGTTTATAATTATAGCCTAAAAACTCTCATCGCCACTTATAAAATCTGATAAGTCCTCATCGTCTGAGTCGTCTTTGAATGGAGCAATTATCATTGGCGCTACTTCGACATCTAGTACTTGTTCTCGAATCCAACCAATCCCTTATTAATATTTCTGTATGTTCCACCGATTTCTTCCAGTACTCTTGTGTAATATGATCTAACGAATCTTGCCAAACTATTTGTACTTGGTCGGATTTAAGACCATCACCTACATGTTTTTCATAATAAGACTTTGCACCAGCCCATATTAATTCTATTGCATTAAACTGGCAATGATATGGCGGCAGTCGTAGAACCTCATGACCATATTCACGCAGTATTTCATCTACCGCGTATATTTTGGGTTTTTTAAGAGACTTTGCTATTGATAGGAGTTCCGATTTAAGCATATTTGATAAAGGATTTTGGTTGTGTTTTTCCAGCCACTCATAAATATCACTTTTTCTCCAAGATGAAGTAGGCTGTTTATTTAAAATTCTTGAATGATATGATGCATTATCTAATACAATTAAAGACGGAGCATCCAAATTTGGTATCAATTGAACTTTTAACCATTTTTCAAACATTTCGCAATTCATATTATCATGATAGTCGGCACTTTTTGATGTTGAAGAAAAAATTAAACTCGCACCTGCAACATATCCTGTTGCAGAACCGGCATGCAAAATAATAAAACGCTTTCCCGTACCGCACCCCTTTTTCCTTTTAACACTTTTTACAGACTCATCTTGCCAAGATTTTGAACCACTTCCATTCGAAAATATCCACGTTTCGTCTAAAAATACCACTTTTCTAAATTTCGATTTGTAATTGTCCGTATATTTTTTTAAAAACTGAACACGCTGACTCGCTATCTGTGGCTGCTTACATAAAAATCTTCGGTTACAGTATTTTTTATAGCGAAATCCTAAATTTTTTATTAATTTTGATAACGCTTCAAGTCCAATTTCCAAAACACCCCGAATTTTTAATGTTTTTTGTAAAACTGGAAGAGTTACATTGGTTTTTGGTTTGTATAAATCGTAAATATCATTTCGAACTCCCATTTTAATATTTTCGCTTAAATCCTCAGTCTTTGGCTTTCTTCGTTTACACTTTTTAGTATTCTTGGGTATTATGTTATGTTTTGTTTCATGCACAATTTTCTGCACAGTCCTTAAACTAATTCCCAGTGCTTTGGCTACTGTTTCCTGTTGGCGAATTTCCACTTTTTCTTACATTTTCGAAATAGTTTTTCAGATTAAGTACCATTTTTTTTGATTGGGGATGCAAAAACCCAGAAAATTGTTTCATTTTGTCACAAACTGTCAAAGTTACAAAACTTTCATATTTAAAATAAAACGTAGCTGGTGCTATTATAAGCTTTTTTAGAATCGCTGGAAAGTAAATACATATCCTTTTTTTTCATGTCAAAATGGAATAAGTCTGTCTCACTTATCTTACGTATTTTATTTAGAGGGTAAAATTAAACGCAAGTAAAGAAAACAAAAACTGAGAGTATGTCTTTCTTGAATCGTTTGACCCGCACGATAAGACCAGATCCGACTATATCTTAACAGTGACTGTGTATTAAAAACACCAACTGATATTTTGCGATGCAAACCGAAACACTTATATTTATCCAGAGCGGCATAATGACTTTTCGGTTTAATTATACCATGATTTAAAAAAAAAGTTTGTTACTACCACTGAATCCAATTCCGCACCCATACTTTAATCGCACAAACCTGCGGGATTGAACCCATCGATCCCGCTGATTAGCGGGATTTGCGGGATAGCAAACAATGAACTTCGGTATTTTTGATTGACGCGTCGGGGATTCCCCGCCCTGCTGGGCTATTGAAAATACGTTAAACAGAATAGTTTTCTTGCGTACGTGCGAAAGTAAGAGCGTTATTCAACTAGTATCTAGTGACATTTATTAAGTGGTTGAATATAATATATGAAATTTAAACAGCAATCACAAAAATCCTCGCAAAAATCAGTGTCAGTGTAGTTTACAAAGAGAATAAAGGTTTAAGTTTAGTTTGAAATTATGTTTGAAAGTCTAAAGATGGTCTTACAGCTAAATGTAAGCTGTGCCCTAGCATTATCAAAATCTCTGCTCGTTCTACCGAAGGTCTTCACACCCACTTACAAACAAAGCATAATATTAATTTGAAACTCCAGAGCAGCAGCGGTAGTGTTCATATTGATAAAATAACACAGGAAATGAAAGCTATATAGTACCAGCAGCTCGAGTAGTTCGTTTAGTTCTATTGCTAAGCGCTCAGATGTTAGTGGTTCTTCTGTGCTACCCAAGAAAATGAAAATTACAGACATTTTTTCATCTGAGAAAAAAGTTTTGATGGAGGAAAGAGTGTCTCGAATGGTAGCTTATAATGGTATATCATGTGGAAAGTTTATCACGTCGATCGATATGCGCCTACCATTCGAATCATAGGGCCACAACTGTATCTGTGCCCGCCTGAGCATCACTTGTTGACCAGTTACTAAAGCATGAGATGACACTTTTTGAATGCGGAGGGAATAGAGGAATGTACTTGCAAGCTGCATAATATAACTGTGTAAAATCTATTCCGCCGACAAGTGTCGAAGCTGAACGTGCGTTTTCAGCCGCAGGTTACATGTGCAATAAAATAAGATCAAATCTAAAAGATGAAACATTAAACATGTTATCTTTTCTCCGAAAATACTTCCAAAATCAATGTAACATGTAACCGTCGTACTATTGCATTGTACCTACAGTGATGGGCTAAAATATGGAACAAATTCATTTAAAAATCAGGTAGGTATTCATTTTTTGAAAAAACGCTCGGACACGTCGATTATAATTCTTTCTTCCGGATTTTTTGCCTCAAAAAAAATTATACCGGGTGTGTCAAAAAGTAGATGTAGCAAAATTTTTTTGGTTTTTAAATAGAACCCCCCTATTTTTACTTATTACCCTAATTCTACGTCAAATTCTGCGCATAATTCATGTAGCATACTCTATCCTTATCTCTAACGGTTTTAGAGAAAAATTACATCATAAAAAAAAATCTTTAAAAAAAGGTTAAAAAATTAGTTTATTAAGTGTTGAAAATACAAACCATTAACTTCTTGACAATATGCTAATCTACTTAAAAACCCTTCTAAAACATTATTTACAGTATTTTCATTAATTTGCCTAATTTCATATCTAATTTTAAATTTTAAGTCTTCCAAATTTTGTGGTTTATCCTTATACACTTTTTGTTTCAAATAACCCCAAAGAAAGAAATCCATGGGTGTAAGATCGGGAGATCTTGCAGGCCACTCTATGGGTCCTCTTCTACCTATCCATCGTTCGGGAAATACAGTATTCAAATACTCTCGTACTTGTCGAGCAAAATGAGGCGGAGCACCATCCTGCTGAAACCAAATAGACGCTTCTGGTAGATGAGGCTGATTCGGATTTTGAAAATCTGCTGCTAGCGTGGGAATTAATTCATTTTGAAGAACTTGTACATACCGGTCTCCTGTAAGATTTCCATCGAAGAAAAAAGGTCCAATAATTCTATCATTTAATATCCCTGCCCAAACATTTACTTTTTGTAGGTATTGCGTGTGCTGTTCTCTCATCGACCGGGGATTATTTGTACTCCAATACCGAAAATTTTGTCTGTTTACCGAACCATTCAAACAAAACGTGGCTTCATCGCTAAAAAGTATGTTGCGATGGAAAAATAGATTTAAGTTGCAAATTTCCATCATAGTTTCACAAAACTGTAGTCGGCGGTCGGGATCATCTTCGTTTAGCTCGTGCAGCAACCTAATTTTGTACGGAT
Organism: Polydrusus pterygomalis; assembly: GCA_963969555.1. Taxonomy (NCBI): domain Eukaryota; kingdom Metazoa; phylum Arthropoda; class Insecta; order Coleoptera; family Curculionidae; genus Polydrusus; species Polydrusus pterygomalis. The sequence continues at coordinate 39,685,372 of OZ018379.1, forward strand.
GGTACTTTTCTTGTTTCAATACCCGCAACACAGATCGTCGGCTAACATCATTATTAAGGGCTACTTCAGTGGATGCACTATGAGGATTATCTTCAACCTCTAACAAAATGTTCAATTGTGAGTTTTCACTAATTTTTGGACGACCTGGCCGTAGACGATCCTTTACATTCCCTGTTTCCCTGAATTTCTTCTCAATTTTACTTACTGTAGATCTTGTAATCGGCCGTTCTGGATACTTAGCGTTAAACAAGTTACAAACTTCTTCTTGACTTCTTGTTTTGTCTCCACATCCAATTAAAATTAAAATTTCGATTCTTTGTGTTTCATTTAAATGCACCATGATCACCGTTTTTCAAAATTATACCTAAACTAATTTTTGATTGACACATGACTTGCTATCGTAGTAACAATTCATTTAAATTTACCTGTTTACCTTTAAGTAGGTACATGTACCTTTTTTAAAGAATTTTTTTTTATGATGTAATTTTTCTCTAAAACCGTTAGAGATAAGGATAGAGTATGCTACATGAATTATGCGCAGAATTTGACGTAGAATTAGGGTAATAAGTAAAAATAGGGGGGTTCTATTTAAAAAACAAAAAAATTTTGCTACATCTACTTTTTGACACACCCGGTATAATTTCTTTTTGAGGCAAAAATCCGGAAGAAAGAATTATAATCGACGTGTCCGAGCGTTTTTTCAAAAAATGAATACCTGATTTTTAAATGAATTTGTTCCATATTTTAGCCCATCACTGTATATGCAATAAATATTTTCCTGCTACTCTACTCTGTTTTTAATTGCATAAAACAACTTTTTATTAACATACAGCACCCACATCGAGTCCTGCAAATCCCGCGAAATCAGTCTTACGTAGTCCTATAAGGACCGTTGTGATACCACACGTGTTCCGCGAAAGCTATCCGCATCAGCTTCCTGATGGTTAACGCGACGTAGAACATGGAAGAATCTTGGCAGCTCATTCAAATAATCCTGTATTTTGTTGTATACATACAGGAAATTGTGGATCTATGGTATATCTACGATATTCTCTAACTCTTCGCTATAGTTTTTTAGGAATTATCGATGCATTGCGCTATTTTGCATAAAATAAGCTTAAAAAATACAATACTGCGAATGTATTGTCAGTATAGATACAGTAGTCACTTACTTATACGTCATTTAAATCGTATGAATCAAATCGAAATGACGTGGAAGAACACGTTTTCAAAACAAAGTATAATTTCATAAACATATTAAATAGATATGTGCATTGAATATCAAATAGTTTGATATTCAATGATGTGTTTAACTTTCCGATATACTGGTTCCCAAAAGTTGATTTAAATTCTAAATAAAATATCTGAGTCTAGTACAAATCCAATATTTTTATCCATATATTCCATCAGATCATTTAAAAGCACTTTTCACGCTAGTTTTATCTACATACTTAAAGAATATTCAAATTTTTGCACATATTTCCATTTAAAGGACTTAAGCATACTTTTTAAGGTTACAATTTTTTACAATAAATAAATAATAACAAGTATCAGTATAACTATTTACCGGGAACACAAAAGGGCGGTGACAATATCTGAAAACACCTTTTTTACGTTTAGGATTAAATAAATTTTCATGGCAGAATAATGGAAAAAATTACAAGTTTAAACGACAATCATAAATGAAGAGTGGAGATTAGAAAGAGTTTAGAATAAAATGGAAAATAATTAATCAAAGAGCAAGCAAAGGCAGTGGCTCATCTCATAGCAAAGAAACATTGAAGAAGTTTTATAGAAACGCAAGGAAACGCCCAAAATATGTTTTTTCAACAGTTATTTTTTCTTTACATTCATAACAGTTAGGTACCTAGTTGTTCAATATTTTTTGCCAAAAAGTTTATTTATGGATTTGTATTACTTGCATATATTTAATAAAAAATTACCTAAAAACTCTCCGAGTACCTGTACTCAATAAACCTTAACCAATTTAGTTTGAATTGATTATCTCAGAAATATGTTTTTGGCACATACGGCCTTTCTAATTTCCACTCTTCAAATGACCATCACGACGATAAAGTTCGGAAGTCAATGGAGAGATTTTCATAGACCTTAAAATTAACTAACCAGTTTACAAAACTCTTCCTTGCAATTCTTTCTGTTTCAAGCACATGTCATTGGCAATGACGTATTGAAAATATGAATAATGGTCGGAAGACGTTGGTTTATGTTCTTTTTATTTAAAGTGTATAAGTACGATCTTAGTTGAGACAGAAAAAAAAACTAAAAAAAAATTGATGACAGACTTGTCAAGTCCACGTGGACTAGACAGACTTGTCAAGTCCACGTGGACTATCTTCGAACATCTGTATAGGGAGCGATCAGTACAAATTTTGTTATATTTGCATTGTAGTTTCAGTGTGTGATGCAGTAAATTGATCGTTCCCCCAATATTTACGTTGTCTCAACTGACTTCGTATGAAGTATACCTTCATGTTTATAATAAACAAAGATAGATAGATAGTGTATTTGTTTCGGAGACTTACTTAATTTATAGGTATTTTTCTAATGTACCAAAATTATGCTGTTAAAATAAATAATCTTATTTAATCTGATGGGCTCAATTCGTTTAAAATAATTTTAAAATAATGGATAATATTGTCACAGTAGATATATTAGTAATTTTTAATTAAATAGGTTACTTATTACCCTTATCTATACAACTTACTAAGGTAATTTTATTGTTTTTTAGTTAAATAAATTATACAATTATTTTGCTTAAGTTTGAATAAAGTAAGTTAAGTACTTAGTTTTTGTCATCAATCATTAGTGTTTACTTTTTCTTACTAATTATTTTACAATAGCCGAAATACGCGTACTCATATTACACCCAAGCAAGTAATTCCTAAAGAATGTTCAAATTGATGATTTTTCTTTTATAAACTACATAATAAGAACAGGATTATAGCTTGGATTATAGTTTGTTATGGCAGGAAACTATTCTAAATTATGTCGCAGCAGGGGAATCAGTTAATTGTGATAAATTGCGACGATGTTCCTTCAAGGTACTCCCCTGTGGAGGCCACAACATTCTTTTAGCCATCCCCTCATTTTTAAAAGCACCCCTTATACTTATCTTTGGGAATAGTCAGTTGCTGCTTCTTATCATTTCTTTGATGTCTTCTACGTTCTCGATTGTTCTTCTTTTTAAAATACTTTTTAATTTGTGGCTGACTTAGAGGATTTATTTTTGGGAATAGCCAGTTGCTGCTTCTTATCATTTCTTTGATGTCTTCTACGTCCTACGTCCTCAATTGTTCTTCTTTTTAAATTATTTTTTAATTTGTAACTGACTTAAGAGGATTTTCTTTTAATGGAATATTCTATATTTTGTATCCGTTTTGAATTCTGTGGATCATATCCATAATAGTTAATTTTCTTAAATGTCTTCTGTACCTGGAACCTGGAACCTTTTTACTTTTGGAGATGGGGAAATTTGAAACTATGACGGGCTGTAGCTTTTAAACGGTGCATCTTTAAACCTGTTTTCACATTCCTAACTTTAAACAAAAAACCAACTTCCGGTTTATCGACAGGCCGGTAGGTTTTATAGTTCTAAATTAACAATCGGGAGTTTAAAATGAAAAGTACAAGAACAAGACAATAGTTTACAACTTAAATGTCGCGTCGCCAAGAGAAAAACATATGAAGGATAGAAGCGGGAACGCTGGATATTTTCATTAAAAAACAATCAATTTTTAAATTGAAATTAGAACAATTCTAACACATGAAATTATATGATTTGATGAACTACATTACATCTCGCTAATTTTCTTTTAAAAAAACACTAATATGTTGTAGGTAGTAAATTATGTTTATTAAAAAAAAGTACCAGAATCGTGTGTCTCTTAAACATTATGGACCCATGTTTTTTAATAAAACAGCAGTAAAAAATGCTGTTTACTATCCTTAGATCTGTTTAAGGCTTTTGACACCGTAAACCATGATATTTTATTAAGAAAATTATACAGTATTGGGATAAGGGGAAATACACACAAACTACTTCAAATTTATTCAAGCTATCGTAAACATTTTGTTCAAATTGGGGAAAGAAAAAGTTCGGAAAAAGAAATAATATGTGGAGTTCCACAAGGATCAATATTAGGTCCGTTATTATTCTTAATTTACATTAATTCCGTTTCCAAATTGAACTTAAAGGGCAATGTAAAGCTATTTGCAGATGATACGACAATTATTTATTTTGCTGAAACTCTTGCAGAAATGTATTTTGATATTAATAATGATTTACAAATACTTCTTTATTGGCTTCAATCAAATAAACTTACGTTAAATTTTACAAAATCTTCTTTAATGTTTATAACTATGTAAAAATAAAATAAATTCCATCATTAACCCATTAACATTTAATAATGAAAATATTCAATATTCAAAAACGACAAAATTTTTAGAATTAGTTTTAGACGAAAATTTAAATTGGAAATGCCATATCCAGTATATTATCAACTCGATATCTCCTTTGGTATCTGTTTTGAACAAGAAATTGTTTCATTTCCTTGAAATAATTAAAAAATATATATTTTCCATTAATATATTCAAAATTACAATACTTAGCTTCCGCATGGGGATCTGCTTGTTTATCAAGCTTAAAACCATTACAAAAATTGCAAAATAAAGTTATTAAATGTATACACAAATTACCACATTTAGAACCAACTGTTAACCTATATAGACTATAGACCGAAAGGGTATTTACACGTTCAAAACATTTATAAATTACAAATTTGTATTCTAATTCACTCTATCATTTTAAAAGAAAAAAAATCAAACATAACACTTCAGGAAAATAAGACATTACATGATCATGACACAATAACACCAGACATTGTATAAATTATCAAACTATGCTAGTAAAAAGTAATTTTGGAAAAAAATCGCTTTCATATGACGGAATAATAAAATATAACAATCTTCCAAAAAATACCAGAAAAATTAAAAAATTGGCAACTTTTGAAAAACAATTAAAGAGATATTTACTAAATTAAGTTATTTAAAAAATTGATTTTATTAATGAATTAAATTGGATTAACTTACATTTTTTATATTGTTATTTTTTTTTAATGATGTTATTATTTTCTATATTATGTTGTCACTTTCCATGTAATGAACTGTAAAAGTTAGTTTGGAATAAAGACATTTTGAAAGTTAATAACACCGGATAAGCAGATCAATTAACATTCTTTCGTTTGATTGTAATTATTTTTTTAATTTCGCCAATTTTAGATTTACATTTTTCTAAATAAGTCATTAATTATTAAACAAATCAGGTAAACATTTCGCTACTTCGTCAAATTATTTACTTTAATAAATGAACATACATTATTGGGCTAAAATAAACAACGAATCAATTATTTTATCACCTTAAATGTTGTATATAGTGACCTATATATACACAACTAGTTTGATTAGCTATCGAACTTTACTAGATTATACTGACAATTAAAAATTTCCAAACTATGTTTTACCGCTAAATATAAAAAAATTATATTACATAAAAAATGTTGCAACTCGAGTAAAGAATTACATAGATAAGTTGTCGCTTTGATAATATAGCTCCTTGAGATATACATTTTATTTAAATTTTCCTATTCTAAGTACATAATCTGTTTATCATCGTTAAATCATTAAAATAGTGATTTAGCAAATTTGTAATGATTTTATTTAGTTAATAGTATTAACCTATCTCTAAAAGTTTTTCTGGTGGTTGGATTTTTATCTACAAACACTAGTATTGGTAGACTTTTTAACGTTTGTTGACAGTGTCTAAAATGTTATTTTGTGAGACAAGTGTTAAAAGTGGATTAATTTTAACACTAGTGTTAAAAATAAATAAAAAATATCTTTTTAACTTTTATTATTAACATTTATTGAACAATTTGAACAACAAAAAATATGATTTTCTTCTACCGTTTCACTGATCAGGGTTTTGTTGTCATTTTGTATGCTTGTGGAGGGAATGGAAACAATAATTCTGGACGACGACGTCAAAAAGGCTTTTGGCAATTCTCTTTTTAACATTTAATTTTTTAGCATACTTTAAGGTTTTTTTTCAATTTAACCGCCAAAACACTTGTCATTTGTTCCCCTTTTACAATGTCAAGTTCATTTCCCTTCTGACACCTGCTGCTTGCAGTTGAACTTCTTTAACAAAGAAAAGGTGACTTTTCTAAGATGTTCTAGTAAAACTAAAAATTTTTTTAAAATCTTTTAAATCTATTAATTTTGCACACAATGTGTATGCTTTGACTCCTTCCGGCATAACTGGTGCAAAAATTATCGTCAGGTAACTAGTTTATAAATACTGGTTCCTCTTCACATTGTAAACTCTCAGCAAATTTAAAAACCTTTTTGATTTGGAAATTGTTAAGAAATTTTTATTACCCTTGTCGGTATATTGTTAATATTTTGCAATTTATCATTCATATAGTAAAAATTTCATGTTTGCTCCCACTAGTCAAAACGATTTAATAATTGAATTAAAATTTTATGCTAGAATGAGCCGGCTATTTTCGTGATTAATTAAAATCGAAATATCGTTAATATGAGTGACTAGTTAAATTAAACCAAACCTATTATGTCAAAGTTCAAGTCTTTGTTTTTGAGTATTGCTGGAATGACGCATTCATGGATATTTTCCAAAAATTTATGTCCGTTTTTTACTGGCCTTGTCAACAAGGAACCGTCCCTTGATATTTGCCGATGCATCGATGTATTATTTGTAGAATAAATATTTACACTTAGGTTGTGAGCTAAGAATAATTAGATTTGTTTTGTAATTATAATTCTATTAAAATGTTTTTTTCGATGCATCGCAAATATCGATGTTTTTCCGCGATACATTTTCTATGGCCATCCCTAAACTGAAATAAATGAAACATAGTCACCATGGCCTCAGACCAATGTCGTAGCGGTCACATCTTTGGGGGTGGATCCCTTATTGCTGCGTTGCCATACTGCTGACTATATTAATATAAAGGTCTGTATTTGTTTATACAAAAGGGCGAGGTTTAGTTCGACAGACACAATTGTTTGGCGTCTGTTCAACTAGTAGTAGTATTAATAATAATGATAATAATTTTATATAATTTATATGTATACTAGCGTGTACCCGGCCTGCGTTGCAACCCGCTGGTATAAATACAAACCCGATATATTAGTACCCGGCATGCCACTTTCTGAAATTGCACCCGTGCGAAGCCGGGGCGGGTCGCTAATTATACATAAAAACCTTCCTCTTGAATCACTCTATCTATTAAAAAAAAACGCTTCAAAATCCGTTGCGTAGTTTTAAAGATTTAAGCACATAAGACAGGATAGCGACTTTGTTTTATACTATGTTAAGATAATACTCCTCATATGACTTCCTGATAGGCAGAAACTAATAATATGTAAATTGGAACCTAAATTTATGTTCAATATTTATAATAATATTATGTGTTTACCTAAATTCTTGTTTACTATCTAAATAATTTTACAAATTTATATTACGGTAATTATATTACTCTTAATTACATTAGAAAATTATAATTATTGAACTAATGAAATGTCATTTTGCTCAGTTGATTAATGTAAATGATGTCGGTAAATTAGATGCACAAAATGAACGAAAGTCAATGCTGCGATCTGTTGATTGCGCATCGTAAAAGACCGAAGAACCGGTTTCCTAAATTTCATATTTGGCATTCCGATAAGATTGTCCGTAAAGCTATTGAGACAACTAATTATAAAATTAAAAAATATTTTAAAATTATAAAAAATTGGTTTGATAACAATTTGTTAACAATTAATTTTAATAAAACAAATTATATTCCTTTTACTTTAAACCTAAACAACCTAACACGAAATATGAATAGTATTCAAATAAATGAAGACATTCAAATTTTTAAAGTTAATAAAATAAAATATTTAGGAATTATTTTTGACAGTAAATTAAATTGGAATTTTCACTTAGAATGCTTAATTAAAAATTAAGGAGTTTACTACCGATTTTTAGAAACATTAAAAAAATTTTAAATGTAAGATATATGGAAATACTTATCATATTACGCGTTAGTTAAAACTCATTTAAATTACGAAATTTTAGGTTGGGGAGGAATAAATAGAACTGTAGGTAAAAAATTAGAAATATTACAAAAAAGGTTTCTAAAAATTATATTCAATAAAGATTATCTTTATCCTTCAAAAGAATTATATCCAGAAACAAAAAAGTTGAACATAAGACAACGTTACATTTATAACATCTTAATAATATATATTTAAAAATAAAAACCTTATTCAATTTAAAAACCATAATCATAATACACGTCATAAAAATGAAATAACCATAAACCTAAAATAAATAAGTCCATAGGACAAAAAAAGTTCAAATATTTATATTTTTATTTAAACGATTATTTACCAACAAAAATTAAAAAATTGATACCATTAAAAAAATTTATAGTCGAAATAAAAACATGGATATTAAAAACAGACAATTTGAAAATATTTTTAGAAATGCTTTAATTAATTAATATTGTTCTGAATAATTTAATTAAGTAGGTAATATTCTTTACTTAAAAATTATAAATTAATAATTTTATTATAGGTAATATATTTCTTCAAAAAGAACTGCGTTAATACTATAAATTAACATTTTTACTTTAAAAAACTTGATTGTTAATGCATATTTTATGATTTATGATTTTACATACTAAAACAAAAAATAAGATTTGCCCCTAACAAACTCAGCTTCAGGGGATTGAAGAATAAGTTTATAGAAGGCAACATAAACATATTTATCGTCAACCGTCAGTAAAACCGTACATTATCAGGGTGATTTCCGGAAGTAAATGAACACTTTATTTTATTGTAAAATAAAATACTTTACCTATAAATACTTTTACCCTCCGCAAATTAGTGACTTTGACATTTATTAATCAAAAATCGTCTGTCACTGTCACGCCTTTCTCTATGACAGCTCGATAATAGTTTTCTCGCGATTTATTGCGATGAGTTATACCTCAATTTTTTATATTATAAAATCTGAACGGTTGGCGATAAAATTTTGTATGCACCACGTCAGTAAAGAGTCTTTATCGACTCGCCTGTTATTCGCCTCGCTCGCTTCGCTCGCTCATCTCATAATTTCAGACTCGTCCGATAAAGAATCACTTTACTGCCTTGGTACATAAATAACTATTATTATATTATTGAATTTTAAATAAACTTATTATTATTATTTAAGTGTTTTGCTATAAAATATGAAAACGATTGTTTATATAATGCATTATTATGACTTGGAATAGTAAGATTTCCCTTAAATCTGATATTTATGTTGTGAATGTCGGTTCGAAAACGTATGTGTGAACATCGATTTGGTGACTTATTTATCAGTATTTGGTGATATAGACTAAGGCAAATAGAGATGGCGACGGTTACTCATTGTTAGCCAACCGAACTGTCAATAAGCTTGACTTATTCTTTCATACTTACGAATTCCAAATATTAGGCATGTGCACCAATTTTGGATTTTTTGAGCTTTATCGGCATTAATATTTTAGAAACAGTAAGAGAGGTATCTGATAATGCTAAAGAAGGTTGTTAGGAAATTAATAGGGGGTTGAAAAATAAAATAAAATATAGGGTGTACCCAAAGACTTCTTCCCTTAAATCCCAATCGCAAATTTAAAAGCGTTATGCATTATTGCGGCCCTATCTTTTCTAAAGAAATATAAAGACGGCTTTGAAAAATAATGGAATGGTTTTGAAGAGCATTAAGGCTTTAATTTAAAGTGGTAATGCCATTAGTTTATAAAACATACAATACATGCAATCTTGCGGCTTCAGAAGAATTTTTCTGGTTACTCCAAAAATTAGGAGCATATCAATTTGTTCATTTGTAGTAAAACTAACCATTTTATCGGCTTTACAATGTAATTTTAATAAACGAATGACATTAAAATCTTAATTTAAAACCATATTGGTTTTCAAAACCATTCCATTGTTTTTTAAAGCCACCGTTATATTTCTTTAGAAAAGACAGGGAAGCCATAATGCATAACGCTTTTAAATTGGCGATTGGAATTTAAGGCAAATTTTTTTCGTGTCAATTTTAAAATAGCATAGGAGTGTATGGTATAAAATTGTTGGGAAAATAATGCTCGTTTTAAATATCCTAGTGAACTACCATCGTTCCATTTGGAAAATTGGAGTAAACGTCAAGAAAACAATATTTAATTTTTTAAACGCTTGTGAAACTTAGAAAGTAAATTATTATAACATAATTTTTATTTTCATATACTACTTGACTATAAATTAACAGATTTAATTTGTAGCACTCTAACTCTAGATTGAAAATAAAAAATAAACATAAAAATGTTATAACACGTCAAAGAATGACAAGTGCGGTGTCATTTTACTTAGAACGTTATGCTGAATTCCAACAAGTAAAAATATATAAGATGTTGCATTTAAAATACCAAAGTCAAGGTCACTTCCGGTCAAACCGGAAGTGCTAACCAATTGAAAATTATGCCAATAAATGCAGACTCATCTCTTATGCATAATCTCAAAATTTCATTTTAATATCTATAAATACAGAAAAGTTATACGGGTGAACGTCTTTTGAGAAACACCCGGTATACTTCTAACGTACCATCCACCGTGAATCACCTTATATAATTATTTTATAGGGAAAAGCTAATAGAGACAAGGCCCTGCAGGACTTATCAGTACACCTCATGGAAAAATACATTCCCCTTAACCGAAAATGGCTGATGCTTTTTCCCGAAGGAGGATTTTTAAGGAAACGAAAAGCCGTTTCGCATCGATACGCCGAAAAAAATAACTTTCCAAAATTTGAGAACGTTTCCTTGCCTCGGGTTGGGGCTATGAAGATTATTATGAATACAATAGGACCTCAATCGTCTGTGAATAATAATTCTGCCAGTAAGTCAGGTGAGTAGTTATTCGTTTTAACTAGTTTTGAAACGTGCAATTTAATTTTTTTAATACTTATTACTTACTATAGTCGGCTTCCACTTAACTAGGCGCACGTGACCTCCTGAATCAAATCAGTTGAATCAGAGGTTATGGACAGCTGATTTTCCATAAAATTGAATGTTAATAGGTTAACAATTAATTTAAAACTCAGTCATACTAAAAATGACATAATAACAGTGACGGATCTCGTTCCACAATTAATTTCCCAGGGGTGCGTTCGTGTGGTTGCACACGGTTGACAAAATAGTTTTATATTTCAAAAATTTAATAACTAAATTGATGGAAAATTAGATAAACAATATACCTACAGTAAAACCTTTGACTAGCGACCACCCTTGGGAGTCAAATGTTGGTCCGTAAATAGGGGTGATTGTTTAATAAATAAAAATTAGAACATCAGAATTTCTCTGCATTTTACACATTGTATATAATTTTAAATATTTTTGTGTACATTTATTTTAACTAAACTGATGTATATATATTATTGCGAATTTAGATGAAAAAATTAAACTAGCTTCCTTTATAAAACCAGTAGATGAGCCAGCATGTAATACTATGTAACGTTCTCCCGAACCACTTTTTCGTTTTACTGATTTCACTGAGTCGTCTTGCCATAATTTAGACCCACTTCCATTCGAAAATAACCAAGTTTCATCTAAAAAAACTGCTTTTCTAAACTTTGATTCATAATTTTCAACATATTTTTTTAGAAACTTTACTCGTTCGCTTGCAATTCTTGGTAGTTCGCACAAATATCTTTGGTTGCAGTCCTTTCTATAACGAAATCATAAGCTTTTAATGAGCTCTGACAATGACGTGAGACCTATTTCCGAAACACCTAGTTCCTTCAAAGCATCTTTCAGAGCTGAAAGCGTTATATCGACTTGTGATGCATATAAGTCGTATATAACATTTCTTACATCCATTTTTTTACCTTCCTGTAAAGTTTCAATCTTCGTTTTCCTTGATCGTCGTTGCGTTTTCTTCATTGGTACATTTCTACTACTTTGATGATTCTGTATTGATATTAAACTTAATTTTAGTGCTTCCGATACTTTCTCTTTAATAGATTTGGGATTTAATAACTCGCCGGTTTCAGTAGTATTTTCTTCTTCATTTTTAAAATAATCTATTAAATTGAGAACCATTTCTTTTGCCTGGGGGATGCAGAAAACCTGCAAACCGATTTGTACTCGACATTTTATGTCACAATATTTTTAATAATGACACATTTGTCAAAACTAGGGAGCTTATTCACGACATTATATAATACGGTAGTGTTCTTCGAAACATTTTGATAATTACTGAAAATTAGATGTGCTTCTCTCTCAGATTCATAAATAACCAATAGGTTTATCGCATTTATATTACGGATATCTTTATAATGCCGTTTTAACCTTGGTTTGACCAAGACAACACTATATAAGTTTGTCTATGATAAGTTCATAACGCGCCTAGTTAAGTGGAAGCCGACTATAACTTACTACTACTTATTACTAACTTAATTATGATAAAGTAATCGAAAAAAAAAAGTCTATAAAAAATCTAGTTACACCAACTTGTAAAGAAAAAAAATTTTTAACGAAAATGTAAACTTTATTGGGACATCTTTTTGAATGTCAGAAAAAAATAAAAACCAAATCTTGAAAATTCGGTTCGAAGGAATCCGGAGTTTTTTAAATTTGAAAAGACAACGTTGCAAAATTTAGTCGGGTGCAATTTTTTTCTAATTTAACCATCTCTGTATCTTCGATGATTATGAGATCCCTGCATAAGTGCATGCTTCATATAATATGTGGTGGCCCGCTCTCAACGCAGGATTCCATAACATCTGAAACTACTAAATAAATAAATAAAATAAATACTAAAGTATATAATATTTATAGTTATAGCAAAGTATTATGCCTACAAGTAGTAGTAGTAGTAGTAAATGAGGGGAGGTTCCGAAAACCTGGCAAGTAGACCAACAGCGATCCTTTTTGCCTACCCCAGTGTCTTCCCCCAGTCACACTAACCACCTTGGCCCCCGCCAAAGCGTCCCGACCTCTTTATGAAGTTAAGTTTGTCGCTCCAGGCTAGGGCCGTGATTTCTTCCTTTTGGAGAGCCGCCGATCCCAGGAGCTGGTGCCTGAGTCTTCCCAGGGCCTCACAGGTGCCCGGAACATGCAGCGGGGTCCTCCTCCAGGCATCCGGCACAGATTGCGTCGTCTTCGACACCAATCAGTGTTAGGTGCTTCCTCAGCTTGCAGTGCCCTGTCAGTATCCCAATCAAGGGATTTAGGACACATCGTCTTCTATTTAAAATCCACTCTAGCTTAGCCTTGCCTGGCCAAGCTATAAAGTCCTTAGCTTGTCTGCACCCTTGGATCGTCCGCCATTGCTCCTTAGAGCAGCGTTCAGCCCACTCGTTTAGTGCAGATCCTACCTGCTTTTTAGTTATTCCTATAGCCGGTTCTGGCCCTAGGAATGGGGTCTCAGCGCTACGTCTGGCAAGATCGTCCGCCATCTCGTTACCCTGAACCCCTTGGTGTCCGGGGACCCAGACCAAGTTTACCTCTTTCATTATGCCTACAAAGTAAAATTATTTTGAATTATAAAGGGTTTGTTCGTTCGTTTGAATATGTCAGGGCATATAAAACATAACTCTTTTTAAAAATATATTATGATATTTTTGGATTGCTTGATTAATTTCAAGAATGTTTTATCAAACATATCATATGCTTAAATTTAAAAATTTTGAGGTATTAACGAGTTTTTAGAAATTTGTGTCTTGCGACTCTAAAGTTATGAAATATGATTGTTAAGTAGAGTCAAATTTCTGTAAGAATACGCCGCATCGTGGCTAAATCACCTGTCACTTATGGCACCCTGTTAAAGTCTATTTTACGTTAATATGTTGGCGACAGAGACGGGACTGGGCTAAGTTCTTTTACCATCGCATTCACCATATTTTCAACTTGTACGAGGGTCTTAATGATTTATTAGTATAATGGCTGGCAAAAATAGAGCGGTACTTTTATTTACAATTAAAACATCGAACAAACCCGAACTTAACGTGCAATAGATTAAAAGTTATGGCGTTATTCATTGGTAAAACATAGAACTACATTTTACATGCACTAAACTTACCAATGGAAAATGCTATGAACAACCCTGACAACATACAAGAGTTTCGCCTCCAAATATTATAGCTACGAGCCAATCAAGGGGCAAGCGGTGCGCCTGCGCTTGATCTGCGTTCAATGCTGCGTTGCCATATTGAAATATATAATATAAGGGCACTCTATGAGATAATAAGCACTAAATTTATATGGTAAATGGAAAATTAGCCACTTTAGGGAAAACCGTAAAAGATAGGTATGGGGAACCATAGAATAATTAAATTTGTATAAAAGATGCCCGTTGATAAGCATAAATATATATAGGGGTTGTATTTGAAATAACAGACTTTTAGGACTATTTACGTTTTTAAAAATGTTACTTTTAGAAATTCGTTTAAAAATATCTGACTATTTGTGGCACGCTGTATAATTGAAAGTAATTTTAAGTTGTAGACCTAATGCCTTTCCATAACTCTGTTTTTGAGAAATACTAAAAAGTTTATTAGTTTAGATGCTATAGAATTCTGCATTGAAAGTCGTGTAACCCTGCGATTATATTTCTGTAATTTTTTTTTATATTTAGATTACCAAAGAGAACATATCGACTATATCTTAGACGTTACTGTAGCCTATCCTAAGGGCGTACCGATAGACCTAAGTCACATAGCCTTTGGACACAGGCCGCCATGTAAAACAATATTTTTCTATCGCTTATATCGTTCAAATGAAGTGCCTGATGATGCTGAAGCCATGACAAATTGGCTGTTTCAAAGGTATGTGATTCAATCTAAAAAACTTTTTTTATCAGCAGTGCGGTGAGGTATTGACGCGTTGAACTGTTGTAAATTGTTATTCCTTTATATATTATTGATCTTTGGCCAAAAGTGCTCTTTACCATGATGTGTGAATATGATGGTTTTGTCCGGTGTTGTGAATAATGTTGGTCGAATGAAATATTATATTCGATTGTTTTTCTTTAATAATAATACAGTGTATTAGAATGCATAGTTTTAATTTATAAACCTTTTGGGTGTTTGGGGAGGAAAGGGCAATATTTTGGGAATGTGTTATCAGAGGGTGAAAATAAGAGAAATAAACCAATATGTTTTAGTTCGATTCTCAACCATTTCTGAAGTATAACTGTGCCAAAGAAACCTATAACTAAGCTTAAACCTTGGGTAACAATGGGAATAATTAACTCAATTAAAAAACGGGACCTAATGAAAAAGAAAATAGTAAAAAAAGTAAATATAATGGCAATCGAAATAATACAGTACAATACCTATAGAAATAAATTAAATAAAATTATACAACATGCTAAAAATACCTACTATAAAAATATTCTAAACAATGTACAGGGTGATACAAAAAAAACCTGGGCTATAATAAAAGAAGTTACAAACATTAAATCTAAACAATTAGAAGTAATCTCACAACTGAAGGGGGATAATGAAAATTTGATTAAGGACAACTTTGAAGTTGCTGAATACTTCAATAACTACTTTTGTCGAATCGGAAATGAAATGGCTGCTAAGATTGACAACACTCATAACATAATAAAAGCTGATAAACCGTTCAATCCGCAATCCATGTTTCTAACGCCAGTAGATGACGCTGAACTTATAAAAGTGATTAACAGTTTAAAAAATAAAAACAGTACTGGTCCTGACGGCATTTCTTCAATCGTTATAAAAAATATTCATCAAGTAATTTTAAAACCTCTTAAGCATATCATTAACCAGATTTTTACTACAGCTATTGTGCCCGAGAACTTTAAGGAATCGGTAATAACACCAATTTTTAAGGGTGGAGATAAAGAGCAAAAGGGCAATTACAGACCAATATCTCTTATAAATTCATTGGGAAAAATTTTTGAAAAATGTCTTAAGAGCAGATTAGTAGAGTTTTTGGAAGGATCTAATACTTTAAGTAATGATTAGTATGGCTTCAGAACAGGCAAGAACACTGAGTTGGCTATTTTTAACTTAATAGATCACATAAATCATAATCTAAATAAAGGAAAGAAATGTCTGTCAGTGTTCCTCGACCTGGCAAAAGCTTTTGACACGGTTAATCACGACATACTATACACACGACTAGAGAGAATGGGAATAAGGGGAGTTTGCTTAAGTTTGATTCAAAATTATCTTACAGGGCGGACACAAATTACAAAGGTTAATAATTCTATGAGCACTCCGCTAACCAGCTCAATTGGAGTACCACAAGGCACGGTGCTTGGTCCTATTTTATTCCTTGTCTATATAAACAGCATTTTTTCGCTGAATATTGATGCTAAAATAATTTCATACGCTGATGATACGGCAATAGTATTTGCCGGACAAAACTGGGAACAATTAACAAACGCTGCTTCTAGAGGATTGAGTATGGTTCGTGGCTGGTTGGACAGCAACCTACTTTCTCTTAACCTTATAAAAACTAAGTTTGTCTCCTTTTCAATTACAAGTGCTGGCTTAAATAATTATGAAAAAATTATTATCCATTCTCATGTTTGTCTATCTCAAAACTGTGTTAATTGTACATGCACAGAAAGCATTAACTCGGTGGAATACATAAAATACTTGGGAGTAATGGTAGATCAACATCTCAAATGGGACAAACATGTAGAAATGTTAACAAAAAAACTAAAAAGTTTACTACCTATCTTTTATCAGCTAAGAGATATTCTCACACAACAGCTAATATCAACAGTATATAAAACACTTGTAGAATCGATCGGGGGGGTTCGACGGACAGTACGGTACGACCTCTCAGAGTCTGCCAAAACTCTATTATTAAGGTAATACTTAGAAAGGAAAGAAGGTTTTCCACAAAAATGTTATACAAGGAGTTCTGCTTATTAAATCTCAAGCTTCTATATGTTTGGTGTAGTGTTGTGTTTGTCTACTCGCACCTTAATCCTGATCAAAACTTGGTAGCTCACCGTTATAGCACTAGGAAAAAAAATAACAAGGAAATGTCACAAAATTTTGTTCCTACAACATTTGGACAAAAGTTTGTATCTTTTAATGGTCCCAAATTTTTCAACAAATTACCTCTTAAAATACGCATGATAGATAAACCTAACAAATTTAAAATAGCAGTCAAGGGCTTCATTACTTGTAATCAAGATATATTCCTATAAACTCACTCTTTATATCTATACAAGGTAACTCTCCCACTGATCCCCCTTCCCCCACTGCTTTCCTAAAATATAATAAAGTCATTTATGCGTGTCAGCTTCGGCCGTCTCAGCCTTGCCATATACAGTGTATCTTCTTCAGAATATCGTTGACAATCCACTTATTACTCTGTCCAACTGCGTTGCAACACTATGAATTTGTTCATTAAAAACTATTTCGATGGAGCACAACACAAATTTATTTATTTAAATTTAGGTGCTCCTCTTTATCAACTATTGCTATATCTCTAGTGTTAAACAACGTTATAATATATAACAGTAGTTTTAAGATTTCTAATGTAACAAATTTTAGTAATATATTTGAATTTGAATTTGAATTTGAATAATCGGTTCTTTTATATTGAAATAATGAAGGAAGCTTTAGTTTTAAACGTCCGATAAATTTTGATTGGTAGTTTTGACATGCATAGTTGTCAGTTAGCTTCATATTGAGCGTATCGACTTGAACCAAGATTTTCATACTTACAATACCCCACACATTCGCCGACATGATAATCGTGTATGGTTACTGTAACGATAGTGCGATAGCGCAGTTAATGAATATCGACGTCGTTTTCCAAATCGAAGAGTTCCTCATAAAAGAGTTTTTCAAAAAGTATTTGCAAGTGCTCAGGAAACTAGAATGTTTCCAAGCGTGAAAATTGTTTCTGAAAGAGTGCAGGGTCTAGATGTGGAAAATGTTCTGGATATTGTCGCAGAGAACTCAGGTATAAGTACGAGACGGGTTGCTAATGAACTTCATATACCATCACATCTAGCCGTATGGGAGTCACTTAGAAAAAAAAACGGTTTAAAACCTTTTCACGTTCAACCCCTTCAACATCTTCTAGATTTCAAGGGTACAATTTTGTAAATGGATCCATTAAAATCGAAGTCTGCACAAATACATTTTATTTAGCGATGAAGCTCAGTTCACTCGTGATGGAATTTATAATTGCCACAATGAACATCGGTGGTCAGATGAAAACCCTCATGCTACATTTGAACCAAACGTTCAACATCGATTCAGTATTAATGTCTGGTGTGGAATGCACAACGACCAGTTGTTTGGTCCAATTGAAATGGATCGACCATTTGATACACATTTTGGATGATGTTCCGTTAAATATTCGACAACGAATGTACTTCCAACATGATGGAGCCGTACCTCATTTTATTCTCCGTGTGCGAAATTTCTTGAATTATCGTTTTCCTAATCGCTGGATTGGCAGATGTGGTCCGCAAGTTTGGCCACCGAGGTCGCCAGACTTAAACCCGCTTGATTATTGCCTTTGAGGATGGATGAAATCGCTAGTATATGAAACACGAGTGTAAACGAGAGAAGCACCTTGTTTTAAGAAATTTGTGAGGTGGCCACATATTTTTATGCCGATTACCTGCTTTGCTTATTGGGTAACCTAAATATTCATTTGACATTTGCCACGTGACTACTTCATTGGCGGGAAAATTGTAAAAATATAATTTGTGAAAAAAATTAGATGAGATATCGAAAAAAGTTATTGGAAGGTGTTCAGATTTTAAATTTATCTTCGTTTCATGCAAATATTCGAAAATAATTTTTTTTACAGGGGCTGACTATGGTAAAAAGTCTTGTAATTTATTTAAACCGTTGACTTTAAAGCGTCCCTCTTATGTTAACTGATGTGTGTTTCGACCTATGAGCACAATTTTTTTTATTTTGTAACTTACAGAACGCCCTGACTATGGCCTTCTAATGCTGAAACGCGGAAGCTCAATATATTACTTTGAAAAGAAATATAGGACTGATTTCTATCCTCAATAATTAATTATGTCCATTCTGGAGAGCAGTTACGACTTCGTTTTGGTATATTACATTATGTTATGGTTCCAGATATGTATTAAAAATGTTGTGTTTCTTGTAAACAAAAAACTATTGATTCTAGGCATGTTTACTCGTTTATTATAATAGTTATAATGTTTATAGAGAATAACTACTTTTGTTCACGATTGTATGTTCTTACTGAAATAACTGTATAACTGAATAACCTGAAATAATAAATAAATTTACGATTATGTTATTTCTAGGTGGGAAGAAAAAGAGAAAATGCTGCAAATCTACTACGATACCGGAATATTTCCCACAGAATATTGCCTGACAAAACCTCAGGAACCAAAACTAGTCGTCCACGATTACTTAAGGTTTCTTATCTTACATATCTTTTTTATTATTTCGAGTTATATACATGTAAAGATGTTTCTTGCCGCGTACCAATTTTGTCTACATTTTTTGGTTTACTAGCAGTATGAGATTCCATACTTGGTTATTTTGATAAGGTACTATTTGTGACATTTTTTTTTTAAAAGGCATATTGCCAGGTTTCAGAAAGTCTGACTATTGAATAGGTTATAGCGATGGCATGCTGTGGAATTTCAGTATCTACTGTTTTAGTTACAGCATCACAATAAATTTAAGGAGGTCAGCATTTTTAGAACAAAAAAAATGGCGAAAACGTTTTGTTTTAACATTGCTTTCACACGGTAAAAAGTTAGGTATTGTTGTACATATTAAAATTAATTTTATGATCTTTATTAATAGATCTTTCATCTTAAGGGGGGATCTTAAAGGATACGTATCAACGTAGCTATGGTTGAACAAAAAGATACCGAGGCAAAATTACAACAAAGTTAACATATAAACTCTAAAAAAGAAGTTCATTGAAATGTATTTTAAAAACTATAATAAGCTTTTAATCTAGAGAACTCGCAGAGACGTAATCTAAGCCCCAAAACATATAATTCCTAGACTATTAAATAATTGCGGGCTAACGTTTGTGTAATAGAAAATAATGGCAACAAACTGTCTGAAAATGTACAAAAATATTCCTTAAAACCAAATTTTGATTTAATTACCTAAATCAAAATCGGAATGGGACAGCTCTGTGAGTTTCCTAGGTTACCGAGTGAGAGAATAACAGACAGACTGGTCGGAAAGAGATAAGTCGATGCTTAAGGTCATTCTATCTAAGGTGTAGCACATATTTAAGGTTTAGATGCAGCGGGTTGTTTGAAGCGTATCGTCTGATGTACGAGACTCTCGGCCACGACGGCCATATTGTTGTGTTTATGCGCAATGCGCATAGACTAGTGGATACAGAGAGCTTTCGACGAGCATTCCCACTTGCTAGGTTGCGCTACGAAATATCCTAACGCGCGCGGCGGCGCTACAATACGAACGAACGTTTATTTTGGCGGTAAGTTTTGAATGTTGTCGTTATTCTTACTGAGCTTGAGAAACTAACACTAAGGAAAATTTTGGTTTGGGTGTGTCAATAAATTAGTAATAAAAAAGTAAAATTTCAACGAAAGCTTCCTAATATTTTCTTTTTGTACATCTGTTTACTAACTTAAGAAATGAGAAACGTCGGTTTTGGCAAAACTGATGTGATTAGATAAACTTTGCATCAAACATTACATACTGATCAATAACAATTTCAGTTTTTGAAGCAAAATAAATAATTGGAAACAAAAATTTTACACAAAATTGCATTAAGATTACAAATGAAGTAAAGGAAAATGGTTTTACATCTATGTATAAAAGTTAATCTACGAGGGTTGATCAAAATTTTCAAGAATCTGGCAAAAATAAAAATTGTATTAGACTGTCAAAATTTCGTATAGAGGCTAAAAATGCCCAAATGAACAACTTTGTCAAATAAAGTGTTTTGATATTTTGATAAATAAGGGCATTTTTGAACCTATTTTATTAAAAATGTCAAATTTGACAGGTAACGCAAGTCGTGCAGCTTCTTCAGTATACGTCATTTTTGGTTTTTAGGTAAGCAAAAACTAACTGCTTTTTCAATTTTTACCTATACCTAATAATAAAAAAAAATCCCATTTGATGCGGACTTTCTTGCGGACACTGTATGTTCAAAAAATTTCAATCAAAGGAAAAATGTACCATTTGGCAGATGTGTTTATATTTTTAACTGTTGTCCTCACTCGGCATTAAATTTTGTAATATCGATTCCGTCAACAATAATTTATTACAAATTTAATTACATACAATGTCATATCATATTAATGACTTAATAATAAGAGAGATGCTCCTTGGGCGTGTTAGATTCGCTGGTTTTAGATCGATCCGGATCGATCTCTCTGATCTGACCTCTGTGTTCGATTGGCAAATGATCACTGTTCCCCACTGCCGTCAAAGTGATCCCAAGGGAACCTGGAAAATTGCAGAAACACCAAAATCAGATCAGTTGTTTGTTTTGTTTACTTTATGCTTTTGGAGGTTATGGTTTCCATTCTGTCTCTGTTTTTAGATTTCTGTTGGGTATTTATTAGTAGGTATTCTTTGATTATGTATTTTTTTTTCAAGAAAATTAACTGTGGTGTAGAAGTAGAAATGGATGAATTACGTCTTTTTGAACCCATTTAGGTAAATAATAATATATCCTGTGTGCGAATGAAAAGAGTGAAAATAAAATATGTTAAAGTTGTTTCACTTTATTAAAATACTACTACGCTACTCTCGAATAATTTTTGAACATGAAATGATGTTGAGTCAAAATCGAAACCCAAACGAACGACTGACATAAAAATACGTGTTTCACCTCGGATCACTGAACTGATTTTTAAAATCAGATCGATCCAAATCTCTGTGCCGATCGAACTCGCCTCTTAAGATTTGACCGAAAACACCCGATGCCACCCGACAAGTTGGAAATGGTCCTAGAAAGCTTTCTGTATTCGCTAGTTCAGAGCAACGTGTGGCAACAGAAACGAATATAACATTAGTTATTCTGTCAATATGATTTCTCGTCTATTGGAAATTAATACGAATTGTTAATTGAGGAGATAAAAAAGACAGTGCAATTTTTGATATGGAACCTAAAGAACCGGTGCTAGTTTCTTTTTCTATATAAATCACTAGGTTATTTTCACTACTTAAAAGCAATTACAGCATATCATACCCTTCCTTTTCCAAAAAATATTAACAGTTGCTGCTAAGACGACTTTATTATTCCCAACTAGCATCAAAGTTAAAGAAACCCTCACTGATTGACACTGTTACTATGTTTAGGTAAAAAAATTGTAATTGATACCAAATAACTTACTATGAAGTTTAAGCCTCTAGTAAGTCAGAAAAATTAGTGGAATTTGTGTAACACCTACCTGGTTTTGTGACCATATAGGGCCATTACTTTGTGGTAAGTTTCAGGGTTGCCAGAACCGTGTCGCGTCAATGTTTAGCTACTTGTATAACACCAAAACTTTAAAGTAAAAAATAATTGTCGCCATAACGACAAAAATGTGACTTTTAAGACGGCGTGACTACAAAGTGTTTTTAAAGGTACCCACAACAACATAGGGACAATAAAAATACCATACAGTTAGCCACTTCTATGTAACATTGTAAAGTAACCGATTCGTAAGCGTTTCTGTGTTTTCTTACTATAAAGTAATTTTTAGGTAATAAATTCTACTATAGAGTAAAATAAACTTTAAAGTAGAATTTTTTGTGAACTCGCGACTGCCGCCATTTTATAGAAAAAATGGGACGCCATTTTTGGAAACATTTTAATTTGCGTAAAAGTACACAATATACGTCCTATATTATCTGTTTAATAACAAAAACCTTTATTTTTTATGGTTTCTAATTATTAGAGACCTTTTAAAACTGCTAACTCCTTAAAATATTTTTCCTATTTTAAGTATTTTTTTCTTCATGTGGCTTTATTTTGAGTGGGCGTAGTTATTTTTAGATTTATCATAATTAATTTTCACAGAAAAATTTTATGCGTTTTTATTTTACGAAAAATCAAAGCCTAAATATTGATATTATTTTAAATGATTAGGTAAACAAAATAATATAAATCGACATATTGTGAAGTTGATAAAGTATATTATTTAGAGACGCAAACACAAGATACAATATTTTAGTTGAAGGAAAGAGAGACCAAATAAATATCTTCAAGGTTTAAAAGGCATGATGGGTAAAAGTCTCATTTTGGTTGAAATTACCATACATTTACGGTTTCGCGACGTTCCTGAAACGGTCTCGCAACGTAAATTTTACAGTTCCGGTAACGATACAGGCACGTAAACGTTACTGCAAAATCTTTCCCCATTTTGGTAACAACGTGGTGAAGAAACGGTGCCTAAACGGTTCCCGATACTAGTAACAGCAACTTTAAAGTTCTTTATGTAGTCGAGGTTACGTAGCGGCGACTAAAATTGCTAGTTGGGTTGTTCCCCATTTTTTAAAATGTTTAAACATACAACTTCTCCTGGTTGCTACCTGAATACTTATAATCGTCGCGTTCTAACACTACAAGGACACTATCACAAAGATGCGTTTGTCCGCTGCAAGGCGATACCTTTAGGCTTACTTCTATACAAACCCTTATCCATCCAAGTTTTGTTCTGCCGGACATACATTCGGACCGATACAAGAAATGGCTGAAAATGGCGGTTTA
This sequence comes from Polydrusus pterygomalis, assembly GCA_963969555.1. Taxonomy (NCBI): domain Eukaryota; kingdom Metazoa; phylum Arthropoda; class Insecta; order Coleoptera; family Curculionidae; genus Polydrusus; species Polydrusus pterygomalis. The sequence continues at coordinate 39,709,173 of OZ018379.1, forward strand.
TTGTGTTATTTTGACAAGATTCGAGGCATCGTTCAATCGAGAGCGCGCCGGGTAAATCTTTGTCCGTTGCTGTCGACTGATCGGAGCTGTTATGACTAGGGCTGGGTAAAAATTCGATATATCGATATTTTTATCGATATATCGATAAACTATATTTAAAAAATAAAATATCGATTTATCGATAATATCGATATTTATCGATATATCGACTATATCGACTATATCGATATTCTATTGGAATATCAATATCGTCCTTATAACACATTTAAGGACCAATATTTAATTTTATCTTTTTATTCATGTTTTTATAATAATTAGAGTCTCCCTTTGAAATGAAGGTACGGAGTTTTACAGGGCACATAAGAAAATATTGATATACAGTGTCACCAGTAAAGTCCGCATCATATGGGATTTTTTATTAATAGATATAGCTTTATTCAAAATTTGACTTTGGCATCAAGTTCTGCTTTGATCGTTGGCATCAAGTTCTGCTTTGATCGAGATGAAAATTAAGCAAAAAAATAGTAGTCACGTGATTCGCATTATCTGTCAAATTTTAATTTTTTCCAAAAAAATAATTCAAAAGTGAGGTTATTTTTAAAAATATCGAAAAAAGTTATTAGAAAAAGTTTTTTTAAATGCAGCTTCTAGCCCACATGCAAAATTTCAGCTGCATAAGATAATTTTGATTTTTCTACCTATATTTTGTAAATAGCACCACTTTTGCAAAATAAGACTTAACGCAACCTACATAAAACATTAGTTTTGACAATGCTTTATTTCAGATACACTTTCTTTAAAGTAGCGCCATAATAAATATGTGTTTTTTTACAAAATCAAAATTGGGCTATTAAAATTCGGTCGCATGTGATGCAAAGTTTATTTGTTTTTGACCCTGTATAAGGTAACTTCATAAAATAAGTATTTTTGAAAACGTAGTTTGTGTCTAAAAGTAATACACCTTAATATTAAGATAAAAAAGAACACAGTGTCTTCAGTAAAGTATTTTTTAAGTGGAAAATAAATTTTAGTTTAACAACGTAAAGTTTATCCTTTTTCAACGATTTAATTTAAAACCCCTATATTATAATTTATTATTAAGCTATGCCATAATAAGGTTTTTGTAGAAAAACAACGTTTTCTAATAACGTTTTTCGATTTTTTCAGAAATAACCCCACTATTGAATTATTTTTTGGAAATAATTAAAATTTGACAGATAATGCGAATCCCATGACTACTATTTTTTTGCTTAATTTTCATCTCGATCGAAGCAGAACTTGATGCCAAAGTCAAATTTCGAATAAAGTTGTTAATAAAAAAAATTCCATATGATGCGGACTTTACTGGTGACACTGTATTTATAATATAATATTTTTATGTTTTTATCGATATATCGATTAACGATATTTAAAAAATAAAATATCGATATATCGATATTTAAAAAATAAAATATCGATATATCGATAAGTATATCGACTATATCGATATTTTTTAATATCGATATTCGATATTGGAATTTCAATATGACTGCTCTGTTTTTTCGCAGTTATTAGAGAGCGTGAGTGATTTGTTCAAAAATTTTAAGATTTCAAATGCTAAAAGAGTATAATATTTATTTATTTTTTCAAAATTAAAAAAAAAATCTATTTTTAAAGCATTTACCTCCATTTTCTGAATTAATGCTTTTCGTGATCAATTTTAAAAGTCACTAAGTACAATGTTACCTCCCTTAAATTTGTTATGTGTTTCGTATACTAGACACTGAAATGTTAGGGCTGTTCCTGGGTTATAATAATGTAACGGGATATAGAGTAATTAGTGAGATAGAAGGTTGTAATATATTTTTTATTGTAAATGATGTTTGTACGTATTTAAGGTATTTTGTGGTAAAGCTGGGCGTTGAATTTAAACTACTGTCGAACGCGTCCTCAGTGTTTTAAAAACATGCCGGGTTTCTTAGTGTGGTTGATATTTTTGTAACTATGTCGTTTCATATGATTTTGACATGTTCCGAATTTACCTTGTCGGGAGTTGAGACAGTACCTACTAATTTCCCTAAAAAAGGAACAATTATTTATAAGTAGGTATCTTTTGTATGAAAAACCTGATTTAAATATTGTTGCCTTGTAGTTTTTTAAAATAATCACTGTTTTATAATATCATTTCTAATAATGGTTTTGGAATTTTTCCTTTTGTTCCTATTTCTGTAAACTATTATGACTGTAAACAAACAGAGCTTTTTAAATTAGTGATTAGGGGATCACTGTTTTTCACGAACGCCAGCGCTGGCTATCGCCCTTAACAACTTAAGCCTACCCTGGTCTTTATTTTTTGTTATGTTAGCATACTCAGTACAGTTGACGACATGAATTCGTACACCACCTATACATAAATCAATTACAACAAAATTGGGTAAAACGAGTTTCTCACTTTGCTGCTTATACCTGGATATAACACCAGCTATATACATAGCTGTAAATTATTGTATGTACGATTTTTACCATACGCATTAAATATCAAACTATATAAGTATGAAAGAAAAAAATATTTTTTTTATTGATACCCTATTTTGCTTATTTAAAGTACGCCTCAGCGTGTTTAAATCCCACTTTCAAAAACGCGCGTGTTTTAAAGTTACCATGGCAACATCAACAACCCGTGAAACGTGAAGTCTAAATATGTCAACTTTTTAATTATTGATTTAACAGAATTACCTTTTAACGTCAAATAAAATATTTTTTAAGCAATAGGTACACAACTGTGGAGGACTTGAGGTAGGAGGCCGATCGCAATGCATTGGATTCGGTCCCAAATTAGCATCGGCTATTCGAGTCGCCGTACGATGGCGCTCGTGTTCGAAGTGGGCTATCAAATAAATGGTTTCTTATTGACGCGATAACTATTTTTATTTAAATTAGTTCCTTAAGGAACAAATAAGGACTTTTATATGAATTTACACTTACTTTGTTATACTTATTAGTAAACTCGGCCTGTATAAAGTTCCAACGATGCTTGGTTTTTAAAATACAGGGTATTAAACATTCTAGCTATACCTTTGGAGCTAGAAAGATACTTATTTGGCTGCGTTTCCTCTCTGAAGAAGATCCTGTCTTACACTCCGACACAAACCAAACTCTACTTTTATAAATTGTACCATTATTCATTATAAATATGGAAATCAATTACAATACAACTATATTTGTCTTGTCTTGTCTTCAAACGTTATTTGTTATTTCGAAAATAAAATGTCAATTTGTCAAAAGTAAAAGTAAAAAACGAAGAAGAAGAAGACGACACCAGCCCACTTGCGACGCGAGAGCATCTATCGGCCAATAGCGAACTAACCAAAAAACCGGGACAGAATTTGAAAATACTGCCATTGTCGATCGGCCTCCTACCCTCTAGTTCTCCATATACACAACCAATGTCAACGGTAACAACAATGAATCTTATGTGACAGATTGAAAGTTATTTTTTGTTCTCCTCATTTTCATGACAACGACAGGTATATCACATCACGAATTCGACCATTTCACTTACTTACTAAGTTATTATTTCCATTTTTTGTAATATAAATACCAATAAGTGTACCAATAAAAAAAAATAATGTAAAGTATTCGTGGATAACTGGTCTTTAAAACACTTGCTCTATTTCAAGCACTCCGGCTGCGCCGTTGTGCTTGCAAAATCGCGCGTGTTTTAAAGACCTTAATATCCACTTATACTTTAATATACTAATTTAAAACTGGTCTCTAAGGCGGAATTCACACCAAAGCAATTGTCAACAAGCAATAAGCGATGTGCGATCTGAGTTGCCTTGTTGCCTATACCGTACTGCTTATAAACGCTTTGTATTGATTGCAACTTGTTTGCACTGAAAGATAGTGATATCGCCTTAAAAATATTGCCTGACAAACGGCGATCTGTATCGCAAGCAATATTTAGGTTGTGTTGCTAGTTGCGAATTGCTTCGAAATGTCTGAAGAAAAACATAATATTTTGTTTGTGCAAAATATGGAAAACTATCCCTGCTTGTATGATTATGCAAGAAACGACTCCTTCTTGCAGATTATTGGAGAAACAAGTCTTAGATTGAGAAACTGTCTTTATTCATCCTGTAGAAACTTTTAAATATCTCAGGATCTAAATTCATTTCTTTAGCAACCGCATTCACTAAATGAACTATACTTTGCAAATGAAAAGGTCGCACCCAATACCGACGTTTCCTTTTCTTGCCCTTCGTATTTTTCGTAATATTTAAAACGCAATCACTACATTACACACCGACATTTTGGATGTCTACTGAATATTTTATCGAGTCAATGTGAAGACAAACGTGATGCGATATTGCCTATCGCTTGTTGCTTGTCGCTCATTGCATGTTGCCAATTGCTTTGGTGTGAATTCCGGCTAAGTTGACAATTTTTAAAATAAGTGTTGAAATAAGACAACTAAATTTCATATTGTTACTCAAGACTCTTCGCCACTGTGTCGTATGTGCTGTTGTCATTATTAGAACTGAACCTGAAATAAAAAAGCTAATTGTAAACATATCAAAATAAAAGTTAAATCGTCAAACGATGCCCCTAATCTTAAATTTTGTGGTCTGTATTCTAAACCCTATTATTGAATACGCAGTATTAGTTTAATAATTTGTTAATATTTTTAACTATAATACTATACAGGTTAGAATACAAAGGCTATTTAAGAAATTATATTTATTAATCCTACTTATAAATATGTGTAAATATTGAAAAGTCTTTGTTGGAGTTTAGTTATTAGTATATGATTTAGAATAATTAGTACTCTATGTCGATTGTGATATTAGTCAATGGGTCAAATCAAAAAACCTATTTATTTACTCAAAATTTCGTGTCTTTGGGACGAATTTACTGAAAAATACTGCCATATTATCACTTTTCTTCAAAGATGTCATTAGAGGCGTCGTGATTGTATAGTCAATGAACCCTTTATTTTATTTTAATATTCTTTAGTGTGTCTGTCTTTTTACAAATGGGAAAGTTCTGTTTTATCAAACTCTTAAAATCTGTCTGTCAGGTTGCTTTATGTTACCAGTCAGTTTAACTTGTCTTTATTGTTAACGACCCTTACTAATTAAAACGGTTGGCCAGCTCACCACCCAGTCTGGCGCTCAGTTAGAGCCACATCGAACCTTTGGATATGATATACACTATTGGACAAAAGTAGCGCAACAAAGTGCTGTTATTTCTTTGAATTTGAAAATTTAATTATATGATTGTGATCCCCAGCTAATTTTAATGAAATATGTTCCCCACAATATCAGTAATATTTCACAATATTTTGGTACACTTTAAACAAAATAAAGGTAGAGAAATATTTATAATTATAAAAATCGACGAAATGAAGTGCGACATAAGTAAAGCAACAAATTGTGTCAACAGTATTTTATTTTAGATATTACGATGAAAGAACATTAACACATTTAATAATTACAATAGCCAGAAGTATTATATTAATAATTAATAGAATATCCATTATTATTTATTACTTGCCGACAACGTCGCGGCATTGAATTAATCAATTTTTGAAAAGTATTTTCGGGAAGATTTGTCCAAACTTCATTGATTTTATTTACCAATGTTTATTTGGAAATAATTGTGTACGTATTCCACATTCTACTTCCTCCCATAGATATTTAATGGGGTTAAGGTCTGGGGATTATGCCGGCCACTGCAAAACCCGAACGTTATTTTCTTGAAACCACTCTTGAACAATTCGTGTAGAGTGTTTTGGATCGTTATCCTGTTGGAAAATAAAATGCAACGGCATTTCCCACTCTGCATAAGGCAACATTACATTTTGCATTATATCTCTATAGACAAATCGATCCATGGTGCCATTAATAAAGCTTAAAGGACCCACCCCATTCCATGAGAAACAACCCCATAGAAAAACATTGCCTTTACCATGTTTAACTGTGGGTGTAACGTATTTGGGATTAAACCTTGTGTTGATTGGCCGTCTTACACGCTTCATTCCATCAGAATTGAAAATCTTATAACGCGTTTCATCGCTTAGAAGAACTTTTTTCCACTCGTCTACTGCCCAATTTAAATGTCGACGTGCAAATTCAAGCCTAGCCACTCTATTTCCTTGCCGAAATAAGCGGCTTTTTAGCCGGGCGTCTACTAAATAGCTTGGCGTCTACCAACCTTCTTTGCATTGTCCCTGGACTAACCATAATTCCGGGATTTCAGCAATAATTCTAGGTGCAGACAACCAAGGATCGTTTTAAGACATTCTTTTAATACGTTTGTCTGTCCAAATTGTTGTTTTTCTCGGTCTTCCCGATTTTGGTAGTGTGGTGTATTTCCACAATTGCTCTTATAAGTAAAACGACGTAGTTGTTACTCACAAACGTTTATTAGTCTAGTTCTACATAGTAAGAGGTAGGACACATGGTTTATCAACTATATATAATGACCTGATAGTAAGGTGGGGGTTTCCGGTTGGGAAGTACAACTATAATCAAATGAAATCAAATTCAAATATACATATAACAGGTAGATTCTCAAAATGTCCCCTTTCATGGTAACTTGAAATTATTTTGGATAGGCTGTATCTGGGTAAAACAAACCGTCCTGAAATTGTGGCTTGTATTGTACCTTCCAAGTGCGCATTTACTATTCTCTGCTTTAATTTTTTCGCAATTGGAATACCTCTTGGCATCATTAATCCAGCACAGAAATATTAGTTAAACATAAAATAAACTCGGCAATTTTTTTTTAACCTTTTACTTCCACTAACACCTTTGTTTTTTAGAAAAATATTAAAAATGTTGCTTTACTTTTGACGCATTACAATACTGTATTTGAAAGTTTACGTCAATATCAGTTCATTTGTTTTGATTGATTGGGAAAAAGCTGTTGCCGTCGATAACAGCAGCCTACTTTGATATTTAAGACACAATGTATTTAAATACGATATCATGCATTTACTATTATAAAATCGAGATTTCTTTTAGTGTTTTCTTATAAAAAAATAGAAGTAATTTTTTGTTTGCACCTATACCTATACCTATTAAAATAAATCTCAATAATAAAAATCTTCCTAGAGTGTTACAAACCTTTCCTAGAAACGATTAAAAAGACGAGACGCCGCAAAAGCAGGAAATTTGAAAACATGAGATCTGACATGCTTACTAACGTCATTCCGTTAATCGCACAATTCTTTTATTTGCCACTCTTGAGATTGATTATATCGTTATCTTTGTTTCCATAACTTGAATAGACAAGAACAGGAGATTAGACGCGAAATATTATTCAGGTAGAAGCCAGCCGCGGGTCGACATTTAGTCCAAATCCCTTCGACTTGTCAATTATAACGATAAGTTTTATGGTAAATAGGACTTTATTATATAAAATTAGGTTTTGATTTGGCCCTTGTGTTGAAAATATTGTCATTTAACACAATTATTGCTTCTTTTTTTGCCGAATTTACACATGCACAACTTTGTCGTTAAGCCTTTTAATTAATACAGGGACTATTTTTAACCAAAATATATTTTTTAATAAACAAAGTAGGTACCTAATATAAATTTAAAAAAAATGTTTATATAGAGTTAAATAAGAAATTTGCACAGTTTATATTTGTCATAAATATAAGATAGTTCTTGTATTTTCTTGATCAAACATTTGAAAAAAATTAACTCTGATCTAATCTTCGCTATAGAAATCTGAACCAGTTCTATCAAAAACTATTTAAATATTTTAGAAATTGGTTGTCTTATGAAATAAAGTAAAGTTCGTATAGAAAGCTTACAACTATAAGAATGAGATTGGAGCTTTGTCACGTGTCACATCGCAATACAAGCTGTAAACCCATGTTCACTTGTTTGTTCGGGTTGTCGATACTTTTAAAAGAATGGGTATTTTTGCATTCTTCTGCAAGTAATTTTTTCACTCTCCTGAGTATTTTATCACGTTTAGCAACTTTGTGAAATATTTACTAGGTATTGAATATTGTGCAAAATAAATTCATTGATTACATTAAATTACATTTCAGCAAAGTTGATCATTGTCGCATAAACTTAATGAATAACCAGAAGATAAGACTTAAGGCTTAAAAATTAAAAAAAAATTACAGATATATTATGGCTCTGCAAAATATTTCTGATTTTTCATGTTTTGTAAATAATGCTTGTTTAGGTATATATGACAGATCCAAGATTTAAACCGATGCACGTATTCACTCTTAATTTTAACGTTAGGACAAATTTACCAATTTGTCCCAGTATTGGGCGTTTTCACACTAGCCGACACGATACCGACACGACAACGACAACGACAACGACACCGGTGGACGCGTAATCGCATGTAAGTAAAGGGAATGCTTTCACACTTGCCGATATATCGTTATCGTGTCGTTACAGGCGCCGACAGGTCGGCGAGCAGCAAGCGCTCCACTCGTGTCGTTGGCGGTTTTTCCTTTTCCTAGTTGTTTCTGTTCTGGTTTTTTGATTTCGTCAATTAACTTGCTCAGCACATGGTTAAATGTTTCATGACTCATTCGAAAGTAGTCGAAAAATTTGTCAGAATCCTTAGTCAATATCTCAAAAAGAGTGTAATAGGTGCCGTGTAAGTAGCGCACCTTTATTATTGGATGTATCAAAAATTTTCTTTGCGGTCTTCGCTTTTTGAGTCTTAAATGCAATAAATGTCGCAAATACAATTTATTAACAGGAGCCATGTCTGCGAATACCGGCACAACACACACGACAGGGATGGCTGTCGCCAAATGTGAAAATACTCGCCGATTTATTGTGTCGGTGTCGCTACCGTGTCGTGATCGTGTCGGTATCGTGTCGGCTAGTCGACACCGACACGACAACGGCACTAGTTCTTCACTATGGCCGGAATGCCGTTAAGTTTTATGATTATCATTTATTTTGTTCCAAAAACAGTGTTTTGCCTACACAAATTTGATTAAATTAAGCCATTTAAATTAATTAACCTTGGTGTTTTGACGAATAAAACCAAACACTACACCAATTATGTAAAATCGGCGATGACACGAGTGGGGTGGATGCTCCTTGACGGCAAGTATGCGCCATAGATATTTACCTTTAGATAAGCAAACAATAATCACGAAAGTGGCAGATTTATGGCCTCGCGCATGTAAACAAAGCTAGACACTATAAGACATGCGCACTGCAACATTATCGTTTGACGAATGGGAAAATAGACAGGTCCGGGCTTTACAATTTAAATTCTTGTCAAAAAATTGAAATTTCTTCTCAATTTTGTTGATCAGGTTGGGAATTAAGTTAGTGATTGCTGGCATTTTTAGTAGTTGCAAATCTATCAGATTTTGAGGATAGATTGTTTTGTAAGGTTTTGTTTCTAAAATTTGTTAAAAAATTATTCGTCGTGTTTTTAGTTTGAAAAGGAAAGGAACAAGTCAGTTAAACTATAGTCTTAGAAAATCGAATATAAAAACAAACAAAACCAGTAAAATAACCAATCTTCGATGTTATTTCGTACCTAACCTCAAGTCACATATTAGTTGGTGTATAACTTGTATTGATTTTTCCAATTTGGCAAAAACTTGGGTACGTGTAAAACATTTTCAAGCACAAATTTCTTGTTCAAGAATTTGAAAAAGTTTTTGCCCGAGAACTTGACCGGTGGAGTAATATGAACTACCTAGGTATTCACATTTTTTCTTTTATATAATATAAGTATAGAGAAAAGTGTATTTTAAACGTTTTGAAAATTGCAGGGCTGCAAATAAAATAGGTATACCAAGACATGCATCGGGATAATCTGTCTTGGTGTTGGTTTGTCTTTATTTTCATACCTTATTTGTGTAGCCTAGGCCTAGTTTGATGCGTTTAAATTGATCATAATAAAATAAAGTTATATATCAAGATACATCACTACTCCATACTTACTGAAAATACGAAATACCAGGTATTTTACCCCTATTTGTGTAATAAAATCATACAACGGCTGCTAGACATGGTTTATATTCCAATCCGAGTCATTTAAAGCACAAACGCAATTCACTAAACTACACAAAAACTAGAAATCCGTAAATATTAAACACCCACAATCCACAATATCAAAGAAAACTACAAGGAATCCATAAAGAAACCTTAAAACACAACAACAAAAATGGCGGCTGAGCCGGTTATGGAGTGTATTTTAAGCATTTCGCTAAAGAAGGACATGCCGATAACACGAGGTTTGTGCGCATGCCCGATGCTGCTCAGAGGGAAGGCAGCTGACTGGCGAGTCATGCGCTCGGACGTATTTTTTCACCCATAAAACGTAACTTTTGTTTGCACAGGAGATAAGCTGTACGTATCTAAAGGTAAATATCCATGTTCTGCCCCTGCAACGACGATAAGTCGGTAAGCGTCCACCGGCCATTTGTGTCCGTGTCGTTGACGTGCCAGCAGGTGTGAGAGCCCATTCTTGTAAATCATTCCTGCTATTTAAATTCTTCCAAATTCGTAACTTTGTCGTGGCTGTTAATTCTGTAATGTCATTTACTCAAGTTTTGGAAAAAAATATATGAGATTAATTATTATTATTATTATTAAGGTGGGAGTTGGGAGTATCAACATGCTTGCCAACCTATAACCCATTTCGCGTATATTTATTTAATTTTTCTAGCTTTTACACAAAATTTAAATAAAATCATTTTATAGGTAATAATTGATATATTAAATAAATATCAAGGAATTTCATTAAATATTTTAGGAGAATGGTATAGCGAAAAATATCGGGTAAGATTTTTTTTAACATTACACTTATTCACATACACTTATTAATTCTATTCTAACTATATAATTATTCCAAAATTAGCAATAAAATGAATAGATATTTTTGTTATATTATGTCAGATATTACCTAAATATTGTACCGACGATATTGATTTTATTTAAAGGTTAGTTAATCTAATAATAAACTAAAAAAAGCAACGCGAAATAGGTTATAGGTTGGTAATGGATTAAATGACGTTGAGAATGCCACCTTAATCGCTAACCGTTTGCACAAATCTTAACCTAGCCACGATAACCAGGTGGTGGAAAGATTCGCTTGTGTGCTTGAAGTCGAGGGTCCACATCTTCTTTGGTTGATCAATCTTTTAAAAATGTTAAGTATAATAAATTTTTTTCAAAACTTAATATCTAAATTTTTTGGTAAATAATAGCGGTTGTAGGATTAACTTTAATCTGGTTTAAATTTATTTTAACTGTGGTAAAACATTCCAGAAAAATATTTAAAGCGGGATTAAAAGATAATCTGGATTAAGGACGGCTAGTGCATACAGTTGTTATTCAAATAAAGTTGGTCGGGCCAAGTAGGCCCGAGTCCCCATGGGCGTAAATTTGACTGCGTATGTATGACAGTGCACCTATTTTCTAAGACTTGATTGGTTGATTACCGCCATTTTTGAAAATGTTGGAATCGACCAATCGGGTCACACTTACACTGTCATATTTACGCCCATGAGGACTCTGGCTAAGTTTCGGCACTAGGGCGAAACATACTACAAATTTGTACAATTTTTGGGCATGATGAATATGTCTCATTCTTACTGTAAACTTATGTAAAGAAACAGTTTGTTCGATATACAATTTGGGTTTTAAAGTCAACTGTTTTTTCGAAAATGTAATTAAAAACGATCAACCTCAAGACGAAATTTTTAAATGACGGGAATGTGATCAGACAATATCTGTAACGTTAAAATTGTAAACTTAAAATCTCCAATATGAAACATTCACGTCCATTTTCCGCAAAGTAATATAAGTCACAAAAAAACAGTTGGGTTTGTACCCGTCATTTTTAAAACTTGAAGACGTTCGTCGGGATTTGTTTTGGATGTGGTATATCTAAGTTTTAAGTTCTAATAAAGCAGGCTTTTATACTGTTATACAGGGCGGAGAACTATTTATTTAGCCACTATTGGTAATTTCTACTCATTTTAAATACGGACCGGGATTTTAAAATTTTATTTTTCAGGATACCTTTGATCTCAAATAAATTGATGTATCACTTAATCTTATTTACTTACGTTTCGGCCATAATAATACATAATCAGGAAAAGTTTTAAAATATGGGGAAAAAACTCGCAGTCATCTCCACAAATAATATATGAAAAGTCAATTTATTGGGTTGTACATGTTTCGGTACTAGAAAGTACCATCATCAGCACCGAAGGGCCCAAGTGCCACTTACACGAAGGAATGTAAACAAATATTAAAAACATGAAAAGGACAAGAACATATTGTATACTTGGACGAAAACAAAGTTAAAATATTTAAAAAAGTGTTAAAAAATTAAAAATCGAAAGGAGTTTCCTCCTCTTTTCCTTCCCGTACATAGTAAACAACTTGATTAGTCGACGATACGGGAAGGAAAAGAGGAGAAAACTCCTTTCGATTTTTAATTTTTTAACACTCTTAAATATTTTAACTTTGTTTTCGTCCCAGTATACAATATGTTCTTGTCCTTTTCATGTTTTTAATATTTGTTTACATTCCTTCGTGTAACACTTGGGTCCTTCGGTGCTGATGATGGTACTTTCTAGTACCGAAACATGTACACCCCTGACTTTTCATATTTTATTTGTGTAGATGACTGTAAGTTTTTTCCCCATATCTTTACAGCTCCACTCTGAGATAATGGACTACTTCTGTAAAACTTTTAAAAGATTGTCAGTAAAGCTATAATTTTTTAAAAATATTGTCTATACTATAAATTAACATTTTTACTTTAAAACTTGATTTTTAATGCATATTTATGACTTATGATTTTACATACTAAAACAAAAAATAAGATTTGCCTCTAACAAGCTCAGCTTCAGGGGATTGAAGAATATGTTTATAGAAGACAACATAAACATATTTATTATATTATTAAATTTGAAAAAAACTTATTATTATTATTTCTTATTTATTTAGCTAAAATTAAACCAGTAAAAACTCGAACCAAACTTAACATAAGTATAAAAGACCAAAATGAAAACATTAAATCGCGAGTAAAAAAAACTCACCCCAGTTTTAAATTTTGTCCATCAAAATATTTGCCATGCCAAGGCGAAGAAATTACCATATAGAAGATACCAATAGTGGACAATTAAATTATTGCTACCCTGTATAGATTTGGTAAAAATGTAAGTTATTGCACTTTAGTTTTACCACACTAACCCTAAAGGAAAAAAAGAGTGCACTTAAGAACCCCTATCTTTAAGTGTGCAATTTATAGCGTATCCCAACACTGAAAAAAAAAAACGATTTCTATGGTTTTTGAAAATTTTCTAAAACAAAAACCGTCTTGAGGTCGCTCGCTTGAGCTTCTTGGAAAGCGCGGCTCAATTTAATCCCCCCCAACTCTTTCCCCATTTCAAATTAAATCTATTTTTTCGCATTGTCGCGATACCCCATATAAGCGGTCCACCCACACAGAAATACAATTTTATTTATTGAATTGCACAACACGACCTTGTTATTTTGTATCGTAAAAATATGTGTGCTTGTTGTAATTTATTTGTTTAATTTTGTATAAAGATGTACTAATTTGACTTTAAAAATAAATTGTTCAAACATAAATCATTTTATCATTTACCGCTTTTTTGTTTGCCAATTAATTAAGGATCATTAGTTCTTATCAAATTTTTAGGTAGCAAATGTGTTCCAGTTATAAAAGTTAGAGTAGAGGCATTGAATATCAAACTATAAGAATAGCGGATCTTCGAGAAACCTTGACAACCCTGTTTTAGACTGTATTGCAGACGGTTTGGCCGCCATTGTGGAGTTTATCGTAAATCTATAGTTATAAATGCAGCGCCTCGGCAACATATGTCTCAAATTCACTGATGTGATGTTGTGGTGTTGCTGCATATCGTATTTTATTGGAATTTTAAAGAATTTAAGCATTTTTAACACACAATAAAATAGGAGGTTCTCAATTCCAGCCGAATGTTTTTGATAATTAGTACGCTGATTACTCCAAGGTAATTGGACCGATTTTCATAACGATTTTACCGTTGCATTAGGTGTTAAATGTTATACAAATAAAAGTAGATAAAAAGCGACAGCTAGTATAACTAACATAGGTTTTATTTCGTTGAAAAATAGCAAAATACGTAGTACACTAATACAAACAAACTGGATGTTTCTTAAGTAAGAAAGTAAAACCTACTTGTTTTAACCATTTTGAAAAGTAGTAATAATTGCAAATAAAAGTTATACAAACGGCACATCAGTCATATTTTACCCATCATATACGTTGTAACCTAGGTATGTATTGAATAGTGAGAGTCGTCATTTAATTCTGTTAGAAATAGAAAACATGGCAGTCAATATGGTTTCATATGTCATTTTAGCTATTTGTAGTTGGGTCGAAAACTCACTAAATCACTTAATGAATTGTGCTTATAATAAATACTATTTTGTAAAAATGTATTAAAAAAGTTTTTGCATATGCACATGACAACTTCGTAGGCATAACATTATTGCACATTTTTTTAATAAATCACTTTAAACTCCGCTATTTCTTAAAACTGGGTTTTACTCAAAACTGTCTTAATGAATTTTTGCACTAAGCCGACGATATATTATGCCAGTGCAAGGCAATCCAGACACCGCGATGCGCGTGACTGTATGGTTGTGGTAGTGGGGAGAGGATCATGCAGCAAGTCAAACAGACAGGCGGCAACATTGTTTTAATTTAGCAGTGAAAAGGCTTGTCGTTAGTGGCAGCATCAACACGCTTTATTGTTGGTGACTCGTGCCATCTATGAATTTAACGTAGCAGATTTAGGAAATCTGCTTATATGGCCTTCTTATAGTTTGATATTCAATGGTAGAGGTAACTTCCGGTAAAACGGGAAGTGACAAAATGACATCCGCCATGTCATAAAATGAAAAATAATGCCACATACAAACCCACCAAATTTTATTTCCGTAATGTGCCGATGTTAAAGTAAATAAATAAATAATACCAACTCATTATAAAAACAATGTTTATTAGAAAACATTTATAATGGCCAGGAGTAAAAGAATATTAATATACATTTGATCATTAGTAAAAACAAAACAAATAGTATAAATATAAAGTAAAAATATGCTCGGAAATAAAAAAATTCGAGGAACAGCAACACCAGTCAATTAATATAAACAGTTACCAGCAATTATTGGTAGTATTTTTAGGACAATCAATGAGCGAACATATACGATTTTTCGACATACTTAGTTGGTATAATGTTTTTATGTTTGGAGAAATTTGTGCTGTGTCTTGCTTTTCTTTATCATAAAGTGCTTCTGATCTTTTCTGGACAACATGTAAATTAAAAAAATACTTCGAGAGACATTTATTTTTAACAAGAATAAAGTCTTTAATTGCTTAACTAAGGTTTTGAGCAGTCCAAATACATTTTATAGTATGTACAGTGTCACCAGTAAAGTCCGCATCATATGGGATTTTTTTTTCTTAATAGCTTTATTCAAAATTTGACTTTGGCATCAAGTTCTGCTTCGATCGAGATGAAAATTAAGCAAAAAAATAGTAGTCATGTGATTCGCATTATCTGTCAAATTGCAAATGCAAAATTTCAGCTGCATAAGATAATTTTGATTTTTTATCTATATTTTGTAAATTGCACCACTTTTGCAAAATAAGACTCGACGCAACCCACATAAAACTTCTTAGCTTTGACAATGCTTTATTTCAGATACATTTTCTTTAAAGTAGCGCCATATTAAATATGTGTTTTTCTACAAAATCAAAATTGGGCTAGTAAAATTTGGTCGCATGTGATGCAAAGTTTATTTGTTTTTGACCCTGTATAAGGTCACTTCATAAAATAAGTATTTTTGAAAACGTAGTTTGTATCTGAAAGTAATACACCTTAATATTAAGAGAAAAAAGAACACAGTGTCATTAGTAAAGTGTTCATTAAGTGGAAAATAAATTGTAGTTTAACTTAACGTAAATTTTATCTATTTTCAACGATTTAATTAAAAACCCCTTTACTTTATTTTATATTTTTTACTTTTAGGCACAAACTACGTTTTTAAAAATACTTATTTTATGAAGTTACCTTATACAGGGTCAAAAACAAATAAACTTTCCATCACATGCGACCAAATTTTAGTAGCCCAATTTTGATTTTGTAGAAAAACACACATTTAATATAGCGCTATTTTAAAGAAAATGTAACTGAAATAAAGAATCGTCAAAACTAAGAAGCTTTATGTATGTTGCGTTGAGTCTTATTTTGCAAAAGTGGTGCAATTTACAAAATATATAAGTAAAAAATCAAAATTATCTTATGCAGCTGAAATTTTGCATCTGGGCTAAAAACTGCATTTAAAAAAACTTTTTCTAATAATTTTTTCGATATTTTTAGAAATAACCCCACTTTTGAATTATTTTTTGGAAAAATTAAAATTTGCCAGATAACGCGAATCACGTGACTACTATTTTTTTGCTTAATTTTTATCTCGATCGAAGCAAAACTTGATACCAAAGTCGAATTTTGAATAAAGCTATTAATAAAAAAAAATCCCATATGATGCGGACTTTACTGGTGACACTGTATGTAAAAAATTAAATTAATAATTTCGTTTTAATTACATTTGGTTCATGTATGTTTATATCGTTTTCAGTAGTTGCAATTGAATGTACAGGTAATTTTCTTTATTCTGATCTATGACTACGGAAACTGGGAAACGCTTTAAAAACAGCCCTATCTTCCCTAATAGGTCACCTATCCCCACGCATCATTTCTGCTACCCCTACGTAAACGGGGCTTCGTATCTCTGCTCCGGGGCATGCAAAGCGGTATGAAAATTGCTGTGCCAAAAACAAAGAAATCGTCCTGTACCTACATATCGTAGATGGCATTGTTTGTCCCAAAAATAATCCCTGTGACAACATATAACACTTAGGTAAATAATTATACACATATCCTGGTAAATATCCAGTAATATAACAAGGAGCACACTTATTTCCAATACACTATGTGGCAGGCAGGGGTTCAGAGTGAAAAATATATATTTTTATAATTTTCTTAAAAGTCTCTAACAAAGTAAAATGTGAGGTTACAAAATCGCAAGGTACATAGCAGATAAAAGACTTTTACTATATTGTTTTAGGCTAGTAGAATGGTTATCGTAAGGCAACAATGAGTTTATATGGTATCCACGTTAAGAATGCAGCCGTCCTGTTTCTTTGTCTTATAAAACTTTGATTATTATATATACTTAATAGGTACAGTAATCTTATTTAGGTCACAAAGAGTAATATAATTTTAAAAAACATTTAATGTGCTCAAAAATTAATACACCCTTAAAAACGAATGCATTTTTAACTTAAATGGCATATACTCACATCTTACAAAACAAAACGTGGGTGGGCATTTGTCTTTACAAGTAAATAAAAGTATCATTTATTATGTACTGCTCACACAATATAATAGTATTCTCTTTCTGGTTTGGGAATGCCCACTCTTAATCGTATATGATAACTTTACCAACGGTATACAATAATGGTTTTGACATATTAGAAGGAATTAATAAAAAAATAAATGTTTTTAAGTTTGCCATATTACTGATTAGGTCATGCAGTTAAGAAAAGCATATAATATTATAAAAGCATTCAGTTTATACAACACCAAGGAGGGTTTTTTACTTTACATATTTCGTTTTGCATCCTTATTAAAATTCTGCGTTTTCCGCATTTAAGGGTATTTCGTTTCCGCTTTGTAAAAGTGCTAATTATAGAAATATAAGTATTAATTATTTAAATTATTTAGATTTTAGGTTTAAAACATGTTCTCTGAAAAATAGTGAATCAGAGACCTACTCGCACTCGGCAAATTTGTGAATATTGAATTTTCTTTTGGAAAAAAGTAGTTGTTACAGCTTCGTTGTCTTTCATCTCAAGGGATGACTTCAGTATTTGCATTTTAATCATTGATAGTTTCGTACTTGTATCCTTTATTGTAGCCTTAAAAACTTTTAAAGTTGCTAGCATAGTACTGTAACCACTTAATGCAATATGCGAATTAGATTTTGTAATTTTCAAAAATACACATTTCATTTCATTCCAAAGAAATCTATTTACTCTACACTCTACATGCTACACACATCGCTGTCTTATTTAATCAGTATCTTTCACAACCTGAATCAGTGATATGATATCATTAAATTTTTCTGTAGCATGGGAATCGGACTAAACATTTTTCTTCGCAATTATCAAAATTAATATTTGGTTTCTTGATTATCAAAATATTTTTGCCCTCTTACACACGATTAAAATATTTATATATTCTAGTCTCCGAGTTGTGTTTTCACCGGAATGTTATTACCAAAATAATTTTAGTTCTACTAAAGGAAACAGTACCTATCAAAATATATTTTTTTATAAGAATTTAAAAACAAACCAAAAGAATATGTATTTAAAAAACCATACTTATTTCACTTATTTTGACATTTGTCATTTCAAACCTAGAGCTGTCAATTTAAGACTGTTTTAAATTTAGACCACCCCTTTAGTGAATACGTCATCTCAGATGACCTGTACTTCAATTAAAACGATAAAATATGCAACGCCTGAACTTCTTGTTGGTAAGTCATTTTATCCCAATGTAAAAATGATAATATGGTCGATCATGCGAATGTGGCAAGATGAGTTTAAAGTCCCAAAAGTAGGTACTTTAAATGCTAATGATGATGACGAAGAAACTCCTGAAGGTGAATTTCTTACCATCGAATTGAGATCATGAAAATAAGACTGAAAACAGTCTTGGGACAAACCAAGTTGATTTCGACCAATTTTGACCAACTAACTTTAAATTTAGGAAAATCTTAAATTTTCAAAATTTTTTGGGTTCCTTGAAACGGTCTCTACTGCGGGGTAGGCCTATTGGAAAACGTCCTTTTTTTGATGCAATGAATTATTTGTAGATAAAACAAGAAAGGTAAAGTTAGTATCTTCTATAGTCATTTAAAATTGCATTGTAAAAATACAGATGTCAGGACATAGAATGTAAATAATTTTATACTCTACATTTTTATCATTATTTAGCAGTTGGAACGAAATATTCCTGATTTTCTTCTCCATTTTATCTCCATAATATATTGTTTTTCAGTTATTTATATGATAAAAGTTCTTCACAATTAAATATTTTTTTTTTATTTCTAACTTTAGGTACAAAAAAGTAACTGTTTATAAAAGGTTCTGCTTTCTAAGAATGTAATACTCATTAAAACTTTGGATAAATAGCATAATATACAACGGCTCAAAAAATGTGAAAAAATATAAATAGTAAGTACTCAAAATAAAAGATTATATACGTGAATTTTGCACCCCAATTATATAAACTAACTTTAATAATGTTATTATTATTTTTCGGAAAGCAGAAGTTTATAGAAAAAGTATAATTTTATTAAGTCATATTTTATCGCTAGTTTTAGAGAATCCTTGCAGATATAGGTACTGTATAAAGGGTGATATAATTTACTGAAAAAAAAAATTAAAGTTTCAACTAAGCTTAAATCAAATTTTAACCCCTGACGAATTGAAAATACACTATTCTACTAGCCTAAAAATAAATTTGACTATCAGTTTATAATAATATTATTGGAAACATATATCAGTCACAATGATATCATTTTATTTATAAATGAAAGCAATACAACATATATTTATATATGATTAATAATAATTTTTATTCTCTTCCTATCTAAGATAAATTCGTTTTTTAATTTTAAAATTATTAAAAAGTTAATAACTGGACTATATTTACAAATTTTTAGTTTCTTTTGATACCTTCTACTAAGAGTTTGCCTCATAGCAATAAACACTGCGCTATATATATACGCGATTAAAATATTTCTAAAACTCTTTTAAACTTAAAGATATAACTGGCCTCTAAAGTGTAGGTATGGCATTCTGTAAAAATATGTGTGACTATATATGACTGTCAGATAAATTATAATGGAAAATGTATTAAATTTTACATAACTGTCAAAGTCAACCCAAATATACGTTGCTGTAAAGCCTATATTTACCATATAAGAAATACGCAATGGCTAGAAAAGTTTTGGAATAGAGTAAGTTATGGTAAACGTACGCCGCGGGGTAAAAGTCCGCGATTTTAAGCTCAGAAGTGGCAACACCGCTCATACGTTACATGAACAGTGCAGTCAACTCTTAGTTACATTAAAGTATTTAGTCTTATTCAAAGTATCAAAAGTAATCATGCGGTAGGCTTATGATATTAGAATTTAATAAAATATAATAACACAATTTGATCGAAAATTAGCTTTTCTCCAGCTTTAAATTAGTTAGGTGAGTATTTTTACCCGGACTTACTCTATGCTAAATTTAAGAACCTTAGAAAAAGTGAAATTTAAAATAAATCAAATTGTTATTGATGTAATTATGTTAATAGTGCGATCGATCATTATGAAAAAGTGTATTAAAAACGCTGTTAATGTTATTTTGAAAACTAAATAACTAACTGTTTATTGCACACATTTTCTATGGACCAACGTACGCACTGTAATTTAAACGTAAAAATTGTAACTGGAAAACAGACAAATTTTTTTAAGTTGAAAAAATATATATTTTGGCTGGGATTCGAACTGGATTTTCTCAGTAAGTATTCTCTTTCTGATCGGTAGACATGACATGAGTGAGCTATAAGTATACACAACTACCATAAAAAAAAATGTTTCTGTTCCTTGTGTGCCCTAAAAGCGGGTGACCTAGGTTTGATTCCCGTAGACACATAAACTTTTCAAATTTAGAAACTTGTCTGCATACCGTCAACCTCAATCATTTTGTAACAATTAGGTAACTTTAAAACATACAAAAGTCGGATGAAACGTACGTGGGTACGTGACAAGTACCAGATAGCAGGTACTTTGCAATATCGATAATTTATTTACGTTTGTTTTTTAAGCTTGATATTTTTAAGACATCTTTCAAAAATTGAAATGAACGTCGACGAAAATGTATTTTTCAGTTTTAAAAATGATTTCTTCTACGAAAAATACTTAAGCTCCTAAAAATTATCTTGAATCAAAATACATTGATATTTGACTTCTGTTCGTGAAACGGTAATGTATACTTACTAACACTTAAAAATATAATTATATGAAGTTTTAGAAATATTTTAATCTAAACCAATGCCGCTTAGCAGCTTAAATTAGCTGTTTCTAATACCATCTATAATACAAAAAGTTTGATACACTTTGTGCGAATCAATATATAATCAGTCAAGTCAATAATATATAAAAATCCTTATAGATCGAACGAAGTGTGCCAAACAAAATCACATACATAGGTAACAAATTGTAAATAAATAATATACATTTTTGGCATCTTGGAAATTACACAAATAGACTTTGGTATTTTTGGTATAAAAGAGTATTTTCGGTCGTTGGAAAAGGTCTTGTAGAAAAATTCAAAAATAGATTTCCATAGAAAATATTCGTCGCAAGGTTATAGATGAGTATTTACACATTAGGTTTTGTACGAATCTAAGCTTGATAATTTCAAAAATAAGAAATGAGCCTTTTTTTATTTGTACAATGCTAATGTTGATATTTTCCACCCATTAAAGAAAAGAGAAAATGTTATTACTTGCAAATCAAGTAGATTTAATAGTAGTCTTACATAATAATAAACGAATCATTTAAGTAAGCTAACAGTATCAATCATAGCTGACCTTCAACAAAAATCGCATATTTGAAGTAAACCCATGAGACAAAATCGGCTTGTTACTAGTTTATCAGAGACCGGAGTTAATAATTATTATTTTCTTATTGGTTGGGGATAATCATAATCCCGGTTTATTATGAAAATATATTATTTCTGTTTAAGTTTATTATATATAGGTACCTATATCCCATTATTTCGGAAAAGTAAAAAAATAGTACCTATGTCTTTTTGCGAAAACTATTATTTAGCTTAAAACAGTAAATCAACGTTATATTTCCAAAATGAATTACTAATATCAAGTTATGATCAAGTATAAAGTGGTGTAAAAAAATTGCCATTTAATTATACCAGTCCTTACCTTTCGCCAAGACCTTTTTCTAATACCATCCTAAAGGTAAGCTTTTTAATTTTTGGTACATCACACTTATTAATTGAATAATCTTATTCCTACCTCACAATGTCTTTTTTAAAGTTTATGGCACTAGCATTCACTCCAAGTTAACCACCAAGAGTTTGGACAGGATTTTTGGTTAATCTGACGTTTTCGTCGACCTTTTTTCGTTGCCTCAATTTTTTTCTTGACAAATTTTATATTATATGGATCTTCTGCAAGCTCGGGATACTCTTGCACATCATGAATGTATTGTCCTTCGTAATTAGAAATGTAACTATTTTTTATTAATTCTTCTATTTCTGATTGTGACCAATCAAAACTTCCTGTGAAGCCGTTTTTATATGCTTCTTTTTCTTTATGCCACGCTTTCCTTATCGCTGATAATTTTGCGTGGTGAAGTAACCTTTGTTTTTCCTTTTCAACTGTAGTGCCATATCTAAAATTATAATAGAAAATCGATATTAATATTTTCCATTTTGTGATCATTCTTTAATGGTCATGCCAATTTTATTTTTTGTTCTTGCTTGAAAAATAGTACCGTCAAACGGGGCTAAGTGGATCAAAATAATCGATTTTTTGTAACCGCTTTGAATTTTTGGTTGAAACTTCATATTTAGATTCTCTCACTCTTTAGGCTTCGAATACCATCGTGACATTATGTAAAACTAGCTTTATAATATTTTTTTTAAACATTTAATAGTGATCCACTTTCCCCTGCATTCTGGGGTAAAGTGGATCACTCCTTTCAAATCACCTAAAATCCATTTTACACTTGTTTAGGGCAAAGTGGATCATAATTTATTTTTAAAAAAAGCGGATCGCAATTTAAATTACAAAAAATTTTTTTGGGTTCAAGCATGCATTTAATAAACGGTAGAAATTAAAAAATAAAGGTTTATTCTCAGACTTTTATGTTATTACAGCCACACGTTTCGACTAAAAAGTAAATAAATTCTGCATGATAACAAAACGAAACTAAAAAGAGTCGAAACAAAACGAGAAAATGCTATTCTAAAATATGTTCGTCTTCTTCCTTGATATAAAAAATTAACCGTCCGCGTTTTGGAGCAGAATTACCCCCAGTTTTTAATTCATCAAGATGTGCCACAAGCACACTTGTCCACGAATCATCAGCACCTTCAGCCGGTGCTTTTCGATATGCCATTTTGTCCAAGACCACTTGCGGATTGATAGGCACGATCCCACACGCTTTGAAGCCAGAAACTGCATTTTGCTCAGATTTTGGGCCAAGTTTATTGACTGCTTCTTTCAATTTCGTTGGAAAGACCGTTTTGGGAAGAAGACCCCGATTTTTCAATTTCCATTGCTTAAGTTAACTTAACTTAATCATGCATGTATAAATGCAGAATTTTGGGAATGACCACCTTATGTAGGTTAGGCAGTATAGTAACCCTAAAATAACACAATAAACTCGTGTCAAAAGCGCTGATCTACTTTACCCCGCAATGGCACATTATTTATAAAAAAAAATCACATATTGGCTCTGGTGACAGATTTTCAATTAATTTTACCGCCTAGATCTAAGTTACACATGGGGCTATTGACCCATGGTGGCAAGAAATTGATAAAGTGCACCCAGTCGCGTGCGGAACCAAACGAATTTAAAGTTTTAAGAAATAGCGAAATATGTGTTACCCGGTTTATCACTTATTTCTCGGAATTCACCTTGAATATTGCGCCGCAACCATCTCTCAATGAGTCTGCACTACCACTGAAGCAAGGTGACCGGTCATAAGTAAGTTTAAGCTTACTCATTTGGCTTATGCGCATTTCTTATTGTACGAAAACGTGTTTGATCCACTTTACCCCGACCGATCCACTTAGCCCCGTTTGACTGTAATGAACTACATTTTTGTACAAATTTACTTCTGTAAGTTAACTATTATTTTAAGTTACATACGAACAACGACACAAGTACCTAATCTTGAAAGAGTAGGAACAATCGCTAATAAAAATATACAGTATGTATCAGCCAAATGGAGTATATTCGATAATAAATACATGGGAGCGTATCCAAAAAAAATCGACTGGTATTTCTAGTTGCGCATTTTTTTCAATAAAAACTTTTTATACAGGGTGTGTCATGTAACAGTGGCCAATACTAACTTTCTTATTTTAACTGCAAAACCCTGTATATTATTCAATTTTTGGATTCTTCAAAAATTTTTAGACATATTTTATGTATAATATCATATACATATCTTCAACTCTTTCGGAAATATTAAGTGTTTTCGGATTTATTGCAAAAATTAACAACACATTCAAAAACTAATAAGTAATACTGTTTATTTCTTGATAATGTAAAAAACAAAAATAAACATTAATGTAGGAGACGTTGAAAATGCTCGCCGCGAACGTCTTGGCAACATCCTAATCTCATCAGGAAACAAAACATGTTCTAATTGAATCACATTGTTATCTAACCAGTGGCGGCTCGTGACTAGTGAGTCAGGGGGGGCGCTGGCTTTAAATTAAAAAAAAATTAAAATGTCTATTATTTTCGAAAGTACGTGTCTGTTTTTTCTAACTTTCACGTTGCGAATTTTAATTTCATCAGCATAAGCACTACTTAAACAAGTTAAAATATTAGTTTGTCCTATATAACATCTCAAAACTTACCACATTATAACGATGTTTTGCACTATTTTCATGTTTTTTATTTTCTCTGAAAGATGTTTTAAGCCCTGCACCCCATTTATGGTCCAATTATCATCCCCGTCAAAAAGAAGACATGCACACACGAAATAAAAAAAAAATTTGTCCTCACAACCGCATAGGTATCCAGGATTTTTTATTCTATACTTATTTGTCAAACTTACGCGTAAACTGTGCCTCTTTTACATTTTGGTTGCACTTGTAGGTACTATATTCAATATTGGTAGTGGCCGCCCTGTATTTTTTAAATTAAGTTTAAGCTCAGAGAACTACTAAATACAAGCTTCTGTAAATCAATGACCTTCATATTAGACGAAATTTTCCAACTTTATAATATAACTAATAAATAAATCAAAACAAATATACAAAACGTGAGCCCGTGAGCGGCATCGACAGGTCGAATCGCGAGTCGCGAAAAGCTTTTGGGCGGAAAATTTTGAGCTCCTTGTTGTGCGATATGTAGGTGACGTCACGCCTCCGTAGTCATAACGAGAAGTCGCGTCGAATCGAGATGGGACGAATAATCGCCCGCCCGCGCTTAGTATAATCTTGAGAGCGTGCAACTCGCTTGTCTATGAGTATTATAACTTGCCCGCTGGAATAGGGCTGTTTGGTTTGAAATATGCCCGCGGTTAGTATAACTTACACCCGCTGGAATAGGGCTATGTTTGGCTTGAATTATTTTAATGGATTGCTTACATACATTGATTTATTGGTTTTTTAAGTACAGTATTTTTGGATTCTGTTTGAAATAATTGCAGGGAGGGCGGCGCCCCAGAGCCCTTCATTAACGAGCCGCCACTGTATCTAACATTGCCATCATTTGTTCACAAAAATACGTTCTCCTATCAAAATCGCCTCCCATGAGCTCATGAGTAGATATAATTTTATAGGGATACATTTTATTTTCTTGTAATGTTCGAATAATCGATGAATGGCTAACATCCAACATTGGGGCTGTTTTCGACTAGAAGTATGAGGGTTTTCTTCAAACGCAAGCATAATATTTAATTTGGTATCATCACTTATTGCATTGGCAGCTACTTTTTTTTATCTGCTTTACATGTCCAAGCTGGCGAAACTGCTTTTTCATTTTACTAATTTTTCCTTGAGTTATAGGCGGCAAATTTGGAAATTTTTCATAAAATAAGCAAGCAACTTCCACTTGTGTCCGTGTTTTACCTCCATACCAATCATCTGTAGAATTGTGTTGTTATTTTGTGTATTTCTGTTAAATAAACCATTTTTCTGATATATGCAGTTAACGAAATTCCAACGACTATAACACTGACAACTACTGTCATGCAGACAGACAAAAAGTTGCTAAGGTCTGGAGTTTTAAACAAAAGTAGGTACCTAAACAAAACAATTTATACCTTTTTTTATTTCATATCAGTAAAAAGAAACGCTAAAAATGCAATAAATCTGAAAACACTTAACATTTTCGAAACAGTTGAAGATAGGTATATAGGATATTATACATGAAATATGTCTAAAATTTTCTGAAGAATCCAAAAATTGAATAATATACAGGGTATTGCATTTAAAATGAAAATACTCCAATTTTATTTCATTTAACTAAATTATTATCTCTAAAAACAGGTATTTTTCCATAAAAAATGAAAATTGCTAAAGTAACTCCAGTATTTAAAACTGATAAAAGATATAAATGCAGCCCAATATCTGTTTTACCAATCTTTTCAAAAATATTAGAAAAAATAATAAATAATAAATTATGCGACTTTCTAGAAAGCCAAAATTTACTTTTTGCTAACCAGTATGGTTTTTTGCAGATCTAAGGATACAGAATTAGCTGTAGAAGAATATAATAAGAAATATTCAAGCTAATATCGACAGCAGTAAAAAATGCTGTATACTATCCTTAGATCTGTGTAAGGCTTTTGACACCGTAAACCATGATATTTTATTAAGAAAATTATACAGTAAGGGGAAATACAACCAACTACTTCAAAGTTATTAAAGCTATCGTTAACAATTTGTTCAAATTGGAGAAAGAAAAAGTTCGGAAAAAGAAATAATATGTGGAGTTTCACAAGGATCAATATTAGGTCCGTTATTATTCCTAATTTACATTAATTCCATTTCCAAATTGAACTTAAAGGGCAATCAATATAAAGCTATTTGCAGATGATACAACAATTATTTATTTTGCTGAAACTCTTGCAGAAATGTATTTTGATTTTAAAAATTATTTAAAAATACTTCTTTCTTGGCTTCAATCAAATAAACTTACGTTACATTTTACAAAATCTTTTATGTTTATAACTAAAAATAAAATAAATTCCATCATTAACCCCTTAACATTTAATAATGAAAATATTCAATATTCAAAAACGACAAAATTTTTAGGATTAGTTTTAGACGAAATTTAAATGGCAAATGCCATATCCAGGATATTATCAACTCGATAACTCCTTTGGTATCTGTTTTATACAAAGCTAGATATTTCATTCCTTTAAAATACTTAAAAAAAATATATATTTTTCATTAATATATTCAAAATTCCAATACTTAGCTTCTGCATGGGGATCTGCTTGTTTATTAAACTTAAAACCATTACAAAAATTGCAAAATAAAGTTATTAAATGTATACACAAATTACCACATTTAGAACCAACTGTTAATCTATATAGACCGAAAGGGTATTTACGCATTCAAAACATTTATAAATTAAAAATTTATATTTTAATTCACTCTATTATTTTAAACTAAAAAAAAATCAAACAACACTTCAGGAGAATAAGACATTACATGATCATAACACCAGACGTTGTATAAATGATCTAACTATAACAGTGAAAAGTAATTTCCGAAAAAAATCGCTTTTATATGACGGAATAATAAAATATAACAATCTTCCAAAAAACATCAGAAAAATTAAAAAATTGGCATCTTTTAAAAAACAATTAAAGACATATATTTACTAAATTAAATATTTATAAAATTGATTTTATTAATGAATTAAATTGGATTAACTATAATTTTTTTTATTGTTTTTTTTTAATGATTATTATTTTCTATATTATGTTGTCACTTTCCTTGTAATAAACTCTGTAAAAGTTAGTTTGGAATAAAAACATTTTGAAAGTTAAATAAGAAAGTTGGAATTGGCCACTGTTACATGACACACCCTGTATAAAAAGTTTTTATTGAAAAAAAGGCACAACTAGAAATACCTATCGACGTGTCCGAGCATTTTTTCGGACACGCCCCCATGTCTTCATTATCGAATTTATTCCATTTGGCTGATACACACTGTAGATAATTACCTTAAATTTATAACAACATTGGAACCATGAATCTTTACATCGAAATAGTTATTGCCACTACCATTTTCTCGAACATTTTCGTGAAAAGTAGTATTTACTTGTCCCTGTAACCTTTTCAATTGCGCCTTATCGTCGTTTATTTTCCAAGTGTCTTTTTTCACAAAATAGAAGGCATCTTGTTGGTTGCTGTGAACGACGAAAAAGAACGGCAACAAAAATGATCGGTTAAATACTGACGTGTACACGTCGCTATAAATGGGGTTGGCTGCTGGCACGCTTGATACTATGGCTTCGCCAGCATCCGATTTTGATACCAAAATACCTAAAAAAAATTAAATATTTTTAAAATTACTTAAATTCGTATAATACTGATTTTTGTTTTGTATGGGCATTGAATATCAAACTATAAGAATAGCGGATCTTCGAGAAAACTTGACAACCCTGTTTTAGACTGTATTGGAGACGATTTGGCCGCCATTGTGGAGTTGATCGTAAATCTATAGTTATAAATGCAGCGCCTCGGCAACAGATGTCTCAAATTCACTGATGTGATGTCGTGGTGTTGCCGTATATCGTATTTTATTGAATTTTTTAAGGATTTAACTATTTTTAACAGACAGAAAAAGGAGGTTCTCAATTCCAGCCGAATGTATGTTTTTGATAATAATATGTACGCTGATTACTCCGGGGTAATTGGACCGATTTTCACAATGATTTTACCGTTGCATTAGGTGTATTACATGTTATACAAATAAAAGTAGATAAAAAGCGACAGCAAGTATAGCTATTTGTAGTTGGGTCGAAAACGCACTAAGTCAATTAATGAATTGTGCATATAATAAATACTATTTTGGAAAAATATATTGAAAAAAGTTTGTACATATGCACATGACAACTTCGTAGGAATAACATTATTGCACATTTTTTTAATAAATCACTTTAAACTCCGCTATTTCTTAAAAGTGGGTTTTACTCAAAACTGTCAATTTTGACTTAGGTAATGAATTTTTGCACTAAGCCGACGATATATTATGCCAGTGCAAGGTAATTCAGGCACCGCGATGTGCGTGACGGTATGGTTATGGTAGTGGGGAGAGGATCATGCAGCAAGGCAAACAGACAGGCGGCAATAATGTTTTAATTTAGCAGTGAAAAGGCTTGTCGTTAGTGGTTGCATCAACACGCTTTATTGTTGGTGACTCATTGTGCCATCTGTGAATTTAACGTAGCAGATTTAGGAAATCTGCTCATATGGCCTTCTTATAGTTTGATATTCAATGGTATGGGCTATTAAAACCCTACCATCAGATATTTAAAACGACCAGAAAGTTCCCCAACAAACAATTGTAGTCTAAAAAAGGTGACTTTTACCTAAGGTTTTTACTATAAAGCCTGACAGGCCGCTTTACATAGTCAGAGGTGAGTAATATAAACCACTTTATCACCTACTGAGGAATAAAACCAAGGTAATAAACTGGTAAACACACACCTGTCATTAGGAGAATTGGGCTTCATAGACAAGGCCAAGTAGTCTTATTCATGGTAGTAAAGAGGCGTTTTTAACATGTATTTAATCTTTGTGGGTCTATGTTGGGCCTGTTATGGGCTATGAAGTTTATAGAAAAACATAACCACAATTTTAGAAAAAGATAAAAATATTATGTTGTTTTTATTTTTATCAAAGCACAGGAGGTAGGAGTTTTCTTAAATCAGAACATGTTGACGCTATTGATTTTTAAAATAGAGTAGTAGTATACTTATAAAATCACCATGTGAGGTGCGTGTAAAAAATTTTCGTATAGATTTCAATTTTACCTTGAAAACCTTACCGAGTCCCCGAAAAAACTAACTACTAAATTTAAAAAAAAAACAAGATGAATTAAAAATTGAAAATACAAAAAATTTAAAATATAGCAAATATTTTGTGCTTGGACGAATAACTTAGCTTGTTTATGTGCTCGGTTTTTATAATAATATATTTTTGTTTTAGTCTTACAAGTAATTTAACAAAATTAATTTAAGATAAATACCTCATGTTAAAAAAATACGGCCTTCTGGGCTTTAAGTACAAAATGTAAGAGTAAAATAGAGTATACATCACCTCAGAAAATGTTCACATTGTAACCTGACCATGAAGATACATTAAAGACAAAACGAAATAATTTATTCTTAATTTATGGGCCTAAAAGATTTTTGGGCCCAATCTAAAGTAAAAAATGCTTTGGCATTTATTACTGACTTTCCTCAGACCTAACTATCAAGTCGATTTACAAGGTAAATATCTACTATCTCTTGGGCCTCTTATATTTTCCGACTCTGAAAACGAAGTTCGAATCACTTTATTTTGACCAAACAGTTTGTCTCTTTGGCCTCTTCGCCCAAACAGCCGATTTGGAAGTAAAACTTAGATTATTTTTACTTAAATACCTAGGTAATTTTCCTCAAATTAGAGGTCGTTAAGGCTTTAAATGTTTGTTGGGTCGGTTGTGAATAAACTTAATTTCCTACCCCGTCCAAATGGTGGATCAGAAGAAGCACCTATTTTCTTCGGCACCAAATCGATAACATCCGTTTTCAAAGCAGATTTTGAGTACACACTTAATTGCTCAGCGCCCTGCATTTTTCTGGAATTGACGTGAGCTAAAAATCCCGATTCTGCCTTGGTCACTAAATAATCATTAGTGAGTTGGCTACTGATAATTTCCTGGGGTTTCCAGGACGGTTTCTCACTAAGGAAAGGAGGCATTCGCCCTCCAGGAAGTTTATCCATAAAGAGCTGCGGCGCAAAACTTTTCAGGTCGACGCCAATCTTCTTTAACCAATCAATGTGATCTAAAAAAGAACAGTAACTTCAGAATTTCAAATACTTTTTTGACAAATTATAAATTATTAGATATTGGAAGTAAATATGAATACTTTTTTCAGATATTATATTCAATCAGTACCTATGTAATAAAATTCTAATGAGAAGTATTGACTGTTAGATTGTGTTTAATTTAATTCCTACCTTTCGGTATTTCTCTGTCGACTCCCATGTTGATCGGATCGTTTCCATTAAATCGATACAGATGCATTTGTGTCGGTGTTGCTACTCTATCCAGTACATTTTCCCAAAGAGGAGACATCCACTGGCCAATAAGAGGATCGTACACTTTACCATTAGGCATATGAACCAATGAGGTAACCTAAAAAAATGCGTAATGAAAAAAATAAAAATGTTCATCTATTGTATACATTAATATCGGAACAGGTAAACTAACAAACCAAAATCATTACCTGATCCAAAATACCTCCACAAAAATCGATTGGTAAATACAAGTATGGATTTGAGTCATATACGATATGTCCATAAGGTGACCTCATAATTTCTCTAATACCTTCACCGTATTGATTGAAAATCATTATTGGAGTACCACATTGATCAGTGGCAACATAGTATTTATGTCTATAAACTTGGGCATATATCAAGTGACCCCTATTGTCATACACAAGTGACATTAGTTTGCCATCTCTCGGTGAGTAGATCTGGCTGACTTCTCTTGGGCTATGGTCATTGTTATAGAAAAATTGAGTTACGTTACCAAAGTTGTCTTTTCTAGCCATTAATCTAAAAGAACAAAGTTATTTTTAATATGAATTATGTAACAGGAGTTTAGGAGCAACATATTTTGATTTTTTTTCTTGTACCAGTATTTTTGACCGCAATAGGGAACTTTCCAATTTTTTTTTTCAATAATATGATTTAGTTAGGCCTGAGAAAAGTATTCCCCAATTATTATCTACTCCTTAAAAATGAAAAATAACTTAAAAAATTCTTTAAAGTTTCGCGCGTGTCGAAAGCATTTCAAACGATCTCTAAAGCGCGCGAAGCCCGATGACGTCAGGGGGTATGAATTTTGGTTATCCGTCATCCTGACACTCCTGACAGGTGCCGAGCGACCCAATTTGCATTTGGATTGCCGTGTGTTATTGTTATTCTATTGTTGTTTTAAGGTCGTGTCGCTTGACGTGTGGATGTCAAATCTGACAAATCATCAAATTTAT
This sequence comes from Polydrusus pterygomalis, assembly GCA_963969555.1. Classification (NCBI taxonomy): domain Eukaryota; kingdom Metazoa; phylum Arthropoda; class Insecta; order Coleoptera; family Curculionidae; genus Polydrusus; species Polydrusus pterygomalis. The sequence goes on from OZ018379.1 coordinate 39,741,306, forward strand.
TGAAAACCTATAACCTATTTCGTGGATGTCACACACAAATCTGACAAATGATACCCCTTGACGTCACGACTACTAGCAGCGCGTTTTTACCCGCTTGGAATAAGTTGAACTTTGGGGCATTTTTAAATCTTCCTAGCGGTCTTTTGGGACGAAATATGTTGTTTTTTTGCTGCCATATGTTTATGACAATATGTACTTATGATTTATAGAATTTTTTCCCCATTTAAAATTTTTGTCAAGTTCCCTATTGTACATGAGGTAGATAATCTATTCTTAATAATTAAAGCAACACTTTAATATTTACCTATCTATATGATCGTAAAAATATCTAACGTCAAATCGTCCTCGTTTCGTGGCCCTTGTAAGCAATCCCTTTGCGTTATAGTGAAACTTTTCTTCTCGAGCATTTTGTATAACCAATCCCCTACTGTCGTATTTGTACTGACCCTCACCGAACTTAATTATTCGGTCCATGGTATTGTATTCCATTGGAATTGTGTTTCCCCTAAACGATATATAAATTTATATTTTATTAATAAAATGTCTCCTGGGTATAAGTCGTTTTTTTAATGTTAAGTGTATTTAAGACTTCTTTTGTGTTTGTTTGTGTTTTTTTTAGAACCTAAGCCCTGATGATGGCCTCATAATGGGCCGAAAGCGCTAGGCAATATCTAGTAATTAAATTATGCTTAATACAAAAAACAACGTTTCATACGAAGTAACTCCGAAAGTAGGTATATTTTTTAAAGCTAAGCAAATAATTTACTGTTAGATAAAGCAATGTTAATAATTGAAAAAAATATATTTTTCTAAATTTACCTGTAAGTTAAAGATAACATGTTTCCATTATCGTCGTATCTAAAACCCCAGGGTTCTTGAGCTTCCACACCTAAAAGCTGCCCGTCACAGTCCCATGTATAGTTTTTGATGTTTGTATAAGTGTTGACCCCGACATTCTTCGTGTAAGTGCGTGTTTGAGAGATTCTCCTAAAATGAAAGAAAAATTAAAAAACAACATGATTTAATTATTTTATTTCTTATTACCCGTGAATATCATGATTAAATTCCATTTTGAAAACCTCCATCCCATGTATTGTCACGGCCACTCGTGATTCCAGAAATCTGGAATTCTGAACACTCGAAAACAAAGCAGTTCCATCATATACTTGCGTTTCGTTGGCCTTCAGTTTAATAATCTAGAAAAATATTAATGATATAGATCAACGACGATAGAGCAAGCCATATACATACAGGGTGTTCATTTAAAAACTTCCCACCTCGATTTTCCTGCTTTAAATTGAAAATGTGGAGAATCGCTCGGACCCGTCGATTTTTATTTCGAGGGGGACATCTTTTGCGTATATTGTCAATCTTGTTACTTCAAGCCCCTAGGAGAGGGGGTAAGATCTAAATCTTAAATGGATACCCCTATTTTATATAATTTTTTTGGATTCTGCATCAAATTCTGAACATTTTTTAATAAAAGCATTATTAGTCTATACTTAACAGTTTCCGAGATATTGACTCTTGAAAAATGACATTTTCGAACTTTGACAGCGTCTAGCTTTCTAACTGTACCTACGTCTTAGAGCAAAACGGCTTACATGTCCCTATCTTCGATTTTTATTATCTTTTCAATAGTGTGAACTTTCGGTTAAACCGGATGTGAATCCAAAAAAATTATATAAAATAGGGGTATCCATTTAAGATTTAGATCTTACCCCCCCCCCTCTCCCTCCTAGGGGCTTGAAGCAACATGTCCTATGAGATTTTTTTAGAAAAAAAGTGGTACGCCACTGACATTTTTCCATGTGGATGCTATTTCTGATTAGCCTGATCAATTCTACATAAAAATAGTCTCTTGCGTTTTTCTCCTCGGGCACACTCGTTCCTAATTAAAATAATGAAATAAAATTATTAGCTTCATTTTGCAGTATTGACGAATAATTTTTTATCACATAAATTTAGTTATCCTGGAACGGTGACGTTCTTAAAAACATAATTAACGCCTTAACGGCAGTCTTATCTGCATTTCCTCCAGAAGAACTACCTGTGTTACTTCAAGATGTACCATATGCGCTAAGGAATCAAATGTGGTACCTGCATGATGGAGCTCCTGCTCATTTCAGTGTAATCGTTCGCGACCATTTAGATGCCGTTTATCCGAATCGTTGGATAGGTCGCGGAGGAGCTCAACAATGGCCACTCCATAGTTTGGATTTTTTCTTGTGGGTCATCTTAAGACTCTAGTGTATAAAACTCCCATTAACACTTTAAAAAATTTAAGGGAGCGAATAATTGCCTTAAATACGGAATTCGCCTAGAATATTTGAACGACTGCGCTATTCGATGCAAAGACGGGCGATAGCATGCCTATTAAGTGAAAAGTGAAGGTGGTCATTTCCAACAATTTTTATAAAACAAAATTTTGCATTATCAATGTTAAATAATAAATAGTAGAGGTAATTTAATTTAATTATTTTAATTAAGAACGGTGTGCCTAAGGAGAAAAACTCAAGAGACCATTTTTATGTAGAATTAACCAGGCTAATCAGAAATAATATCCACATGGAAAAATATCAGCGTGTACCACTTTTTTTCTAAAAATATCAGAGGACATGTTTGCAGGGACGCCACTGGTTGGACAAAAAAATTACTTTTATAACTAAAACATGTGGTTTTATGTCCTATTAGCACATGCCAAAATTAAAAATATTATCTAAAGTACTTTCGGAGATATTACAAAAAACGCATTAAAAAAGAAAAAATTCAACACTCTGTAGCAAAAAATTTAAGCCGTTTAGGAAATAAGTTTATATGAACTTTTCTTCATACAATGACTTGAGGAATCACACCCTAAAATATTAGGACGTCATTAAGGAACACCCTGTATATAGGTATATTAAGATGTTATAGTAAAGTTGTCTTATGTTCAACTTTTTTGTTCCTGAATATAATTCTTTTGAAGGATACAGATAATTTTTATTGAATATAATTTTTAGAAACCTTTTTTGTAATATTTCTAATTTTTTAACTAAAGTTCTATTAATTCCTCCCCAACCTAAAATTTCGTAATTTAAATGAGTTTTAACTAACGCGTAATATAATATTTCCATTATGTCTTACATTTAAAGATTTTTTAATGTTTTAATTTACTGTCAAAAATAATTCCTAAATATTTTATTTTATTAACTTTAAAAATTTGAATATCTTCATTTATTTATATACTATTCATATTTAGTGGTAGGTTATTTAGGTTTAAAGTAAAATGAATATAATTTGTTTTATTAAAATTAATTGTTAACAAATTGTTATCAAACCAATTTTTTATAATTTTAAAATCTTTTTTAATTTTATTATTTAAGTTGTCCCAATTTGTATCGGTATAAAAAGTTGTATTATCATCTGCAAATCTATGAATTTGTCCATCGCAATTTATACTAAATAAGTCGTTAATATAAATATTAAAAATAATGGTCCTAAAATACGTTTATAAATTAAATGATTTGTCTTTATTTGCTTGATTGATCTGCTTTGATTGTTGCATTTTGCTGGTATTACCTTAAAAGGTCCAATTTGCTCCGATGCACCAGTCTTAAAATTATATGCCAAATTGTATACAGGTAAATTCTGTCCTCCTATCCTTCCCTGCAAACTCTGTAATCTGTAGTTATTGTCATAGTCGTAGGTAAATTTGGCATTGCTTAAACCTGTTTTGGCACCAAAATTGATCCGTTCCTCTATCAAAAGGCCTCCAGAGTGCTGATAGTCCCACTGATATTCCATTTCTTTCTCTACATGACTAACTTGGCTTGGCAATCCAGATGTTTCCGAGTAGGTGTGGAGGGTCTTGCCATCTCCATGAACAACCTGAATTTGGGAAAAATAAGTATTAGTTTTGATGTGTTTAGGGAATAACTAAGTAATTACCGTAAAACGGGGCTACTTGAAAACGCGGAGGTAACTTGATAATTTCAGCCGCTACTGTTTAAGTCACGTGCCACCGACAGCTGGTGTGAAATATAAAGTGCGCATGTAAGGCGAGTGTGTCGAAACCTGTTAGTTGGTAGGTTGGATTATACGCGGGAAGTTTTTTGTGCTGGTTAGTAGTGATTTTGTAGCGTTAAAAAAAAGTAAGTTTTATATATTTTTTATATACCTGTATACATCCTATTACACAAAGACACATATATGAGTTATATAACACAGCCATATTTTTTTTTTCGAAAGAGACTGGTATTTCCTTTGACACCCTAACCTCAAAACATATATTTTGTGTTTTACGAGCCAGTGGTGTAGCATTTTATTTTTTATTGTCATTTCAAGGGCAACTAGAAAATAGTATGATTTTACAAAAGAAAGCCAGGAAATTGAAAATATCGAGACTACGATGAAGAATCACTCCAGTTATAGACAGGGTGGCAACTTAAGAGATTTAAGTGAACAATTCGATATTCCCTATATAATTTTATATCGAAAAGTTAAGGGCTTGCACACAAAATCGTTTTTTTTAGAGTTTTCTCTTAGTTTGTAAAAAGTGGTTGATTTTTCAATGTTTTGTTGTTTTTGCAATATGTATTTTTTTAAAACGTAAATAAAACTATTTTTAGCCATACATCCAATATTTTTTTAATTAAATTACTAACTGCGGGTTTTATTAAAAGACAATTTGCGTTTCAAGTAGCCTTAATTGTTGTGAGTATACTTGCATTTTAGATGCGATTTTCAAACAAATTTCATTTAGCCCCGTCACGGGGCTACTTGAAAAAATGTGTTTTAAATTTTTTTTCTCCAGTATGGTGGGGGCTAGATTTTTTTCAGTGTTACACCTGATAGCCCTTACCCCAAAGTAATCTAAAATAATTTTAGTTTCGATGAACGTAGCTTTGTTGCAACTAGGTAGAACCTAAAAGTTGAAAAAGTGTATCAAGTAGCCCCGTTTCACGGTATTTAATTTCTTGGAAAATACTAACTATCCATAATCTTTTATATAATATATATTATACTTATACATATTACTAACCCAATTTTAATGTATTTTTGTTTCCTAAAAACCTTAATTATAAATAAAACGAAAGAAATTACCTCCTTAAGTTTTCCACTTTCATAATATCGGTATACAATTCTTACACCTTCTCCAGGAAAGACGGTTTGTAACAATCTTCCAGAGTTAGAGAAGTGTTGGAGATATGAACGAGTACTTCCAGGTGGTGTGTACACAACTCTTATAATTCCTAAAAATAATAACTATATGAATATCAAATTTAAATTTGCAATATATACAATAATTTGAATTTTCAAAGAAGGTATTTTATAAAGTTGTAATAAACTTATTGATAGTTATCTAAATGACAAATGTGTTGCTTTTTAACACACGTAAACTGAAAAATCCGAATTAAATGTTTTTTAGATCGGTAAAATAAAGTTTGATTTTGAATAAATTATATGATTATTAATTGAAAATATATTTTTAAAGTTTTAAGAGAAAACATTAACAGATCATTCGTCCTTTTACTTTCTTATCAATATTTTGTTTATTTTTCTTTTCCTTCGAAAAGCTCACAAATGCCCGTCTTTGGATTGCCATTACCTACAGGTAATTGTACTCCAAAGATGGGTTCGATTTTTTGGGGATGGGTAGGTAATTGAGCACAAATGCAATTTTTCACTAAAATGTTATGCATTTAAAACAATATTTTCCTTAAATATTGTTTTGCGTACCTATAATAATAATAATAATAATAATAATAAAAGTTTATTCAAATATTTTTTTTTTACATTTAATGCTAATATATATTTTTTTGGATAAACTATCAATTCCGAACTCAGAAGTAAAATACTTGTATTGAGTTAAATATAATAATAAGTTAAATATAAATTTAAAGTTAAATAATAATATGATATTTATTGTAAATAATATATTTCATAATTCAGGCACAACTGATTATAATATAAAACTAATATGACAATATTTTATTGGTATATTTTATATCACTAGAATATACGAAGATACAATACGTTATGTATATTATAATATATATATTTATAAATTTTATTTATTATTTATTAATGACGTTCTTGAATATATCTCTTGGATTAGATAATATCCAATTTTTAATTTTATTTTTATAATTATTTAACGATTTAATTATTTTAATTGACTGTGGTAGCATATCAAAAATATATGGATTGATGTTTAAAAAATATTTGTGTGCTATTGTTTTGCTTAGTCTATTTTTATATGTAACAGTATTTTTATGACGAGTTTCGTGTGTGTGTTTAATATAATTTATTATATTTTTAAGTTTAAAAATATATATTAACATGTTGTAAGAAAATATTTGTTTAATATCCATTTTTTTGCTATCTTTAAATAGTAAATCAGAAGAATATTGATGGTCTTTTTCGTAAATAATTTTTAAAATGTATTTTTGAATAGTTTCAATATTATTAAGATAATTCTTATTTATGCCTCCCCATCCTAGTATTCCATAATTTAAATGGGTTTGTACTAAAGAATAATAAAGTATTTCTAATTCTTTTATATTTAAAAATTGTTTAAACTATGTAAAGTATAATATGTAGAATTTCCTAAAACGTTCTTGAAATTAAGTAACCTATCATAGTTTCAACACAAACGCAGTTCCCATTTTTTTTTCTTTTTTATTTACCTACTCCCAACCATCTTTATAAGCTTATTACAGGAATAGATTTAATTTAAGTAACAAAATACAAGCAATATGTTGGGTGTTTCAGAAATACGATACGTAACTTAAGGATATGATTATGATATTCTATATAAATATATCAAAATTGGAAAAAAGTCATTGGCCTACATTTTTTTGTCAAAACTATTCGTATATTTTATATGAACATTTTATCTTAGAATATAATAAGGAATCACTCCCTTAAGCTACGTACCGTCGTACTTCTAAAACACCCGATGTACAAATAACACCAATTTAACTTGGTACCTATATATATAAAATATAGAGATTTGTATACGCGTTTTACAATCTAGCTGATTACACTGGCCGACAAAATTTTTTTTTTGTTGTAACACAAAGCTAAATAGCATTTTGTGGTAGAATGGACCTATCCAAATACGAAAATGAGAAAAGAAAAGTTGTAACACGTAACGTTTTCTTGTTACATTTATAGAACCACATTTAATGTTACAATATTTAATATCTATTGAAAAAATAATTTAAGAATTTTCTAACTGTGTATATCGACTATATTTAAATTTTTACACCTACTAAACATACCTTACTTCTAGAAAAAACACAAACATTACAAATATTAACTGAACACACTAATTAAATTTTCTTTTTTCTTTTTATGAGGGGTCATATCTTCTCTTTTCAAAAACCAACAGGAATCACCCATCATGGCTGGATCCCATCGTCCTTGATAGCGAATTTCCTTTGTCCTGATATCCTGGTGGAACCTTTTACCCTGCTCGTCACTGACAGCTCCCAAATTTTCAGGAAAAAATGACAGATGGGAATGGAGGAAGTGAATTTTTAATGACATTCGGGCACCAAGCGATTTGTAGGAATCTAAAAGTTCATCAATTAACTGTTGATAGTTTGCATCCATATTGTTGCCCAAAAATCCCCTTACTATACTAACAAATGAGTTCCATGCTCTGAGTTCCTGCCTGGTAAGCTTCTCTGTAAGTTGACATAGTCCAGCAATTTTCTGATTTGTGGCCCAATAAAAATACCTTCCTTTTATTTGGCATCACTTAACTGGGGAAAGACTTGTCTTAGGTATTTGAATCCATCACCGTCTTTATTCATAGCTTTCACAAAGTTTTTCATCAGCTCAAGTTTAATGTGAAGAGGAGGCAGAAGGACTTTTTTGGGGTCTACAAGAAGTGCAAACTTAACATTTTGAGATCCCGGCTGAAATTCACTTCTTTGTGGCCAATCTTTTATTACATAATGCTGATCCACTGCACGACTGTCCCACAAACAAAGAAAACAGCAATATTTTGTAAATCCTCCCTGAAGTCCTACTAAAATTCCTACAGTTCAGGTAATTTTTCTGTTATAAAATGCATCCATTTTTACCGCCCCTAATTAAATTGACTACCTGCTAATGTAAAATGGTCTTATTAAGCTATTGAAAAATGGTATGTATTGGGGCTTTCCCAATATTTTTTCTATTATTAGAAGGGTATTTTCATTATAAAAATAAAGAGCTGACCTGTGTATCTTGTCGGACAGTGTTATTAACTCAGTGAGGTATAATGTATTTAAGAACAAGAAAAATCAGATTAAAAAATATTTTTTTCAATGAAATTAAAAATGAAGTGAAGTTTCCTTAATATTTTAATATGTTCGTGTAAATTATTATATTATATTAATCCATTAAAATTACCGTTTTCCAAAATTACTGTTTATCTATACGTAGTAAAAAGTTAGTTGGCGTAGTATCATGTCGGTGTACATCATGAACTTTTGTAAACGATATGATTGAATCTAATTTATAATATTTCTCGTAAATTTTTTCACCAAAAAAAAGAAATGTTTTTTTTTACCTAGTGATGCTTGCAGAGCAAATGAATGTTTTGTCCCGCTGGGTAAGGTCACATGTCTCAAACCACCGTTATCGTCATATGTTAATAGGAAGTTCCTCTGACTGGCAAGCGTGATCTTTGCCAACATATTAGTGTCATCGTAAGTAAAGATTTGGATTCCATCCTGTGGACTGGTGACTTCTGATAGTAAGCCATGTCGGTCATAGCTGTATTTTAGTTGAGAATCGCCCCATTTCCACCTAAAATGCAAAATAATGTTTATTGTCATAATAATGTAATTTTTTTCTTTGTTGGGTTATTATCACAGGCCTATAAAAGACAGTAGAATGCTTATTCTTCATAAGACCTGTGTTTTTAAAATAGCATTTCGAGGAGAGGCCTATCGGAAAACTAATTTTTTTCTCTCCTAGAAAAGTTGGCCACCATTTGAAATTCTATTAACGCCAACCAAAATCTGTCAATAGCAAATGGCCCATTTTGTTTTGTTACCTTTTGTTTTTAAATTGTACGCGTGTGTATTGTGGTGTTTAATAATTTTGTTAAACTAGTTGTTGTTATTTTTGTGATATACAGGGTGTCCGGAAAATACGTGTACAACGTTTGACGACAGACTCCTGACGTTAAAATAGGTCGATCTAAGCCGACTTAGTTATATCAAAATTGTCTCGTTTAGCCGGTAGAGGGCGTCAAAAATTTGTAAAAATATTGGTTTTTCCTAAATTACGTGGAAACCTGCTAATCGATTTTAATGATTTTTAGTATGTAGACTAATACTATAGAATGACGTTTTCTAGTAGTATAGTTACCGGCTGTAAATAAGTGGAAGTGTTATAAAAGTGATATAATACGTCAACATTTCTCTCCATTTTTTATATGAACGGCGTTATGACAACCCAGATATTTTTGTAGAGTGACTGGATGTATTTGAAAGCTATTTTACCTCTTTAATATCTTTCGTTGAATGAGCTGTTTTGCCAGAAGAAAATATTTACAATATTTAGTATTATTAGTAATAATATTAAAATCAAATTACCTGTAACAATAATTTTTTAAGTGACCTTGTTGCTATGGCATTTAAGAATTTGACAATTATTGACAAATTGTCACCAGTCTATGAAATTTACTCAAGTATACGATCAACATTCTTGAATTACAAGTTCATTTTACCATTAAAAATGGAAAACTCGAACTCTGAGAAGGTTGACATGCTCCTGGTATATGGGTTTTGTCAAGGAAATGGGCGTCAGAGTGTTAGGGTTTACATGGAGAGGTTTCCTAACCGTCGAATACCAAACCACCAAACATTTGCCAATATCGAGCGTTATCTTCGGGAAACGGGCAGCTTTGAGAAAAACTTGGAAGGCAGGGGTCGTATGCGAACAACTCGAACTGTGGAAATAGAAGAGATGATTCTGGAAAGAGTTAAAGAAGAACCAAGTACCAGTAGGTACCCGTCGCTTAGAACGTGAGTTACATGTTCCTAAAACGATTGTCAATGAGGTTTTAAAAGAACAGTTGTTACATCCTTATCACGTGCAAAAAGTCCAGGAACTTTTACTGACTTATTATGCAGCTTCCTTTTTGTCAAATTATTAGAAACAAAAGAATCCGTGATCCAAAGTTTTGTAGAACAATTATGTTTACTGACGAGGCGTGCTTTACGAGATCTGGAGTGACCAATCTGCACAACGAACATATTTATTCCGATAAAAATCCACATGTCATTAAAGTTGTACATCATCAGCAACAATTTAAATTAAATATTTGGCCAGGTATTATTGATCGCTACCTTATTGGTCACATTGTTATTCCAGACATGTTAGATGGAAATATTTATTTAAATTTTTTGCAAGACACATTACCAATTCTTCTGGACAATTTGCCCCTTTTACTTCGGAGGGAAATGTGGTATATGCATGATGGTGCCCCGCCCCATTTTTCCGTTGCCGTTCGGCAATACTTACATCATCAATATCCCAACCGATGAATTGGAAGGGGCAATGATGCACCAGTAAAATGGCCACCACGTTCTCCTGAGTTAAATATGTGTGACTTCTTTTTGTGGGGCGCTATTAAAACAGAAGTTTACAAGACTCCGATAAACACACGCGATGATTTATTGCAGCGGATTTTAAATGCAGACAACCATTTCAATAACCATTTCAATAACCCCGAGACATTAGATTTCCAATATCATTTTTTAAGGAGTGTTAATAAGTGTATTCAGCAAGATGGCGGTCATTTTACACATTTGCTTAAGTAATGTTTTTGTTTTACTTAGTTTCTTACAATACATACTTACTTTGTTGTACTTTGTTTTATTTTTATTGTTAATAATTGATGTATGCAGGTAATGGTAAATATTTTCTTCTGGCAAAACAGCTCATTCAACGAAAAATATTAAAGAGGTAAAATAGCTTCCAAATATATCCAGTCACTCTACAAAAATATCTGGGTTGTCATAACGCCGTTCATATAAAAAATGAGGAGAAATGTTGACGTATCATATCACTTTTATAACACTTCCACTTATTTACAGCCGGTGACTATACTACTAGAAAACGTCATTTTATAGTATTAGTCTACATACTAAAAATCATTAAAATCGATTAGCAGGTTTTCACGTAATTTAGGAAAAACCAATATTTGTACAAATTTTTGACGCCCTCTACCGGCTAAATGAGACAATTTTGGATATAACTAAGTCAGCTTAGATCGACCTATTTTGACGTCAGGAGTATGTCGTCAAACGTTGTACACGTATTTTCCGGACACCCTGTATAAACTTTCGATACAATAGGTATTAACAATGCCACTATGTTTAATATGATTGTTTTAATAGAGAGAAAAATGTAACAGAGGATGTAACAACATGTAAGTAAAATTAATAAATACATTATAGGGATATCTTATATACCATAAAATTTCAAAAAAACAAATTGTTTACGATAAATTGTTGTGCTGCACAGCTATTATTTGTTTTTTTTTTCCTTTCAACAAATCCAAATAACATAACCTTGTATTTTCAAGTGAGCGCGCATCGATCGCTACGAAATAAAATCCCCATTAGTTGAGGCATGTATTTGTGCCATATTATGTGTTCTATTTTTTTTCGTTCGATATGCGATAAAGTAATCAAAGATTCTTATTTTTCTTTATTTATTAATTCTGATGAGAACTATTTAAATCTTTTTGATTAATAATTTAGGTTAATAACCTTTAATATATAATTTTAAGTAACTTAGATCATAGTTAATGCTTATTGATTATCTATTTACAGGTTCATGGTCCATTTAAATCAAGTAGGCCTGCATATGATACTTATTAAGTTAAGTGCAGTCACAACGATGTATGATTTACGTTCTCTAAAGCGCGTCACAATTTATATTTGTATGATCCACTTTAATTTGTGTACGTCACAATCTATCAGTGTTTGAATTGCACTAACTAAGCTTATCCACAATATACGTGTATATGATTCTCTGTAATATTAATCAATTTACGTTTAGTGGCTTATTAGAAGATCTCATAAACTGGTATACCTATCTTAATGGCACTGGACCTAGCCCTAATTGACTTTATACTTTATATCAAGGTTTATACAGGGTGTTTCATTAAGGGTGGCCACCGGCCATATCTCGGAAACTACTAGGCATAGAAACTTGGAAAAAAAAATTATGATTAAAGCGGTCATAAAAAAATTCTGGAAATTACTTTTAAGTTCCTTATTTCGCCGCAAGGGGGCACAATTAAAAATTATTTTTTTTAATTCTAAATATCTTCGAAAATTCCCATATTAAGGTTGAATTCTCAACGTCATTCAATCTATTGCCAACCTATAATCTATTTCGCGTTGATTTTTTGAGTTTATTATTTTAATAACTAACATTTAAAGAAAATCAATATCGCCGGTACATTAGTTAGGTAGTATTTGATATATTACAAAAATATCAATTTATTTCATTGCTAATTTTGGGAGAATTGTATAGTGAAAGAACAATGAGTGACAATTACATAATAATGTTAAAAAAAATCTTACCCGATATTTTTCGCTATACAATTCTCCTAAAATAAGTTATGAAATTCCTTGATATTTATTAAATATGTCAATTATTACCTATAGAATATCAAGTCGATACTGATTTTCTTTAAATTTTGTATAAAAGCTAGAAAACATAAATAAATCTACGCGAAATAGGTTATAGGTTGGCAAGCATGTTGATACTCCCACCTTAAGGTATAACTCTAATTACATTATCGAAAAGCTTAGACAATTCTGCATCCTTTTGGTTTAAGGCTCATTGGCGTACCAACCTTGATAAGAGTGGGGAAAGCTATTGAATGTGTAAACATTAAAATCGCTGTAACTTCTAAACGACTTATCCGATTTTACTAAATTTAAACTTGTTTGGAAGGGAATGGTAAGCATCTTCAATCGCCGTATCCAACAGTACACGATAGTGTTTAATAAAATTGCTAGAGGGCGCAATTTGTAGTAATAACAGTTTTTTCGATTTTATCCAGAAAATTCAGATACGGTATAACTATGACATCATAATCGAAAAGTACATGAAATTTGCAAGAAAAGATGTGAAGACCGCAGTTCGATATCTTTGTTCGTTTCAGAGTCATTACCAAAAGAATAATTTTTAATACAAATTGCGCCCTCTAGCAATTTTATTGGAAACTATCTTGTACCATTAAATACGACAATTGAAGGTTTTTCAAAACAAGCTTAAATTTAGTAAAATCGGATAAGTCGTTTAGAAGTTACAGCGATTTTAATGTTTACACATTCAATAGCTTCCCCCACTCTTATCAAGGTCGCTACGCCAACGAGCCTCAAACCAAAATGATGCAGAATTATTTAAGCTTTCCAATGATGGAATCAAAGTTATCCCTTAATATGGGAATTTTCAGAGAAATTTAAAACTTAAAAAAATAATTATCAATTGTGCCCCCTTGCGGCGAAATGAGGAACTTAAAGGTAATTTCCAGAATTTTCTCATGACCGCTTTATTCATAATTTTTTTTTCTCAAGTTTCTATGTATAGTAGTTTCCGAGATACGACCAGTGGCCACTTTTAATGAAACACCCTGTATGTATGCATATAAGTTCTGGCAATGAGTAATCATTAAAAACGCAAGATTGTGTCGTTTCTGTCAAATTTTGATATTTATGAGAATCTTTCTAATGACGTAATTTATCAACCTTAAACCTGAACAATATTGTACTGGTACTTTAAGAAAAATTGCGTATAATAAATTAAAATTTTTTATAGGTAGACTAACGTAAAATTAAAATCAGCAACTTTGCCTGCATGTAGAAAAAAAATAGAAATATAATATTACCAGTTTTATATTTTTGCCACTTTATTGTACCATATATTTTGTACTTATATGTGAATACTAAACGAGGCTTTTTCCTGCGCGCTTTTCATTCAAGTACTGAGAAATACTTATACTCCTCTCTCTCTACATGAACAGTAAGGTAACCCAAAAAACCCGTATAGTATTTCCAAACTAAATTAGTACGGCGGATGAAAAATGGGGTAAAATAATTTTAAAAAATTAGCCTCTATCTATTTTTTTCTACTTAAACTTACCCGTCTATTCTGTTAAAACTATCGTACGTAATATTTAGCACGTCTGCTCCATTATACGGCGTATACGTCAAAGGCAACCCCGCGGGATCGTACGTAATCGTTAACAAAGGCAACTTGTCGTATTCAAAGAACGTTTCTTTGCTCGTAAACTGGTCAAATTCAATTCCCAGCACTTTGGTGCGGTTGACGTAAATCTCCCTGTACAGAGTTTGTTGCGGGTTACGTACATCCCCAACTAAGCTGAAGGATGTTGACATTGTGTTGGTAAGCTCGTCGCCAAACGTTGTGGTTTGTCGTGACCAAACCGGCAGAAGTTCGGCTTCGATCGGGAGAGAGGCTTCAAGAAGAGGATGCCGCTCGATAGCGCAGATTTGAAGTTTACTTCCAGAGGGCGATTTCAGAAGAACGGTGGAATTTGTTAGCGTGACGGCTTTTGTGATTTCGGCACCTGCAATGTAATTGAAAATCAATCAGGTTATTTTGTTGAACGATTTAACACTTAATGAAAATAGAGAAGAGTAAAAGGGTGATGACGACATTGGATGTTGTTGAAATGAAAATAAGAAGCGATGGGCTTTTTAAACAAATAATAGTAGGGTCTTGTAAATAATTTATAATTTAGTGTAATTCACCAATTTGTCATCTAAGATATATAACGTTATGATCAGCCTTTTATATAGAATACCGCCCACTTAATCTTCTCGGGCCAGTCAAATTAATTTTAAATACCGGGTGTTTCAATAAAAATTCCCAGGCCAATTATTTCGAAGACTAAAAGTGACATGTCAATTCTGTAAACGCCAGTTTTTAGCCTCTATGATTGGCTTCACAACTGTGTAAAAAATGTGTTTGAATAATACAAGATGTAGGGGCGCCACGGTGCAAAGAATTTTTTCGATGACAGGAACTTCTAAATGTTGTGGTTCGATAATTAATTTTTGATCAAATTATGTCCCATAAAAACTTCCGATAAATCTAACATGAACGGAGATATTTGGGGTTAAGTTTTTTTAAAAATAATTTTAACAAGCATTTTAATACCCTTTAGCAGATTTTAATTTAATTTTGGTAATGATAATTTCAGTGATAAAACGCTCGTGCAGCGCTAAAGTAGTACGTCCAGTGACGTCTCAGCCTTAACAAATAATATTGGCAAAAAATAAAACGCCACTGAGTTTTTGGTAATTTTTATATTTTTTTCGGATTAAGCAACTAAAAATATCCCTTTCTTGCCTGTTAAATTGTTTTCATATCTTGCTTCGTTTTCGAGAAATAAAAATAAAAACAATTTTACAGCATATCTCTGGAATGCAAAAAAACTGCAATAATTTTTAACACCTCATTCGACCCCATCAGTTCTTTCATAAAATTTAAAACTTCTTTTAATTTTATTTCATTATTTTTTAATGTTTTAACTTTGCTTTTAAACAACAAAACATACAACGTATTAATTATTTAATCATTTTTGTTTTCCAGAGATACCTATGCAATAAAATTGTTTTTATTTTTATTTCTCGAAAACGAAGCAAGATATGAAAACAATTTAACAGACAAGAAAAGGATATTTTTAGTTACTTAATCCGAGAGAAATATAAAAATTACCAAAAACTCAGTGGCGTCTTATTTTTGGCCAATATTAATTGTCTGAGACGTCACTGGACGTAATAATTAAGCGCTACACGAGCGTCCTATCACTAAAATTATCATTACCAAAATTAAATTAAAATCTGCTAAAGGATATTAAAAATATTTATAATAAAAATAGGTACTCGTTAAAATTATTAAAAAAAAAAACTTAACCCCAAATATCTCCGTTCATGTTGGATTTATCAAAAATTTTTATGGGACATAATTTGATCAAAAATTAACTATCTTTAAGAGCCACAACATTTAAAAGTTCCTGTCGTCGAAAAAATTCTTTGCACCGTGGCGCCACCTACATCTTGTATTATTCAAACACATTTTTTACACAGTTATGAAGCCAACCATAGAGGCCAAAAACTGGCGTTTACAGAATGTACATGTCACTTTTAGTTTTCGAAATAATTGGCCTGGGAGTTTTTATTGAAACACCCTGTATATTAAACAGGGTGGATCATAAAAATGCTACGTGTATCGTGTATCAACTTTTTTTCTACTGAAACACATAGTATATTTTTACATTCTACAATCAATTCTAGACATTCTTTATACATTATGCCCTATATCTATCTTCATCCGTTTACAACAAAATAGACAAACGGCAAAGATGAAAAGAAACTATTTTATAAGAAGTTGAAACTCTCTTCCACCAACTGTTCTGCAGTAGATTACAATTGATCTAAAAATTCCTGTTGTACATTCCTGTAGACATTTCTCGTATTAATTGTCGAATGAACTCCTTACGCGTATCGAGTTGGGTTTAGATTTATAAAATAAATTTTTGATGTAACCCCACAAAAAAGTCCAGTGGGTTAAAATCGGGCGATCTGGGTGGCCACTCTATTGACCCCCGTCTTCCTATCCACCGCCCCGCAAAAATTATATTTAAGTACTCCCTTACTTGAGCAACATACTACGGGGGAGCACCATGTTTTTGAAATCATAATGAGCAAGAGCTGGAACCAGATCAGTTCGAACGAAATTTAGATATCTTTCTCCAGTAAGGCTCTTATCAAAGAAAAATGGTTCGATTACACTATTTTCAACAACCCGCCCGCACATTAACCTTTTCATGATACTGGGTGTGATTTTTTATGAACCAGTGAGGTATTTTCTGTGCCCATTATCTATTGTTTTTTTGTCTATTAAAACACGTTAAGCCCCAGAGTGAAAAGCATGACTGTCACCTCAGACTAGACCATTTTTTTTTTAAATTTTAGTATTAAAATTAGGTTAGTTTTGCTACTTAGGTACATAATGACTTAAGGCTCTGACATATTTTTTAGCAAAAAAACAGTGTGGCCACGTCAGATGCACACGGTCTGTATAATTTTTTTTTCCTTGTTTTTAGTTTAGACCATGTGCACCAGATTGTCTCACACACACCACAATGTATAAAGCAATATATTGCAACGAGTATAACATTTATGATGTTCTATATATTAACTAAACAATATAAACTGCACTTTCAATGATAAACAGAACTAAAGAACTAATTTTATGATGCCACTAGGCGGCTATATTTGACAGGACGGTGAATATTCTAACTTACAAAAAATTTATGAAGGTTTCGCCGTCTAACTAACTAAGACATTGACATTTTTTTTTGTTTTATATGGACCAGAGCTCTCTAAATCACCATAATATAGTATATTGTTATATTATAACAACACAGAAATTGTGTCCCTGGCGCGGCCATAGTCGCCTGAACACGATAATATTATTGTGGACAAATTGGTGCCCGTGGTCCGAGGTAAAACATGCTGTGCACCACTGTGGTGCACATGGGGTTTAACGTGTTTTAACCTGACCATTTAAAGGAGACATAGCTTCATCTGAAAAAGAAATTCTTGGATAATCTGTTATGTGAATTATTATTTCACAAAATTGCTGTCGCCCGGTCATCGTCCAATAACTCTTGTACAATTACTAGTTTGTAACTGTGTGTAAAACTTCTATTTAAAAAAATTTAGATACGATGGTTTGGTGAGTACCTATCGTAGTCACGCCTAAGTTGTGTGCTTCAGCTATAAGAGTTTTTCTCTAGTGATAATAATAAATAAAATGTTTACCTTTTCGCCTATAAGGTATACCAATATTACCACTTTTAACACTTTCTTTAACAGTACGGGAAGTTTTCCATTTTAGACCCTGTCGATTGGCTAATAGGCGTGCGATTTAGGTATTTTTAATTTATTTTCGTGCACACTATTTTGGTGTTAACTCTCAAAAAAAAAAAAAACTTACATTAAATTTTTAGAAAAATAAATGATTTTCTTTTGTCATATTTAAATGGTTATTATCACTGCATGTCCCACACTTTACGTAATAATAGTTTTAACCCAAATTCCATATTCCACATAATAATATAAAGTTTATACAGTGAGTCCCAGAAGTAATGTCTAAATTCATTTAAAATTCAGCGGTAAGTTTTTTGAAAAAACGCTCGAACCCGACGATTTTTATTTTTTAATGTGTTTTTTTTTGTAGTAATTTCATGTATACAGGGTAGCTCAAAAATAAGTTACGACCATCAACTTCATTTTTCAAATGAAAACATATATTTTTTATTTCATTTTTGAATCTTGCATTGAATTCTAAGCATGTTTCATGTACCATGTCCTATACATAAACTCAACAGTTATTGAAAAAATTAGGATTGAACATACCTATAAGTAAGACCTGTTTATTAAAAAAAAAACACAACAAAACCAAATCATATGTTAAAAATATGCGCCATTTACGGCTTGACAATATCCAAGACGATCAATAAACTCTCTTTGCACGTTTCCAACAATTTCCGGAGTTATGACACGCACGCTTCGGATCCTCTCTTTCAACTCCTGCATATTGTTTGGCCTGTTAACAAATACTTTTGATATGAGGTAACCCCACAAAAAAAAGTCCAGCGGAGTTAGGTCTGGCGACCTAGCAGGCCATTCGATAGGTCCTCTCCTTCCTATCCACCGATTGGGAAATGTTTCATCCAAAAATGTGCGCACAGTGGCAGCATAGTGCGGAGGAGCACCATCTTGTTGGAATATTAGTTCTTCGTCAGGGGAGTCTGGATCCAATGGATTCGGAAATAAAGCCACTAATGCTGGAATTAATTCAAGTTGGAAAAATTCGAGATATACTTGTCCAGTTAAAGACTGTTCAAAGAAAAATGGACCAATTACTCTTTCGCATACGATTCCACACCAAACATTAATTTTTTTAGGGTATACTGGCTGTGAACCTCTATCATCCAATGCGGATTTTCTGTTGCCCAATATCGACAATTTTGTCTGTTCACATTACCATTCAAATAGAACGTCCTTCGAGCTTCATCCGAAAAAATAATATTTTTTACTAAATTATTATCTAGATTGCACATATTTTGCGTGCGTTCGCAAAACTCATTTCTCCTATCGAAATCATCTTCAAATAACTCATGCACTGGAATAAATTTGTATGGGTGATATTTGTGCTTTTGAACTACTCGGTGAACAACAGATTTCGGCATGTGTAAATCGGCCCCAATGTACGACAGGGGAGTACATGGATTTTCTTCCAAGGAAAGCAAAACGTCAAGTTGTTCATTTTCATCTCGAGTAGGACGACCAGATTTAGGCAAATCTCTAACATGACCGAATTTTCTAAACTCAGCCTCTATTCTACTCACCATCTTTTGACATATTATGGGAGGACGATCTATTTGAGTACGTGTTTTATCACCAAACCCTACCATGCATAGAAATTCTCTTAACTTTACCATTATTGTAAAAACCGCAACTTTGAAACTACGCTTGACAATAATTATACTTATTTGAAATAAAATTGTCATACAGTTTCTATGGAAATAAGCGGTGACAGTGACAGACAGTACACTCTTACTTATTAGGGAGCCCAAAATGCCATATTGCCAAAAGATTTGATAGATCGTTGAATTCCCTAAATGATATGTTCAATCCTAATTTTTTCAATAACTGTTGAGTTTATGTATAGGACATGGTACATGAAACATGCTAAGAATTAAATGCAAAATTCAAAATTGAAATAAAAAATATATGTTGAAAAAATGAAGTTGATGGTCGTAACTTATTTTTGAGCTACCCTGTATACATGAAATTACCACAAAAAAAAACACATTAAAAAATAAAAATCGACGGGTACGAGCGTTTTTTCAAAAAACTTACCGCTGAATTTTAAATGAATTTAGACATTACTTCTGGGACTTACTGTATAGGTACAGGGTCTTTCAACGAGGACTGAACAGGGGCTCATTTTTGAGCTTCCTTGTATTTAAAGAAAAATCCAAAATAGCCAATCGATGTACTTTTTCCTGCAGAATTTAAAAATGAAACCAAAAATTTATTTGAACCAGAAACAAAAGAGTTACGCTATGGATAAGGTGTTTTTTAAATGGAACAGAGCTTTTTTTATACGATTTTTGGTACGAGTGATTTTTTTTTTGTCCGTTCTGATTAAAATATTTAATATTGTGACAGCTATTTTTATTAAATTTTAATGTTTTATCGAGTATAATTTAACTTTAACCTGTTTGAAACATACACTAGGTAATAAAGGTATAATCACCTTTGAATCCTTCAAAGTCAAAAAATTTGACAAATTTACTATAATATTGCCGAAATGACTTTGAAGGATTCAAAGGTGATTATACCTTTATTACCTAGTGTATGTTTCAAACAGGTTAAAGTTAAATTATACTGGATAAAAAATTAAAATTTAATAAAAATAGCTGTCACAATATTAAATATTTTAATCAGAACGGACAAAAAAAAAATCACTCGTTCCAAAAATCGTATAAAAAAAGCTATGTTCCATTTAAAAAACACCTTATCCATAGCGTAACTCTTTTGTTTTTGGTTCAAATAAATTTTTGGGTTCATTTTTAAATTCTGCAGGAAAAAGTACATCGATTGGCTATTTTGGATTTTTCTTTAAATATAAGGAAGCTCAAAAATGAGCCCCTGTTCAGTCCTCGTTGGAAGAGCCTGTACCTAATAAATGGATATTATATGATCCGCCGAGACTGGTTATAACATTTATTTTTTCCTCTTATATTTCTACATGTCAAGTTGACATATTTATAATAAATTACCCCACAATCTCATAACGACGAGGGGTGCTAGTGTTTTCAATTTCGAATATCAAATTGGGGGAGCTATATATAGGTATAAATTGGTATAGAGGAAATTAAAATTGAATAGTCATTAGTCAATTTACGTCAGAGCTGCAGTTAAACGAACTATTTAATTATTAAAAGTAACATAAAGGACTTACCATCAATTAAAATGACTTGCTTGTTTGCCTTGCCATTAATATTTAATAGCATCGGTGGTTGACTGACAGCCACTTCTAAACCCTCGGTGTTCGACATTTTCGAATTTAATTGCAGCGTTTCACCGCTAGGCATAATAACACCTGTGGTCCTTCCTAGGCCGTCGTATTGGTAGATTATGGTATCTCCCCCCTGAAGTGTAAAAAATAAATTGTTTTAACAAAACGAAAAATACTCTTATAGGGGTTGGATTCTCTTTACTGTTTTAACATGTAGAATCTCCCCTTCAGATATAAGTACGGAATTTTCGGACACCCTGTATACATACAGGGTAATTTATTAAGGGTAGCGAGGTATTAAAAACTAATTATCGCTTTGGAAAAAATACCATCTTAAGGAAAATGACAATTTCTCTTGTCCACTTTCCTTACCGATAATCCAAAACATTAAAATCACAATTTTAGATCCAATTTTTTTAGATAAATAATAACAAATTTAATAAATAAACATGCTTCGTTTTTAAGGTGGAATTATCAACGTCATTCAATCTACTGCCAACCTATAACCTATTTCGCGTTGATTTTTTGAGTTTAATATTTTAATAACTAACATTTAAAGAAAATCCGATCGGCATAGGGTCTTCCAACGAGGACTGAACAGGGGCTCATTTTTGAGCTTCCTTGTATTTAAAGAAAAATCCAAAATAGCCAATCGATGTACTTTTTCCTGCAGAATTCAAAAATGAAACCAAAAATTTATTTGAACCAGAAACAAAAGAGTTACGATATGGATAAGGTGTTTTTTAAATGGAACATAGCTTTTTTTATACGATTTTTGGAACGAGTGATTTTTTTTTGTCCGTTCTGATTTAAATATTTAATATTGTGACAGCTATTTTTATTAAATTTTAATGTTTTATCCAGTATAATTCAACTTTAACCTGTTTGAAACATACACTAGGTAATAAAGGTATAATCACCTTTGAATCCTTCAAAGTCATTTCGGCAATATTATAGTAAATTTGTCAAATTTTTTGACTTTGAAGGATTCAAAGGTGATTATACCTTTATTACCTAGTGTATGTTTCAAACAGGTTAAAGTTAAATTATACTGGATAAAACATTAAAATTTAATAAAAATAGCTGTCACAATAATAAATATTTTAATCAGAACGGAAAAAAAAAATCACTCGTTCCAAAAATCGTATAAAAAAAGCTATGTTCCATTTAAAAAACACCTTATCCATAGCGTAACTCTTTTGTTTCTGGTTCAAATAAATTTTTGGTTTCATTTTTGAATTCTGCAGGAAAAAGTACATCGATTGGCTATTTTGGATTTTTCTTTAAATACAAGGAAGCTCAAAAATGAGCCCCTGTTCAGTCCTCGTTGGAAGACTCTGTACATTATTTAGGTAGTATCTGATATATTACAAAAATATGAATTTATTTCATCGCTAATTTTGGAAGGATTGTATATTGAAACAACAATGATTAATGTTAAAAAAAATTACCTGATATTTTTCGCTCTACAATTCTCCTAAAATAATTTATAAAGTTCCTTAATATTTATTTAATATGCTAAATATGACCCATAGAATATGCAGCCGATATTGATTTTATTTAAATTATGTGTAAAAGCTAGAAAAATAAATAAATCTACGCAAAATAGGTTATAGGTTGGCAAGCACGTTGATACTCTCACCTTAATATATCTCTTCTTCCGTCCAACAGAAGAACACCTTATACAGTGTCGATCAAGATGAAAATTAAGCAAAAACATAGTAGGTAGTGACGTGATTCGCATTATCTGTCAAATTTTAATTTTTTTCAAAAAATAATTCAAAGTGGGGTTATTTCTGAAAGTATCGAAAAAAGTTATTAGAAAAAGTTTTTTTAAATGCAGTTTCTAGCCCACGTGCAAAATTTCAGCTGCATAAGATAATATTGATTTTTTACCCATATTTTGTAAATTGCACCACTTTTGGAAAATAAGACTCAACGCAACCTACATAAAACTTCTTAGTTTTTTGACAAAGCTTTATTTCAGATACATTTTTTTTAAAGTAGCGCCATATTAAATGTGTGTTTTTCTACAAAATCAAAATTGGGCTATTAAAATTTGGTCGCATGTGATGCAAAGTTTATTTGTTTTTGACCCTGTATAAGGTAACTTCATAAAATAAGTATTTTTGAAAACGTAGTTTGTGCCCGAAAGTATATCTTAACATTAAGACAAAAAAGAACACAGTGTCATCAGTAAAGTGTTCATTAAGTGAAAAATAAATTTTAGTTTAACTTAACGTAAAGTTTATAAATTTTCAAGGATTTAATTTATAACCCCTTTATTAAAATTTGTTATTAAGCTATGTCATAAAAAAGTAAAAATAGTCTTTTATTATTTAAGTGCAGTTTCCAAAAAATTAATTACAATGATGCACCAAAAACACGGTTACAACAAAATACGCAACAAAATACGGGTAACAAATCAAAATTATCTTATGTAGCTGACATTTTGCATGTTGGCTAGAAACTGCATTTAAAAAAACTTTTTCTTATAACTTTTTTTGATATTTTCAGAAATAACCTCACTTTTAAATTATTTTCTGGAAAAAATTTAAATTCGACAGATAATGCGAACCACGTGACTACTATTTTTTGCTTAATTTTCATCTAGATCGAAGCAGAACTTGATGCCAAAGTCAAATTTCGAATAAAGCTATTAATAAAAAAAAATCCCATATGATGCGGACTTTACTGGTGACACTGTAGGTATTCAATTGTTGCTAAAATTACCAGTTTATTTTTCTGTCTGTCTAGACTACCGAAATGCAAAAGTAAATAGCGGGTCGTATTCTCTTATCTTTTCAACGAGCTATCACAATACAATACCTTTGCATTTGAAGAAACAAAATTGGGGGGCTGTTTTTATGATGACACGAAAAAGTATGTCAAACTAAAAATAAACGCAGCCGCGCAGTCCTGTATTTTTCATCAATTAAAGAGGCTTCCTAATATCTAATATATTCCAGTTAAAAATTCCACCCTGTAAATACAACATAATTTATATTCATAACTAAACTTACCAGGGTTACAAAATCTGGAACTGGAATAATCCATTAGTAATTAAAATATACATACGGTTTTTATGCTTTGTAATGAAATTGTTTTTACTAGTATTATATGACGTACAATTCAATAATATAGTTTTATTGATTTTCTAAAATTTTACTTCTAAAAAAAATAGCGTTTAGTAAGAAACTCCCTTTAATCATTACAAGTTGCTTCCACTGGTTTTGTATCATAATTATTGCTCGGCAAGTAAAATATCGCGGATTTAATAAGTCAAAACTTTATACACATATTTTACAACATATTGTATTTTCCTGTTGGACGGCAGTATTGACGATTTAACCAAAAATAATAGGTTATTTTACTTAGTTTTCTTAAGTGGCTCTATTATAAATAATTAGCTCCCAGCGGCAGTAGACCTAAAGCCGGTACTGACTACAAAGAACATCATCTTAAAACAACAGAACTTATAACGTCAAGAGAAATTCAGCCAATGTTTGCAAATTTCCGGGTTAAACTTTATACTGAAGTTTGATCTTAAGAAACAAATAGACAATTGTACACAAATAAGCCAAGACTACATTTAACTTAAATAATAAGCAACACAGCTAAACAGAACTAAAACTAAAAGTCCTTTAATTAGTGCACTTACTCCGCTCCGACTTAGCAGAAGCCCGGTGTTTTGGTCGTAATCCAATTCGATTTCGGAACGCCCTTTCTCGCTAAGTTTCGACAAATATCCCATTCCCGACATCTTCAGCTCCGACTTGTGGTCTTGGGTATTTTCTATTGAGCTTACGGCGTTGGAGTAATCCCTGTAAAAGATTATTTAATTAAAATAAGAGAGTTTTCTTGGCGCGGAGTAATAAAAAGGATTAGTCATAAACAATAGGACAAGTGGTATCGCCAAATTAACATATTAAAAAGATTATTTAAAAATATAATTTAATTACATACATACCCAGCACAACAAATGATAATGTACTGTTTTCTCACCTTTCTTTTTCCATCATTATTTTTGTATTTTAGGTTTTATACATTACAAAATATCACAACGTTTTTCAAGGAAATATTCAAGTAATTATTTTTATAGTAGTAGTAGTAGTAACATGTTTTATTTAGCAAAAAGCTACAATTAAATATTTTTTAATACATTTTATTTAACAAATTTTTATAGATTTATTTTTTAATTTTAAAACGCAACCTTCTTTTAACAAAAACAGACAGAAAAGTTAAACATTTTGCAAATTGTATCAAAAAATATTACGTATTATTCTCTTTTATAATCAAATGTAATTTTAGAGTTTTTTTAAACAGTTTTATTGATTTTTGAGATTTAATAGAATTTTCCAAATTATTATATTCTATCAAACCTTTATAAAAAATTGATTTATAAGCTAATGTTTTAGACACTTTATCCACATACAAATTTTCATTAGTTCTTGTTTTATAATAATTATGATGGTCATAATTAAGAGAACAACAATGTTTTAAACAATTAGGCAATAAATTATTTTTATTTTATGTAGGTATAAAGATACATACTAAATAACAAATTAAATTTTTGACATTTAACCAATCCAAACATTTTAACATAAAATAAATCTTTGTATATTTATCACAATTTAAAATAATCCGCATTGCCTTATTTTGTAAAATTTGTAATTTATCAAATATTTCCTCACTAGCACAATATAAAATGGAAGAACAATAAAGAAAATGTGATATAATAGTATTAAATAATTTTTTTAGAAAGCAAACTTAAATTAGAACTGATTCTTTTAAAATAACTTACTTTTCCGGCAATCTTCGATATAATACTTTCAAAATCATTAAAAAATTTTAATTTTGAATCAATGATTACTTATCCCTAAATATTTAAAACTGTTTACTAATTCCAATTTTTAATCATCAATTATTACAATATCTCAGAATTTAGAGTAGGTATTTAGACCATCAAAAATATTTAAAACATTAATGTAAATTAAGGTGTCATCAGCAAATATTTATAACTTACACATTTTTAGAACTAAAAGCATATCGTTGATGTATAAAATAAATAATATTGGACCTAGTATACTTCCTTGAGGAACTCCTATACTATGTATTTTTTTATTTGAATATGTTTTGATATTTTCGTTTTTTGTGACCTGTTACTTAAATAATTTTTAAACCATTTATAAACGTTTCCGCGAATACCATACTGAAACAATTTACTCAATAATCTAGCCCTGTCAATTGTTTCGAATGCCCGCTTAAAATCCAAAAATACAGCTATAACATTTTCCCCTTGATCAATGGTTCGATTCCACGTCTCAATCACACATTGAATGGCTGTCTCTGTCGAGTACCCTTTTCGAAAACTAGCTTGAACAGAAACTAAAATTTTGTTGGCTTCTATGAATTTTAATAACTGTTTATTTATTCTTTAAGAATCTTTTTAATTTTAAACAATCACATTCTTACCCCACAAGAACAATGGATGTTAACTACCCAATACATCGACTGACACTTACAGAAAGATCTCCCCATTATATGTGTTTAAAATATTTAATGCCTTACCAAATAGAATTAAAAAAGTAGATTCGCAAAAATTGTACAAAAGAGAAATTAAAAAACTACTTATCGATTTAGAATCTTATAGTCTAGGTGAATTTTTCGCTTAAAAGTTTAAAGAAAACAATGTACTTTTCTTTAGCTGGTGACGTAATTTCATTTTATGTTTTTTGTATTAATGATTTGAAATAAAGAAGTTTATTATTATTATTATTATTATTATTATTATTATTATTATTATTATTATTATTATTATTATTATTATTATTATTATTATTATTATTATTATTATTATTATTATTATTATTATTATTATTATTATTATTATTATTATTATTATTATTATTATCATTATTATTATTAATTATTATTGACCAAAGAAGACCCACAATAATTAAATATTTCTGTAGAACTGTGTAGGTATTTGAATTTACAGTGTATTAAAGGGAAACTCTAAACATTATCTAATTTTAATACTTAGAGTGCTTATTTTTTAGTTAGAGTATCCAATTTCTTACCTTAAAAACTGTATTTTATTTCCAGAGCTATCTGTGACAGTCGACAGTTTTCCAAAGCTTGTGTTTTTGGAATAAAGGAAAGAATATCGCGTCTTGTCGCTGGCCAAATCTTTGGTAGCAACGTGTTGACCGTATCGGTTAAACACGTAAACTTCCCCTGAAGATGGATATGGGATACGAAACTCACCATTTTCGTCATGCGTTGGAAGATAATGTTCAAGAGCTAGTATGTGAAGGGAACCTGAAAAAAATAATGTTAAATTAAATAAATTAAGAGGTTTGGTGCAAAAATTTATTTTTAGATATTGGTGCTGCTGTTAATAAGAATATTTTTGAAAGCTGGCTATGGGGTAGTTATTTGTATACAAATTATGTTGTATACTACTTAATGAACTTTGGTATGGTTCATTCAATCTCAATTTGAGACAGCCTTTAAGCTTAAACTGCTCTTACAGTCGGCGTCACCCTTATAAAAGTTCGAGCATTCACACGGAGTTGTGAATAAATAACTGTATACTGGATGTTAATAAATAGCACGTAGATATTTATCGGAGTTATAGTGCTCCTCAAAAAATTCTTATAATCATTCTGTCTAAAAGGCTTTATTGTTGATATAAGGTGTCAAAGTTTTAATTTTTTTTTGTTTTTGGAATCTCTACAAGAAAATGACACATTTGTCATGCAGTAAACAGGGTGCTAAGTATTTTTTGCGCTAACGTCAATTTCCTTTTTAGTTTTTTGGAATACCCTGTATACATACTTATATCATGATTTGGCTATTTTCTCATTCTTTTTGATTCCTTACATTTTTATCGTAGGGGAGAGCAAGGCAATATGACATACTATCTTTTGAAAATCAATTTTTACTAAACCAAAAGGTATATTAGGTTTTATTGTTTTTTTTTTAATATGGCCTCTTAACATTTTAAGTGAAATAAAATATTTTACTTGTAAGAATTGCAACATTTAGGAAAAATTTCCAAAAATAACAAGCATTACAAAAACCTTTTAACCTTATAGGGTAAGGCAAATTGACATACCAAATTTTTCCCTTAAAGGCATAATGACATGGTTGTATGAAATTAACTGTCCAGTGAGTAAAAAAAAATAACAATGTAAGTGTAAAATATAGTTTCTATTTTTTATATTTTATGTTTGTTGTACATTAACGAAATAAAAAAAAATATTGAAACAAAATATGAATAAATTAAGAACGACATACTGCTATACAGGCAAAACTACACACTGCTATGTCATTTTGCCTAATGTGCAATATAAAGAATAAATATATTTTCTTGGTTATAATTTTATTCAATCATTTTAATGTTAGTGTAATATTAAAACTGGAGGGCTAATAGTTGTGGGTTAACCCTAAAACATTAGCAGCGACCTTATATATTTTAACCAAAAATATTTCAACAATCACTTACCTTGATATTTTACATAGGAAAATACACAAACTCTCTAGAAAACAATAATCGATCGACTATGTTATTTTATTACGACTGACGATCTTAGCGGTATTAAGATGTGTTTTGTAGGAGATAACTCAACACGAATGTAATCGAACTGGGCCGAAAACAGGTAATATGTCATTTTGCCTGCTATGCCATTATGCCTTGCTCTCCCCTACCTATCCTCGTTTTTCCAGTTATTTGCAAAAAGAAACATCGACGCAAACAAAATTTAAAAAAGAACTTGTTGACTATTCCTTTTATAATTTTTTTGTTTTTAATGTGTATATTGTTAGTTGAAGTGGGATACATCGAGGTAGACCCCAGCCATGGCCCCCAGGCTTCTCCGATTTAAATTGTATAGATTATTTTTTCTGGGGACATTAAAAATCGTTGGTGTATCAGGACTGCAGCTGCTATCCAAACAGAGGAAAATTTGAGGAACAGGATTACAACTTCATGTAAATTTACTCGTAATACTTCTAGGATATTCGACAGAGTTTATCAGTCTATGAGACGAAGAATTGATTCCTGCATGTTAGCAAGAAGAGAATTTTCAGCAGTTCTTATTATTTTTAAAATATTATATTATAAATTAATTTTGATATTTTCTTGTAGGAATTCCAAAAACTAATAAGGAAATTGGAAATGATTATCCCGGAAACTGTGTGAGAAAATAAAACCCTCAATAGTTGTACAATATACTATTAAAAGTACCTACCTACCCATATAACGGCAAATATTTTAAAATGGCATAAAATATATTTCTCGATTAATTATACATTTATTATTATTATTATTATTTTCAAATCGTTTATGCAAACTCTATGGAGAGGGGGGGGGGGGCACACACACCTTGTGCATTCACCCTACTAGTCACAACAAAACACCG
Organism: Polydrusus pterygomalis; assembly: GCA_963969555.1. Classification (NCBI taxonomy): domain Eukaryota; kingdom Metazoa; phylum Arthropoda; class Insecta; order Coleoptera; family Curculionidae; genus Polydrusus; species Polydrusus pterygomalis. Next base: position 39,770,873 of record OZ018379.1, read on the forward strand.
CTGTGACAGTATTTTAATTTTAGTCTAGACCACAGACATACAATATATTAGGAGACCCCATTGTTCACATTTTGTCCCAATCAGAAATCGTTTTATCAGAAATTAGTGATGACAAACTTCTGCTGATTGCCCTAAATCTACAGTCTGTGTTTGCAAATGACAGTTATAATTATATTAGATGCATTTGTCATGTGTACCTATTAAAAATATTATAATATGTGTTTTTAAATTTTCCACTAGTCAAATTATTTATAGTTTCTTAATGATATTAAATTATGTTTTAGGGAAATCACTATGGCAACGCTGTACCGACGTTTTTACTACGCCTGACCCTGAGTTTTTAATATTCATTCATATCTAACGTTACAGTGTTGATGAGCTGTGTTTGTAATTTTATTTATTTAGCGTATGGCTCATTTACATCACAAAAATCAACATAACAAACAATTAAATAAAAGCATAAAAGACACATGAAATTAAATTCACAAACAGACATCTAAGGCACGTATATATTCAATTGCATCCTTAGTCGCTATCTGGAAGTTATATTGGTCGCCGGTGTAGGCCCTCAGTGTGCATTCTTCAACAATGTGGCGGATTGTCTGCATGTCATCTCCGCAGTCACACCTGGGGGAAAGGCTTTTTTTACCCCATTTAAAAAGTGAGTCAGCGCATCTCCCACATTTGGATCTAATTAAATTGTTTATTGTTAAAAGACGCCAAGTAACATTTTCGGGCATTTCCGTTTTTTGTCGGAAATACACATTTAGTTTATAGACGCATCGTTTAGTGCAGAAAGAAACCAAGTACTCATATCCGATATGCTCTTTTTCGATGTGTCACTCAAGCCGTTTGTTGCAGAAATAAGCCAAGTACATACAAGTAATACAAGTTAAACATTTTCTCAATTTCGAAAGCTAAACGTTTTTTTCATTTACTGAAAAGTTTGCAAAATGTCACTTAGCCTGTTTTAATAATAAACGATTCAATTCTATTCAGGGCTGACCATGTTTTGCGGGGAAGGTCGAATCCATTGGGATTTCCGGATATGCAGGGCATGTTATGGTAGGCCAGTGGAGCGTTGTCCTCCCATTCTTCTCGCCATCGGGCAGTAATGTCAAAACCGGCATCATGCAGGGACTTTCCACTTCTGAGAGGGGGATGCCTGGAGCGGAGTCGGTTTCTTTCGAGGGCGGGGGAGTCGGAATGGATCGGTAGTTGAGGATTATTGATGATCTTCCTGTATTCCCTAACAAGAGCGTGCTCTCTACGGAGGTGAGGAGCGGCTATGTGGCTAAGCGTGGGGAGCCAGAAGGTAGGTGTTGGTTTGACGTACCCGTAATGAGCCGCATTGTGTAATTGAGCTGGGCGTCAACCAGGCCAGTGTGAGCTCTATTAAGCCATACCGGGGCGCAGTATTCAGCTGCTGAATATACCAAGCCCAGGGCTGAAGATCTCAGTGTGGACGCTGATGATCCCCAAGTGGTGCCGCATAGTTTCTGGAGGATGTTATTACGCGTTTTGATCTAGGCTGCTGTTTTCGACAGATGTTCTTTAAAGCTCAACGTTCTGTCCAGTGTAACCCCTAGGTTTTTAGGTTGTTTATTGTGTTTAAGAAGCGAGCCTTCGAAGTATATTTGCAGTTCCCAATTGGCTAATTTATTGTTCATGTGAAAGCTAGAGACCTCTGTCTTAGCAGCGCTTGGTTTCAGTCTCCACTTGCGGAAGTATTGCCCGATTGCCAGCAGGTCGTTTGTTAGGATATCCTCGGTGACCTCAATATCTTTGTGTCTAGCAGCTAGTGTCCAGTCGTCAGCGTATCCGAACTTGCTCGAATTCGTTTCAGGCATGTCAGCAATATATAGGCTGAACAGTAGGGGGGCAAGTACAGATCCCTGAGGTAAGCCGTTATTAAGCTTCTTCTGAGCACTTATATTGTTACCCAGGAGTACTTGAAAGTTTCTGTGTTTGTAATTGATTGGGGTTTTCGATTAATTTTTAGAATTTTTTGGACATAGAACTATTTAGTGCTATTTATTATTTAGAATTCGCCAGTGCGTGGTCTGTAAGAGACCCGACTATTCTAACCCCGAATTAATATTTCTGGGGTAAGTGAGGTTATTTAGGTTATTTTTTTTTTAGCTTAAAAGCAATTGTGTAGATAGTTCTGTCTTTTAAGTAAATGTTTCAAAATATATGGATTGTTTGCTTAGGATTGCCACATGTCAATGCACTGTAAGAAAAACCTCGACTTTTTACCGCTTACAGTGTTGCAATTTGTTCAAGCTATTTTTTTAAAGCAATTTCCTTCTAATTTACTTTGAAAGTATGTATGATTGTAAAGAAATGATTTTTGAAGAATGGAATATTTTGTCTCTTTATATTATATGTCTGTAGTCTGGACTATTTGATGTATTTATTTTAACCAGGATCCTATCACAGTCTTTTAAGGGAAATAATATCCGTCAGCTTTTCAATAAATCGTTATTACCTTGCTATTCTTATAAACATCACGATTCACTTAGTTTATATTTATTGTCGTGGCTCAGTTTTCCGTACCTTCTTTGCTCGTCTAATTTAAGTATAGAACAAAAACGTAATAGCTGTAGTTTCAAAAGTAGATATTTATGTTTTCAAGAAACTTTAATTACCTTTATTTGTTATAGTCGTAATGGGAGATTTTCACGAAGTAGTAAAAACTTGCCTACTTTATGAGAGTTTCTAAACAAGTAACAATACAAGTTACTATAAATAAAACTTAAAAATAATTGCAAAGTCGATTGAGGTTATGCTGTATAAACTGCTCGTCAGAAATTCGGGCAAATTGTTTTTTTACCACCTTTGTTACAGGTTGTTATTATTGTGTAGTTCGGAATCGACATCAAGTATTTTAATGCAGTTTCCAGAGATTAAAGGATTATTTCTTGCAGATTAATAGTGTTGTACCCCTACGGCGTAACCAATGCGCTATAATATTATACAGTAGGGTGAAGTGAAGTTATACGTGTCGAAAAAAAATTCGTTTTTCAAATCGGAATAGCTGCAAAAACATGCTCCACTACTTAACTAAGAGCTATGCGAAAGATGGTTTCTCTAAAGTTATGTTATGAGGTGTCCCAAGAATTTTTAAAATAAAAAAAAAATCGATGATCATGAAAAAAAAAATTATTATTTCAAAACGGAATAGCTGCAAAAACCTGCTTCACTACTTAACTAAGTGCTATGCGAAAGATAATTTTTCTAACATTATATTTCGAGGTGTTACAATAAATAAAGTTGTATTCATAAGAAAGGCGTACAAGAATTAGAATGAGAGGTAAGTTTTTTCATATTTGCGTAAAACCGGCTTGTCTAAATGATTGTTTATTGGAGGTTATCACACGTCTATGGAGGACTTGAGGTAGGAGGCCGATCGCAATGCATTGGATTCGGTCCCAAATTAGCATCGGTAATTCAGCTTTACGAGTCGCCGTAAGATGGCGCTCGTGTTCGAAGTGGGCTACCAAATAAATGGTTTCTTATAGACGCGATAACTATTTTTATTTAAATTAGTTCTTTAAGGAACAAATAAGGAATTTTATATGAATTTACACTTACTTTTAAATACTTATTAGTAAACTCGGCCTGTATAAAGTTCCAACTATGCTTGGTTTTTAAAATACAGGGTATTAAACATTCTAGCTATACTTTTGGAGCTAGAAAGATACCTATTTGGCTGCGTTTCCTCTCTGAAAAAGATCCTGTCTTACACCCCGACACAAAGCAAACTCTACTTTTATAAACTGTACCATTACTCATTATAAATATGGAAATCACGTTATTTGTCTCGTCTTGTGATCAAACGTTATTTGTTATTTCGAAAATAAAATGTTAATTTGTCTGTTCTGTCCTCGCTGTATATATTTTTTGGTATGATAAGATTTACATTTAAAAGTACATTTTTTTTATATATAAGTTTTTCTTTCTATGGTATTTACTTGCATTCAAAATTACGTTTTGCATTTTTTAATAAAATAATTACTTTCTTACAATGCATACAAATGCATTATATTCTCGACTTCCTATTCCTATTTTTTTACCGTCCCTCGTACCCACACTACGAAAGTACGCGGTATTGCCGGTACCGAAGTGATGGATTGGAAGACGAGTACAGAGAAGAGATACTGACAATCGAGCGACCATATCGCATCGCGTCTCGTGGGTGCTCCAATCTCCCTGTTTTTCCCAAAATTTCCAATTGGTAAGTCGACTTATAATTATACAAATTTAATTTACCTTTTTTACGGTCTATAAACGTTGCTGTACCGAATTATAGTGGTCTCTGGACCAAGAGAGTTCGAATTTAGGGTGGAACAAACCAGCGCATCCCTAAAATCATACAGTCCACTTTAACCCCCTTTTTTTTAGTGGCTAATAACGCCACATTAATTGATCCTTCGATTGCCAGATGCATTTTTTAAACCCGAAGGTTTGAGTTTTCTTGGTTTTGAACCACTTTTTCGGTTTAGCAGCGTTTTAATTTTGAATGCAATTTTTACCGACTTATCTTTACTATTACTTACGTATTACAGTATACTACTTACTTTTGTTTCTATGATTGCATGGTACATACTGTGTCATTTTTTGCAATCTATTGTTACTTACATATTATAGCTCTTTGCTAAGTTTATAAATTATTCACTAATAATTGCGTAAAATTATAATTTGCTATATTTTACCCAAAACCTAAGTGAAATTACAATTTTTATCGAATTCATATTCATATTTGCAGCAAGGTTATTGTGATATCCTGAGCCGGTTTCAGGATCGCAAAAAAAAAAGGATCTCGAACAGTGTTAAAATATTTATTTATTCGTCTTCAATTGCCCTTTTTTTTATCGAACCAAATTATTGCTTTACTTACAGTTTGAGACAGCTGTATGTTGTCGTTTTCTATGCACCTATTTGTTTGCGATTACCGGGTTAATCAAAAATTACTTTAAATTTTGTCTGAATATTTTAGAAATATTTTTACGTACGCATTACCTAATTTGTAAGTTTTTTGCATTAACCTTAACTAAAATATTATAAAATTTATTATTACGTATAAATACATACATATTATTAAATAATGTCTTCCGATAAGATTTTAAAAATAAAAGCCTTGCGACAGACTGCTATTTCACAATTGTCTTTGATTATTGATGCTGCAGAGTTAGCTAAAAGAGATGAAGCGGCACTCAATCCTTTTAAAGTTCGTTACAGAAGTCTCAGTAAAATAATCAAAGACTTTGAGAAACACCATAACAGTTTGCTAGCTTTACTTGCGGCCAAACCTGATGAACTTAAAATTGAGGATAAAACGGGCATTGACTTCGCTAAACGTTGCCACGAAATTGATACAGTGTTTTATGAGCTGTTTGAGTTGCCATTGGAAGAACATGGCGTTTTGGATAATTCCATTCATCCTCTTTTTTCTCCGCGTAGCAAGCAGCAGACAAACGCGCACGATCATGCTATTTTACCAAAATTACAATTACCTATCTTTAAAGGAGATGTAACTGCTTTTCCTACATTTAACCAAACTTTTTCTGCTTTGGTACATACTAGTCGCACTTTAAGTAATATTGAAAAATTTAATTATCTGCTTTCTTCGCTGGAAGGTCCTCCTTTTAATTTAATTTCAGATATTCAAGTTACAAATGACAATTATCTAATTGCTTACAACACATTAATCGAAAGATATAATAATAAACGATTACAAGCTTTTGCTCATTGGAAATCTATTGAGGATTGTCCTCGTCTAACTACTGAAAATAGTACGGGATTACGAAACTTATTAGATACTTTTTCAAAAAATTTGTCTGCTTTGCAAAATTTAAAGTTTGAGACTGGGCGTTGGGATTTTATTTTGGCTTACATGATACTTGACAGGTTGGACCCTTCAACAAGAAAGACGTTTGAGCAACAACATGCTTCAAATGACGTACCAAAATATGACGTAATTAAAGTTTTTCTGCAAAAACAATGCATTGCTTTGGAATCAGTTCCGCAAAAACCGAGACCGTTCTCACATCAAAACTTACATTTTTCTCATTCACCCCGTAATTCGCAAAGTCAATCGCATACTCAAAATCAAAATTTAAGAAATCGATCTGCTCTTTTACTAAATAGTCAACAAAATGGTATATGTTTTTTATGCAAAGGGAAGCATATTATATATAGATGTCCCATTTTTATTTCAAAATCAATTAAACAACGTTTTGAAATTATAAAAACTCAAAAGGCATGCGTGAACTGCCTCGCAACTTCACATACTGTAAGTCGTTGCAGTTCAGAAAAACGATGTCGTCTGTGTCGTCAAGATCACCATACTATGCTTTGCTTTAAAAATAGTACTAATGATTCTGTTAATAATTCAAACTCTGCTATCGTCTCTGACCCAAATATTCAAAACTACTTTGCGGCTGAAAACTCTGACTCTACTCCTACAGTTGCGAAGACTTCTACTGTGGGAATGTTACTCAATGACCACGAGGTCTTACTTTCTACAGTCTTATTGCAAGTTAAAGATATATTTAATAACTGGCACACTGTCAAAGCCATACTTGACAGCGGAGCCCAATCATCTTTCATAACTAAAAGTTGTGCGAATAAATTATCCTTGCCTAAATTTAATATTGCTCTGTCACTACAAGGTTTAGATTCGATGTGCACTACTGCCAAATCAGGCATACATTGCGTAATTTCCTCTGTACATAATCAAAGTAAGTTATTTGATTTAGATGCCATTATTCTGGATAAGATTTGTGATGATTTACCGACTGCTTCATTCTCAAAAGAAAGTTTTGCATTTACTTCCAATTTATTATTAGCCGATCCAAATTTTTCGGAAAAATCTAAAATTGATTTACTACTAGGCAATGATGTGTTTCCTTATATTTTACAAGATGGCCGATTATATAACGGGCCAGAGCAACCAGTTTGCATAAATACGATATTTGGTTGGACTTTAATGGGTAAAACCACTTTTACACCTTCCAATAAAATATCAAAGTCATTTTTTTACTACTACACTTTCAAATTGCGATACCCTCAGTAATACTTTACAGAAGTTTTGGCAACTTGAGGAAGTTCCAGAGGTCAGGATTCAATCCCCGGAGGATGAATATTGTGAAAATTATTTTTTGCAAACCACCAAACGAGATAAATCAGGTAGATACGTGGTTTCATTGCCTTTTAAAATTACTGCACCTGATTTCGGTGATACCTTTAGCATTGCTTTACGCCGATTTTTATCACTAGAAAAACGATTTTCACAGAATGAAATTTTATATAAATCCTATTGTGACGTTATTCAGGATTACATTAAAAATAAACATATGGAAATTGCTCTTAAACCCTCAACCTCTGATATAAATAATTATTTTTATATTGCACACCATGCTGTTTTTAAACGGGATTCTACTAGCACACCCATTCGTGTAGTCTTCGACGCTAGTACTTGCGCTAATAATAAACCCTCGTTAAACAATACCTTATACACAGGACCCAAGCTACAAAGGGATCTTGTAAATATATTGCTTAATTTTAGATTACATAAAAACGTTTTTACTTGCGATATAAAACAAATGTTTCGAATGATCTTAGTAGATCCTAAAGACAGAAATTATCAAAGAATTTTGTGGCGTTTTTCTCCCGATGATCCTATTTCTCACTACCAGCTTAATACTGTAACCTTTGGAGTTGTTTGTAGTCCATATCTTGCAATAAGAACTCTTTTAAAACTGGCAGACGACTATACCGACCTTCCGTTGGCATCAGAAATTCTAAAAACTTCAACCTACGTTGATGACTTAACAGGAGGCGCGGCTACAACTAAACAATTAATTTTAATCAAAAATCAAATTATTGAACTTTTATCCCGTGGAGGATTTGAAGCCCGAAAATGGGCAAGCAATTGTCCGGCCTTACTTAAAGGTCTGCCAGACTCGGATGTTTTCTGTTACAAATTTTCTAATATAACTAATGAGTGCACTAAACGCACTATGTTAAGTGAACTTGCTCGAACCTTTGACCCAGTAGGATACTTAACCCCGCTTACTATATTTATTAAAATACTTATACAGGTCCTATGGTCACTTGGAATCGATTGGGATGAAAAACCGCCTAATGAAATTATCACCAAGTGGAATAAATTTAAATCTGAATTGAAAATTTTAAATACTTTAAAAATTAACCGTGAAATAAACGTATCAGACTCTATTTCACAAGAACTATTTGGTTTCTGTGACAGTTCAGAACGCGCATTTTGTGGAACAGTATACATACGAGTTCTTTTCCCTGATAATTTATACAAAATTTATCTTGTTTGCGCTAAATCCAAAGTTAGCCCTCTTAAAACTATAAGTTTAGCCAGATTAGAGCTTTGCGCAGCTGTTTTACTCTCAAAATTAATGCATTATATTTTACAAGTCTTTTCACAAAAAATAAAATTTAAAAATATCTTTGCATTTAGTGATAGTTCGGTTGTACTAAGCTGGATCAAAAGTTCCCCGCACCAGTGGAAAACATTTGTGAGCAACCGAGTCTCATATATACAGGAAAGATTGGCCCCAGAATTATGGTCACATATACCTTCTGAACTCAACCCTGCCGATTGTGGTAGCAGAGGCATGTTTCTTTCGGAGCTTGCAGATTTTTCTCTCTGGTGGAATGGTCCAGATTTTTTACTTCAGTCCCAAAATAACTGGAATTTCTCTAAATTTAAAATAAATAAAACAATTGACATTTCTTACGAACAAAGAAAATTTGCAATTACTACCTCTATATCCGTAAATTTCATGGAATTACTTTTCGAAAATTTTACCTCGCTTTCTAAAATAAAACGAATTCTTGCATACATTTTAAGAGCTGTAAATTTATTTAAGAAGTACAAAAAAAATACTACATGTTATTCTCCACATTTGACTATTTTTGAGCTGCATAATGCCTTACTTTTTCTCACAAAACACGTTCAAGCTACTTACTTTGCTTCAGAAATAATTTTATTAAAAAATAACAGGCCCTTGCCAAAATACTTGAAAAAATTAAAACCTTTTCTCGATAAAGAGGGCTATCTACGGGTAGGTGGTCGTTTATTTTATTCTGATTTGCCCTACGATAAAAGATTTCCTTTGCTTTTGCCTTCAAATGCAAAATTCACTGCTTTGCTCATTTATGAGTTGCATTGTCTTTATTTACATTGTGGTATACAAACCACCCAACATTTACTTTTTCAAAATTTCTGGGTAATATCTGCAAAAAAGGTCATACGAAAGGTAATACACAAGTGTCATACCTGTTGGAGGATAAACCCTAAACCTTATCAACCTCCTATGGGTGATTTGCCTAAATTTAGGGTCTCAGAGTTTCCTAAAGCTTTTACCCATTCCGGGCTTGACATGTGTGGTCCTTTCCCAATTACCATAGGTAAGCTTAGAGGTGCAAAGGTGCATAAATCATACATTTGTTTATTTATCTGTTGTGGTACAAAGGCAGTACATCTCGAATTGGTATCTGACCTTTCTACTGAAGCGTTCCTAGCGGCACTTCGTCGATTTATAGCTCGACGTGGTCAAGTTTTAAACCTTTATTCGGACTGCGGTACCGGGTTTGTCGGCGGTGACAGATATCTACGTCAAATATTTGCGGATGCAGCTGAGAGTGAAGCAATAATTTGGCATTTTAATCCCCCTTCTGCTCCTTCAATGGGCGGCATTTGGGAAGCTAATATAAAATCAGTTAAAACTCATTTAATAAGAGTTATAGGTTCACAAATACTTACATATGAAGAACTCAATACTGTTATTATTCAAATAGAGGCAGTGCTTAATTCGAGACCACTCTCCCCAGTAAGCTCTGACCCTTCTGATTTGTCAGCTTTGACCCCAGGTCATTTTTTAACATTAAAACCTCTTTCTACTATACCTGATCCAGACACTACAAATACACCAATGAATCGGCTTACACGGTGGCAGCTCTTGCAACGGTTGCACCGTGACTTCTGGAATCGTTGGCATAGGGAATACCTTCACACTTTGCAACAAAGAGCGAAGTGGCATGACCCAATTGATTCTGTTTTACCAGGTACCATGGTAGTTATCAAGGACGATAATATTGCTCCCTTGAATTGGGTGTTAGGTAAAATAGTGGAGGTGTTCCCCGGGCACGATAAAGTACCAAGGGTTGCGATGGTGAAGACAGCTAAGGGTATTCTTAGGAGACCTTTGCTTAAGCTTTGTCCATTGCCTACAAATTAATTTTTTTTTCTTCCTCTATGAAAGCTACTGTGCTTTCATGGGGGTGGGGATGTTCTGTCCTCGCTGTATATATTTTTTGGTATGATAAGATTTACATTTAAAAGTACATTTTTTTTATATATAAGTTTTTCTTTCTATGGTATTTACTTGCATTCAAAATTACGTTTTGCATTTTTTAATAAAATAATTACTTTCTTACAATGCATACAAATGCATTATATTCTCGACTTCCTATTCCTATTTTTTTACCGTCCCTCGTACCCACACTACGAAAGTACGCGGTATTGCCGGTACCGAAGTGATGGATTGGAAGACGAGTACAGAGAAGAGATACTGACAATCGAGCGACCATATCGCATCGCGTCTCGTGGGTGATCCAATCTCCCTGTTTTTCCCAAAATTTCCAATTGGTAAGTCGACTTATAATTATACAAATTTAATTTACCTTTTTTACGGTCTATAAACGTTGCTGTACCGAATTATAGTGGTCTCTGGACCAAGAGAGTTCGAATTTAGGGTGGAACAAACCAGCGCATCCCTAAAATCATACAGTCCACTTTAACCCCCTTTTTTTTAGTGGCTAATAACGCCACATTGTCAAAAGTAAAAGTAAAAAACGAAGAAGAAGAAGAAGAAGACGACACCAGCCCACTTGCGACGCGAGAGCATCTATCGGCCAATAGCGAACTAACCAAAAAACCGGGACAGAATTTGAAAATGCTGCCATTGTCGATCGGCCTCCTACCCTCTAGTTCTTCATACACACGTCATAGATTATCAAAAAAAGCATTGGCGTTAACGTTTGATAATGTTTGACAGAAGAACATAAAAATGCCTCGTCAGTTCGTCAGTCAGTCAGAATCGAAGAAGGATGGCCAATCCGTGCTGTAGCGCAGTTGTAGAATAGAAATAAAAAAACTATATTAAAAATTAAGCAACGCTGGAAACAAGAAGAATCCCCCAAGAGGAAAATTGGTTCAGGTCGTCCCAAACGTTCCAACCCTGAACAGGATGCTGCTTTTTTGGGATATTTAAGAAATAATCCAGTTGCAACTGCAAGGGATGCTACCAACCTACCGCCAGCAGGAGAGTCAAGAAATCTGAACTAAAATGTCGCCCAGCCGCGAAAAAAATGTTTCTTACCAAAGAACAGCGGCAATCAAGGATTATTTTTGCTTTAAATTATATATACCGCAATCCTCAATTTTGGAACAGGGTCATTTTTACTGATGAAAATACATTCCAGTCCACTTATAACGGACAAATTCGTGTGTACCGTCCAAACAATACTAGGTTTAAAGAGCGATATACTAAACCTCCTCACTTCTAGACATGGGCATTTCTCTGTATTAACCTGGTGTTTGCTGGCGAATAGAGAGAAGATTTAATGCCGGAAATAACATTTTAGAAAACATATTGTTACCATCTGCTGAGCAAATATATTCCAATAATACTTTCATATTTCAACAAGATAATTGTTCAGTCCACACTGCCAATGCTCTAACCCACTGGTTTCAAACCCATAATTTGGAAGTGCTGCCTTGGGTCGCTAATAGTCCCGATATCAATCCAATTGAAAATATTTGGGGTATAATCGTAAAAAAAATATATAATCGAAATTTTAGGCCACAAAATTCAGAAGATTTATTGAGAATAATACATGAGTGCTGGGAAGAGCTTGATCCAAATATTGTATCAAATATAATTCAGTCAATTCCGAATAGACCGGCTCAAGTTACAGAAAAACAGAGATATATGACCAAATATTAGATTTTATTTATTCTTGTTAAACGTTTTTTGCTTCTATTGTAATTTTTATAAAACTGTTAAGATATATTATGAAATTAAAAAAAAAATTGTTATTTTATTGAACTAACGCCCAACGCCAATGCTTTGTATTTTTAATAACCTTTAACATGCGATAAGCTGATTTTACGCAAATATGGTTAAGGTTTCCTCTTATTCTAATTCGTGTATGATTTTTTTATGAATACAACTCTGATGTACTCGGAAGGCATACGACACTATGTGCCATCTGCTCGATTTGTGGATATTTAGTAAAAACAATTAAGTTTAACATAATTTTGAGGTTAGTGTTGATTTATGAATGTATTATCTTACTGTCACAGGTCACTACAGAAAGTATTATTTATTTAGTGTTTCTTTGTAAATTAATTTTTATAAAAATTTTAATTATCATAATTTGTATTTTGATGGACATAGTGTTCTATACCTGTAAAAAATTATAAGCCACAATACTGTACCCGGGAGGCATACAACACTATGTCCAATTTTTACAAAAAATGAGTATATTAAATGGAAATGGTATGCATTTTGGTAAAAGGAAAAGTAATAATAGACAAAATAAAAACTTATTGCCGCCTAAATGCTGATAGTCATGCTGGCGTTTAACATTATGTGTAATCCCCACCTACTATTATATAGATCTAGTTAGAGGCATATAACACCAAGTAATTATATAGTGTTCTATGCCGCTAAATGTGTTGCTAAAGATATTACTAAAGATCCGAGGCATACAGATATTATTACCTTGGTGTCTTAGGCCTCTGAATAAAAATGCACATAGTGTTAAAAGTCTACCCTGTTTCTCAGCTACCTTATAACTAATTGGACTTGGTGATGTATGCCCCACAAAATAGTTTAATTTTCTGAATAAAACTACATAGTTACCTAATTTTTGTAAAAATTGGACATAGTGTCGTATACCTCCCGAGTACAGAAATGTACCTTTACATTTGAGAAAAGTATGTTATGGGCGATTTCTACCCCAAAAAGAGGTGTAAATTTCATGAAGATACGAAAAAACTAAACCAAACTAAATACAATACTAAATAATATAATACTGAATTTATTCCAGTTAAAAATTCCACCCTGTAAAATAAAAAATAAACATTTTCATGAGAAGCAGTCATTACCGAAATATGCATTATTACATTTCCAACTCAATTAACTTTTGAAATAGTTAATACTGCAACGAGAGTATAGCTACGTTTTAAATAATGATCTTTAATAACTTTGCGATTAAACATAATAAAATTAATGATATAAATCTGTTGCTATTCCCTTTAAATACAGACCAAGAACTCTATAAAATTTGTTAGGTAACCTGGCAATAAGGATCTGTTTTTATTTCTCCTGCAGTAATTAATGAGCCTTACCTTGATCGGCAATGTATAAAACCCCTCCAGGCGAAACACTGATGGCGGAGATGGTCTGAAACAATGCGTTTGATGACAATAACGTTTCAGCATTGCTGGTCGTGTCATCTGTAGGATAACATGAACATTCGGTTGGTAAATCTCGACTGCTTCTAATGGGACTGGCCGTCGTTACATTTACGGGGCATTGACATTTTTTGTCTTTCGGTTGTAGTTTGCCTGCAAAATGGGTGATTTTGCCTGCTGTGTCAATGACGCTTGTATAGTAGGTACTATGAGTGTCAGATTCCGCAATGTAAAGGTCGCCGTTAGGATTAAATGCCAACGCAAGCACTGTTCCTGTAAAAATAAAACACAATTTTGTATAAATTTATTAGTCATTAAAATTCTGGTATGTTATCAAATCATTTTTTTTATACAGTGACCGGCAGAAAGTGCGCAGCTTATGGGAAAGTTTTTTTATCTTTAGGTTTAGAAAATTAATTTTATTTTAGATAGTTTCTGCATGTTCTCAAACCAAAATAACACCCATTAAATCCGGTAAAAGTCTTATGGTATACGAGGTAGGATCAAAAATTTTAAATTCCGCTAAGAGTAAAGTACCTCCATCCTTCTTTTTAGAATATTTTTTTACTAAGAAATATTGTTTTAATTTCAAAGTTATAAACAAATTCCTAATTTCGCTTATTTTGGACAAAAAAATGGATTTAATAGTTTTTTCTGAATAACACTGTATAAAAAATAAATGGCAACCGAACAGTACGAAAATAAGATTTTCTGCAGACTTTGTTATAGTAGGGGATCCGACCATAGAACGACCTTCACCCATCCATAAAATTTAATATGTCAAAAAATATATTTCTGAAGGTTGACTGAAAATTTTGGTGCAAAGTATTTTTAATTAAAAATTAAAAAATGATTTTTTTTTAACCATAGCACTCATTCCGTTACGTATTAAATTGCATACAAATCGAAAGCATGTAGCTTGTGCAATATGCATACGCTGGGTTGACTACTTAAGCACCTCTTAACCTTTAATAAGCTTCGTCAAAAGTTTTCCGCTATCTTAGTGGTACCGGAGATATTGACCTTTGTCGCACTAATGGGCCACCATGTAGTAAATACCAAGCAAAGTTTTAACGCATTTAGGTTAGGTTCTGTCATATTTGATATGTATTGCACACAATTTATGTCAAATATGATAGAACCTAACGTAAATGCTAAACGTTTAAAAAAAATCATTTTTTAATTTTTAATTAAAAATACTTTGCACTAAAATTTTCAGTCAACCTTCACGAAATATATTTTTTGACATATTAAATTTTATATAAAAACATGTTTCATCCCGTAACGCGATGGGTGAAGGTCGTTTTATGGTCGGATCTTAGACTATTAGTGATTACCGTCGATCATAAGCCCGATTAGTTTGTTTTCATATTATTATGACTTTTTAAAATAAAAACAAAAAAATATTAAATATTTTTGTTTGATTTATAAAGAAAAATTTTTTAATTAAAAATATATTTTGAACGGATTTTATTCGTCACGCAAATTAAGGAAACTTTCTATGCATACTTCAATGTATAAAAAACTATTTAGGAGATACTTTAAGTCAATGTAAATCAAAAAATATCAGTTAGATGAAATTAACTTGTTCCCTCAGAAAATAAAATACGGTGTGCAGCAAAAATATTTAATATTTTTATGTTTTTATTTTAAAAAGTCATAATATTATGAAAACAAACTAATCGGACTTATGATCGACGGTAATCTCTAACAAAGTCTGCAGAAAATCTTATTTTCGTACTGTTCGGTTGCCATTTATTTTTTATACAGTGTTATTCAGAAAAAAATATTAAATCCATTTTTTTGTCCAAAATAAGCGAAAATTGGAATTTGTTTATAACTTTGAAATTAAAACAATATTTCTTAGTAAAAAAATATTCTAAAAAGAAAGATGGAGGTACTTTACTCTTAGCGGAATTTCAAATTTTTGATCCTACCTCGTATACCATAAGACTTTTACCGGATTTAATGGGTGTTATTTTGGTTTGAGAACATGCAGAAACTATCTAAGATAAAATTAATTTTCTAAACCTAAAGATAAAAAACTTTCCCATTTGCTGCACACTTTCTGCCGGTCACTGTAAAAAAATATGCACACATTTTTATCAGAGGTAGAATTAAATGGCTTCTGTAAAGCCCAAATTCTATAATATATTTTTATTAAAATTTGTTAATTTTATAACATTATTACAGGTTATACCAGCCAATAGTTTATATTGGGTGTTTCAAAAAGAACGCTTACCCCTATAACTTAGTTATATGTGATATATTTTCCATTTTATGATATGACGGATGCCATTTTGTCCCTTTCGGTTTAACCGGAAATTACATCAACTTTAAATTTTTAAATGGAATCCTCTATATATTTTTCGCCATATCGAATCAGAACACCATTCTAAATTCAACGGCACCCCATACGTAATTTTTTTTCGTCTATGAACTCTAATAGTATATTATGTAATATGTATTTTACAAGGACAAAAAATGTATTTCGGACTATGCGGGTTACCGGCCTCTGCTTTGCCTCGTCCGATAATCTCCCGCATTACGTCCGAAATAATTTTTTTTTTAAAACCGACCAGAAAATTTACACTTTCTGGACAATTTTTCGTCTAGAAAATAACGTTTTTCCGATCGCAAGACCGGAAAAGTGACATTAGAGACCGGAAAAATCTTTTCCGGACTCTAATGTAACTTTTCCGGTCTCTAATGTCACTGTCACCCTGTTTTTTGTTTTTCCAATCGCTCTTTGATAATACAAGATACCTTGATTTCGTTATTATGACAACAACATTTCGATGTATTGTCGAGTGACAGTTCGTTGATTTTTAATTTTGTTCTTTATGTCAAACTTGTTTCGCGTATAGATTATAAAATATATCGAAGTGTCGGTCTTAAAAAAAATATTGTACGTCACGCAACCGGAAATTAGTGTTTTCCAGGTCTCTCCAAGCTTCCAGGACTTGCCTATGACTCGCGCTGGAAATGCTTGTCTCGACCTGAAAAACACTACTTTCCGGTCTTGTAACGTAAATTACTATTTCGTCCATATGACATACGATATATTTTATCCGATTGTGGTTTTGTTCCGATTATAAAATAATGTAAAAATAAAGTAAACCAATACATTTCATCTTGCACGGTAATTTGTCGCTTTTAAGGTTTGTCGGTTAACAATGAAAGCTGTAATATGCGTATCTATGAATATAACAAATAATTACTTAATCGTTCTCGGAAAACGTTTTCTTAGTGTATATGGCGGATTTATCGAAAACTGTGAAGTCATACTACCTACTTTGTGGTCGCAGTATTCCATGATACGTGCAGTAGTAAATGTTAAACACAATATTGATATATCAAAATACATGAGATTACGAGCATTATTGAAACGAAAAAGTGTTGGTTATTGTCCAAAGAAATCAAAGACCCTAACTAAAGAAGAGTTTCCAAAATTCCTTTGCCATGCTCCAGATGACAAATACTTAATGTTGAAGGTAAATATAACTATATAATTTTATTTTAAATTCCTTACTAACAATTTTCTTAATTACAGGTTGCTTTTATTTTCGGAATCGCGGGCGCATGTCGTCGAGAAGAACTGGCTCATATGAAAATTGATAACATACAAGATTTTGTACATTTAATATAAATATTGTAAACGAAAATAAAATAAACAGTTTGTTAACAAAATGTTAGCGTCCGAAAAATATTTTTTTTAAAACCGACCAGAAAATTTACACTTTCTGGACAATTTTTCGTCTAGAAAATAACGTTTTTTCGATCGCAAGACCGGAAAAGTGACATTAGAGACCGGAAAAATCTTTTCCGGACTATAATGTTGAAACATCTATAATGTTGAAATATTATTAATATGAAAATTATTAATATCTATTTGTCTTTCTTAGTTTCTATCAGGATTTTCTTTTCTTCTCATATTTTATTTTGTAATAATTGTTATTTTTTAAGGTTATACCTAAATCTATTGGTAGGCCAATATTACTTTAGTTTTATTATATTTATTTATTTTAGGGTTATTTTTGAATGAGGGTGATTGTATGAGCAGCGTTTGTTGGATACCGCCACCATGTTCCCTAACTACTTGTAATTTATTTCTTCATTATAAATAAAGGCATTTATTATTATTATTATTATTATTATTATTATTATTAATGTCACTTTTCCGGTCTCTAATGTCACTGTCACCCTGTTTTTTGTTTTTCCAATCGCTCTTTGATAATACAAGATACCTTGATTTCGTTATTATGACAACAACATTTCGATGTATTGTCGAGTGACAGTTCGTTGATTTTTAATTTTGTTGTTTATGTCAAACTTGTTTCGCGTAGATTATAAAATATATCGAAGTGTCAGTCTTAAAAAAAATATTGTACGTCACGCAACCGAAAATTAGTGTTTTCCAGGTCGCTCCAAGCTTTCAGGACTCGCCTATGGCTCGCCCTGGAAATGCTTGTCTCGACCTAAAAAACACTACTTTCCGGTCTTGTAACGTAAATTACTATTTCGGCCTGGGATGAAAAGTGTTACCTAGCTACCAGCGCAATAGTCAATACCTTATTGAAAAGGTTACCTTTCCGTACAAATATCTCATCTATAATACGTCATTTTTTTGACACAATCGGATAAAAAATGGTTTACTGATAAGCCAAAATCTTGATAAAAATGTAATTTTCAAGTTTAATCATGTAAAATTTTTAACTTTTTAAAAAGGCCTTGTTCCAGACAACTGAATTTTTTTTTAAATGGAAACATATTGGCTTACTCGGGCACAAAAATAGAGCATTTTTTTAACAATTTGATATCACATACCCTTATGTCAAGTTAAAAAAAGAGATAATTTATTAAAAAAACCAATTTATGACAAAACTATAATAAGAAGCGCAAATGGCTTTGCATTTATCTAGGTTAGGTACCCATGACGCCACAATGCTAACAAACAAATTATACAAGTTTAAAATCCACCATCATATTTAGTTTTACATAACAGTAAATAGTTAGTTTATCGTTTGATTTTTAATTAAATTTGTAATTATATTCATTTATCTACAACCATTTAATAATAGGTGCATATTACTTCTGATAATAAGAGCATTATGCTATCCATAATACAAGTATAATTATCATAAAACAACAAGTTTAATTATTATATTTCCCATATGAACTCAACTTTTTTCTGATAATAAGAGCATTATGCTATCCATAATACAACAAGTGTAATTATCATAAAACAACAAGTGTAATTATTATATTTCCCATATGAACTCAACTTTTTTCAGGCACTGTATAAATGGATGGTTTTAGATAAAGTATAGTATTTGACTCGCGTCTAATAAACCATAATACACTCGGATGATTTACAACACTCGCCTTTGGCTCGTGCCGTAAACTTTCTCCTCGTTTTATTATAGCCTACATTATACGCTCGTTAAATAATATACTATTATTTGTTTGTTAGCATTATGACGTCATGGGTACCTAGATAAATGCAAAGCCGTTGACGCTTCTTGTTGTATTTTTTTATCATGAATTGGTATTTTTTAATAATTTATCTCTGAGCGAATATATAAATTGCTTTCTATGGAAAAAAGGCTTTTTAAAAAGTTAAAAAGTTTGTAAAAAATTTAAACACAATAAAACTTACAAATTGCATTTTTATCAATACTTTCGCATAAAAGTAAACCATTCTAGAGAGTTTAAAGCAATCTAAAGCATGGAAATAAATAAATATAAAAAATTCAATATTTTATTAAATGACCAGTTTGTTGGACTTGAATAATTCCCCATTGTTAAATAGATGATGTATTGGTTTTTCCCCCAATAACAAAACTGTAGTTATTCTTTTGTTCTAGGTACCCATATTAAAATAATTATTAGAGGGATTTCTAAGCTTAATCTAAAAAGTAAACATAATTACCAATTTGTTAAATCTAGATTACTTGGAGTAAGTTTAATATTATTTGCACAGAAGGTATTTAGTTAGTTTTTACCATCTGACGAAGAAACTGTTTGTCGAAATAATTATTGTAAAGGTCAATAACAATAAAAATAAGTGAAGACCTTACACGTTTGTTTAATTATCTCGATACTCTTATCAATTTTTAAAGTAAGTATAGCATTTTAAACATTATTAAATTAATTTTATGATATATAAATTTATATCATACCTAATTCATTTTCTTCTTCATTGGTTTTGTTGACGGTCTTATGACAGTGAAGTGGTGTTCCTGCTACTACTGATACTTTCATTTCAGGTGTCAATTTCAAAATTAGTCGATCGTCAATAAAGTGTATTGATCCGTCTAGAGGGCTAAGGGCAAGACCTGTTGGCCATTGTAACTGTGCCTGTAACAAAAACGTTAAATTTAATAAGTTAATAAGTACTAGAGCCAGGTTTTAAATTGAGTGCTCCTTGTCTGCAAGTTCTTGGATCCCCCCTGTTTTATTTTTACATCTTTGCTTATTATGTAATACAGAATTGCTATTAAATTGTAATAAATACAACGCTTTCTTTTTTAGTTTTTAACAAATTCGTAAATCCCAAAAATGCAGTTTACGACCCCATGTAAAATAAACTCAACTTTTACTGTCCGCTGTCACCGAATTTCTCCAAACCGAATAATATACGCTTTACTTCAATTTAGAAATATTAAATCCTGATCTTTTCCAAACAAACTTAAATTTAGTAAAATCGGATAAATCGTTTAGAAGTTACAGCGATTTTAATGTTTACACTTTCAATAGCTTCCCTCACTCTTATCACTGTCGGTACACCAATGAGCCTTTAACCAAAATGATGCAAAATTATCTCAGCTTTCTAATGATGTAACCAGAAATATGGAAATTTTCGAAGAAATTTAGAATTTTAAAAATTAATTTTTAATTGTGCCCCCTTGCGGCAAAATGCGGAACTTAAAAATAATTTTCAGAATTTTCTCATGACCACTTTAAGCATAATTTTTTTTTCCAAGTTTCTATTCTTAGTAGTTTCCGAGATATGGCCGGTAGCCACCCTTAATGAAACACCCTGTATATAATAAGTTAAAATATATCCCTTATTTTATGATACTTTTATAATAACTTTTCATCCCTGTAGGGGCCGCTGCAACATTAAAAAAAATAAATACTTATTTCTAAGAGTCTGTCTGACTATACAAGGACTCACTTGAAATTTTCAATTTTTAGCGTTACTTTCTATCTTTATTTATACTTTGTATAAGATTAAAAAAGGGCGCTGATTATGTCAAAGGGATGCATCATCTATAATAAAAAACTATTCTTCGAAATCTGTAAAGCGCTTTTACATTGGCTTTTCAGTAATGAAATGTGGATTTTCGAAGCTCCAAATTCCCATTTGTTGAGAATTTACATAACTAGAGAGGTAAAAAAGCTTTTTTAAAAAGACGTTATCATTATTATGCAAATTCCGATTAAACCACTCTGAAAATTGCATTTGCTGCGGCTGGCGGTATTATTTAACAAGTCTTATAGTAAGCTTAGACGATAACAATGTATATGTCGTAGGCTGATAGTGAAATCCGTCATTTCATGAAAAGCCTAGTCACTTCATGAAGCGTCGGCAGATTGTGTAAAAACATGAAATTACACGATCTGCCGCGTCACTTCATGAAGAGACCTTGACGTTTCGGCGTATTATGTATAACACAATCTGCCTAATTTTAAATATCGTCACTTCATGAAATGCCACAAAAACAAGGCATATTGTGTAATTCCGTCTAAAAGGTATATTGGCAACTGGTTTGTTCGGGTTTGTCAGAGCATTTTTTTTTATTTTTATAAAATAATATTAGTTGAAAAAATTTAATTAAAAAAAAATGCTCTGGGGAACAACGAACAAACCAGTTGCCAATATACCTTTTAGACGGAATTACACAATCTGCCGACTGACATGACATCGTTAGGTACTACATGAAGTGACGATATTTAAAATTAGGCAGATTGTGTTATACATAATACGCCGAAACGTCAAGGTCTCTTCATGAAGTGACGCGGCAGATCGTGTAATTTCATGTTTTTACACAATCTGCCGACGCTTCATGAAGTGACTAGGCTTTTCATGAAATGACGGATTTCACTATCAGCCTACGACATATACACTACTGGCAAAATCAAGTCTGGGGTGCGAAATCTCTAATGCAACCAAGAGAGAAGACCCATATTCAGTTAAAAAGAGACACCTAACTACTCCAACATTCCTACTGAAAGGGGGGATATGTGTGTGGTGTGGCCGAGCATTTGCCCGTGAACGTAAAATGATTAACATATTCAAATTTGGTAACAAAGGAGCTTCGATGGAGCGAGTGAAAAAAACTGGTATTCTAAGAAAATAATGATAATCCCAAAAAATTAATACAATAAATAATACCTCCTATAAAATAATAAGTAAATCGTTTAACAACTTTTTGGGTACTCTCAGCTGGTAAATACCACTTGATGATATTACATTTTTGTTCGCGTAAATACCGTGCGAGCAAAAATTATTTGCATCAAAGAGGGCTTGGATTAAAAAACGTGTAGCTTGGTTTAGATCACAATGATATGGGGATGATATATCTAACCAAATCTAGGTTAAAATTTTATCAAATTCATATTATGACATGATATGCCAAATTAATGAGTAATAAAATAAGTAGACTAATACAAATTAATTTTTTTTGTTTACAAAATTAACAAAGTAAAAATATACAGAAAGAAAAAAAAATAATTACATAAAATGCTGAAATTGGCCACCGCCATGCTCCATAACCGGAGAGGTGGAACCAGGCTTCATCCGAAAAAAATGTCAGGTCTAATAAATCATTCATTTTCAATAAATTTTGGGTAAACCATTGAGAGTAATTCCTGCGTCTTTCAAAATCTGCGGCTTGTATTTCTTGGAATACTGCACTCTAGGTATAAGGAAATAAATTTAGCTGCTTCTTAAGAATAGTCCTGCATGTTCCATAAGATCTTCCCACATCTTGGGACAGGCGTCTTATACAATTTGTTGAAGTATTTTGCATTATTTCACGAACGTTTGCAACAAGTTCTTCTGTTCTTACAGATGGTCTTCCTGATTCTTTTTGTGTTGTATAGAACCTGTGGATATTTATGGAAAAAGTGCTCTACGACTGAAAGAATCGAAATGTTGGACCGCTTCCAACGAAGATAAAGCAGTCAGTATCCTGCAGGATCATCCTGGCCAGAGAGTAGCTGTGTCAAACAACGATAAAGGCAATTTATTCCAGCAGCATTAAATTTAAATTAGTAAGGGGCTGTCGTAACAATCTCTGCATACTAGGTGCTCAGCATCAAGTCACCTTAAGTTAGGTTCCTGGCTATTACAATATAGATGGCAACGAGGCTGCTGATGCGCTCGCCAGGAAAGGAGCAGGCAAGTCTGCCAAACTAGCAGCGAATACTTTGGCTACACCACTGGGATCGGTCAAAGATGAGATAGATCGGATAGTTAAACAACTTGCACAAAGCGGATGAATAGAGCTGTCAACCTGTAGCATCTCTAAGCAATTGTGGCCCCTACTTGATAACAGGAAATCCACAGCGTTATTACAGCACAGTCGGAAAGACCTAAGAAATATCACTGCCGTAGTCACCAACATTTCTTGTGTCCTGTCCCTGGTCCCGTGACAAAAAGTTCAATGCCTTGGGCGAACCACTCTTTAATGATCTAGTTTAGACGAAGAAGCTACTTTCAACTGTGTCGACATACTTAGTTCATTATCATTAACGGCTGATGGTTTAAATGAGCTGCCAAGAATCTTCTATGTTCAACATCGCGCTAACCATCAGGAAGCTGATGCGGATAGAACACGTGTGGTTCCTATTACAACGGTCCTCATATAGGACTATATTAGAACGGTCCTCATATAGGACCACGTAAAACTATTTGGACAGTGCTATAATAATTCTGTCACTCTAACCTAACCTAAAGCTTAAAGAATGGCTGGTAAGGGTGTTACATTTTTTTCTTAGTTCATAAATTAAGGCGCAAAAAATAAAAAACTTAAAAATTTTTACATTTATTATATCCCTGAATCCTTATACCGTGCGAGCAAAAATTATTTATTTTATTATTTATTTATTGAAAACTACACAATACAGGTTGATACAGGACATATCATTGACCCAAAGAAACATGTAGTATTTAATTAGTAAACCTAATAGTAACAATCAATTCCCTACAATAGAGCACACTTAACTTACACACGTAGTATACTTATAATTTAATATTAACCCATTTACACATATAATATCCAATAGTAAAGCTAATAGTAACGATCAATATCATACAATAGAGCACACTTAACTTACATGCATAATATACTTATAATGAATATGACAGAATTTGTAGAGAGAGTCTCTAGATATCTACAGAATCTATTATGTTAGAGATTCGTTTTTTAAGTTTATTTATAAATAAAGTTTTAGAATCGCCAAATATGTCACAGTATCTTTGATTTTCATTGTAATTAACAATCATACATCTAACGGGAGATTTTTTTTTGAAAATTAGTTCTAATTGATTTATAATGAAAAGTTCTATAACCTAGTTGTCTAGTTCTATTAGGTATACAAATACCCACCATATTTAATGTTGTATTGTCTAGTGCTAAGTTATTTAATATTTTATAAATATTATTTGCATCAAAGAGGGCCTTGCATCTAAGGACGTAATGCTTAGCCGTATAGCTTAATACCTGTTCGGTGTCAGTAACTACCTGAATTAACTATCAATCAGTTATTCCGTCATCTTTGACAGTCGTTACAAGTAATTTGATTCATCGCTAATTTTTCCAATTTCTTGAACAATTCACATAATGGGCTTTACGGAACGGCAAAAAACATTCATGGTTGAAGCGTATTTTCGATACGGGGTTAGAGTAAATGGTGAGTGGCAATACAATCCGGGTTTGTGCATGGATGATTTTCACGAACATTTTCCTAACATTGCTTTTATTGCTGAGGATTTTTATCACTGCCTAAAAAGAACCGTGGCTGTGTTTAGGGAAACAGGTTCTATACAACACAAAGAAGG
Organism: Polydrusus pterygomalis; assembly: GCA_963969555.1. Classification (NCBI taxonomy): domain Eukaryota; kingdom Metazoa; phylum Arthropoda; class Insecta; order Coleoptera; family Curculionidae; genus Polydrusus; species Polydrusus pterygomalis. The sequence continues at coordinate 39,795,469 of OZ018379.1, forward strand.
AGCAGGAAAACCATCTGTAAGAACAGAAGAACTTGTTGCAAATGTTCGTGAAATAATGCAAAATACGCCAACAAATTGTATAAGATGCCTGTCCCAAGAAGTGGGAAGATCTTATGGAACATGCAGGACTATTCTTAAGAAGCAGCTAAATTTGTTTCCTTATAAAGTGCAAGTATTCCAAGAAATACAAGCCGTAGATTTTGAAAGACGCAGGAATTACTCTCAATGGTTTACCCAAAATTTATTGGAAATAAATGATTTATTAGACCTGACATTTTTTTCGGATGAAGCCTGGTTCCTCCTCTCCGGTTATGTGAATTCTCAGGATACACGTAAGTGGAGTAGTGAAAATCCCCATTTTTTTTGTAGAGTCCACATTGCACCCTCAAAAAATTGGTGTCTGGTTAGCTGTTTCCCGAAGAAGAATTGTTGTTCCTATATTTTTTCATGACACAGATACAGCACAGCGGTATAGAGACAATATTTTGAATTCATTTGTGGAGCCATTACTAGACGACGAACTACATTCTGAATATTTTCAACAGGACGGTGCAAACGCCCATACAGCCGCCGAAACTATTAACTACTTACGCAAATTTTTCGACGACAGTTTGATCAGTTTTCGATCAGACATTGAATTCCCACCTAGATCACCTTGTTTAACGGTTATGGATTACTTCGTTTTTCCTCATTTAAAGAATATTATTTTTAAAACACCAGTTGTAAATTTAGAACAATTACAGGAAAGGATTATCTAAGAATGTGGTAACATTTCTCCAGAGATGCTGGTCAACACTTTCGAAAATATGAAGAGACGTGTGAATTTATGCTTGGAGCATGGCGGTGGCCAATTTCAGCAATTTATGTAATTACTTTTCTTTTTCTTTCTGTATATTCTTACTCTGTTAATTTTTTAAAGAACAAAAATAAATTTGTATTTGTCCACTTATTTTATTGCTCATTAGTTTGGCATATTATCATGTCATAATATGAATTTGACAAAATTTTAACCTATATTTGGTTAGATATATCGTCCCCATATCATTGTAATCTAAACCAAGCCCTACGTTTTTTAATCCAAGCCCTCTTTAATGCAAATATTTTTTGCTCGCACGGTATAGGCACACACGAATTTGTAGCACCATGTATACTAGTGTATACCTACATGCAATAAATCAGAATTTTTTAACTAACTTTTGCAATATCTAGTTCTAATGAAAAGCACTAGTATAGGTACCTTTTCAGTAATTATCATGAAAATTCAGTTAGGGACGGCTAACAGCAAAAGTTAAATTGCCTATTTTGTTTAGTCCCGTGCTTGTATCAACCATTCGCTTAATGACGCTTTAGTCCTTTAATTTAATTTAAACGTTTGTGTTTAAAAAATTAATTGAATTGCATTTTGCCATTTCGTATTCCGAAGTTGGATTGGATTTGCGGTAATGTAGCACTGCCCAGGTTTCAGTTAATTATTTTCTGATTCGTTAATAATTCTATGTGGAAATCGCATTGAAAGGGACAAATCTGATTAAGTTAATTAAATTTGGAAACTTTACTAATGATCTAAACTGATGAATAAAATAGATTTTATTTAATAATAATTGAAGATTAAAATGAATCATTTGGTACATATGGATGGACCATCTTCTGAGAAAATAAAACGTAATGACAAAAATATGGTATAACTGGAAATGTCAATCTACGTAGTCAGTAATAAAGTTTAGTGAAGCTGAAACATAAGACCGTTAGTCCATAAGTCAAGTTATCGGACTTATATATAGGATAAATTCACAGTCAGGCTGGCCATGGAAAATCTCATGTAAATCTTGCTACCCTCAAACATTAATATAATATATATAATAATAATAATAATAATAATAATAATAATAATAATAATAATAATAATAATAATAATATTAATAATAATAATAATAATAATAATAATAATAATAATAATAATAATTCCTAAAATTCCTGACACAAGGCAATACATATGTTAAACCGAAAAATGCAGAAACAAAGAATCCAACCAATTATAGACCTATAACATGCCTTCCTACACTGTACAAAATAATAACAGCCACCATATGTAAAAAGATAGACCAACACCTAACAAAACATAACATACTTACGGAAGAACAGAAAGGTTGCAGAAAATTCAGTCAGGGGTGTAAAGAACAACTATTAATAGATACAATCATCCTTAAACAGACCGAAAAGGAACGCAGAAATCTACACACCTGCTACATAGACTATAAAAAGGCTTTCGACTCTGTACCACATAGCTGGTTAACAAAAATCTTAGACATCTACAAAATAGACACAAAAATCAAACAATTCTTGACGGAAATAATTAAAACCTGGAGAACAAAAATTACCATAACCTCAGAATCAGAAACCGTACAGACAGATGAACTATACATCCGACGAGGCATCTTCCAGGGTGATTCGCTAAGTGCTTTATGGTTCTGTATGTGCCTAAATCCACTCTCAAATGCACTAAATGACTCCCAATACGGCTTTAACATAAAATATCAAAAAACAGTACAACATAAAATCAACCACCGGGACGATATAAAAATCTACGCGCCAACTCCAACACAACTAAAAGGGCTGCTTAAGATCACAGAAACATTTACAACAGACATACAAATGGAATTCGGAATAAGTAAGTGCAAAGCACTACATATCGAAAAAGGTAAATGGAAAGAAAGCGAATACAAAGAATCCATAAACAATGAAATTTTAGACAACATGACAGAAAACGAAACATACAAATACCTAGGATTCCAACAAAGCACTAAAATAAACCACACAGATATAAAAACACAATTGAAGAAACAATACAAACAAAGATTAGTAGCCATATTAAGAACTTCACTCTATTCCCGTAACCTCTTCAAAGCCATCAACACATTTGCCATCCCAATACTTACCTACTCCTTTGGTATAATCAAATGGACCCAAACAGATCTGGAAAGTATCCATACCCTCACTAGATCAGAGCTTACCAGACATAGAAAACACCATCCCAACTCATGTAAAGAAAGAGTCACAATCAACAGAAAAGAAGGAGGAAGGGGTATGATAGATATTCAAGCTTTACACACAAAACAAATCCAACACCTTCGGAAATTCTTCCTTGGTAAACAAGCATCCCTTCACCAATCAGTCTGTAAAGCTGACAAAAATTATACACCCCTTGATCTATCCACGACCAATCATCCTACGGACACATATAATCCAACAAAAAATATAGAAGAAAGTCTTAATTTATGGACAACAAAGCAGCTACATGGAAAACATAGATACAACATAGAGCACGATCACATATCAAAAGAACTTTCCTATAAATGGCTTAAAGATGGAAGACTTTTCCCTGAGACAGAAGGATTTCTTCTCGCAATACAAGATCAGGTCATAACCACTCGGAATTATCAGAAATACATAATTAAAGATCCAAACTTACATACTGATACATGTAGAAAATGCCACCAATATACAGAAACCATAGACCATATCACTGGTGGATGCAAAATCTTAGCAGGCACACAGTATACCGAAAGACACAACATGGCAGGAAAAATCATTCACCAGGCACTCGCAAAGATCTACAAACTAATAACAGAGGAAATACCATACTACAAATACTCTCCAACCACCATCATAGATACCAGCGAATAGAAACTGTACTGGGACGTAGAAATCCATACAGACAAGACAATAAGATGTAATAGACCAGACATCGTTTTCCAAAACAAAAAAGAACAAATCACCTATCTTATAGATATATCCATACCTAACGACCCCAACATTCAAACAAAGTATAGAGAGAAAATAGCAAAGTATTCGGAATTAGCCATGGAAGTTCAGAGACTTTGGAAACAGAAAAAAGTAACGATCATACCATTCACCATTTCAACCACAGGCATCACCCCATACATCTTTAAGACACATCTTGAGGAACTCGGTCTCGACCCAAATATCCATACAAACATACAAAAGTCTGTCATCCTTAAAACGTGCAATATAGTGCGATCATTCCTCAATTCAAGCAATAGACTCTGAGACGACTTGGTACAGCCCGTCATCCCAGAAAAGAAACACCATTTGATTAAGATTAAGTGAGAAAAAAGAAGAAGAATAATAATAATAATAATAATAATAATAATAATAATAATAATAATAATAATAATAATAAAAAACATGTTTAGTAACTATTAATAACCCCATCTAAATTATTTAAAAACATATATATAATAACCCTTTACAAAAAAATAATAATTTATAATACGTTAAAGTTACTTTAGTTTTAAATTTTCCATAAATTTGATATTTCTTTAATTTTTGTTGTTAATTTTTATTCCTTTATATAATATTGATTTTTGGCCGAAAGTACTCTTTACCATAGGTTTTTGAATATGACGATTTTGTCTCGTGATGTGAATAATGTTGGTCTAAGGAAATATTATAATATTAGATTTTTTTTCTTTAATAATAATAGAGTGTATTAGAATGCATAGTTTTAATTTATAAAGCTGTTCTAAATTCAAATATCCGTTTGGTTCATACAAATTTATAGTTGGTTCTAAAAAATGAAGTTTATGTATGCATGTAATAATTTTGATTTGTAGTTTTTTTAATGCTGATGAATTGTAGTTAAATTCGCTGATCCCCAAATTGAAATCAAATAATTTTTTTTAAATATTTTAATGATATATAATTTTTAGATTTAAACAAAATGCTAAAAATTAGTGAGATGTAACTTTTTAAATATTCAATAAGTTTTTTCCAACTTAAATTTTCATCAATATAGAAACCTAAAAATGTAATTGTATTAGGTAGTATATTTAATTATATGATTATTAAAAGATAATGAACAAATTTTATTATTTTTTAAGTTTGATTTACTTATAAACATAAAAGATGATCTATTAAAATTTATTGATAATTTATTAATTTCAATTTTCATTGGCTTAATTAGCCAATTAAAAGTTATTTAGAAAAAACCTAAAATTAAAAAAAAATGTTACTAGACATTTTATTTTTTATTAGCTAGTGTTAAAGAAAAATAATGATTGTAATAATTTAATAATCGCAAGTAATTAAAACAAAATATAAGAAGTTTATTTATTTCAACATTTGAAGCGAAAAGTAGAAAAACAATACTTTTTTAAAAATAGGTATTAAGACAACAACTAATTTAAATGGAAACCTGATGTTGTAAAAGCTACTTTTAATAGAGCAATTTTGTTAAGAAATAAATTGTGCAATGCATTTTGGTCCTAGTAAAGCGCTTTTTCTACAATAGGGAAAGCAGAAAAGTGTCACTAAAAACGAATTGTACCCGTTAGACATATAATCCACAAAACGTTGGTGGGCGTTTGTAGCGATCGGCAATCGCCGCGCGTCGTATTATTAGTTTTAACGTATTTGTTACTCATGTCACATCGTTGTTCGGAGCCTTTTAGAGTCGATTCACTTAGTAAACCTGCAAGATGGCCGACATGTCATATGACAAAAGTCATATTCCAGCTAAATAAAATAAATTTTTGCATTTTCAATCACTTTTGTCATATGACATGTCGGCCATCTTGCAGGTTTACTGAGTGAATCGACTTTAGCTGTCCTATCTGAATTTGAATTTTATTGATCGTTCTAATACCGGTTTCAATTAATTTATTTTTACTTTGTAATTAAGATTTTTTAAACTTTGCATTTCAGATAAAGCAATAGAAGAATTTTATTTCGCACAACCCATCATTAGTATTGGACTTTATAATCTATGGACAAATTTTACCATCTCAGTAAACCATGTTGCATAATAGATAAATCATATGCAATGTTAAACGACAAGGACAATATCACACCAGAAGTTATTAAAATTTTTGAGATCTACAGTACTGACTTTTAGTAGTGAGTATATGCTTTATTAACCGTAGCAAGCAAATAATATCATGATTAATGTCAAGTTTCATTACAACTGCCAGTCGGAACTAATACAGTATATTATTATATAACCAGGTTACACCCTCAATAGGACTTGATAATTACTGTGAGTAATCAGAGCAATAATGGCTAGAAACCATTCTATGGTAGCAATAACTCCAATTTTATTAGCAAATATTATTATGAATCATGTTAAGCTTCATGGTAGCATTAACTCCTATTTCCTATTGGCTAAATTATCGTGATATTATCACTACACAACGGTCTAGCAATTTTCGTTGCCTTACAGTAGGAAAGCACGTTGCTGTCACATATAGTTTTAAACAGTTGTATAAAGAGTATGTGAAATATTATAAAAAATGGAAGGTTTTTTTTTCTCAGTGTACTTACATACAATACAGAACAATTTGCCGAAATTTTGAAATTACTTTTATATTGGTTAAACATTTCTCGAATTACAGACAAGTAAAATAGGTTCCATTACGCAGGAAGTAAAAATAACTACTTGTTATGTTCCACAAAATTATTATAATATATTTGAGTATCTTCTTGTACTTCATTGAAAATGACCCGCAAGGGCCGAAACACTTGTCAGGAAACTGTATAAATTTGTAAAACACAACAGGTAGTTCTTTTTACTTCCTGCGTAACAACCCGAACAAACAACCCGAACAAACCCGAAACACTTGTCAGGAAAATGTATAAATTTGTAAAACACAACAGGTAGTTCTTTTTACTTCCTGCGTAACAACAGTTTCACCAAGCATGTATCCCAACACAAATTAGTAATAGTAAAAAAAGGGTTACAAGTCAATTTATCGAGAATTAAACGCGCAGTTTATTTACAACCGAGTTCCCTTCATGGGTATTTTTTTATTTGCGAGTTTTTTTTAATTCACAGTCAACAGCAAATAATACAAAACAATCTTACCTCGCTTGCCAATATAGCTCCGCTACATGGAATTGGTACCCAATGATTATGATGGCCATGATTCCCGATTAACGTATGAATAATTCCTTTTTGATCGACGGCTCTTATGTTGGTTCCATCGGCGATGTACATGGTGCCATCCACTGCGATAGCGATACCTTTGGGATGTGCTAGTCGCGCATATTTGGCGGGACCTTCGTCGCCACAGGCAGTGTCGTCACCTGGGATACATCGCTCTCCGTTCCCAATGACCTATAACAAACAGGTAGAATTTGTTAATGATACAATTAAAACATTAACTATTTTATACGCAATGCCATTTAAAACGCTTTGGACATAAATGGAGTATGTTATGCATTTTATTAACATTCTTTAGATATTCTTGGTTATAAGGTGCATTACAAGAGTTTAAATAAAGTTGAATTAATTATGTAGGTACACAATGTCTTTAACTAAAAATATATTAAACGTTGTAGAATGGAATAAGACCGGTGCTGTTAAAATACTACAGGGCAGGCTGTCTTGTTGGGGATTATTTTTTTTCCCCAGAAAAAAGTTGGCTACCATTTGAAATTTTATCAACGCCAAGCCAATTGTTATTAACTTGTTCGCGTGTTATTTGTAGTGTTTATTAATTTTGTCGAACACTATGTGGATATGTTTGTTTGAAGGTGGTAGACAATGTAGTATTATTAAAAAAATTACCTTGTCTCTATTTTGTTACTTAACACAATGTTTCGGTTAGTTAGTATCCCTAACCGTTTTCAAGTGTAAACTAAATTATAGTTCTGAGGCTACCATCTTAAATACTATCCGTCTGCAATGAAGCTTGATGACTCCGCCTACGTGCATGCTTATTGGAGTGTGAATTTTGAGCTGTTTGTTTTGGACAAGGAGAAATTTCCAGATATTGGAGATATCTATACTTGGTTTACTGAATATGTGGATATTTTGTCTGCTTCTTTGATTTTTCGTTTCCGCCAATGCTGTTTGTGTCCAAACCCTTCGCTTTTGACCATTGTATATTATGTTGGTTGGTCTATACATGTTCTGCTATACCTCGAAGTTTCAACTTTTTGAGTATGTTTCAGATGTTCTTTAACTCGTACGGGAAGAGGTCTTTTTGTTTCTCCAATGTACGTTTCGCCACACTCGTAAGGAATTTGATAGTTACAATTTTTTGTGTTTTCATTACGGGGGATTTTATTTTTTTAAGAAAGCTTCTAAGCTTATTTCCGAATTTGAAAGCTGCTGTTTTGATATTATAGTTTCTGGTTATCCTTCTAATCATTTCAAAAATCTCCTTAACATAAGGTATTGTAAGAAATGCGTGTTCCTCTTTAGTTTCTGTGGTAGTTTTGACTGTGACTATGATTTTTACGTTTTGAGATGGTACTATCTCAAGCATTTCTTACAATACCTTACGTTAAAGGGATTTCTGAAAAGATTGGAAGGATAACCAGAAACTATAATATCAAAACAGCTTTCAGATCCGGAAATACGCTTAGAAGCTTTTGAGAGGGTACCATCATGTTTTGTATCGAGAAATCGAAACAAAAAAATTCTTGTACATCATCGTACAAAAAGCAAGAAAAGCTAAGAGTAAACTAGTAAAATATTGGTTTAAAAAAGATGACGAATATCAAAATCGAATACCATATCTGTATATTTTTTAAACCACCTGCGGATTTTTCAGTTGGGTACTACTACCCATCTATTCCGCCCGCCCTGCCATTTATCCTAATTTTTAATTTACTATCCATATATAACTTTGAATCGTTGAGGCCTTTATTTAATGGAAATTCATTATAACTCAATGAAAGACAATTTATTTTGTAAAATTTCCACTTTTATTGAAAAACTTTTCTTTACACGACGCGTTTCGCTACATTGTAGCTTCTTGGGGTGTGTGGTGCTAACTAATTTTATTTCAGAACAATAACAAAATGGTCTAACCTTTGATTATAGGAATATCAACGTCGCTTATAAAACTAACAATTCTTTAGGAAAATTTTTAAAAAACTATAAATCAAAAAGCAACAAGGATAATAAATCGGAGGTTTACCAATTAAATTGTGGTTTTTTCCCAAAACTTATATAGGCCAAACAGGTCGATCATTTGAAATGAGAATTTTGGAACATAGAAGAAGTTTTCTCAGTCATAAAACAGACTCAACTTATTCTAATCATATTTTACAAGAAAAACATAATTTTGATAAGAAATTTAAAATTTTACATATTGAAAACAAGGGTCAAAAACTTAATCTTTTGGAAAGTTAAGAAATAAATCGATTGAAAAATTCCGATGCATTATTAAACGACCAATTAGAACTAAATAATTCCCCTTTGCTAAATCTGTGTCAATAATCTAAATAGGGTTCTTTGGATTTCCCATAAGATTAAGATATATTATACCGACAATAATATTTAAGTTTACAATACCTAAACTGTGTTAAGAACATATAATTAAATAATAAAGCTTGTAATGTGTATACCTGAATTGAGTAATTAAGTATCTAGGTATACCATTTTCTTATTGTACTGAAATAAAATTAGATGGAACATAGCTTTTTTTATACGATTTTTGGAACGAGTGATTTTTTTTGTCCGTTCTGATTAAAATATTTAATATTGTGACAGCTATTTTAATTAAATTTTAATGTTTTATCCAGTATAATTTAACTTTAACCTACACTACACTAGGTAATAAAGGTATAATCACCTTTGAATCCTTCAAAGTCATTTCGGCAATATTATAGTAAATTTGTCAAATTTTTTGACTTTGAAGGATTCAAAGGTGATTATACCTTTATTACCTAGTGTATGTTTCAAACAGGTTAAAGTTAAATTATACTGGATAAAACATTAAAATTTATTAAAAATAGCTGTCACAATATTAAATATTTAATCAGAACGGACAAAAAAAAAATCACTCGTTCCAAAAATCGTATAAAAAAAGCTATGTTCCCTTTAAAAAACATCTTATCCATAGCGTAACTCTTTTGTTTCTGGTTCAAATAAATTTTTGGTTTTATTTTTGAATTCTGCAGAAAAAAGTACATCGATTGGCTATTTTGGATTTTTCCTTAAATACAAGGAAGCTCAAAAATGAGCCCCTGTTCAGTCCTCGTTGGAAGACCCTGTACATAATTTCTGCAGCTATCGTCTGGTTAATTTTTCGTTAAATACCTTTGTCTAATCCAACTTAGTTTTTGTACAGTAAATTTTGATTTGAGGTTTTCTTTAAATTTATAAAGAAACAAATGACACCATGAAAACAACTATTATGGGTGATTATAGCTGTGTTCCGACCCAGCCAGTCAATCGGTCATGTCCAATCGCTCAACTGATTTAGTTGAAACAATCGATCGCTAAGTTTAATTTTGATATTAATAATGATTTAAAAATACTTCTTTCTTGGCTTCAATCAAATAAACTTACGTTAAATTTTACAAAGTCTTCTTTTATGTTTGTAACTAAAAATAAAATAAATTCCACCATTAACCCCTTAACATTTAAAAATGAAAATATTCAATATTCAGAAACGACAAAATTTTTAGGATTAGTTTTAGACAAAAATTTAAATTGGAAATGCCATATCCAGTATATTATCAACTTCATATCTCCTTTGGTATCTATTTTGTACAGAGCTAGATAGTTCATTCCTTTGAAATACTTAAAAAATATATATTTTTCATTAATATATTCAAAATTACAATACTTAGCTTCTGCATGGGGATCTGCTTGTTTATCAAACTTAAAACCATTACAAAAATTGCAAAATAAAGTTATTAAATGTATACACAAATTACCACATTTAGAACCAACTGTTAATCTATATAGACCGAAAGGGTATTTACGCGTTCAAAAGATTTATAAATTAAAAATTTGTATTCTAATTCACTCTATCATTTTAAAAGAAAAAAAAATCAAACATAACACTTCAGGAGAATAAGAACATTACATGATCATAACTCCAGACATTGCATAAATTATCAAACTATGCCAGTAAAAAGTAATTTCGGAAAAAAATCACTTTTATATGACGGAATAATAAAATATAACAATATTCCAAAAAATATCAGAAAAGTTAAAAAATTGGCAACTTTTAAGAAACAATTAAAGAGATATTTACTAAATTAAATTATTTATAAAATTTTTTTTAAATTGATTTTATTAATGAGTTAAATTGGATTAACTCTTATTTTTTTTATTGTTCTTTTTTTTAATAGTTATTATTTTCTATAGTATGTTGCCACTTTCCATGTAATGAACTGTAAAAGTTAGTTTGGAATAAAGACATTTTGAAAGTTAAGTTTAAATTTTATTTGACATGATGAAAATTACCGTTCAAGAACAATAACTCTCTTGCTGGGTTTGAACAAAGCTAATAAGATCCTGTATATTATGTAATAACCGCTGTTATTTTACAGTGTCATACTGGGAATTCAAATTATAAGAGGTGACTGTACACAAAGCAATTTACACCAACTTGAACCTTAATAAACTTCGAGTAATTAATATGTCTCGTCTTAAGACCTCGCCTTTCGTGTCAATCTCTTTGAATATTGAAGGATCAATAAAGGATCGCTTATGTTATTAATGTTATTCGGAATACTAATAGCATGTATTAGAATAATAATTAGTTTAGCTTAAATTTCCATTTATAGGTGGGTAATTTGATACGAAATTACCCAACTTAACAGAGAAATGAGACCATCCGGATAAAACTATTAAAATAAAGATTTAGGGAAAGCTAGTACTGGGTAAAAATAAGGTTGAAGGCCGTTGGATAGGTGAGGATGATTTATTTATTTTGTCAATTCAGCGACGTAAATCGACGAAACTATTTTGTGAGAATTTACTAGAGAAACATTAAAAAAAACAGTAAATAACTTATTCACGAAATTGAAGGATCGACTACCATTGAACTATGAATCTAACATAGCTTATGGCATTCCATGTAAGCAGTGTAACAATACTTTTTATGTTGGCCAAACTAAGCAACTGTTAAAAGACAGACTTAGACAACACAGGTATGATTGTAGTACGGTAGACAAATCAGACTCAATAGCACTGATATCTATATCTAAAGGGCCATGACTTTGATTTTTCCCACCCACGAGTATTCGACAGAGAAAGTAATTACATAAACAAAAATATTAGTGAAATGATTTATATTAACTTAACTAATTCTATTAATTTTAGAACTGACACAAATAATTTGAGTGCTTGCTACTCTGGGATCTTAAATAAATATAAAAATGTGTTTAATGAGTACGGGAGACATTAGTACCTCCAATCTTGTGGTGAGGGAGGAATCAACTTCACAGTCGGTTGTCTCGTTTTGTTATAATTGTCGATATTTCAAAACATACCAATGTTATAACGGAGCTCGTTATTACCTTGACCAAAGAGTCCATCTGCAATGGCTATATATAATTTAAATCTAAAAACTTCACCTTCAAACTTCACTGTTTACGTTTTACCATCAAAGTAGTACTGATAGTTCATATGTTTATACATAATATCCAATGTCTTTTCAAGAAAATGTGTTGTAATATTCCGCATTATGAATATACAGGCTTAAAAACCTTTTTATTGGTATGTTCCTAATGTGTATTTGTTAGTAAATCATATTTTTCATGTATATTTTATCTAAACAACAACTATTTATTTAATGGTCAAAGTTGTGACGTATTTATATATTGATTAGGGACCTACTGCCTCATTTTAATTTTTGCTATGACTGTATTTCTGATATGAATTATTTTATTCGCATTAATTTATTGTAATTATTGTCTTCTCTTTCTCTTTTCAAACCCTTGAGAAAGTTTTTATATAAAACGAAAAGTTGGGATAAATACAATTGTGTCATTTCATTGCCTGCCCTCATTCCCGCTATATTTTTAGGTATAGTTATTCGAATTAAAAAAAAAATTGAGTAGGCATAAACTAACCTAGTCATATTATTATAGATTTGCTTAATAAGGTATTTAATTTTGTGTCAACAAATAATGGTAAACGAAGTACATGGCGGCGAAAAAATACTGACACGAGAAGAAAATCAAAATTTAAGACCATTCTGACGATATGGCATATAAGACTATTATAAAAATCTTTAGAATAGGTAAAAAATGTATCTATGGTTTCACCATAAGTACTGCTATACGCTAGTAGGTATAATATGAGGTAAATCATCCTATATATGTATAATTAAAATCAAAACAATGTCCGATGCACGTCATACCTTCGAGTATTAGCAGTGTTGCCAGTTTGTAATCAAAAACCCCAGTAAGGGAATTGCAAAGTATTTTTTTTTAAATAAAAACAAGCCAAATTTACCTAAACAAACGCAGATTTATTTATTTTTTTTTTAAATCTCTCATGACAATATAAACATATTTTATTAGAATATTATATATTATTATATTATTATTAGACCTTAACATTTAACTTTAAACTTACTTCTCTAACTCCTGTCAAGGGTAATAATGGAGCATTGATTTTACGTTCTTCATCAAAATAGCTTATTAGAGAAGCTATTAGCTCTTTGCACCGGCTATTTAAATGCTTCGGCATTTTTCAATAAAGGTAAACAACGTAATCAACAGAAATGTGTATGTATCCCTTTGTTGTTCTTAAAAGAACAGTATTTAATCATATTCATAAAAGGGTTTGCAGTTTTAGTTAAAAAGACTTAAATAAACTCATGAAAACACAAAATGAAAACAATAAACGTCAATCAAAATTCGCCAAGAAATAAACTGGCATCACCGATGCGTTGACACTTCTGTTGCCAACTGTCAGCCCAAAAAATTCAAATGATGTTAGTTTTTAAAAGGTTAAATTTAAAAAAAACATTTTCTTTAAGCGGCTTAGTATCAAAGAAGAATACATAAAGTTTTTTTTTACATTCAATATCGCATGAAATTTATATATTTTTTGCCCAAATTTAATTTTCTTATGTTTCCTGACCGATTTTCAATTATCAGCTGATTGATGACGTGCAACGGAAATTGTTTTAATTTTATTATATTGTATATGCCATTTCTCTACAAACATTCTCAATAGGACTGAGGTCTAGACTCTTTGAACTCCACGGTAAAACGTAAAGGTTGTTTTCTGAGGCATTGGTGCATTGTCGTATTGGAACACGTAATCCTCTGCATATATCAACAATTTGCAAAACTCCTGGGCAACTAGTATAAATCCAGCCCAAAATATTAATCAAAAAGGTCCATTTCGTTTTAAGGATATATCTCGTCATGCCTCATGTTTCTTGGTCTAGAAAATATTTCTCTTTCCCATAAATTATTCTGGTTGAGGTATTCCCTACATTCTACTATTCTATGTTTATTTCCATCAGTCAAAAATATTTTTCTAGCAGCACATCGGTTATTTATATCTGAAATCTAGGGTCCTGGTGTTCTAAAGAATCCGGAAAACTGGTTTCCTCTTTCTCGTTTAAGGCTATTTTCAAAAGATTTTTTTTAGATAGTTGACAAGCTCCATCCTCCGTTGACATTTTCCTCCTACATGAACCTGGTTTTCTATTAACTTCCCCTTATTCTTCAATTTTTCTTGTATGATCACTGTATTCTTGCTTACCAACCTACTCTTAATTCCGCATGCCATATCTCTAAAAGCCGATCCGCACCTATGTATTTTCACACTGCATTTTTGAATCACAGCTGATTTTTGAACGCATAATATGTATTAAAGTCCTGATATGTCCACATTAATGATTTTTTTAAATTTGAAATGTGGTTGTTGGTAATTTTTTGTTTTAATATTGGAGCAATTTGGCAGAATACAAAAATTTTGATACAGTTCTATACAGGGTGGCGCACGGAAAACTTTCCACCCAGGTTTATTTTCTTGTTAATAAATAAATCAAAATTCGCTTGAACACGGGCACCTTAAATCTCAGGGGGACATATTTTTTTGCTATTTTCATCCTCCCTGCTGGAACCCCCACGACGGGGTGGCTTCCACCCTTAAAATCTTAAATGGAAAGGGGGGTCGAGTGACACCTTATTTTAAAGGGAATTGAATTGCCTTTCAAATGCGACCTTGCTCGTTTAAATCGAGTAAATAGTTACTGAGAAATAGGGCTACAAAAAAAAATTAAAGTAATAAAATTTGTTACCGCTTGTATCAATCAAGTAAATGTTGAAAATGTCCACCAACAAACTCCATGCAATTGTAAAGGCACTGTCCAAAATGTTCGCGAACATTATGGACCATATGGGGTGACTTTCACCCTTAAAATCTTAAATGAAAAGGAAGGTAGAGCTATAGCTTATTTCAAAAGGAATTTAATTGGCTCAAAACCACTGGCTACGGCCCTGAATTTGGTTGAGTACCTTTCGAGAAATTAAATGGTAAAAAAAATTGTGCTTAAGTGTAAACAAAAAAAATGGTATAAAATACGCAAAAAAAGGATACAACCTTAACACAAGGGATTTGGAATTTTACTTGTTCAATCGAAAAAACTCAGTTTGTTTTTGGCATCGATCAAATTCATAGTAAGAATAAAAATTTATTTTGCCTTACATATCAGTGTGTTCAATAATTGATTAAAATGACGTATACTCTTTAAGAAAGGGGTGAAATTATTTCACTTTTCTTTAGAAGTAACGATTGTGCTCGAGTTGCCGCCCTGTCTTATAATGCATTGCATCTAAATGCACACGTACTGGTCTCATACTTACGTGCTACAATTGGTGGCAAAATTCCGTGAAACAGGATCAGTGATGAACAAAAAAAGGATTGTTGAAAATCCTGTAAGAAATGAAGCTCTGGAAGTTGCAGTTTTGGGTCATATTGCCATCGTTCCCACACTTAGCACGAGGAAAGTGTCAGATGTATCGGGTGTTTCGCGTAGAACGGTTCAGCGTACTTTAAAAACGCATAAGTTTTATCCCTATAAAATAAAACTGGTTCATGAACTTAATGAAGATGATGACGATCGCCGTTTGCAATTTTGCGATTTAATTAGTGAAATGATCATTCGCAATCCACAATTTATTTTCAACATTTGTTTCTCCGATGAATGCACTTTTTTTCTTCACGGTACTGTCAATCGACAAAATTGCAGATATTGGTCGGATTCCAACCCTAAAATTTTTAGAGAAGTGCATACTCGACATCCCGAAAAATTAAATGTATGGGCTGGAATTTATGGGGAACGTATTATTGGGCCGTACTATTATTGGGCCGTACTTTATACCTGGAAATTTAACAGGTGAAATTTACCTGAACCTGTTAGAAACCACTATTAACCCTCCTTTAACGAATGCCATAGAAGAAAATGACCGTTATCGGCCCGAAAATATTTACTTTCAGCAAGACGGAGCACCCCCGCATTATGCGTTCGGTGTTCGACAGTTTCTGGATGAAAATTTTCCTGGAAAATGGATTGGAAAAAGAGGTCCTATTGAATGGCCTGCAAGATCGCCTGATTTGACTCCACTGGACTTTTTTTGTGGGGACATTTAAAGTCTAAAATTTATGCAACCCAACCGAATTCTTTGGAAGACTTGCGACCAGGAATAGTGTACGAGTGCCGACAAATAACTCCCGCAATGCTCCATAATGTTCGCGAACATTTTGAACAGTGCCTTTACAATTGCATGGAGGTTGGAGGTGGACATTTTCAACATTTACTTGATTGATACAAGCGGTAACACATTTTATTACTTTTAGTTTTTTTTTTTTCTTTTTAGCCCTATTTCTCGGTAACTATTCACTCGATTTAAACGAGCAAGGTCGCGTTTGAAAGGCAATTTAATTCCCTTTAAAATAAGGTGTCACTCGACCCCCCTTTCTATTTAAGATTTTAAGAGTGAAAGCCACCCCGTCGTGGGGGTTTCAGCAGGGGGGATACAAATAGCAAAAAAATATGTCCCCCTGAGAACTAAGGTTCCCGTGTTCGAGCGAATTTTGATTTATTTATTAACAAGAAAATAAACCTGGGTGGAAAGTTTTCGGTCTGCCACCCAGTATAAGTGCAATGATGAAGTCTTTGCTTTAAGGCGTCCCCAAACCCTAATGCTAGATCTTGCCGTCTATTCCATAATACTTAAAAATGTAGTTCTTGAAAGATGAATAAAAATACATTTATTATTAAAAACCCGAAAAGCAGCAAAATATCCAGTCATACTTCTGAATTTATTTAACTTAATCGCATAGAATTAGAATTATTATTATTATAATAGAGTATTTCGATAGATCGAGGACTCAAGCGGAAGTAGCGCATTTGTTTTAAAACCGACACCCTTATTTATCACCAATTTCACAAGGCACCATAAACAATATTGAAGCACGTCATCGGAAATAGGGATACGTTAAGGGATGTAACAACCTCGTGTAATAGAGATAGATAAACAATAAAACATATTGCTTAATCTCTGAAAACGGATTGGGTTCGTTTATCGGCGGTGTGTCATTTTGTATTAAATGGTCATCGGAGTACGCCAAACGGTAGGTCCATTCTGGATTCAAGAAACTCACATTTATAACGTTCAGAAAAGCTTAATGTTTGGACAGGCATATTTGGTAATCGAGTCCTTGGGCCAACATTCTTAATAATAATCTAAAAGGGTTTGTTCGTAGTTCGTTCATGTATCATGTAGCAGTAGATATTTATGATGAGCAAATAAGGTTTAAGCAGGATGGTACACCGCCACGGTACTAGCAAAATATTTGACAATGGTTCAATAAAGTTTCTACTAACCGGTGGATAGGGTGAAAGGTACAATTAATTAAGTAAGATCGGTAAGATCGCCAGATAATAATCTTCTTGACTATATTTTGGTTAGGCTTCTACCACAAAAAAATAATAAGCAATACACGCATTTGCACTGCAAAAAAGTTTGCTTAGTTTACATCCCCGCTACAGCTTATTTTGGGAAAAACCGCGTTTGCACATTCTTGTCGTGGCTTTTTATTCTTTAGTTATCAGTTAAATTTTTACACAGGGATCATACGCATCATGTGTCAAATATAGAGTATGCATTTTCTATTGTTTAAAAACTTACCGCTTCACAGTTGATGGTAGGATCTTGCACGGGTTCCAACGATAAAATTTTTAATATTTGGTGTTTTTCTGGGTCTGAAACGTATAGATGTCCGTCAGCTGGTGATATGGCTAAGTAGTACTTGTAAGCCACTTGGGTTGTTCTGAAAGAAAAACCGAGTAAAGTTATATTGTTTCGGAATATGTTTTTTTAACCTGGTAATATTCTAATTATTTTTATGCCCAGTGCATAATTATCATAAAAAACCTATAGTAACAATAGCTCTGGTATTAGTAGTTAGTATGTTTTAGTAAAATAATTAAGAAGAATATAAAAGTTAAAAACATATTTGAAAAAGTTACTGTAAATAATTTATTTTTAAAATATCTAGGTACGTTAAGGCATTTTGATTTAAAGAATAATTAAAAGAGAATATTGTGGCATATCGGATAAGTGTGAACTATTTTTTATATTGGAATACACAGGGATCCAAGTTTAATGGATTCCCTGGGGCGGGTAGACCACGACGGCCGTTTCGTCCTTGTTAGAACTCTACGGTAAGCCATAACCCAAGCAATTCCAAGAACGACGGTAAAAGCCTCTTTGCAAAATCAAAGCGGCCTTCAATACACCGTAGCGCCATCCCAGCGGAATTAACTCCAATATAAGTCACAGTCACACTGGTAATAATCGAAAGGTAGACAACTAAATAAATCACGAAGTGCATCACAATTATGTGACTCCATCATGTTTTCCGTGAAAACGCAAAAGCGTTCCCTATACTGGATTGTGATGCACTTCGTGGTTAATTTAGTTGTCTACCTTTCGATTATTACCAGTGTGCCTTTTATATTGGAGTTAATTCCGCTGGGATGGCGCTACGGTGTATTGATTACCGCTTTGCTTTTGTAAAAGGCTTTTAATGCATCTTACCGCTGTTGTTGCGATTGCTTGGGTTATGGCTGCCCGTAGAGTCCTAACAAGGACGAAACGGCCATCGTGGTCTACCCGCCCCAGAGTATCCATTAAACTTGGATCCCTGTGTATTCCAATATAAAAAATAGTTACACACTTGTCCGATGTGCCACAATATTTTCTTTTAATTATTATCGCAGACACTATATCATCTTCTAAACAGAATAATATTCACTTAATTGAAGTTTAAAACTTATATAATAAAGTAACAGAACTAAATACAAGACAGGAATTTTGTTTAAAAGGTATATTATAGTAATTTTTGATAAGCAAGGAGAAAAGTGAAAATGTAAAAAACTAATTTTGAAAGTACTTTACCAACCACCAACCTAATTGTTGGGTAAAAATAAGGCAACGTAAAGGACTGACGTATTTAAGAAATTGTATTAAAAACAAACGCCTCACCTTAGCTGCAATACGGTGTACACTTTTCCCTCGGGAGTGATTCTCCTGACCAAATTAAAGTCCCCTACGTAGATGCTTCCATCGGGACCGCTGGCCAACGACCCCGGAGTCAAAAGTCGCGCGTCCTTAGCTGGCCCGCCGCACTGACCGGAACATTCGACACTTCGCTGAAGACCTGTACCCATGACAACTTTTACCATACGAGGATATTTCTAAAAAAGAAAAATAAAGTGAAAGTTATAAAAATTTGTGCCAATAGGTGTAGTGAAAAAGTATTGCATATTTTAGGTTAATGACCCCACTCACTGACTGACGCCTAACAGGGATAAGCATCCGCACAACCCTCTTGTTATTAGGTTTTTATTCGTTATCGACAGCATATACACGGCGGGCCAAAAAAAAAGTGACTACATTTGAATTTTTAAAATAACTTTGTTGTCGAAAATTATTTTTGAACCAAATTTGCAGGACATATTAACAAAAGTACAGGTTCTTGTAAAATAAATTTAAAAATAATAATAAGAGTAAATTACAATATCATACAGGGCAGGTTAAAACAAGAAGTTACTTGAAACTAGCCGCAAAAATAGTTTTTTATTTTTTAAAATAATGATGACTTACATTTATGTTAAAGCTTGTTATGTCCTTAACAAAAAACGTCTTTTCACATTTGTTGATATTCCATTCGGTTCGATAGTTATAAGCAATTTAAAAAAAAACATTTCTATGCGTTTTGTAACAATTATTAGATATTAATAACTGAATGTCACCCTTTTTTTAATTGGCCATGTAAACAATTTCATATCGTATTTTAATTAATGGTTGCTATGAATTTTAACTTGACAGTTGTCATAGTTAGTGGAAGTACTGATTTGTTCAACAATATTATGCTTACAATAAACGATCAGATTTTGATTAAAGCGCTTTGGCAGGAAAAAAACTATTTCCCAACAAAAATTGGGCATTATCAAGTGTTTCAAGACTGCCGAAAAAATGAGGGAAAATAACGGCAATTTTGAGAGAAAGCATGGATGTGGTAGGCCACGCAGTGTAAGAACCCAGAGAAACATTGAAATTGTTAGAATAAATATTAAAAGCCCAGTAAACTTTCCAGGAAGTACTAAAAGAATGATTCAAAGAGATTATCTTATAAAAATATCTTCAGTTAGATGGATTGTTAGGAAAGATCTTCATTTTAAAACATTTAAAAGAAGGTATGTGCACAAATTATCGGAAGTGGCAAAAAGGTCAAGATTGGATAGGTGTATAGGTTTGCAGAGAAAATTTAGAAGAATCAATAGTGTGAATAACATTTAGTTTACGGACGAAAAAATGTTTTACTTGCGACCACTGAAAAATTTCCAGAATAATAGGTTGTATGATAATGTCGCTAAAAAAGAAAACATTAGTGCAGATAGGTTACTTATTGAACAAGGACACTTTGTTCCAGGCATGATGGTCTCCCTTGGTGTATCAAAGCTAGGCAAAACAAGTGTAATTTTTATAAACTCTGGCGCGAAAGTTAACTCTGTTTTATACTGACACGAAGTTCTTGAAATCATGCTACCGGAATTGGAAACGTTTCAGGATTATTATATTGTCATGCAAAATGGTGCCCCTGCTAATCGATCACAATATACCATTAGTTTTTTAAGACAACACGCAGTGTCCAGAAATTATCGCTCCAGATGAAGGGCCACCAAACAGTCCAGACATCAATCCTGTGGATTACGCCATATGGGGAAATTTGGAAGCAGCCGTGATCAAAAATAGAAATTTAAATAGTATGGACGACTTAAAAGGAGAAATTGTACGCTGTTGGGAAAATTTAGACCAAAATACAATCAATGGCGCAATTAATCAATGGAAAAGACGTTTACAGAAATACAGTGAATAAACTGGAGGACATATTGAACAATGTTTTAAATGACGTTTTTTTTGTTAGATTATTAGATTTGATTTGATGTTAATAAATCGCATAGAAATGTATTTTTTTTTAATTGCTTATAACTATCGAACCGAATGAAATATCAAAAAATGTAAAAAGACGTTTTTTGTTAAGGGCATAACAAGCTTTAAGATGTAAGTCATAATTATTTAAAAAAATAAAAAAACTATTTTTGCGACTAGTTTCAAGTAACTTCTTATTTTAACCTGCCCTGTATAATATTTTAATTTATTATTATTATTTTTAAATTTATTTTACAAGAACCTATACTTTTGTTTATATGTCCTGCAAATTTGGTTCAAAAATAATTTTCAACAACAAAGTTATTCCAAAAAATTCAAATGTGGTCACTCTTTTTGGCCCACCGTGTAAAAAAAACTACAGAACCGGCTTGGTGTCATTTTTTTTGTTACGTTTTCTCTGTCGATTTCTGGTATTTTTTGCTATTATAAGTACTTTTCTTTTACTTCTTTTAAACAGCATAGCAAAGTAAAAATCTTTACTTAGCTAAGTTGTTAAAAGTACGCTTCTCTTTTAACCTTTATAATGAGACATCCGCAATGCGAAGAAGCTTTGGGTAAGAAAGTAAAGTGTTTACCAACCTTAAAATGCAAGGTAGAGCCATCTCCTTTTTGTAGAATGCCTTCGTGAAAATTGTAATGGTGATGTATATCAAGTCCCCATCCACCGATGTCTGAAATATCGACATCAAAACCTTTGATTTCAGTCGTTTGGGTGACCCATACAAGATCTGGACATGATTGATGTTGGTAACCAACAGACACCTGTAAACAAAGAGTATAATAGGTATAACAGTATACTACTAAAAATCAATTTCTACGGAATGTTGCAAAGTCTGGCCTGTTGGAATCTTTTCCAGTGCCATTGAAACTAACACACACACACACACACTATGGAATGTTGCTATGTGGGTAAATTATAATAAGAATGATAATAATAAATTTCTTTATTTTTATTTATTTATCTCCTATTTGAGGGTATTTACAGACTTAAAAATCTAAATTCAAATCAAAATCAAAAACCTGTTAATTCAAAGTTAACCAAAATTACATATTTCTTACAAAATACATATTTTGCATAGTAAGTAAAAATAATTAACTAATGAAGCTAATAAGGTTATGTCTACCTGCATAGGCACATAATACATCATAATACATCATATAGGATAGATATACAGAAAATATATATTAACAGATTAAAATCAAAATCGAAATATTACTTTTCCTAAGCTAAGTATATTTAAAACCTATCAGTTTTGAATGTAAAAATAACGCCTGTTATTTTGTTAATTTAATAATTAATATTTTAGCTTCTTGATATAACTGTGGCGACAGAATATACAGCTACGCGGCTATATCCAGCTGCGTAACTATATATAGCTACATAGTCTGTGCTGTCGTGTTGAATATGTAGCATTTCGTCGATATACTTGCGAACTATTAATGGTATCTTCGCCAATGGCTATAAAAAGTGTTTTTTTGTTTTTTCCCAATTCAAAAATTAAGGCGCAAAAAATGAAAACCCAAAACTGAAATTTTTTTAAAAATCTCCTAAGGTATTTTTACAATTTTTTTTCACCAAATTATGAGACCTCAAAATAGGTAACTTTCCATTAATTTACCCATCTTTTACCGTTTCCCCATGCACGCACACGAATTTGTACCCCCTGTATATTTAAATTGGTAATGAATCACAAAATGCAATTTTAAATAATGAAAGTAATTTCAGGCGCTTCCTTGCATATATTTTGGTTTCATACTTTGTAGAAATGATGTAATTTATGTAATAAAAACAATAATTTTTTTATACCTTAGAGTTTTTTTAGAAAACTTACTTTTATGTAGACATTTTTAACATTTATTTTCCAGCTTTTTTTATTACTTTATGCTATTACAAGAGTTATAAAAAAGTTTCCTTGTATAACCTATAATAGTACCCAAAAATATTTCCAAGCTAACTAACTAAATATAATTAAAAATTGTTAATGTTAATTATTAATATACGAATAATACGAAAGATTCAACTAGATACAAAGACGAAACTTTTTTATTTTAATTTCTTTTAAATGTCGGGTTATATGTTTCCATATATTTCACAATAAACTTTTTCTTAAAATCGGTAATTGTACTTTAATGTAAAATTGAATTCTGTATTTAATATTTCGAATTCACTTTTTAAATTTTATTCTCATTTTCCGGTCTTCCATTAAAATTTTTTAATTGGCTATATTTCTATACAAATAATTACCCTATAGCATGTTTCTAAAATTACATATAATAACAGTCTGAAAAGCAGTTATATAATTTATATAAAAATTTGCAAATCCTTTTAAAATGTAATATGATATTGAATCTTCCATATTATAGAAACAGCTGTAATCTGTTTCTGGTTGACTGTGTAACATTGCCATTGCATTGGTTCCAATTCTAAACTTAAGAGGTGTGCAAGCTTTTTACTCTTTGTAAGTTATTGTAATTTTAAATTAATTATTAATAATATAAATATAAAATTTTAATATTTATCTATTAATTACGATTTTTTAAATTATTTCCATAAAATTCAAATTTATCATTATAGGTATCGATGCAATTAAAGAAAAATTTATTGGTTGTACCAGTTTTGCTGTTATTATAAATATTTCCTAAAATGTAATAAAAGCGCAGGAAAATTAGGATAAAATTTTAAAAGTTATTCTAATATTTAGTATTATTTTTCTCTTTCTAATTTCTTAAATAGACTTCTTAGAAATATTTTACAATAAATATTTTGGGTTGCATTTTTTGCAAAATTTTCCATAATTCTACTTTTGTACTGTAATAAAATATGAATGAGAAAGAAGCCCACAGTCCGTCAGTCATCAAACGTGTGTATGATCTCTATAGAAAGACTGGACGATATGAAAGACGAACCGGACAGGTCGAAAGCGAAAAACTACACATAAAACACAAAAATTCAGGACCGATATTTAGTAGTTTCTTCTTTGCGAAAACGAATAGCAACCTAAAAAGACCTTCAAAGTACACTTTTGGATGTCTTATAAGGTAACCATTTCTGACCAGACTGTTAAAAATAGGTTACGGGAAGCAGATTTAAAACCAAGAAGACCGATACGAAAACCTGTTTTAACTCGACATCATAGGAACTACCCAATAAACTACCGATTAAACTTTGCTCGTGATCATTTGGGATGGCAACTTCGACAATGGAGACCAGTACTTTTTACAGACAATTCAAGATTTCATCTCACTCGCTGTGATGGCCGGGTGCGTGTGAATAGACGTCCCAATGAACGATACTCCGCTGCTGCTCTACAAGAAGTATCCAGATTTGGAGATGGTTCAGTAATGGTCTGGGGTGGAATAAGTTTGGAGGAAAAAACCGATCTTGTAATGATACCAGGAAGTCTTACAGCTGCAAGATATATTGATATCATTCTGTCAGATTAAGTTATTCCTGCAGCATATGGTATAGGCCCTAATTTTCTTTTCAGGCAGGATAATGCAAGGCCTCATACTGCTGCGATTACTATAGATTTTCTTAACGAGCATGAAATTCGTAAAATGAATTGGCCAGCGATAAGCCCTGACCTTAATCCAATTGAACACTTAGGGGATATATTAGATAGACGTATTCGACGTCGTCCAAATCCACCTCAAACCGTTCAGGAACTAACAGAAGCCCTAGTCGAAGAGTGGGACAGTATACCACAAGAAGACATTCGAAGGCTCGTGAGAAGTATGCCAAGAAGTAATTCGTGCTGCTGGAGGGCACACGAGATACTAAAACACATCGGTTTTCAGATAGCGGAACATTGCCATTAAAAAATCTTTTCTTTTCATTTTGTTATTCGCGTTTTTTTTTTAAATTGTTAACTTTAGTTTACGAATAAAGGATTACTTGAAAGTTCTATTAATCGATTTATTAGAAGAAAATATGTGTCTTTCAGAATATAAATGTTCATCTGTATATAACTATCACTTAATAAGTTACAGGGTTATCCAAAAGTATTCCTTTAATTTTTTTGAGCAGTGTATTATCTATAGAATAAAAGAAAACATGATTACTGTATAAACGACTACTAACACGAATATTTAAAAATATGTATAATAAGAACACAACAGGAATAAAATATGAAACATGCAAAAACCAATGCCCTTAAATACATCAGATGGACTATAATTACTAACTAACCTTAGCTGTGGCGATTCCATAAACTTTTTGCTTGTAGATGTTCCTCTTGTTCCAAGCGAACGTGTGATACAGATTTGGATCCGCTTCATAAGTTTTCACGTAGAGGCAACCTTCTATCTCAACACGTACGTGTACGTGAGTCAACGAACTTGGAATTTTAGCACCTGTTAATTTCATTTGGATCGTCGTTAAGTATCCCAAAGTTTGAGAACTTTGATATAGAATATTTAAATTTGATCCTGAAATTAAAGGAAAAAATAGTTAGTCTAGTTAGGGCAGGCGACAAATTATGTTATTCAACTTATACACGACTGAAACAAAAGACAACAATTTAACATTACTATAGCAAATAAGTGATTTTTGTAGTTACACTGGAAATGACTAGATTTTTCTTTACGGCAAGTGAAGAAAACCAAAAAAATATTTGCACTGTTACAAAATGTTGATGGTTGTAACTAAAGTCGTATACAAACCTCGATAGGAAAGTTCATTCCTGTCTCAAGAATATTTTTAATATTATCATTTTATCTGACTCATTATCTGTACTTAGAGCTTTGGAAAAACTTAGCGACTGGAGATACACAACGTCTCCCATTGAAATTAAAAACATTACACGAAAGATACAACTGAATCAACAGAGAATCATTTACATATGGATAAAGGCTCACACAGGACTTACACACAATAAACATGTGGATAAATTGGCAAAACAAGCTACATTATTAAGCAGTAACGTAAACTATCACATACCAATAATAGATACTTTTAATATCACTAAAAATAAACTAAGAAAAAAATGGCAATTGCGTTTGCTCATTATGCTCATATGGTCAAGCGACCAACACCAGATTGTATTAGATAAGCCCTCAAGTTCCTACAGCACTATGGCACGACAGCTTTAATGTTTTAAGAAAATTTATAACAACCATATCTAGATTAAGATTTGGTCATGCTTGTTATCCCTCTCATCTTCAAAAAATCAAGGTTTTACCAACCGCCTTGTGTGAACATTGCAATGAAGTTGCCAATTTAGATCACATTTTCTTGAAATGTAGAAAATACAACAACAAAATCGATGCACCGATAAATTTATTATACGTATACTAACTACGCAAAATAAAGAAGCTATATTCATGATTATGAGTTATTTGCATAAGAATAATATTAAGTTGCAGCATGCCTTCTTACTGGCTTACAAGCTACTATAGGTTTACCCTAAAAAGGGTATAGTTAGATTGAGTTCCTATTGTGATCCTAATGTTTTAAAACCCCATTGGCCTACCTGTTTGTTATACAATATTCTGATCGGCCCAGAACGAGAAGAGTGTAACCCTGTCTAATTCCCTTCGGTTTCAAAATTTTGTTGTTAGGTTAGGAGCTATACGTAATTTACTTTGGAAATTGTTTGGTTGAAGAATATATCTATATGCGACTGGCTGAATAGCTGCACAGCTTAAGCCAAAAAAAAAACCTTAGCACTCCTCGCCTAAGTTAACTATGTAAATCTCTCGACAGTAACGAAACACTTTCCACCTCGGTACGTAATATACTAGTACCACCTTTATTACAGGCTTATCGTTCGGAAACAACATCACGGATTTTAACGGCCTTTGCAGAATTTAATAGATTATTTATTTCTTGCAGAATAATAGTTTGGAAAGTCAGTCTATTAAGGTGCCCACTCACACTCCGGAAATCCTCAGAGAAAAAACTGCACAGTTTTTCCTTGAGGATTTTACTGAATTGGCCTGAATACACCCGGCACCACACACACGCTCCGGTAATCCTTAACGCCAGGCCTGTGCAGTTTTTCCTCGGAGGATTTCCGGAGTGTGAGTGGGCCCCTTAATGTATAACCAACACGCTTAAATGGTATACAGGGTGGGAAGAAAGCCGTGCAAAAAATTAAAAACTTCATTTAAGTTCTCTTTTGTTAGTAGTTAATATTATTTTATGTTATACACTGCCAGAATTAATTATCGAATGTTCAAAAATGCACGTCCCACTTAATTGGCTGTTATTTAATTTAACGAATTTTAATATTTTTTTAACTGACCGAAATAAGACTCTAGAGTTTGAAACAAAGGCAAAAATTAAATTAAATTTATTTTGTACGAACTAGTGATTCACTTGCCAAAAAGTTTTGTTTTGCCATTCCAGGTAACAAAAAATTTACCATTTCTTCTAAATATGGTATCATATTGTCGAAAAAAAGTTTTGTAAAAAATCAATGCGACATTTTATCACTTTTGGCTTTTGCTTAAAAATAAAAATATTTTAACAAAAGGGTGTAATTTTGTTATTAAAATTGATACGTTTTAGCTGATGAACAATTATTATTTTTGATAAATTTTAATTTTTAATCTAAGTAAGAATCTTACAACTTATTTACAAACGTAAAAAGTGATTGGTTAATAAACGAACAAGGACCAATCACAAATTCGAGACGCGACATAAAATATCAATAGCTAACATAAAACTAAATTATACTGCAATAAAAATTTGTCGACTGTAATCTAGCAATTTATTTTTAACATAGTAACAAAAAAATAATTTTGTGATGTAGGTCAAAATCTATAGTATTTTAAATATGATATTATTTTATAGCATATTGTATACGTTATTTAGTAATTTTTACACGTAGCTCTTAATACATTAAATAAATAATTACAGCTCGTGGTTAAACAATATTGGGTTGCTTGCTTAATAGTATTTAACCAGAAGTTATATATTAACATAGTATAAAACAAAGTCGCTATCGCCCGTCTGTCCCTATATCCCTATAGGTGCTTAAATCTTTAAAACTACGCAACGGATTTTGAAGCGGTTTTTTTAAATAGATAGAGTGATTAAACAGGAAGGTTTTTATGTATAATACATGCATAATATTGTAGAGAAACACTGATAAATTTAGAGGTTTGTTCGGGTTTGTATTTATAAATCTTGACGTGATGGTGAACTCGCATTATTATCTCAGAGAAAGCGCTGCAACGCCGGCTGGGTAAACGCTAGTAATATATAACTTTACAAAACCATTTAATGTCAGGTGCGGCCCTGAAATGTGGCCCAAAGGAAAATCTCCGTCACTTGACAATGGCCTAGTTTGGTACACTGATGGATCGAAAACGGCCAACGGAGTAGGCACAGGTATATTTGGGGAAAGACCCAGAATGGAAACCAGCATCCCCCTGGGAAACTACGCCACAGTATACCAAGCAGAAGTTCATGCGATACAAGCATGCGTACAAAAGAATCTTGAAAAGGGCTACCACGCCCAAAAGATACATATCCTGTCGGACAGCCAAGCTGCCCTGAAGGCTCTGAACTCCTTCCGATTTACATCAAAAATTACAATGGAGTACCTTAACGACCTAAAAGACCTGGCAGCCAGAAACAACAAGGTTGAACTCCTATGGGTTCCTGGTCATTCTGGAATAAAAGGTAACGAAAAATCAGATGAACTGGTAAGAACCGGATCTGCTAAAAATTTCAGGGGCCCAGAACCCGCCCTTGGAATATCAAAAAGGTAACCAGAACAATATTAGATAGATGGCAGCAAAAACAACATCTATTTTGATGGAACGGTACACCTGGCCAGGCACGCGCACGGGCCGTTATCGATGGGCCCTCCCCATCGAAGAAGCTATCAGCTGGAATGCTGCTCTTGACGCGCACCCAGTTAAAACAAGTGATCGGTCTACTAACAGGCCATTGTCACTTAAGAAAACACCTTCAACCAATGGGAGTCTATAATGGACCCATTAAATGCAGACTTTGCGGTGAAGAGGATGAAACCGCCCCTCATAGCTGCGAAACGCTTAACCGTAAAAGATTCAAAATTTTCGGAAACATTCGACGTGGCGATAACCTCCCGCATAACAAACTTGGAAGAAAACTACTGGACCTCATAGAAGGAATAAACATTTTCTAACAAGACTGGGGCGCACAATAAGCCAGAAGGCTGCAGTATAGTATAAGAAGCTTGAGCCACACGTCGAACCCGACCCCCGCCTTTAACCAACCAACCAACCAACCAACCAGAAGTTAGTTCTATGTTAGCTATTGGTATTTAATTTCATTTATCGAATTGGTGGTTGGTTATTGTTTTACTTATAGGCAAAAACTGCTCCGTTTTTCGCAAATTTATTAACTAATAATACATTTCTCGTAAGCTAAAACCTGGCAGTTTTAAGAACGAATTATGCTAAATCTCTACATGATTCGGAACACCTGGTATAAACTCAAATGTATTTTAATTGTAATAATTTGCTAAAAATTAATCATAGCTTCCGCTTAAAAGAAAAATTTGATATGAATACAAATTTCAAACCTATGTTACAACAATACCTATACACATAACCCAAAAAAATTATTAAAAACGCCGAAAAACTACAATGAAGGTAAAAAAGTGGTTTCAATTTTCGCAAAACTGTAAATAAAAAAATTAACTTTTTAATTAATAAATTATTAAACAGACAAACACAAAGTTCAATTTTTAGAGGAAATGTATTGTGGAAGTATAACCAAATATTTACACACACTTTGTTCTTCGATGTAAAATTGAATTTGAAAAATTATTTATTTAAAAGATTTTTCGGGCAATTGAAACTTTTAAAACTTCATTGTCATTTTCCGGCGTTTTTATTAAATTAATGATATAAAACATATTTTGTGTATAAATAATTTCACTTATTTAATTATATAGTCAGTTTCGAAAATAATTATAAGAACAAAGTAAATAAATATTATAAAAAAAAAATATTCTTCAGTTTTTTTTCTGAAAATTTGTCGGATTTATGTCTCGTCTTGTTTAGAATTGCGATAAAAAACATTACATCTAAGCTTTCTGGTTTATTGTTTTTTCTATGAATTTGATAAATGTGACTGGGCTACAAAATATAAGTAAAATTATTGGTTTGTGTCTTCCCTAATCTTTAGGAATTACGAGAAAAAGTTTTATATGAAAGTTATAGCTTTACCTATCAAGAATTTTGTACTGGGTGTATGAACGATCCAGGCCTATACAGGGTGATTCATAAGTACTTTGACAAACTTCGGGAGGTCATTGCAGGCAATATTTTAAGATGAAAAGTTCCTATAAACAGTGGTCCTTGGCGACTTCGTTACGGAGGTACAGGGTGTTGAAATGTTAAAAGGAATAATAATATTTTTTTAAATAACTCCTTAACGGATTATTTTCTTTTTATGAAATTTAGTGAATTAAATAAGCATCTAAGGACACTTATTTTCAAAGTACAACACGTTCGTAAATTTAACCAGTGGCGTCGGTACAAAATGTTACTATCATATTTTTTGTGAAAACTATGCTACACCACTGACTTATATTATTTATCTTTCTTCTTAAAAATCCCCAATTCATTTACAAAAAAAAATTACGTGTATTTTTTTGATACGAGTAACGCAGAATTAGAAGAAGCTGTTTTAAACGCTGTAGCTGTGGAAAATCCAGACACAAGCACCCGAATAATTGCTGATGGCTCTCAATTCCACCCAAGCCACAGTTTGGAGAATTCTGCACAATCAGCAGTTGTATCCGTACCACATTCAAACGGTACAAGCTCTTTTACCCAGGTACTTTCCTCAGCGCATTAATTTGTGTCAGTGGTTTTTGGAAAAATTTCCTGAAAATACCCAATTTTTAAATTATGTACTTTTTACGTACGAGGCAAATTTTTCTCAGAGTGCGATTACAAACTTTTACAATAACCATATCTGGTCTTTGGAAAATCCCCATGCAGTTAGTGAACGAAATTTTCAATACCAATTTTCATTAAACGTGTGGGGGGGAATAGTTGGCGATTACTTGATGGGACCTTTTTTTCTTCTACTTTGACTTAATGGCGAGACGTACCGACACTTTTTGTAAAATGAACCTCCTCCCTTATTGGACGATGTACCCTTAGAAACTCGAAGACGTATATGGTTTATGTATGACGGAGCTCCCGCTCATTTCAGCATAGTGGCCAGGACTTATCTAAATCAAATTTATCCAAATCGATGGATCGTTAGGGGAGTTGAGGAAGGAAATCAACCGTGGCCACCAAGGTCCCCAGATTTAAATCCCCTTGATTTTTTTGTGGGGACATTTAAAGTCAATCGTTTACAAAACGCCAGTCGAAAATCCAGAAGTGCTAAGAAACCGAATAATCAATGGTTTTGAAGCAATAAGAGATATACCAGATATCTTAGCACGCGTACGAGATTCCATGCAAAGGAGATTAAATGCCTGCATCTTGGGTGAAGGTGGACGTTTCGAACAATTTATTTAAAAATCATTTGATTTCTGTAACGTACTTATTTATTTAAGTTATACCTTAATAAATCTTTGAGATTAAAACATATTTTTTAATATTTGTGTATAGTTAAATAAAATAATCTTTACCCTTAAACCGTTCCTCGTAAAAAATACACGTAATCTTTTTTGTTGTAAATGAAGGGGGGATTCATAAGGAGAAAGTTAAAATAAAATAAGTCAGTGGTGTGGCATAGTTTTCACAAAAAATATAATAGTAACATTTTGTACCGACGCCACTGGTTAAATTTACGAACGTGTTGTACTTTAAAAATAAGTGTCCTTAGATGCTTATTTAATTCACTAAATTTTATAAAAAGAAAATAACTCGTTAAGGAGTTATTTAAAAATAATAACTATTCCTTTTAACATTTCAACACCCTGTATCTCCGTAACGAAGTCGCCAAGGACTACTATTTATAAGAACTTTTCATGTTAAAATATTGCCAGCAATTACCTACCGAAGTTTGTCAAAGTACTTTTGAATCACCCTGTATAGTATCCATATTTTATTGCACTGTATTTCATTTAGAGAACTTGATATCTTATTACAGTTATTAATAAAATAAGTGTAGGTTTTCTAATCGTCGTAATTAAATGTTTTTATGCGCCATTTGTAACTTGTTATGTCCATGTTTATTATTCATTCTATTCATACGAAAATATGAATGGTATCCTGGTATATAATTGCCATCCAGAACCGTATATACAGCACTGTGATAGGCGGTCATGTGAGATTATACTGACAGACGCCGGAGTGGACATAACTAACTGAAAACGCTATTGAGGATGACTCTCTGAAGGATATTTAGAAGACTCTATAGAAAACAATAAGAAAAGGGCGAGTATGATTCTGCATGTAACATTTTAAATAAAATTTAGAATAGGTATAATTTTTGGACTTGACTGGAAGCTTGTGGAAAATATGTATTCCACACTCAACTGATTGCTTGTGCGGAAAAATCTATTTTTCACACTTTGTTATAAAAAATGTTGTTTTGCTGCTAAATTTTAATATATTTATTAAAATTATATAATATTCTTTACCTCGTTTTCCTTTAACATTTTTTCTAATAACAGATTTTATTATAATGGAATTTACGAATACTAAGTGTGAATGAATGAATGAATAAAATGAAATCATCTAAGGAAGAAAAACATTTTAAAATGCAGAACGTTTTATTTTTCTCGAAAGAAAAACCCAAAACGCGCCTAAAATATATAAAAATGTTGCCGTAAGCCATAACATAATTTTGTTTACGCAAAGATATTTTAATAATAAAAATTTTATTGGGGTAAAAATCGTTCTTCCATAAAAGCATATCAACAGAAATACTGATATTTTAACAAAATAAAAATGTAGAGGGTGTTGGATTATTTATTTTTAATATAGCTGCATATTATGAGGAGTGGGAAAGTTAAAGTCTAAAGTCCGATCCGTGCCAATGCATTTTTCACCCTGCATTAAATTAAATGCAATTTGGGATTCACATTTATGATTTTTAGCGTGAGTAAAAGTTGCAGCATTTTTTACCTTTCAAATAGAACAAGTTCTAATACGATTTTGTCAAAATTTCCTAGAAATTTCCATTAGTGGAATTGAGTTATAAATATAACTTCACCCATTTGACAAAAAAATCAACAAAACCTCTATGTTTTTAGTGTTAATCATAATATTTGGTTTTTAGCAGGTTTCACTCTTTTTATTAGTTTGCCAATGTTGTAATTATTTTCTTGAAATAAAACATGTTCCAGGTATTAGTGTTTTATTATATGAATATTAAATGCGTTTGCCTCAAATGGGATAAAAAATATTACTGTTAAATCACCGGTAAGTAAAAAAATAGTTTCATTTTAGTTTATTTTGTGGACACACAATTGCCATGTTACTGGTATTGTTGTTACCAATCTTCCTATAAATATTTAATCTAATATTGTCACACTTTTAGTTTTACAGTTACGTTTTGGGTAATGGGTTTTATATACTTAGTCAGAACATTTTGATACGTTAGTTTATCTTTAAAGCAGGTTTTTTTATAAATAGTAGTTATAATAAAGAAACGGATAAACCTTTTGTATAGAATATTGCTCACTTAATCAATAATCTCTCGGACCCATCAGAGTAACTTTTTTTTAAAGGAAAATATATTATATTTTTACATTTTTACATTCTACAATCAATTCTAGACATCTTTCGTAATTCATGCCCTCTACCTATCTTCAACCGTTTCCGAAATATTAACACTTTAATGCATGTATGCATCATTGATATGTTTCTCGATTTAGCAATGTTCTGAACTGGATTTACAATTTTTAAAGTATTGACAATGACAATTTCTTCTTTGAGACATAAAAAAATATAAGTAAATGTTAATTAAATTTGAATTTTGTTCTGCTGATATTACAGCCAAAATGCGCCTGAATGAAGATGAAAGAGCATAGAAATATGTTGCTGAATAATTTTGTTGTTGTGGAGAGAAAAGTAGAAGCCATAGAGTGTGTGATATTGCCCACCTATTAGCTAATCGATAGTGTCTAGGGTAGCAATTAAGAGGAAATCTTCGTGACTACGATACTCACCAAACTACCGCGGCACCGCGCACCGTATCAATTTTTTTTTAAAAGGGAAGTTTCATTACTACAAACTAGTAATTGTACATGATTGACATAGCAGATAATCACGCACGCACTGTCTAAAGAATTTGTTTTCCAGATGAAGCTACGTTTTCTTTAAATGTTTAGGTTAATAGAAAACCACACCCAGTATAATGAAAAGGTTCATGTCTGGGCGAGTATTATTGCAAATAGGAATATCGGACCATTTTTCTTTGATGAGAGCCTCACTGGAAAAAGATATCTTAAATTTCCGTGGAAATGATCTGGTTTTACCAAATTTACCAAGTTTATTCTTATGGTGTCAACATAAAGGCCCCCCACCCCGCATTATGCTACTCATATAAGGGAGTACTTAAATGAATTGTTTCGGGGCGGTGGATAAGTAGATGGGGTTAATAAAGTGGGCACCCAGATCGCCCGATCTTAACCCACTGAACTTTTTTCAAAATCTAAACCCAACTCGATAATGGTTTGTCACCAATTTCTCTTCGTGTGTCGGGGACGTAGATGAGGGGAATGAAAGTCTGGAGTTACAAAACGGCGTCTATTGTATTCTTCTTAATTTCTATCCTAGAAGGCGAACCAGCATGTCTCTTATCGTTCCGCGTAGGTGCGTCACTTGGCCTAACCAAGGCTTGTCACCTATTGATAACTGGATGAGCAGATGCGTCACTTGGCCTAGGCCAAGGTGTAATAGAACGCAAAAATCTAACATTTTATTTTAAGTTACTTTATTAAAGTGCGTTCTCTCGAGTCAAAACAATATGTTTCCTTTTTAAATTCAAAGAAGGGCTCTAAAAGCTTTTATTCCAAGAATAAATAGGATAATAAAACCAAATGTAGTATAACTATTTTAAACAAATACCAACGGTTTTTCCTAAACAAATAAATTGCCCAAATTATCCTAAATATTCATTATGTCATAAAGTTTATTTTTATATCCTAATAGCAAAATCTCAAATAAATATCTAGAATCTTTAAAAGAGCACGTTTTGTCAAAGATAATGTAAACTTTCTAAGAATCTATAATAAAACAGATGGGAATAATAAATAAAGGGGACTCCGCTGGTGGTCCATTATAATGAGATAATTATGTTATGAACCATATATTGAGAATAAAATGGAAAATATAGGTAGAACCTGAATTTGTATTTTGACCATTCTATGTATGTAAAAGTCGAATCAGATTTATTCTTTTATTTTCCCTGGAACAGCTTAAAAGGTTTTTTTTAAGTAAATCTGATTGCTGTGCTTTAAATTTAAGGTTAATTTAGGAATGTTATTTGTAAGACCGGTTTTACGGTTATTTTATAAATAAACTATGTATTGTTTAGCTATAGATATGATTTTTAAGTTAAAATGTCCATAAAGAGAGAAAAGGTTTTAATTAAATATCGAGAGGGTATAACTAGAGTCACCTAGCGGTAATGTCTACAACCATATATTGGGACGACCCTGTTTTATGATCTAAGGCAGAGTTTTAGAGAGAAATTACTTCTGATTGGTTGCATGGAATAAACTATCACTTGGTACCGAGGGATGATACTTATTTTAGTACGTTCTATAGGGTGGAATATCTAAATATTTGAAGTAGCGTAATTTAAGGGGTGTATTTAGAAGTTAGATGCTTAATCAAGAAGATTCACAATTCAGTTCCTAAAGTTCTCTTAACGGTTTCGGTTTAGCAGTTCCGAAGATTCTGTTATCGGGTTCGGTTTGACCAAGTACCAAAGATGCTATTTTCGGGTGTAGTCGCGCGGGTTTTAAGAGTACATATTTTCGGACACATTTCTCTCTTTGATATACCTCTCGTGTAGTGAATCCTTTGTTTCTTAAAAGTGTAAAGTTAAATTGTGGGTTTTAAGTATAATTGTTGTTTTACCTATAAGTTTCAGGCTTTTAGTGTTTAGACTTTTCAGTTTTCGGGGATTATCATAAATTAATCTTTGGGTGATTAAATTACAGGGTTGTATTGAATTAAAAATAGTAATTTTATCTGTTCACAGGGTTTTAAACATTAAATGGGTAATTTTCGGAATCATACAGTAAACGCATGTCAATAGAAAAATCTCTCTTTATAAGTTAGCATAATACATATTTTGTATTAGTTTTAAAGTCTTTCTTTTTCTTGTTCAGTAACTTTTCTTTCTACCTTTCTTTATAATTGTTGTTAATATATTTATACGTTGTTGTTTAAAACGGGGTGTTGTTTTATTGTAACAATCAATATAAAAGGTTTCATTAACAAAGGTTGAATGGTTCGCTCTCGCGCCCTAAAGACGCGTCGCTGCGACGGTATTGTTAACATCATCACCTGGATATTGCTGTTTGGTCGACATTGGTAAGTCGTTTGGTATTAACAGTAGATGCAACTAACAGAACGAAATGACGTGGACGTTATCATGAAGAACTCCAATATCTCCAAGAGTGCCTTTGCTATAAAATTGTCTTAGTTATATATACTCGTAATTCTACCCTTATGTGAAAGGAACAGGTCTGGTATTCTCGGTCGGAAACGCTACCAGTCATAATGAATAATGTTTATTATAGTCAGAACGCTACCGCATTTATAATTAACTCGTAATTAGTGATATACCAGATCAATCCTGTCACATGTTGTTGATTGACCGGGCGATAAACACCGATGCCTGCTGCTAAAACTGGCCCAGTTTATATAGCCGAATAAATGCTGAGGTCGTGTCGCACTTGACTCTGATCTGTGTACAGTGGGACGCGACCTCAACAACGTACAGTGGTTGAGTATCTAAATATACCGGGCCACTGTGTGATTTAGTTGACAATATGCTTAAGGAGCCAATTCGACGAGTAAGGCGAGAAACTTCTACACAAAGTACAAAATGTATAATAGGGATTTTTAGATCAATTAATTTGCTGCAGAACAGTTGGTGAAGGACATTGAATATTTACAAAATAGGTTATTTTCATACTTTATCGTTTGTCTATTTTATTTTAATAGTTAATATTTCGTAAATGCTTGAAGATAGGTATAGGACATAGGACATGATTTATGGAAAATGTCTAGAATTGATTGTAGAATGTAAAAAGTATACAATGTTTCATTAAAAAAGTTGATACATGTAGCATTTTTATGATCCACTATGTATATTATCTTCTTTTTTTCTAAAAAAAAATGCATTAAAAAAATCATAAATTTAACGGGTTCGAGGAGCGGTTCTTGATTAAGTAGGCGGAAATCTATACAGTGTGTATCAGCCAAATGGAATCAATTCGATAATAAATACATGGGGGCGTGTCCGAAAAAATGCTTGGATACGTCGATTGGTATTTCTAGTTGCGCATTCTTTTTAATAAAAACTTCTTATATAGTGTGTGTCATGCAACAGTGGCCAATTACCAGCTTTCTTATTTTAAATACAACATTCTGTATAGGTATTATTCAATTTTTGGATTTGTCAGAAAATTTTAGACATATTATTTCATGTACAATATCCTATCTTCAACTGTTTCGGAAATATTAAGTTTTTTTAGATTTATTGCAAAAATTAAGAACACACTCAAAATTTAAGTAATACTGTTTATTTCTTGATAATGTAAGAACAAAAAAAAACATTAATATAGGATTTATTGAAAATGCTCGCCGCGAACGTCTTGGCAATTTCTTAAATAGAAATTTCTTCTAATGTTACTGAACATCTCAGGCGTTACCGATCTAATCGCAAGCGTTATTCGTCTTCTTAAGTCAGCTAATTCTAGCGGAATAGTTTTGTATACAATATTTTTGAAATAACCTCATAAGAAGAAGTCTAACCGGCGTCAGATCAGGGGATCGTGCTGGCCATTCATTTGATCCACGCCTCCCTACCCACCGATTTGGAAATACTCGGTTGAGGAACTGCCGGACATTAATTTAGTAATGCGGCGGTGCTCCATCTTGCTGAAACCATATTATATTCGCTCGAAGTTGTAGGTTTGCTGCATCAGAATATTTTTTCTATTTTACTAATTTCCCCTTGAGTTATAGGCGGCAAATTTGGAAATTTTTCATGAAATAAGCGAGCAACTTCCATTTGTGTCCGTGTTTTATCTCCATAACCAATCATCTGTAGAATGGTTATTTTGTGCATTTATGTTAAATAAACTATTTTTCTGATATGCAGTTATCGAAATAAAACGACTATAATACTGACAACTACTGTCATGCAGACATACAACAATTTGCTAAGGTTAGGAGATTTAACTTCTTTTTAAATTTCATATCAGTAAAAAGAAACGCTGAAATGCAATAAATCTGAAAACGCTTAATATTTCCTTAACAGTTGAAGATAGGAATAGGATTTTGTAAATGAAATATATCTAGAATTTTCTGAAGAATTAAAAAATTCAATAATATACAGGATGTTGCATTTAAAATAGGAAAGTTGGTTATAGCCCCTGTTACATGACACACCCCATACTATATTATACACATATACAGTATCCCCGGACGGAGTTGACAAGAGGAAAAAGATCTTTATTATTGATTTTACAACGAAAAGTTATTTTTTATAAAAAAATTCTGCTTGTCGAGTAAATGAATTTACCATATAAAAATTTTAGATCAGATGTACGTGATAAATTAGGAAAACATAAAAATGCTTTAGGAGAGAAGTACCATTATTTATTATTTTAGACAAAATGTTTATAAAGCAAAGTTGTTTATAATCCAAAATAAAGCCTAAATAACCAATTTAAAATCTGTATTCTAATTTTTGTTTTTTATTTTTTATAATAGAATTTATGAACATTCAAAATGTACCTACAATTGTGGAAAATGTTATTATTCTACATAACATGTAGAGGAGGATATTATCATCCTCCAACCTGCACACATTTCTCTAAATTAGAAATAAATTAAATAAATAGGTCAGCAGTCTCAGCTTTTCATTTTGAATGTTCATAAATTCTATTGTAAAAAATAAAAAACAAAAAGTAGAATTCAGATTTCAAATTTTGTATTTAGGCTTTATTTTGGATTATAAACAACTTTGTTTCATAAACATTTTGTCTAAAATATTAAATAATGGCACTTCTCTCTTAAAGCATTTTCATGCTTTCTTAATTTATCAACGCCCTGTACATCTTATCTAAAGTTTTTATATGGTAAATTCATTTTTTCGACAAGCAGAATTTTTTATAAAAAATAACTTTTTGTCGTAAAATCAATAATAAAGATATTCTTCCTCTTGTCAACTACATCCGGGGACACACTGTATATAAACACTGTAAAGGAGGCTGATCGGTTTCTTTATCATCACCCTGTATAGGGGAAGGGTGCCCTTGATGGCATACTTTCCATGATGGCACTTTCCTGATAATGTTTTAATTTTTTTTTTAAGTTTTAAACATGTTCCCTAGAAGTAATATATTATTTTAAGTCTTTTTAAACAGTTTTATGTGCTTGAATTTTTTAACAATAAAAATGTGCAAACTGTAACAAAAATATTTCTTTTACATGTAGGCGTCCTTCAGATTTTTGCATTTTACTGGAGTATGCCATCATAGGCAACGCAGTTGCCTATGATGGCATACTTGGTGGTTTTTTATTTTCTATTCTTTTTA
This sequence comes from Polydrusus pterygomalis, assembly GCA_963969555.1. Taxonomy (NCBI): domain Eukaryota; kingdom Metazoa; phylum Arthropoda; class Insecta; order Coleoptera; family Curculionidae; genus Polydrusus; species Polydrusus pterygomalis. Next base: position 39,835,422 of record OZ018379.1, read on the forward strand.
CCAAAAAAATAGTTTTTGTATATTTTTAAAGTTTTATAATGAATATCTAAGTAGTAACAAATATTTTAACATGGTTAAATGGGTTAAAAGCTTTGAAATAAAAAATATATTAGGTGGTAAAAAAAAGGTGCCATCATTGGCGACCTTCCTCTACACAAAATTAAAACAATTTGCGACCAAAGCCCCTCTTAGCCCTCTTTTAAGTCACTCCTTTTTTTCTTAATCGAACAAACCTTTTAGTAAATGGTTAACGAAATACGTGACGATTAATATTAATGATTCCTTTTTATGCTAAATCTTTAAAGAAACGCAAAAAAACCCAATAACCCAAGAACCGAATTTACAATGTCCTGATTTTTCAAAAGAATTTATTTTAGCCAAGGGCGTCAGTCAATATAGCGTAGGTGCTTTTTTATTACAGAGAACGTTACGAATCGATAAACCTATATAATACGCATCACGTACCCTTAGTAGAGCAGAAAAAATATTCTTGCCTAAATTTTCATCTAACCAAAGACGCCTAAAACAGGGAGAGACTTGGTTGTTATGAAGGTGATCGGTCTTTGTTATGAAATCTTTAGGGAATTTAATAATAAAAGTCAAAAAAGGATTTAGAAACAAAACTGGTTTTATTTTTCTAAATGTTTAATATACCGTGCGAGCAAAAATTAATTGCATCAAAGGATTAAAAAACGTAGGGCTTGGTTTAGATCGCAATGATATGGGGACGATATATCTAACCAAATCTAGGTTAAAATTTTGTCAAATTCATATTATGACTTGATATGCCAAACTAATTAGTAATTAAATAAGTTGACAGATACAAATTTATTTTTGTTGTTTACAAAATTAACAAAGGAAGAATATACAGAAAGAAAAAGAAAAATAATTACATAAATTGTTGAAATTGTCCACCGCCATGCTCCAAGCATAAATTCACAAGTCCCTTCATATTTTCGAAAGAGTTGACCAGCATCTCTGGAGAAATGTTACCACATTCTTGAAAAATCCTTTCTTGTAATTGTTCTAAATTTGCAACTGGTGTTTTAAAAATAGTGTTTTTTAAATGAGGAAAAGCGAAATAATCCATAACCGTTAAACAAGGTGATCTAGGTGGGAATTCAATGTCTGATCGAAAACTGATCAATCTGTCGTCGAAAAAATTACGTAAGTAGTTTATAGTTTCGGCGGCTGTATGGGCGGTTGTACCGTCCTGTTGAAAATTATTCAAAACGTAGTTCGGCGTCAAGTAATTGCTCCACAAATGGATTCAAAATATTGTCTCTATACAACTGTGCTGTAACTGTGTCATGGAAAAACATAGGACGAACAATTCTTCTTCGGGAAACAGCTAACCAGACACCAATTTTTTGAGGGTGCAATGTGAACTCTACAAAAAAATGGGGATTTTCACTACTCCACATGCGTATTCTGAGAATTTATATAAAGCCCATTGAGTGAATTTTTCAAGAAATTCGTAAAATTAGCGATGAATCAAATTACTTGTAACGACTGTCAAAGATGACGGAATAACTGATTGATTGTTAATTCAGGTAGTTACTGACACCCAACAGGTATTAAGCTCTACGGCTAAGCATTACGTCCTTACATGCAAGGCCCTCTTTGATGCAAATAAATTTTGCTCGCACGGTACAATACATATAAAGTATTTATAACCTCCTCTTCATCACCTCCAGAGGCCAATTTTCAATGCATGTTTGATTATTTGTGTTTTAGAGCTCTGCAGGTTTCCAGAAAATCCGACGAAAAAATAAGAAAGACGTGTTTAATTCTTTTAATTTAAAACATATTTAAGTATCATATTTTTGGTTCAATCCTGGGGCCATTATTTTTTGTAATTTATACAATTGACGAGAACGACTTTGTCAGGGGTTGCGATTTGCAGAGATATGCCGATGACACGCAACTGTACACACGTTTTAGTAGGCCCAGAGTTACTGAGGCCAAAGTAAACATCACACAGTGCTTGAAATCAATTTATGATGATCCCAAAAAATCCACAATCGTTTATTTCGGACCTTGTAGTCAATGGGCAGCTGAAAACATGAATATGATTATGGCTGATAAGGTATTACGTTGTGGAGGAATATAAAAATTTGGGGGTTATTTTTGATAACGAGGTTATGTTTAGAAGTTAGGTAGGTTAAGTTATCTAAAAAGTGTATTTTTCTCTTAGAAACTTAAAAATAAACACATCTTAAGACCTCAATTAAAGAAGGCACTGTGTGAAACTTTTGTTCTATTTCACTCTAATTATTGTAGGTATGTATAAGGGACTTGTCTGGACTTCCAATTGAATACGAGATTACAAAGGGTTCAGTGCACTTGTATTCGTTTTATTTATGGACTGCGAGCAAGATACTCTTTCTGGCAGGTCTCAGGTAGTACGAGGCCAGTTATTTGATTCTTCTGAGTTGAACATCCAGTGTGGGGTACCTCAAGGTTCTTTACTTGGCCCGGGTTTATTTCTATTGTATGTTAATGATTTGCCTTCCATTGATATCAGTGGCATCTTTACTTTATTCGCCGACGATACTACTATCTTGTTGCGTGGAAATGTAATAGAACGGAAAAATCTATCTCTTTATTTTCAATTATTTTTATTTAAAGTGCGTTCTTATGAGTCAAAACAAGATGTTTCCTTTTAAAATTCAAAGAAGGGCTCTAAAAGCTTTTGTTCCAAAAATAAATATGATAATAAAACCAAACTAAGCCAACTATTTTAAAAAAAACCGTTTTTCTTAAGAAAATAACCAATGCCCAAGTTATTCTAAAGATTCGTTATGTTATAAAGTTTATTTTTCTATATCCTAAAAGCGGGCTGTAAGCAAAAACTCAACCATTATAATAAATATTATCTAGAATCTTTAGTACAGCACGTATTGTCGTAGTTAACATAAACTTACTAAAATCTACAATAACCCACAGATGGGAATAATAAATAAGGGGACCTCCGTGGGTGGTCCATTATAATCAGATAATATGAACCATATATTGAGAAAAAAATGGAAAATATAGGTAGCAACCTGGATTTGTATTTTGACCGTTCCATGTATGTGAAAGTCGGATCAGATTTATTCTTTATTTTCCCTGGATCAGCTTAAAAGGTTTTTTTTAAGTAAATCTGATTGCTCTACTTTAAATTTAAGGTTATTTAGGAATGTTATTTGTTAAGACCGTTTTTACGGCTATTTTATAAGTATAGTATGTATTGTTATTATATGTTATATATAATATGATTTTTAAGTTGAAATGTCCATAAAGAAAAAGAAAGTTTTAATTAAATATCAAGAGGGTATAACTAGAGTCACCTAGCGGTTATCTCTACAGGCATATATCTGTTCAGCCCAGTTTTATAACCTAAGGCAGAGTTTTAGAGAGAAATGGCCTCTGATTGGTTGCATAGAATAAACTATTTACCATGTAAGACGTGGTACCGAGGGGTCGCTGCGTCGTTATTGTTAATATCATCACCTGGATATTGCTGTTTGGTCGACATGGGTAAGTCGTTTGGTATTAACGGTAGATACAACTAACAGAACAAAACGACGTCGACGTTATCATGCAGAACTTCATTATCGCCAAGAGTGCTCTTACTATAAAATTGTCTTAGTTATTTATACTCGTGATTCCAAACTTATGTGAAGGGAAAGATCTGGTATTCTCGGTCAGAAACGCTAATGATAATGAATAATGTTTATTATAGTCAGAACGATACCAAGTGTGTTTGTAATTAACTAGTGATATATCAGATCAATCGTATCACAGAAAAAATACAGAAGAGTTAAGGCTAATTGTGCAGAACGATTTATTGCTTGTCAAACAATGGTGTGATGCGAATTTATTATGTTTTAATATTAGCAAAACTAGTATTCTTACCTTTAAGTTTTCGTTTTCTGACTTAACTTTGACAGATAATTTTGTTGAGAACTCGGGCGTTGCTAAATTTTTGGGTGTTCAAACCGACGACAAACTTAAGTTTAAGGATCCCATTCTTGCATAGAATGGGAGACTAGCATCCGGTTCTTACGCAGTGAGAGTTGTATCAAGAAAATTGGGGAAGAGTGTGGGTAGAACGGTTTATTTTTTACTTGTTGAGAGTCACTTGAGGTATGGTATTGCTTTTTGGGGATTTAGTAGTAAGGGCCTATTGGGCTCTACGCTGGTTTCGCAAAAGAGGGCATTAAGATACTTGTGTGGTGTTAATTGTCGTACTCACTGTAAACCTTTATTTGCCTGGGAAAAGATTTTAACTTTGATTGGAATTTTTATCCATAAAAAATATAAAAATTATGCTAGTAACAGCTCCTATAACATGCGTACTGTGAATGATATGCCTCTTCCTATACCAAAAACAACTCTCACCAAAAATTCCTTTATATTTGAGAGCATCAAAATTTATAACCACATACCACTGGCTTATCGGCAGGTGATTGATGACAGGATTTTTTAGCAAAGACTAAAAAGGCGACTAATTACTAGATCCTACTACACTATCCAGGAATTTTACAATGATAATATCTAGGCATTTCCTTTGAATTTTTTTTTTAACTTTGATTAGTATTTTGCCAGATTTTGTTCGTCTTAGATTGATTTGTGTGTAAATTTTTCATCATTTTGGTTAAAGGCTCGTTGGCGTACCGACCTTGATAAGACTGGGGGAAGCTATTGAATGTGTAAACATTAAAATCGCTGTAACTTCTAAACGACTTATCCGATTTTACTAAATTTAAGCTTGTTTGGAAGGGAAAGGTAAGTATGTTCAATCGCCGTATTCAACAGTACACGAAAGTGTTTAATAAAATTGCTAGAGGGCGCAATTTGTAATAATAACAGTTTTTTCGATTTTATCGCGAAAATTCAAATCATACGGTATAACTGTGACATCACAATCGGAAAGAAGATGAAATTTGCAAGAAAAGATATAAATACCGCAGTTCGATATCTTCGTTCGTTTCAGAGTTATTGCCAAAATAATAATTTTTAATAAAAATTTTATTAGAAACTATCGTGTACCATTGGATACGACAATTAAAGGTACTTACCTTTTTCTTCCAAACAAGCTTAAATTTAGTAAAATCGGATAAGTCGTTTAGAAGTACACTTTCACTTGATAAAAGTGGGAGAAGCTATTGAAAGTGTAAACATTAAAATCACTGTAACTTCTAAACGACTTATCCGATTTTACTAAATTTAAGCTTGTTTGGAAGTACCTTCAATTGTCGTATCCAATGGTACACGATAGTTTCTAATAAAATTGCTAGAGGGCGCAATTGGTATTAAAAATTATTATTTTGGCGATAACTCTGAAACGAACAAGGATATCGAACTGCGGTCTTCACTTCTTGTCTTGCAAATTTTATCTACTTTCCGATTATAATGTCATTGTTATACCGTATGATTCAAATTTTCGGGGTAAAATCAAAAAAACTGTTTTTATTAAGAATTGCGCCATCTAGTAATTTTATTAAACATTGTCGTGTACTGTTGGATACGGCAATTGAAGATACTTACCTTTTCTTTTCAAACAAGCTTAAATTTAGTAAAATCGAATAAGTCGTTTAGAAGTTACAGCGATTTTAATGTTTACATTTTCAATAGCTTCTCCCACTCTTATCAAGGTCGGTACGCCAATGAGCCTTAAACCAAAATGATGCAGAATTGTCTAAGCTTTTCGATGATGTAATCAGAGTTATACCTTAATATGGGAATTTTCAAAGAAATTTAGAATTTAAAAAAAAAATTAATTGTGCCCCCTTGCGGCGAAATGAGGAACTTAAAAGTAATTTCCAGAATTTTCTTATGACCGCTTTAATTATAATTTTTTTTTCCCAAGTTTATATGCCTAGTAGTTTCCGAGATATGGCCAGTGGCCACCCTTAGTGAAAGCCCTGTATAGTGAACATTGTAATAGTTTTAATACTGTCCGAAGCTCTGTTAACAAGATGTACTTCTTATAACAATAAAGTGTATTTTGATTTGATTTGATTAGATTTTATTTGATTTGATTTGATTATGTCAGCTATAAACTGCCTCAGCTAAAACGGCCTAAAATAGGCGGCCACAAAAACTGCCTTTCGCATTTTTTTTTATCCCATAGTCGTACATAAGTATGTCCTTCTTAACTTTTTATTATAATACAATAAAAATATTTTAGTTAAATTATAAAAATCTTTTATACTTTTGAAAGATAATCTTGTATTTATTTCGGTTATAGTTTGTCTTTTTTCTTAATTATATTTTTTAATATACCAATAATCTCATTGAGCCGTGGGGCTAGCCTGCCCCCAATGGATCCGCCACTGGTGGCATCCAATTTGGAACACACTGTATGATCCTTTAAGAGTTAATTTCAATAAACCTAAAGCTATCTTACCTGGTATGGGAATAGACTCCTGGACAATCTGAGTTTCGGCGAAAATAACGCTCCTGCCCTGCATTCCTCCTACGGCTTCCGGCATCCACGTGCCAGTTATGATTGGTCGCAGTAATTCTGGATCGTGCTCCTCGCAGACATTGGGCAATGACCCATCCGAATCGAAGAATGACCTGGATACGCCAGGGAAGTATAACGCTGGATTGCGACTGAAAGAGATAAATTTGAAAAGGGGGAGAAAAAGGAAATAAGAAACGAAAATGAAACTTTCAAATTTAAATAAAGTTTACATAACATAGTTTGTTAAAATACAGGGTGAGTCAACTATCGAGTAAAGTTCATTATCGAATTTCCAAAAAACGTTAAATACACAAGTTTTAGAGTATGTTAAGATGCCCAGTTGAAAGTTATTTTTGAGTGTACAGGGTAGTCCAAAAAAGCGTGGCGAATATAATATAAGTTTTTTTATTGGAATACCCCATTTTTTAATTAATTATTAAATTCTACATAAAATTCTACCTCAACTCTAGTAGTTCTAATTTTTAATTTGATAGAAAAATATTAGTTTTTGCTCTAATAAAATTGACCGTTCCGCCATTGTTTCCGAAGGTAGAATACAAGAAATTTGATGCTACAGGGCGTTCAAAATAAATGTATACATTTCGACAACCTATTTTATTTGAAAAATATCAACTCTTTTTTAATAGTTTGTGATATATTTTTTTTTTTTTATTTTTACGACTGTTTTTATTACACTAACGGAATGCTAATGGAACGGTTTGATGGTAATGGTATCGTTGAATATAAGAAATGGAAAGTGGTAAACCGGAATGCCACTTATGAAGGAAAAACAAATTGAAATATTACTTCATGTTGAAGATCCCCAGGTCAGTAGCCGTTATTTAGCTAACTTATGTGACACAACCCAATTTACCGCTAATCGCACCACGAGAAAATTCAAATATCGTCCCTTCCACATGGAACTCCACCAACAACTTTTAGCCTGTGATTTTGAATAACGAGTAAACTTTTGTACCATCATAAATAAGGCCGATCCGAATTTTTGCCAAAAATAATGTTTTCCGATGAAGCTACCTTTCACAGTAATGGAGTAGTTAACCACCATAATATGCACCATTAATCCATTCTGGGTGCAGACAATTCAAAGTTAAAACCATTGGTGGCTTAATGTATGTGGTGGAATAAAAAATCTTCGAGTTATTGGTCCATATTTTTTGGCGAACCACTTAACGGGAATAGATATTTAAACTTTTTGGAAAACGAATTACCACAGCTCCTTGGAGAAGTTGATAACATTAAAAGAAAACAATCATTACTCACAAAAATGGATCGGTAGGGATGGATTCATCGGGCGATCTTGTGACTTAACACTTTTAGACCTTTTTTTGTGGGGCTACATTAAAGATTGCGTTTATGTGAATCCCCCTACAACACCAAAAGTTATGGAAAATGGAATACAAGGTGCCTAAAGGACAATAATAACCTTCATGCCAAGGAACGTGCAGGAAAATATAGTAAAAAGACTAAATATATGTATTCAAGTAGACGGGCATATTTTTCAAGAATAAAAATGACAAAAATTAAAATAAAAAATATAAAAAAATATAAAAAAATAAAAAAAAAGGGTGTTCCATAAAAAAACTCATGTTATATTCACCACGCCTAAACTATGCATCTTATCATTTTCTAAAACTCTTGTATTTAACAATTTTTGGTGATTCTTAGAACAAATTCGATAATGAACTTTACTCTATGGTTAACTCACCCTGTACAATGTGTCATAAAGTTTGTGATAGCTAGATTGTTAAAATTCAGGAATACGAAACGTAAAGTTTGGCGTTAGAATTTAATTATGTACACGCTTTATACTAATTTATGTGTACTTGACTTTTATCACGTAATGGTGTTTCTACCATCTACATGATCTCTGAGAATAAAATTAAAATAATTTAGTTCTAAAATTAAAATTTAAAATTTGATCAGGTTCAATTTCGGTGGCTGTCCATTTTCGGAAATAATGCACTTATTCTTGAAGAGCAACGACCAAAGATCGCTAGATGACGTAACGATCATAGGTTTAATGTAACGCACGCCCTAGCGATTAATTTGACAACGAAAAGTCCAATATTAATTTTTTTTAAAATTTTATTAATATTCTTTAAGCTTTAGACAATATAATATTTTGTTATCTTTAAAGATTACCAACTAATTCATTCTGAGATATTGATGATGGCAAAATCTTAAATTTTTATTCTAAAACAAAGATATTGTCAAAAAGCTTAAATGCCCTTTAAGGGCGTAGAGGTGATAAATCGAGGTACACGTTTCCTATGAGGTGTTTTAACAAAATTGTAGTATTTTATCGCAATCACAAAGGCCTTATATTCAAAACAATTATTTTTAGTCCTTCTCTTTTATTTGATACCCTACTTGTAAAATTAAACAAAAGATAAACTTGTCTTCGCCTACTTTTGTAAAACATTTTTCGGATAAATCTAATAGCAGAGCCGATATATTACTTTGTCACACAAATGGGCCACCCTGTATATATATCATCATACTTACTCGATAAGATTTTGTCCATGAGCTTCGTCAGTATGTTCCATGTGGATAGGAGGTAATACGATTATTTGATTCCACGGTACGTAAACTGTTATGGTCTTGGGTTTAAAAGGAGATCTTTGGAACTGTAATGTTACCGCACCTCCTCCGTTGACGAGAACATCAAACCTGAAAAGAATCAGTGGAATTAATAATTTTAATTTCTGGTGAGTATTTGAAGGATATGTGCTATGTATGTGCATATTTTATCAAATACCTTGTTAAAGGAGTCTAGTCGCAAGCTACTACAAAACTGACAATGCGATAAGTTAAAATAGCAATAATAGTACCTAATTTACGTTACAGGACCGGAAAGTAGTGTTCATCAGGCCGAGACAAGCATTTCCAGGGCGAGCTATAGGCGAGTCCTGGAAGCTTGGAGAGACAAGCAAAACACTAATTTTCGGTTGCGTGACGTACAATATTTTTTTTTACGACCGACACTTCGATATACATTTAATTCTTTATTTTATATTATTTTTAAATGCGTCGTATGACTTCTCGTAACGGGCTTTTGAGTTTACCGGCAAAATATCGTAAGTCTCTTTCCTCGCTGCTTCCAAAATTTCTTCTGGAATCTCATTTTCCGTGTCGGATAATTCAAAATCTGAATTCATATTTTTAAATTTAAAAACAAGTTTGACATAAACAACAAATTAAAAATCAACGAACTGTCACCCGACAATACATCGAAATGTTGTTATCATAGTAACGAAATCAAGGTAGATTGTATTATCAAAGAGTGATTGGAAAAATAAAAAACAGGGACCGGAAAAATCTATTGCCGGTCCCTCACGTCCATTTTCCGGTCTTAATCGATAAAACGTTATTTTCTGGACGAAAAATTGCCCAGAAAGTGTATATTCTGCTCGGTCTTAAAAAAAAGTTTTATGTTAAAGATCCATTACCTGGTTTAAATTTGTTTAAACCTCTCTACCTACGAAATATTATGAAATCTTCTCATCTAAATTTTTATGATTTGCAAACAAATCGTCACCCTAGAAGTATTTTGTGCTATATCCCGAAATGGGAACTCTGGAAAATCGCCTTATAATTTAGAATTAATAATGTGGCAACAAGTTATTAATTAATATTAACATACATTATTTTACGTAACTAAATCAACTTAAATGGTAGGAGAAATATATCTAATTTAAGTTTTGGACATAGAACAAAAATTACTTATTTCGTACTTTTGAAAATTAATTACGGATATAGACCAACAAATTTAGGACGTTTCGGTCAATATTTAACTACTATCCTTTAAAAATTGATAATAACTTATTAGCTAAAATAAAATAAGATTTTTTATTTAATTTTTTAATTTTTATAAAAGTTATAACAACTATCATTATAAGTAGGTAGGTATCTAGTGATAAACGAAAATAATTAAACATATCAAAATCTGTTAAGTACCTATAATAGAAAACTATATTGGCTAGCATACATTAAATTTCTCAAAATATTTAAAAATAAAATTGTATATTCTATTAATCTTAGAAGTATGAGACAGCATTTTTTGGGCCCGTTAAAAGTTTTCTTTTTTCGGTAGTATTTGTGGCGAATTATTTAGTACATATCAATCTTGTTTCTAGTTAGAAATATTTATTAACTTTATAGACATTGGTACTTTCTTCGAAGAGTCGTAAAAAATGTTTATATTGGATTGCCCAATCTTTGTCTTTGCAGTAAATTATTTTTGGTTCTTATTGTATTACCGTCATAAGCTTCTTTATATTCTTTAGTATTCAGATAATCTTTTTTGTAGATTATGGGTTTAACTTTGGTATAGGGTATTTTGTTTTAGCTATACTATAAAAGTCCATGAGCATCAGTTTCCTTCATTTAAAAAATTTGAAATTCCAGATAAAAGAAATGGATATCAAGCTTTTAACTAAAGAAATTGGGCTCCAAATTTCTAAATTTTTTATATGTCTTTTAATGCTATAAAATATAATTTTAGCTAGACCGGTCAAAACTGATGCCAAAGAGCATTATACACAGTTTCGTTTTTACCTAAATAGGTAAATTGTAGCAAGTAACGTTAGTTTAATAATACAAATTTGCAATGTTTGTTTTGGGCAACTTAAAGAATGTAGATCAAACGTAATAACCCCTATTTCTTTGTTTGTATTAGCTATGTGACAGGTAAAAATAACAACACTTTTTAAGTATTGTATAATAGTGTTTGAAGATGCAGCCATTGTGAATCACACACAAAGAAAAATAATGAAGAAGAAACCAAGCAAGCTACGAGATAAAGCAAAAGAAAAGATACACAAAATACAAGTAAATTACAAAATGTATTATGATGAAAAGCGGTATACTACGGTATACAGGTTGTGAATTGGAAGTATGAGACGTTATTACTCTTCGAATACTTTCTCTACAAACCGAACAACCGACTAAAACCCAACCTAAAGGAAAACGACCATTAGTTATCTCTAAAATAATAAAAGGCGACATCTATAGAGTTGAAACCAAAAAAAATAAGTTCATACTATTCGACAATAGCCCATATTATTCAAATAGCAGTCCAAAATATACCATAATGCTACCGATGACACTGTTCAAAATAATGATCTACTCAAAGAAGATGTAAAATTTGCAGCTGCTCACCCCGGTGATATGTGTGAGCCACATGATAAAAAACCAGCCCAACCCACTGTGTACGAAAGTACCTCATATTAAAAATCCAAACAAACTGTAGCAGTGTGATTCAACAGCCGGAATGTAGAATATAGAACAAGCTAATACTGAAATATTTTAGGGGGATATCGAATAAGCTAACACTGTCTGAAGCCATGATACAAAGAAAGAAGATATATGACATTGCGCATTTGGGCGGAGCCAAATCGACAGCCGCTTACGTCATGCGGTGATAATTTTCTGGCGGGCTTCGTATAACCTACGTTTGGTTTTATGTACTATTGGTATTATTTGTTATACAGAAAGAGGTTTTTAGTGTTTTTTTGGATTATTATTGTTGTTTGTTAGTGACAATTAGTTGTTAATATGCGTTGTGCAGTGGCGTTATGCATAAGTGACAATATGACAGCTTTTTTTTGTTATAATTATCTGCAAAAGTATATACCTACATATTTATGATACAAATCTATGTAAAATATTTCAAAATTTAGCTTAAAAAAATTGTTCTCTTCCTCGTAGGTGAGATAAAAAAGTTTAATTTGACGAAATTGGTTTAAAAATACTAAACTGTTATATGTGTGCCTTATTTTTTTATAATTGTTAATGAACCTCTTATTACTATTATGATAATTACCAGTCCTAGTATATTTTTTTAATGTCTGAATGAGTTTTTTACATCCTTATCCTTGGTCAAATTATAGTCAAATGCAGTGGCGGACTGGAGCGCGTGGCCGGGTGGCCATCGCCACCGGGGCCAGAAGGCCTTTGGAGGCCAATTGGTCCAAACATTTAAACAACAATTTTTTTTTTAATGTTCTTAATGAGGGTTGGGGCCATAGAGGCCATGTAGCCACCGGGGACAAATGATTCCAGTCCACCCCTGGTCGAATATTAACAATATAAATTTATAAACAGACATCTCCAAAAATATTATCGTTAGCTATTGCATAAAAAAAAATTTAATAAGCAAATTAATTGATTTTGGTTATTTAAGGCTCGAAACTGTTCTAAACATGTTTAAGACTGCAGATTTGTACCTATTTTTTTTTCAAACAATTTATTGCTTAAGGTGCATGGAAGGACCGAAAAATATAGGGTATTTTTTTATGATTTTCTAAAAATAAATAAGTAATTGTAATCATTTAAAAGATAAAATGTATATCAGCATAAGCAGAAAATTATTTTCATTGATACCAAATATATATAAATTTTAACATTTAACCCAAGAACATCATGAAATACGTTCTGATTTATGAACCTCTATCCTTAAAGTACTTAAAATAATATGCACTTAAATCTTCCAAAGCAAAAATTGCAAAATATGCAGTAAAATTTCTATTTTTACCGGCTAATCCTATGTAATTTTAAATCTCGTTAGCACCACATGACGTCATTGCGCGGACCGGACCGAATTGGGAATACGATCGATCATATCTTTCTTTCTTTGTATCATGGTCTGAAGCGTATTATAGAACATTATAATACTATAAATACATAGATATCAATAGAAAATGATCATTCTTTAAAGTGATTTAAATATTTAGGATATTGCACATTTAATTACTAAAAACTTTAGTATAATATATAATAATTATTTTATTTACACGGACATAGAACATGTTAATTTTTTCAAATTTTTTGGTCTATCTAAGACTATATCATAAAAAATGGACATAGAACAAAGTAATTCTAGTGCGACGAAATCCTGTATATCTAATCCCCCACTGTTTCCTCTTCACACAGTTAAATTTAAACGGTTTTATGTGCATGTTTGTTCGTAAAAATTTAAGCTTTAAACTTTTGTAGGTAATAAAAATTCTTCCTCAGTTACATATAAAATGTTTTCCAGAAACTACATATTACAACACAACACAACACAATATTTGAGTTTAACTTTTGCTTGCTGCATACGCACTACAAAATTATTCATAAGTTCTCAAGAAATAGCGGACTTCTACGAAATTGCTTGAATTTTTAAGTTATGAGACTCATGTTTGTATATTTACTGAGTTTATGAGATTTCTTTCTGATTTGTTGTTTAATATGCTCTCATAAAAATGTCTAAATGTTCAAAGAAATTCATTATAACAGAAGATTAAATAGTTATTTACGATATATGTGTTGTAAAGATTCATATTACAACACGAGATGTTAAAGTTGTCAAATGAGACGTCAGCCGAGTTTAATAAAACATCGAGTGTAGTAATATGAATTTACAATAGGAATATTGTACAAAAGTTTATCTACTTTCATCTATGAATAAAAATATTTGGCAAAAGGCATTTTTTAAAATAAAAATGCACCTGTAAAAATGCACCTGCTATTAAGTTTACTAATCAAGTTTTTTATGTTACCTTTCGCATGGTTACTATTTTGCATGGTTACTGTCGAAACTTTGTCAAACAAATTCAAAAATATTAAAAGCGTTTTTCAAAATGAGCGATTCTGATGGAAGTTTACCCTCTGATATAGAAGAAGCGGCAAATGAAGCGATCTCAAGTTTAGTTTCGACAAAATCGAAGGCGCGGGTTTGTTCGGGTTTGTTGTTGTGGTATGAGTTGGAGTACCAGAAGTTTGAAGATTTGTGCAAAGCTAACAAAATAAAGGAGGTGTCTGAGAAAATCCTTTTGGGTTATTTTTCCGGAAAGCCATCTACACTATGGACTCACTACTCAATGTTGAGAACTATGATTTCAGTCAAGAAAAATCAAGATATAAGCAGATTTTTTCAACTAATCGCATTTTTGAAAAGAAATTCAGAGGGTTACAAGGCCAAAAAGTCCAAAGTTTTCACAAAGGAAGACGTATGTAAGTTTCTTAGTACTGCAGATGATGAAACATATTTACTTATGAAGGTTGTTATGATAATCGGCATTTTTGGGGCTTGTCGGCGCGAAGAACTAGGTAAGTTAATGTTGGATCATATTGAACACAATTACTTGTATATAAAAATTGTGATTCCATTCTCAAAAACCAAAATTATGCAAGAATTTGTTATAACAGAAGGAAATGTGACAGGTGTCAACTGTTTAAGTATTTTTCGAAAGTATGCTAAACTTCGTCCTCTTAATGCAACTCACAGGCGGTTTTTTGGATTCTATGAAAAAGGAAAATGCACCTTCCAGCCTGTCGGAATTAATACTTTTGGAAGTATACCAAAAAAGATTGCAACAAAACTTGGATTGAATAATACATGAAGGATACAGTGGACATTGTTTTATGAGGTCCTCAGCCACCATTCTAGTAGATGGTGGTGCAGATATGCAGATGTTAAAGCGTCATGGGGGCTGGAAATCCTCTTCTACGGCTACGTTGAGAATTCTTTAGAAAATAAGAAACAAATAACAAAGAAGATCATGGGGTCAGACACGGATTTAATGATTGGAAATTCGAACGTAAAAGGCTCCATCACATCCACTTCTGGTTTACAAATTTCTAACTGTAAAAAGTGTATTATTAATGTTTATAATAAACCTTAAGTTTTATAATTTAATAATAATTAATTTTAATTAATAATTGGTAATTATTTTATAATTGTTAATAATAAATCATTCTTCTAAAAAGTGTGGTTTTATTTAACAGCAAAATGTTAATAAAACAGTTTTTTTTATTACAGCACTAGTACTGTAAAGGCATCTATTACAGCACTAGTGCTGTAATAGATGCCCTTACAAAACGATTTACAGAACTGTAAAATTCATATTACTAAATGAAAGTAGATAAAAAAAATTAACAGTTCTTTTACTAAGGTTTGTAGGTAGTGAGTTTATACGGATTAAAAAGTTTCAAACTATTCCCTGTAATTTGATGTTTTCTTATTAATATGCCTAGGTATTTACGATTTGATATTATTATAATATTATTTAGCACACTTTGTTAATGATCGAATAAACTTTTTAGGGTGGATAGTTTTATGGGCTTAACGATCTATTAAGGAGCAAATGAAAGCCCTATATTATTTGGCTGCATATATAAGTACAAATATTATATTTTAAGTGATTCATGAGAAAGTAGGGTGTAGATTTGGTTCTAAAAGGAGCCTACAGACTGTGGCTTTATTGGGTTCTTTCCTATTCCAACGAAAACAACGCACTGCGCATGTTTTACACAGTATCGGTAAATACCTAGAAATTAAGCGATGATTTTATATAAAAAAAATTTTAAATTTTTTTTATTGTCTTTTTTGTATCACACTCCTACGGACTATGATTAGGAAATATATCGGACAAATTGTCAAAATAAGAGCTGTCAAAAACAACCAATAATTGTTAATCTTTTGCCTGTAGCAAGTAATCTTAACGTTGCTGCAAGTCGCTCATGTCGTGTAATGGAATGTCTTAACTGCGTGTCTTGTTTGATGATAAGAGGAGTTACTAATTTTAAGAAAGTACAATAGATTTCGTAATCCATTCGTCAATAAATAAACCAATCTCCCGGCTCCCGTTTGAACTATTTTATTAGGTTAATATGAAAAAACTTTGTCCTTTCCTTTGTAACTTTTATTGGTTATGCCGCTGCCACTGCACACAAATATATTATCTTCATAATTATAGTCTACCTGACGAGTCTGTGGCTGCGACGCCTGAGGAGAAGGGTGATAAAAAGGGTAAACAAGTCAATTATCATCGAACAAGAGACTTTGCTGACGCGAGCGATTCTTGCTTAAGTGGGCGGTATTTTATATAAAAGGCTAATCAGTTTCTTTATCATAACTCTGTTTGTAAGTTTTTTATCACCGATTTCTCAGAAAATTTTATTCTTTATAAAAGTTGGTGCATTCCTTAAAACTATAAATAAATATTTCATATTTCACCTGCGGCTAATAGTAGGCAAATGCCATATTTTCGAAATTGCCTTAAGAGTAAAGTACCTTAATTATTAGAAATACAGTAAAATTATATATGAAAATGTTTTTGCAAATTAGAAACTTAGTCCAAATACGAAATTTGAGTTAGGTGTGTTAATTTTTAATTTGTTTAATATGCATTTCTTTAAAATAGGGTTTTGGATTTAAGCGTTCTGGGTGAAAATGACAAATAAATTATTAATTATTTCCAGTAATATGAATATTAAATAGAGTTGGATCAATACCATCTTATGTATTTAAGAGGGTATTGGTTGGATTCTATAATAATTTTGTTTAGAACATAAGTTGGCCAAAATGTGTATAAGTACGCTAACACGCTAATATCTGAACCAACTCGTAACATTGAAATGTTTTAAAAAGTTTGCAACTACTTAATCCATTTTTATTATAAACCCACGTTTAAATTATTTATTAAATATATTAAAATTGCGTAAACAAAAAATTGACCAGAGGTGTACCGTTTAGGGGAAAATAGAGATTAACCAAAAAAAATTAAAAATTGTGATACCTAACAACTTAAGTTTCGTATTTGGACTAACTTACTAATTTGCAAAAACATTTTCATATAAAATCTTGCATTTCTAATTATTAAGGTACTTTACTGTAGGTAATTTCAAATAAATGGCATTTACTCCCTTACTATTAGCCGCAGGTGAAATATCAAATATGCATTTATAGTTAAAAGGCATGCACCAACTTTTATAAAGAATAAAATTTTCTGAGAAATCGGTGATAAAAAAACTTTCTTATATGTTGCATACTTTCTTGGACACACTGTATATATAACAGCCTTGTTAGTTTACTAACATACTAATCAATAGTGTCCGACCGAAACAGGATTTTCAGCCGAAACCGAAAGTTAATCTTCGGCCTTGGTCTCAGTTTCGGCCGAAACGAAACATAGTTTATACTTGTTAAAAATTCTATTGTATACTGAAATCTAATTTATTTTATGTAGGACGTGATCGATCTTGGGAACGGATTGAACTCTTCCCACCTAAAAAAAAAAAGGTCGACAGAGAAAAAATCTATGTACATAAACAACACTGCCTACTAACTAACCCAAAGTTAGTGGAACGGTGAGCGACAATTCACAAACACTGAGTTTCGGCGCACCCGAAGGTTCCGCCGATTTGTGGCCGAAACCAAAACCGAATCTTTGGTCGGTCTCTACTAATAAATCAACTAATAGTTACGAAAAGTTGGTGAACAAATATCACAATGTAAGAAATGTAAAATTGGCAAATGTTTAGTAATTCTAAAAACAGTTGTGTACATATTGTACTAACAAGCAGAAATGAAAAAACTTTATTTAAAAAGTCAAAATGGCGTCCCAATAAAGACCATATTTTACTGATATTAAGGGCAATAACCATAAAACTCTTTATCCTTTGGAATCATTGAACAATACAAACGAGACATTTTTACGAGGATATGTAAACGAAAGGAAATACAGAATGAGGTCAACAAACTTAGAGACCCATAATTTATGTCGCAATTGAATTGACAGGCAAATTTTATGGTCTAGTCAATTTATGAAAAATTGTTTCATAGAACAAAAATAACGAAGCCTTAATTCAGGATAATTTGTTTAATACATCGTAGGCAAACCTAAAAAAATAAATAACAATATTTCCCCAAAACGCTTGATAAAATCAACAA
Organism: Polydrusus pterygomalis; assembly: GCA_963969555.1. NCBI lineage: Eukaryota > Metazoa > Arthropoda > Insecta > Coleoptera > Curculionidae > Polydrusus > Polydrusus pterygomalis. The sequence goes on from OZ018379.1 coordinate 39,853,619, forward strand.
TATTTTTTCGAGGTAAATAAAAAATGGTAATATTGTTATTCATCAGAAGAAAGAAATTTGTGCAACTTTAATAATATTATGGTACTAGATGGATTTTTTCTACATATCATCAAGAAAAAAATAACCATTGTCAGTGTGAGTTTGTAACTTGGAATAAACTCAGTAAATCCAGTATAGTACAAGAAATTTGGGAATAGTTTTAGATAGTAAAATACGGTTTCGAGACCATTTAAAAAAACTATTTCAGAGATCTTATCTCGCTTTAAAAATGTTATACAGGGTGTTCATTGAAAAATAGACCAACTTATGTTCAAATAGATAAAGAAAAAAGCTATCCAAAGGTATTTAAGTATGGTGTTCCCCAAGGAACAATTTTAGGACCATTATTTTTTAATATTTATATTAACGACTTATTTAGTATAAATTGCGATGGACAAATTCATAGTTTTTGCAGATGATACTACAATTTTTTATACCGATACAAATTGGGAAAACTTAAATAATAAAATTAAAAAAGATTTTAGAATTATAAAAAATTGGTTTCATAACAATTTGTTAACAATTAATTTTAATAAAACAAATTATATTCCTTTTACTTTAAACCTAAATAACCTACTAAATATGAATAGTATTCAAATAAATGAAGACATTCAAATTTTTAAAGTTAATAAAATAAAATATTTTGGAATTATTTTTGACAGTAAATTAAATTGGAATTTTCACATAGAATACTTAATTAAAAAATTAAGAAGTTTACTACCGATTTTTAAAAACATTAAAAAATTTTTAAATGTAAGACATATGGAAATATTATATTACGCGTTGGTTAAAACTCATTTAAATTACGGAATTTTAGGTTAGGGAGGAATAAATAGAACTTTAGTTAAAAAATTAGAAATATTACAAAAAAGGTTTCTTAAAATTATATACAATAAAGATTATCTTTATCCTTCAAAAGAATTATATTCAGAAACAAAAAAGTTGAACATTAGACAACTTTACATTTATAACATCTTAATATATACATTTAAAAATAAAAACCTTATACAATTTAAAAACCATAATCATAATACACGTCATAAAAATGAAATAACCATAAAACCTAAAATAAATAAGTCCATAGGACAAAAAAATTTCAAATATTTATGTTTTCATTTAAACGATTATTTACCAACAAAAATTAAAAAATTGATTTCATTAAAAAAATTTAAAGTCGAAATAAAAACATGGATATTAGAAACAGACAATTTGAAAATATTTTTAGAAATGCTTTAATTAATTAATTAATATTGTTCTGAATAATTTATATGAGTAATATTTTTTACTTAAAAATTATAAATTAATAATTTTATTATAGGTAATATATTTCTTCAAAAAAGCTGCGTTTATACTATAAATTAACATTTTTACTTTAAAAAAATTGATTTTTAATGCATATTTATGATTTATGATTTTACATACTTAAACAAAAAATAAGATTTGCCCCTAACAAGCTCAGCTTCAGGGGATTGAAGAATAAGTTTATCGAAGACAACATAAACATATTTATTATATTATTAAATTTTTAAATAAACTTATTATTATTTGAAAACTTCCCACCTCGATTTTCCTGCTTTAAAATGAAAATGTGTAAAATTGCTCGGACCCGTTGATTTTTATTTTGAGGGGAACATCTTTTGCGTATATTGTCAATCTTGTTACTTCAAGCCCCTAGGAGGGAGGGGGGATAATATCTAAATCTTAAATGGATACCCCTATTTTATATAATTTTTTTAGATTCTGCATAAAATTCTGAACATTTTTTAATAAAAGCATTATTAGTTTATACTTAACAGTTTCTGAGATATTGACTCTTAAAAATGACATTTTTAAACTTTGACAGCGTCTAGCTTTCTAACTGTACGTCTTAGAGCAAAACGGCTTACATGTCCCCATCTTCGATTTTTATTATCCTTCCAATAGTGTCAACTTCCGGTCAAACCGGAAGTACTATATTTCTTATATCCAGTTTAACCGAAAATTCACACTATTCGAAAGATAATAAAAATCGAAGATATGGACATGTAAGCCGTTTTGCTCTAAGACTTACAGTTAGAAAGCTAGACGCTGTCAAAGTTCAAAAATGTAATTTTTCAAGAGTAAATATCTCGGAAACTGTTAAGTATAGACTAATAATGCTTTTATTAAAAAATGTTCAGAATTTTATGCAGAATCCAAAAAAATTATATAAAATAGGGGTATCCATTTAAGATTTAGATATTACCCCCCCCCCCCCCCCTTCCTCCTAGGGGCTTGAAGTAACAAGATTGACAATATACGCAAAAGATGTCTCCCTCGAAATAAAAATCGACGGGTCCGAGCGATTTTCCACATTTTCATTTTATAGCAGAAAAATCTAGGTGGGAAGTTTTCAAATGAACACCCTGTACAATAACATGCATATTCTAATCGTTAAATTAAAAAAGATGCTTTGCGAATTACTAGTACTTTCAAACTTTAATTATTGCGATATTGTTTATGGTTGTAGTATAAACAATACTGGTAAGTCTCGTATTCAAAAAGTGCAGAACGCTTGCGCAAGGTTTATTTATGGTCTTAGGAAATATGACCGAATTTCGCATACATTATCGAAACTAAATTGGCTAAAGATGGATAACTCTAGGCTTCTGCATTTTAATAGTTTTATATATAAAATTTTAAATGAACCTGATTCTCCCAACACCCTTCGTGAACGCATAATTCCTCGCTCTAATATTCATAATGTTAACATTCGCTATGGGGATAAGTTAACTTTACCTCACCCTCAGAGTACCTTGTTTAAGACGTCTTTTACTTATAACGCTGTCGTCTCTAATAATTCTTTGCCTACTATCTCTAATGGTGTGCTATTTAAAAAAAGGTATAAACAATTTCTTTTGGGAGTACAAAGTAAGTAATTTTGTATTTTAATTTGCTGGGTTGTTTGAAAACTATTATACAAAAATGTTCATAAGTGTCTATCTTTAATTTTCATTTAGTCATTAACAGGCAGTAAATAAACGATGCTTCTTTTTAAAATATTTAGTCAAAAGTTTTTTATCAGCATTTATGTTACTTTGATGTTGTTCTACTTATATTTTATAGTTTTAAATTAGTAGTTGATGATAATATATTTTTTCTTAAATTTGTTGTCATGCGTGGTTCAATAGAGTAGCTTTTTACAGCTAGACTGCGCAATGCTGCAGCAAATAAAAAATTATAAAAAAATGTATTTTTCTTATTGATTCTTAATTTTTTTTCTTGGTAAACTTGTATAAACATTATTTATTTATTTTATTTAATTTTTTTTGAAAATATGCTTGGGGACGAGTAATAACACTTTAAGTGGTCTAAATTACATTTTGTAAACATTTTTTTATCTTTCTACCATCTACAACTCTTTAATTTTCGTTCTAACTTATTTAAGTAAATATATATTTTAATTTATTTAAACTAATTTCTCATATTGTAACAAGATTATATATTACCATTTTTCTCAAACTAATCAGTAGATGTCACCATAAAACCACCTATTCTCTATCTAGATAATACTCCTTCATAAATTATGTTTTATATTATAAGGTATAATATTATTATTTACTATTTATTTTAGGTTGTGGGATTATTGTCTTTAATAATAAAGCTTTTTCTTTCTTAGACAATTTTTTTTGATTCAGATACTTTTGTTTAAATTTATCGCCATACCAACTGCCTTTCTACTTAAACTGACAAGTGCCATTTACTTTGGTTACAGAACGTGTGTATTATACAGATTTTTTAAAAAAATTTTCTGAAATGTAAATGTAAATTCACTTTTACTAGGGTTACTGAGTCGCAGCAAAGGTAAGTGCCCCAAACAATAAGATATTTTGTGTATGCACAACTATATTGTTAACTGATGTTAATCTCAATCAGGATATACCTATCTATCAAGTATTTAAGTATGTTTTAGTAAGTCTTATGGTCTAATTTCAAAATCTTCTTTTTAAAAGTGTTATTTAACTTCTCCATCCCTTCAGTTGATTTTAACTTCTCCCTTTTTTAAACAAATTTCACTTTTTTTACATTCCATTAAAGCTCCATTAGAGTTGGATACCTTCAACCATTTTCTCTTCTGCTAACACCATCAGCAAAGTTTTTCTGTCTCCTGATGATGACCGTTACTACGCTCGAAACATTTATAGCTGAAGAATTGAAGAGAACTAAATATTTTATTCCAATAAATTTGTAGAGGAAGACCTTGAGTTTTTATTTTGTTTCTATATACAAAAGAGACTCGGTGCTAATAACAAACCGTAAATGCATATTATCGGAAATCATCTTGGGTGCACATATGCGAGGTAAGAATGTGGACGTGGACTGTCATAGGAAATCGGCGGGGAATAAGGGGTAGCGGCTCCTCCAATAAAAAATTCGGAGGTCGCCTGGCACTGTACGAAGAACGATGGTACTGGCTTGCTGTTTTTAACAGCGTAAGCAGCGTCTTGAAATCACCTACATGCATTACGGGATTTAATAGATATAAAGATGGGATTGTGTTAAATAAATTAATTACCGTTAATTATATTTTAACAGGGTGAAATATCTAGAGGAATTATTGGTTGGGGTTAGAAGAGACACGCCACTGGCTAAAACTATGTGTGGTAAGTGAAGCATGAAAATGTAGAGTTGGATACCTTCAACCATTTTCTCTTCTGCTAACACCATCAGCAAAGTTTTTCTGTCTCCTGATGATGACCGTTACTACGCTCGAAACATTTATAGCTGAAGAATTGAAGAGAACTAAATATTTTATTCCAATAAATTTGTAGAGGAAGACCTTGAGTTTTTATTTTGTTTCTATATACAAAAGAGACTCGGCGCTAATAACAAACCGTAAATGCATATTATCGGAAATCATCTTGGGTGCACATATGCGAGTTAAGAATGTGGACGTGGACTGTCATAGGGAATCGGCGGGGAATAAGGGGTAGCGGCTCCTCCAATAAAAAATTCGGAGGTCGCCTGGCACTGTACGAAGAACGATGGTATTGGCTTGCTATTTTTAACAGCGTGGGCAGCGTCTTAAAATCACCTACATGCTTTACGGGATTTAATCGAGATAAAGATGGGATTGTGTTAAATAAATTAATTACCGTTAATTATATTTTAACAGGGTGAATTATCTAGAGGAATTATTGGTTGGGGTTAGAAGAGACACGCCACTGGCTAAAACTATGTGTGGTAAGTGAAGCATGAAAATGTTACTGTAATTGTCATACAACTTACGAAATTAATTATATTATATTGTTATATAGGTATATACATACAGACTGTCCGCGGATAGGTTTTACAATAGCACAAATTGATGAAAAATTTCATTTTTCGGGAAAAAGTCATTCTTGATAAAAAGTTTTGCTTGTAGAAAAAATGTAATTCATGAGGAGAAAATTTTAATTTTTTTATACAGGGTTTGCAAAAACTTCAAAAACATGATTTTTCTCCAAGAGTAAACTAGGTATACTTTTATTTTTAATTTTTGACCAAAATGCCAATTAGAAAACTTATTTAGAATAACGTTTGCAATTTAAATTCGGGATTTAAAAGAAATTTTCGATTTTTTAGTTTTCTTAATTTTTAGAGGTAAATGGAAATTTTTCTGCTCAATAAAAATATTTGTTATAAATAAATATTGTTATATTAATATTTTAATAAAAATTTTCATAAATTTATCATGTTCTTCGATGAATCGACATTTTCAACAAACGGGAAAGTGTCTTCTGCGCATATTAGATACTGGAGTGAAAATCTTCCCCGTTTTAGAATTCCTGCAAGAAGACAATATTACAAAAAAGTAAATGTCTGGTGTGCGATTTCTTATTATGGCATTATTGGCTCATACTTTTTCGAAAACACGTGTAATCGTAGGAGTTACCTTGAAATGTTGGAAACATTCCTTTCTGACAACCTAGAAGAATTGGCTTTTCAATTTAGGAACGAAATGTACTTTCAACAAGATGGATGCCCTGCTCATTTCGCAATTGAAGTGAGGGAATGGCCTAATAATACATTTTTGTCCACAGATGGATTAGTCGGAATGGTTCGGTTCTGTGGCCCCCAAGAAGTCCCGATTTAACTATATCAGATGCCTATCTTTGGGGGCGCCTCAAACAATTAGTGTACTCCCGTCCAATTGAGAACGACGTGCAGCTTCTAAAACAGCGAATTGTTGAAGCTGTTCAAACAATTTCCATTGAAGAAATTCGAAAAAGTTTTGACCACATTCGTTTACAGCTGAAAAAATGTGTTGAATATGCATGAGAGTGTTTGAATAGCAAATTATGAAATTATTATTTGTTGTTATTTTAAGATTTTTTGTGTTATTTCCGGGGTCAGTTCATTTGTGAAATTAAAAATACATATTTCTGGTAACACCAAAAATCAGTTTTTGAAACCCCTCTGTCATTGATAATGTATATATTTCGACCGCTAATGCTGCTATAAAAAAAAATCTTTTACCCCTAAAAATTAAAAAAACTAAAAAATCGAGGATTAATTTTAAATTTCGGATTTAAGTTACAAACGTTATTCTAAATAACTTTTCTAATTGGCATTTTGGTCAAAAATCAAAAATAAAGGTAGTTTACTCTTGGAGAAAAATCATGTTTTTTATGTTTTTGCCTTTTTTTTACAAGCAAAACTTTTGATCAAGAATGACTTTTTCCCGAAAAATGAAATTTTTCATCCATTTGTGCTATTGTAAACCCTATCCGCGGACAGTCTGTATATATTCTCCGATTAAGACACTGGTGTAAAGTTTTGGATGTTATATATTAACAAAAACATGCCATTTTACAATTTTTATTTTATTTACGTGCCTGTAACTCTGTAATAGGAAGTATATCGCGTTTCGTTTCAATTAAGACACTGTTATTTCCTTCTTTTGGTTTGTTTATTTTATCCAAGACCAAGCTATTCTCTAAAATTCAGCGTGATAAAGTAAATAAGGGGGAAACGTGCAAGTGTAAATCTTAATTTAATTTAATTTTTGATATACTCTTGAAAATGACGCTTTTTACATCGTTCGAAGCTATCAGGGATGCTGGAAATATGAAATATGGGTGTCTCTAAAAGATGAGGCAAAAAATGCTTCCACAAATTTTTGAAGCTTAAATATGACGATCTAACCCAACTTACCTCAGTCCAAAAGTTTATGGTTTCGGAGATACAGAGTATCAAAAGTTCAATTTGGTTTTTGTTTCCCAAAAATATTTTTTTCAGGCTTATTAGGCTAGTGCGTAGGGGGGGGGGGGGGTGTTTTTTGCTGTCGTTTTTATTGTAAAATTTGATGGGCGCCACCTGCGGTACCTTGCACACATTTAAAACAAAATAACTTTTTTTTGCCACTCTGTATTGATTTTTTAAATAAACTTGCTTAGTCAGGAGTCACACTGAGCGACCATGATCGACCGTCCGCGATCGACCGGCTACGACCAACAATCAAAATAGCTTAAATTCAGGGTTCTAGTCACACTGGTCGACCGACCACAGCTGTCGACCTCTCGTACGAAAATGTCAAACCTGTCAAATGTCAAGATTCTTTTGTAGATAATACTTTGTCTATATAAACACAAATTACCAAGAGCAAATAAAACCAGCGTGAAAAAGTAGGGCTAGGTTTTAGAGTTGCACGCCACTTCCACTTGGTGTAAAATAAAAAAAAATAAAATTTTTTGTCATGCGCATTAAGTGGGATGGTCCGAGATCGACCAAAATTTCCAGCAGGTTGGAATTTCAAACAGGGTCGACGTAGATCGGTCGCGGACGGTCGAGGACGATCGTTCAGTGTGATTTTTGTGGTAAGAATGTTCGTGTTGGAAATTTTATCGTCACTGGCCGATCGCGGACGGTCGCTCAGTGTGATTCTTCCCTTATTCTTCAACGTCTTTTACCTAAAATAGGTAGGAACACTTAGTAAAAGTTGATTTGATTTGAGCAGTCGCAGTCGTTTTTGAGACATCTGGATTTAAAAAATTCACTTTGTGTCAGTGGCGGGGTTTCTCCACCGGAGCACAGGAGCACGTGCACCCCCATACACCATAAAGAAAAATTATTGTTCATTTAAATTTATCTTTTTATATATTTATGATACCGTAATATAAGTTAGAACCAACGTACCGTCAAACAATCGAACGAAACGTGGTTTACTAGCTCTCGCCAAGCCGGTTGTCAAGAGCGACGGTATAGCGCGTAGGAATTCATAAGTCGCACGTGCATTAAAGTAGGCGGGGTTTCTGCTGTTTCTCTTTGCATCTTGTACTAGCAAGTGTGGTGGTGGAAAGCGTAATTCTAATAGGAAAACTCTCACAACTTAAATGTGCGCCCAGCCCGGTGAGACAAAGATTGGCGGAATGAAAATATGTGACGTCAGAATGTGACGTCACATGCCAGACAATTGTCAATAGAACCGCCCTACGTTTTCCGTCCCCATCCTTGTCGTCTATCCTTGTCTAAGGTCCTCATCATTTATGAGTTAATATAACTCCTACGTCGTTATTTGTTTAAACTGAATGTGTTTACTAAGAAACGCGACCTTCCTTCGTTCGAGCTATACTTGTCTCCCTTTATATATAGCGAAGGTAACTTGATGCAGACAGAGACAGATCTATGCTACAAATTACCCGAGCCAGTAAATTATTTTTAAACGTCCAGTGTCTTCTTGTACTCGGCCACAAATAATGGAATCGCCCAGCCCAACCTCGCCTTTATAAAATAAAATGATAATGGCCGACAAAGTTTATCCTGGAGTTTGTTTAACTTATTAACTTGATCTTTTCTATTAATATTGTTCATGAACACGAGCCTGTTTACATTTCATTCTGCTAAAGGTAAGTTTGCTAACTTTGATTAATTATTTCTATGATTATACAAATCAAAACCATAACATAATCTGAATATTAACCAAAATGTGCCAACACTTGTTTGATTATTTTCTCCTAAATTTTGGTAAATCTATAAATACGCATATTTTAATTACTAAACCCTACGATACTAATTTAAATATTGCTGATTCTTGCTTACTATATTGTACAGGGTCATCCAACCAGGACTGAACAGGGGCCTATTTTTTAGTTTCCCTGTATTTTTATTTAAACCAATATAGCCATTTAGTTTATGCTTTGCCGTAGAATCTAAAATTACCATTTAAAAAGCGATCTGACTTAAAACAAAGGAACTGTGGCGTAAAGTTGTTGTTTTTTTAATGGAACACCCTGTATATTATTTATTTTTATGAAACGCCCTTCTTTCCTGATTCCATAAATATATAGTTTGTCCATTTTAGCTCAAACCGTTTTTAAGATATGAGCAATCAAACATTTAAAAAGCTGTATTCATTTGAGCTTAATACGTCTAGAATGCCTTGGAAAAGAAAATCCCCGTAATGGCGATGCATTAAAATACAGCTTTTTAAATGTTTGATTGCTCATATCTTAAAAACGGTTTAAGCTAATATGGAAAAACTATATATTTATGGAATCAGGAAAGAAGGGCGTTTCATAAAACTAAATAATATACAGGGTGTTCCATTGAAAAAACAACAACTTTACGCCACAGTTCCTTTGTTTTAAGTCAGATCGCTTTTTAAATGGTAATTTTAGATTCTTCGGCAAAGCATAAACTAAATGGCTATATTGGTTTAAATATAAATACAGGGAAACTAAAAAAATAGGCCCCTGTTCAGTCCTGGTTGGATGACCCTGTACTTATATTATACGATCTATTTTTTTGATCTTTTTTAAACCTTTTGTAGATTCTCTGCCTACTAAACTCAAGTGGAAATAATTTTATTTTAACCCACTTGGAAGTGTTTTTTCCATGATATGATCATTGGTTTTTTTACATTGTGGTATTTTTGTTTTAGATCAGCTGTTCGTTACGTGAAAGAATGAATTTTGGTGACAAGATTTTGTCTTCACATTAAGGCTAGCTATAAAAAGTTTTTACCCAGGCCTTTCCGCTTTTCCAGGCTGACAATGGAAATGTGTATTCTTATTCAAAATACCTACACATTGCTTAGAAAGCTTCAAGTAGAGAATGAATGAAAAACCAGTTAACAAGGAACTCGATCAGCAGATTACGAGAAATTATAAGACATACTCAAATGGTAATTATTGTGATTTTCATTTAATATTTTAATAAAATTATGTCATGTGCATTTTTGAGTTTTATTTTTTATTTTCTTCGAGGCTAGACCAACAACAATATAGAGTATTTTATTTTAAAGTGATATTTAGTCGAAAAGGTTATTCAGAATGCTGCTATTTGATTTTTACTACATATAAAATCAACTAACGGGATTTTGAATAGTTTTTTTGGTTTAAATATTACTTTAAAATATTTCACCAGAAAAAAATAACAAAACTATGGGCGTTTAAACGTCCCGCCTCTAGCCTCGAGGTTTCAGCCAGACCCGATGGTGGCGCTCTTTTTGACAGTTTTGACATTTCCTTAATGACATTTTTGTTTCGACCAATTAACATGTTTGTTTGTCTTCTTCCTGGTGTAAGTATTCGTTGTGTGCGACGTTGAGTTCATTGCGTATTAATTGCTGTATGAATTTATTATTTGGAGTTTTCCTTTATATTTTTGTTAATATTTTGGGGTAGTAAAGACTTACTTTAATATAAATGAACAGTTTTAATGCCAAAACGACTATGAATGTGGAATATTTGAAAAACAATTTTAGCTCATTAAAGCAAAAAATTGACATTTAAATTGAGTGAAGGTCTAAACCCGAAATTAACTTGACACAGACAACAAAGTGTAAATCTAGGGACTTTATTGTTATTGATAAGTTTGCTGCAAATGAAAACAGAAGAATGGACTTTACTTTTAAACAATGTACCCACTAACGAAAAATAATATGGCCTTTTTAATTTTTTTAATCTTATTTCATTTTCAATAAAATAGGTAGGTACCTAATCATAAATTTTTATAATATTTACTCAAATTTATAGACCAAATTTGGGCGTGGTCTTAAAAAAATTTCGCCTGCATCGGGCTTTTAGTGCACCCCAAAGTTAACAAATCACGAGCCGCCACTGCTTCGTGTATGGCCAGGTCTAAATTATTGTAATAATTAAACACAATTTGAAGCGAATGCGTTGAATTAAAATACCTGAAACAATTACATAAATGCGTTTTTAATTTTATTCTCTAGTAAAACCAAAATAATAGATTTATCAACAACAAAAATTTAATTTAATTTAATTTAAAAAAAAATGCTTTTAACAAATGTTCAAAATGACCTCCATTTTTGTGTATACAAGGTTTTGTGGTTTAATAAGCGGAAATCTTTCACTGTATATTCTGCAAGATTCTAAACCATTACCTTGGCAATATAAAAAAACAACAACATATCGGTCATTTCTTCCTTGGAACACTGCATGGCCATTAGGGTGGAGCGAAAAATTGATTTTCAAAATTTTGATATTGGCTAGGAGCCAAAATGTTCTATCTATAAACACTATTTCCTGCGCAAAATTTTAACTTCCTACTCATTTGTTTTGAGGGGTCACACAATCCTCAAAGTTATAGCAATTTAGGTATATTATTTTTTTTTGATATCGGTTAAGTTATGTCGGACTTTCGCTAGTTCATGGTATATTTTAAAAGAAAAAAATGCAATGAACTACCCAGAACTCACCACGTGGAGGTATTCGACCTCCGAGAGAATTTAACTGATTTGCGAATATAAGGGTGGGAGGGGGGAGGGACTCTAGGTCGGATACCTCCACGTGGTGAGTTTTGGATAGTTCATTGCATATTTCTTTTAAAATATACCATGAACTAGCGAAAGTCCCACATAATTTAACCTATATCAAAAAAAAATAATATACCTAAATTGCTATAACTTTGAGGATTGTGTGACCCCTCAAAACAAATGAGTAGGAAGTTAAAATTTTGCGCAGGAAATAGTGTTTATAGATAGAACATTTTGGCTCCTAGCCAATATCAAAATAAAAAAAAAAAAAACAATTTTTCGCTCCACCGTAATGGCCATGGCGAAAGGAAATGTGAAAATTATTTGAACATTCAAATCTATTATGCTTAAACCGTTTTTTAGATTTGATTTAACAACAGTCAGTTTTTAGGGACAGTTATTTTAATTTAACGCCTTCGCTTCAAATCGTGTTCCATTATTACAATAATTTAGACCTGGCCATACACGAAGTGAATTGTTTAAATCCAGATATCCCAAAAACGGCTACTTAAAATAACTATATCACGTATACCTCTTTTAGGTAAAAGACGTTGGAGAATAAGAATATGTATTTATTTAAAAGTTGAATAAATAGTGATTCAAAAAAGTGTTGTAAATGTGTGCAAGGTACTGCAGGTGGCACCATCTAAATTTTGCAATAAAAACTAGATCGGATTATAATTTTTTACTCCACAAAACCCCCCTAGCCGAATATTGTGAAAATACACCAATTAATAAAAAAATTATTTATGAAAACCTAAAACCAAATTGAACATTTGCCACTCTGTATCTCTGAAATCATCCATTTTTAAACTGAGGTAAGTTAGGTTAGATTGTCGTAATATATAAGCCTCGGGAATTTGTGGTAGCATTTTTTCCACACCTTTTAGAGACACACACTGTATAAAGAAAATACCGGGGAAAATACTATTTCTATTTTTTAAGTTTTGCTTATACAGAGGAAAATAAACCACGAGATTGAAAACAAAATCATTGTTTTAAAAAACAATCGGTCCCATCCCCGATTTTTTCAATACTTTGGTAAGGTTAGATTTGACAGGCAAACGTTTCCTATTTGACATATTTTACATTACATTATCACACATTTTTCGCTGCATGCAGCCCCTATAGTTGTATGCCCCCTGCGCTAATTTATATTTTTTTTAAAGGTCGAAACTGGCGAGCAGCTTCATAAAAAACTACTTTCCTAGCTTAATATTTATTTGGTTAAATAACCTACCATTAAATAATGCCTCTATATTTCAAGAAAAAAAAAAATATTACAATTTCTTTTACGTACAGAAATTTAAGTCCATCTATATTGAGGTAGCATAGCGCTGTCTAGCTTTAGTAGCTACTCTACTGAACCGTATCACAACAAGCAAAGCTAATAAAATAACTGTTTGACGGTTGGAGACAATGATGTTTCTTGATCGATGAAAGAGGTTTGGACTTCCATTGTCTTTATTTGTTTTAAATCACAACGTTTCAACTGGTAAGTATCTCCAGTCGTCTTCAGGTGAGTACTAAATAAGTAAAGTAACTACAAGACTATTTATACTAGTTAGGTGTACCGAAGCACAACTGAGGTGGGTGCAGTCATGCGTTCAGTTGGCACGCGATCTTATCCTAAGATTACATCTATTTAACAAAGGTTTCCAGATATTTCTTAAGTCTAATGATGGTTTACTAAAGCAGCCTGGATTCTGGTGAATAGCAGCAGCTTCCTTAAACTTTCTTTTCCTCCAGTGTGGTTCCTTATGTAAGATTTCAGCTTCTGACCACATGATATGGAATGCGGCCAATCTTATATAGGTGAGACATTAAGACCACTCGAGACAAGGATTAAAGAACACAAAAATAATACGTTAAAAGGAGAGACCGAAAAATCAGGTGCAGCTGACCATGCCTGGAAACATGGCCACCATATCATGTGGTCAGAAGCTGAAATCTTACATAAGGAACCACACTGGAGGAAAAGAAAGTTTAAGGAAGCTGCTGCTATTCACCAGAATCCAGGCTGCTTTAGTAAAGTAAACCATCATTAGACTTAAGAAATATCTGGAAACCTTTGTTAAATAGATGTAATCTTAGGATAAGATCGCGTGCCAACTGAACGCATGACTGCACCCACCTCAGTTGTACTTCGGTGCACCTAGCTAGTATAAATAGTCTTGTAGTTACTTTACTTATTTAGTATTCACCTGAAGACGACTGGAGATACTTACCAGTTGACACGTTGTGATTTAAAACAAACAAAGACAATGGAAGTCCAAAACTCTTTCATCGACTAATAAAATAAGTTATTTATATAATATCAAATGTAAAATTAAATAAAAAAGCAGAACAATATTAATTAAAAATTTAAATTAGTATTATTAAAATAAAAGAACTATAATAATTGACAGCCTGTTAACAAGCAATGAACAAACTAAACTCGAAAATTCAACATATTTTATTGTATCAACGTAAAATAGGGCGAACTATTTCCCAAAGGATATATATTATTATATTTTTTATAAAGTGAGACAAAAAAACTTTAAAAAATAAATAGTCAAGTTTGTAAAGCTAAAAGATGCTTTTTATACTTTATTTTAAATAGTTGAACACTCAAACCAATCAAGTTATTAGGTAAGGAGTTATAAGCTCTTACCGCATTATAGGTAAACGACCTCTGAAATAGGGCACTCTGATGGTGAGGTTGAGTTAATCTACCTCTATGGCGAATGTTGACGGAATGGACATTCCAGCGGGGGACTAGGCGTTCGCGGACAGAGACAGGAAAATTCGGCTCATTCATGATTTTGTAAATAAAAGTGCAAAAATGTAGAAGCCTACGGGAATCCTTCTTTAACCAATTTAGTTCCAAAAATGTGTGCGAAATGTGATCATATTTTCAAAGACCAAAGATGAATCGAGCACAAGCATTCTGTACCTTTTGATTACAAGACTTCCTTACGTTATCTAAACAGTGACCATAAACGAAATCGCAATAACTAAAATTTGAAAGCACTAATGATTCGCAAAGTGTCTTTTTTAATCTAAAATATGTCTATTGTTGTAGAGTATTTTAGGGCCATGTATACTTCATACGAAGTCAGTTGAGACAACGTAAATATTGGGGGTACGATCAATTTACTGCATCACACACTGAAATTACAATACAAATAAAACAAAATTTGTACTGATCACTCCCTATATAGATATTCGAAGATTGCCCACGTGGACTTGACAAGTCTGTCATCAAATTTTTCTTAGTTTTTTTTGTCTGTCTCAGCTAAGATCGTATACACTTTAAGACTTTGATATATTTTTTAAAATGATCACGAAATCTTAATTCGCTATCCAAAACTACTCCTAAGTTTTTTGCAGATTCAACTACTGTCTGTTTTATACCATTAATACTATAATATTTATATTATTCTTAAAATATTCAACTTTTTTTTTTTTATTACCAAACAACATAAGGTATGACTTCGATGGGTTTAATTTCAAATTATGAGCAGAAGCAAGGCGAGTTAGAGTTAGTATGTCTTCATTAATAAGTGATTAAGCGTTAATATTTTCTTCAAAATCAAAACAAAAATAGATATGTGTATCATCAGCATACGCCTGGACTTATTTTACAGTGTCTCAATGATCTTGATCTAACATTATCGGAATTGTAGATAAGAAAAAGAAAAGGGCCCAATATAGAGCCTTGTGGAACGCCTGATAATATTCTAAGCTGTCCCGAGTACTTACTATCAGAAAATATTTTTTGGTAACGATTAGAAAGATATGATTCAATTGTTAAACAAGATTCTTTTTGAAAGCCATAATATTTTAATTTTGACACTAAAAGTTGATGATTATTGAATTCTATCTAACGGAATGAAACCTAAGGATTCGAAACCGGCAGGATAGTAGTTATCTTCTGAAATAAAAAGACAAACTGGACAGACGAGAGGGCCACGTACGCCACTGTGATTTACGAGCGGATCACCCGGTATAAATCACAATAATGAGAATTCTTGCATAATTCCCTACCTATTACGTAATGAAACAGGACAATGTTATGACAATTTACATTTAAGTTTTAATATTAATTTGGTTAAAAGTACAAAGCAACAGCTTTGAGTTGAAAGCAAAAATTTAATTTAATTAAACTTTGCAGTATTCCGCTTTATCCCAACCCTTCTATTTACTTTACTGCGCAAAACTTTACATAATAAGGTCTTAGATAAGATAAGATAAATAAACAAAAGTTGGAAACTAGCAATTGGTTTGAAATGAAATGAAACAGGACGTATTGTCTACACTTTACCCTTTTGTTTAAATGTTTTACCTCACTCAATTAAATTTCCAAACCTGAATTACTTTTTTATACAGTAATAGATAAAGGTTCTGACCCAGGCAGTTATCTCTCTAAGTATTAGTATATGTAGGTATACCGATAGGCGAACCACCGACAATCGATATTTTAGGTAGGTAACAGTCTGTAACCAGTCGTTTTACTTGTGTAAATGTGGATATCATTTGTAAAAAAGCTAACCTAAAAATATTTAACTGTCATGCTACGCCTATGATGGCGGCAGTCACTGAGAATTCTAGGACGAGAATTTGTGGGTTCGTATCGCACCGTTTCGAGCTCGTTGTATTTTATTATATAAATAAATCTTGACGTTGGTCCAGCGTCGAGCAAAAACTAGGAAAGAGTGGAAAATGGTGTCCGACAACTAACAATGTCACCTGGTTATGGTAAAGTGGTTGCGGTTAGTAAGGGAGAAACCAAACTGATTACTTTGAATCACTGCAATTTTATAGCGTTTGTGAGGACCTTTTCTTGAACAATTTACACAATGGGCTTTACGGAACAGCACAAAACTTTCATGGTTGAAGTGTATTTTCGAAACAGGGTTAGAGTAAATGGTGAGTGGCAATACAATCCGGTTTTGTACATGAACGATTTTTACGAACATATTCCTAACGTTGCTTTTATTGCTGGGGATTTTTATCATTGCCTAAAAAGAACCGTGGCTGTGTTTAGGGAAACAGGTTTTATACAACACAAAAAAGAGCAGGAAGACCATCTGTAAGAACAAAAAAACTTGTTGCAAACGTTCGTGAAATAATGCAAAATACGCCAACAAATTGTATAAGACGCCTGTCCCAAGAAGTGGGAAGATCTTATGGAATATGCAGGACTATTTTTAAGAAGCAGCTAAATTTATTTCCTTATAAAGTGCAAATATTCCAAGAAATATAAGCCGCATATTTTGAAAGACGTAGGAATTACTCTCAATGTTTACCCAAAACTTATTGAAAATATATGATTTATTAGACCTAACATTTTTTTTGGATGAAGCCTGGTTCCACCTCTTCGGTTACAACTATATTGTAAACAACAAAAATAAATTTGTATTTGCCTACTTATTTTATTACTCATTTGGCATATTATCATGTCATAATATGAATTTGACAACATTTTAACCTAGATTTGGTTAGATATATCGTCCCCATATCATTGTGATCTAAACCAAGCCCAGCGTGTTTTAATCCAAGTCCTCTTTGATGCAAATAATTTTAATTTTTTTTAATCGTCCTTTTGAAGTATGAAAAAAATCTGGTTTTTCCTAAATATATTTCGCACGGAGGCAAGCGATTTCGTACCTTTATTTTTATTATAAAATTACTTTTCAGCTTATTACTTAAGCAAACTTGCTGAATGTAAAGGACGCCACTGCGATAGTATGATCTGCTTAAAGTTTTTGCTGTTCAACCAGAGACCGATAAAAGAAAGGAAAGGTATTGAAAGCTTTATGGAGATTTATTGTTCTTTGCAAAAGTTTAACATTGCCCCATGTGGCATATCAGAGAGTCAAATAATAGAATATTCAGGTCGTAATTTTGTTTTTATAAAACCTTAATGTTGAATTACTATCGTCATTCAATCTATTGCCAACCTATAACCTAATTCGCGTTGTTTTTCTTTTTTGTTTATTATTTCATTAACTGATATTTAAATAAAATGAATGTCGTCTGTAGTTGGTAATTGTTCTGAGGTCTGCACATTATTTATATTTAGGTAATATAGTGTCACCAGTAAAGTCCGCATCATATGGGATTTTTTTTTTATTAATAGCTTTATTCGAAATTTGACTTTGGCATCAAGTTCTGCTTCGATCGAGATGAAAATTAAGCAAAAAAATAGTAGTCACGTGATTCGCATTATCTGTCAAATTTTAATTTTTTTCAAAAAATTATTCAAAAGTGGGGTTATTTCTGAAAATATCGAAAAAAGTTATTAGAAAAAGTTTTTTTAATGCAGTTTCTAGCACACATGCAAAATTTCAGCTGGATAAGATAATTCTGATTTTTTACCTATATCTTGTAAATTGCACCACTTTGCAAAATGGGACTCAACGCAACCTACATACAACTTCTTAGTTTTGACAATGCTTTATTTCAGATACATTTTCTTTAAAGTAGCGCCATAGTAAATGTGTGTTTTTCTACAAAATCAAAATTGGGCAATTAAAATTTGGTCGCATGTGATGCAAAGTTTATTTGTTTTTGATCCTGTATAAGGTAACTTCATAAAATAGGTATTTTTGAAAACGTAGTTTGTGTCTGAAAGTAATACACCTTAATATAAAGACAAAAAATAACACAGTGTCGTCAGTAAAGTGTTCATTAAGTGAAAAATAAATTTTAGTTTAACTTAACGTAAACTTTATCTATTTTCAACGATTTAATTTAAAACCTCTTTATTTTATTTTTTATTTTTTTACTTTCGGACACAAACTACGTTTTCAAAAATACTTATTTTATGAAGTTACCTTATACAGGGTTAAAAACAAATGAACTTTGCATCACATGCGACCAAATTTTAATAGCCCAATTTGAAACACACATTTAATATGGCGCCACTTTGAAGAAAATGTATCTGAAATAAAGCATTGTCAAAACTAAGAAGTTTAATGTAGGTTGCGTTGAGTCTTATTTTGCAAAAGTGGTACAATTTACAAAATATAGGTAAAAAATTAAAATTATCTTATCCAGCTGAAATTTTGCATGTGTGCTAGAAACTGCATTTAAAAAAACTTTTTCCAATAACTTTTTTCGATATTTTCATAAATAACCCCACTTTTAAATAATTTTTTGGAAAAAATTAAAATTTGACAGATAATGCGAATCACGTGACCACTATTTTTTTGCTTAATTTTCATCTCGATCCAAGCAGAACTTGTTGCCAAAGTCAAATTTTGAATAAAGCTATTAATAAAAAAAATCCCATATGATGCGGACTTTACTGGTGACACTGTATATGAAGAGGTGTTTTTCTTATTTTTTAAAATTCTGCGAATAATTTTAATAATAATATTAATTAATATTATTAGTTATATAATATAGTTATTAATTAATGATACTAGCTCGATATGAACACTATAATGAAACGTGTGCAACGTTAAACCACGAGGCGTCAGCCGAGTCTGCCGAGTGTTTTAATTGCACAAGTTTTATTAACAAAGTTCATATCGAACGTGTATCATTCAAAATTTAATCTACGACATTCATTTCATTGATATCAGATGCCGTTTTCGTAATTTTTAAAATTTTCAGGTGTCCATATTAGTCGATATCATAGTAACCGCATTTTTGATTGTTTCAATTTCGATTTTGACAACGTTATTATTGCCGTCTAATTTTCTATTGTATGCAAAGTGTAGGCCCAAAATAATTTAAATATGGTAGATTCTGAATCCGAAAGAGTCCCTTCGGATGTTGAAGATATCGTGCAAAGCGTAATAGATTCCCTACTTCCCGAAAAGTCAAGGCAGGTTTACGAACAGACCTATCAAAACATCTAACATTTGGATGTTATTATGAATTCATAATGGCACTGAGTGCTATTATGAAGGTCATATTGACATCTAAATGATAATGCTAAATACGTCATAATGGCACTGTCCTAGATTAATTAATTAATAAAATAATAATAAAATTTATTATTACCTTTTAAGGTGCCCGCCTTGTAACATACAAGAAAACAAATAGTGTGTAAGTACACATTGAACCTTTGGTAGGTGTATACTGTTTGACTGTGGCATATCCGATACCTCCTACAACTCTTCATGACCCCACATAAAAATTGACAACCATAACGGCATATAGGCTTACACAGTATTATTTTTATTTATACTGAAATAAAAAATTTATTAAAGCTGTGTGTTCACAATGGTCCTTTATAGTATAGTCAAAGCTTACAGAATCCAATATATTTTTTTACGTTCATCAATTTAGGTAGAGTAATCGCGTAATACAGGTACCTTTATTTTGCATTGTTGTTGATTCCAACGTCATGGCGTTGCGGCTTATTTACTACTTGCTAATTTATTAAACAGGGTTTAAATGCGCTACAGTGTTATCAGTGGAGTTGCTTCGAGTTGTGGCATTCTGATGAGTTCCTAACAAGAACGAAACAGCTGTCAATGTCTACTCGGCTCCAGGGAATCCATTGTTTTTAGCATCCCTGTGTACTTCAATGCAAGTCTTTTCACACTTTAAAGTCCGGTAGCTGAGAATATTTTTCGTTAATTCATCAATTTACTAAAGATCTGACCAAAGATTTTTTTTTAAATTTGCGAACCATTATGGCTTAACGATTGTAAATAAGAAAAAAGTATTAATAACCTTTCTTGTGCAAAATTTACAATGTTTGTAAAATAACTTTTTCCCTATTATTCTTCATTAAAAAATGAACAAAAACCTATTTTCAACCCCATTTCGAGGGTTTGTTAACTCTCGTGCTAGGGCTGGATATAAAATAGTATAGTGTTTCTTAGGTCAATTTAATGACATTAAACTGTGGGAATTTCCTAACCATAGGCGTTCCACACAAATAATTAATATGCGTATACACACTTATAAGTTTGTTTTACATTAGGTGTTTGTACAGGGTTATCCAACCAAGACTAGACAAGGCGATTTTTTGACTTTTCCTGTACTTTTATAAAAAAACTGAAATAGCCATCTTAAGTCATTTTCTCCCGCGAATTCGAATATCTTCAGCAAAAAACAATTGAACATCAAACAAAAGTACTAGGGGTCACTTTGATATATTTTTAAATGGAACACCCTGTATATTTTTACATTTTTAAATTCCACATAAAATTATAATTATTTGTTATTAAATGCACTATTAGTCTATACTTCATAGTTTCCGAGATATTGACTCTCGAAAAGTGACATTTTTGAATTTTGACAGCTTATAACTTTCTAACAGTACGTCTTAGAGCAAAACGGCTTACATGTCCCTATCTTTAAACTTTATTATCTTCCCAAAAAAATCAACTTCCGGTTAAACCGGATGTAACTCGAAAGCAGGAAATAATATAGTTGTTCCGGTTTAACTGGAAGTTGATTTTTTTGGGAAGATAATAAAATTTAAAGATAGGGACATGTAAGCCGTTTTGCTCTAAGACGTCCTGTTAGAAAGTTATAAGCTGTCAAAGTTCAAAAATGTCACTTTTCGAGAGTCAATATCTCGGAAACTATGAAGTATAGACTAGTAGTGCATTTAATAAAAAATAATTATAATTTTATGTGGAATTTAAAAATGTAAAAATATATAGGGTGTTCCATTTAAAAAAATATCAAAGTGACCCCTAGTACTTTTGTTTGATGTTCAATTATTTTTTGCTGAATATATTCGAATTCGCGGGAGAAAATGACTTAAGATGGCTATTTTAGTTTTTTTTATAAAAGTACAGGAAAAGTCAAAAAATCGCCTTGTCTAGTCTTGGTTGGATAACCCTGTACATACTACACTTTATAAACCCACTGTATATATAATAATGGTATATTAAAATAATAAATATAAGTTAACTCAAAAATTCTATATACAAAACTAAAATCAGAAAAATAAACCTGAAACGGCACGACACTGCTCAGAAAATGCTTTAATTTTTTTACCAGAACTTCATTCTCGTCAACCAGACTCCGGCCCGTTCATCAAGGCATAACCACGTATATTTTATCTCCGTCTCTTCCACGCCATCGGCGGTCACTGGCCTATCTCTGTCTGGCAGAATCGATCGTCAGACGGGCCGGGTACCGGTTCAGATTATATCCTGGCGCTTTAACTGGCGCTTATCACCCCTGACAACGTGCATAAATTGTGAACGGTTGCCAGTTCTACCAAATTTTCTGGTTTGTTAATATATTATGTATAAGTTTACGAGAAACAATGGTTTGTTAATTAGTTGTTTTTAAACATTGAAAACACTTTTTGTCTTAATTTCAGTTATATTGTTTTTTAAGGACTAAAGAATGTATTATTATAACAATGAATGGCTTGTTATTTTTTTCTGTCACACTCAAAACTCCTCGGTTTAAAGTATATTTGCAAACTAGCTTTCAAAGAAAGTTACTGACTAATAATTGAATACTGATATAAATGAAATAACTTTAATAAAAAAACTTAAAGAATTGAAGAAGAAAGATCTGACAACCCTGGTTGTGCGGTCGGTCTCTTTGAGACTGTTTACCGCCGTATGGAATGATTGGAATGTCCTCAAACTGAGATTGGATAAATAATTCTTGTTCTTTCACATGATAAAGTCTATCTTTTAAAGAAGCAACTTTCTAGCTTAATTTCCTTTTTAAGCGCTTCGTTTATTCGACTAAAATCGACTGTACTTTATTATTCATTTTTTAAACTCATTTCCCTGTGTGTTTACATAAAACAACGAAGAATCCAGAATCCAGCCCCAATGAAAATAAGTTCACAGAGACATTTTAATTAAAACGACATAGGGATTTCTTTCTCGGCAAAGAAAAACGGCCGCATCAAAGAAAAAAGGTAAACATTTCTGTTATTGTAAGGTTTTTAATTCTCTGTCCAAATTAAACATAAATATTTTCTTTCAAATTAAACGCAGACTGGGACTGCCATAGTAAATAAAATTCGGTGAAATATTTGTACTGTTTATTTAGTACCAAATTAGGCAAGATAATCGAAATAGAACATTTTGAAACAGCAAAAGTTCGAGGCTCTGTGTCTGTACGTTTAGTCTGTAAGGATCTTTACAACTTACTTTCCAGACGTCGCTTTCTACTTTTAAATTATTAAATAACAAATTATGCAAATCTGGGTTAAAGAATTTCTCGTTGTACCGTGCGAGAAAAAATTATTTGCATCAAAGAAGGCCTTGCGTCTAAGGACGTAATGCTTAGCCGTAGAGCTTAATACCTGTTGGATGTCAGTAACTACCTGAAATACCAATCAATCAGTTATTCCTTCATCTTTGACAGTCGTTACTGTGTTAAGTAATTTGATTCATCGCTAATTTTTCCAATTTGTTGAACAATTAACACAATCGGCTTTACGGAACAGCACAAAACATTTATGGTTGAAGCGTATTTTCGAAACGAGGTTAGAGTAAATGGTGTGAGTGGCAATACAATCCGGGTTTGTGCATGGACGATTTTCACGATTATTTTCCTAACGTTGCTTTTATTGCTGGGGATTTTTATCATTGCCGAAAAAGAACCGTGACTGTGTTTATGGAAACAGGTTCTATACAACACAAAATAGGAGCAGGAAACCCATCTGTAAGAACAGAAGAACTTGTTGCAAACGTTCGTGAAATAATGCAAAATACGCCAACAAATTGTATAATACGCCTGTCCCAAGAAGTGGGAAGATCTAATGGAACATGCAGGACTATTCTTAAAAAGCAGCTAAATTTATTTCCTTATAAAGTGCAAGTATTCCAAGAAATACAAGCCGCAGATTCTGAAAGACGCAGGAATTACTCTCAATGGTTTACCCAAAATTTATTGGAAAGAAATGATTTGTTAGACCTGACTGTCCGGTTATATGAATTCTCAGAATACACGCATGTGGAGTAGTGAAAATCCCTATTTTTTTGTAGAGTCTGGTTAGCTGTTTGCCGAAGAAGAATTGTTGGTCCTATTTTTTTCCAAGACACAATTACAGCACAGCGGTATTGAAACAATATTTTGAATCCATTTGTCGAGCAATTACTTGACGACGAACTACGTTTTGGATATTTTCAACAGGACGGTGTAACCGCCCATACAGACGCCGAAACTATTAACTACTTACGCAATTTTTCGACGACAGATTAGTTTTCGATCAGACATTGAATTCCCACCTTGTTTAACGGTTATAAATTACTTCGTTTTTCTTCATTTAAAGAACACTATTTTTAAAACACCAGTTGCATATTTAGAACAATTACAAGAAAGGATTATTCAAGAATGTGGTAACATTTCTCCAGAGATGCTGGTCAACACTTTCAAAAATATGAAGAGACGGGTGAATTTATGCTGGGAGCATGGCGGTGGCCAATTACAGCAATTTATGTAATTATTTTTCTTTTTCTTTCTGCATAGTCTTACTTTGTTAATTTTGTAAACAACAAAAATAAATTTGTATTTGTCTACTTATTTTATTACTCATTAGTCTGGCATATCATGTCATAATATGAATTTGATAAAATTTTAACCTATAGATTTGGTTAGATATATCGTCCCCATATCATTGTGATCTAAACCAAGCCCTACGTTTTTAATCTAATCCCTCTTTGATGCAAATAATTTTTGCTCGTACGGTATATAACTTTTATTAATTTTACATAAAAATTCTAAACCAGTATTCTTTAACCAAGCAAGATGTGCTTTGTTGACAGTCCACCGTGTTAACACATGTATTTTATCGGAATTTTTTACGCTGTGGGTAACCAACAGCGAATGATAGTGGAAATTATTTAACATAATCACAGAATAATTTTGTTTTACTTCAAGTTAGTAACTAAAATTTTTATACATTTCCCTTGCGTAATTAAGATGTTTACGGAATTCCTCTGCCACCACCTTTCATCTTAAAGGCAAAAAAGCTGGACTTGCAATCGAACATATTATCGCTATATTAATTTAATATCTTTGTCTAATATTTTGTCATATTATATTTACCATTTTTCTATTTAATAGTTTCAATTTTAAATAATTTAGAAGCAAAGATTCCTCAACAATTTGAAACAAATTTTCTCTCTTCAAATGGCAACCGCAATATTTTATTTGTTTGGCCAAATATGACATAGTTCGATAAATTGTCATAACGTTGGACAACAATTTTTGCATAAATTGCATACAGCATGATTTTCAAAACGAATCATTTTAAAAATACTATTTACTACAAAACACGAAATTTTACTGAAAATTATATAAACTTAAGGAAATTAATAAGTGATAATTTTTCTGTCAAAAATGAAGTACTTTATATCTATTGACAAAAGTCACTCAGAATAAAATCAAAATACATTTTGTTGCTAACTTATAATTTTCATTGATACTAACCAATTTGCTTTACATATCGAACACCGGGGCTAAAAGAGACACATCAAAAATTTAACTAAACTCATCGGAAATATGTTTTTAAGTTTCATTTAGAACTATGTAGACATGTAATTTCAGATGTTATGATTGAAAACGAATTAATGTTTTTAATGTTCCTGAAATTTTAGTAAAAAACCTTAGTTACTAACAGGTAAAATTAACTTCATTTGTAAAAATACAATGCGTCATATTAACCTAAACTCATCGGAAATATGTTTTTTAAAGTTTTATTTGAATTTAAAACTATAAAGACATTGGATTTCAGATAACAAATTTGTTATTTAATGCTTCTTACATTTTAGTAATAAAAATGACTTACTAACGGCTAAAATGAACTTCATGTCTAAAACTCTAATTAGTTACAATTAACTAAAGCCGCCCGAAATATGTTTTTGTAGCATTTTAGCAAAAAAATTACAATAAGAAAAAACTCCAATTTATGAAATTTTCTCACCGAATCTCCCACGCAGCAGAATTAATTCCCGATAATTTTTTTCTCGGTTTCACACATGTTTTTGTTGATAGAAAAAAATTATCGGTAATAATTGTGCTGCTAGGGATATTATAAGTGACAATTTCTATTGTTAAAATATAAAGAATATAACTTCCTATGACCGGTTCGCTACCGCTGATTAAGTATGGAAGCCATAAAATGTACGTATAAAAAAATGAACTAAAAAAAAACAATTTTCTACCACTTATAGTAACTCAAAATCTATTTAAAATTAAAGAATATACTATGTTAAGTCTTAAAATTGTATTTCAGTTTAACTACAACAAGTAGAAATGAATAATATAATGTTATTGCTACCGAAAGCTAATCGAAGCTGCGGAGCAAACTAAATCCCTTCATATACCTACCAATATGAAAAACCAATAAAATTTTAATTTTCTACTAATATAATAAATAAATAATGTAAAAAGATAAAATCTTACATAATATGAAATAATGAGTTATGTTAAATATTGAAATAATATTTTTAATAATAATAAATAAGTTTATTTAAAATTTAATAATATAATAAATATGTTTATGTTGTATTCTATAAACTTATTTTTCAATCCCCTGAAGCTGAGCTTGTTAGGGGCAAATCTTATTTTTTGCTTTAGTATGTAAAATCATAAATCATAAATATGCATTAAAAACCAAGTTTCAAAGTAAAAATGCTAATTTATAGTATAAACGCAGCTTTTTTGAAGAAATACATTACCTATAATAAAATTATTAATTAACAACTTTTAAGTAAAAAATATTACTTATATAAATTATTTAGAACAATATTAATTAATTAAAGCATTTCTAAAAATGTTTTCAAATTGTCTGTTTTTAATATCCATGTTTTTATTTCGACTTTAATTTTTTTTAATGAAATCTATAATAAATAATATGGCTCTCATTTTTAACTTATTATAGCATCACAATGCGTTTAGTGGCACTTTAAAAAAATTAAAAAAAAACTTTCTACCAAATGTTGTAAACCAGAATTACGTAAAATATATACTATGCTAAGACCGAATATTGTATTTACGTGTAACTACAATTAGAAAAAATCGTATCGGTAGTATACCTAATAAAACGTTCCACATCAAATTGTGTTTAAAGTAAAATAATTTTAAAATTTTTACAACCGAATACTGCGCAAAGTTAAATTATTTTTAAACCTTTATCAGTTGAAAATATTACATTTCAAAAATTCCCATTACTTTAAAATAATGGAAAGAAAATACTCTATTAAAATAAAAGTTTGTAATGCCTTGTCGTGATGGCTTTACAATATGAATCTTTTTATTTGTCCGTAAAACAATAGCAATGAGCTTTACCGAAGCCTTAATTATTTTCAAAAATAATTTGGGTACTCTTTAAGCAAGGAGAATATTTGTTTTACTTTTGTACGAAAGAATGTTTCATTTTTGCAGATATTTTATTAGGATTTTGAAATGAAATAAATAAAAGGTGAATATAATAATTATTGTATAATCACTCTAATAAGAACATTTTAAAAATATAAATAAGTTGTATTTTGAAAAACGCAACACGAAAGGCTTGTATGGAATAGTATATGGATGAATATTTTACTGTTCATTATTTAAATTTTCGCAAGATTCTTGGATAAATCAAATAGTGCCACTTTATTGGCAGAGGTGCCACTAGGCATTTTTACAGTCAGGTTAAACACTACAACTACGTCCGATAGATGTCGTACAATATATCGCCTAGTTTGAAAAATCGCAGTGGTACGATTTAGGCAATGGTACGAATTTGGCGACTTTACCCTACATGTTTTTAGCTTTTGGTTCGTTTGGCCAAATGTAGACACATTTATCAGGTAATACTCTATACCTAATTTTAGAGGATTTTGCGATATTCACATTAAAAACTGCATGTTTTATTCATTGCCAGGATGTAACATTATTGGTATGCAATAAGGTTAAGGAACAAAACTCGATTATTCCTAATCTTGTAGTTTTACTCGAACTTTCCGATTCCTATTTAAACGGAAACCTATTTTTTTTTCGTTCTTATATCTCGTTTGTGGTTTACGATCTAAAAAAGGGTATATTGGTGAAGTACTCCGGGACGTTAGTTAAGCCATCAAGTATATTCTTCAAATTAAAGAATTCATGGCAACCAGTGGCGACGCCAGCTTAAGGATGACCAAGGATGGGCCAAACATTTTGAGGGGGGGGGGGGCTAAATAGGTTTGTACTATGGAGGACTTGAGGTAGGAGGCCGATCGCAATGCATTGAATTCGGTCCCAAATTAGCATCGGTAATTCAGCTTTACGAGTCGCCGTAAGATGGCGCTCGTGTTCGAAGCGGGCTTTCAAATAAATGGTTTCTTATAGACGCAATAACTATTTTTATTTAAATTAGTTCTTTAAGGAACAAGTAAGGACTTTTATATGAATTTACACTTACTTTGTTATACTTATTAGTAAACTCGGCCTGTATAAAATTCCAACGATGCTTCGTTTTTAAAATACAGAAACATTCTAGCTAGAGGGTTTTACCTTTGGAGCTAGAAAGAGACTTATTTGGCTGCGTTTCCTCTCTGAAGAAGATCCTGTCTTACACCCCGACACAAAGCAAACTCTATTTTATAAATTGTACCATTATTCATTATAAATATGGAAATCAATTACAATACAACGTTATTTGTCTTGTCTTGCCTTCAAACTTTATTTGTTATTTCGAAAAATAAAATGTTAATTGTCAAAAGTATAAAAGTAAAAGTTAAAAACGAAGAAGAAGAAGACGACATCAGCCCACTTGCGACACGAGAGCATCTATCGGCCAATTAGAGACAGAAAATGAAAATGCTGCCATTGTCGATCGGCCTCCTACCCTCTAGTTCTCCATAGTTTGTACATTAATTACAAAAATTGACTTAACTGAACTCTATTAGAAATATCTTACAAAAATATTTTTTTTAAAAGTTAAGAACAATTTTTTTATTAAATAAATGAATAAATACTTGCAAAATACAAAAAATTTAATATCATAAATACCTAATAGAGTCAACTATTTCTAAAAACCAGCGTTTTGGCAGTTGACAACCACATGTGACATTAGTAGCTAAATTAGTTCCTAAAAGTTTCAAGTTCAGTAGTCGGCCATAGCTAGCTCACGCGTCTGGTTTTATAGACTACATTTTCTTGGTATTTATTATTTAAGCTGGACGGTGAGTAGAACAAACTAGTTTAGGTTAATTAACTCGCTTATCTCCAATAACAAACATTTCATTAATCATCATTTGCTATAAAAATTGAATATTATTAGTTTATTCGTTTTAATTACGGTACAGTAGGTTTCAAAAACTTGCGCTCACCGAGAACTAATCCAGCTGTTTGTATTTAAAATCACATGGCATTTTGGCGGCTTTATACTATACCACGAATGTAAATTATAAAATAGCAGCGCAGCATTGAACGCGAGAAATGCACAGGCGCACCGCTTGCCCCTTGATTGGCTCGTGGCTACAATATTTGGGCGGCGAAACTTTTGTTTGTCGTCAGGGTTGTTCATAGCGATTTCCATTGGTAAGTTTAGTGCATGTCAAATGTATTTCTATGTTTTACCCATGAACGACGCTATAACTTTTAATCTATCGCACGTTGAGTTCGACGTTTTAATAGTAAATAAAATAAACGCTGCAATATCGCAAACCATGCATTAAGTTTAAAATATGGTGAACACGATGGTAAAATAATTTAGTCCAGTCCTGTCTCTGTCGCCAACATTCTAACTATGGAGAACTATAGGGTAGGAGGCCGATCGACAATGGCAGCATTTTCAAATTCTGTCCCGATTTTTTGGTTAGTTCGCTATTGGCCGATAGATGGCTCTCGCGTCCGAAGTGGGCTGATGTTGTCTTCTTCTTCTTCGTTTTTAATATGGAAAACTAGATCCTCCATAGTTTTTAACTTTTACTTAAACCCTTTATTTTTCTGTGCTTTTACTTTTGACAATTGACATTTTATTTTTCGAAATAACAAATAATGTTTGAAGGCAAGACAAGACAAATAACGTTGTATTGTAATTAATTTCCATATTTATAATGAATAATGGTACAATTTATAAAAGTAGAGTTTGCTTTGTGTCGGGGTGTAAGACAGGATCTTTTTCAGAGAGGAAACGCAGCCAAATACCTATCTTTCTAGCTCCAAAGGTATAGCTAGAATGTTTAATACCCTGTATTTTAAAAACCAAGCATCGTTGGAACTTTATACAGGCCGAGTTTACTAATAAGTATAACAAAGTAAGTGTAAATTCATATAAAAGTCCTTATTTGTTCCTTAAAGAACTAATTTAAATAAAAATAGTTATTGCGTCCATAAGAAACCATTATTTGATAGCCCACTTCGAACACGCGCGCCATCTTACAGCGACTCGTAAAGCTGAATTACCGATGCTAATTTGGGACCGAATCCAATGCATTGCGATCGGCCTCCTACCTCAAGTCCTCCATAATCCTAACGTAAAACAGACCAGACTTCAACAGGGTGCCATAAATGACACATTAACACATTTAAAAGTGTGACAATGGCAGCATTTTCAATTTCTGTCCCGGTTTTTTGGTTAGTTCGCTATTGGCCGATAGATGGCTCTCGCGTCCGAAGTGGGCTGATGTTGTCTTCTTCTTCGTTTTTAATATGGAAAACTGGATCCTCCCTAGTTTTTAACTTTTACTTAAACCCTTTATTTTTCTGTGGTTTTACTTTTGACAATTGTTTGTTATTTAAAAAAATAAAAACAAATAATGTTTAAAGGCAAGACAAGACAAATAACGTTGTATTGTAATTAATTTCCATATTTATAATGAATAATGGTACAATTTATAAAAGTAGAGTTTGCTTTGTGTCGGGGTGTAAGACAGGATCTTCTTCAAAGAGGAAACAAAGCCAAATAAGTCTCTTTCTAGCTCCAAAGGTAAGCTCACTTTAAAAAGAAACCTCTGTAGCTAGAATCTTTAATACCCTGTATTTTAAAAACCAAGCATCGTTGGAACTTTATACAGGCCGAGTTTACTAATAAGTATAACAAAGTAAGTGTAAATTCATATAAAAGTTCTTATTTGTTCCTTAAAGAACTAATTTAAATAAAAATAGTTATCGCGTCCATAAGAAACCATTTATTTGATAGCCCACTTCGAACACGAGCGCCATCTTATGGCAACTCGTAAAGCTGAATTACCGATTCTAATTTGGGACAGAATCCAATGCATTGCGATCGGCCTCCTACCTCAAGTCCTCCATACATGAGACGAAGGACGCAGTCGCAGATCGTACCGTCGCGTCGCTCGTTGACTGACTTTGCAAAAGAAAACAGCGTTGCCACTGTTACGAGTTAATCCAATATTATGTGGATGTTTTATTTTTTAGATTAACAGAATAATTCTGGTACAAATGTGCGTAATATAATGAAAGTTAAAATTTAAACACGCATATAATTTGGGATTGGCAAAGTGTTTATTTTAGGGGGGGGGGGGAATAATTTTGGGGTGGCCTGGGCCACCTCTGGCCCCTCCTAGCGTCGATACTGGTGGTAACTATACACATGCACGTAGTAAGTTTTGATGGCTAAAAACTTTAACTTTCCCTGCATGCCATTTATCAGTGAGAACTTTTGAATTTTAATAGTAACCAGCTATTCGTTGTGCCCATGTATTGGAGGGTCACTATATTAAACTCCGGTACAAATATGCATACTAAGCTTAAAGTTATGAACTTACCAGCCGCCCATTCTCGTAAGCGTAAAACCAAACTTGGATTCTCGGTCGACGGAAACTCGTATGCCAACAATTCCCAAACCCTGAGGCGAGACCACCTGTCCTCTCATGACGGCAACTCGGCTATATTAAAGACAGATTAAAATTAGTAAATTTTCAAAAGTTGCATTTTTTACACATATATTTTTTTAAATGTAACAGAAACCACCTTTGTCATTTTTAAGGTAAATTTAAAAATGTTTACACTAATTAAATACCAAAATTGGTCCTAGAAATATTAATTATTAGACTAGGATAATAAAATTTGTAATTGTGTTAGTAAAGTAGTTAATATTAACTTATTATTAATAATCTGTGACCAAACAAAACCGAATTTTCATTATTTATGGATTGTTGAACATTATAAAAATATATAAAATACTTCACTAAATTTTATTGTTATACCATAACAATTGTTTCGACACACAGTGTCTTCATCAGATGGTTACAAAGGAATGAATGATTTAAATTATCTTAAACTATAAAATTTACTCCAAATATTTACCTATTTTATTAACACTTGGAAATACCAAATAACACAAACTATCTGTTTCTATTGAAAAATAGTCCTGAAGAATAGGTCATTATACAAATTTTATTATATGAAAATCCCTAACGGATTAAATTTAAGTTTAACAATGGAGAATTGTTCAGGTCCAACTGGTCATTTAATAAAACATTTGATCTTTTGCATTTGTTAATTTCCATACTTTCTAATAAATTACGTTTGGTTGACTAATTTTCTAAATGTAAAATTTCAAAATTTTCATCAAAACTGTGTTTTTCACTATTTAAATGTATTGCATAATGGGAATTACTATGTTTTTTTATTGTAACTATTTTTATGTTCTTTGATTCTTTTTCCAAAACACCGGCCTGTTTGTCCTATGTAAATTTTTGAACAACTACCACATTTAAGTTTATAAACACCACATTTTTGATTTTTTCCGGTTTTGCTTTTATTATTTTTGATTAATGTACCCAATTTATTGTTAGTTCTATAAAGAATGTGGTGTTTATAAACTTAAATGTGGTAGTTGTTCAAAAATTTACATAGGACAAACAGGCCGGTGTTTTGGAAAAAGAATCAAAGAACATAAAAATAGTTACAATAAAAAACATAGTAATTCCCATTATGCAATACATTTAAATAGTGAACAACACAGTTTTGATGAAAATTTTGAAATTTTACATTTAGAAAATTAGTCAACAAAACTTAATTTATTAGAAAGTATGGAAATTAACAAATGCAAAAGATCAAATGTTTTATTAAATGACCAGTTGGACCTGAACAATTCTCCATTGTTAAACTTAAATTTAATCCGTTAGGGATTTTCATATAATAAAATTTGTATAATGACCTATTCTTCAGGACTATTTTTTAATAGAAACAGATAGTTTGTGTTATTTGGTATTTCCAAGTGTTAATAAAATAGGTCAATATTTAGAGTAAATTTTATAGTTTAAGATAATTTAAATCATTCATTCCTTTGTAACCATCTGATGAAGACACTATGTGTCGAAACAATTGTTATGGTATAACAATAAAATTTAGTGAAGATTTGTACATGAAGTATTTTTTATAGTTTTTATAATGGATCTTCATCAAGTAACGGCTACTTCAATACAATTTATAAAAATATATTTGAGGAATTTACAAGAATTGTCATTATAAATAGTTTTTATACACTATGTCAATTATTTGTGTATCATAATATGATATATAAAATCATAAAATATTAATAGTTGGAAAATAATTTATTGAGACTATAACATTACTTTGCCTAAAGACTCACCTTATTAAACTTTCAATAATCATTTGCTGACTTTTTATTTTCATTGATTTTAAAAAAAAACTTTTGACCACACTGTTACTAAAAGAGATATTAATAATAATATGAAAGGAATGTTTTAAATAGGATAGTTTATAAATTCTTTGGGCATTTTAGAAACTTCCTAGATAAATTGTACAATCCTGTTCCAAGTGAGGTATATATTTTATTCCATAGTAAATTAGATGAAATACCTATTCTGGGTCTTTGTCATAAATAGGACTACAGAAACATCATTCGATTAGAGGAACAAATTTATTTATTTATTTTAAAGTATGTTTTTATATGCTTTATATTTAAAAGAGTTTGGTCTACATAAAAAAATATTATTGCCTCATTTCAAGAAAAATATGTAATATTTATTCATAAATTTTCTTGTTCTTGGAGAAAAATTTAAAAAAATTAAATTGGATATTTTTATATAGGTGTAATAAAAATAATTTGATATGGTTGACGTATTTTTAGACCTTATTGTCCATATCTTTGATGGGTAATGGCACGTTGTGTTTAACTTGTTCAATTAGGAAAAGTAAAAAGCTGAAAAGGTATTGAAATTGAGTATATTATACGAGGTTGTCAAACAAGTTAAAAAGTTACAGCCAAGGTGCAACCAAAGATTTCTAATTTGGCAAAAAACGCTTATTTTATTCTAAAACAGCTTTTACAGGTTCAAGAGTTAAACCACAAGTTGGCTTTTAAAGAATAAGATATTATTTTGAAGAAGTAGTCCATGCTTAAAGTGGAGTTGAAAGTATAGGAAAGAAAGAAAAAACTAAAAGTCTTCCTTCACAAAATTTAATAGAATATAGAAATTCTTTAGGGGTCGCTACATGTTTCGAACGTAGAAACGTTCATCATCAGGAGACAGAAAATTTATATATTGCTGACGGTATTAGCAGAAGAGAACCCTTAATGCAGCTTTATGGCATTGAAAAATAAAAATGTGGAAGTGACATAATATATATTAAAAAAGGGTTGAGGAGAGTTAAAATATGCTGAGCATGTGAAGAAAGTTAGTAGAGGAAGTCTAAACAACCAAATAAAATAAAAAGGAAGAAAAAGGCCTTCCAAAGAGAAGGTGTCGAGGATTTTTAAAAATTCCTTTAATAAAATAATAATATACGTGTTTCGCCATTTTCAAAATCCATCTAGGAGTTACAAAAAAGGGGTGTACTCTATTTTAAGGGGGGTACATAAAACTTTTTATAATTTTAAGCTATATTGCTGAAAATTGATATACTATGCTTACTCTGAAAAAAGCAAGTAAGTATTTCAATATTTTGGAAATGTTGCCCCTAGGGGGTTGAAATGGAGGGGGTAAATTTCCAATATAAACTCAATTCTTTGTGTGTACTATACTGTTCATAACAAATCGGAATTTCCAAAACTAGGACTGAATTTTAATCTCAAGAAGGGTTACGGAACGTGGAACGAAACTATTGACAAGTTTTTTTAAAGGACACCATGCAGACCTTAGTTTTTTGTCAGCCGCCTCGAGGACTCGCCCCGGTTGCCTCGGTGCTAGAGACGGCCCTGCGTTTCTTATTTCATCTGATAGTTTGTTACATTTGATCAACATAACATCTATCAAAAATTGGTTCACACTTTTAGTGGGTTTTCATAAATCAAATGCCATATATGGGGGTGATATATTTGTTTGAAAATATTTGAATAGGGATGCCAGTAAAAAGTTTGAGGTTAAAAATATCTTTTTATTGACCATACAATTTTAAACTGTGATTTGCAAATTAGTGAACAGTGTTTTTATTAAATAAAGAATTTAATTATTGAAAATAAATGTGGTTTCTATTACATTTAAATTTAAGAGAAATATGTATTTTCGTTTCAATACATTTTATGAAACGCATAACAGAAGAGTTCTCATGCAGAACCTGTAGCATGTTTCTTAAAGCACTTAAAATGTAAGCTGCAAATAATAGCTGTAATAATATAAATTTAAAAAATACATTACATTTTTAACCATTAATCCTCTACATTTAGTTTAGTGAAATTTTATATGAATTTATATTATTACGGCCAAAAAGAATTTCAATACGCAGGCAATAAATCCACATTACTAATAAATTAGCATAATATTTCCTATATTACAAAAGTATTGATAGTGAATTTGATCCATACCGTTTAATGCTTAGTCACTATGATTAAGCAGAATATTTATAAGGTAAATGGAAAGAAAAATACGCTTATTCAGAATATATTTATTTTAAAACAATAATGAATTTAACTAAATAGATTTACCTTAAATAAATATGTCAATTACTTACCCCCTCTTCGTTAGAAAAAATGCCAATCTAAATTCTGTAAAATTACAATAATTCAAAAATAAACGGAGATATTGGGCGTATAATGGGATATTCTGGTTGCGTCTTAAATCTCACAGGTCCGCTGAGTGGGAAAAGTATATGCTATTCTTTAAACTAAAACATTAATATAATGCTAAATAACTTTTGGAATTACGTGAAATAGTAAAAACTAATATTTTCAATATATAAATATGGCGGCAAAAAAATCGGCATCAATTGAAATTTTGTTTTAATGGTGTTATTTTAAAGTAAATGTAATTTGAAGGAAGACTTTTAGCTCGTCCAATAATAAAAAAATAACGATTGTAAACATAAGCTTGTAACTTATTTAATATATATAAATTAGTTTAATTCACAATTATATACAAGACTCCGAAAATTCAGCTCTAAAGCAAAAACTACTTAACTAAATTTGATCTAACATTTTTCAAATTTTATCCTATATAATTATTAATGACTTTGTGATTTCGTCTGGTATTTTTGTATATATCAGCAAAGTTTCATAAACATAAAAATAACCAAATAATTTTTGTTTATTTTGCAGTTTCTAAACACTGGAATGTGTTCTTAAAAAAGGTCAAAGAAATAACGGAAATACTATCTAATCCTTCGGTACGAAACTAATTTCAATAATTAATTTTTACTAAATTAATACTTACATACAATATGTACGCAGATGAAGTTCACGAGAGGAAAATATCTTTATTATTCATTTTACGAACAAAAATTCATCTTTATTAAAGTTTCTGCTTGTTGGGAAATGAATTCTCAATATAAAAATTTTAAATCAGATGTACAGGGTGCTAATAAACTAGGAAAACATGAAAGTATTTCAAAAGGTAGTACCATTATTTAATAGCTGTAACAAAGTTTTCATAAATCAACGTTGTTTATAACCTAATATTGTCTAAATACAAATTTTGATATAAAAATTGGAATTTTTAAAAATAAAATAATAATAGTGGTTTAATTTAGTTATTTGCATTTAGCAAAAAAATCAAGGTATACGATTTTTTGAACGTCCAGGTTACGTTAGAATCTTATTTACAGAAAACTGGTAGATGTAAGTAAGATACCTACTGACGTAATATGGGCGTTTTAAAAAATTGACTATCTGGATTTTTTTGTTTAATGCAAATAATTACATAAAACCACTATTATTTTTATTTATCTTATAAAAAATTGTAATTATTTTTAGGTGGCAGCAACAATAAACAATAACCTAGCCACGAAACGCTTGATTCGATCTTCTCAGGACTGAACAGGTTTTGCGAGTATATTGTAGTCTTATCTTGCACAACATCATGTTCTACTAACGGTTAAGAAATTATTTAGAGTTTGGCATTTCGGTTTTGTATAATGCAGCAGGGACGTAGCTAGGAATTTTGGCGCCCCGGGCGAATAGTAGTTCTGCGCCTTACAAGACAATCTTAAAATCAAAATTATACATCTATAAATTTTAGTTTAAAAAATATGTTAACAGCAGTGGCGACTCGTGATTTGTAAACTTGGGGGTGTACTAAAAGCTTGTTGTAAGCGAAATGCGCCGCAGGCGAAAAAATTTCAAGGCCACGCACAAATTTGATCAATAATTTTTAGTAAATATTTTAAAAAATTATGATTACCTACTTATTTTATTGAAAATTAAATTTAAAAAAAAAAGGCTAATTTATTTTTCATAAGTGGGTACATTGCTTAAAAGTAAAGTCACTTCTTCTGTTTTTATTTGCAGCAAACTTATCAATAACAGCTTTATTAAGGTTTGGAATAACTGTAATGTTTCTCAAATATTCCAAATTCATAGTCGTTTTGGCATTAAAACTGTTCATTTTTATTAAAATAAGTCTTTACTACCCCAAAATAATAACAAAAATATAAATGTAAACTCCAAATAATAAATTCATACAGCAATGAACTCAACGGCGCACATTTAATTTGTGCGAGTTTTCCTATTAGAATCGCGCTTTCCCCCACCACACCTGCTAGTACAAGATGCATAGAGAAACAGCAGAAACCCCGCCTACGTAACGCATGTGTGCGACTTATGAATTCCTACGCGCCATACGGTTGCTCTTGACAACCGGCTTGGCGAGAGCTATTACACCACGTTTCGTTCGATTGTTTGACGGTACGTTCAAATAGGAGGGTTCTAACTTAAATTACGGTAAGAATATAAAGAAGATAAATTTAAATGAACATTATTTTTTCTTTATGGGGTAATTCTTTATGGAGTATGGGGGTGCACGCACGTGCTCCTGTGCTCCTATGGAGAAACCGCCACTGATTAACACAGATTAACATTCGTGAAAAGAAAAATTGCTTGTTCGGACTTGTGTGACTTATGTCGTAGCAACTCACAACTCACATAGCATAGTGACGCAATCGAATCGCGGCGCCTTTTCTTCAAATATCGGCGTTTCCAAATGTCAAAAGCAATCCAGCCGTAATTGCATAAGTAAATTTTTAAATTCCCGTATTTCTAATGACCATTTTGGCGCCCTGTTAATATGGCGCCCCGGGCGGTCGCCCTATTCGCCCCCCCCTCTTGCTACGTCACTGTAATGCAGTGCTTGTTGTAATGATTAACTTAGAATTCTTAGGTAAACATGAAGTAGAAATATCAAAAAAAAAAACAGGTAATAAAATAGATTCAGTTTATAAAGATCCCTACAACTGATTTTTTTACCTTTATACAGCCTTAATAATTGTCTTATTGTGTGTCTTGGTTAAAATCAACTATGTATACTAGTGTATAAAAGTCGTTGCTTAAATATTTAATTGTTTATAGGTCGCATTATACCTACTAAACCTGTAATTCTGATTCATATGCAAAATAAGCAGATTATTTTTAATATCTTGCAGCCGTAAAAGTATTATATGGGTTTGAATGCAACCCTGTTCAGGCCGAGAGTCCACGTGTATTTGTTTTTATTTCCTGTCAGTTGAAAATAAATAGACTATAGACTTGTGTTAGTTTCCAAACAACTTTTATTAAACAATTTTTGTTAAAAGTATTAAATAATGGTACTTTTCTGTTGAAGCATTTTCATGTTTTCCTAATTTATTAACACCTTGTACATCTGATTTAAAAATTTTTTATTGCGAATTATTTATTTTAACAAAAATACCTTTTATTTTCTATAAAGAATGACTTTTGATCGTAAAATTAATAATAACGATTTTTTTCCTCTCCATCCGCGGACACACTGGTATCTTTTATCGAAAATATTTAAATTTTTTAAAGAGTACAAATTTATACATAATTTTGAACGAATTATCTATCTACTATATTTAATTATTGTAGTTATATATTGAAATATTAGTTTTTTATCATTTTCTAAAATAATTTCAAAAATTAATTTACTATATTTTGTTAATCCGATTTCTAAATGAGTACAATAACAGTAATAAATACTTCGTACTAAGCACGATACACCGATTTACCAGTGGAGAATAAACTGTCTAACAGCGAACTATTGCTGTCCTGTAGATCCAAATAACCATGACATAAATATTCCATAACGACTACAGCAATAATCATAATATAAAGTCTTCACTATAAACGAAACAAATTATACACTTGGTAATTGTTAGCCACGTCTTCACGCCTTATAAATACTCATTATCATAGTGACACAGCAGTTAAACTTTAACAGTGTGTATGTGAATATTGGACAAAATGCAGCGATGCAGATTAAGGGTCTCTTTGGAGGTATTAATTATAAGAGGTGCGATAAAGGATACTGGGTTGTACAAAGGTAACAGGTTAACGTGTAAAGAGCCAGTTACATAGAGTATACATTAGAATAACTACAGTGGGTTATTTTTATATCATTTCTTTTTGGGTTTTTAGTTGATACTATACGGCTCTACAACTAAAAAGAGCCTCCGGCTATACCTCAGAAATCGTTTACTATACGGCTTGCTGAAAAAAGTATTTTTTACAAAATTGACTGGAAATTATTTGTAAGTTTCTAGGTTGACCGCTGGGGGGCGTAACTCCAGTCATAAATTAAAAAGCAGGATTTTCTTTATAGTAAAGGTTAATCAAAGGTAGCAATTTTTCAATCTAAGGAAAATTCTGGATAACTTTTGTTTTTAAAATATTACTGCACCTTTTTGTTTAATGGTGGTACGAGGGGCAAGCATTGCTGTGCAAGAATATTGACAACTTTGGTTTGGCTTATTACAATTTGACAAATTTGAGCCCGTTTAAAAGCGTTTCTTTTGTTTTATCAAGTTATTAAAAAACTAGGTTATTGTGAATTCCGTTGCGACAGCTAGAGGGCGTTATTTAGCAGAATCAACAATTTTTTCAATTTGCTCAAAAGTTTTAAATGCCACGATATATCTTCTTGAACTTAAGCTAAAAGAAGAATATCTGTAAAAACCACAAGTCAATATTTTTTCTAACAGACATTTTCATACTGTATTTAGAGGCAAGAAGTTACAAATATCATAA
Source organism: Polydrusus pterygomalis (assembly GCA_963969555.1). NCBI lineage: Eukaryota > Metazoa > Arthropoda > Insecta > Coleoptera > Curculionidae > Polydrusus > Polydrusus pterygomalis. The sequence continues at coordinate 39,893,674 of OZ018379.1, forward strand.
CATTGTGTCTTCAACAAAGTCTTAATCATAACGGCACTTCTTTAAAATAATATTTTGAAAATTTAAATGATTTACAACGAAAATAATAGAAGATGGTTGCATTATGAAACAAATTGCAGCAAAATTTTCAGTAGGCTTTGAAATAAAACAATAAAATTCAAAAAATATTTGATTTAAAATAGGAAATGTACGTTTAAGTTAAATTTTGTTTTATCTGTTTAAAATTTTAAGCACCTTAAAAGCTTGTTCGATTGAGGTCGGCATTTTGACGCAGCCCAAATTAAAAAAAAAAATCAAAATTTAACTTATTAAAAGTTTGATATCTACGTACTATTTCATATTTTAAATCAGAGCCGTCTTTTTTTTTTGTTTGTTTTACAGCCCACTTAATATTTTGTTGTAATTTGTTCATTGTTCAATTAATGAAATTATTCTCTATTATTTTTGTTCTAGATAAATGTAATTTACAAACCATTAATTTAAAGAAAAAGAAAAGCACTAAGTCTTGCTCCAAAAGTTTATTAGAAAACTAGGCGAACCTAGAGTAATTCAAAATAATTCAACATGTTTCGAGTGTAGAAACACTCATCATCAGGAAAACAAAGTAAATAGTACAATGCTGATGTTGTTAGCAATAGAGAAAATAATAAGTGGGATTGAGCCGTAATGGAGCTTTCAATGGTGTACACGAGGTGTAAAAAATGAATAGTCAGAAAACCGACAAGACTTCAGCATACTGGCAAGTCAAGGGCTAGTGCAAAGGCCCTGTCTTGGGCAGAAAAATGAACAGAGTAAAAGAAAAATTAGAGAGTTATAACAGATTTTGTGAAAATCATTTAGGTAAAAGTATTGAAAAATCTTAAGTTTCATTCAACTTTGTCGGAGACATGTAAAAGTTGTGAAATGGAAGGAAAAAAAAAAGAAAAAATTGTTTTTCGTAAAAGTCAAAGCCTCATTTAGCTTGAAGTAAAATGCTGTTGGGGTATCAGGCTTGTTACGGCCCAGTTATCCCGGCAGAAATCAAAACATACACATTGTGTGCAAAATTAATAGATTTAAAATATTTTTAAAATTATTTTTTGTATTATTTATTATATATTAATTTTGCACACAATGTGTATGTTTTGATTCCTGCCGGGATAATTGGGCCGTAACAAACCTGAAACCCCAACAGCATTTTATTTCAAGCTAAATGATGCTTTGACTTTTACGAAAAACAATTTTTCTTTTTTCTTTCCCTCCCATTTCACCACTTTTACATGTCTCCGACAAAGTTGAATAAAACTTAAACATTTTTCACTACTTTTACCTAAATGAATGTCATAAAGTCTGTTAAAACTCTTTAATTTTTCTTTTCCTCTCTTCATTGTTCTGCACAAGACAGGGCCTTTTCTCTACCTCTTGACTTTCCAGTATGCTGAAGTCTTGTCGGTCTTCTGACTATTAATTTTTTTACACCTCGTGTACACCATTGAAAGCTCCATTACGGCTCAATCCCACTTATTATTTTCTCTATTGCTAACAACATCAGCATTGTACTATTTACTTTGTTTTCCTGATGATGAGTGTTTCTACACTCGAAACATGTCGAATTATTATGAATTATTCTAGGTTCTCCTAGTTATTTTAATAAACTTGTGGAGAAATACTTTGTGCTTTTCTTTTTCTATACATTTGACTCCACTTTGAGTATGGACTACTTCTTCAATATTAATTTAAAGTATCGTTGTGTTGATTATGGCTTTGTAAAAGACACAATGGCACGATATTTAAAAGTTCTTGCCTACAAGTAACGTATTAAAATATCTGTTTGTATGTATGGCGCTCATTTTTATATCATATTTTCTATGAACGATGAAAGAGTTTTGGACTTCCATTGTTTTTATTTGTTTTAAATCACAACGTTTCAACTGATAAGTATCTCCAGTCGTCTTCAGGTGAATAAACGTTGTGATTTAAAACAAATAAAGACAATGGAAGTCCAAAACTCTTTCATCATTCAAGAAACATCATATTTTCTATATCTCCCGTTTAAAGTAAGATATTGACTTGGGATTTTCAAAGACATTCTTCTTTTTTATTTTTCTATTGGGTTTTTAGTTGAAAAATGAAGGAATTGGTGATTCTGCTAAATAGCGCCCTCTAGCTCTCGCAACAAAATTCGGAATTATTATATAATATTATATATAAAACAAAAGAAATCCTATGGAGCCAAAGGTGTAAATATTTTTGCATACCAATATGTGTCCCCTCCTAACCCCTTTCAACAAAAAGAAAGAGCAAAAATTTAAATACAAAAATTGTGCAGAATTTTTATTAAATTGAAAAAATATTACCTTTGATACACATTTCCTATAAGGATTTTTGAGGAAATCCAGCTTTTTCATTCGCCACTATAGTAACGCCCCCTTGTCCCCCTAGAAGCTTTTAAAAAATTTCCAGCAATTTCTCTTGATTACTTTTGTAATAAATGTTTTTTTTCACGCAAGCCGTTCCGTAAACGGTTTCTGAGATATGGCCGGCGGCAATTTTTAGTTAATCATCCGGTGAGTAATGCAAAATCTTTATAAAAATGTTTTTACTTTTTAATCTTTGTAAAAACATTCAAATCAAGCAAATTAACACGAATAACTTAAAAGATCCCCTTTAACCTGGGGTTATTCGAATTTATTACCCAAATAACTAGCCCCAAAGGATAAGATTGACACGAAGACAAGGGTAGGAATCGGTTGAGCCGTCATATAATATAAAATTGTGTTTAAATGTTTTGCTTGGTAATATTGATGTTTTGATGCCAAAAGAATGTGTAATAATTATAAACCAAATGCAAGATAAAACTTAAAAATGGTTTATTGTATATATTTAAAAATTATTATATATATTTATTGTATAATTATTAACAGTTACTTCATCACCTTCCATTCAATACTAAACTGATTAAATAAATATCACCTTTTTTAAGACATCAAAATTCTTAATTCTTACCTTTCTTTACAATAATACCCTGCTGTTACGTACGACAATACTAAATAAAATCAGAGAGCATAAGTTCTTTAATTTGCTTTCTCAGTTAACAATAATATGCCATAGCTAGTAAGTTAACTATTTATATTCTTTTTAAGGTCATAATTACATACGCAACCAAGTGAATTTCTTTTTTTAACTGTATATAGATGTCATTTAAACAAACAAATGTTTTAAATACCGTTTGGCTAAAAACTTACATTATGTTATTGCAAAAGGCTTTCGATACGGTCCTGTCTAATTTAAGTAATGTGCTCAAATATCTCCGACGCAGCAACCACACTTTGACGCCATGCTTCGTAAACAAGCAATACAGCGTTATGATAAAGATACGGGTCATGCTTTTGTACAGTGTGAGTTTGCAACTTGGAACAAATTCAGTAAATCCAGTAGGTACATTTCTTTTTTGGAAAAATGCTTGGAAAAGGGTATAAACATTTTACTTTGTGATGTGGATTTTTTTAAGGGCAACCCTAGGTTTTTATTGGCTATTTTTAATATACAGGCTATCCGCGGATAGGGTTTACAATAGCACAAATGAATGAAAAATTTCATTTGTCGGGAAAAAGTAATTCTCGATAAAAAGTTTTGCTTGTAAAAAAAAATGCAATTCATGGAGAGAAAATTTTAATTTTTTATACAGGGTTTGCAAAAATTTCAAAAACATGATTTTTCTCCGAAAGTAATTTACCTTTATTTTTCATTTTTGACCAAAATTCCAAATATTAGAAAACCTATTTAGAATAACGATTGTAATTTAAATCCGAGATTTAAAACAAATCTTCGATTTTTTTTTAATATTTAGAGGTAAATGGAAAATTTGCTGCTCAATAAAAATATTAATATAAAATTTTATAAGACTCTATTTTCATAATGGGTGGTGTGTATCTTATTTTAAAATTTTAAATGCATTCCTACCATCTTTTGTAAAAACAAGGAATTTTTTTATCTTTTTATTACTTTGGTTTACGTATGGGGTAAATTTGAAGTTGTCAAATAGAATTTGATGGGATTTGAAAATATTGACCTTAGAACAAAGGGTTTATTTAGTTTAATGTTACGGTGCGGGCGAATGTTCTTAAAACTTTGTGATAAATAAATTTAATCAAATTTTAATATACCCTAACGTTTACGTCTCAAAAATGGGACTTCATAAATTATTAAGAAAATTTCAGCGAACTGGTTTAGTTTCCACACACACAAACCCGAACAAACCCTATCTGCGGACAGTCTGTACCTATATATACATAAGTAACAAATTAAAATTTTTTATTTCTTGTCATTTATAAAATATAAAACAAATAATTTAATTGAAAAATAAAAAAACCTTGTATCCATATTTATTCCTTTTTCGTCAATAAATGCTCACAATGTTGTCCACTCACTACACGGAGGAAAATCGTTCAATACAAGGTTTTCTTTCAATTTATAAGGGTTACCATAAAAAAATCCTTTAATCCCTAAAATAATTCGTTTAGACACACACAAGGTCATTTTCTTGACAACATATTTTTACGCCTATTCGATATTTTTTTCAGGTAACAAAATACCGTTTAACCATTAAAATATTTATTAAATAAAATATTTTCAACAAATGATTTTTTAATTCCTACAAGGTTGTCTCATTATCACAAAAAATAAACCCTCTTTTTAAATCTAAAATATACTTTTAAGGAACTAAATAGTTGCTTTTTTAAAATATGGAGAAATCGTTTAGATAACTTTCAGAGGGACGAACTAACTTAATAAAATAATCTGTGGTTGCTCCGCGTAGTTTAAGTTAAACGGGGTAATTCAAATCATATCATTTGATTGCCGTTGTTGGTGGGTGATTGATGTCTGATGGTATGGCATACTTTTCGTTCAAGTGCGTGTGCGCGGTGCATGACTGCAAACCTAATTTTGTATTCCCTGATATAAGTTTTGTGTAGATGTATCCTTATATTCAAGATTTATTAATGTTTATTTTCCTCTTAACGATCAACTTGATCATCTGTTGTTATTAAAATACTTTATAATAAATAAAAACTAATCTTTTGGATTTAAGTTGTTGTAGAAATAAATGTTTTCATATAAAACATTGTCGTTAATATTTGTATTTGATTTAGGCTTATCCCAACCATATGTTTCTTTAGGTAGGTATGAACTTCTACGCCATTTTGTTTTTTATTATGATTTCCTTGCTTTATTTTATCAAAATAAATATTCCTGGTGAAAGTCTGGGGCAAAATACCTATAGATTAAAAAGTATTAGGTATATTAAATAAAAGAGAGCCATCAATTGGCCATATTAATTTTTCATTTTATTCCTTAAAACTGGCCTACCTATGTTTAGGACTAAAAATGTCACTGTCACTACAGAGATTAATTTGGCTAAAGAAAAGTAAAGAAATTCATTAAAAAAGGAAATAAAATGGCGAACTGAGGGCCAATCCTAAAAAAAAGAAGCTCAGAAAAAGGTAATTTAGTAGTAGCTAGGTAGACAATCAATGATAGAAATAATGTTTTTTTATAGCTGGCAGACAATTTTAAGGATTAAAAAGGAATACTTTTTAAACTACATGACCTCAATTAATCACAAAATCAGATTTTTTTTTATAAATAAAAGATATTTTTTACCACTGCAACTGCATGTATTATTTTAGAGCAATAGTCTTTTAGCAGCAAAAAAAAAATATTTAAAAAATTATCAGATTGAGGTTAAAAAATCATTTAAAAAAAATGAACCTAGTAGCTACAACAGAGTTGTTTTTTCGGCGCCTGTTTAATGCAGATTTTTTGCTACCCTGTGAATTTCTAGGTACGGCTAATACAGTTTTCTCTCAGTGTATATCCAATATCCTAAACGCAAGAAAAACTCATAAACATTTCTAATTACTTCGGGAGAAATTAACTTAAAGTCATGTCATATTTATGCTTTCAACACCCCAACATTTGACATTTGTCATCACACCGCTAAACGTTTATCAATTACGTTTTTATTTTATTTTAATGACTTAAGTATATACACAGTTAAAAAAATTATTAACTTTACTAAGTTTACTAATACCCTTTCAATATGTCTTCTTTAATAAAATGGTAGAATATCGTGACTATGTCGAGACACATTGTCACTGGGTTCAACGACAGTCATTTAAAACATCAGTGACAACCTTTCTTGTTTTATTAATTTTTGTATTTATGTAAACCTATGGTACCGTTCAAGCAAAAATTATTTGCATCAAAGGACGTAATGCTTAGCCGTAGAGTTTAATACCTGTTGGGTGTCAGTAACTACCTGGATTAACAATCAATCAGTTATTCCGTCATCTTTGACATTCGTTAAAAGTAATTTGATTCATCGCTAATTTCTTGAACAATTCACACAATGAACTTTACGGAACAGCACAAAACATTCATGGTTGAAGCGTATTTTCGAAACGGGGTTAGAGTAAATGGTGAGTGGCAATACAATCCGGGTTTGTGCATGGACGATTTTCACGAACACGTTGCTTTTATTGCTGGGGATTTTTATCATTGCCTGAAAAGAACCGTGGCTGTGTTTAGGGAAACAGGTTTTATACAACACAAAAACCAAGCAGGAAGACCATCTGTAAGAACAAAAGAACTTGTTGCAAACGTTCGTGAAATAATGGAAAATACGCCAACAAATTGTATAAGACGCCTATCCCAAGAAGTGGGAAGATCTTATGAAACATGCAGGACTATTCTTAAGAAGCAGCTTAATTTATTTCCTTATAAAGTGCAAGTATTATGTCTACATATTTTATTACTCATTAGTTTGGCATATCATATCATAATATGAATTTGATAAAATTTTTTCCTATATTTGGTTAGATATATCGTCCTCATATCATTGTGATTCAAACCAAGCCCTACGGTATTTAATTCAAGCCCTCCTTAATGCAAATAATTTTTGCTCACACGGTATAAGACGTATGGTTTCATAAGATCATATAAGTATTTCATAACGACGTATAAAAGAAAGAAAACAGAATAGTTTGTAATAATACGCAATTATTAGTTTAATGATGAGTTTATATGATGTAGATGTTGATGAGTCTAATATAATTGATTAATCCATCAAGCCGATACACTCAACATGGATTTATAGTCGAGCACGGATACGGATTAAGTATTATATCTGAACGATGTAAGTGTTATTATTGTTAATCTTTCTCCATAAGCTTTCCTAATGCTTCCGCTAGGGACTTCATGCCTAATATGATAGAAGAAGGATTAAAATATAACTTGAAATTTTATTCGGCGTGCAGCAAAGTTTAAAAATAAAATTGAAAAAGATTTATGTAGCGACGGAAAATTGAACCAAGAACCTTTCAATTGCCAGTTGAACGCTCTACCAATCGCGCTACGGAGATTTTTTCTCAAATACCTCTAGCCAAGTGAGTTTTTTGACGATTACATTTTTATGTCAAACCAGAAAAGAGTTATCAAAAAAGTTATGAAGAAATTCATTCATCATAACGATACAACTTATCAATTTTCTAAATATGTCTGACATAATAAAGCGACTATACAGGGTGTTCGGAAAATATGTTTGGAAACTTGCAAAGTTACATGCCTCCTTACATTAAATTTTTAAAAATTTTTAACATACGATAATTATTTATTTACCAATAAAATTCATAATTTATTTGTGTTGGGCTACATGCTTGGTGAATCTATTGTTCCATTTCACAGGAGGTAAAAATATTAACTACTTGCTATGTTTCACAATTTTATTCAGTTTCCTGACACGTGTTTCGGCCCTTGCGGGTCATTGTCAAACGAGTACAAGAAGATACTAAATTCTAAGTGACATTACAAAGGTATTTATATCATATTATGTTAACTATAAACATGTTAAAATTAAAATTGAGATTAGAAGATTGAAGGGTCAACTGTGGGTTTTCCTAATTTTTAAAAGTACAGATTCATATTTAGTCCCAAATAGTAAATAACAAAATACTTATTTGGGACTAAATATGTATCTGTACCTTTAAAAATTAGGAAAACCCACAGTTGAATATTCAATCTTCTAATCCTAATTTTAATTTTGACATATTTATAGTTACCATAATATGATATAAATACCTTTGTGATGTCACGTAGAATATGGTATCTTCTTGTACTCCTTTGACAATGACACGCAAGGGCCGAAATACGTGCCAGAAAACTGATTAAAATTGTGAAACAGAACAAGTAGTTATTATTTTTACCTTCTGTGCAATACAATAAAATTGATGATGTTTGGTAGAGACTTTTTACGTGGTAATTTCGTTACAATACAGTTTCCGAACACTCGGTATAGCAGGAAAAGAAAATAATGTCTCAGACCAATAAGCAAACCAAAAAATGTTCTTAAAATCTTGATTAGGTATGTAAAAATTAAAATATATTGGAGGCATGTCATCAGACTAAATGAAATACTGAACAAAAAGTACACAATAATTACCAGTTTTAGTACAAACACGAGCTCCTAGTGTACAGGATATAAGAATTTTATATTTATTCGCAGTGTTTTATTTATTTAAAACAGCTTCATTATTTTACATAATCAAATTAGGATGTCCTTTAAAGTAGATATTTATTTTATACCCTTATTCATTAAAAAGTTTCAAATTTAAAACCGTCCTAAATTTTACAGTTGTAAGTTTAAAATGACAAATCTTCGAATAAGTCAACTAAGTTTTTGCACGGTGAATATTACAGGTTGGTCCAACGAAAACTTAACACCTCGATTTTCCTGCTTTAAAATGAAAATGTGGAAAATCGCTCGGACCCGTCGATTTTTCTTTCGAGGGGAACATCTTTTGCGTATATTGTCAATCTTGTTACTTCAAGCCCCTAGGAGGGAGGGGGGGGGGCTAAGATCTACATCTTAAATGGGTACCCCTATTTTATATAATTTTTTTTTGATTCTGCATAAAATTCTGAACATTTTTTAATAAAAGCATTATGAGTCAATACTTAACAGTTTCCGAGATATTGACTCTTGAAAAATGACATTTTGGAACTTTGACAGCGTCTAGCTTTCTAACTGTACGTCTTAGAACAAAACGGCTTACATGTCCCTGTCTTCGATTTTTATTATCTTTCCAATAGTGTCAACTTCCGGTTAAACCGGAAGTACTATATTTCTTACATCCGGTTTAACCAAAAGTTGACACTATTGGAAAGATATTAAAAAACGAACACTGGGACATGTAAGCCATTTTGCTCTAAGACGTACAGTTAGAAAGCTAGACGCTGTCAAAGTTCAAAAATGTCATTTTTCAAGAGTCAATATCTCGGAAACTGTTCAGTATAGACTAATAATGCTTTTATTAAAAAATGTTCAGAATTTTATGCATAATACAAAAAAAATTATATAAAATAGGGGTACCCATTTAAGATTTAAATCTTAGCCCCCCCCTCCCTCCTAGGGGATTAAAGTAACAAGATTGACAATATATGATGTCCCCCTCGAAATAAAAATCGACGGGTCCGAGCGATTTTCCACATTTTTATTTTAAAGTATTAAAATCGAGGTGATAAGTTTTCGTTGGACTACCCTGTATTTATGTCTTCTTAAATAGAAGTGAAACTATCTTTGCAACAATAATAGCCTGTTAAAATTATTAAAAAACAAAAAATATATTTAGAGTAAAAACCCTAATTATTAACTTATTTTCTGACTAGTCATTTTGGACCCAGAACTGTCAATTTAGGACAGTTTTAAATTAAAAACTTTACTGTTGTTAGGTCTAAGGACAGGTATCTCAATGATTTTTGACATACGGAGGTGACAGAAGAAGACTGAAATCAACTTATACCCATCTAATTCTGATCTAGTTGGTAACATGAAGTAACAGTCTCATAGAACTTGAAGTTTTACCTTGCATCATTTATTTACCGTGTGAAATGTTTTTCTATTTCTTACCTTCGAAAACAGAACGAGTCGAAAAATATTTTTAACTTGCATAATTAATGCTACCAATAAATAACATTTTGTTGAGCAGACATCTAGGTAGAAACAAATTTTTGCAATTTTCGAAAACCCAAAATTTAAAAGACTTGTATCGGGTTGCATAAAAATTGTATACAATAAATTAACTAACCTGGTTACTTTGACTGTGACATGAATGGCATTGGCAGAAACGGGATTCTCATTATTAGAGTTGCCCAGTTACCTTAATTCTTGATTTACTAATCAGGCAACTTTAATTGTGAGTGAGTAATATTTTCCTATATGTCGTTGATGTCACAGTCAAAGTTGCACGATTAGTTAATTATCGTTTAAAATCTATATGCAATCTGACATTACTATGATAAATTCACATTCAATGATAAATCAAGTTACTTAAAGTACAGCAGAACCAACAAATTATATTCCAGTAACTAAATACAAAAGTTAAAATTACAATTTTAAAAGGTTTTAATAATGGGAATGTTAAGAGATTTTTGGACTATAGACAAAGCCACTCTTAATGAAATTATCTAGTGTTTTATTGTTCTCGACACTGCAAAAAGATTTTATAAATATTTTTTGATAATGGTAAGTGGTTCAGTTTAATTTTTCTTTATAATATTAAGAATCTAAAGGTTGGAACAAATTTATTTTAAAATCAGTTTTTTTTTTCGAAAAAACGCTCAGATCCGTCATTTTTTTATTCCGTTGTGCTTTTTTTAAAGGTTATTTTAGGTATACAGTATACAGGGTAACCCAAAAACAAATTATGACAAATGATTTAATTTTTTTAAGTGGATATCCCATTTTTTTTTTATTCTGCATAAAATTCTAAACATATTTCAGGTAATATTCACACCTAACTTAAACTGTTAGTCAGAAAATCTATATTTGGATTGTAAACATATAAGTTTTGACTTATTACCTAAATCGTCAAGTTAAGTCATAATAACAGTGATGGTTAGGGTTGTGCAACAAAATCGATTATTCGATTAGAGATAATTTTTTTTATTGATTAATCGAGAAATCGAATAATCGATTATTAATCGAAAAAAAAATATTTTTCGATTAATCGATTATTGAGTAATCGTACAAAAAACGATTTTTCGATTAATCAAAAATCAAAATCGAAATCGAAAAAAAAATGATTTTTCGATTAATGGATTAAACTAAAAAAAATATTTTTCGATTAATCGATTAACTAGGTATTCGAAAAAAAATTACGATGTTTTGATTATTCAAAAAAAAAGGATTTTTCGATTAATCAATTGACCAAAAAAACTATTTTTCTATTATTCGAAAATATAGGTATGTTTTTGGATGATTGAAGTTGCTAGTTACTTATTATTGCTGTAAGTCTCTATATATTTATTAACAACCCTATTACCCTGAAAATCGGTTTAAAAAATGTTATAGCATATTATTGCAAGACGATCAATGAAATAATTTAAACAAAGTTTCAATATATGCGCCTTTCATAAAATTAATATTCTAAACGATCTAATATTTGAATCGACTTTTTGATTTATTTTAATTAAATCAATCGATTATTTTCGATTAATCGATTATTCTAGATTAATCGGAAATAATCGATTATTTTCGATTAATGGATTATTTTTACTTTTCGATTAATCGATTATTTTTATTAAATCGATTATTTTCGATTAATCAATTAATAGGAAATAATCGATTTTTTCAAATAATCAAAAATCGATTATCTTTTTCGGTAATCGCACAGCCCTAGTGATGGTTGGTATATTATGTTTTGATGTTTTAGGAGCCTACTATCGCTTGCAATTTATGCCATTTACTCAAAACCTATCGAATTTATTTCAGGATATATTTGTTTATTTAGAAATAATAAAATATTTTTTATACATTTGACTTCTATACTATTAACGATCGCCATGTTTAAATATTAAAAAAAAACAGGCGTTCGGCTGCTACTAAATGTGACCAGAAAAATTGAATTAATTAAGTATTAATTTCACATCACTGGAAAGGAAAAAGTTCAATCGTTGTTTATCTTGCCACATATTTTTAATTTAAAACTTTCATTGTTTTTAAAGTTCGCATATTTATACTAACACAACTAATAGAATATATTTGAAAAGGAATTCGTAAAATCTGTCTTATGAGAAATTCGGTGACAGCGGAGGGTTAAAACTATGTTTATTTTATATGCGGTGAATGACTCTTAAGTTAAAACGAAATTGCCTCGCAAACAGTTAATTTTTGGAACAGGACATGAGACATGAGATATGAAATATGTTTAGCATTTTATCCAAATTAAAAAAAAAACTAAAAATAAAGGTAATCTAAAAAAATTAAATGAGTTGCATTACTTGTTATTGAATCACCCTGTATTCATGAAATTACCTTCAAAAAAGCGCACCAAAAATAAGAAATTGAAAGGTGAAAGCGTTTTTTCTTGTTTAGTGCATCTAAACTTCAAAAAATGGAAGAAAACATTAAAAAATTCTAATTTTAAAACCAAACATTACCTTTTTATCTATAAAAACATTCGTTGTAATATCAAGAACAGATAGACAATAATTTCTTTCTACAACTAATAGAAAAATATATTTATAACCTGTTAACTTGGGTGAGAATTACGTTCTAAAACCCTATTATTCTAAGTACTTAGTTGTTTTTATGTAAATTGGTGGTAACAGGGAAGTTATGATCAAGATGAGTAATGAAAATTTACAGATGGATTGCGCAGCGACAGAGCATTCCTTGCAACTAAAGAAAAATCTCTTGCAGGTTTATTTGAAAAGAACATCCTGGTGCTAACGAACTAGATTTAATCGAAAATTATTAGTAGGAATAATATTTAAATCTTAGAAATTTCTGTTGATCATCAAATAAAAACCTACTTTTGATAACTAAAACACGTTAAAAAAATTTCCAAATATATATTTTTTAATTTTACATTTTTTTTTTATCCTTTTTTAAAACCGAAATAAAATTTGGTATCTTTATATAAGAGTCCACTACTTTTACTAATCAAATTTTCTTGCCCTTTAGTGTTGCATCAGTAATACCAAGTTGAGTATTTAAAAGTAACTGAATGTTAATATTCTATTAAATTGGTTTACAATTTTATAAACCTGGGAAAATTTGACTGAAGACGTTTAAATTAAAGCTTAAACTGAAATAATGAAAATCTATAGAAATCCAAAAAAATAAAATGTAACGATTTGTAAAAAAAATTTAGTCGTAATTTACAACAAAAAAAACCTACTAACTCAGTTTGGCTTTGTAACTTGGAAGAAATACCCTAAGGCCAGTTTTTGGAAAAATGATTAAAAGCGGGTATTAACATTTTAAGTTATGGTTTATTTTATAAAAAGTATTGATACAGGGTCCCAAATTATAAATATTACGATATCAATTATTTTTTTTTAAGAGCAACCCTATTATTTGTTTGAAGGTGGTAGACAATGAAGCAATCAAAAAAATTACATTATATGTTTGAGCTGTTGGTTTTGGACAAGAAGAGGCTTTCAGATATTGGGGATATTTATACTTGGTTTACTATACATATATGGGTATTTTGATTCATAAAAGCTGCTTCTTTGAATTTTCGTTTTCCCCAGTGCTCTTCCGTGTCCAAAATCTTGGCTTCTGACCACTGTATATTATGTTGGTTGGACCATGCATGTTCCGCTATACCTGATCTCGAAGTTTTACCTGTTTGAGTATGTTTCAGATCTTCTTTAACTCGTGCGGGAAGAGATCTTTTTGTTTCTACAAAGTACGATTCGCCACACTCGCAAGGGATTTGATAGATACAATTCTTGTGTTTTGTACGGGGGGGTTTTACTTTTGTAAGAAAGCTACTAAACGTATTTCCGGATTTGAAGGCTGTTTTGATATTATAGTTTTCGGTTATCCTTCTAATCTTTTCAGAAATCCCTTTGACATAAGGTATTGTAAGAAATGCTTGCTCCTCTTTCGTTTCTGTATTAGTTTTTACTTCGCGATTTTTAAGTCTTGAGATGGTATTAGTTACAAAGGTTTCAGGGTAACCATTATGTTTCAAATATTTTTTGATGATTGAAATTTCAATATGATCTTGTCCAAAACAAACAGCTCAAACTTCACACTGCAATAAGCACGTAGGCGGAGTCATCAAGCTTTATCGCACATGGATAATATTTAAGACAGTATTCTTAGAATTATAATTTAGTTTACACTTGAAAACGGTTAGAGATACTAACTAACCGAAACGTTGTGTTAAGTAACAAAATATACAATATGTTATACAAAATAAGTACCATTTTTCAAATTTTTATTTCTTATCATTTATTAAATATTAATGAAACAAAAATTAAGTTAATTGAAAATTAGAAAAACCTCCTATCAATCTTTAATACTTTTTCGTTAATAAATTCACAAAATGTCCATTCACTATATGACAATACCCTAAACGCAAGTAAAACTTGTTTTGAACATTTCTAATTACTTCGGGAGTCATTACCCTACACTCGTTTCTTGTTCATGCTCCTCAAGATTTGACATGGAATAAAAATTTGACATTTGGAATTTATGTAGATATAAATTTATATGCACTTTAAAAATGGTCAATAAAAAATTACGGTGGCCATGTTAATAAATATTTGGGACACAGTGTGTCAACAACTTAAAATGTTCATACCAGTGCTCAAACATTTTTCCAAAACCAAAAAAAAAATCTGCACTGATAGTTTACTGAATTTATTCCAAGTTACAAACTTGCACTGTACAGTGTGACCAGTAAAGTCCGCATCATATGGGATTTTTTTACTAATAGCTTTATTCGAAATTTGACTTTTGAATCAACGATCGATTGAGATGAAAATTAAGCAAAAAAATAGTAGTCGCGTGATTCGCATTATCTGTCAAATTTTAATTTTTTTCAAAAAGTAATTCAAAAGAGGGGTTATTTCTAAAAGTTTCAAAAAAAAGTTATTAGAAAAAGCTTTTTAAATGCAGTGTCCAGCTCACATGCAAATTTTAGCTGCATAAGATAATTTTGATTTTTACCCATATTTTGTAAATTGCACCACTTTTGCAAAATAAGACTCAACGCAACCTACATAAAACTTCTTAATTTTGACAAGGCTTTACTTCAGATACATTTTCTTTAAAGTAGCGCTATATTAAATGTGTGTTTTTCTACAAAATCAAAATTGGGCTATTAAAATTTGGTCGCATGTGATGCAAAGTTTATTTGTTTTTGACCCTCTATAAGGTAACGTCATAAAATAAGTATTTTTGAAAACGTAGTTTGTGTCTAAAAGTAATACACCTTAATATTAAGACAAAAAGAACCCAGTGTCATCAGTAAAGTGTTCATTAAGTGGAAAATAAATTTTAGTGGTGGGTGAAAAATAAAAATTATCTTATGCAGCTAAAATTTTGCATGTGGGCTAGAAACTGCATTAAAAAAACTTTTTCCATTACCTTTTTTCGACACTTTTAGAAAGAACCCCCCTGTTGAATTATTTTTTGGAATAAATTAAAAGTTGACAGATAATGCGAATCACGTGACTATTATTTTTTTGCTTAATTTTCATTCCGATCGAAGCAGAACTTTATGCCAAAGTCAAATTTCGAATAAAGCTATTAATAAAAAAAAATCCCATATTATGCGGACTATAATACGGGTCACACTGTATACAAATGTCTGACAAAAGAAAAGTTGCATGTGAGTAAATACATGTAAAGTATTCACGAAGCAACTTTAAAGAACTAAACGTGACAGACTGGCCAAGTCCACGTGGACTTCTGATGAAGAGCTCTCAAAAATAATTCTGATTTTTATTTCAATGCAAAGGCCTAGTAAATTAACCGTATCCTAATTTACTTGGTATTTTGATTGACTTCGTATAGAATATACCAGTCGTTGTGTAATCAATAAATACGGGAAAATGCACACACATACAGTGTGTTGCACCATTACGCAACAACGGAAAGGTAAAGTCGCCACAGTGAATCTTTTCCCGTGCGTCATCAATCAACGATCAGGACTCAACGTGGTTAATAACTCTGCATCCTTATTTATTACAGTAACAAGTTTGAATAAAAGCATAAAAGAACGTCTCCAAGATTCCGCAATAATATAACGTGCTAGACAAGAATAAAGCTATAAACGTCAATTAATTACTTTTTTTATTGGTTTAGTTGACTACCGTTGTATTTTAGAACGTCATTGTCAACCTTATTTTGATCTGCCAATCTAATTCGTATTTTGTAAATCTGTGCGCCTTAAAGCTGTTCCTTTTTCTAAAAATAGTTCTTTTTAGAGCTAATTATACCAACCATCTGTTTTGGCGGTAAGTATTTATGGATTTTTATAATACCCAATTTATTTATTTTAAATATTCTAACCGTGAAAGTTCTTTGAAAAGTTTACGGCAGTGGCTAAATTCCCTTAAATGAAAGGATGTCAAAAATTTGACTTTTGCAATTTTAATAGTCAATAAAACACCAAACTTTTCTAGATTTTAAGCTTTAAAAATAGTATTAAATGTATTAACATTTGTTTGTCAATTTCTTTTTAATAGAGAATGCCGGGCAAAACTTAAAATAAATAATAATTTTTCGGGATATTATGTAGGTACGTCAAACGGTAGGCAGGCACGTCCATTTTATGAACTTAGACTTACTTTTGACTTTTTTCGTCTCGTAATTTTGATTTGATTCATACGATTTTGATGACGTGAAAGTTATGACGCACGGGAAAAGAACCACTGTGGCGACTTTAAGGACCCGCGCTTCAGCAATGAAATTCGACAACCACAGATTCTACTAATTGGCAAATTTATCTCCAAAGATCAGAAGCCCATAAGCCACGCAAGACAAGTTAATCTTTGACTAAATACTACAAAAATTAAAAACACCAAATTTTATTTAATCTTATCTGCAGTATGACCAGTAAAGTCCGCATCATATGGGATTTTTTTTTATTAATAGCTTTATTCGAAATTTAACTTTGGCATCAAGTTCTGCTTCGATCGAGATGAAAATTAAGCAAAAAAATAGTAGTCACGTGGTTCGCATTATCTGTCAAATTTCAATTTTTTCCAAAAAATAATTGAAAAGTGGGGTTATTTCTAAAAATATCGAAAAATGTTATGAAAAAAAGTTTTTTTAAATGCAATTTCTAGTCCACGTGCAGAATTTTAGCTGCATAAGATAATTTTGATTTTTTACCCATATTCTGTAAATTGCGCCACTTTTGCAAAATAAGACTCAACGCAACCTACATAAAACTTCTTAGTTTTGAAAATGCTTTATTTCAGATACATTTGTTTAAAGTAGCGCCATATTAAATGTGTGTTTTTCTACAAAATCAAAATTGTGCTATTAGAATTTGGTCGCATGTGATGCAAAGTTTATTTGTTTTTGACCCTGTATAAGGTAACTGCATAAAATAAGTATTTTTAAAAACGTAGTTTGTGTCTGAAAGTAATACACCTTAACATTAAGACAAAAAAGAACACAGTTTTATCAGTAAATTGTTCATTAAGTGGAAAATAAATTTTAGTGGTTGGTAAAAAATCAAAATTATCTTATGCAGGTGAAATTTTGCATGTGGGCTAGAAACTGCATTTAAAAAACTTTTTCTAATAACTTTTTTTGATATTTTCAGAAATAATCCCACTTTTGAATTATTTTTTGGAAAAAAATAAAATTTGACAGATAATGCAAATTACGTGACTATTATTTTTTTGCTTAATTTTTATCTCAATCAAAGCAGAACTTGATGCCAAAGTCAAATTTCAAATAAAGCTAAGCATTAATAAAAAAAAATCCCATATGATGCGGACTTTACTGGTCACACTGAATTATATATAGGTAATTAAATTTATTTTTAGGTTAGATAAAATCACAATAGATTTATTCTATTGTGCTTGTACCTATATGTAGTACACTAAAGTAAAAGCACACCAAATTTTATTATATCTTATCCATATCTATATTATCGATAGCCCAAAATGTGACGAAACACCTCCAGAATATTGGGCAGTGTGTAGTATGTATGCTGGCGAACGATACAAGATGACCGTTGAGCGTTAACCAATGAAAAAATGTTTTTAATTTATGTTCCTTATATACTAGGGGGCGTTGCAGTCAATGTCACATTTACCATCGGCGGACGCTCTCTAGCAGGAAAATGTTTTCATCGCTCTACAATCAACGTTCATCGCTCACCGTTCTTCAGTATACACACGATCTACGAGAAACTTTCTTAATATATCTCGTGTTGAAAAATTTAGGTTTTCTGCAAGAATTTTAAAATCTTTAATATTAAATCGATAAAATCTGTTTAAATCACCTTAGTGACTTCGGAATTGAATACCTACGCGAAACCTGCAAGGAATATAAATAAACGACATACCATAAAAAGCATGAGTAACAAGTAACACACAAAGAACAATACATAAAGTTTTGGACGAACAAACAGAAAGGTTGATTTAGGCAGGGTTTACATACTGTATACGTTTCAGTTAAGAATATGCAAATACCTATATTACAGAACAATATTATGGACAATAGAAGCAGAATGTTAAACGCAATAAAAATTTTTACAAAATTAATAATAGATTTATATTTACAATTTTCTTATACAGGGTTAGTTGAAATAACCGGAACGGCTAATTTTCTTCAAAACTACCGAGGCTAAATCAATGAATTTTGGTACAGGTGGATAACTTAAAAAATTTAATTAAAAATTGACAATTGCGACGTTGCCAGATTTTTAGTTTTTTCTGTAACTCAAGGAATGTTTTTTTTTCAAATTTAATGTAACACCACTCTTTTTTTATTGAATTCGATTCCTCCCATCAACATTACCATTTCCTGATAGTATCAAATTTTTATCTTAAATAGTTCTATGGGAAAAAAAGTTAATTAGTTACAACTCTAACTCTTAAAAAATCCAATCTATTTTCATTTAAAAACGTTTCAAATAATATGAAAAGGAAGGTTGGTAGACATAATGTACCTAATAGTATCGATAACGATAATAACACCCAACAACTATTAACAATAACATAGCTAGTAAAAATTACCTACATATCGGTTTTATATTCAAATTAATGTAGTGTACTAGAATATGTAAGTAATTTTTACTAGCTATGTTATTGTTAGCAGTTGTTTGTTGTTATTATCGTTATCGATACTATTAGGTACATAATGTCTACCAACCTTCTTTTTTACATTATTTGAAACGTTTTTAAATGGAAATAGATTGGATTTTTTTAGAGTTAGAGTTGTAACTAATTAACTTTTTTTCCCATAGAACTATTTGACGGAAAAATTTGATACTATCAGGAAATGGTAATGTTGATGGGAGGAATCGATTTCAATAAAAAAAAGAGTAGTGTTACATTTGAAAAAAAAAACATTCCTCGAGTTACAGAAAAAACTAAAAATCTGGCAATGCCGCAATTATCAATTTTCAATTCAATTTTTTAAGTTATCCACCTGTACCAAAACTCATTGATTTAGTCTTGGTAGTTTTGAAGAAAATTAGCCGTTCCGGTTATTTTAACTAACCCTCTATAATAGATACAGTATAAAAAAGGCATTAATTATGACCTACAAATTCTAATTTATTTAAGTATAAAAAAGTAAGTGGGTAGTTGAAATTTTTGCAAAGAAATACTGCTTGTTAACCCGTAAGTAAATAAATACTATTAAACTACTAAATAATCTTAATTACACTTTTTGTATAATTTGTTTTCTCTATTTAACTTAACGGATTAGAAAAAAGGCCATAATTTAATGAAATTCTGGTATTTACTATTTAATAAAATTCTTGCCTCTGAGTCTTTTACTAAATATAGTGCTCGGTAATATAAAATACTTTAAACAAAAAAAAACTGAAAATATGTAGTATTACAGAAAATCTAGCTAGGACCAGAAAATATATTTTTATTCTACATAATTAACTCGTAAAATAACTGTATCAAACGACTTGCAAATTTTCTGATCCGTTAGCAGGATTTAAACGAAAATAATGTAACAGGCGGTACATGGAATAACGGACAAACAGACAGAGAACGAACATGGGAGAATGCTGCGACTTACCGCGGTGTAAAGGAGTTCCAGAACTCGCTACGGGTTGCAGCAGCGACACAGGGAACACAAGAGACAGGACAGTTACTAACCACACGGTAATACAACAGACAGCATGCACGCTCATTATTATTATTATTATGACCCACGTATACTTTAAATTGACTTTAATTGAGTGTAAATGGTTATGTTGGCAATTAAAAATATCAACTAGTTCAAACATTTAAATCAGTTATTCCACCAGGCATTTGCAGCTTTTAAAGAAACTATTACTTATTCTTCTGTCACTTTGGTAATGCTTGAATGGGCAATATCTTTTGGAATAAAGTACACAGATAAACCATAAACATCCCTGGGCACCACCGGCGTAGCTAGGGGGGGGGCATCGGGGCATTTGCCCCCCCCCAAGAGCCATGAAAAAAAGTAATTATCAACAATATTTTAAAAACAATATTTAAATTAAATTTTTTTGCCCTTTTAAATTTAACGTAGGTAGGCTTACTTTGAGAAACAACGCGTCTGTTTTGGTCATCACATCCCCGTCGTCTTGTTTTATGTGACATTCGCGGATCTGGTGTCTGGTGGTGTAAATTTCCTTTTCTCTCTTTTATTTACGTAAATAAGACAAAGTAAGATATAAACATCGTAGGAAAACCTAGGTAATTACGTTTGGTTGTGGTTTGTTTGTAGGACTTCTAGATTATTTCAGTTGCGGATTGTACTTAGGCGATTACGTAACAATTATAGATAATAGAAAAATTTTGCAAAATTTGGGCGTGGTCCAAAATTTTTTTCGCCTGCGGCGCTTTCGCCTACGGCGGGCTTTACGCCTCTTTGCAACTATATGCCCCCCCCAAGACAATATCCTAGCTACGCCACTGCTGGGCACTGTAAACTTTTTTCTTTTTTAGGATTCTACTGATTGTCATAATCTACATAAACTGAAGAGACAGAAAACAGGAGTAAAGTCAAAATTGTCATCATCAAGTAAACGATACACGTTACACCTAGTATAGGGACCGATATTTTGCGTTTTTTAAAACCTGAGTATTGTTAAAAAATATAAATTGCAACTTTTTAACCTTTATTACCTCTCTAACGTGTTAATTGTTATCATGATATCTGTCAAAGTATTGTCATTATCTTATTTGTTTTAAAAATGCCTCATTTAAGTATTATTGAAAAAGCAAGAATAATATGTTTAGTAGAAATAGGGTGGTTTTATGGAAAAATAGCTGATCATTTTAGAGTACCTTAAAGTAAGTACTGTTCAAGGAATTGTAAAAAAATGGCACTATCATCAAACACTTGAAAGGTCTGTGGGGTCTGGTTTAAATAATAGAAAATCATCAAATGAAGAAGACCGAAATTTGGTGGAGTAGGTATTTAAGGCAAAATCCATTTGAAACTGCAGTATCCGCTATGCACATAACAGGATTCCCTGCTTCATCTTGAACTGCGCAACGCCGAGTAAGACAATGTTCCGAATTAAGAAATCGAGCAGATGCATCCAAACCGTTTTTAAAAAACAAAGAATTGGATTTGCTAAGCAATATTTACCAGAAAATGATTTTTTTGGCAAAATGTTATCTTTTCCGATGAGAAAACTTTTCAGTCTACATAATGGAAGGATTCGAGTATATTATAGACCACCAAATTCCCGATATGATGAGAAGCATACTCAAAAAAAAAAAGCAAACCAGTGGACGTTTCTCCGTTAATGTGTGGGCATGAATAATTGTTTACGGTGAAGGTGTATAAAAGTAACTTGCCACGGTAGTACTGTCTTTATACTACTTGTTTCCAGTATTAAATTGGTAATATTTCGAAAAATGGTTCAATATAGGCAACCTTACATTATGAATATTGCTTCTAAAAAAGAGTTTGAAAAAGTTGCCTAATTTAGTAGTGTACTTTTTGAATTAGGAGGTTTCAATTATCGACCGCCAGGGTACGTGCTAATTCATTATCGAAGCACTAGATATAAAAAATTTAACGTCCTTAAATAATCAAATTTAAAAAGAACCATAAGGGCTGATTGTTGCTTTTTGCATTAAATAACGCCCCCGGAAAAGCCAAAATATTGTATAACCCTGGAATAAGTGCACAATAACGATACCGTTTTGTCCCTATTAGGGACCAGGTGCGTGGCCACCATTAATTTGTCTTCGCTATCAACTTTTGTTTACCTTTCTAGTAAATTGCGTTTTAAATGGCGCCACGTTATATACCGGGTGGCCTAATGAGAACGACCCTCGGCCGTATCATAGAGACCGTTAACTTTACAGCTTTAGGAAAAAATATTGTTAGTAAATTAAAAGCGAATATTGTGGCATATCGAACAAGTGTGCAACTGTTTTTTATATTGGAATACACAGGGATCCAAGCACAATGGATACCCTGGGGCGGGTAGACCACGATGGCAGTTTCATCCTTGTTAGGACTCTACCGGCAGCCATAACCCAAGCAATTCCGACAACAAAGGTGCGATGTATTAAAATCCTTTTTGCAAAAGCAAAGCGGCCATTAATACTCCGTAGCGCCATCCCAGCGGAATTAATTCCAATATAAAAGGCAGTAACCCTGGTAATAATCGAAAGGTAGACAACTAAATAAACCACGAAGTGCATCACAATCCAGTATAAGGAACGCTATTTCAGTTTTCACCGAAAACATCTGCCATTTTGCAGACCAGAAAACAGATTAACGCCGGCACCCATGAGAATCCACGTAATCCGTTTAAGTTTTGAGCCATAAAAATGGTTACACACAATCTCCACCCGTCCCAGGGTATCCATTGTGCTTGGATCCCTGGGTATTCCAATATAAAAAAACAGATCGCGGACACTATATTATCTTCTAAACATTGTTAGTAAATACTGCCAAGAGAAATCGCTGGAAATTATTTCCAAGTTTGTTAGAAGATCGTTAGTAGGCGTCGTACATGGTCAAAGAAAAAAATAGGATGCTGTCTTTATATTGCCCAATTTAGAGGTACTGAAAAAAATTACTTTTGGTTCTTAGAGCGTGATGAATCATTTCATTTTTCTTTTCTTTATCTTTTAAAATTAATGATTGGGAGAATGTCAATGTTTGCTTCATATAACAACTGGTAACTTCGTCTGGGTTAAACGGATTTCAACAAACTTGGTCTAATTCGATGAAGCTGTTCCATCTCAATCCATTGCGCTTGGGATGATTTTTAAGTAAAACTTACTTTTCCCGCTAGAGAGCGATTTTTCAAGTATTAACAAATAAAGTGTTTTTTTTTTAATTAAATGAAATTACACATTAATTTTAATTTTTTGATAAAAAATATTGCGAATTAAAACTCTAAACGTCAGTCAACGATGGCATTTCCTAAATATTCAAATTACCCCACAATCAAATCAAATAATGCCTCCTTGATTGGTGATACGCATTGTGAATATTTTTCAATATAAATACCGACTTTCCTAATATCCTCGACGAAATAATAACATCAGAAAATTTTTTATTTAACATAATATCATTTTAATACAAAATTCTGATTTTTTTTTTGCAAAGCCTCTTTATATTTTAAAAGCATTTTCTTTTTGCGTGGTAGTATAATAACTTTTTATTTACTTTTTTACTTCAAATCAGCAATTTATCACGCTGAT
Organism: Polydrusus pterygomalis; assembly: GCA_963969555.1. Classification (NCBI taxonomy): domain Eukaryota; kingdom Metazoa; phylum Arthropoda; class Insecta; order Coleoptera; family Curculionidae; genus Polydrusus; species Polydrusus pterygomalis. The sequence goes on from OZ018379.1 coordinate 39,917,362, forward strand.
GCTAAAGTAGAATATTAACACATTGGATACTGAGTTAGCAGATACGAGTAATAGATAAAATAAGCTAATTGTAATCAGTATTCTAATAATAATCAAAGTCGATCGCCTATGCAGGCTTAGCTATATTTCTAAATTTTGTTGTTAATATCTTTAATTTGAAGAAATAGTCGATACTTAAAGTGGAGTTGAAAGTATGAAAAGCAAAGAAAAACACAAAGTCTTCCTCCACAAAATTTAATAGAATAAAAAAAATTTAGTTTAAAGGTCTCTACATGTTTCGAACGTAGAAACGTTCATCATCAGGAGACAGAAAAATTTATTTTATGCTCATGGTGTTAGCAAAAGAGAAAATTAGAACCTGAATGGAGCTTTTATGAACTTAAAAAATTGAAGCGTAGAAGAAACATGATATGAAGAAAATTGATAATGGTTAAACCATACTAAATATTTGAAAACGTTATTAAAGGGGGTCTAAACCAACCAAATAAAATTGGGGAAGAAGAAAAACCCTTTCTAAGAAGGTGTCGAAGAGTCTGTAAGACATTATGAGGATAAAATTGTAGTATCACAATAATATTACGTGGTAAAAAGCGTTTAATCCTCAGTATCCCAAAAACGCTTTTTACCACGTAATATTATTGTGATACTACAATTTTATCCTCATAATGTCTTACAGACTCTTCGACACCTTCTTAGAAAGGGTTTTTCTTCTTCCCCAATTTTATTTGGTTGGTTTAGACCCCCTTTAATAACGTTTTCAAATATTTAGTATGGTTTAACCATTATCAATTTTCTTCATATCATGTTTCTTCTACGCTTCAATTTTTTAAGTTCATAAAAGCTCCATTCAGGTTCTAATTTTCTCTTTTGCTAACACCATGAGCATAAAATAAATTTTTCTGTCTCCTGATGATGAACGTTTCTACGTTCGAAACATGTAGAGACCTTTAAACTAAGAATTTTTTATTTTATTAAATTTTTTGGAGGAAGACTTTGTATTTTTCTTTCCTTTTCGTTTATATCTTTGGCTATAAATATATTAGAAAGCTACGGTTTTGGCCGATAATTAGAGCTTTTAATTATCTATACTTTTATCGAAAAATAAATGTTTTTATTTCAAAAATCGCCTTCTAATGGAAAAAGTACGCTTTATGTAAAAATACGCCACAGCACAATAGATAAAGAAAGCAGAACTTTATTGATTAAAACCAAGTTTACTAAAACCCGTTCAGTCCAGACAAAGTAACCAGTTTTTATATGAATAAAACTTTGACATTCCTCCACCAGTCCACCATTTTATTTTAAAAGATAGAGTAAAATATTTAAAACAAAAATATACCATAGAAATAATTAAACCTAAGGATCAAAAATAAATGTTTTCAGTTGTTTTAATTAAACAACGAAAAGACAAAAATCCTATTTTCGTATTAGTTTATATCTGTTAAGCTCCCTAGCAGTCATCACACAAACTTGAGAATAATTTCTAGCGATTTCACTTAGTAATATTTACGATATTCTTTCCCGAAAGCTGTGATACAGCCCTCTTAATATGGCCACCCTGTAGAGTACTTATTTTAATCTACAATTACGTGACAAAGATGCTAATTTCCTCTCTCTAAAGTTGCTTTTGGACTTGGCAGTCTATAATCTTGGATAAGACGAAGTCCGCCATTGGCAATCTGTCCCAAGGATGTCTATGGTTTTTTCTTCCCTGTGCGCTTTAATTAAAAAGGTAGTAAAGTATTTTTCACAATAAATGGTTGACTCCGTTTAACTATCTGGGACGTTTTGCAAGAACTCGACCATATAAATGCAAATAAACTGTCGGTCAGGGTCGGATTATAATTTGTAATTATAACAGGTAATATTTAATGATCTTGTGCTTGCGATAACATCTTTCATTCTTTGTGTTTCTTATTTAGGATATTTTATGTCATTAAATAATAGATTATTAATAACGAATTAAATATCTAAAGTCCTACCCTGTAGTGTATTTGCTTGTTAATTGTGTATAACAATAGGATGAAACCGGTAGTTTTATTGCAGTCAAGTCGATACCATTTAGGGTGCAAAATACTTTACCTACATGCCCGCTGGGCATTTTAATTTTTAAACTTTTTGATTAACCAAAGTTAATTCTTTGTATTTTAGTTATGAATTTTGAAAAAATTACAATTACAACTACATGTCAAAGGAAATAAACTGTTTATGTTAACTTATACTTTAAAATTTATTAGTTTCCTTAAAAGTCATGCGCGTGGTGGTGAAACACATAAAATTTGCTTGTTTTATTACTTCAAATGAAAATAATTTAAAATTAGAAATATTTTAAAAAAAGACAGAAATAATGACAGGTACTATTAGTTCCTGGTTCTAATTTGGCTTTAGATCAAGAACGTGCATGGCCCATATATATTACAAGATCATTTAAATCGTCAATTATTCAACATTAACTATATCTACTATAAATTCAGAAATATCTTCACTCACATAAGTGGATAACAAAAAGTAGATAACTTCACTTTAGAAGGCGGCACTATAAACAAGGCAAACGCATGTGTGTCAAATACAGTACCGCTGTCCAAATGTGGGGGTGGTATATTATACCTCACCGAAATTATTTTTGAATTTATATGTCGGATTGCACAAAGATTTTAAACAATAATTATCTAACCAGCAACTTTGTGACATAAATTACATTGGCAGAAATATTTTCTCAGGAAGAGTGGCCCGATAAGCTTAATTCTGGATATACTAATTAGGTAGCTTTGATTGTTACTAAATTATGTATAACAATGTCATTTATGTTTTAGTCAAAGTTTCATGGTTAGTTAGTTATTGTTAAAAACATTTATGCAACCGAACAATACTGTAGTAAACAAATGGTGATTGCAAAAAGGTAAAAGGTAAGAACAATCTAAATCCAAAAATACCTTAAGCCTACTTTACCAGTTTAAATATTATCCTATTTTAAACCGTCGCGTCGATGAAATCTTTAAGATTAGTTAAAAATCTTAACCTAGAAATAAAATTTTCAAACAACACCTATATACCAGTTTTTAAATTATATATACATCTGAATAATATTATTTTTCGTTAATAAGTATTTAAACTAAATTTTGAAATTACTGAATGAATATCAAAAGCTAAGTGTAACTAATAAAAATGAGAATAAAAATTTAATTTAGAATATGTTTATAAAAATGTACTATGTTAAATTAAAAATCCCTCTTCAATGGTGGGATATTATGAAAAAGTCTACAATAGTAATTCTGCAAATCGTTATATACTTTAGTTTGGTTAATACAATAAATATTAATAATTGAACCTATGCCATAAAAGGGTAGGTATACAAACATCCCAAATAAACAAAAGCTTTATTGTTAATAAAAATATGCGGTGAATTAATACAAAACGAAGCTAAAACAATAGCTACCCCTGCAGCGAAGGCAATTGGTCACGGGTATTGTCCGAGTATTCGCGATAGCACAAGGAATTTTCCTAAATAATATGTTATTTAGTACCTTTATTTTAGATAAGATTTTGATGGCAAGCGTATCTTTTAGGAATTCAATTATTTATTAGGTGCTGCAAAAAGCTGAAACAGGTACGTATTTATTCACATTTGTCTCTTCATATTTAGATACCGTGCGAGCAAAAATTATTTGCATCAAAGAGGGCCTTGCATCTAAGGACGTAATGCTTAGCCGTAGAGCTTAAAATTGGTGTCAGTAACTACCTGAATTAACAATCAATCAGGTATTCTGTCATCCCTGACAGTCGTTACTAGTAATTTGATTCATCGCTAATTTTTCCAATTTCTTGAACAATTCACACATGGGCTTTACGGAACAGCACAAAACATTCATGGTCGAAGCGTATTTTCGAAAGGGGGGTTAGAGTAAATGCTGAGTGGCAATACAACAGGGATTGTGCATGGACGATGTTCAAGAAAATTTCATAAATTTATTTTCAACCAATTAGAAGGCTCCTTTTTGTTTAAGTTGCTTATTGCAACGGGAGACTATCGCGATAGTCTATAGCCTATTAATCTAATAAAATTAATAAGTGATACTTTTTCTTATGTACGACTTAATTTTAAAACAAATGTCAAGTAATTTCGAAGTGACAGGTGAGACAATCCAATGTCTTTATAGTTTTAAATTCAAATATAACTTTAAAAAACATATTTCCGATGAGTTTAATTTAATATGACGCACTGTATTTTTAAAATAGAAGTTGATTTTACTTGTTAGTAACTAAGGTTTATTACTAAAATTTCAGGAACATTAAAAGAAACTCCAATTTATGAAATTTTCTTACCGAATCTCCCACGCAGCAGAATTAATTCCCGATAATTTTTTTCTCGGTTTCACTCATGTTTTTGTTGATAAAAAATTTCCCTCGTCTTCGACTCGGAACCATGAGTGAAACCGAGAAAAAAATTATCGGGAATTAATTCTGCTGCTAGGGAGATTATGAGTGAACATTTTCCTAACGTCGCTTTTATTGCTAGGGATTTTTATCATTGCCTGAAAAGAACAGGGAAACAGGTTCTATATAACACAAAATAGGAGCAGGAAGACCATCTGTAAGAACAGAAGAACGAGAGACGTATGAATTTATGCTTGGAGCATGGCGGTGGTCAATTTCAGCAATTTATGTAATTAATTTTTCTTTTTCTTTCTGTATATTCGTTCTTTGTTAATTTTGTAAACAACAAAAATAAATATGTATTTGTCTACATATTTTATTACTCATTAGTTTGGCATATTATCATGTCATAATATGAATTTGAGAAAATTTTAACCTAGATTTGGTTAGATCTATCGTCCCTATATCATTGTGATCTAAACCAAGCCCTACGTTTTTTAATCCAAGCCCTCTTTAATGTAAATAATTTTTGCTCCCACGGTAGGAATGCCGATTCTTATTTAAGAAGCATCGAGCAGCGCCTCTAAGTGCTTAGCCTTGTACTGAAGCTCGGCGATCGTGTTATGTACGGTGGCGTGGTGAAGTAGCCAAACTTAATTTCAATTAAATCGTATTAAATCAAATCATGTCATCAAATAATTTTTTAAAAATTTATTCCTTGTAATCAATCTCTAAAGAAATAACTGTAAGAGTAGGAAGTACCAGGAAAAATGATGAATGAATGATCCTACCGAAGCAATTTTATTATTACAGCTGACCATTTGGATTAATTAAGAACGATGAAAATCACTCGAATGGGAAATAAACCTATTGGGTCTAGATCTATTTAAAGATACAAATCTATTTTAATCAGACTCGGAGAATACGCCATAAGGGCTGCAGTTGAAGAAGTTTAAGACACACCTGACCCCCGTTGTAAACCAACCAAGCACCTAATCAAAGCGCTACAGCACACGAAATTACTTGCAAATAATGGTAAGCAACGTTTTGCTACTACTGTGAGGCACTGCTCCATTTGCTTAGGTAGAAATAACAATAGAATGTAACAAAAATTACCATATTGCAGCCGTTTTATAATGTATTATTTGTGTATTAAATTTTTATCTGGATAAAAAACGAATATACTAATATACTCCGCCCATGAAAACATATGTTTGCTAATTCTGAAGAGTGTTCTTGCCCTCTCTTCTAGCCTTTAACCTAAGTGCTGTCCTAAATACTCTAAACTGCAAACAATTGAAACAACTTACAGCGGAGTACCTTAGTGACTTGGGAAACCTAATATTATGTCTAATATCTTGTGGGTTACTGGCCATTCAACAAGCCAAATAAAACTGCAACACTTGCCAGATAAGGGACGGCTCAATAACTCAACGGCTCAGAACTTGTTCATGTGACTACGGTAAAAAATATATAGATGGATAAAACTACAACAAACTCGATGGTCAAACTCCTGGTCATATACAATAATAGGAAACCCCCAGCTGCAATTGTACTTCTTAAGCGCCCAAAGATAAAACAAGTGACTATCCTATAGGCCACTATCACTTAAGAAAACTCCTATAAAAAATGGAAATTTACAATGGACCAATTGAATATATAAGAAAAGAATACCACCTTACATATTATATATAGCTGCGAAGTACTAGCCTGTACAAGATTCTAACTATTTGAACTATTTCAGCGCTTTGAAAGGCTTCCATACGACGAAGAAAACTATTAGAGCTAATTAGAGATACAAATCCATTTTAACAAGACAATCGTGGAGCCAAGTGTGCTTCCATCGTCTTGCCTTCAATCTAAGATAAGTTGAGGAATGAAGTAGTTGACATTTTGGACGGCCTAAAATTATCTTTCAAAGAGATTCATAGGTATCTCCTTTCGATGGGTGTGTTGCTAGCCAATCAGTAGCAAATGTTTTTAAGAACACAACAATTAAAAAGTCCTAACAGCAGTACGCATTTATTGGAATAGTTTCAATACTCTTATTGCTGTTATATCTATCATATTATATGTTTGTACCCTAATATATTTAGTTGATTTATTAATTATTATGATTTACGAAATTAATTATAAACAGAATTACTTTTAGAGTAATGTAGAAACTATTAAGAAGGTAATTCAGTGCAAGTAAAATTTTTTTTTTTAAATATAGTTATTTAACATTTGACATAAGTCAAAATGTTAAAGTTAATCAATTTTAAGTAACTAGGTAAAATAATGGCTCATCTTCTGATCTATTGTAATTTAGGGCTATATTTTCGCGTTTATACCATTATTGATCATCTTTAGTGCATAGTTTATTAAAAACATGCATATTATAAGGTATCAACGATTTGCTTCAAGTGAAAACACACAAATATTAGATTTGAATTGAATCCATTAATCATTGTCTTAATTTTGTTTGTAAAATTGTTATCCACACTAGCCACAGTATGTTGCGTTTGTATTTACTGGCCAGATGTGTTCCCAAATATTATCATGAATATGGATTTTCATCAGATTACCCACAATGACCGAAATGAAAATATATAGGCAACCATAAATCAATATACGTTATACGATAAGAAGATATGACTAAATTTTTAATACTAGTAGTAGTAGATATATAACCGGAATGACCCCTTTAAAGAGCAGCAATAGGTAAAGAAAATAACTCATATATGCTAAAAATTTTATCCGCGAGTTGTATAGTGAGGTATATAGTTTAATTTATTTAAGTTAATTTATCTTTACGGCTATAACTTAATTTCTTATGTAACGTTTCCCAAATACAGATCTTCAATGAAATCTAACACAATATTATGATTAGTTTGTATTAATTCCTGCAAACAGATAAAATAAATTGCAAGGTCACCGTCCAGGGAAATAATGTTGTAGTTTTTGCTTAAATGGGTTATAAGGTTTAACTTAATACCCGCATTTACAAAGAAAAGTTTCTTTAGGCTACCTAACAAATTACATTTAAGAACAACTCCCAGAGTGATTTAGGAGAAGAGTTTTTTAAAAAAAGTTTGAATTAATTCTACCTTTTACCCTTTGCATTTCCAGTTGATCTTACTGAACCAGAATAAAATAAATATATTTTAACATCAACACTTTTTTGACGATTTAAATAGGTTTTCAGTTCCAGATTACTATCGCACTTTCATTTATTCGTTCAGTCAACCGATTAATGACGAGACAATATATGACGGACACATAATTAAAATAAAAATCAAAAATAAACCAAACTATTATCTACAGACAAATGACAGACACAAGTTAATGCAAATATGGTTTTAGTCTACGGCAAATAAACACAAATAAAAGCTTTTTAATTACCCGTTTATATCGAAACCTGAAGTAGAAAACAACTTTTCAATAAATATATTACCCTTGGATACAAGGACACAATATTGTAACTTAAATTATTATAATACAAGGTATAAAAAACAAAAATATTATAATTGTAATTATAGGCGATGTCTAACCCGTAACTGATAATTTTTGTAATTATTGTAAAAAGTGAAAAACACAGTAATATTTTATTATTAAATTTCAAAATTTAGTATTTTTCACCAGTACAATTGACTACACTATTATTATTGGTAATATTTTAATTGGTACAATAATATAATTATCCCCTCCAGGCATAAATTGTTGCTTAACCTTAAATTAAATAATTTTTAAAAGCGGCTATAGGCCCAGAAATATTGATTCTTTAAAATTCTGTTTTATACAAAATATTCAAAATTTATTGAAATACCTATTATTGTGGTTGAAAATAATGTTTATATTTGTTAATAAATTTATATGCAATTCCGCAATGTGGTTAGCGTCTAGATTAACAAAATTATTTGGTTTATGTTAGTGATTAATGGAATTTTCATAAAACTAATAATTTCAGCAGTAGTAATTTTCTAATATGTCTGTTTATTATTAAATATTTGGGCACATCCTGGCGTTTATTGTAACAAATGAGTTATATGAACATTAATTACCAATAAATCTATAAATATATTTAGGACACTGAGGCCAGCAAATATGTTTATAATAGGATAACGAAATAGTAGTGTTACTTCAATAGATCTCAGTAGCCATGGGAAACAAATGAATATAATGTTAGTTAATGATATTAGGAATCAAAAACTGGGTGTTCGTTGGTCAGGATAATTCTTCCTGTATACTCTTTCGGCCAAAACACAATTTTTTATCTGCGTCGCCCAAAACATAAATCATATTTTACGGAAGTTGTCCATTATCTCAGAGTGGAGCTGTTGAGATATGGGGAAAAAAACTCACAATCATCTCCACAAATATATTATAAGTCAGTTTATTGGGGTGTATATATTTCGGTACTAGAAAGTACCATCATCAGCACCGAAGGGCCTAAGTGCCACTTAAAAATATATTAAAATAATGAAAAGGACAAGAACATTTCCTTTCGAACACTAATTTTATTACCTTTTTCTAATTTTTTAATATTTTTTAACTTTGTCTTCGTCCAAGTATACAAAATGTTCTTGTCCTTTTCATTATTTTAATATATTTTTTTTACATTCTCTCATGTAAGGGGCACTTGGGCCCTTCGGTGCTGATGATGGTACTTTCTAGTACCGTAATATGTTTGTGTTTCGTAACGAATTATATACAAGATTTTTTTTTAGCGGAGAATTTGATAATTTAGGTAAGCTTTTATTAGTATTTTTAAACATTTTGAAAAGTAGGCAGGCAATCTGTTTCTAAGGCATTGTTTATGCATTATTTAATGTCAAGTGTGTTGTCAAGTTCGAACGTCGCGTTTTGCCTTTTTTCCCGCAAAGTTTTTCAAAAAAATTATTTCAAATGAGTGGTCTTTGGATATTGAACAAGGTGCTGAAGCTGCGCTATCTACGTTAGTACTCGAAAAATCGAAACATTTATACGAAAAAACCTACGACAACTTTGAAACCTGGGCCAAAGAAAAACATATTGAGAACTTTACAGAAAAGGTATTACTAGCCTATTTCCTCAAGCTATCCACCACCTTAAGGCCGTCAACTTTGTGGAGCAAATATTCGATGCTCCGCACCATGATTTATCTGAACAAAAACATAGATATTTGCAAATTTACAAACCTTATTGCATTTTTAAAAAGGAAAGCTACCGGATATCAGCCAAAGAAATCAAAAATATTTACAAAGCTGGAAATAGAACGCTTTATAAAACAAGCTGATGAGAAAGAAATCAATCCTGTTAGCCAAAGTTGTTTTAATCGTTGGAGTATTTGGAGCATGTATGAGAGAAGATATCACATTTTTAAAATTAGATGCCATCAAAGATTGTCAGTAGTTTATCAGTGTCAAAATTCCGAACACAAAAACTCATGTTCCAAGAATGTTTACGATTACTAAGGGATCAATAGATGGCATCAATTTTTTAGATCTATTTCGTAAGTACGCAAAACTTCGTCCACTGAATACGACACATCAGCGAATTTTCTTGACATATCGAAGTGGTAAATGCTGTACCCTGCCAGTTGGAATTAATACAATGGGAGGTATGCCAAAAAAAATAGAAGAATTCCTTGGACTCCCCAACACCAATGAATACACTGGCCATTGCTTCCGGCGCAGCTCTGCAACAATGTTGGCAGATTCTGGAGCGGACATGACACTTTTAAAGCGTCATGGAGGTTGGCGATCAAGCTCAGTTGCCGAGAGTTATATAGAAAATTCCATTGAGCAGAAAAACGAAATAGCAAAAAGAATCATAGGGCAGAAAGATACGCAAAATACAAAAATAAAAGAAGTTCACTCAGAAGCAGAAGTTAGATTGTCAGTACTAGCAGTTTATCCATTCCGACTACTAATAATTACATTGCTAGATGCCTCTAGAATTCAGTTCAACAGTTTACATAATTGTACATTTAACATATATAATAAATAGATATTTTCATTGATTTTAATGTTTCATTTTTACTTTTAGGCACTAGTGCCTAAAACTGTCACATTTAGACACTAGTGCCTAAAAGAGTGTCATTTCAAAATTCTAATCAATATCGAAATATGTCTATTTCGAAACGCTTTCACGAAATAGCTATTTACCTAACAAGTGCGGAAAATGAATTTTTCCGCACGGGTCTGCCGTTCACCGAACGACGCGTAGCGGAGTTCGGTGAAGCAGCCGAGTGCAGGGAAAACATTTTTCGCACGTGTCAGGTACAATAGTTTTTCTACAGACGTGTGGAAATAAGTCACACATATTTCAAAGAAATTTAATAATTTTTAATTAACTATAACAATCACATACATATGTAACAGTAACTAATTCAGAGAAAAAAAGTAATAACTACAAGTTATAATTGATATATTATTGATTTTGACATAATCGTGACGAAAAAATTTTCCGCACTAGTGTGGAAAAAACAATTTTCCGCACGGATTCTTGACATAATCGTGCCGAAAAAATTTTCCGCAATGATATCCGTGCGGAAAATTGGTTTTCCACACGTCTGTAGAAAAAATAATAAAACCAATTCCTTGCTTAAACAGAATATCATCGAAAGCACACTCCAACAAAACTTAATCACCAAGCGATTATAATACTAAAAATTTTAATATCAACCCTATAGGCGTTATTAGAAAATACAGATATCGAGATACTACTCTATACGCTATCAGAACTGTTCCTCATAAAAGACCAGACATTACCGTACGTAATAAAAAGGACAAAATAACGTACCAATTATTATCTAACGACCTTTTCATTATTTTAATGTATTTTTTTACATTCCCTCATGTAAGGGGCACTTGGGCCCTTCGGTGCTAATGATGGTACTTTCTAGTACCGCAATATGTACACCCCAATAAACTGACTTTTAATATATCTGTGGTGATGACTGTGTGTGATGATGAGTTTTTTTCCCATATAAATCATATTGTTTAATTCATTTTTGGAAAAATCCATTTTGCCTATAAATACGTGGAAAATAAATTACAGAAAAAACGCTTAAGTTAACCACCAATCTGATTATTAATGTAATCCACTGACATTATTTTCATTTGTTGTCTGAGATCTATTGACAAAATATTTTATAACGAGAACAGAAAATCCCGAAAAATCAAAATGTGATGATAGGGATAGGACATCTTTATGATAATTAAATAGTTTTTGACGAACTGTAAGATGGGAGCAAAATATATTGGGTGTTCTACTTGAAAAAACTGACACTTTTCAATTAGAAGTTTTCTGACTTGGACGTAAAAATAAAACATCCTGTTATGTTAAGGAAAAGTAAAATATTTCACTAGAGATAATAATAATATGTTCCTTTGACTTAATAAATTTAGAATAAAAATTATGACTCGCCTTGAGTCAAAATTTTAGTAGTAAAAAATTTTCATTAAAAGTCGAATTAATTATATTAGATCAAATTGAAAAAGTTAATAAATGGCTCATGGTTGTCAAAAATCCACTTAAAAGTAGAGTATTCAATTTAAAAAATCAAAGTTGGTGACACACTGGTTTTTGAGCGTACCTTGTATAATTTAAAATATTTTTAAATTTTGCAGAATATCCAACCATACTATAACAGAAGTTTATTATCGACAACTCAATCGTTTAAATTAAGTCACATACATCAAGCTGTAATAGGAACTTCAGAAAATAAGAAAAAATAATTACTAGTTCATATTTGGACCAAATAACCTAATATTGAAGAGTGAACTGACCCGACAGTTGGAGAAAATTAAAACAACTGTAAAAATAAACCTTTTGTTTCTAATTAAATTCAAAAATAACGCAAATAAAAACGTAGAACTGAGATGGAAAATTTCGATATATCTATTATTTCCAAAGTATTCAGAATATTTAAAAAAAATTAAATTAATTCTAACTTATATTCACTTTTAACATCTTTGTATCTATTGCGGTTTGCGAGATCTTCATTTACCAACGTTAAATTTATAACACCCTCTACGTATGTAACATAAATAATTCGACCAAAATGTCATTTTGGTGTTTTAAACTTTAAATTTTAATATAAAATAAAATGCCTTATCCAAGTATATGTCCTTTCAACGATGTTTCGAAAAAATAAAAAATGTAATAGGCAACAATAAATATTTATATATCTCTGTAATTTTAAGGACAACGTAAACTCTCCTTCGGAGCAAAAAGGCGAATTTCGTTTTTATTCGGCGCATATTGATCTTCCTTTATATTTTATGTTTCTTCCGTTCTCTATCACACAGCGGAAGTATTTTGCAGAAATGGTATCAATTTACTTTAGTCTGGGAGAAATGTGATATTGGAATCCAATTTCTTACTTAAAGAAATTATAAAATGTGCCATAGTTTATTGGGAAGTTTAACTATAAAAAAAAGTATGTCAATACATATAATAATTTGTTCCCGATTGACTGCAGGTTTTCTGCAATCACTCGTTTTAGCTAAAAACTTGAAATATTTTGTCATTTAATAAAAATATAAGGTATAAACATTTTATGAAATATACAGTGGGTTCCCAGATCGACGCATGAATAAGTGAAAAAGACTGAAATTTCTTGAGTTGAAACTTCATCTTCCGGGGTTCAGCCCAACTTGGGTAGAAACTAATATGTGTTATAATTTTAGATTAAAAAAATTAGGTTTGTCTAGGAAATTCACAAAAAACATACTTTCCCGCTAGTAAAGTGCTTTATTTCTAGGAAATACTAAAAATGTTATTAAGAAAACATGTTCAGGAAGAAAAACTGAGTAAACATGTATAATTTTAAAATTCTGTGCCTTCTCGAAAACCGTAATAAAAAAATAAATTCAAAAGTTAACATAAGTTATAATTAATTTTTTTAAATATTCCGAATACTTTGGAAATAAAATCAAAATTTCCCATTTCAGTTATACGATTTTAAATCTTCAATAGGAAGGGTGAAATGGAAATAATCCAAAATATTAAAGTAGGCAAAGGATTTTAAAATTTTGTTTTCTTACTTGATTTTTCTTTATAAACAACTTTTCCTAATAATATTTTTCGTATCTCCTAGAGAAAAAGCATTGGAAAAAACACTCTTTAGGGGAAAAATAAGTTTTTTGTAAATTTCCAAGCAACACTTGATTTTTCGAAACTAAAGCTATGACCCGAATTAGTTTCTATCGAAGCAGGGCTGAACCCAAGATGATAAGGTTTCAATTTAAAAAATTTCAGTTTTTTTCACACATTCATGACCCGAGAACACAATGTAGGTACCCAAATAATTTGGTCAAGAAAGTATAAACGTATTTTTGATCGAACTAAATCGAACAAACCCGAACTAGAGTAAATATAGTCGCATCGAGCTTTCTTTTTAAAAGATTTTATGATGCAAAGCTATAAAGGATTGTACAGGAAGTATTTTAAAATTATTGTGAAGTATACAGTGCTTGACATTTAAAAAGGGACAGTTTTCACGCATAGGCTATACTAAACAGCAGCTGAATGTTTCAAGTGGCTTAAATGACTTACTTATTATAAGTTTTAATCGGAACTAAAAATTGACTGAGCCTAATATACGAGTGTGAAAAATTATGTTTTATAAATACTCTCAAAAATTGATGATTTTAGATATGGGAAACGCTTCAGCAACTTACCTTGCATTTGGACCGGAAAATTCAAATATGCCATCAAATTTACGGTAGGTATTTATTAAAAAAATATATGCAGATGGTCGTGGACCTTCATTCGTGGAGATCCTGCATATTTCACAATAATTTTAAAATATGCACGTCACATACATTTTACAATTTCTTTTGTGCCTGTTACTACAAAGGAGTTATTAAACTTTTCTTTTAACTTATTTTTAAAATTGTTTGATAAGTTATTTTTACGTAAACCTTGAGGAGCAGACACGCAAAACTCATTTTGTTTATATTTTCCGTATTTAAGATAAAGGCTGCGCTGTATTTTTAGAATTAAACTCACCTCACATCACATATTTTTAATAAGTATTTTTACATTCAATGTGCATTAAATTAAGTCCTCGTGTAATTGAAAGCGGAAAATAGTTACTAGATAAACAAACTGAATCTAGTTCAGTCATACCGTAATTTCAAAATTCATGTTGTCTAAAAACATTGGGCAAAATACATTTTGACGGTGTTTTCGTTTATTTTATTAGTTGTGGTGTTGCCTGGAGAGTTTTCAGTGTTGTGGATGTTTTTATTAGAAATGGAAGTTTGTCGTTTGTTAAAAAATAAATATTTAGTAGTTTCAGTATTAAAATTGTACAAAATTCAATAATTTACTTTGTTTAGGTGTCATTTAGACGGTATTTTGCCAACAAAAGCTCAAAACAGTGCCTTATGTCTAACCTTTTTTAAAATTTTATTTCAGTTGGTCTTATACTTTCTTGTAAGAAAATTCGTAATAGAGAGATTTTATATTACACCATTATTTTGGACTAAATGCAATTTGCAAGTCTGCTTCTCACTTATTTTCTTGTGGCTTTTTTTGAAATTATGTTTGGGTAAAATTCAGACCATATCTCAATCGTTTGCCGCATGCAAAAAGGGTGTAACTAAATAACGCCAGTAATAAAATATTATAAAGTCGATTCACCCAGTACACCTGCAAGATGGCCGACATGTCATATGACAAAAGTCATATTCCAGCTAAATAAAACGAATTTTTGCATTTTCAATGACTTTTGTCATATGACATGTCGGCCATCTTGCAGGTTTACTGGGTGAATCGACTTTACCTACAATTGGGTAGAGCTGTTGATATAGCTTGGTTATTTGTGTGCTCGTACTGTACTGTGGCTTTTATGTTTTATATATTTTTTTGTGTTAAATAATTCTAATGGTAAGAATTGTGAGATTCTTTATACACGTATTCCAAGTTTAATACGACCAAGAGAAACGCGGAATAGAAAAACATATTTGCGTTGTGATTTTTGGATCCGCGATACGGTACAGTGAGCCAGATTTTTGTACTGATCTGGACTCGGTGATCCAAATCCTAAAAAAGCTGCGGACCTTGAAGCAGGATAAATCTCCATAAAACCACAGGAAGAAACTTTATCAAACGGTCCATAGGAATAACTGATTTGATTCATAAATTATTTAACCATATACTGCTGAAATTTTACACCAGTAATATTGGGTTATACAAAGATTTTTAACAAGAATTAACTAACCAGGCAACTTTGACTATGACCTAAATGACATTGACATACTTTACTCACAATCAAAGTTGACTGATGTGAGAATCAGGAATTAAGTGAACTGTACCACTATGATTGTGAGAAAACCATTTCTGTCACTGTCATTTAAATAACGGTCAAAATTACTGGTTAGTTAATTATTGTTTAAAAATATTTGCAACAATTTTTTTTATTAATTGCAGCAATCTTTTTAATGATAATAAATGAAGGATAAAATAACAACGTATAAAAAATTGCTGCAAAAAAAGTTTTAATAAGTTTAAAGAGTACAAAATTGATCATTTATTCTAAAATCTTTGTTACCTGATAATATTTCAAAAAAATATAACAAAACTCCCGAACTATATCTGAACTTAATGTAAATAAAAACAAAGAAATCCAAATGCAAATTCATCTTGATTGAGATGTAAATGGGCTGCTTAAATTCGTATTGATTAAACAATTTTTGAAATTAACCTCAAAACAAATTGCAGAAAATTGGCCTAAATTTTCTTGGCATAACGAATTAGACAAATTAATAAATACATATTAAAGGCACAAAAGTAATGGAGTAATATGTAAACGAAATTATTGATAAGAGAGCATTTACATATAACGTTAGGTAAAAGGGCTATAGTTTAGCCATTTTTAGAACCACTTGAAATGGAGTTTTGAGTCTGATAGTCACAGAGAATAAAAAATATGTTGTGTTAATGTGATGATAAAATTTTGAATCTCGGAACTACAAAATATATTATAGGTATTATATTATAGGTACATTGTACAGGGTCATTCCGTATATTTAGACAGCGTCTACTGCGTTTATTATAAGAGATAGAAAAAAACTTTAAATATAAAAGTTATAGGGTTTACCCTTAGTCGCCAGAAAATGTTACGCAAAACAACAAATAAATGTCACAAAGTTAGGAAAAAACACTAACTTGGTAAATCTTTAATAGAAATATTGAAACAAAAATTAATAGATCTTTTTTTCTGAATTCAAAAATATATAATATGTTGACATTTGGTTTAGCCGTTTTTGAAATATTTGCATTTTAAAAATGTGAATATATTGTTTAATTATTAAATCGCACTTGCCATGGATAAACAAATGGCTCGAACGCCATTATTTAATAGTATTTATATGGCTGTCAGATTTCCTTTAGTCCATACGTAAAATGGGTTACACAGAAGAAGAAAAATTAGAAATACCTAAAAATGTTTTTTAATAAAATAATTTATGAAAATTTACAAGCGTTGAATGTGACCACCGTTATTTTCAATACATTTTCTGTAATCTTCCTCTAATTTAGATAAAGCATTGCCAATATACTCCGGATGTTCTTCATTCAATGAATTCCTTGCATTAAGTCCTCCAAACTTTGACTTCTTTCTTTGTATACTTCATCTTTTAGATAGACCCATAAAAAATTGTCTAAAGGGGTCCAATCCACTCGTTAAACCGGTTATTTAAAAAATTTCTCACAAGCATTGTGTTATGAGGTGGCGCACCGTCCTGGTGCCATATTATGTTATTATATTCCCTGATAGGAAGTTCTTCTAACAAACCTTCAATTTCATTATTTAAAAACTGGATGTATCTATCTCCTGTTAACGATCCATCAAATATAACCGGGCCAATTATTCGGTTCCTTAGAATACCACACCAAACATTCAAGGACATACGATCCTGAATTTTAATTTCAATATAAGAGTGGGGGTTCTCTGATGCCCACATGTGTGTGTTTCGTCGGTTATATACTCCTGCTGTAGTAAACGTAGCTTCATCGCTTCACAAAATCATATTATAAAAATCATGGGCTTGAGTTTTCCTAACTAACATATCATTACAATATGCTAGTCTTCTAATTTTATGATCATCTGTCAATTTTTGTACCGGTAACATTTTGTATGGGTGATATCCATATTTGTGTAAAACAGTTTGAATCTTTTTTGTAGATTTTCCAAAGTATTTACTAGCATCGGCAATAGATAGCTTTGGATTTTCTAAAAATAAGTATTAACACATTGATAAATCAGAGCAAATAATTAAAGATTTCTTTCATACCTTCAAAATACAATACCATCTGTAGTTCTTCATCCTCATTTGTGATAACTGTGCGTTTTTTCCTATGAAGGGTTTTGTGCTCCCTCATACTCCTTTCGGTATAATAAAAAGTGGACCTAGCAGGAACGCGCGATGAATACGCCGATACTCTGCTTGCGCTTGAGCAACATTATTGTTGTTTTTGTAAAAAAGTCGAATTATTTCTAATTTTTCTTCTTCTGTGTAACCCATTTTAAGTATGGACTAAAGGAAATCTGACAGCCATATAAATACTATTAAATAATGGCGTTCGAGCCATTTGTTTATCCATGGCAAGTGCGATTTTTAAGTTAACAATATATTCACATTTTTAAAATGCAAATATTTCGAAAACGACTAAACCAAATGTCAACATATTATATATTTTTGAATTCAGAAAAAAAATATCTATTAATTTTTGTTTCAATATACAGGGTGTTCCATTAAAGATTTACCAAGTTAATGTTTTTTCCTAACTTTGTGACATTCATTTGTTATTTTGCGTAACATTTTCTGGCGACTTAGGGTAAACCCTATAACTTTTATATTTAAAGTTTTTTTCTATCTCTTATAATAAACGCAGTAGACGCTGTCTAAATATACGGAATGACCCTGTACAGTCTGGGCAAATAAGAACGGTCCTTAGGCTTATTACAGAGATTGTTAACGTTTCAGCTTCCGGAAAATATATTGTTCGTAAATACCGTCAACAGACATGACCAAATAAAAAATTAGATTTTTCACTTTATGATGCCCAATTAAGAGGTATTAAAAACATTTACAGCCGTATTCACTAAAGGGGTCTAAATTTAAAACCGTTTTAAATTGACAGTTCTAGGTTTCAAATGACATTCCTCCATACCTGTAATTTAAAAGGTACAGAGTAAAATATTTAAAACAAAAAATATTCGATATAACCCAAGGATCAAAAAATAACACCCGTATTCACTAGAGTTTTAAATTTGGTCCATCAAAATATTTAGATCTTCTAGTCTCCCAGTTGTGTTTTTACCGTGTCATTGTCATTGTTTCAGTACGCCATATGACGTTTCCGCGTTAATTTGATTTTTTGCAATTAAAACGTTTTACCAATAAATACTTTTCCCGGGTAGTACCTCAAATCTATTTTCTTTAAGAAAATAAAGACAAACCAAAAAATATTACAAAACAATAATTAGTCGACTTATTCTGACACTTGTCCTTTAAAACCTAGAACTGTCAATTTAAGACAGTTTTAAATTTAGGCCCATTTAGGGAATACGACTGTTAAAGTTTTGGTTACTAAAGGATTATGATCTGCATAAACCAATAAAATTATTTTAATAATAAAATAAAATTGGAGGGGATAGATAGAGAGAACATTTATATTGTTTCTTATACCTTGAGCTTTTTGGTGTAAATTTCATTAACTAAATTTTTGAGATAGTTGTAGCAATTTTTTCTAGCAAAAATAGCAATAACTGAATTATAATTTAATAATGTTCTTTTAGAGTAATGTTTATAAAAAAAAGTAGGTATTCATTTTAAATCTATTAAAAATTAAAATTATAAGTCTAGAATTAATTTTTATTGCCGAAACTAAACATAATTTAACTACGTAAAAACCAAGCAGCAAACAAAAACATAGGAGGATCGAGGATCTACTAATTGGGTAACACATCCTAACTTTTTTATTTTTTTTATAGGCGGAAATTATTCTAATAGAAAGAATTACAGAATAGTTACAAAATTGAATGTGCATGTGATAAATACAGACGTCGATTTATATTTTCAGTTCATACTTTTTTTAAAATTAAATTGGTATACTGGATCATAAAAAGAACCTTGACAGGGAGTTAAGACCGTTTTTAAAATTTTTTCTCTAAAAGAAGTATTCATGATACAAATTGGTATATCAAGAAATTTCGTTGATAAACTTAAATTGTTAATTTATACAGAACGGCCCAAAAATTAGACATTAGCTATAAAATGTAAGTAAAAAGCTCTTTTAGGGTTTTTTAAGTAACGTATAATTTTTGGAAATTGTATTGTTAAACTACACAAAAATTTTTTTTTAGTAATTCTAAATAACGTTTCATTTTTTTTCAATGTTTGAGTTATTGTCATTATTTTGCTTTAAAACCATTTTTAAGACTATTTAATTATTAATAAAAAAAAATATTTATTTTGAACATCCAATGCTAAAATAAATAATTAATAATTAATTTCTTGTTAATTATTAATTATAATCATAAATAATAATTAAATATTTATTTATTTCCAAGTCAATTTTTATTAAGACAAAGTGTTTTGAGATAATGATGAGAAAAAGTTTCCATTTATAAAAAGGTTATTTTTGCTGTTTCTGTTTCCATAATATTTTCCATATTATTCAAAATATGTTACTACAATTGAAACATTTCTTTAAACAATCTTGTGCAAATTTTTCTGTTTTACAGACTAAGAGGCAACACTTTAAATTAAATAAATAACACTAAGAGATTGTTATAATTTCTAGGCCGTATTCAGTCAAATTGAACTTAAAGCAGCTTCTTATGCCAATAACTAATTTAATATATTAATGTTATGCAAGAACTTAAAACTAGAAATTGAAAGCCTATGCCGGAAACCACTAAAAATCAATACTTTCTGTTTAATTTCTTCATTTGTCATCTACTGGAGAAATTCCAAAAAACCAATAAAAAAAAAAAAAAAAAGTTAAGATAAACGTATTTTATTTCTCGCCCCCACACTCTTAGTATAATAATAATGGGTAATAATTAATTTATCAATTGTTATTCGTTTATTTATGCGACAATTAAAATGGTCAATAAGGAATGAACCAAAGTAAATAAAACGTGAAAAAATACACACATTTTATTTATAATTTAAAAACGCATGCTCAACTTGTGTCCACCACTATGTCTTTCGATACATACCTAAAACGTTATTACAGGTTAATTACAAGCAGTTTAAAACCTATTTTTAACTTACGATATAAAGTTGCGCTTCTTTTGTCAATCAAGTAGATATGCTGTTATAGTTTTATAGATTTAATTCGATTAAAATTTGTTTTTTAATTGATCGCTTATTACTTATCTGATTACTAACCTGTATTAACTTTAAAAAATTGGATGTCTCTTTCTTGACACCCATATGAAAAATGCACGAGTACTGAAAGGCCTTACTTTATAAGTGCAGGGAGTATGTTATTTATGTATAACATACCAATTATTGTTATTATGTTAACTTTAAGTACTTTTCACAAAAAAAAAATATCAAGAAAGTATTTTAACTAAATAATAGAAGTTAATAAATTGTAAGGTACAGGACATAATAAAATGCTTTGCGGTGACATTTTGCTTTATTTATCTTCTATTTTTTATTGGTTTTCACAAATATTTTAAACAATAATTAGTTATTTAACTAACCAGACCACTTTAATTGAAACAACAATGACATTGAAATCAAAATTGCCCGGTTTAGCTGTAGTATTGATTAACTTAGTTACTGGCATTGAGGTTACAATCAAAGTATTCTACCCGGCTCGCTTTCATTGTGGGTTAACGTTGAGTAACTGATGCTTATCAGCTAGACTTCGCCATTTAAGAATTGTAATTTATATTCTTAATAAAGACTGTTATTATTATTATTATTAATATTATTGTTACGGTGAAAAAATCAATTTTGTCACGGTCAAAATTGTTTGATAAAATCCCCATGCATCCCGACATTAGTGTTGTGGATTCGTACAGTTATTTACTGACTAAAAAAGAATAATATGTCATTGTCACCTCCAAGACTTATAATATTACGTCCTGAATTAGAGTATCCATATCGGGATCTCGGTTATTATAAGAGCTCGAATTTATAGCTGATTTAAATTTGTGTTTAAAATTTTTCCCGGACCACTGGACATAATTGGGAAATTCCAAAAACGGTCAATTTAATTTTCCTTTGATAACGCTAGAACCATTTATTGGCAGGAGTCAAAATATTCTTTATTAAAAAGGTTTCCTGATAATGCGACAGTTTGACACCTGGCAAATACATAAAGGTTAATAGGTAAATACATACAGGGTGTTCATTTGAAAACTTCCCACCTCGATTTTCCTGCTTTAAAATGAAAATGTGGAAAATCGCTCGGACCCGTCGATTTTTATTTCGAGGGGGACATCTTTTGCGTATATTGTCAATCTTGTTACTTCAAGCCCCTAGGAGGGAGGGGGGTAAGATCTAAATCTTAAATGGAAACCCCTATTTTATATATATTTTTTTGGATTCTGCAAAAAATTCTGAAAATTTTTTAATAAAAGCATTATTATTCTATACTTAACAGTTTCCGAGATATTGACCCTTGAAAAATGACGTTTTTGAACTTTGACAGCGTTTAGCTTTCTAATTGTACGTCTTAGAGCAAAACGGCTTACGCATGTCCCTATCTTCGATTTTTATTATCTTTCCAATAGTGTCAACTTATGGTCAAACCGGAAGTACTATATTTCTCACATCCGGTTTAACCAAAAGTTCACACTATTGGAAAGATAATTAAAATCGAAGATAGGGACATGTAAGCCGTTTTGCTCTAAGGCGCACAGTTAAAAAGCTAGACGCTGTCAAAGTTCAAAAATGTCATTTTTCAAGAGTAAATATCTCGGAAACTGTTAAGTATAGACTAATAATGCTTTTATTAAAAAATGTTCAAAATTTTATGCAGAATCCAAGAAAATTATATAAAATAGGGATATCTATTTAAGATTAAGATCTTACCCCACCTCCCTCCTAGGGGTTTGAAGTAACAAGATTGACAATATACGCAAAAGATGTCCCCCTCGAAATCAAAATCGACGGGTCCAACCGATTTTCCAAATTTTTATTTTAGAGTAGGAAAATCGAGGTGGGAAGTTTTCAAATGAAGTGACCCGTACAACAACCTGTATAACAAAGAGAAAATTACAATTTTTTATTTTATTCAAATATCTTGAAAATGAAAAGATCCAGAAAACTTTCAAAAGAAAATTTATTATCAGCTATATATTCCATAAAGCGTTCGTAACTTAATCGTCTTTCTATTTTTTTATAATAACCCAGATTCTAATAAAGACTTGGATTTTGAACTTTTGTTTATGTTAGGAAAGCAATTAAAATAAAACTTTTATTAGTTTTTTAATCGAGTTTTTCCTAATTCTATACTGAAAGTCCATTTTAATTTATTGTCAACAAATAAACAAAACAGAAATTCTAGAAATATCTCATAATTGTTATTTCACATAGGATCAAATAAAATGTTTAATTAAATTAAGGCGATATTTAAAACCTAAGTAAGGCCACGCAGTACTTGCTGAAGAAAACGTTTTACTTTTGATAAAAAAAAATCATTTTCCCTTTAAGTCACAAAGGGTCCGTTCAGAGCGACAGCTCGGCAAGGTTGGACTGAAAAAGGGTAAAACGCACACAAAGGGATTCAAAGACGAGACACACGGGTATTTTCCGAGGCGCCACTTTGAATTTTTTAAACGGATTAGTAGGCAACTGTGCGGACGTTCTGGGCGAAATTTAATTTTGCATTTTTATATTTCTTTGTCATCTAAAAAGCGTGAGAACTTAAGAAGATTTAGAGAGGCAAAAAAAAAATTAAATATTCACCGCTAAGCTTGTTTTTCGTTGATATAAATTCCTTTGTTTATTTAATTTAGGAAATTAATGGCCTGTTTGTAGTAACAGATTTGGTTTCCTAAAATAAAAATATCAAAAAAAAAAAAATTTAAGTCTTCATTGTATCGGGTGTCCCACTAAGAATAGCTCTCGGCCATATCTCAGAAAGGGTTAGTCGTATGGCTTGCGGAAAAAAAATGTTTAGTAAAAGTGGTAATGAGAAATTGCTGTAAATTATTTTTAAGTTTCTCATTTCGCCGCAAGAGGGCACAATTAAATTTTTTTTTTAAATTCTAAATTTCTCCGAAAATTCCCATATTAAGGTATAACTCTTATTACATTATCGAAAAACTTAGACAATTCTGCATCATTTTGGTTTAAGGCTCGTTGGCGTACCGACCTTGATAAGAGTGGGGGAAGCTATTGAATGTGTAAACATCAAAATCGCTGTAACTTCTAAACGACTTATCCGATTTTACTAAATTTTAGCTTGTTTGGAAGGGAAAGGTAAGTAACTTCAATTGCCGTATCCAATATTACACGATAGTTTCTAATAAAATGACTAGAGGGCGCAATTTGTAATAATAACAGTTTTTTCGATTTTATCCCGAAAATTCAAATCATACGGTATAACTATGACATCATAATCGGAAAGTACATGAAATTTGCAAGAAAATATGTGCAGCCCGCAGTTCGATATATTTGTTCGTTTCAGAGTTATTGCCAAAACAATAATTTTTAATACAAATTGCGCCCTCTAGCAATTTTATTAGAAACTATCGTGAACCATTGGATATGACAATTGAAGGTTCTTCCAAACAAGCTTAAATTTAGTAAAATCGGACAAGTCGTTTAGAAGTTACAGCGATTTTATTGTTTACACTTTCACTTGATAAGAGTGGGAGAAGCTATTGAAAGTGTAAACATTAAAATCGCTGTAACTTCTAAACGACTTATCCGATTTTACTAAATTTAACCTTGTTTGGAAGTACCTTCAATTGTCGTATCCAACGGTACACGACTGTTTCTAATAAAATTGCTAGAGGGTGCTATTTGTATTAATAATTATTACTTTGGCGATAACTCTGAAACGAACAAGGATATCGAATAGCGGCCTTCGCATTTTTTCTTGCATATTTCATCTACTTTCCGATTAGGATGTCATCGATAAAATCGAAAAAACTGTTATTATTACAAATTGCGCCCTCTAGCAATTTTATGAAACACTATCGTGTACTGTTGGATACGGCGATTGAATATACTTACCTTTCCCTTCCAAACAAGCTTAAATTTAGTAAAATCGGATAAGTCGCTTAGAAGTTACATCGATTTTAATGTTTACACATTCAATAGCTTCCCCCACTCTTATCAAGGTCGGTACGCCAATGAGCCTTTAACCAAAATGATGCAGAATTATCCATTCTTTCTAATGATGTAACTAGAAGTATACCATAATATTAGAATGTTCGGAGAAATTTAGAATTAAAAAAAAAATTTTAATTGTGCCCTCTTGCGGCAAAATGAGGAACTTAAAAATAATTTCCAGCAATTTCTTATGGCCACTTTTACTAAAAAAAATTTTTTCCGCAAGCCATACGACTAACCCTTTCTGAGATACGGCCGAGAGCTATTCTTAGTGGGACACCCGGTACATATTTAAGAATCAAAAAATTTAATAATTTAAAAGCTTTATATAGATTTTTTTTTAAAAACATTCCTAGTTAAGCTGTTTTTTCACTGAGGCGACCAGTTGCTGCGACTAGCGGTCACATTCTAGCGTACCTACAGGTCTAAATACAAAGGGACGGCGAAAGCTTCTCCGCTGTATTTAGTTCAATAGCACTATAGTAAAAATAAGTAGTAATTAAAAAGATAAAGTTTATACAAATACCTAGTTCAATTAATAGCCTTTTGTACTTCTGCCCAGTAAAAACAGGTTATACAATAATTTATTCTGCAATAGTTTAAATTATCTTAACCGTTATAAAAAAGCAAAATTTACCTAAACTAATTACCAAATACACGACACACAAGCTAATTCACGTCCGAAGTCCCACAGTTATTTGACTCAGAGTTAAATTTACTTCCTATTTAATTAAAGTAACGCCTCGGGGGGATAGAGGGTGAAATAGGGTAGAGAGGAAAAATATAGGCCAGTCAAAAGCAATTTTTCCGGAAAAAGTCCCAACAAGCTAAATATTTTATGTAGGTAGTATTAAAGTATACCGGGCAATTCGTTATTTTATTGATGGTGGTAGCAGGAAATAGTTACAAAGAACCTCGATTCTTTTCAAATATTTGAAATGTTTAAGAATTTCGTAACTTAGTTTAAAGAAATGCCAATATTTAAATTAACTGAGCTATTGCGTGTACGTCAAATCTTTAAAGCAATTTTATTTTAAATTATGTGATTTGACTAGCCACTCTTTTAATATGATTATTATATTAATCCTGAATAGGGCGTTGTTACAAGCTTAATAATTTGTAAATATAAATGTATGGAACAATAAATAATATATTTTAAATATGCATTTTAATTATATTGACTTTAACATTAAATATATGACTCAAAGTTTTATAAAAATAAATATTGTTGATATATTTTATAATTTTATAAAGTCATAACAATTAAATCACAAACAGGGCATCGGCCAATTTGATTTTAATTTTATGTGCTATAGCTGTAAAGTATAGATATATATATATATTAATAAATGCCAATGACAACGATAATAAACCTTAAAAGTGTTATGTCAAAACAACCGTTAAGTTAAATCCGAATAATAAAGAAAATAGCTTCTGCTATATTTCGTATTGTATAAATATAGTTATGTAAAATGCAAGGAATCATTAGCAACTTAAGTAAATTTAATTGCTTTTAATAGACAAGACATTGTTTACCAATTAAGTAATATAATTAATATACTTATATTTTAAAAGTATCATTGTATTTAAAATATTTAAAAATGGCTTAAACTTAAAAGTAAAATAAAATAGTCATAACCACCGGATACAGTGTGTCCAATAAAGTATACAAAATAAGAAAAACTTTTTACCATTGATTTTTTAGAAAATTTTCTTGGTAATTAAAAGTGGTAATGACTCTATGCACTCCTTATAGAGATTTTCTGCCATTTTTTTTAAAACATCCTCAAGAATAAAGTACCTTAACTCTTAAAGACAAAGCAAAAATCATCAGAAATAGTTGTTACTAATTTTATTAATGGCTTACTCCAAGTTCTAAAGTTAACATAAATATCTTAATTTTTAACTATCAGGATTTATATTTACACGGAACCCCAGTGGTTACATTCTCAGTAATGCGATAATAATATATTTATTATAATGTACCTAAGCATGGGTTAAAATTGAAATTTTATTTAATTGTTGCAAAAATGTTTATATATTTCCAGTAACTAGAGTCGAGTCGAGGAGTTGCACATATGCTTGAACACTTTTACTCAAAATACTTTTAGTAAGAATCACAAACAGGCCCGCCTTTTTTCATACAATATGGAAAAACTAAACTTGTGATTTTCAGTAAAAAAAAACATATTATACATTTCCCGACATAATATGGAAAGAAAAAGTTTATTTTCCATTCGTAAATTTCTTTTAAAAAATGTTTGAGACAAAAGGGTTTAAATATGTATGCAATATAATACAGTGTCAGTTTGTAACTTTGAATAAATTCAGTAAACCCACTACAGTTTTTTCTGTGGAAAAATTCTTGGACGCGGGTATTAATATTTTAAGTTTCGATCATTTCTAATTACTTTGGAAGAAATTAACCTACTTTTATATTTTATTCGTGTTTTCAACTGCTCAACATTTGTCAAGGAAAAAAAAATATGAAATTTGGTACTTAAGTGCACTTTTAAACTAGTCAATAAAAAGCTAGTGTTACCATTTAAAAAATGATCGATATCGTCATATCTATAATTTGGAATAAACTGTAACAACTTAAAATGGTAATATCCGTGTCCAAGCATTTTTACACAAAAAAAATGTACTGGATTTACTTAATTTACTTCATGTTACAAACTCACACTGTATAGAGTCAACTTTTTCTAAAAACAGCGTTTCGGCAGTTGATACCCACATGTTACATTAACAGCTGATCCTGTTGTCTTCTTTTTTTCTTTTAAAAAGTTCCCCGTTTAGTAGTGAACGTAGAAAGCTCACGCGTGAGGTTTCAGAGACTATATTTTCTTGGTGTTTAATATTTAGGTTGAACGGTGAGTAGAATAAACCAGTTTAGGTATTAATTAGCTCTTCTATTTTCAATAACAAGCATGTTATTTATCCTAATTTCTATTATAAATTTAATATTATTAGTTTATCCATTTTAATTTCGTTACAATAAGTTTCCAACTCTTACTTAAGAACTAATTTAGATGTTTGTATTTAAAAATACATGGCATTTTGGCGAGTTTGTACTACGCCGCGAACGTAAATTATAAATGGCAATGCCGCTTTAAATGCAAAACATGCGCGGGCGCACCGCTTGCAGTTTGATTGGCTCATAGCTGCAATATTTGGTCGACGAAACTCTTGTGTGTTAACAGGGTTGTTCATAGCATTTTCCATTGGTAAGTTTAGTGAATGTCAAATCTGTACTCGGGAGGCATACGACACTATGTGCCATCAGCTCGATTTGTGGATATTTAGCAAAAAGAATTAAGTTTAACATAATTTTGAGGTTAGTGTTGATTTATGAATGTATTATCTTACTTTTACTAAACAAAATATTAACTATTTAGTGTTTCTTTGTAAATAATTTTTATTTTAATTATCATAATTTGTAATTTTATGGACATAGTGTTCTATGCATATAAAAAATTATAAGCCATAATACTGTACTCGGGAGGCATACGACACTATGTCCAATTTTAACAAAAAATGAGTATATGGAAATGGTATGCATTTTGGTAAAAGAAAAAGTAATAATAGACCAAATAAAAACTTATTGCCGCCTAAATGCCGATAGTCAGCTTGCGTTTAACATTATGTGTAATCCCCACCTACTATTATACAGATCTAGTTAGAGTCAGATCAAGTGATTATATAGTGTTCTATACCGCTAAATGTGTTGCTAAAGATATTACTAAAGATCCGAGGCATACAGATATTATTACCTTGGTGTCTTAGGCCTCTGAATAAAAATGCACATAGTGTTAAAAGTCTACCCTGTTTCTCAGCTACCTTAACTAATTGGACTTGGTGTTGTATGCCCCACAAAAAAAGTTTAATTTTCTAAGCCACTATGCTGTTTTTAGAGAAATTTTACTATACATAGGAACAAAAGCTTACACCTGAAAAATGTTTGCAACCATTTAATTAAGTTTCAAATTTAAACCCATAACTATGTTATATGGAAATTATTCTGATATTATATTAGTAGCGAATTAATAAAAATGAGAGGAGAAAAAATAAAAAATTTAGTCAACCAACTTAAATTCAGAACTTGGACTCAGTTATTAACTTGCAACAAGTTCTCTCAACGAAAGTGATTAAATGTGCTTTAAAAGATACAGTACATTATTCTGGAGGCAATTAAACAAAAATATCATTATTTTACTGTTTTAACTCAAACATTAACTTTTATTAAAAAGAAAATGTTCTGGGAAGTCAATAATAAAAAGAGTGTTCTGTTGCATACTTCTTGGAGAAACTATTTAACCAAAATATTGACAACATATTCTCAAAACAACGGGCGCCAAATAAAAACCAGCTACCAACAAAGTCTTAGCTTTTTAGAACTTGAAAATGGCGGAATATTTTGTCTTGACTGGCCTAAATGAGCTCGGCCAAGGTAAGTGCGACGCCCGAGCTATAAGAGCGGTCAGGGTCCTGTGCAAAACGAACACGACCTCCGCTCACACGTGCACTGCTGAAAGTAGACGATGGCTTGAAAGCATGCTACAATTTTGGTTGTAATGAAGCATTATAAATAATAAAAAAAAATCGTATTTCTATAAATGATGTTGCCGATAATAAATAGTGTGTCATATACGTTCTGTTGTGACACAATCAAAGAAATGCGTATCATATCATAAATAAATTATGTTACCCATAATAAAATGTGAGTCATACACACACATGTTTTTGTGACATTACAAAAGAAATGTAACGTACACTGGGTGCATGCTATATTATGTACAATCCAATTTCTTTTTTATTTGATGTTTATGTTTATTATTACTTTCCATCCCGAATATTACATGAAATATAATATGAAATTTAAAATTGTAACATACAATCAAATAATTCCGGTGAGCGGTGATAAAACGCGTGGTTTGTGCCCTTTGGTATTATTGGTAAAAACGTTTTTTATTTGGAGGTGCTGCATTAAATGATGTCGTTTATTATGTTTACCCACTTGATGGGGATTTATTTAGTGTTGCTCTTATTTTATCAATATATATTTTCGAGAGTAGTTATTCTCTCGGTGGAGTAAGTATGTAACAAAGAAGTAAAACAAACACTTTGCTCCACTGGTTTTATTAAGCTTTAAATTTAAGCTATTCCGAAAATGCTTCAAAGGCAAAAAATACCTTCATCTTCAGCGGAAATTCTTTTAACATTAAAGAAAAACTTATGATATTTGACGAAATAAAGACTGCAAGAAAGAAATAAATATGTACTAATATGATGAATTATGGTTTTTAAGAAGTGAATAAATAACAGTTTTAAAACAAAATTTGTTATGTGTCAAAATTCTTCTGAGACAGCAGAAATTTTTTTAAAAATTAATTTAACTACAGTGAAAATTATGTTAAACAGTTTTGTTTTTAAATTTTTATTCTTAATTTAGGAAACAGATTCAATTTAAAAAACACAACATGGTCAACTTAATTTTAAATTTCACTGTATCTAATTTAATTTAAAAAATGTAAAGATTTCTTTTCCTGCATAACATAAAAAGAATTTTTACAACTAACAAAAAAATGTGTATAAGCTATTATTTATACACATCTTATAATACAACATATTAATATATTAGGTTCATTTCTTTCTTACAGTGTTTATTTTATCAAATGATCTGATGAAGGCTTTTGCCTTTAAAATATGTTCGAAATAGCTTAAAACCAAAGCTTAATAAAACTAGTTTTGCTTCTTTGTTAAATATTTTTTACTGGATTTGTAAGTGAAATAATTTATCTTTTAATGTAATAACAAACATTAAAATAATAATATAATAATTCTTTAAGATGCAGGACGACCCAATAAAAAACATGTTTAGGCTGTTAAAATCGAAAAATATAAAAGCACTTGTTTTATAAATGTTTTAGTCAGCTATCTAAGGACTTACCTTTCGGTATACTCATCCATATGTGCATAAGACTGTACAGAGTTCTCCTCAATGAGGAATTTAACTCTTTGATAAAATGACGCGGTTACGGACGGTGGTTGTTTTCTCAGTAAAACTTCTACAGGGTCGTTACTTGAAATACACATAATGTGATCGGCGCAGCTTGGATGCGTACAGCACTCACTATCAGAACAGTCCACCATTCCATCTGAAAATACAACAACATTTATTTTCATTAATTATTTGTATTATCGGTTTCCTTATTAGAAAATAAAGGTTATTTTATTTTCAATAATATAAAGGATTAATACGTAAATATATTCATAACCACATACTTTTCCCGCCTTTTTTCATGTAAATAGTGCAACGACTTTGACTGACGTGTCTTTTTCTTTTTAGTTTTTAAACAGGACATTGGAGCGTGGGCTATAATCTATTCTTACCGAGTTACCAAGTCCCTGGCCCTACTGCAAACTCTTTGGTTATTGTTACTTGTTTTTTAATTGTAATGTCGATAATGTGAGTAATTATTTATTGACTTTTAGTTTGTGTTTAAATGTTAGGTAAGAAAAATTTTAGGGGTTTTTCCATTGAATGTTTTATGTTAAACACCTTTTTAGGTCAGATGATGCCCATACTATAGGGCGAAACATATTATGTCACCTTTGAATTAAATAGTGATTGGACAGGACGACGACTTTGTGTTGTTTTGTTTTTATTTGTTTACCTAATATTAGGCAAAACATTACTATTATAGGAGTCGCTAACATATTTATGATTGGGTTTTGTAAGACAGGCATAAGAACAGACACAATATATTGAGGAAGTGAGGAATAGTAGCGACCGGATAATCTTTTATAAGTTTGATCATTGTTTTAGTCAATTTTTTAAATTTTGTTGCGGTTTTATAAAGATTAAGTGAAGTAAAAATATAGATTTAGCTTTTACATATTACAAACAAGTCCATACAATGATGAATACAGGGGCAAAATACAGGGAGCACGTCAGGATAATGTTTCTTAATAAAATAGCATAGGTACATATAAAAAAGGACAACATTTAGATAAATAATCACTTATAAACTGACAACCTATTCGTATTCACATTAAGCAAAAAAATTCGTATACCGAGTAAAAACATTTATTTATAAAAAACTGTTTTATTTTATTAATAAATGATGCCATATTGTAATTTAGTTTGTAGTTAGACAAAGCCCAATTAAAAGCTTTGGGACCCAGAGCGGCCAGCAATTGAATTATTGTAATTTAATTTAATTTTTGGAAATTATAAGTTAGTCGATTTTTCATTAACTACGGTAAAGTTATTGTTATTGTTAATTGGATTTTATAAATCCAAGGTAATTCAATAAATCATAGAGTAATTAAATTTCTTGTTGAGAAATTGAATAATTTCTTAAGTAATTGAATTAATTTTTAATAACTATATTACTTATTCATTAATTGAATAATTACTTTTCAAGTAACGAAATTACTTGCAAAAATTTCAATTAACTACCCTTTTAAATTGGTTTTATTTTAACACATAAATCATATTAACCCATATAAAGAGGCAGTTGTTATTGTTGTTGGTAATGAAACGGTCACGTTGGACTCTCCTATACCAACTACTTCAATACTACTTAAATTTTCATGTGACTACCCGTTGAGCTGACATATGACGTTTAACACTTGTCTTTGATATTTTACACCTGGCGGTGACAGGTATACATACAAAAAAGAGATAAATACCGAAAAGTATGCTGAACCTAAAATTGGGTCTAAGTGTATTTTAACCACATGATAGTTACCTAATTATGGGTTTGTACTTTATAAAACTTGTGAATCTACACATTAAATAATCATTTAATAGCTTACCGTGGTCGTTATCTACATCATCCTGGCATTCAGACTCTAAAGGAATGCTACAATCAAATCCAGCCCATCCGTCGATACAAACACATTTGTATTGTCCTTCTTCTAAAGTACATTGACCATGACCAGAACAGGCATTTTCACATCCAGCTAAGGTAATAAAATTATTAAATTAAACATTTGACCATATTTGTTTGACGCTATAGTATACCTCTTATGATCCGTAAAAATATTTTATATAAATATTTTACATTCATATTGTATGCACTAAATATTTGTTTATTGTCAAAAAGGTTGAGTGGTTTTTAATGTCTACTTACAAAAAATAACTTTGGTTAAGTCAAGAATGTCAAAGATTACAAGAAGACATGCTAACCATACCACTATTTTTTTTTATATTTGATACAAATCAAACTGAAAAATAAGAACCAAGGACTTTTTCTGACCAACATGACTAGGTATACTGTATAATAGAACCGGGGTAGAACTAATAAAAAAATATAATTATTAAACTAATAATTACTTAAAGTATCGACTATTTCTTCAAGTTAATAAATAAATATTAACCTTATATAAAACAGGATACCTTGTATGCACCAGAAATTTCCTAACTATTGGATAAGTAAAAAGAATACTACAAGTTCATATAAACTTCTTTCGTATCGGCCTCCTCTTCGGAGATATGAGCTCCCAAAGACCTCCCATGGAATTAAGTTTTTGACACATAATTATTAAACCAACAGGTACATTTTAATTTATTTTTTCATATGATGTATACCAAGTAAGACACTTCAAATGACTATCCCAGAAAGTGTTGCGAATTACTCACAGCTGCAAGGACGGACTAGCTGTGACACTAATGTGCCCATTTTTTTTATGCCCTGTATGATAAAAACTTTGGACAACGTTTTTTACATACCCTTAACTATTGAGTAAAAATTAAGTACATTCATGTCGCTAATACTTACCATTTTATTTATATCATGTATTTAGCGTATTTCGATAAAAGATACATCATTGTCAAAAAATAAAAATTTAAACTTCACCTGCTTAGTTAAAAACTTCGTAAGAATTTTTAATATTTTAGATCGAAGTTCTTTTATCATAAGGTTGAAGATTGAACATTTGATAGGAACAAGGATGTATCTTTTATCGAAATACGGTATTTACATGATGTAAATGAAATGACGTGTTTTTGAAAACGGTTAGGATTAGCGATATGAATGAAGACTACTTAATTTTTAGTCAATAATTAAAGGTATTTAATTTAATAACATTGTCAAACGTTTTTATCATACAGGGCGTAAAAAAAATGGGCAAATTAGTGTCACAGCTATTCTGTCCCTGCAGCTGTGAGTAATTTGGAACAGTTTCTGGGATAGTAATTTGAAGGGTCTTACCTGGTATGCATCATATGAAAGAAAAATTAAAATATACCTGTTGGTTTAATAATTATGTGTCAAAAACTTAATTCCATGGGAGCTCTTTGGGAGCCCATATCTCCGAAGAGGAGACCGATACGAGAGAAGTTTATATGAACTTGTAGTATTCGTTTCATGTGTTTTTTTTATATCCGGGAGATTTCCAACATTTTCCCGGACACCCTGTATATTTAAAATTTAGTCGCCAATTTTATTGAATTATTATACAATAATACACCTGTTTGGTAAGGTTTATTTTTTAAAATATAAATTATTTTTTAAAATATAAATTATTTTTTAAAATATAAATATAACAGATATGAGGTGTGGGTGTAAGACCATAATGATTTTTAATTTTACCTTAAGTATCATTTACACTACCTTTTCTCTACAAGATAACTACAAAATTTTAACAATATTTTTTTTACTCAAACCATTACCTTATTATTTAGTGAACTGTAAAAGGGAACTTTTTCTTTCTTGCTAAGTTTCTAAAATACTAAAGAAAGGCCATTGTTCCATTTCAATATCCCTTTTATACGCCAACTTGTAAGATTTTATTTTTCTTCTAACAAAGTTTTCCAAAGATCCCGCAAAAAATCAGCTAATTAGTATTCTTATATCGTGTAAGGTATTATGAAACTCGAGACTGATTCCATCATAATGGAAACTTCTGAAGATCGGGCGAAGCATTTTTACGGAAAATTGGTGTAGCGATTTCGTGTATAATATTTTAGGGAAGTTGGAGCTACCCACTTAATTTTGCGAATTTTACGACGTGGGATTAGGGTCATTAAGAAGAAAATGGGAAGGAAATCGATGTTAATGATAATAGTGAAGTAGAAATCCCATTAAATATGACCATCTAAAGATTTAGGTAATAACAAGGAATTATGAATGCTACGTTGAGAATATCAATCGGGCAAAAAATTCCCAGCTTCTTAAAAATCAACGAATGTATTCATCATTTTTAAAATAGGTACTGACGAAGATATAATGACTGCGAAGCAGCGTAACATTAAATACTTATAATTTGATAGTGCCTTTAAAAGGTAAATATAGAATAAATCCCTTGATAGCATAAACTATTAGGTCTCATACAAAATGATCAAGACTGAAGAGGGCCAGTTTCATTTTCAATTTAAAAAATATAATTATTTTAGAAAGACGGTCAACGCATTTTTTGAAATAGAAAAATAAATAACGACTCTATCCATGGAGAAAATCCAAAAATAAAACTAACGATCAATCTGGGATCCAAGGCGACCATATTCCAGGCTGAGGTTCACGCCATTAAAATGTGTGCAAGACTGGATAATAAATCGACAGTACGCACACAGGACAATTAAAATATTCTCTGACAGTCAAACCGCTCTAAAAGCCCTTAAATCGAGATGGTGTACTTCAAAGAAGGTATGGAGCGAAGCGCGAAGCACTATTTGAACTAAGCTTAAATAACAAAATCACCTTAAAATTGATTCTGGGATACATAGGTCTGGAGGGCAATGAAGAGCAGCAACGAAGTTCACCGGACCCGAGCCGGCAATAAGTATATCCCACGCTACGACTAAGAGATCGATTTAAGACAAACCAGCAGATAAGTGGACTAGGCACTGGCTGAATTTATCAGGCCAAAGACACTCGAAGGCCTTTATAAACAGTCAAAGAAATCAACAGCTTACTGACAAACTACCAGAGCTCAATAGGGCGCACCTTAAAGCCTTGGTGGGATTGTATACCGGCCACTGCAGATTGCGACACCATATGCACAAAATTGGATTAACGTAAGATGAAGAATGCAGGCTTCGCATGGAAGATGAAGAAACAGATGAACACATACTGTGCACCTGCCCCGCAGCATCTAGAATCAGATTCATTTTATTCGGCGAAGTTACACTGCTGCCGGAAGATATAAAGAATGTATCCCCCAATATACTTATTAATTTTATTAAGAAGCTAGATCTTTTGGGAGAAATATAAACAAGGTGTGAGCCACAATAGATCATACGGTGTAAATGTAACCAACTTACTTTCAAACTAACCGAATCTATCCTGACCATAGAGGGCAGGCAAAGTCTAGCATTACGATTTCCACTCAACCCCCAAACAATGGAAGGATCATAAAAAAACAATCTTTAACAAAATGAAAAAAAAAAGTTAAAAGCCATAATATAATATGAAATAAAAAAAAAAGTTTATGAAAAGTAGCTATACCATAGCTTTCCAATTGGATGAAACCCGCGGTGACCGTGACAACTAACAAAATATGTAATTATTACAGAGTTTAAAATAGAAGAAGTTTACATTGTCCATTCAGTAACCTCGGCATAACAAGATTAACACCGTGTGACCGTCCAATAGAATATTGCGGAAAGTAAGTCGATTTAAATGAGTAACAGCGACCATGTGCGACTGTCGGTTATACCGGACGTTGACGTAAACGTGCTTATATTAAATGGAGCACCCTGTATAATATTTATTTTTTATGTTTATTATGTTTTTATTTCCAGTAACTTTGATCAGAACTTCTTTATCTACTCCGTTTCTGAGGAAAACATAATTGTTTTTCTTAAATTTTAAATCTTTCATAGAGTATCGAATAAAATTCAATATCTTTTCAAGGAGAGACGAGAAATTCGAAATTCCGGTTGCAGAATTGGATATTACTGTGCTCGATAATGAATTGTCGGAAAATAAAATTTGAAATACAGGGAAGTGGAGAAGCAACAATTTTTGATTCTTATCAAAAAACCTAATTTCTTTTTAAATACGATGCTATATTCCTTGTTCATTCAATGGTATAAGGTATCCCTATACCATACCTAACCAGAATAATTTTAAATGTATTTAAGGGTTTCCCTAGATTCACCAAATATTAAGCAGTCTTGTGGATTTTTGGCACGAAGGCGATAATGAACAAAGTGATAATATGTATCGATAGACTTGTGTTATTGTCAGTTGCAATTAATCTCTTTATCTCTATATTCAACTTTAGGCGATACCCTGCAAAATGTCCTAATTTGAGAAAAACAATAATTTTTTTCAGAAACTGTTAGAGTAGATACAAAAACTTATAATTAAAGTTATCGGAAATAAAGAAATGAACACATGAAACAATATATCATACAGGGTGGTTCTTTTAAAATAAGCAACCAACTTCCGGTTTAACCGGTCGCATCTGGTCTCTGTTATTTCATTATCCATTTGCAATATTCCAATTACGTTCCGGAAAATTCCAATGGACGGTCACCGTGAGATATTCTGTATACGGTGTGACCAGTAAAGTCCGCATCATATAGGATTTTTTTTTTATTAATAACTTTATTCGAAATTTGACTTTGGCATCAAGTTCTGTTTCGATCGAGATAAAAATTAGGCAAAAAAATAGTCACGTGATTTGCATTATCTGTCAAATTTTATTTTTTTTCAAAAAATAATTTAAAAGTGGGGTTAGTGCTGAAAATTTCGAAAAAAGTTATTGGAAAAAGTTTTTTTAAATATCGTTTCTAGCCCACATGCAAAATTTCGGCTACATAAGATAATTTTGATTTTATACCCACCACTAAAATTTATTTTCCACTTAATGAACACTTTACTGATGACAGTGTGTACTTTTTTGTCTTAATATTAAGGTGTATTACTTTCAGACACAAACTACGTTTTTAAAAATACTTATTTTATGAAGTTACCTTATACAGGGTCAAAAACAAATAAACTTTGCAATACATGCGACCAAATTTTAATAGCCCGATTTTGATTTTGTAGAAAAACACACATTTAATATGGCGCACTTAAAGAAAATGTATCTGAAATAAAGCATTGTCAAAACTAAGAAGTTTTATGTAGGTTGCGTTGAGTCTTATTTTGCAAAAGTGTTGCAATTTACAAAATATACCGAAAGAAAATGCATTTAAATAAACTTTTTCTAATAACTTTTTTCGATATTTTCAGAAATAATCCCACTTTTGAATTATTTTTTGGAAAAAATTAAAATTTGACAGATAATGCGAATCACGAGACTACCATTTTTTGCTTAATTTTCATCTCGATCGAAGCAGAACTTGATGACAAAGTCAAATTTCGAATAAAGCTATTAATAAAAAAAATCCCATATGATGCGGACTTTACTGGTCACACTGTATAAGCCAAAAATAATGTGTCTATATTTTTGTATTACTTTTTATCAACTAGGTAAAGGTAAGGTCCATAAGCAAAGTGGCAATAATTAAATTGAAATAGTACTAAGGATTCGCACAGTATAATTAATTTTAGAAGTTTATTTAAATCAAAATATTCTAACAATTGACTTCATAAAATTCAAAGGTCAAATTAATTATGTCGCCTAAAATTTATTTATCTTTAAAAAGTGTCAATATACTGTCATATTAGGTAGAAAAGGGATTGATAACGTTTTTAATCAAAACCCAATTTATATAATTTGATAATTTTCCTATCAGTAAAAATCTACTTTTAATTTAGGCAAGAATAACCGACATTCTAATGACAAGAAATATTGATTTTATAAATTTGGGTCCGATCCTATCACTTC
The DNA here is from genome assembly GCA_963969555.1 of Polydrusus pterygomalis. NCBI lineage: Eukaryota > Metazoa > Arthropoda > Insecta > Coleoptera > Curculionidae > Polydrusus > Polydrusus pterygomalis. The sequence goes on from OZ018379.1 coordinate 39,955,815, forward strand.
ATTCCCACTTCTAATCAAATTTTACCCCAAAGTGGGAGGGATGGCCCACTTTCTAAGGGATGATTAAACCCTTTCATTAATTAAAAATCCAAAAGTCTGTCGTTAATGTTCTTGGTAAAATAATGAGGCTTTTTCAGTTCGTAAAATTTATGTTTAAAGGATAATTAATTTTAAGAGATGAGTTGTAATAGCGGGAAGGCTATTACAATATTTTCTTATTAGTAAGCCCAAAACCGTGACAAATTGTGGACTTTATTTTCTTTTACATTGTGAATTGGTAAAGGCAGGAGTAATAGCATATTATTTTAAAAGTGGAAACGAAAGTTATCATCACTGCTATGAAAATTTATTAAACATAAATCGTCCGAGTTAGTAATAGGAAACAAAAAGTGTCCTAACGTGTAATATAATATATACCTAATATTAATAAGTTTATTTAAAATTTAATAATATAAAAAATATGTTTATGATGTATACTATAAACTTATTCTTCAATCTCCTGAAGGTGAGCTTGTTAGGGGCCAATCTTATTTTTTGTTCTTGTATGTAAAATCATAAATATGCCTTAAAAATCAAATTTTAAAGTAAAAATGTCAATTTCAGTATAAACGCAGTTTTTTTTGAAAAAATATATTACATATAATAAAATTATTATCTAATTTATAGTTTTTAAGTAAAAAATATTACTTATATAAATTATTCAGAACAATATTAATTAATTAATTAAAGCATTTCTAAAAATATTTTCAAATTGTCTGTTTTCCATGTTTTTATTTCGACTTTAAATGTTTTTAATGAAATCAATTTTTTAATTTTTGTTGGTAAATAATCGTTTAAATAAAAACATAAATATTTAAAAAAAATTTTGTCGTATGGACTTATTTATTTTAGGTTTTATGGTTATTTCATTTTAATCCTAAAATTCCGTAATTTAAATGAGTTTTAACTAACGCGTAATATAATATTTCCATATGTCTTACATTTAAATTTTTTTTATGTTGTTAAAAATCGGTAGTAAACTTCTTAATTTTTTAATTAAGTATTCTAAGTGAAAATTCCAATTTAATTTACTGTCAATAATAATTCCTAAATATTTTATTTTATTAACTTTAAAAGTTTGAATGTCTTCATTTATTTGAATACTATTCATATTTCGTAGTAGGTTATTTAGGTTTAAAGTAAAAGGAATATAATTTGTCTAATTAAAATTAATTGTTAACAAATTGTTATCAAACCAATTTTTTATAAATATTTTAAAATCTTTTTTAATTTTATTATTTAAGTTATCCCAATTTGTATCGGTATAAAAAATTGTAGTATCATCTGCAAAATTATGAATTTGTCCATCGCAATTTATACTAAATAAGTCATTAATATAAATATTAAAAAATTATGGTCCTAAAGTTTTTCCTTGAGGAACACCATACTTAAATACTTGTGGATAGCTTTTTTCTTTATCTATTTGAACATAGGTTGGTCTATTTTTCAAATAATTTTTAATTAATTCTAATTGCTTTCCTCTGAATCCAATATTTTCAAACTTTTTTAACAGTAAATTATAGCTAACTGTATCAAAGGCTTTTGCTAATTCTAGAAAAATACGAACACACGGTTTTTTATTATCTAGTGCATCATATAATATGTTCCGTTAGATAGCAAATAGCGTTTTGTGTTGATTTATTTTTTTGAAACCCAAACTGTTTATTAGAAATAAAATGTATTTTTTCCAAATAATTTTCAATTTTTAATTTTAAAATTTTTTCGAATACTTTAATAAAAATTTTTTAAATATTGCATTATTTTAATTTGTTTAGTATTTGCTAAATCAACGATACAGGTACTTACGCAAAGTGCAGTGACGTCCATTCCAGCCCTGCGAGCAAACACACGTTCCATTTTTGCATTGTCCGTGTTCTTGGCATCGACTGTCGCAAGGTAATTGTTCGCAACGGGGTCCTGTCCAACCGGGATCACAACGACATTTTCCCAGCTCGCAGTGACCGTGGTCACCACAATCGAGATTACATAACGCTGAAACAAGAGAAGATTAACCACCATCTGTCATTCGGTATCTGTCAAAAATGACATTTTTGTCAAAAAATGCTGAAAATGGCATTGTTTTGCCGAATTTTAAAAAATGTTATTAGAAAAAGTTGTTTCTAGTACAATTTTAGCCCTAAATACAAAGTTTCAGATGTCTAGCGCAAAGTTGAATTTTTTGCCATTTTTTCAAAGTAACCTTTTTTTTATATAATGTAAGTTGGCTTAATGGATTTTAAACTATTTGTTTATACCATACTTAATATTTTATTTAGTTTGTAAGCTTATTTTTTCACTAGAATACCATTTTGTTTTCGAAATATAAAATTAGAGGCAAAAAAAATTTACACGGGTGGTGCAAAGTTATCATAATTTAAAAATTTTATAAGATAGACGTCATATTATGTTCTATTTTTTTTTATAGTACATACACGTAAAAAGTTTAAAAAACTTATAATTAAATTTCCAGATATCAGATTAGTTCCCAAATTTCAAATGACAAATTATATTTAGTATAAAATAACATTTTTATGAAATATTAAATAATATAATTTGTCATTTGAAATTTGTGAACTAATCTGATATCTGAAATTTTAATTATAGTTTTTTATACTTTTTACGTGTATGTTCTATCAAAAAAATAGAACGTATGACGTCTATCTGTTAAAATTTTTAAATTATGATAACTTTGCACCACCCGTGTAAATTTTTTTTGTCTCTAATTTTATTTTTCGAAAAAAAAAATGGTATTTTAGTGAAAAAATAAGCATACAAACTAAATAAAATATTAAGTATGGTATAAACAAATAGTTTAAAATCCATTAAGCCAACTTACATTATATAAAAAAAGGTACTTTGAAAAAATGGCAAAATATTCAACTTTGCGCTATACATCTGAAACTTTGTATTAAGGCCTAAAATTGTACTAGAAACAACTTTTTCTAATAACATTTTTTGAAATTCGGTAAAACAATGCCATTTTTCAGCATTTTTTAACAAAAATGTAATTTTTGACAGATACCGAATTACATATGGTGACAATTGAATATATAATTTTTAGTCTAATTTGAAGCAAAAACGATTGCTGATAGGTAATTTTAACTAACCTCATTAATAAAAAAAAGTTCCATATGGTGCGGACTTTAATGGTGACACTGTATTTAAATTATAGTCGATGGTCGTTGTAGCATAAAATCAGTAATGTTATACAGGGTGTTATTTAAGTATGTGGACAAATTCCAAGGGGTGCTTCTTTAAGTGATTTTAAGAAGAAAAGTTCGTATAAACATGGGTCCAAAAATGCATAGTTTTTACGATACAGGGTGTCAAACTTTAAAAAAAAATCGGATGTTCGTGAATATCTCAATACTCTTTTAATCAATTTTGTTAAAATTTGGCAATTCTGTTTGTAATATCAAGAGGATAATTTTTTAGCCTCAATTAGATTAAAATTATTAAGTCCAGTGGCGTCCCGGAAGACAGTCTAGCTAATATTTTTGGAAAAAAAATTGCTCGCAACTGTCCTTTTTTAAAATCATGTATTTTTCTCGAATCAAGCAACTCCAAATAGAACAATTTTATTTTTTGACTTTTTTTTATATCTTGCTTTGTTTTCGAGAAAAAAAAATAAAAACCACTTTATTGCATGTCCCCGCGACAATAAGAGTAAAAAATTTAAACTAATTACCAAACTATTAAGCAATTAAAATTACACAAGTCCTCTTTTAAATTTTCTCGCACAGATTAAAGCTGTTTTCGATAAAATAAATTAACATAAAATAATCGTATAATGTGATAATTCATTATTCTTATTGTCCTGGGGACATGCAATAAAGTGGTTTTTATTTTTTTCTCGAAAACAAAGCAAGATATAAAAAAACTCATGAGATAAAATAGTTGTATTTGTAGTTGCTTAATTAAAAAAAAAATTCATCATTTTTAAAAAGTCAGTGGCGCGCAATATTTTTGTCAAAAATATTAGTTAGTCTATCTTCCGGGACGCCACTGGACTTAATAATTTTAATCAAATAGAAGCTAAATTATCCTCTTTTATTATAAACAGAATTGCCAAATTTCAACAAAATCGAATCAAAGAGAATTGAGATATTTACGAACATCCGACTTTTTTTTAAAAGTTTGACACCCTGTATCATAAAAACTATATTCGGACCCAGGTTTATATTAACTTTTCTTCCTAAAATCACTTAAAGAAGCACTCCTTGGAGTTTGGCCACATACTTAAATAACACCCTGTATAAGCGGGTCCAACAAAGTATCAGAAAACTAAATTAATATGAAGATGCATATTCCTGTAATAGTTCTTGCCACGAAACTACATAATATACCAACATAATGTTAACACTAATAAAGGACTAAATAATTTCATATCATGGACTTCGACTGTCTTCAACGATTTGCCGGAAAACTGAAACAATCCGGTAATGTACAAGCTTCTGCAAAAAATTTAAAATAACACATTACCATAATTTGGGCAAGTTGTTGCCTTTGTGAATTCTAAAGATTTTTTCTTTCTTTTCCTTTGGTTTTAGATACATTTACTTCAAAAACAAAATATAACAATTTAGTTTAAAAATAAGTACCTGATAGCCAATAAAATTTGCATCTTGCAAATCATTTAAATTTAACGTAAATGGTATATTCTATCGAAGAATAAGTAGAAATGATTTTTATGGTGTATATGCTATCTGAGAACCACCATTACTTTTAAAGGAAGGAATCTCGACAAAAACGCCAGTCACGTTTACATAAGAGATTTCGTTTCAAAATTTCAAGAAACTGGATCCTTTGGAAATAAAAAAAGACAAAAACCTAGACTTTTGAATGAAGATATGCAGAGTGAGATTATTAGGCAAGTTTTTATAAATCCAATTAGCCACATGTATCGATGTATCCAGAGACTCTATTAGGAAAGTACTGAAAAACATAAATTTCACGATTACCAACTGAAAATTTTGCAATAACTTGCCGACGATGATCCGGGCAGAAAAATTCGGTTTTCTGAAACCATGCCAGGGAGAGTTGCGGAAACATCCGAGGAAACATCCGAATTTACAAAAAAATATTTATTTCAGTAATGTGTCCTCTATTTTCCTAAATAGTCATGAGAATAAAATGTCGCTACTGGAGGGACGGTAATCCACATCTTTTTACAAAGGGGCATACTCCAAATCCCCAAAAAATCAATGATTGGGCGGAAATACTGGGAGACAGTATCATATCCTTTTTTTAAGGAAATTTAACAGGCCACGTTTTTATTATATTACTAATAACTAACGAAGGCTCCTACTATGTACCAACTATTTTGCTTTAATTAGCCCACATGTAAGCATTTCAATTAACAACTGTCAGTCTAAACATACCTGGGGCTGCTTGAAATTCCTACAATTGCTATTAATCTGATACAGTAATCAATCATGTAATTATCTAATATTCCAAATGCGTATGACATCTCCAGAGCTCTATAATCTTATTTATTTAAAGTACATAGAATGTCAATGGTATCAATCACAAAGCTTTCACAGGTTAGAAAGAGGTACAGTCTAGATTAAATCCAATAGTGAGTATAATAGTAAATGTATCCATTTAGAAAAATGTTAATATTTCGTTTATAGTTTAGAATTCCCTTAATATATTATATTGATTGGCATCGCCCTTTACGGTTAATGCCATGAAGTGATACTATCAAAAATGATAACTCTTTAATAATTAAAATAACAAGAGAAATTAACAATCTCTTAAGAAAAAACCTTTAAAATGTTAAACCGAGAAGAGAATTATTATGGAGCATTTTCCCCCCCAATCTTAAAATAAAATAGTATATTATTTAACGAGCGTATAATGTAGGCTATATTACGTGAGATTTTAAAACGCGAGCCGAAGGCTTATGTTTTAAGAATCCGAGTTTAATATAGTCATTATACGCGAGTCAAATGTCAAATACTATACTTTATCTACGACTATTCAGTATCCAAAAAATTAGAAAATGCATTCAGAGCAACAAATTTTATTACAATAGGATATTTTTACATAATAAGGTAATATTATTAATTATATTTCTTAACTATAAAATACAATTCAACAATGTTAACAATAATTAAACAAAATACAATTACTTATTTCCAATTTTTTATGAAATTGGTTGTAACATTAGACCAATTATGAAAATGAATGGGAGCAGGAATATTACTTATATTCATATCGTTTTTATTAGTAATGAAAGAAGTTTCGGAGCTAACATTATTTACAGTGGTAGATGTAGATGGGCATAAATTTGAGTTTATTTGTCTTAAACTTTTATTAGCAGCGTCTATTTTATTTTAGTTCTATGACAGCAAAACTTAAAAAACTGATGATTTGTTTACTTTGTTGTACTTGTTGCTATGGTATTAATACCATAGCGACCGAAGCGATTGACAAGTAAAAAAACTTAAATAGACGCTGCTAATAAAATTTTAAAACAAATAAACTCAAATTTATGCCCACCTACATCTACCACTGTAAATAATGTTAGCTCCGAAACTTTTTCCATTACTAATAAAAACGATATAAATATAAGTAATATTCCTGCTCCCATTCATTTTCATAATTGATGTTACAATCAATTTCATAAAAAATTAGAAATAAGTAATTGTATTGTTAACATTGTTAAATTGTATTTTATAGTTAAGGAATACCATTAATAATATTACCTTGTTATGTAATCCTATTGTAATAAAATTTGTTGCTCTGAATGCATTTTCTAATTTTTTGAATACTGAATAGTCGTATTTGGCTCGCGTATAATGGCTATATTACACTCATATTCTTAAAACACGAGCCTTCGGCTTAAAATCTCGTGTAATATAGCCTACATTATACGTTAGTTAAATAATATACTATTATCAGTCGGGCATTCTAGGCTGCAAAAAAACATATGACCTGTGATTTCAATAAGTGCTTAATCAAATGATTAAATCTGTTAGTTTGTATGTGAAGTAACTGTTAATCTGTAAATGTAGTGTTTAATATACACTATTGGCAAAATCGAATCTGGGGTGCGAAATCTCTAATGCAACCAAGAGAGAAGGTACATAATGGGCAAAGCGTTCAGTTAAAAAGAGACACCTAACCACTCCTACATTCCTACTGAAAGGGGGGGATATTATGTGTGTGGGTGGCTGAGCCGTGAACGTAAACTAACCGATTCATTAAAATTTAGTAACAAAGGAGCTTCGATGGAGCGAGTATCTGATTTTTCTTGTCGTGCGATATTTTTACGATGTTTTCATTTTTATATCAGGTTTTTCGCTGTTGCATTTGACAATATAAGAGCGGTATAAAAGTTAGTGTTATTTATTAGCATTAAACCTAAAAACGAAGTAAAAACTGGTATTCTAAGAAAATAATGATAATCCCAATAAATTAATAAAATAAAATAAAAATAAATAAACTTCTTGGGTACTCTCAGCTGTTAAATACCACTTGATGATATAAATTTTTTGTTTGTTGTACATTATTAGTTTAAAATAACAGTTAATACTTCGCAGGAGGAAGGCTTGCTTTATACAAAAATATTTATCGACTGATCCCGTGGCTGCTTCGATCGCGTGTTCTAAAGAATGGAAGGTGGGAGATAGGGGATAGCGTGTTCTCTGTTTAACGTGTTAAACGCTACTAATAATGTCCATCTGATGCGTTTATATCGGCTCCCTAGATTCGAGTTGGCCAATAGTGTATAAATTTTACTATGTTACTAAATTTTGCCTATCTCGATTATTTTATAGAATGATCTTTGACTTGTGTATACGTCATACGAAGTCAGTTGAGACAACGTAAATATTGGGGGTAAGATCAATTTACTGCATCACACATTGAAACTACAATACAAATATAACAAAATTTGTATTGATCGCTCCATATACAGATGTTCGAAGACAGTCCACTTGGCTTGACAAGTCTGTCATAAAAAATTTTTTAGTTTTTTTGCCTGTCTCAACTAAAATCGTATACACTTTAAGTAATAATAATTTTAGCAGTAAATAAATAATTGATTTTAAAATTTGAATGTAAATATGGTTCCTTTTGATAATGTCAACTAACCATCGACGCCGACTGAGCGTTTTGGTAAAAGGTAGATTTTAGATCTTAAGAATAATGTATAATATACTTGTCAGGTAACTGTATTTTAATATCTAACTCTGTTAGATGAATTACAACCTTATTACAGAAGGATTTTCAGGTTGTTAGAAAATAGTATATTAAAGTACATGTTTTATAAAGCATCATCTTATAGCACGCGTTCATGTTAGAAAACGAGCCTTAATGGCGAGTTTTATAACGGAATAAGTGCTCTAACTGCTTTATAAAACATGTACTTTATATTATTTTCTCTATTTTGTATTTTTTTTTCCAAAAAAATACGTACCTATTTAAAAAGAAAATAAACTCTTTTAATTTTGCAAATTTTTATGGCCAATTTTTATGAAGGTAATACTATTACATTAAGTATTCATCAAAGTAGCCTTTATTTGTGTCCACCATGTCAAAAATTGGTTTTCTCATGGATCACAATAGACCATGTCAGACGACAACAGAAGGAAACATTTGATTAATATTATTATATTGCCAACATATGAAAAAAAAATTTCATAATAAACTTGTTTTGATACTGAAAACGATATCGTAATCGATTTCATATGAAACAAAATTAGAAAAATATTTTTTTGGTTAATATTATATAAGAAAATTACATAAATTTATTTTTAACCAATTAGAAGGCTCCTTTTTGTTTACGTTGCTTATAGTAACGGGAGATTATCGTGATCATTTTGTTAGATCCTATTCACTTAATGAAATTAATAGTGATAATTTTTCTGTCAAAAATGAAATGCTTTATATCTATTAGCAAAACCTACTCAGAATAAAATCAAAATACATTTTGTTGTTAACTTAGAATTTTTATTGATACTAACCTATTTACTTTACATATCGAACACCGGGGCTAAAAGAGACACATCAAAAATCACTCGTTTTCGACTCGGGATAATTTTCTATCAACAGAGATATTTGTAACCTTGATAAAAATTATCGGTAATAATTCTGCTGCTAGGGAGATTATAAGTGATAATCTAGATCATAAAGAATAAGTAAGACTCTTTTATTTAATAACACCCTACTGAGTTTGTAATCTCTGAATATTCTAATTAGAAAATAATTAACATACAAACTGGATAAGCTGTATGAAAGCAATAGTTGGGAAAAATCTGGAGGCCTCATGACAAATCGATAATATAACTGACTCTTTTTGAAATACAAATAAAGAAGATGCAACCGATATAAAATTTTCTGAAACTAAATTGAGAAATCTAAAATACAATACTTTATGGATTGATCCTGAAAAATATATGATAATAAACAGTTAATAATACTACTTACGTTGTGAACAATCGTGTCCGTTCCAGTGCCGATTACACACGCATTTAGCCGATTCCAAATCATATACACCATGCTCGGAACACGTAGGAAGACATTTATGAACCTGCTCATCGATGACGTTGCAGTTAGGTCCTTTCCAGCCCGCCTTGCAGTAGCACTGACCGTGAACGCATGCGCCGTGTTCCGAACAGTTGGGATCTTCACAATCGACTTCTTCACATGCTTCCCCTAAAACAAGACAGAATAGATATAAACTGACATATGCCTTTTAGTTCAGGATGCCAATTCGTAGTTTAGGTAAAGATATAGAATAGTTAAAATGGGCTAGACATGTACAATGTACGTCCGAAATAAACACACTTGTAATATTAATACATTTTACACCTTAATAATGTATCAGAACAAATTTATATTAATAATTTAGTGGAGAGTTAAATGATACCGGGTAGCTTTGAACCTTTGAACCCTACGCCCAAATCTTAGCTGCGATATACAGGGAAGTTTAAAAATACAGTTGATTTTGATTTGGTTACTTGAAAATTTGATCCTAGGTATTTTTTTAAATGCGACACGCTGTACAGTGTGTGCCCGAATAGAGTTTGGAAAAGGACAAACTTTTTTATTGGTAGGTATAGAAGAAAAAGTAATTCTTTATAAAAACGTCTGCTTGTGCTGAAACTACAATGTCGAATATCCAATTTGCGATTGCTATACAGGGTTCGTCAAAAACAACATTTTTACTTTTTAGGATTTTTTTTCAACTCCTTGATTTGTTAAATGAATTCTGCTTGTGTTGAAACTACAATTTTGAATATTACATTTGCGATTACTATACAGAGGTCATCAGAAACCACATTTTTGGTTTTTGGGAATTCGTTTAAAATAAAGTTACGTAAAAACAAACAACTATTGTTGCTTTTTTACTTCGAATATGATTTTATATCCGGCCGAGTAACGATTTTGGGTGTAAGAAAACCATTTTTTAATTGCCTTCTTTTAAAGTATTTTTATTAGTACATGTCATATTTCTTCAATTATTCATCCAATCATAAATTATAAAACTTTTACTCAAACGTGGTACCACCGAGTTAACGCATAGTTCAACTCGACATCTAAATCCCCGATAACAGTTCCTAACTTGCTGTATTGGGATATTTGCAATAACTACCTACTCTTATTTTCTTTCAAGAGATCTTAGTTATTATTGAAACTAATTTTATAGACAATATGTGGCTTCAGACATCCCCATAAATGTAAGTCGGGAGTTGTGAGATCGGGACTTCTACGTGCCAACTGATTTGGACCATAGGTACCTTCCAATCCACTTGTTCTCAAAGTGATGATTTAGCCAATCATCAAGAGGAATTGAAAAAAAAGCCAAAAAACAGAAACTGTTGTTTCTGACGAACCCTGTATAATAATCGCATATATAATTGTTGAAATTGTAGTTTCAATATTAGCAAAATTCATTTAATAAATCAAGGAATTAAATAAATGAGATTGAAAAAACTAAAAATGTCGTTTGTGACGTACCCTGTATAGTAATCGCAAATCTGATATTCGAAATTGTAGTTTCAGCACAAGCAGACATTTTTATACGAATGACTTCTATACCTACTAATAAAAAAGTTTTTCCTCTTCCAAATTCTATCCGTGAACACAGTGTTTACTATCACTGATTTGAAAAGCTACTTAAATTGGCCCTTAATTTTTGTATATTATTATGTCGTAGGCTGATAGTGAAATCCGTCATTTAATGAAAAGCCTAGTCATATCATGCTGCACGCTAAAAGGTATATTGGCAACTGGTTTGTTCGTTGTTCCCCAGAGCATTTTTTTGCATTTTTTTAAATTTAATTTAAATTTTATTTTTATAAAATAATATTAGTTGAAAAAATTGAAAAAAATGCTCTGGGGAACAACGAACAAACCAGTTGCAATATACCTTTTAGCCACGCTTTATGATATGACTAGGCTTTTCATGAAATGACGGATTTCACTATCAGCCTACGACATATATACCTAACTAGTAAAGTTTTTGACTTATAAGCCATTATTTTGTAAAATCTTCTCTACGTTCGGTTTTTAGTAAGTAAGCCATGATGCAGGTGCTAAATAGCGTTAAAAATCATGGAGGAAAACTTTACAAATGCAGTTCTTATGTATTTATTTATTTTATTTGGACAGTGTGATAAAATGTATAATGTTTAATGAAATATACCCGAATCTACGACCGCCAATGAACCTCAGGAATTTTTTTACAAATAATCGCTTATAAATCAAAAACTTGACTAGGTAGGTATACCAGGTCCACGGAAGCTAGCTCGCCCTTGTAACTTTTTTGTTTTTCAAGATAATGCAATAAAATTCGGTGGATTTGTATACGACATAAAACTGCATTTTTTGACAGGTCACTCAATATTATGGAACTTCCGGTTTAACCGGAAGTGACATAAACTTTCGATTTTTAAATGGGACACCTGATATATTTTTACTTTTTTTGACTCCATATGACATTCTAAATACAACGATGTGTCACTTGTCACTTTTTGTCACCAAGATAATATTTTTTTTCCAAATTTATTGTTTTATCTAGAGGGCTATGAATACCATAAAATCACTTATTTCAGTTCTTTAATCTTGGGAAAAATACAATTTTACTATTTTTGATCCAATGCTATGTGCTATGTAAAATTTAATCTTTAAAGGTGTATAAGTCATTTTTTTTTAAATGGCAACATGGTGATTAAGAAAAAAGAGGATTTTATTACGATTATTTTGATACCATACACTATTAGGTTTTAGAAAAGCTGCCATTAAAAAACTTTAAAAAGTTAACTTAGAACTTTCCTAAAATGAAGCATCTTTTGAGAATAAATTTAGATTTAAATGCATCAAGTAGCCTGTGACCAGCAAAACTGATAAAACAAAATCATGCCTTGAAGAAAATTGAAACGCAAACAGCTTTTGCCAAAGTAAATTAGTTTGTTGTTTAAAAAGCATGGAAAATAATAGTTTTACAAGGAGGGAAAAAGTTGATATATTATTATTGTCAGGCTCATTTCGTATTTTCGGAACCAGTTTTGGGTACCTAATAGTAACGGGTTGGATGACGATGACGCCGATTAAAATATCTTTATGCGTAAAGTCGTGCAGCATCGGTTGAATTATTTCTACATTTTCCAAACACTAATAACATATCAACTTTTTCACTTCTTGTAAAACTATTATTTTCCATGCTTTTTAAACAACAAACTAATTTACTTTGGCAAAAGCTGTTGGCGTTTCAATTTTCTTCAAGGCATGATTTTGTTTTATCAGTTTTGCTGGTCACAGGATACTTGATGCATTTAAATCTAAATTTATTCTCAAAAGATGCTTCATATTAGGAAAGTTCTAAGTTAACTTTTTAAAGTTTTTTAATGGCAGCTTTTCTAAAACCTAATAGTGTATGGTATCAAAATAATCGTAATAAAATCCTCTTTTTTCTTAACCCGACGAGCCACCATGTTGCCATTTAAGAAAAATGAGTTATACAACTTTAAAGATTAAATTTTACATAGCACATACCATTGGATCAAAAATAGTAAAATTGTATTTTTCCCAAGATTAAAGGACTATTTATAGCCCTCTAGATAAAACAATAAATTTGGAAAAAAATATTATCTTGGTGACAAAAAGTGACAAGTGACACATCGTTGTATTTAGAATGTCATATGGAGTCAAAAAAAGTAAAAATATATCAGGTGTCCCATTTAAAAATCGAAAGTTTATGTCACTTCCGGTTAAACCGGAAGTTCCATAATATTGAGTGACCTGCCAAAAAATGCAGTTTTATGTCGTATACAAATCCGCCGAATTTTATTGCATTATCTTGAAAAACAAAAAAGTTACAAGGGCGAGCTACCTTCCGTGGACACCCAGTATATATGATATACAAAAATAAAGAGCCAATTTAAATAGCTTTTTAATCAGTGATAATATACAGGGTGTTACATTTAAAAAAAACTTATTGTCACCTTTTCAACTAACCAAATTAACTGTATTTTTAAACCACCCTCTATATCGCAACTAAGTGTTGGACATAGGGTTAAAAGTCACCTGGTATTATTTAATTTGTAAATTTAATTATTACTTTAGAAACGGTAAGAGATAGGTATATGATAATATTAAAGAAAATTTCATAAATTTATTTTCAACCAATTAGAAGGCTCCTTTTTGTTTACGTTGCTTATAGCAACGGGAGACTATCGCGATAGTCTATAGCCTATTAACCTAATAAAATTATTAAGTGATAATTTTTCTTAGGTACGACTACTACGACTCAATTTTAATTCAAATGTCAAGTCATTTCGAAGTGACAGGTGAGACAATCCAATGTCTTTATAGTTTTAAATTCAAATATAACTTTAAAAAACATATTTCCGATAAGTTTAGTTTAATATGGCGCACTGTATTTTACCATAGAAGTTAATTTTACTTGTTAGTAACTAAAATTTATTACTAAAATTTCAGGAACATTAAAAGAAACTCCAATTTATGAAATTTTCTTACCGAATCTCCCACGCAGCAGAATTAATTCCCGATAATTTTTTTCTCGGTTTCAGTCATGTTTTTGTTGATAGAAAATTATGATCAACAAAACCATTCGTGACCTTAAAAAAATTATCGGTAATAATTCTGCTGCTAGGAAGATTATAAGTGAAAGTTGTTAAGAAGTTAATAAGAGAGTGGAAAATAAAATAAAATACATAGTGCTATATTTAAAATATCGGTGTTGCTACTAATTTTTGGTACCTAGTAATGGCAACACTGCATTGTCAAAAATATTTCGGGTAAATAAAGCATGCCCGTTTATGTAAATGGTAAAATTTTCAGAACGATTTGTAAGCTGGTTCGTTATATACGTCTAACATACCATTTATCGTGAGTCACCCTGTATATCACATATAATTGTTTTAATTCGTGTAATATAATTCTACGCGTATAATTTATATAATACAGGAAAAACTTCCCACAATTATCTGTTCTTGTAATCAATTAATAATTCTGTGTAGTTTTAAATTTAGAAGCAAGTCCAAATTTAGAACTGTAAAAATAATTTAAAAAATCAGGAAATCTAAATAAAATAAAGCTTTATTTTTAAACAGAATATTTTTACGAACATTAAGAACTTTTGGATTTTTAAGGGATTTTCTTGATATAAATTCTTAATTCCATTAAAGGTATGATAGCAGAATCTTAATTAGTATATTTTAAAATTTATACTTGGAAATTTTAAAAGTGTTTTCTAGTAATGTGAAATTTTTACATAAAATTTTCACAGAAAAATTATATTTTTAAAAGGTAAAAAAAGATGAAAACTTTTAAAGTATTATTTACATGTCTTAATAAAACTAATAAAATAATATGTTTATATCTATTCGTTCCAAAGTTATGAACTTTCTTTTAGTTGTTTTTACAAAAAAAATATTTTTATCTTAAAAAAGGTAAGAGATAGATTGTTAATAATAAAAGTATCTAAAATTTTTATATGATCCAAAATTTCTAAAATATACAGGATAATCTATTTGAAATACGTCAAAATATAATTTTTTAAAACTTTAAAGTTAACAATAAAAAAGGGTATTCTATATTATAATAATAAGCAGTTTCAATGTCCAAAAATATCACGAAAACCATAGGGGCTAGGAAGCTCATATCTTGCAGGCGGATAGCCCCTGCCCTAAAGAGGGGCATAATTAGCATAATAGCGACCTGATACTTACAGGGGGAGGGGCGATATTTTTTAATATGCAGAATTGGTGTTGTTAGCGCCATATATCATATTTTTGTCGCAGCGTGAAGATTTTCAGTTGGAGAATGATATGTAAAAGCGATGTCGTTGAATCTAATAATAATAAAAAAATACTTTATTTAAACAAAAGTTACGAAAGCATATGTTGGGGCAAAACCTCGTAGTATATTCTAAGAAATAAAACCACTATAAATTAAAATTATTATGGCTATATTCCAGCGGACTGCTATATTTATGCAAAATATTAAAACCGAATAAGAACAGCAAGCAGTCAAAGCATAATGAAAAGAAACCTGGCAGGTGCCTTGCTTATTTTTGAGCGGTAAAACAAAGATGTAAAAAAAACGCGAATGTTTCGCTGAAGGCAACACAATAGATAGTTTAATCATGTATACATTTAAATAATGAACACAATTTAAAGGTGTGTCCTTTTGATTGTTGTTTATTTATATAAACTGCTGCACATAATTATCGTTAAAAGAGCATTTTTTAATCAAATTTGATACTGTGTAATTCCTGATATATTGAACGCATTTTAAAAAGCTGGTAACATTTCGAAAGATATTTTCATCCTCTATTGAATCATTCGTAAAAACTTCTTAGATTTTGACCGGGGGCTATAATATAGGGTAAAATAAAATGTCGTGCATTTTGAAAAAAATTTTCTCTTGCTCCCCATTTTGCAGGAAGACCATGCGGATATTTTTTGAACCTAACATTTCATAGATATTGATCATACCTCGGGACCTTTTTGGGATTTTGCGAATATCTACTGTGGTTTTCGAAAAAAACAATTTTTTCGAATTTTTTTTTATTTTTTTATTTTATGTTTCTACACCAATTTGCTCGATTTTGTAAAGTGCATCATTAATCAGGTTATCTTTGCTAACTTCTATCCCTATCCTCCTCGAATAAAGAACTCACCCTGCGAATTTATACCTACAATAGTTTTATTTAGGAACTTAAATCAAGAATAAAATCAGGTCTTTGTTCATTATAATGATTCATGTAAAAAAAAAATAATCTGGAGTGCTCCAAACAAAAATATTCGGCGGATAAACATTTAAAACCTTAAAGGACGTCCCTTACTCTCTTGGGCATAGAATCCACTAATACTGTAATCATGTTTTGGGGAATAGCTTCCCATTCACACAAAATCGCATTCACCAATTCTTGCAAATTTTGAAATTCATTCCCTTCCCGATTCAAACGTAACTTAAGGTTACTCCACACATGCTCTATAGGATTCATATCAGGCGACCTAGCAGGCCAAATCATACGCGTGATATTGTTTTCCCTAAGAAAGTCGTTCACGATTCTTGCTCTATGAGAGCGAGCATTGTCGTCGACTATTGGTGTAGAAACATAAAATAAAAAAATAAAAAAAAATTCGAAAAAATTGTTTTTTTCGAAAACCACAGTAGATATTTGCAAAATCCCAAAAAGGTCCCGAGGTATGATCAATATCTATGAAATGTTAGGTTCCAAAAATATCAGCATGGTCTTCCTGCAAAATGGGGAGCAAGTGAAATTTTTTTCAAAATGCACGACATTTTGTTTTACCCTATATTATAGCCCCCGGTCAAAATCTAAGAAGTTGTTACGAATGATTCAATAGATGATGAAAATACCTTTCGAAATGTGGCCAGCTTTTTGAAATGCGTTCAGTATATCAGAAATTACACGGTATCAAATTTGACTAAAAAATGCTCTTTTAACAATAATTATGTGCAGCAATTTAGTTACTAAGTTTAAAGTGAATATTTTAGTTTACATTTGACCGGAAGCAAAACGTATGTATTTGGTTTTAACGTAGTATCTATACAGGTTGTTTGTAAAATAACATCGTTAATTTACTCTTTTCTTTATGATGTAAGTTGTTATGTTACAGTTATTTATTAATCCATAAACATGTTTACCTATAAAAGAATAATTCAAAATCACCGTTGATTTTTCAACGGGTATACGCTGATATTTAATAATACGTAAACATAAAACCGAATAAGTTTTCAAGAAAACGGGTGAATATAACTCCTGCAACAATGTGAATAATCCTGCAAACAAATTTAATGTTTAATGCATTTCCAGTATCAGACGAACGAACATAAGTTTAAAACAACTACCAGCAATTTAAATAACAAAACAGTGCAGCGTATCCAAAGTTTAAACTAAGAAAACCCTAAGTTCCAGAATGCTGGTTTTCTTAGCTTGTTTCTGCTCACTCTCCACGCGAAAGTAATTATTTCGCGTTAGGGGGTTATTATTTTCTCTAAGAAAGCAATTTGCATCCGTTCCGTGGAACAGGTACAAGTTTCGGTTAAAGTTTTGGTAATTATCATTCTGAAACAATGCGGCAGTTGAGAAAAATTATTACAAGCCTGAGGAAGTTAAAAATATTTAGTGCGCATAATCAAGTTTTAAACTTCGTGAAAATGGTTTATTAATAATTTATCTACGACTAATGTATAATGTAAGTATTATAGTTGTGGTTTTCGCAATATAATGCCATCTATTAATCCCTTAGGGAATAATGACAAGGGATTAATAGTCCTTATTCCCGCTCCAATCACAAAATTTCTCAAATCAAATATTACCATGGAAACAAAATACACCAAGTCAAAAGTGTCACTGTCAAACGCGTAGTGTTTATGTATTCGTATTGGGATGGATGAAAATGAAGAGGCTTTTACTTGTACACCTCCAGAAATTGTACAACTAGCTACAGCAACAACATCTACCTTAATACCGGAAACATCGAAATCTATTTATAATAAAACATACGCAACCTTCAACGAATGGCGTCTTCGAAATAACACAAATTCATTTTCCGAAAATGTTCTACTAGCCTATTTCGCTGAACTAAGTGCAAAATACAAACCATCTTCATTATGGTCATTTTATTCAATAATTAAATCTATGCTGAGAATAAACCATGACGTTGATCTGGAAAAATATGGAAAACTACGAGCGTTTTTAAAAAGAAAATCTGAAGGATTTCAAGCAAAGAAATCTTCCACTCTGACCCCGAAAGAAATTAAGACATTTATTGACTCCTGATGAAGTTTTTCTTTTACATAAGGTAAATATACATAGGTATTTAATCTAATCTATTCAAAAACTCATATTCTTATTTGCTTCAGGTTATATTAATTATTGGAATTATGGGCGCATGCCGCTCAAACGAGCTTTATGAAATTTATTTATTTATTTATTTTCAACAAAACAGCATCTATAAGGATGAACATATAAATTTAAAGAAAACACATGAATGAACTTACTGTTAGTTGAAAAAAAAAAGGACTACATTTAAGCAAAGGTGTATTTGCATACACACAGAGCTCACTCTTCCATGTAGCCCTAGGAACTATATCTTAAACAAAATGAACAACATCTAAGTTACTATCTTAGCAATATACAAATAATTAATAATAATAAAATATAATCAATATTAAAATATTTACAATTAACCAATTTCAATTAATCTATTAATTCACTTCGTATTACATTTAAGCTAAATATTAAAAATAACCATAATTATATTATCCATCAGCTGTTTTTTTAAGGTACGCTTAAAATTGTTTGGCTCAAGCTTTTTTAGATCATTCGGTAAGACATTAAGACATTTGCAAATGGTATAAGAAAAAGCCCTCTGAAACTGTGATGTGCGATGCTGAGGAATAGTAAGCTGATCATTCCTACGAATGTTTATATTATGTACGTCCGAACGAAACAGAACCCTACGATGCAGATAACTTGGTTTACCATATTTAACGACTTTGTGAAACAGGGTGCAGCAATGTAGGAATCGCCTTTTAGAAACATTTAGCCAGGATAGCTCAGTTAATCTATCAGACACAGATGCCCGCCCCCTTAGGTTAAGTATATAACGCACGCAGCAGTTTTGAATTTTTTGCAGACGTCGATGGTTATACTGCGTTAGGCAAGGTCCATAGACAACGTCTCCATAATTAAGGTGTGACAGTACAAGGGATTCACATAGGATTTTTTTAGCTTGCTTGTTCAGGTTGAATGATGAAATGAATATAGAAGACGTAAAGGATCTTCAAACAAACTTCTTAATAACAATACCCAAGACTAAAACCAAAATTGTACGAACATTCGCCATAAACAGTACGTTTTACAACATTATAAAGAAGTACATCGATCCCCGCCCGTCACATGTAAAAATCAATTCATGCTTTCTAAATTATCAAAAATCCAAATGTACAATACAACGTATAGGAAAAAACAAATTTGCAGACATTGGTAGACAAATTGCCAAATATTTAAACTTGCCAAATCCTCAAACTTATACCGGCCATTGTTATCGCAGATCATCTGCCACTCTGTACATTGATGGAGGAGGCGATATAACTGGATTAAAGCGTCATGGGGGCTGGAAATCTACACAAGTAGCTGAAGGTTACATTGATCAGTCTATGAGAAACAAGACAATTACAGCAGAAACTATTAATAAACAAATAAATAGTAATGAAGCATCTTCTTCCTTTGCAGCAACCGACATTCCAAATATTTGTATTGAAAACAAACTTATTCATAGTTCACGACCAATACAGTTTATTAATTGTACTATTACTAATTTTAATATTATTGACAAAGAAAGTTATTTATTAAAAATCTCAAATTAATAAATTAGTCGTAGATAAAGTAGAGTATACTACTCACAATAATGGCTATTATTACCTCAGAATATTTACTCCCTCGCCGCTTACGCGGCTCGGTTCGTAAATATTCCTCGGACATAATAGCTATCATTATTGACTCGTGGTATAATCTACTATTATAAAGTAGGACGTAGCGTAAACAATCACTTATGACACAGCAACAAGGCTATCACAGTCTCACATTTTTCTAACTTTAAAACACATAATCTACCGAACCTAGATCTTTCTGTCATCTTGGAGCTCAGTTAGGACTGTTTGTACCGTTTGTATTTATTTTTTTCCTTTTCTCTATTATCCTGAAGATGAATGTTTATGCATTCGAAACGTAAATTCTCTACAATGTAGAGAATTTACCTTTCGTTAAAACTTTTAACCTTAATATACCAGTGAAGGAAGTCTTAAAGGGTCTTATTTCCGCCCTTTTAACCAATTTGATATTAATCAAGTCAGTTATAACATTTTGATAGGTCAGAATTGGTTGTAAAATTTAAACGTTTATTTTCCCATAAGACAATATAAAATTATTGTAGGGGAATAGTCAAAGTAGTCCTAAAGCTAACAATTAA
This sequence comes from Polydrusus pterygomalis, assembly GCA_963969555.1. NCBI lineage: Eukaryota > Metazoa > Arthropoda > Insecta > Coleoptera > Curculionidae > Polydrusus > Polydrusus pterygomalis. Next base: position 39,976,337 of record OZ018379.1, read on the forward strand.
GCATAAGAAAATAAGTAAATTAACAACACAAAACATATGATAACAGATGTAGACACAATTACTTTGTCATTTTGCAGAGTCAAAAAACTCATCCAAGCTGTAGCAACACTTTAAGATTAAAAATGTTTTTAACTTTTTTTTAATTTCTTATATTATAACACTTTTTTATTTCATCCGGCAGTAGGTACGTTAAAAATTTTAGCACCAAGAATTCTAGGAACATTATGCGCTATGTTACCGCGAGAACGCTGAATACTGAATTGATTCCTATTTCTAGTATTAAAGCTGTGTAGGTCTCCGTTTTTAACAAAATCACTTTTATTACAAAAACAAATAAAGCCAATTCCATTATATATAAACAAGAAAGAGGTAAGCTATTATTCCTTTTAAATAGACCCCTTCAGCTACAATATCTAGGCACACCAGCAATGCACCTTAATATTTTCTTTTGTTTAATAAATATATTGTTACTTAAGGTAGAGGTACCATATCTCAAACATGACTCAACATATGGATATTACATCATTAGTCATTGTTTCGTGTCTAAGACAGCTCTTAAATTTATTAACAAATTAATAATATGACGAATTAAGTTTATCCAATACGTGTTGACAATGAACTTTCCAATTTAAACATTCATCCAGGTAAATATCAAGAAACTTAGCACTTTAAAGCTGGCCTAGGGGTTTGTCATTATTATGCAGATTAACATTGTCAACCGTTTTTTGTCTGGCATGAAATCTGATGAACTGTGTCTTTTTCACGTTTAGGTACATAGAATTATCGTAAAACCGATCAAACAGCTCCAAGAGAACACCAGTTGACATCTGCTCTAAATTGCCTGAAAACAAATTTAAGATCAAAAATGACACGCGTCGTCGGCAAAAGCTGTTTGAGGTGCTGCTTGTCCTATCCGGTTAATATCGTTCAAATACAACAAAAACAAAACAGGGCCCAGAATGGAACCCTGAGGAATATATATATTTATATTTAGGATTGACGAGTGTATGTCCGTCCTTGACTTTCCGTTGAAGTTACTGATGCTGAAAAAAACTGAAGATTTACAGTAAATGAACTGTTTACTAGTTAAAGTAATGTTAAGGTTACGAAACAAAGGATAGATGGACATACAACAAACAAATGCTTATAACAAGATTTTTTTACATTGAACACTCCACGTTTGTCTAAATTGAGTCAACAGTCTTTCGAAAATTACTTTATTGGGATGATTTCTGAAAGAAAAAAATAATTTTTAACCAGTAAGTAAGTAAGTAAGTTAGTAATGCAGTATTATGGCATTATTGGCCCATACTTTTTCGAAAACACGTGTAACCGATGGAATTACCTTAAAATGTTGGAAACATTCCTTTCTAACAGCCTAGAAGAATTGCCTCTCCAATTTAGGAACGAAATGTACTTTTAACAAGATGGATGCCCTGCGCATTTCGCAATTGAAGTGAGGGAATGTCTTAATAACACATTTGACAACAGATGGAATGTTCGTAATGGTCCGGTTCTGTGGCCACCAAGAAGTCCCGATTTAACTATTTCAGATGCCTATCTTTGGGGGCGCCTCAAACAATTAGTGTACTCACGTCCAATTGAGAACGACGTATACAGCTTCTAAAACAGCGAATTGTTGAAGCTGTTCAAACAATTTCCATTGAAGAAATTCGAAAAAGTTTTGACCACATTCGTTTACAGCTGGAAAAATGTGTTGAATATGGAGGGGGAGTGTTTGAATAGCAAATTATGAAATTATTATTTGTTGTTATTTTAAGATTTTTTTGTGTTATTTCCGGGGCCGTTGCATTTGTGAAATTAAAATTACATATTTATGCAACCACCAAAAATAGGGTTTTTAAACTTTTTGATACCCCTCTGTCATTGATAATGTATGTATTTCGACTGCTATCAAAAAAAAATTCTTTTACCTTTAAAAATTAAAAAACTAAAAAAATCAAAGATTTATTTTAAATCTCGGATTTAAATTACAAACGTTATTCTAAATACGTTTTCTAATTGGCATTTTGGTCAAAAATAAAAAATAAAGGTACCGTCAAATGGGGTGAAATTGATTTTATGGGGAGACTTTAATAACAGGTAATATTTTGTTAAATAAATTTAAATATCTCGCAATTATAATCCGAGGACATCCGCGCCATGCTCAGTCGAAAGAGTGAAGTTTTGCCATTGTTGTGTCCTGTTAGCATGCCGGTAAGTGTTTGTTATAATATTTTTGTAAATATTCTATAATACTACTGCAAATTAGCGTTAAATTGACACTGTCTAAAATTATAAGATATTTCATCAGTTTTTAGCAATTTTATTAAAAAATCGGTTATTTACGATGAGGTGGTTTCTACTTAAACTCATTTCATGTAAAATTCGGCGCCAAATATGCTTGGTTGAAAACTATTAGTTGATATATCATGCGGGGTCACTTTGATAACACTTTCGGGGTGAGATTGATAGAAATTTATATATGAATCTGTTGATGTTTTTGAACGTTAAATTTGTGTTAAAATGTGTTAACTTAAGTTCTGTAATTTATATATGAAATAAAGTTTTCTTTTGACATCATAACTAAAGTCTAATTTTCACTTTTGCGAGGATAGTTTATTAAAATTTAATTCTTATGCTGAGTGATAAGAGGTGACTTTGATAATCTCTGTAAACTTATGGATTTTCAAAGTCACCCCAAGCGCACATAAAATTGATAAAAAAAATATATTAAAAGTGAGGGAAAAAGTGTTACATAGATAACTCTTAGATCCAAAGCATTCGTTGTAATGCAAAAAAACAGTGCCTATCAAAGTCACCCCAATTTGAGCATAACTTTGATAATGAGGTTATTATTTATTTTCTAGCAAAAAAAAAACAATTTTTGAAGTTTGTTTTAAGCCTGAAGGTCTTCATTCGGCATAGTGGCGCAAAACTAGGTGTACTTTTCTTGTAATTTACATATTAATCAAAAAAGCTAACAATTTCACCCCATTTGACGGTAGTTTACTCTTGGCGAAAAATCATGTTTTTGAAGTTTTTGCGAACGCTGTATAAAAAATCAAAAGTTTCTCTTCGTGAATTGCATTTTTTTTTACAAGCCAAATTTTTTTTCAAGAATGACTTTTTTCCGAAAAATGAAATTTTTCTTCCATTTGTGCTATTGTAAACCCTATCCGCGGACAGTCTGTATATAATATATCAGTACGCCCACGGAGAAAATTAAAATTTGTTAATTATCTATTAGCGAATACCAAGAATCCCTCTCATTTTCATTAAAATATAATCAGTGACAAAAAATTTGCTCTAAATAATGGGAAATTCTGATCTGAACTTGCCAAGGATGACAGTTTAGAACCTGAATGGCATTGGTACAAGACTATCTGACGAAACAGAATAAATTAAGATTAATACTTTATAACACATTTTTCAGTTGTCAGTTTTGCTGCCAGTTAACTTTTACAATTATTTTTTAACCGGTGCCGGCGAAAAGCTAGTTAGATATTTAATAATAAATTATAAAACAGGGCGTGGTAGAAATAATGGGTTTAAGACAAAGGAATAAATAATTAAGAAGCTTCAAATGTATATTCTTTAATAAATTATGTGGTAGTATTTATAGGCGTTGCTTTACGAATTAATATTTTAGCTTTCGGAATTTCTAAAGAGGGTAACTCTACCCCAGATACACAGTTTTAAATTATTGTGGTACCCAGTGGTGGCTCGTGGCCTAGAGCATAGTAGGTGAATAAAATATATTTTTCAAATAAATATTTTTAACAAAAAAATTGTTTGGTTTCTGGGTTTATTAAACTTGTTTATCTACAACCATTTAATAATAAGTGCTAATACTTCTGATAATAAGAGCATTATGCTATTCATAATACAACAAGTGTAATTATCATAAAACAACAAGTGTAATTATTATATTTCCCATATGAACTCAACTTTTTTTCTGATTATAAGAGCATTATTCTATCCATAATACAACAAGTATAATTATCATAAAACAACAAGTGTAATTATTATATTTCCCATATGAACTCAACTTTCTATCAGGCACTGTATAAACGGATGGTTTTAGATAAAGTATAGTATTTGACTCGCGTCTAATGAACCATAATACACTCGGATGATTTACAACACTCGCCTTTGGCTCGTGTCGTAAACTTCATCCTCGTTTTATTATGGCCTACATTATACGCTCGTTAAATAATATACTATTATCTACGACAGTGCCATTATGACGTATTTAGCATTATCATTTAGATGTCATTATGACCTTCATAATACCATCCAAATGTTAAGATACAAAAACAAAAAGAAAGTCGGTATTATTATTACTTAGAAAGTAGGGAATCTATTACGCTTTGCGCGATATCTTCGACATCCGAAGGGACACTTTCGGATTCAGAATCTCCCATATTTAAATTATTTTTGGCCAACACTTTGCATACAATAGAAAATTAGACGGCAATAATGACGTTGTCAAAATCGAAATTGAAACAATCAAAAATGCGGTTACCATGATATATCGACTAATATGGACACTTGAAAATTTTAAAAATTGCGAAAACGTTATCTGATATCAATGAAATTTAGACGAATAGAATCTATTTGCAGTGTCGTAGATTAAACACGAGGCGTTAGCCGAGTGGTTTAATTGCACAAGTTTCATTATAGTGTTCATATCGAACTAGTATCATTAATAACTCTGCCCTGAAACGTCCTAGCTGACAAAATTTTAGATTTGGTGTTAAAGGCATATTTGTAGTCCAAACATACATCTCTAACTATTTTCCTACAATAGAACGTCCTAACTACATCAAAAATCACTTATTTCATGCATTCAGTTCCGTCCTATATACAAAAAACCACAATATTACTAAGAAGGTTTGTCCTATCTTGATGTACTAAGCAAATTTGTCCTATCTACGTAGATAGGACGTTTTAGTTTAGTAAAAATTAATGAAATCAAACAATATTACGAAGCGGAATGTCGTATGTGTCACTTAGGACATGTCAGCTTAGTAATCTCCTTCGAATTTGCGCGTTAGGACAAGAAATGCATTGAATTGCCGGCTGTACCATCGCGTTTAACAAGAGTTTCCTACCTGTTGAAAAAGCAAAATCTACTTAGCCTTTGGCAGTTTTATGGCATGAAGGAGTAGCCAGACGCAACAAAGAAGAAATAGTTTTTTTCTTTTTACGCATTTAAAAAAAAAACGGGATGTTGAATATTTAATGATCTGGTTAGATAATTGTTCTGCGCAGAACAAAAATTGGGCCCTTTATTCCTTTTTTGTGTACTTAGGAAATTGCAGTGAAGTAAATCTGAAGCAACTGACTATAAAATACTTTGAGCCAGGCCACACGTTTATGTCGGCCGACCACTTTCACCAGAAGGTAGAAATGTCAATGAAACGAGTCAAAAAAAATTTTGATTTCGGTGATTTTGTATCTTGTGTTGAATCTGCCAATGGTGGAAAAACTGACGTTTTTAGCATGAACATTAGGCAGTTCTACAACTGGAATGATCTCAGTTCCAAATTTAAATTAAAAAAGAGTCACTTTTATTTTAAAGACCTGGTGTTGACTGTTTTTTTAAGAAACATGTTCAACTTTAAATACAAAAAGGCGTTTGGACAAGAAGAATTTGAAGTCCTTAATTTCCTAAACAACAAAGCCATTAAAAATGGTTTTGAAAGGCCCGTTGAAAGAACACGCAACAGAGGTGTAGAAGATAGTAGAAAAAATCAAATTATTACAACTCTAAAACCAATTTCAGGGGCCCGATTGCAATTCTGGAACGATCTAAGTGTGACTAGTGAAGCATATGAAGACGACTCCGATGAGTAAATAAACAATATATATTTTCTTAATCCCGCATTACTATTGTTTTATCTAAGAATGTAGACATTTCTGTTTTTTTTTTTTAGCTGTTGGTTTTACATAATATATTCTGTTCACATGTTAGTTGTTGAGTAGATGTTATGATAATTATTAAAGATAAAAATATTCCACAATGTATTTTGGTCCTATGTGTTTTCTTTGTTTCAGATTGCTAAGGAAAAACGTCCTAACTAACAAAAATCAAAGTTCTGAACAACTAGGCGATTTGGAAAGTATATGCCCTGTTTTTTATTCTTAAATTGTAACACATGCCAAAATTTCATTTTTTTTTTGCAAAATATCTACGTAGTAAAAAATATGGAAACACAAAATCGGTAATATCTCAAAACTTCCCAAAAGTCATATAGGACGTTTCAGCTTAGCAGGGCAGAACTATCATGGGGTCGCGAAGATTATTTTTTAAAAAGCTCTGTTACACTTCAGGAAGACTTTTATTAGTGGGATATATTTTTAATCTAAGTGTTTAACTTTGGATATAGTGAAATATTCAATCGTAAAATTACATATTTAATTAAATAATTTTAAGCACCTTTTCAAAACAGAGTTTTCTATTTTCAACACTTTAAGAGCTTTCTAAAATTATTAAAATGTGCGCAACAAATTACCTATTCTAAGGCCAAATTTAATATGAGTTTGAGTTTTCGTTTGCATAGTTTCAAACTTTAACTATTCTTTGTGTAATGATGCCGAGAAAATTAGCCGAAAAAGGTTTGCTGTTTTCCCATTATGGCGGATGTAAATTAGATTGTCTCAAGGGAGTATTTTTGAAATGTTATTCAAACTAATTTTATTTTTCATTAGACGTAGAAAAATGCTGCTGTAATTACTTTTTTCTACAACTGTCAAAAAAAGATTACTTTTTTTGGTAACTATGGATGCACAAAACGTCGCTTTCTTTCACCGTAAAAAAATGTCATTTTTTCACCGTGAAAAAATGATATTTTTTCACGGCAAGCTCAGCTGATTGATGTTTTCGTATAAAAATGCAAAAATTAATTTCCAAAACATTTTTGATAAAAAAGTTTATTATTAAAGTGAATTAAATTAACAATCTTTATAGAATAGTAATTAACGGTGAAGTTCTCTTCCTTGCTACATCCTCCTTTGTTACTACTTTAGACTTCTTTCCTCTATATCCAATGAATTTGCTCTTTAAAAATGGAACCAATTTAGTAAACCGCTGCAGATCAATATTTTCCTTTATGTTTAGGGTACTTTTAAGCATCGTATAGGTACTCCATAGTGTAGGTGGCTTTAAAATTTTCTACTTTTCCTCCAAATAACAGAGCAAAACATTTTCTGTTACTGTTTTTACTTTCTTTATATTGCACCATTCGCGAAACTGAGTGAACACTTTCTCATATTTGATTCTTGATTTCACGGGCAAAAGATTTGATATAACGATTTCTGCAGCTTCCGTAATTTCGCGAGGCGTCTCAGTATCACTTTCAGACATTTAAATGGAATCAAACTTGAGCAAACAACTATAAACTTTTGACACGAAAAACGATAGATTTGACAATCAATAAAATTTAAACAATTTTAGGTTTCCATAGTAATGGGTGTAACAGGTGTAAGAAATAATACCTTAAATGAATTATGATTTTAGATTTTTTTTCTAAACATGATAAAAAAATAGTTAACAACAAACAGTTGTAGAAAAAATGTTGTTTTTATTTCGCGCGCAAAAGTGTTTTATGGCACATTTGATTGAATTTTTAAACTCGACCTGACGGTCTCGGTAAAAATTTACAATCTCATGTGCCATTAAAAAAACACCTATTTTGCGCATTTAATATAAAAATAACTATTTTCCATCTCGGACAGGAATTCTGTCAGCCTATTAAGTTTCGTTGCTATATTCAAAAAGAGCAAAGGTTTTTTAAAGGTATTTATGTTTTTCTTTGCTTTAAGGTTGACAGTGTTTTGTTATCAAAAGCAAATTCGGTTAATCCCGCATCGTATCTACCGTGCGAGTAAAAATTATTTGCATCAAAGAGGGCTTGGATTAAAAAACGTGGGGCTTGGTTTAGATCACAATGATATGGGAACGATATATCTAACCAAATCTAGGTTAAAATTTTGTCAAATTTATATTATGACATGATATGCCAAACTAAAAAGTAATAAAATAAGTAGACAAATACAAATTTGTTTTTGTTGTTTACAAAATTAACAAAGTAAGAATATACAAAAAGAAAAAGAAAAATAATTACATAAATTGTTAAATATGCCGCCATGCTCCGAGCATAAATTCACACGTCTCTTCATATTTTCGAAAGTGTTGACCAGCATCTCTGGAGAAATGTTACCACATTCTTGGATGATCCTTTCTTGTAATCGTTCTAAATTAGAAACTGGTGTTTTAAAAACAGTGTTCTTTAAATGAGGAAACACGAAGCAATCCATAACCGTTAAACAAGGTGATCTAGGTGGGAATTCAATGTCTGATCGAAAACTGATCAATCTGTCGTCGAAAACATTGCGTAAGTAGTTAATAGTTTCGGCAGCTGTATGGGCGGTTGCACCGTCCTGTTGAAAATATCCAAAACGTAGTTCGTCGTCAAGTAATTGCTACACAAATGGATTCAAAATATTGTCTCTATACCGCTGTGCTGTAACTGTGTCATGGAAAAAATAGTACCAACAATTCTTCTTTGGGAAACAGCTAACCAGACTCCACATGCGTGTATTCTGAGAATTTCCATAACCGGAGAGGTGGAACCAGGCTTCATCCAAAAAAAATGTCAGGTATAATAAATCATTTCTTTCCAATAAATTTTGTGTAAACCATTGAGAGTAATTCCTGCGTCTTTCAAAATCTGCGGCTTGTATTTCTTGGAATACTTGCACTTTATAAGGAAATAAGTTTAGCTGCTTCTTAAGAATAGTCCTGCATGTTCCATAAGATCTTCCCACTTCTTGGGAGAGGCGTCTTATACAATTTGTTGGCGTATTTTGCATTATTTCGCGAACGTTTGCAACAACTTCTTCTGTTCTTACAGATGGTCTTCCTGCTCCTTTTTTGTGTTGTATAGAACCTGTTTCCCTAAACACAGCCACGGTTCTTTTCAGGCAATGATAAAAATCCCCAGCAATAAAAGCAACGTTAGGAAAATGTTCGTGAAAATCGTCCATGCACAAACCCGGATTGTATTGACACTCACCATTTACTCTAACCCCGTTTCGAAAATACGCTTAACCATGAATGTTTTGTGCTGTTCCGTAAAGCCCATTGTGTGAATTGTTCAAGAAATTGGAAAAATTAGCGATGAATCAAATTACTTGTAACGACTGTTAAAGATGACGGAATAACTGATTGATTGTTAATTCAGGTAGTTACTGACACTAAATAGTTATTAAGCTCTACGGCTAAGCATTATGTCCTTAAATGCAAAGCCCTCTTTGATGCAAATAATTACGGTATATTGAGTAAAGATAATGAAAGTTCGACAGAATCATTCAGTTGGTTTCAGCAGAGACTCGTATAGCAGGGTTACAGTACCATGACCCTACCTACCTGTGTGTATCCACCAGATCAGACCGAGAGTAGCGGATTTTCACGTATTTTATTTTGCCGAGCCGGTTAGTACCAATCGGGCTATTTCTTTGGCTTTGTTACCGCTACCTGATACCAGATGGCAGCTCTTTTTATATGATTTTCCCTGTCGAAATATTAACTGTAAACTATCTTCCTATTATAATTTAATTATTGTTGTAGGTTAAGTGCAAGGCCTTCTGAGCTTTAAGGAGGAGTAAGTAAAACAGACTACAGGCCTATTCAATAAAAATTTTTTTTGATTTTTACCAGGTGGAGCAAAGATATAAACCAAACAGTATAGTCGAGGAGCCAACCAAAATAAGTTGTATTTTGATATTTTTGTAACAGAAAAAAATATTATTTACTATGATGCGAGAATAGTATATTAACGTACACGTTTTATAAAGCATCATTTCATAGCACGAGTCCATGTTAAAAAATGAGCCGCTTGCGGCGAGTTTTATAACGGGATAAGTGCTTAAAACTGCTTTATATAACACGTACGTTATACAATTTTTTCTAATTTGTAGTTTTTTCAATAAAAAACACATATTTAAAAAGAAAATAAATTCTTCAAATTTTGTAATTTTTTATGTCTAAATTTTATGTTGGTAATACTATTTCTTATCATAGTAGCTTTTGGACAAAAAAAATTATTTTGCGAACTGTCATTTTTTAATTTATTGACCCATTTTCACCCCGAGATTCTTAAGTTATTTTAGCGATATGAGATTTGAAATTGGACGGAATACGTTGTGTGATCCTTGTACATTCGGTACATATACAGATCGTTCGGAAATTCGGGCGATTTTGCTACTTTTTTTCGAATTTCAAAAGACGTGATTTTACTTCACGGTATTGCAACTTAGTATAGGGAAAATGGAAAATTCAAATAAAGTTGAAGTTAAAATCGACATTGAAAGGTTAGTAGATTGAATTTTGGATAGGATTTGGCAGAAAATGATAGCCTGAAGCATCTACAAAAGATTGATTTATAGATTTATGCAACCAACATACATGACTGTTATCCACACAGAATAAAAAAGTAGGTTATCAAGCTATTCAATGAAATAAAACATTTAAATGTTACCAACATCAAATAAAGAAAAAACGCGTATCGAAATAGCTTCATTACGATACGCAAATGCGTATCGTAATAGACTTGCTACGATACCAAATTAGAAAAAATATTTTTCTTACCATCTGAGATATCCTTATACAATAAGGTTGCATTTCATCTAACACAGTTAGATATTAAAAGACTGATTCAGATTGCAAAGTACTACTAAGAAATTGAAAGTCTATCATCTCAATAGGATGTCGTCGCCTGCAGACCGTTTTTGAACTCTTTTGTTCTCGTCAGTACAGGGAAGGTGTCAGGTGTTCATACCTTCGATCAGACAACCATCGTACTAAAAACGATCATATCAACACCTTGGTTGGTTGTATATAGCCTTAAGCGCCATCTCTTAGTAGTCCCATACAATCTGAGCAGACACCCGCTTGGGTCTTGTATCATAAACAGTGAGCTCAAAAAGATTGGAATAAATTCGTTTAAAATTCAGGTGATTATTTTCTTTAAAAACGCTTGGACATGTCGATTATTATTTTTAATTGCGAATTTTTTGACATAAGAAATGTGTATACAGATTGTCTCAAGAAGAACATATACCGTCCACATTGATTTTTTTAAATAGAACACCCTGTATATTATATTATTTTTAAATTCTACGATACATTCTGAACACTTTTTGTATAACATACCATGCATATCTCGGTTTTCGATATCCTATTGACATTTTAATATTTTTCTGAAAAAATGCTGAGATCCATGGATTTTTAGTTTTAATTGGGCATTTCTTTATTATTATTGTAACCTGTTACCTAAATTAATTTATTTTGACACAAACATTTACCTACTTCTTGTCAAAAATTCTTCAAATTATGTAGATCTGTCTAACTTCAAGTAATTCTGTAAAAATGGCGACGGCGTCCAATAGAACGGCCGGCAAGGTCACCAGATTTGACACCGCTAGATTTTTTTCAGTGGGGCTATTAAAAATTTAACGTATACTTTAACAGACCGAACAATATTGATGAACTTAAAGCTCGAATATGAGGTTAGATTAATAGAGCCCCAGGTAATCCATACCGTTTTGGAAGAATTCAAAGATCGACTTGCATATTGCCAGGAAGTTGGTGGCGGTCAATTTTAACATTTATTAAAATACAATTTATTATAGTCTATTTAAATATTATAGACTAAATAGATGTACAAAGTTCATTTTTAATTGTAGTTTTCGTACTAAAAAAAATGTCAATATATCGAAAACCGTTGATTTTGGAGATATGGTATGTTATACATAAAGTGTTCAGAATATATCGTAGAATTTAAAAATAATATAATATATAGGGTGTTCTATTTTAAAAAATTTATGTTGACGATATAATATGTTCTTCTTGAGACAACATTTCTTATGTAAAAAAATTCGCAACTAACAATAATAATCGACATGTCCAAGCGTTTTTCCAGAAAATCACCTGAATTTTAAACGAATTTATTCCAACCTTTTTGAGCTCACTGTATAATATAAAATCCTTATACAATAAAGTTGCATTTCATCTAACACAGTTAGATATTAAAATACAGATTCAGATTGCAAAGTTCTACTGTCTGTCTGCCCTAAATTATTTGTTTTTACCTAAATTATCCTAAAAACAATTTTTAACAAAAAAAAGTTGCTTGCTACATTTCATCTACTTTAAAGTATAATTCATAATGCATCATCTTGAAAACAACGTTAATTATAAAAATCAACCCAGTTACCCGGAGTAATCGGCGTACATATTATTATTAAAAAACATACATTCAGAGAACTTCCTGTTTTAATGCCTAAATTCCTAAAAATTGAAACACAATACGATATGTGGCAACACCGCGACACCACATACGTGATTTTGAGACCTCTGTTGCGAAGGCGCTGAATGTTTATTTATAGATTGACAATCAACTCCACAGCGGTGGCCAAACCAGCTCCCCAACTATCATGTTTTTCCAAAGATCCACTGTTCTTATAGCTTGATATTCAAAGATTTAACACTGCATCACAATTATTGTCACACTATTGGTAAAGATTCAATACAAAACTAATTTTTTTTAAATTTATGTGTCTAGCCCAATCCGCAAAATGTTTCAGCCATTTTTTTTTCCGTTCGAAAACATTATAGAAACGTACCTATTTGCATTTTAACGCCAATCCCTTTTAGTATTTAATCAAATAAGTGAAACAAGGAATAAAAGACATTTAGAAGTTTTACAGAGGTAAAATAGCTCCTAGAATTTTAATCAGAAAAAGTAAAATAGGCAATAGAACATAAACTACTCCTTTTTTCATTGCTGCACAAACCCTCCGTTATGCACTAGCTTAATGAAATATACAGAGTTGTTCGGATTTATTTAAGTTTATTCGTGTGTACAGGGTGTCATGATAAATAAAAACACCAGGAGCGTATTTAGGATTTGGTCTTGAAAGCTATGAACGTGTACAAAACGTGTTAAACATTATGATAAACACAAATCTTAAAAATCATCAAGAAAAAAATAACAAAGATCTACGGATTAATATTAAAAATATTATATATGTATATGTATATAGGGAGATTTAAAAAAAAATAAATGGTATCTCATTCTGAGATTAATTAAATAGCAATACGAACATTTAGTAGTTAATATAGATTTTTCAAAAAAATTAAGTACCTTTCCATCCTGGTTTACAATGGCAGGAACCGCTAGTGCATTTTCCATGGCCAGAGCAATCAGCAATACGACAGTCGCCTTCTGGAACATCGCATTCCGGTCCCTTCCAGCCTTCTTCGCAGTGACAGATACCTCCACCGTATTGACCATGCCCGGAACACAGAACCGGACATACACCTGAAAAAGAGACATATTTTTTTAACAGCAAAATCTATATTATGATTCTTTAAAGCATTACCAAAAATAAAGGCTCAAAACTTATTTAAGAGTATTAAAATAAATGTTCAATAAAAATTAGAAATATTAAAAACCTACTGGGCAATTTCTGGAAAGGTTTTATTTCTACAATCATACGAGTTGCAGAGAGATATAATTTTAAACAGCAAAATATATATTATGATTCTTTAAAGCATTACCAAAAATAAAGGCTCAAAACTTATTTAAGAGTATTAAAATAAATGTTCAATAAAAATTAGAAGTATTAAAAACCTACTGGGCAATTTCTGGAAAGGTTTTATTTCTACAATCATACGAGTTGCAGAGAGATATAATTTTAAACAGCAAAATATATATTATGATTCTTTAAAGCATTACCAAAAATAAAGGCTCAAAACTTATTTAAGAGTATTAAAATAAATGTTCAATAAAAATTAGAAGTATTAAAAACCTACTGGGCAATTTCTGGAAAGGTTTTATTTCTACAATCATACGAGTTGCAGAGAGATATAATTTTAAACAGCAAAATCTATATTATGATTTTTTAAAGCATTACCAAAAATAAAGGCTCAAAACTTATTTAAGAGTATTAAAATAAATGTTCAATAAAAATTAGAAGTATTAAAAACCTACTGGGCAATTTCTGGAAAGGTTTTATTTCTACAATCATACGAGTTGCAGAGAGATATAATTTTAAACAGCAAAATATATATTATGATTCTTTAAAGCGTTACCAAAAATAAAGGCTCAAAACTTATTTAAGAGTATTAAAATAAATGCTCAATAAAAATTAGAAGTATTAAAAACCTACTGGGCAATTTCTGGAAAGGTTTTATTTCTACAATCATACGAGTTGCAGAGAGATATAATTTTAAACAGCAAAATATATATTATGATTCTTTAAAGCATTACCAAAAATAAAGGCTCAAAACTTATTTAAGAGTATTAAAATAAATGTTCAATAAAAATTAGAAGTATTAAAAACCTACTGGGCAATTTCTGGAAAGGTTTTATTTCTACAATCATACGAGTTGCAGAGAGATATAATTTCAAACAGCAAAATCTATATTATAATTCTTTAAAGAACTACCAGAAATAAACGGTTTTATGTAAGGGTATTAAGTGCTCAATAAGAACTACAAGTACTGAAATCACTATGCAATTTTCTGGTAAGGTTTTTCGGATTCATTATTACATTCCACATTATCTTAACATAGTATAAAAAAACGTCGCTGTTGCTGTCTGTCCGTCCCCTACCAGCAATATATGCTTAAATCTTTAAAACTACGCTACGGATTTTGAAGCGGTTTTTTTTAATATATAGAGTGATTCAAGGGGAAGGTTTTTATGTATAATAGCGACCCGCCCCGGCTTTGCACGGGTGCAATTTCATAAAGTGGCATGCCGGGTACTAATATATCGGGTTTGTTCGGGTTTGTATTTATACCAGCGGGTTGCAACGCATGCCGGATACACGCTAGTTTAAATATAATTTGAACTTTGAGTATCTAGGCATAATTCGGGGGTAGGATATAAATGGTAAATAGCATGGTTAATTTTTTGCTGTTCAAAAATTCCACTACATTAACACATATAAAAAATATAAAAGCATTTACAGCTGTAGTCTCTAGTCCTTGATCAGAAATATTTAGATTTGTTAAAAGAATTAAGTTTTGAAATGTAGGATGGTATAAAGTATTTTTGTTATAAATTGGAGTGATTCTAAATTATTATACAAACCCTGAAAAGCTGTTTTTTCTAAAGTGTTTATTGTTGAGTACCAAAACGTTAAGATCTTTAAATGTTCTAAACCAAATAACTATTTTGATATTGAACAGTATAGGCATATTTTTAGATTTAGCTAAAGCCTTTGGTATTGTCAGTCATAAATTTCTTATTAACAAATTAGAAAAACTTGGATTTCGTGGTCAAATATTAACTATATTTAAAAACTATTTATATAACAGAGTACATCTTGTTAAAATTGGTGAAACTATTAGTTCACCAAAAATATTTAATTATGGAGTACCACAAGGTACAGTCTTAGGACAAATACTTTTTAATATTTATCTAAATGATATTTTTAATTTAAACTGTCAAGGAAAACTACATAGTTTGGCTGATGATACGGTAATTTTTTTATGAAGGTCTAAATTGGAATATTTAAAAAAATACTATTGAAAAAGATTTTATTAAAATAAACAACTGGTTTAATAAAAACTTATTAACTATAAATTATAACAAAACAACATACATTCCTTTTACTTCATACAAAAATAAACTTCCAAATATTGGTTCAATATTAAGCAATAATATTAATATAAAGGAAGGTGAAAATATTAAATATCTAGGAATAATTTTTGATAAACATTTAAAATGGGATTTATATAGTGACTATATTGTAAAAAAACTAAGAATTCTTATACTAAAATTTAAACACCTTAAAATTTTTTTAAATATTAAAGAATTAGAAATATCGTATTAATACAAATCTATTTAAATTGAATTGAAAATGGAATTCTAGGATGGGGAGGCATAAATAAGAATTATCTTAATAATATTAAAACTATTCAAAAATACATTTTGAAAATTATTTACGGAAAAGACCACCAATATTGTCCTGATTTACTATTTAAAGCTAGCAAAAAAATGGATATTAAACAAATATTTTCTTACAACATGTTAATATATATTTTTAAACATAAAATAAAATAAATTATATTAATCACACATATGAAACTCGTCATAAAAATACTATTACATATAAAAATAGAGTAAACAAAACAATAGCACACAAACATTTTTGAAACATCAATCCATATATTTTTGATATGCTACCACAGTCAATTACAATAATTAAATCATTAAATAAATATAGAAATATTGTTAAAAATTGGATATTATCCAATCCGAGAGATATATTCAAGAACGTCATTAATAAATAATATACCAAGCTATAATGAATAAAATAAATAAATATATATTATATACATGATGTATTGTATCTTTGTATTCTGTAGTGATATAAAATATACCAAAAAAATATCATATTCGTTTTCTAGTTGTGCCTGAATTATGAAATATATTCTTGAAAATAAATATTATATTATTTAACTCAAAACAAGTATTTTACTCGTTCGGAATTGATAGTTTAAAAAAAATATTTATTAGCATTAACTGTCAAAATTATATTAGAATAAACTTTTATTATAATTTTTATTATTATTATTATTATTATTTCAATTCGCCATATACACTGAGATTAAGTGTGCGAAAAGTATGCAATTCACAAGATTTGGAAAAATCACAGAAGGTAATGTTATTCCTGTTTTGTTCATTGCAAGTGTATTAGTAATATTTTGCTGTAGAAACATTTATAATACTACTTAATCTCTTTTGGTATAAAAGATGTACAGATTGAATCAATAAGAACTACCTTTACTAGCAAGAAATTTGTTACAGAAAGTTCCAAATTCTATATTAGCCTCGTCTAAAGTTTTACCTTTCCTGCGAGTAAAAATAAATACAGCAAAAATAAAATTTAATTTAATTTTAAATCTAAAAGGCAAAGCACCGAAAATGTAAAGGACTGACGTAACATTTGGCTTTGAAACTTTCAAGTTGTTGGAAAAATTTAATTTGCTCAGTTTAAAAATCTGAAAACAAATTTCAAACTTTCTTGAAGCGATTTTTCCGAAACAAAATATCCAGGCATTATTATGTAGGAAGGACGTGGGCGACGTATTTATTTTAGGATTGAAAATAAAACCTAATTTATTGTTACATATTATAAATAGCTATTTTCTTGATTTGGATTAATCAAAATAAATTTAACATTTACAAATTAAATTATGTTGTATATCTATATATAAAAATGAATGTCTGTCTGTCTGTCTGTGTGTCCCGTATGCGTTCCTATACCATTTATCCGATTACGATGAAAATTTGGTGAGTTGTTGTGTGCAGGCCGAGGAAGGTTTCGGCATAAAAAAAAGTGGCGCAACGCATGCCGGGTATTTTAGTAAGTAGCGTAGCAAACCACGCAGGCTATCGATTACGATAAAAATTTGGTGAGTTGTTGTGTGCAGGCCGAGGAAGGGTTCGGCATAAAAAAAGTGGCGCAACGCATACCGGTACTAATAAATAATAATATAAAATTTAGTAAGTAGCATAGCAACGCGCGCAGGGTATAGCTAATTGCTTCATAAAATAGTTAGTAGCACATTTTAAAAATATTGTGCGAAATTGTGCAATTCAAATTCATAATGAAATTTCGCTTACTTTCCTAAGTGTTTTAACATTTTAATACTCTATACCCTAGGATGCTCTAGAATGTATGATTAATTTTATTATAAAATTTTTATGATTTAACTGATTCATATATCTTTGCGGTGAATTGAAATAAGACATTTATTTTGTCACTATAGCATTTATAATGGCTTCGTTCTTACGCAGCGGTCAGAAACCGTAAGCAAATTAAAGACGCATGCGTACGTGTTTTAAAAGCGTTCGCAAACGACAAATCCCAAATCCCAAACCGCTGACAGAAAATGCAGCGTTCGCAGAAGGCAAATTGTAACTTAAACGCAAAGCAAAAAATATCCAACCAGTTCGCAACCGTTAAAAACTACGCATGCGCAGAGGAATATTTTAAATCGGTTGATGATTGCTTGTACGAACGAAGCTAATAAAATATAATATGGTTTAATTTTATAATTTTTAGAGGTAATTTGAATTTGTCATCTTATACAGTGTGACCAGTAAAGTCCGCATCATATGGGATTTTTTTTTATTAATAACTTTATTCGAATTTTTACTTTGGCATCAAGTTCTACTTCAATCGAGATGAAAATTAAGCAAAAAATAGTAGTCACGTGATTCGCATTATTTGTCAAATTTTAATTTTTTCCAAAAATAATTCAAAACTGGGGTTATTTCTGAAAATATCGAAAACAGTTATTAGAAAAGGTTTTTTTAAATGCAGTTTCTAGCCCACATGCAAAATTTCAGCTGCATAAGGTAATTTTGATTTTTTACCCATCAAAATAAGACTCAACGCAACCTACATAAAACTTCTTATTTTGACAATGCTTTATTTCAGGTACATTTTCTTTTAAGTAGCGCCATATTAAATGTACGTTTTTCTACAAAATTAAAATTGTAAACAAGTATTTTTGAAAACGTAGTTTGTGTCTGAAAGTAAAAAAATAAAAACTAAAATAAAGGGGTTTTAAATTAAATCGTTGAAAATAGATAAACTTTACGTTAAGTTAAACTAAAATTTATTTTCCACTTAATGAACACTTTACTGATGACACTGTGTTCTTTTTTGTCTTAATATTAAGGTGTATTAATTTCAGACACAAACTACGTTTTCAAAAATAGTTATTTTATGAAGTTACCTTATACAGGGTCAAAAACAAATGAACTTTGCATCACATGAGACCAAATTTTAATAGCCCAATTTTGATTTTGTAGAAAAACACACATTTAATAAGGCGCTACTTTAAAAAAAATGTATCTGAACTAAAGCATTGTCAAAATTTGGTAGTGTTATGTAGATTGGCTGAGTCCCATTTTGCAAAAGTGGTGTAATTTATAAAACATTGGTAAAAAAGTCAAAATTATCTTATGCAGCTGAAATTTTGCATGTGGGCTAGAAGCTGCATTAAAAAAAACTTTCTAACAACTTTTTTCGAATATTCTTTTAAATTATTTTTTGGAAAAAATTAAAATTTGACAGATAATGCGAATCACGTGACTACTATTTTTTGCTTAATTTTTATCCCGATCGAAGCAGAACTTGATGCTAAAGTCAAATTTCGAAAAAAGCTGTTAATAAAAAAAATCCCATATGATGCGGACTTTACTGGTCACGCTGAATATACAGGGTATTGCAAACGTCAAAACTAATATTTTTTCAATTTTTTTAAATGGAATGGTATTCTATGTCACTTTTATAAGCATACCCTATGCCCAATTTCAGTTTTATGAGATATTTTAGGTTTATAGAGGACATATTTCTACTATCAAAAATTGATAAGAAATCAAAGTAGACCAAATGTCTCCTTTTTATTTTATCTTCTGTGTCAAAATTGAATTTTCTGAAAGTTGATATGTAAACATTTCAGTATATTATAATTATACTACAAAAAAGTTAATAATTGGTCCAAGCAAGATTCGAACTTACCAATTCTTGCATGCAAACCAAACATCTTACCATCTCGCCTGTTACTATTGAAACATTTTTCTATATTCTTTCCCATCAATTCTTGGCTCTGTTTTGTTATGACCTAATTATTTTTCGGTTACTATTACGCTCGCTATTACGGAACTACCGCAATCGTCTTTTATTTATATTTCTTTTTATTTTATTCTAGGAGATGACTTCTCCTTAAACAGGTTTAATAGACCCGTTAGGCCCATTGCACACTTACACGGTCACCGTCCTAACGACACAGTGTTGACGGAGAGACATGCCCAGTAGAATTTAAGATTTAATTGATGCTTGCACATGTACCGCGCTTACTATATTTTCTTGGTTTATTAGCGGGAACATTATTTTATTTAGTATATTTTATCATAATAATATTTTTCGCAATGGCAGTACATACAGATATGTATATTATGCTTATATCTTTGTTGGAAGCAAGGCCGGGTATTTGGGACAAAACAAGTTCTATATATAAGGACAGAAACTGTACAAGAAGTGCCTGGAATAAAATATGTTTGGAGGTCAATCCTGATTTTGATTGTAACAGCAAACATTTCCATAGGCTGTATGCACTCTTTCATATATATGTATCTTGACGTTGAAGCGAATTTTTTAATCGTTCGTGTAGGTCATCAAAGCTGGATATGGACATCCTAAAATAGTTAAAACAGTTTTTTTCGTCTTCCTTCAACTGACCAAATAGTACAAAAAATGCACCGAATTGTTTTCTTTCCATATTGATGGAATGAACCCACAAAATTCTGTTTCGTGCCTTTCTTTGTTTTTTGATACGCCTGAAAGACTTTAAAATCGCCAAGACACGTCTATGATCCATACTTAACTCAAAATAGAATCAAACTGACGTAAACCGTGTATATGTGCAAGGATAACACGAACGCGGTAAATCGCGTAAACGGTGCCGTTAGGACGGTCGCCGTGTAAAATGTGTGCAATAAGCCTTGGGCTTGGTTGTCATTTTGACATGAAAAATTATTAGTATTCTCTCATCAGCGTTTATTATGATCTAATTTGATGCAATAGAAGTTCGTTATCTGTATTCATATTCGTAATAGTTTAAGCAATTGACGGGTCTGGTGTCATATAAGGTCGGTCGAATTTTGATAGTTTTAAAATTTTATCATATAGCCTAAGCTGTATAGAACAGGTTAAAAGCAAAAAAAATGCGGATTATACACTTTTAACGCGAAAAATTAATAATAAACTATTTATAAATTGACATTTTTACCGAAAATCTAAACCCTTTATTTTTCTGTGCTGAAAATGTCAATGCGAGAAGTCTCATTATTTGACATAATACTTACTGTGTTGCCACGTTGGACCAATTTTCATGATTTGAAGTCATTAACGCTGGTTGGGTATTTCAAAAAGTCTTTTTAATTGAGTTTATTTAATAAAATATATTTTAAAAAACATAAAGATATTTATTATTTTATTTTATTTATAAACATCCTTGGGCTACGCAATAGAACGCCGGCTACGCGACGGCCGCTGCCGCGGCCTAAGTTACACCTTTAATAATAACCCCTTTACGAGGTAATGTCATCATATATTAGCGTTGCGGGCTTCGCCCGCCCCGCATTATGCGGTAATGGCATAAAGTTTATTTTCATTTTTAATATATTACTCTACTTTACCTGAAAATATCAACAAATAACTTGGCAACATTGGTAAAGAAAGTGAAATAGCAACAGATATCGGCGAATCCGCGCTTGTCCGCTTAAATTATAAGAATATATTCGATTAAACAAACACGGGTAATATCGTCATATTGCTATCTTCGTCCAACCCTCTTAAAGACAATGACAACACTACTAGCAGGTACAGCTTGTTTTTGTATCCAGAAAGTCGACCGAAACCCTAAACTAATTAAATATTAAAAATGGCTTTAATTTGAAAAAAATGGCTTTATCCGCATTTTTTTTTGCATCAAATTGTTTCATTTAACGTTAACTTTCTAATAAACCCAAAAACCGGAAGAAATTCGACCGACCTTATATGACACCAGAACCCAATTGACTTTTCTGCTGAATGGGACATTTTTTTATGTTAAACCACTTTTCAGCCCAATTTAAAATTATTACTGTAAACCGGTGCCGGTGTCGCGAAAGTAAAAAGCCATCCAAGTCATTGTGTTTGCCTGAACAATACCTTCCCTATTAAAAGTTGAGCATAAAAGAATATAATGGAAAGAAATCATTTATCAGATTCCGGCAAAATTCCTAAAGCGCAATGGAAAATTGGGCGCTTCCGAAGTTTTATCACACAAAAGAAAACGTTTTATGAATTTTATTTGTAGCACCGTCCGCGTCCAACAAAATGTAAAACTCTACGGCTGGTTTGTTTCGACATAAAATGTGGACAAATTTTTAAAGTGGGTAAATTACATTTTCAAGTCTTTTGAAAGTTCGAAAGCGGAAACGCTGCGTCATACTTTCGGAATTTAAAAGTCTTTGTCCCTTAAAAACTCACATTTCTGGCATTTGTTTTTTACCTAATTATCGTGTTAAAAGTTTAAGGACAACTGTAATCAAACTGTTCGGCATAAAGTATGTTGACCTACATAATATAGGAATTTTTATACAGGGTCCTGCAATAGTGCGTCAGGCTTCCATAGCTCCTATACGAATGTGGTTACGAATTTTGTTAATATGCCGACTTAAACCGCATAGTACGGGGTACTTCCGGAAAATATTTTCTCATATACAGGGTGGCCCAAAAAAGTGTGGTCACATAAAGTTGTGATTTTTTAAATAGAATACCCTGTATATTATTATATTTTCACATTCTACATAAAATTATAATAATTTTTTTATAAATTCATTACTGGTCTATATTTAATAGTTTCCGAGATATCGATATTTGAAAAATGACGTTTTTGAACTTTGACAGCTTTTAGCTTTCTAACTGTACGTCTTAGAGCAAAACGGCTTACATGTTCCTATCTTCGATTTTTATTATCTTTCCAATAGTGTCAACTTCCGGTCAAACCGGATGTAACTCGAAAGCAGAAAATATAGTACTTCCGGTTTGACCGGAAGTTAAAAATTTTTGGAAAGATAACAAAAATCGAAGATAGGAACATTTAAGCCGTTTTGCTCTAAGACGTACAGTTAGAAAGCTAGAAGCTGTCAAAGTTCAAAAACGTCATTTTTCAAATATCGATATCTCGGAAACTATTAAGTATAGACCAGTAATGCATTGATAAAAAAATTATTATAATTTTATGTAGAATATGAAAATTTAATAATATATAGGGTATATTCCATTTAAAAAATCACAACTTTATGTGACCACACTTTTTTGGGCCACCCTGTATATGAGAAAATATTTTCCGGAAGTACCCCGTACTATGCGGTTTAAGTCGGCATATTAATAAAATTCGTAACCACATTCGTATAGGAGCTATGGAAGCCTGACGCACTATTGCAGGACCCTGTATACCGGGTGTCCACGGAAGGTGATTCGCCCCTCTAACTTTTTTGTTTTTGAAGAGAGTAGAATAAAATTTGGGGGATTTGTATACGACATAAAAATGCATTTTTTGACAGGTGACTTAACATTATGGAACTTCCGGTTTAACCGGAAGTGACATAAACTTTCGATTTTTAAATGGAACACCTGTTATATTTTTCCTTTTTTTTAACTCCATATGACATTTTAAATATAACGATGTGTCACTTGTCACTTTTTGTCACCAAGAAAATATTTTTTTCCAAATTTAGTGTTTTATTTATAGAGGGCTATAAATACCTTAAAATCACTATTACTTTTCTTTAATCTTAAGGAAAATACAATTTTACTATTTTTGGTCCAATGCCACGTGCTGTGTAAAATTTAATTTTTAAAATTGTATAACTCATTTTTTTTAAACGGCAACATGGTGGCTCGTCGGGTTAAGAAAAAAGAGGATTTTAATACGATTGTTTTACTACCACACACTATTAGGTTTTAGAAAAGCTGCCATTAAAAAACTTTAGAAAGTTAACTTTGAACTTTCCCAAAATATGAAGCATCTTTTAAGAATAAATTTAGATTTAAATACATCAAGTAGCCTGTAACCAGCAAAACTGATAAAACTAAATCATGCCTTGAAGAAAATTGACATGCCGACAGCTTCTGCCAAAGTAAATTAGGTTGTTGTTTAAAAACCATGGAAAATTATAGTTTTACAAGGAGTGAAAAAGTTGATATGTTATTAGTGTTTGGAGAATGTAGAAAAATTCATTTTTAATTTTTGTTTTATCAGTTTTGCTGGTCACAGGCTACTTGATGCATTATATTCTCAAAAGATGCTTCATTTTAGGAAAGTTCCAAGTTAACTTTTTTAAGTTTTTAATGGCAGCTTTTCCAAAACCTAATAGTGTATGGTATCAAAATAATCGTAGTAAAATCCTCTTTTTTCTTAACCCGACTAGCCACCATGTTTTAAAAACACGTTTTAAAAAAATGAGTTATAAAATTTTAAAAATTAAATTTTACACAGCACATGGCATGGGACCAAAAATAGTAAAATTGTATTTTTCTCGAGATTAAAGAACTGAAATAAGTGATTTTAAGTTATTATGTATAATATATTCATGGCCCTCTAGATAAAACAATAAATTTGGAAGAAAAATAATTTCTTGGTGACAAAAAGTGACAAGTGACACATCGTTATATTATTTAGAATGTCATATGGAGTTAAAAAACAGAAAAATATACTAGGTGTCCCATTTAAAAATCGAAAGTTTGTGTCACTTCCGGTTAAACCGAAAGTTCCATAATGTTGAGTCAGCTGTAAAAAAATGCAGTTTTATGTCGTATTACAAATCCCCTAAATTTTATTCCATTATTTTGAAAAACAAAAAGTTAGAGGGGCGAATCACCTTCCGTGGACACCCAGTATATAATACAGGGTGTCCCAGTCGAGAGTGGCCCATTTTAAATGCTTATAACTTTCACACCAGTTGTGCTAGCCACCTACGGTTTACGCCATTCCTTTTCTCTTGGCATAAAGTTTTTTCTAGTTGGTACCAAATTTTGTCGACAATTATACAGTGGGAGTAAAAAAATTGCCTTTTTTCGACATCAAAATTTACAACTATTTTTAATGGAACACCCTGTATATTGCAACGCCATAATTAGGAGTCATGTCCAAGGTATCCATGTACCAATAAAACATCGGACTTGTAACTTGAAGTTTTAGCAGCAAAAAATTAAAATAGAAATCTGGGTATTTTAGCAAACGTATTTTTTATTAGCATGAATTCTCTGAAAGACGTAGAATAGGGTACAATGTATTGTATGTTGCACATGCAGGTGGTAACATCTAGGGGCATTATATATATAGCAGATTAAGTTTATATAGTTGAATTAAATAAAACACATGGTATATGACTACAATATTTTAAATAAATTTTTAAAAAATTACATCTATACGGCATCATTAATGTTATCTTATCTTTAATAAGAATATAATTATCGTTAATCTTATTCACATCTGCTCACGCTCAGGCCCCAGCGAATGGTAATCCGCCAGATATCTATGCCGACATTTGGGTACTTATAAATTACCATTAGGTAAATTATTATTACTCAAATTATACCAAAGCCCCAAAATATTTGTTGATTTTTCAATGCAGTGGCTTACTGTAATCAATTTTACATTACCTTATATCTCTTTTTAATGTCCTGCTTTTAGGGTTAAAGATATATTGTCCGCCCTTTATTCTATCAATTTCCTCGCAGGTCATTTTTATGCCGCCATTTTATGCTGCACTAGACATTAACCTATCTCCAGATTGCCTGCGTATACGTGAGCTGCTTATTCAAGCTGTTTTCTTGTTCTTTTTACGTGAAGGCATTTATAGTTTCTATTTTAGAAGCTAAATCCCGATATAAAATATTTACTGATAACGTTTTTATTTTAAAGTGTAATATTGCATCTATTATACTTCTAGATTTTCTCGTCATCCGCCAAATAGAAATTATCGCGAAAACAAATCTTCTGGTAAGCTGAAATAAAAAAAATCAGTTTAATATGAAGAAATTTTTCAAGCTCAAAGTAAAGTTCAAAGTATGAGAACGAAAGAAAAATTAAGACGCCCTCTAGCGGTAGAGTAAGAATATTAAAAATTGTTTCTAGCAATTTGTCTTACACATTTTCCTTGAAGTCATATTTTTCTTAAAGCTTTACGATAATTAGTTCCTGACTTATGGTACCTCCTCACATTTAGATAATGAAATACCCTGTATATTTCATATGCAATAATATTATTTGAAATTATTAAAATCATAATGCTTATGAAAGATACTTTAAGTTCATTTACAATAGTAGTTTTTTATATGTATAATTTACCAAAAAAAAACTAACTCAAGGTAGCTTAGATCCATAGGAATGCGTTAAATTCTCAACAAAATGTATTTAAACTAACACGTCGTTTCATAAAGAGGGTCTTGTTACCTGCCCGAAGCTAATCGGGGTTTTTAGGGTACCCACTATTCTGGAAGTGCTTTATCCCTTCATGCTAAACCTGTCCTATTACGAGTGAGATATCTTCAGGGTTTCCTGAGTGTAATAGCTTCAGTTGATGCGTATATAGATAGAGAGGGAGATTTCAGGCATGCTGCGGCAATTAATTTTTGCAGTTTGTTATCATTGTTGAGTGTAAAAGGGTTGTTATGCTCTCGACATTTTTTATAAACCTTTGCCTTTTAAAATGATGTTTTAAAAATGATTTTATAACCGTTTTGTTATTGCGATCTTGGTAACCGCCATAGTTCCAGGTTGTGGTTTGTCGGTGGATTGTTCAGCTTATAAAACGCCATTATGTTATTTCTTATAATTAAATAACATTAAAGGAATTATCGAAATTAAGAGTAAAATACAAATCAAGAGAATACAATAGAAATTGAGATGAAATTATAACCTTAGTTCCTCATTCCATTAAACGCTAAATAGGCAATCCTTCTTTAAAATATATATTTTATTTTCTTGCTCATTTTATGAGAAATCTTTACCTGTCACTACATACAACTAAACTAACTTAATCCTTAACCAACGACAACAAATAACAAGTTAAATTTTAAAGAAAACATTCTTCTTGAAGCGTAACACATTAACCAATATTATTGCAACCAATACTATAGTAAAATCAAAACAATTTCCGTTGCACGTCATACCTTCGAGTATCAGCAGTGTTGCCAGTTTGTAATCAAAATACCCCTGTAAGGAAATTGCAAAGTATTTTTTTTTAAATAAAAACAAGCCAAATTGTCAAACGGTCAGAGTTTTGTTGCAATCGGATTTAAGGTGGCCGAGATATTTAAATAAATACGTTGATTTTTTCCTTAGTTGGATTTCAACTTTGTTATGACGTATCGTGTATATCGTAAAATTCTTAAAAGAACAGTTTTTAATCATATTTATAAAAGGATTTGCAGTTTTAGTTAAAAACGACTTACATAAACTCACGAAAACAGGAAATGAAAACAATAAACGTCAATGAAAATTCGCCAAGAAATAAACTGGCATCACCTGATACTTCTGTTGCCAACTGTTAGCCCAAAAAATTCAAATGATATTAATTTTTGAAAGGTTAAATTTAAAAAATATTTCCTTTAAGTGGCTTAGTATCAAAGAAGAATAAATTAAGTTTCTTTAACATTCAATATCGCATGAAATTTATATATTGTTTGCCCAAATTTAATTTTCTTATGTTTCCTGACCGATTTTCAATTATCAGCTGATTGATGACAGGCAACGGAAATTGTTTTGATTTTACTATATATACGTATCTCTTGTATATTTACACCTTGAGTGTCGTTCTGTCATTTGAAGTCCCTACTACTTTATGTCAATATCAATTATTAGATTGATCAGGTTCAATGTAACTTTTTTAGATATGTATGTAGCTTTTTAAATTGTTACCGAACTTGATTACTCTAAACTTAAATCCCTACTTGGAATTTAATCTCTTTATTTAAGAAGAATGAATTATAAATTGATTCTGGCTCATAAATTTATTTCCAGCTCGATTGATGCCGGTGCTGCAGCACTTGAATTTTAATGCTTTCGCCAGGATTTTGAGAAGTCCAAGAATATTTAGTGTTGATTTTCATCGTACCAGATATGGCCAAAATTCGGTTATTTCCAGAATGATGCATACAGATAATGAGACTGAGACCAATACGGACTTGTTTCATATCTCTGAAAAAGCGTTAAAGAACAGGCTATAAGACACAAAACAAGTTGACTACTCTGTTCAGACACAGCAGCATACTAAGGATATATCTAGGCCAACATTTTGTTAGAGGCGACTCATTACACTGTTTCGCTGCTAGACTTCGCAATGGGGTTTTGTATGGTCATTCCGAGTAGGGAAGAGTGGGAAGGCAGTCAAGAAAAATGGAGATAGATGACTCGATTTTCACATACGGTTCAAAAATGGATGGAATTGGAGTGGAAGCTGGTATCTTCTCCGAGAGCATGAAAATACAGACGCCGTACAGACTACTGCAGCATATTTCGAGAAGAAATTTTGGCAGTAGATGAAGCAGTCAATATCCTGCCAGATCATCCTGGCCTAATAGGAGCTGTGTCCATAGCTATCTATATAGACCGTTAAGTCGCGATAAAGGCAATTTGTTTCAGCAGCATTAAATAAAAATTAGTAAGGCACTATCGCAACAACCTCTGCATACTTGGTGCTCAGCGTCAAGTTACTTGTGTTGGGTTCCTGGTTATTGCAATATAGATGGCAACGAGGCTATTGAGGCGCTCGCCGGGGAAGGCGCAGTCATGTCGGCCGAAGTAGCTGAGAATAATGTAGCTAGATCATCGAGATCGGTCAAAGAGGAGATAGATCTGATAGCTAAACAACTTGCACAAATCAGCTGGACAGAGCTAACAACCTGTACCATCTATAAACAATTGTGGCCTCTACTCGATCACAGGAAAATCGCAGCGTTATTACAGCACAGTCGGAAAGACCTAAGAAATATCATTGTCGTAGTCACGTAGAAACGCCGAATGTATGCGAATACCAGCTAATGCTTTCTGCAGAAGATGCAGAGATGCGAGAAATGTATTCAGCATTTCTTGTGTGTCCTCATAAGACTACGTGAGACTATTTGTATAGTGCCAGAAGTCTGCCACCCTAACCTAATCTAACTTACTTCTATTTTAAATACCATAATATAATAACAAAATTCCTTAGAGGATTATAAAAATTAAAATTCTGCTATACAGTATAACTTTCCTTTACAATTAAAATATTATAAGCATTATTTGTAAAAGCCTTTGGATCAACACTAATATAGACAAAATTGACATATTTCTTATTTAAAAGTAAATCCTCTGTCCCATGTGGCGATCATGTATTTTTTAGGATACGTCCTATATCGGTGGATTGAAAAGGATAGCCGGTTGAAACAGGAGTATTTACCTTTTATAAAAAGGGATTTGGCCGTTATCGTTGCAGCTCAACATTTGGAGAGATGGGGAGCAGCCAAAGCTATTGATCTGAGAGCTTTATTGAGTATTTTTATTTTGCGAAGTATGAAATTTTAATGGCGTCTTGTATGTAGTTTACTAGGCGACTGTTTAAAAAAGTAAACATGTGATGACCACCGGAGAAAAGGTGTTTATACTGTCATAATTAATATAATTTTTAGGGTACTTGGGGAACGGAAGTAAAAATCCAACTTTGATTACAATTTCCAATTAATTTTTAATATTGTAAACTTGGGTTTCTTTAACTAGCTATCCTAACTAAAAATGATTTAAAAGGGAGATCTATATAATTGATTGTTTAATAAACAATCAGAGCTTTTAAGTTTGTTAATTTCCAACGATTCTAGCAGATTTAATTTCATTCCTTTATTTGATATTTTCAAAATTTTCAAAATATTGTTAAAATATGGATTCGACTGTAGTAAATAATTGACATATTATGTAAAATCATTCTTTCTATTTATGAAACGGTCTAATAATTAACAAAATATCACAACACTAACGATTGTGACATAATTTTTTTATGTCAAACAAGAGTTTATCATGGCATACTTACTTAAAACCGACTTGAAATGAAATTGTCGCGAACATTTTACAAATAATGGCTTATAAGTCAAGAACTTATTTAGTTAGGTATTGATATGTTATACAAAAATAAAGAGTCAATTTAAGTAGCTTTTCAAATCAGAGATAATATAGGGTGACATTAAAAAAATATGCTTCTGGACACAGTCTTAATCATGTAACAAAATTGACTGTTCTTATATAGTACCCTATATGTCGCAGCTAAGATTTAGGTATAGTATAGTATATAAACCCCTAGTATTATACAGTGTGGCGAGTAAAGTCCGCATCATATGGGATTTATTTTATTAATAGCTTTATTGGAAATTTGACTTTGGCATCAAGTTCTGCTTCAATCGAGATGAAAATTAAGCAAAAAAATAGTACTGACGTGATTCGCATTATCTGTCAAATTTTAACTTTTTCCAAAAAATAATTCAAATGTGAGGATATTGCTAAAAATATCGAAAAAGTTATTAGAACAAGTTTTTTAAATGCAGTTTCTAGCCCACATACAAAGTTTCAGCTGCATAAGATAATTTTAATTTTTTACCTATATTTTATAAATTGCACCACTTTTGCAAAATAAGACTCAACGCAACCTACATAAAACTTTTTAGTTTTGACAATGCTTTATTTCAGATACATTTTCTTTAAAGTAGCGCCATATTAAATGTGTGTTTTCTTCAAAATCAAAATTGAGCTATTAAAATTTGGTCGCATGTGATGCAAAGTTTATTTGTTTTTGACCCTGTATAAGGTAACTTCATAAAATAAGTATTTTTGAAAACGTAGTTTGTGTCTGAAAGTAAAAAAATAAAAGGGTTTTAAATTAAATCGTTGAAAATAAATAAACTTTACGTTAAATTAAACTTAAAAGTTATTTCCCACTTAATGAACACTTTACTAATGACACTGTATTCTTTTTTGTCTTAATATCAAGGTGTATTACTTTTAGACATAAACTACGTTTTAAAAAATACTTATTTTATGAAGTTACCTTATACAGAGTCAAAAACAAATAAACTTTGCAGCACATGCGACTAAATTTTAGTATCCCTATTTTTTGATTTTGTAGAAAAACACACATTTAATATGGCGCTATTTAAAAAAAAATGTATCTAAAATAAAGCATTGTCTAAAATGAGAAGTTTTATGTAGGTTGCGTCGAGTCTTATTTACAAAATATGGGTAAAAAATCAAAATTATCTTATGCAGCTAAAATTTTGCAAGTGGCTAGAAACTGCATTTAAAAAAACTTTTTCTAATAACTTTTTTCGATACTTTCAGAAGTAACCCCACTTTTGAATTATTTTTTGGAAAAAAATAAAATTTGACAAATAATGCGAATCACGTGTCTACTATTTTTTTGCTTAATTTTCATCTCGATCGAAGCAGAACTTGAGAGGCCAAAGTCAAACTTCGAATAAAGTTATTAATACAAAAAATCCCATATGAAGCGGACTTTACTGGTCACACTGTATAGGACAAAAAATATTCTTTGGATAGTTTCAAAAAAATTGTTATACATCATAATATTTTTTTTTTCTTAATCGATTAATAATCCTTTTGGAATAAATCTCGTTTCAAAAGTAAACGGAGTTCGTTTAAAATTTATTTTTTTGTCTTTGTTAGGTCTGTATTATTTTACAGAATCTTTAAATAATACACACAAAAAAAAACTACTCTCAAAACAAGCTTATAGTAATGCTCAAACAAATAGCCTTATTTTGAAACTAACTTGCTTTATTTTGTGCCTAAAATATATTCATTTTTAAACTACCACTGGTTTTAAATTATATCATCAAGTTAATCAAAATTATGTTCATAAAGAGATTACATCATCATCATAACAAGATAATCTTATACTTGTTTTAAAAATAAGTATTGTGGTCAAAGTGAAATATACTATGATGGGTTTAAAAATAAAAATAAATTTGTATTCTCACAGCGAGCGCAAAGACAGTCTCTATACTCAACTTGAGTAAAATCTAAACCCTTATTATTTCTTTGATGTTATTTGCATCACGTGACCTCTTGTTCTGCGAGGAAACGACCGAAATACGTTTAGTCGTTATTTAACATCCACGCAGACGTCGCGCGTCGATGCTCACTGATGCTGGTAGTGTGCAGTCTATTTTGCGCGTTTTGTGTAATAGTGTGATGGAGGAAATATTATATTCGTTATAGTTTATAGTTATGGTTTTTTGTTACCTGTTTGGTTACCTGTTTTTTTTTTAATAAAACCAAAAGCAATAAAAAGTTGTTTTATTTATCAGTTATCTGTTAGGGCTATATTCAGATCAGATACCTAAGGTAATATCACAATAGTATTTGATACCTATGTCACAAAGACATTTTAACTTGACATGTACAATTCTATTGACTGCGGTGAGCTTATCCTATCTGACCTTAATCCTTAATAATATAGTCCTTTCAGGTCCATCTGTTTTAAAACTACATGATTTTAAATTTTACTCTATCCAATAATAAACTAGTTTTAAGATGATAATAAATTGATTTGTCTAGTTTCGCTGAGAATGTAGGATAGTCACAAATTGAAGATACAAATAAAATATGTGTGCTCGAATGCAACTTAGTATATTCAACTTAATAATAACTCATACTCAAAACGAAAATAACGAATATTCATTCTTAGAATACTTTGAATCAAACCAATGTTAACGTATACTATATCTGCAACTACAATTATTGATAGGTTAATCATTTATTTTTATTACCCTAAAACTAAAGTAGAGTCAAGTTAAAAGAATGTAGTATTAATTTAAAACTATATTTTGATGCTAAGGTATTTTCTATTTAATTTTACTTTAGCATTGCTCCTATTTATGTATATGATAGTTTCAGTTTGAAACTTTTAGGTTCAACTGGATACTAGAATTTTTTTGTGTGTAAGATCAGAAAGCAGATTCCAAAAATAGCTATTTCTATAGCTTAGGATTTAAATATTACTAATATTATTAGGGAAAAATCAATTTCTTGGCGTTGACTGCCTTCACTATAAAATATTAATAATAATTTTATATCAAAATTGGAAAAAAAGGCATTTAATTAAAATAAAACAAGATAAATTTACATTAAAACTAAAAAAAAATTAAAATATAGCCAATATTTTGTGATTGGACGAATAAATTAGCTTGTTTATGTTCGGTTTTTGTAAAATATTTGTTTTTATTTTAGTATTACAAGTAATTTAACATAGTCAACTTAAGATAAAACATTATGTTAAGAAAAAATGGTGTCAGTAAAATATTTTTCCTAAAGGTCATGAGGCGTCTTTGAGGACAAAAGAAGAGAAGGCTATAAAGAAATTATTTCAATCATTACTATAACCTATTTTATACTTTAAAGCCTTCTGGGTTTTAAGTACAAAGTGTAAGAGAAATATAGCGTACACATTACCTCAGAAAATGTTCACATTGTAACTTGACCATGAAGTTATATTAATGACAAAACGAAGTAATTTATTCTTCATTTGCCAAAAAGATTTTTGGGCTTTAAGGCCCAATCTAATGTAAAAAATTACCTAAGTTGGTTTTTATTACTGACTTTCCACAAACCTAACTATCAAGTCGATTTACAAGAATCTTCTATTTTGGACCATCTCTTGAGGCTCTTATATTTTCCGACTTTAAAGACGTACTCATAAGTTCGAATATTTTTCTTTTGACCAAGCAGTTAGTTTCTTTGGCTGTTTCATCCAAAAAGCCGATTTGGAAGTAAAAAATGGGCTACTTTTTACTTAAATAGGTAATTTTCAAATCAGAGGTCACTAAGGCTTTAAATGTTTGTTAGGCAATGATTACGACAAATAGTATTCCTGTAATTTAGGAATAACTTTGATCAAGATTTAAAATACCGTGCGAGCAAAAATTATTTCCATCAAAGAGGGCTTGGATTAAAAAACGTAGGGCTTGGTTTAGATCACAATAATAAGGGGACGATAATATATCTAACCAAATCTAGATTAAAATTTTGTCAAATTCATTTTATGACCTGATATGCTACACTAATGAGTAATAAAATAAGTAGACAAATACAAATTTATTTTTGTTGTTTACAAAACTAACAAAGTAAGAATATAAAAAAAGAAAAATAATTACATAAATTGCTGAAATTGGCCACCGCCATGCTCCAAGCATAAATTCATACGTCTCTTCATATTTTCAAAAGTGTTGACCAGCATCTCTGGAGAAATGTTACCACATTCTTGGATAATCCTTTCTTGTAATTGTTCTAAATTTGCAACTGGTGTTCTTTAAATGAGGAAAAACGAAGTAATCCATAACCGTTAAACAAGATGATCTAGGTGGGAATTCAATGTCATATCGAAAACTGATCATTCTGAGCATTCACATAACCGGTAAGGTGGAACCAGGCGTCATTCGAAAAAAATGTCAGGTCTAATAAATCATTTCTTTCCAATAAATTGTGGGTAAATCATTGAGAGTAATTCCTGCTGCTTGTATTTCTTGGAATACTTGCACTTTATAAGGAAATAAATTTAGCTGCTTCTTAAGAATAGTCCTGCATGTTCCATAAGATCTTCCCACTTCTTGGGACAAGCGTCTTATGCAATTTGTTGGCATATTTTGCATTATTTCACGAACGTTTGCAACAAGTTCTTCTGTTCTTACAGATGGTCTTCCTGCTCCTTTTTTGTGTTGAATAGAACCTGTTTCCCTTAACATAGCCACGGTTCTTTTCAAGCAAAGAGAAAAATCCCCAGCAATAAAAGCAACGTTAGGAAAATGTTCGTGAAATTCGTCCATGCACAAACCCGGATTGTATTGCCACTCACAATTTACTCAAACCCTGTTTCGAAAATACGCTTCAACCATGAATGTTTTGTGCTGTTCCGTAAAGCCCATTGTGTGAATTGTTCAAGAAATTGGAAAAATTAGCGATGAATCAAATTACTTGTAACGACTGTCAAAGATGACGGAATAGCTGATTGATTGTTAATTCAGGTAGTTGCTGACACCCAACAGGTACTAACCTCTACGGCTAAGCATTACGTCCTTAGATGAAGGCCCTCTTTGATGCAGATACTTTTTGTTCGCACGGTACGTAGAAACTTTGAAAATTTTTTAATAAATAGAAATTGTGTCAATTAGTCCTGTACCCACAAATCTGCTGATATTAAATAATAGTAAGATCTTAGCTAAACATTCCATCATCTACACAAAATATTCATTAAAATCAATCGAAGTATTCCGTCCATAGTTGTTTCCTTCTCTCATTTAATTTCAAAACGCGTTGGAAAACAAGGTTATTTCGTTTAACTCATTAAATTAAGTCTACGGAAAATCGAACACTTGAATGAGAATTTCGACAAGTTTTAATTGGATTACACATTAGTTTGGAGTACCTACGTCATTCCCGGCATAAAATCGGATCCAGCGGAAACTTCGCTCTCAATTTAAAAAAAAAACTTGTGTTTGCTAAACGGTTTTCTGCTTAGGTAGAAGTAAATAATGGTTTAAATTTAATTTAATGAAGATATGGAATCGTGTAAAACACGGCTATGGAAATAATAGGGTATTTTGTGGACAGTGTCGTGTACAGGGAGGTGGGCTATAGGGCTGCAGCCTCTTCGTTTTCATGCAGAACCCCAAAATAATTATTTTTAAATCACTAAGCCCCTTTCTACCTAATCTCTTTTCTTAAAAAAAACAGCCAGTCTGCTTTCGTACTTTCGTAGATATGTTATATATCCCTGACTGTTTGAAGGTTGGAGACAATGATGTTTCTTACTAAAAAATTTAATACTAAATAAGTGAAGTAACTACCAGACTATTTATACTAGCTAGGTGCACTGAAGCATAACTGAGGTGCCCGCAGTCATGCGTTCAGTTGGCACGCGATCTTATCTTAAGATTACATCTATCTAACAAAGGTTTCCAGATATTTCTTATGTCTAATGATATTTTACTAAAGCAGCCTTGGTTCTAGTGAATAGCAGCAGCTTCCTTAAACTTTTATTTCCTCCAGTTTGGTTCCTTATGTAGGATTTCAGCTTCTGACCACATGATATGGTGACCATGTTTCCAGGCATGGTCAGCTGCACCTGCTTTTTCAGTCTCTCCTTTTAACGTATTGTTTTTGTGTTCTTTGATCCTTGTCTCGAGTGGTCTTAATGTCTCACCTATATAAGATTGGCCGCACTCGCAGGGGATCTGGTAGACGCAGTATTTCCTATCTTTTTGACTTGTAGGCTTGGTCTTCGTCAGGTGGCTTCTTAGGGTGTCCCTCGAGTTGAATACGATGTTGATGTTATATCGTTGTCCTAGTCTTCTTATTTTCTCAGATACTCCTTTGACATACGGAATATTGAGTGTTGGTTGTGCCTCTCTGTTTGCTTCTTGCGCGTTGGTTCGATTCTTACGATTTTCCAATATTGTGTCAACTAATCTTGTGGGGTAGCCATTTTTGTTAAGATCGATCTTGATGTGGTGAGCTTCTTTTATAAGTGCTTCCTCCGAATTACAGATTATAGTTGCTCTATCCACGAGGGTTTTAACTATGCCATGTTTCGTGTTGTTTGAGTGATTTGATGTAAAATTGGTGGTTGGTATTACACTTTTCTAGCAGTTTTATTGCATAAATTTTGCATTACTGGCACTTCTTCTATATTTGAGGTGTGAAAAACCCTTTTCCGCTAAATCAACTTTATAAAAATGTAAAGCTACTATAAAACAAGTGGTAAGAGACTGGAAGAACCTTTTCCCCTGCTATTAATGAGGACCGTCTTTTGGACGAACGACTGACCAGTATTAGTTGTATTGACTATAAATTATTGTTTACTATACATTTAGGGTTTATAATTTCTATCCAAGATCGTCTCATTCGAACAAGAAACAATGAAAAATTTACCATAAAAAGGAATGTGGAAGATATATGCAGAAAATGAAATTTTCCTTTGAAAACAATAGAACATATTACTGCGGGTTTTGATGCTATGGTACCCAACGCATATATTGAAATACATTATCAGGTGACAGAGATTTTCCATAAAGAAGTAACTCATAAATTAGGGCTAAAAAAAACTCCCACTTTACTATCAATACCACCCGAACCAGTTCTTGAATCTCCTCAATATCTCTTATTCTGGCACAGGCCAGCCATAACGGATAAAACAGTAGACCACAACGGTTCGGATATTTTTTCAATCGAAAGGAATAACGAGAAAGCTTTCATAATCGTTATAAGTTGCCCACTAATACACAACCTCTCTTAAACCGAAACGATGAAAAAAACAAAGTATTCAAATTTGGCGATAGAGATCAAAAATTTATGAAAGCCTGAACAAATAGACATAATTCCAATAATAATATCGGTGAAGTAAGCTATGACAAAACTTAGAGCCCAACTTAGAAAAACTAGGCCTTTCAGGTTGAAGTGCTATGAAATCCAGTTGCGAAAGCTGCGATAGAAGCGGGACAAATAAACGCAACCTGTTTCGCGAACGGAGTGGAGCATGACGTGCTGCCTAAGTCAACTCATTAAGCATTGATTCCAAATTCCATTATTAGACAAAGCATATGTAAAAATAAACATACATAAACATTTGTACGCCACTGCAAGATATCGTAAGAATTTTAATAGATTCAGATCATTTTCATATATTATACAGGGTGTCCCAGCCGAGAGTGACCCATTTTAAATGCTTATAACTTTTATACCAGTTGTGCTGGCCACCTACGGTTTACGCCATTCCTTTTCTCTTGGCATAAAGTTTTTTCTAGTTGGTACCAAATTTTGTCGACAATTGTACAGTGGGAGTAAAAAAATTGCCTTTATTCGACATCAAAATTTACAACTATTTTTAATGGAACACCCTTTATATTGCAACGCCATAATTAGGAGTCGTGTCCAAGGTATCCATAAACCAATAAAACATCGGACTTGTAACTTGAAGTTTTAGCAGCAAAAAATTAAAATAGAAATCGAGGTATATTTTTTAAAACTAAAATAGGTATAGGTACCTATCTACCTTTGTACTAGGTATCCATAGTAAACCATTGTCACTGTCAGAGTAAAATATCAAATTAAGTTAACATAAATTTTAAAGAAAATGATTTATTCGTTAGTTGAAAAAGCAAAAACAGTAATCTTTTATATCGAAACCCGATCAATAATAACGACACAAAGAGATTTCGAACTAGATTCCAGAAAAATCCGCCAAGCAAAAACGTTATTAAAAAATGGCATCAGAAATTTTTAATACATGGATACTTGGAGGTCAAGAGGCCAAAATGGAATATGTTTAATCCTGAATATTTAGACAGACTTTTATTAGCGGTCCATGAGATTATTGCAATTAATAATCAGAAAATATCTCTTGGGAAAATGGCGGCTGCATTAAATTTATCTAAAAGTGAGTGCGAGAGATGTGTTAAATGTTTAAAATTATTCCCTTATAGGCTTCAAACATTTCAAAAGCTTCGTCAGGAGGACTATCAAAAGAGATTGTTTACTTGCGAAACTCTTTTGGACTTGTTTAGAGTTAACCCAAATACGCTGTTAATTATGTCTGATGAGGCTAGTTTCCACATAGATGGTAGGTGTAACAAGCACAATTGTAGGATTTGGGCATCAGAGAACCCAAGAGCATTTAACGAGTTCCAGCGAGATACTCCAAAGGTAACAGTTTGGTGCGCAATCTCTGCTGAAAAAATATATGGACCATTTTTTTTCAATGAGCCAACGATAACAGGAACTGTATATACTGATACGTTGGAAAATTTCTTTTATCCACAGTTAATACAGGATGGTATCTTGGATGAGGTCTACTTTCAGCAAGATGGTGCTCCACCTCATTATTCTTTAATAGCAAGAGCATCACTAGATATGACATTTGGAGCAAAATGGATAGGAAGAGCCGGTCCTATAGAATGGGCATCTTACTCTCCTGACTTGACAGTTCGAGATTTTTTTCTCTGGGGTTATGTCAAGGATAGGTGCTATAACCCCCTTCCACATAGTTTGGATGATCTAAAGAGGAATATTCGGAACGTAATTGAAGCGATTCCCCAGGATATGTTACACAATTCATTCAACCATTTAATGGTCCTACTTCATAAATGCGTGGAACAGAACGGCCAACATATACAGCAGTTTTTTTAAATTTATATTTATTTCTTTATTAATGTATAGTCAGAAAAAAATAATCAAAATCTGCCTATTCGCGTTGTAAATATGCAGAATAATTTATTTCTACCATCTAGCTCTAAGCGGTGTCGAGGAAGCCTCCGTCTGCGCTGGATATTTGAAGGAGAAGAAGACGCCGCTATATTTTTTGGACATCTGCAAGCCCCTGGAAAGACTCAGGCATAAGGTGCTAGGATCGGCGGTTCTCCAAAAGAAAGAAGTTCCTCTCCTGGCCTGGAGCCATATACTTTTCTTCGTTTTCGCGTTGGTCAAGGTGGTTAGAATGGATGATGGAAGACTCTAGGGTGGGAAAAAAGGATTGCCCTTGGACTTGCTAGGTTTCGGAACCTCCCCTCAACCACTACTACTCACTTTTTTGCATGAAAACGTAGACCCAAAGATTGCTTGCCAGACCTTTATTTTAGATCAAATCTAAATATCCACCAGGTTTTGCAAAAGAACGACTAAAGTAAATAGTTTAATTTGTTGCAAAAAAAAAACAACATAATGTTTAGAAGTGTGAAAAGAATTTTTCCTACAGACGTGCGGAAAAACCAATTTTCCGCACGGATATCAGTGCAGAAAATTGATTTTCCCACACTAGTGCGGAAAATTTTTTCGGCACAATTATGTCAAAAATCCGTGCGGAAAATTGGTTTTTCGACACTAGTGCGGAAATTTTTTTTGGCACGATTCTGTCAAAATCAATAATATATCAATTATAACTTGAAGGTATTACTTTTTTTCTCAGAATTAGGTACTGTTACATATGTATGTGATTGTTATAGTTAATTAAATATTATTATTATAAAATATATTATATATTTCTTTGAAATATGTGTTACTTATTTCCACACGTCTGTAGGAAAACTATAGCACCTGACACGTGCGAAAAATGTTTTCCCTGCACTCGGCTGCTTCACCGACCTCCGCTACGCGTCGTTCGATGAACGGCAGACTCGTGCGAAAAAATTCATTTTCCGCACTTGTTAGGTAAATAGCTATTTTCTCCTCCCTATATTGTAAACAACGCATTTTGACACTGTTTTGAAGGACGTTATAAACAATTACCAAAAAGGTATCGATTGCCGTTGACGACGGGTTGTAAGTCAACTTACCACCCTTGGGTGGTAATAATTTATGCCATATAAAAACAATCATTTATAAAAATTGAGTAATATTAAGCGATATGAATATTAATAGTACAATTATTACAATTATGAACATTATTTACAAAATTTGGATAAATGTTTTCTCGTTTGTTCTCAATTTGTGTGAAATGTTCTGATTCCATAATTTCTCCATCTCTAACTAAGTTTTCTGTTACTTTTGAAGTACTGCAGGAGACTTCTGGCTACGTTATATTGTATAAATATTTATTTGCAACTTTCTTTTTATTGTTGACGCTCTCCGCTACATAACTTTCCGCAATAGTTGCAAATTTCCATCCGCCATGTCGCTTGAGGGCTAAGACATCAACTCCAGTATTCGCTAATAAAGTGGCCGACGTTCTTCTAAGGCTAAGGGAGTGTCCAGTATACTCCTTAAAGTTCTGAAAGTTTAGAAATTTAGCAATTTTACTTGGAATTGAAGAAATCGAGTTTTTCCCGACAGGCTGGTTTAAGCACTTTCCATTTTGATATCGCATGAAGAAGCGAGGATTAAAATTCGTCATATTGTGGGATCTTATATTAATGTAATTTCGAACTATTTTGAAATAACAAATCTTCTCATCGTCACTTTTAGTCACTATAAGTTTACGTGCCATTCCATTTTTGGAATCAGGAATAGTAACAACTATGACTTTATGCGTTAATTCAACATTGTTCGTTTTTATTGAGCAGAGTTCACTAGAACGGCACGCTCCAGCAATTCCCATTATCATTACAACCTTTATCATTAAGTAAATATCATCGGGGGCTTCAAACAGGAACTTATCATCTTCCTTGTCAAACACATCAGATTTTTAGGGTTTATATCCGTCATTTTTTTTTTTTTTAAATGCTCGAAGTTTAGGATACTTGGAAATATCTATGTTTTCCTCTATGAAAAGGGTGGACTTCAGCATGGAATATTCACACCATAAGCTTGATGGAGACATTAATACAGCAGATTTTTCGTGAAAGTACGCCAAAAAGCACGGTTTCTGAAACTGCAGTAGCAGCCTTTGTTTGGCACCATTTCTTGAAGTATTGATACGTTGCTTCATACCTCTTCCTCGATTTTTCTGGCATTAGCGACAGACAAGCGATATTTGCTAATTCTTCTATATCCATTTGGCTGTCACATTGCTTATACAAATCAATAATTTCAATTTCTCTTAATTTTTGATAATAAACTGTCAGCTTAAAATAACAATGCTTATGATGCAATATACGAAAAGTATCGAATTAAATTAATAAAAAGCCAAGAATAAATTTTGCGGGGAGGAGAAAAAAATATTATATACTTCACGGGATGTAAGTAAATATACTTTACATCCCTTGTAGTATAAATAACTAATTAACAAACGGCAATGATACTAGTAACGAGCTTAACGAGCAGATCATTTTGACACGAGAAGATATATCAATTTCTTTCATTGTAACGTAATTTGTACAAATAAATACGTGAAGTGTAACAGACAAAGATAACTGAAACAAATCAATCTTGAACCTAAATAAGAGGAAATATTAAGATAGTAATCTACTTACTTTTGGAACAGTCAAGACCCTGAAACCCATCGATGCAATCACACTTTCCCAGGTAGCAAGACCCTCTCCCGGAGCAGTCATTTGGGCAAGTGGTGCTTACGCCTTCCGCTTCGGAAATGACAAGAGATACGCTGTATGGCTGTAGCTCATCATTGTAAACCGAGAGAAACCAACGGCCTGTGTCAAGATATTGCAGCAGGCTCACATTTACCATCATTGATTCAAAGTCTGCCTCGCGTTTGCTGATTATATGGCGTTCGTCGTCGGGGATGCCTGAAATTAAAAAATACGAATCTCGGTATTGTGGTTTATAAATAAAATGGGAAAGAATACACTGTAAACCTTTTTTTACAGGATGTCGGTACTTTAATACATTTACGTAATTAATTACCTTTATGAGGAATAGCAATGCAATTTTATAAATTCTATAAATAGATGTTTACGAATTGGAACTTTACTGTAAAGGGTTAATTGTAGTTTACCAAATACCCATTAAAAAGTAATACTTTGAAATAATATGATTAAAACTGTACGGATAATCGTTAAAAAAAGGATAACGGTAAAAAAAAGTAACATAATGTTTCCTGATGTTAAGTAGAAGCACGATTTACATTACACACGGTATGCTATTGCAGTCATTGCATATATTATATTCACCAATTATTTTATCCTATTATACATCAGTCTGATTAACAATAGACCAGATAAAGCTCTTTAATTGTTTTAATAATTCGGACCAAAAGATAGGATTGGCTGTGATCCGTCCAGTAAAGTGTGACGCGATGACCAGACAAAGTGAATTTTGTTTATACATATGTACCAAGTACCTGTTAAAAAATCAAATTTTATTTGCAAATTATTACCTGCAAGCATACAAAGGTTTTATTTTTAAAATCCGAACGCGTAAATAAATTTTCAGATTTAATTTAAAGGCAGTTCGCTACATCAGCAGTCGAATGAGCGAATACGACCTGGGAAAAATAATTTTAAAACAAATATATTATTAATTAGATACATTTTTGAAATACATTTTCCTTATTTATATAGAAGAAAATACTTTTTTTAATAATATTAAATTGGAATTCTTAAGGACAAATTAAAAAATTCATTACCCTAGTCGACTTGAATATTATAAATAATAAGTATATAGGTAAGTAATGCAATATTGAATACTTTTAGATGACCAATACAATGATATTAAAAAATTGATTATATAAAGCATCTGTTGCTAAGGCAAAGTAGTAAAATCCAAAAGTTTAGAAGTAGAGTAAGTTTCATAATGTGCTTTTCAATTACATAGCACAGTTTAATACAAAAATTTTAATATTACCAGTTTTTACGTCAAGTAGCATAAAGTAAATAGACAAAAAAAGATATTGTGATAATATATCAAACAATATTTTATTTACTAAACTGAAACTCATTAAAGAATTTAAAACTTGTTCTGATGAATATGATCCAACAGGTGTAACATAAATCAAATTGTGACACGTAGTTTGTCGCCTATATATAATATATATTTATCGATGCGCACTGTTGATATGTAAGGTTGCAGAAATATTTTAAAGAGTAATTAACAAATCAGAAAACTTTGCCTATAACACAAAGGATTTTCTTATAATTAAAGTGACTCGGTTACCTTAATTCTTAATTTACTAATTAGACAACTTCGAATATGAGCAAAGCTTTTCTGCTAATGTTATTTATGTTACAGTGAAACTTGTTTGGTTAGTTAATTATTGTTTAAAATTTTCGTACAACCCAACATTTTTGTAACGTTCAGTAACATTTTTAAGGTGACCAAATTCAGTTTTGTGGAAATTTAATTACCCAAATCAAATAAAGGATGAAAATGACATTAAAAACCTTAATTTCTATTTTAGGATATTTTCATGTCAAAATTCGGAAATAGTAAGTAATCTTGTTACCGATTCGGGCATTTGTGAGATATGTTTAACAAGATTCTTAAAATAATAATTTATTAAAATTAAACTGTTTTAAAAGTCTTCAAAAACAAATTTTTACAAATAAATCGCTCTACTGGCGTTATGGCTATACAACGTTATCAATCCAGTTATATTCAATTTTAAAAAATCCACTTTATTTTATGGTACGTTAGGATAAAAAAAATCATGCATTAGGCAGGCCGATCAACTGTCACAAACTTTATGCTATTCACAAAATTTTTTCTTACGCGTTAATTAACCAAGGAAGGATGCGGTGTACACAGACTTCTCAAAAGCAGTCGATCGAATAGATCATAGTACCCTGTTGCGTAAACAAAAAAACATCGGATTTGATAAACAGCTGTTAGAATTCTTTATGTCTTATTTACATATTCGTTTGTAGTATGTTATACATAATGGGATTAGGCATATATCTCTGGAGTATTTCTCAAATTCAGGTGTTCCGCAGGGTTCACATTTGGGACCACTTTTATTTTTACCTTTTATAAACGATTTGTGTTCATTGGTTGTTGAAAAATTAGTTTTTGCCGATAATTTAAAGATTTTTGCAAGGATTAAAATTATACATACAGGTATCCAAGTGGTACGGTGATAATGAACTGGAACAAAACGTGTCCAAGTGCAAGGTGATTTCATTTACGAAACAAAATTCAAGTTTTCGCTTTGTTCATTTAGTTAATTATGCAGATCTCTATTTTGAGTTTTATGAAGTACATAGATAAAGTAAAGTCGGGATCTATTAAAATATGGGAATTCATAATGAGAAACTATCATACTTTTACGAATGATAAAGCTTTAGATGCCATCCATTTTTGCTATGTACGCTCAAAGTTAGAATATGGTGCATTAATTTGAAATCTGTATTATGAAATTCACAAAGTAACTTGGGAAGCATTTGAAAGACTTTTTAAAATTTAGAGAAACCGATAATTATCCAGAGATATGATTTGACCATTCTTTACTTATGACCATTTGTATCAATCTTTGGAAAGTAGAAAAAATTACC
The DNA here is from genome assembly GCA_963969555.1 of Polydrusus pterygomalis. NCBI lineage: Eukaryota > Metazoa > Arthropoda > Insecta > Coleoptera > Curculionidae > Polydrusus > Polydrusus pterygomalis. The sequence goes on from OZ018379.1 coordinate 40,020,899, forward strand.
AATCTGTAAAATGTTTGTATACATTGCGGCATAGGTATGTGGAATGTCCCGATATTAAATTATAATGAACCTTGAATTGAAGCAAAATAAAACAGAATGATGTACTTAAAAATACCTAATACAAATTTGTTGTGGAAGCCTTCGTTATATTTCATGTGTATTAATGCAAATAAATTGAATAGTGCATTCGATTGTCTCGTTGGCATCGGCTAGAATATTATATTAAGAATCTTTAAGCAATTCATGTTAATATGTTTTTGACGGTATGATTTCTATAAATATACATTTTAGGTTTATTGTGTTATGTAGCTCTGTAATTGGAACGTAATTCTGTTGAGCTAATAATGGTATTATTGTTTGTTTGAAGGTGGTAGACAATGAAGTAATACAAAAAAATTACCTTGTCGGACTTCCATTGTCTTTATTTTGTTACTTAACACAACGTTAGTTAACACTTAAAAACGGTTAGAGATACTAACTAACCGAAACGTTGTGTTAAGTAACAAAATAAAGACAATGGAAGTCCGACAAGGTAATTTTTTTAATGGTACTTAAGAGTACCTAAGATGTGATTCTAAATCGCCATATATAAAGATATCCTTAATCTCCTTTACTTTTTGTTTAGTTATTCATAAACAGTCCATCTCCATATATTTTACAGTGTTTGCGCTAAACAAATAGATATATCGAGGGCTGAGAACCAGAGGGTTCTAAGTTGCAAAAACAAAATTTTACAGGAAACGAATTTAAAAATTTAAAAGACATCAAAGTTGAAATAAATTGTTTTCTTTTGATTTTACAATTTTTTTGTTATAGTATGTAGTATATTTAATACAATATCAAAAACACTTTTCAATTTTTGGATGTACTTTCAATTATACTTAGACATTAATAAAAAAATGTACCCTGTACTTAGAACCCTATGGCTTTCTAAAGGAAAAATAATGATGTTAATATGAGAGTGGTTATTAATAAATTCGTAAGTTCCTATTTTTTTATTATAATGTGAAGCTTTATGCATTGCCATGTACAAATACCTTTTAGACGAAGAAAACTGAAATTTGTGTGTTATCCAAGGAAAAGCAAAAACAATGAATATTCTGAGATTAAGCACAAAATTCGACCAAAATTTAAGAACTTACTTTTGTTTTGAGTATTTACTTTCAGTTTCTGGAAAATATTCTAACCCAGAGCTTTGAAAATCACTAAAATCTGAAGAAATATCACTACAAGAACTCATGTTTACCAATAATTTGTTACTTACAACCCTATGACTCTCAACGATTACCGCGATGTGTACTTAGAACCATCTTTCTCTAACATTTGTGGCGCCATCTATGAAGTAATAGAAACACATTTAATGTCATTTTGTAGAGAATCCTTTACTCTATTCAAAACAGTTAAAATTGCCATTTCGTCAAAAATGTTACTTAGAACCCTCTGGTTCTCAGCCCACGATATCGATTTCCAAAATATTATTATACAGTGAGCTTAAAAAGGTTGGAATAAATTCGTTTAAAATTGAGGTGATTATTTTCTGGAAAAACGCTTGGACACGTCGGTTATTATTTTTAATTGCAAATTTTTTTATATAAGAATTGTGTATACAGGTTGTCTCAAGAAGAACATATACCGTCAACATTAATTTTTTAAAATGAAATACCCTATATATTATATTATTTTTAAATTCTACGATACATCCTGAACACTTTTTGTATAACATACCATATCTCCAAAATCAACGGTTTTCGCTATATTGACATTTTTTCTGGTACGAAAACTACAATTAAAAATGAACTCTGCATCTATTTAGTCTATAATATTTACATAGACTATATTAAATTTTTTAATTAAATGTTGAAATTGACCGCCACCAACTTCCTGGCAATATGCAAGTCGATCTTTGAATTCTTCCAAAACGTTATGGATTACCTGGGGCTCCATTAATCTAACCTCATGCCTTATTCGAGCTTTAAGTTCATCAATATTGCTAGGTCTGTTAAAGTATACTTTAGATTTAAAATTGCCCCACAGAAAAAAAATCTAGCGGGGTCAAATCTGGTGACCTTGCCGGCCATTCTACTGGTCCCCGTCGACCAATCCACTTGCCAGGAAATACTGTATCCAAGTAGTACTCACGCACCGGGCGTGTGGAATGGTCTTGAATTACTTGAAGTTAGATAGATCTACACAATTTGAAGAATTTTTGACAAGAAGTAAATGTCTGTGTCAAAATAAATTTCAAATTCAGGTAACAGGTTAAAATAATAATAAAGAAATGCGCAATTAAAACTAAAAATCCACGGATCTCAGCATTTTTTTCAGAAAATATTAAAATGCCAATATATCGAAAACCGTTGATTTTAGAGATATGGTATGTTATACAAAAAGTGTTCAGAATGTATCGTAGAATTTAAAAATAATATAATATACAGGGTGTTCTATTTTAAAAAAATCAATGTTGACGGTATATGTTCTTCTTGAGACAACCTGTATACACATTTCTTATGTAAAAAAATTCGCAATTAAAAATAATAAGCGACGTGTCCAAGCATTTTTCCAAAAAATAACAAACCCGAACAAACCTGAATTTTAAACGAACTTATTCCATCCTTTTCGAGCTCACTGTATACATGTTTGTGATTTTACTAATTTATTTTTATAAGATTTAAGAAAAAATTACCTATGTCAACAGTCGGATGCGGAAGATCGACAGAGGAAAAATCCTTGTGATAGTTCGTATTTGTATCCTGGGGTACATAGTAAGGTCCCCTGGGTTCTGAGTCGGCAAGGATTTTTCGTGTACCTTCATAGGAACTTGAGATGCTGTCCAATACGTCACTCTTCTGGGAGTTGCGGCTTTCGTGAGAGAATGTGAATTGAGATAATGGACGGAGGTCGTCCGCCTCGTCGCTCCCGAATCCTAAAAAGAACGCTCCAAAGTAGATAAAAGCTTTTATGGCACACAATAAAATTGTGTTTGTGTTACCAGAGTTTGTGTTTGTATTATGTATATTACGGCAAGTGATGGAAGCATCAGGATTGTTTAGTTTAAATATTTTTTCTTATACATTTTTTATAAGGTTTGTTTAGGTTTATTTAAACCACTTTTCGGCGATTGTTTAGTTTAGTAGCGTTGTTCTTATTTTGTATCAAATTTTTATGGAACGTATTGGAATCATTGATTTGCACAAATTTAGAACTATTTTTTTAAATATGGTTTTAGGTATATTATAGACCATATTTTGAATAATGGGATCGTTGACTTTTTTAACATTTAGCGGATTTATGCATGGTTTGTCGTTATTATACTTGTAGAGGTACCAAGTAGATACTAAGGCCTCCGTTATTCAACATTTAGTTGGCAAACTTGCCGCCGCAAGTATTGCCTTATCTTTGCAGATGATACCATTTCTCCCGAACCCAATAAAAAATGCAGTCATGCTTAGAAGAGAGATCCAAACGGTCGAAATGAATGAATACTGCTATTAAATGTTAATAAATGCACTATACTCCACATCGGGCATAATAATCTTAATATGCAAAAAAAGCCCTGTTATAACTCTCTAAAACCAAAAGGGAAAAAAAAAAAAGTAAAGTACATGTCAAAGTATATCGTCTTGGCTTAAGCTGTAATTTCTTTCAATAAAACCTCATTGTTGTATATCTGAAAGGTCTATCTATAGTATGACAATTTTTATAATGTCGCTTGTTTACCATTATCTTGCATCAAAATGTTGTCCCTATTATGAAGAGCAGGTAGGTCCACCCCGTACTTGATAAGTTTATGGCGTTTGAAACTGTTATTTATGTTAGGCACCCTTTTTAATTGAATACAAACAGGTGCAAAAAATAAAAAAAAAAACATTATTTCTTAGTCCCTAATTTCTACTACTTTTATATGCTCTGCAATATCCTCTATAAATTTTGAAATAACAATTTTTTTGTAGTTACCATGGTAACAGCGTGGAGAAGGGTAACGACTAAAAGTACTTAAAAGGCTCCAACTTCGGTCTGCGTTAAGTGAATTTAACAAACTATGACTTATTTTAAAGAACGTTTTATTCTGTTTGAACGTTTTTATCAATATTATTAAAAATAATTATTATATTTAAAGTTATCACAAAAATAGTGAAAAAGTGTAATTCGATTTGGGCTTTTAGCAAAGTTTTGCAATTTTCCTTTTCTTAAAACGTTGAAATATTACAGGAATACCTTTTTTAACTATATTTATTAATTTTAGGCTTTTTAAAAAAATTTATTATGGTATTTTGTTAATGATATAGCTATTAATCCAAATGTTACATTTATTATGAGGGCGGCAGTGGACAATTGCGAAATAAAACAAAAAAATAACTTTACTATCGTTTCATCTATAATAGTATATTATGACAGTTAATGTTACTGTCGTGATCATTAAGTCTAATGTTGTGAAGGAAGTAATATTAAAAAATATCCTTTTACGAATGAGGTTTGATGGGTTTGAAAACGCAGTTTTGACTTCAAGAGAATACGCTATGCGATATCTGTATAGAGTTATTAGAGTTCACCATTCCAGAAAAGTTTTTCGTGTTTTTAATTACTTAAATTATTTATTTATTTCTTTTACTAACTAATGACCTAAAAAATAGAGTAAAAACCAATGATTTTTGTTTGATCAATCGCCTGGAACTATGTTTAATTTCATAATTGCCCACGGCTGCCTTGACAACAAATACAACATTTAGATTATTATTGCATTTTTCAGATAAATAACCAAAATCAATAACAAAATATCATAATATATTTTTTTAAAGGCCTAAAATTAAAGAAATGTAGCCAAAGAAGCTGTTTCTGTATGATTTCAACGTTTTAATAAAAGGAAAATTGCAAAACATTGCTAAAAGCCCAAATCGAATTACACTCTTCCACTATTTTTGTGATAACTCTTAATAGACAAAAGGGAATGACTTGCGGTTTTTGCAGTTCACTTTAATAACTTGTTAGATATAGAATGGAGTTAAAAAATAAGCCATAGTTTGTTAAATTCGGTTAACGCAGAACGAAGTAACAGCCACAGCAACTTTTTTACTTACGTTTCCCTTTTCCCCGCTGGCAACCATAAAAAATTGTTATTACATAATATTTAGAGGATATTACAGAGCATATAAAAACTTAATTTCTGATCTATATTGTATTGCAGTTAATAGTAGAAATTAAGGAGTTTGTATCATAGCATAACAACTACGCACCCTAGCGGTAAAATTGGGAACTTAAAAATTATTTTCAGTGATTTTTTTTGCACATATTTCATAATGAATTTTTTACCCCAAGTCATAGCATGTATGGTTTTGGAGATACAGCCGCTCGCCACCCGTCGTGGATCACCAACCAATAATAATAATAATAATAATAAGTTTATTTAAAATTTAATAATATAATAAATATCTTTATGTTGTTTTCTATAAACTTATTCTTCAATCCCCTGAAGCTGAGCTTGATATTGGCAAATCTTATTTTTTGTTTTGTTATGTAAAATCATAAATCATAAATATGCATTAAAAATCAAGTTTTATAGTAAAAATGTTAATTTATAGTATAAACGCAGTTTTTTTTTTTAACGAAATATATTACCTATAATAAAATTATTAATTTATAATTTTTAATTAAAAAATATTATTTATATAAATAATTATTCAGAACAATATTAATTAATTAAAGCATTTCTAAAAATATTTTTAAATTGTCTGTTTTTAATATCCATGTTTTTATTTCGACTTTAAAATAAAATCAATTTTTTAATTTTTGTTTGTAATAATCGTTTTAATAAAATTGTTTTGTAATAATCGTTTAAATAAAAACATAAATATTTGAAATTTTTTTTCCTATGGACTTATTTATTTTAGGTTTTATGGTTATTTCATTTTTATGACGTGTATTATGATTATGGTTTTAAAATTGTATAAGCTTTTTATTTTTAAATAAACAGTATGTCTCCGTAAGTTTGCACCATATAGAAAACTTTTTTATTATTTATTTTACGAAAAAAAGTTATTCTTCATAAAAAGCTCTACAGGGTCTAAAACCTAAAATGCAACCATCAAATATCGAAATTTTCCAGTCATATACGAGGTTTGTCAAAAAATGTGAATTTTTCCCAAGAGTAAAGTATTTTATTTTTGATATTATCAAAAATTGTTATTAAAAAAAGTTGATCAGAACTAAACCACGTTTAAATATGCAATAACACGCATTAAATTAATTAAATAATTAAAAAATTAAATAATTAATAATAAATTAATAAAATAATTTTTCAACATAAATGCGTATAACTGCATATTTAGACGTGGTTTTTAGTTCTGATCAACTTTTTTTAATAACTTTTTGATAATGTCAAAAATAAAGGTACTTTATATACTCTTGGGAAAAATTCACATTCTTGGGAAAATTGACAAACCTCGTATTTGACTGGAAAATTTCGATATTTGATGGTTGCATTTTAGGTTTTAGACTATGCAGAGCTTTTATGAAGCATAACTTTTTTTCGTAAAATGAATAATAAAAAAGTTTTCCATATGGTGCAAACTTACGGAGACATACTGTATATATTAAGATGTTATAAATGTAAAGTAGTCTTATGTTAAACCTTTTTTTAGAGATAAAGATAATCTTAATTGAATATAATTTTTAGAAACCTTTTTTGTAATATTTCTAATTTTTTTAACTAAAGTTCTATTTATTCCTCCCAAACCTAAAATTCCGTAATTTAAATGAGTTCTAACTAACGCGTAATATAATATTTCCATATGTCTTACATTTAAAATTTTTTTAATGTTTTTAAAAATCGGTAGTTAGCTTTTTAATTATGAAAGTATTCTAAGTGAAAATTCCAATTTAATTTACCGTCAAAAATAATTCCTAAATATTTTATTTAATTAACTTTGAAAATTTGAATGTCTTCATGTATTTGAATACTATTCATATTTCGTGGTAGGTTATTTAGGTTTAAAGTAAAAGGAAAATAATTTGTTCCATTAAAATTAATTGTTAACAAATTGTTATCAAACCAATTTTTTATAATTTTAAATTTTTTTAAATTTTATTATTTAAGTTGTCCCAATTTGTATCGGTATAAAAAAATTTAGTATCATCCGCAAAACTATAAATTTGTCCATCGCAATTTATATTAAATAAGTCGTTAATATAAATATTAAAAAATATTGGTCCTAAAAGTGTTGTGTCCTTGAGGAAAACCATACCTACTTAAATACTTTTGGATAGCTTTTTTCGTTATCTATCTAAACATAACTTGGTCTATGTTTCAGATCATTTTTAGTTAATTCTAATTGCTTTCTTCTGGATCCAATATTTTCAAACTTTTTTCACAGTAAATTATGGCTAACTGTATCAAAGGCTTTTGCTAAATCTAGAAAAATACTAATACAAGGGTAAATCATATATTTGTTCTGTTAGATAGCAAATAGCGTTTTGTGTTGATTTATTTTTATGAAACCCATACTGTTTATTAGAAATAATTAGATTGGTTATTAGTTAATCTACTATCCCATACAGGGTGGTCCAACGAAAACTTAACACCTCGATTTTCCTGCTTTAAAATGAAAATGTTGAAAATCGCTCGGACCAGTCGATTTTTATTTCGAAGGGGACATCTTTTGCGTATATTGTCAATCTTGTTACTTCAAGCCCCTAGGAGGGAGGGGGGGGGGGTAAGATCTAAATCTTAAATAGGTACCCCTATTTTATATATTTTTTTTTGGATTCTGCATAAAATTCTGAACATTTTTTAATAAAAGCATTATTAGTCTATACTTAACAGTTTCCGAGATATTGACTCTTGAAAAATGACATTTTTGAACTTTGACAGCGTCTTGCTTTCTAACTGTACGTCTGAGAGCAAAACGGCTTACATGACCCTATATTCGATTCTTATTATCTTTCCAATAATGTTAACTTCCGGTTAAACCGGAAGTACTATATTTCTTACATCCGGTTTAACCAAAAGTTGACACTATTGGAAAGATAATAAAAATCGAGGATAGGGACATGTAAGCCGTTTTGCTCTAAGACGTACAGTTAGTCAATAACTCGGAAACTGTTAAGTATAGACTAATAATGATTTTATTAAAAAATGTTCAAAATTTTTTGCAGAATCCAAAAAAATCATATAAAATAGGGGTTGAAGTAACAAGATTGACAATATACGCAAAAGATGTCTCCCTCGAAATAAAAATCGACGGGTCCGAGCGATTTTCCACATTTTCATTTTAAAGCAGGAAAATCGAGGTGTTAAGTTTTCGTTGGACCACCCTGTATCTATTTTATCGTTTACCAATTATTTCAGTATTTAAGTACGCGACCAAACCCTTCCGGTATATAATTGACCTCAGGTCGATTACAATACATTCTAACCTATTTTATCCATCAACTCGATAATGTTTAAAATTATTTTACATGCTTTCGTAGCTCTAATTTGTGTATGACTATTCGTTAACACGAAAACCTATCATTAGGCAGAACATTACAACGAAATAGAGCGTATCACGTGTGTATCGTTCATTCGGGACAAAATTAATGAAATTTGCTTAACTGGCGGCCATTAGCAGATATGGCCGTTACAAGACATAATCGCTGGAAAAAAGAACATGAAATATAGGCGAATAAAGGGTAGCCTTGAAAGCACCTGGATAATTGTAGTGTGAAATTTTTTGCCGCTTATGAATTGGTATTAGAACTTTTTAGATAGTTTATTTAAAGGTCGTATAATGCAGATGAAAGTTTATAGGGCTATTCATATACAGGGTGTCCGGGAAAATGTAGAAAATCTCCCGGATATGAAAAAAAAACATGAAAAGAATACTACAAGCTAGTGCTTCCTAACGTTTCGCTAGCACGAGTGGCAAGCTTCTTCAGAGGTCCTTCCATCTCCGGTGCTGGAAGTAGACTGACGAATTCTCAGACGAGTCAGACGCCACTAAAAACAACAGTTCGCCTCTGCCGCTTTCGTTCTGGCTCGGAACATGTCGTCTAATTTTTAAATTGCCTGCCCGATTTCGCCAGTTCACAATTTTATTATTATTGTGCTGTCGAATTGTGGAACGATCTGCTAAGTAGCGCAATTTTTTGTGATTTTATGCCACATTTTGTGATTATTATCGATTATACTAGTGTATCAGGACAATATTATTTGTGGTTTAAAAGAGTGCATGGTTTTTCGTTTACATAGTATTTTTCGGTCAGATTGAAACATGGAGAAACTGCGAACAGAATTTGCCCATTCTGCGAATTGGAGTTTTCTACAGTTTATACAAAAAATAAACACATCCGAAATATCCATAAGAAGTCGACCCCGATTCAGAACAATAGAACATGTCTCATAATTTGTCCCCTTTGTAAAGAAAATCAATTTATGTGTGGAACCTACAATAATCTTCAAACACATTTAGAGGTAGGTCATAATATTATTACAATATAATTAACTGCGAGCTGTTAATTTTTCTAGGCAACAAACGTGCGAACAATGGATGAAAGAGTATAAAATTGAATCAAACTATGCAATACATAGAACAAATAGAACATCTAATAGTGTGGAAAAATAGTAACCGAAGTAATGTGACTGATGACTATATAACGTAATATTATTCAGAAAAATCTGTTAAATTTTTATGAACACTATATTTTTAGGATATAAAAGCAGCTATACTAAAAGAGAACTGAAAAAGCTGGAGGTACTATAAAAATTAATTAGGTATGTCCTTCTCGCTTGACAGTAAAAATTTTTGAAACAGGTATGTAAATAAATTATACTTTATTACTTCTCTCCTTACAAATTAAACGTTTTTAAATTACCATGTATTATAAAAATTAATAGTTAATACAAATATTAAGTTAATAACAGTTAAACAAAATTTAAAAAAAACACTCCTTTATGCTGACTGCACAGCAAGAACAATTTTTTTAAATTTTAGGTCATGTCAGTGTAACCTTCTGGAAAACTTATGTCGGTCATGATGAGGAAATCAGAAGCCAACACCTATCCAATGAAGAGAAAGAAGTTATGGTTCGAAAACTTTTTAGTGGTGTAACTGTAGAGAGAGTTATTTTAGATGCCAAGAAAATTACTACAGATTTACTCTTCAAAGAATTAACACGGTTCAGGGAAAAGACATAATTTAGTGAAAAAACACAATATTAAAAGATTAAGCATGAAAATACTATCATAGCTGTTAGCTTAAAAGTTAGTGAATGGAATGCTAATGGAAAAAATTACTGTTGTTTTTTAAACCACAAGGTCGGTAAATGCATGACTGTGGAACACTATTGTAATAATAGGTAGGTATAGCCATATTTTACTTTTCTTAACAATTAAAACTGTTTTGAGGCTGGGAAAACCTTTTATACATATGACGTGTATCAAATTTAAAGTGAGTAGGTATGTTAAATAAATTAAAATGTCTTTATTTAAAATAATCTTAAACCTACACAGACAGACATAAAAAAAGCATAGAAATGTTCTTGCAGTGTTTTTATTTAAAGTTATTCCAAAGTGAAAAAAAAAATTTACTTATAGTAGATTTGCCATTCATTTCATGATAATATGGGAAGTATAAAGGACTTTTGGCTGAAATAATAAGTATATTTTTATTAGGTGAAAATCATCCACTCCTAAGTGTACAAGATTTGTGAATGAAAACCTGGAACGTAGACTAAAGGACGTCAGCACAATAATATGCATGGATGGGACACACTGTACAAACCAAAGAGGAATGGATTTTACAATCGTGCTCGTGAAGGATGACAAAAATATGGGTTTTCCTGTGGCGAAGGACCTCTGAAGAAGCTCGCCACTCGTGCTAGCAAAAAGTTAGGAAGCAATTTCAACCGACGACGGCCTTTAGACCCGAATGATGACTACACTAGCTCACCGACTGGCCGCGAAAGCCTAAACCAATTTGAATACTACAAGTTTCTATAAACTTCTTTGATATCGGCCTCCTCTTCGGAAATATGGGCTCCCAAAGAGCTCCCACGGAATTAGGTTTTTGACACATAATTATTAAACCAACAGGTATATTTCAATTTTTTTTTATATGATGTATACCAGGTAAGACCCTTCAAATTACTATCCCAGAAAGTGTTGCGAGTTACTCACAGCTGCAGAACGGACTAGCTGCGACACTAATGTGCCCATTTTTTTTACGCCCTGTATGATAAAAACTTTTGACAACATTTTTTACATACCATTAACTATTCACTAAAAATTAAGTACTCTTCATTCATGTCGCTAATCCTAACCGTTTTCGGAAAAACGTCAATTTATTTCCATCATGTATTTAGCGTATTTCGATAAAAGATATATCTTTTTTTAACTTTACCTGCTTAGTTAAAAACGCCGAACGTATCCGCTGAAACTGTTTGTAGGTACTTGTCTGGAATTGGGCGCGGGGCAACCATTTTGCTGAACCACAAGTTATTAAATTGATCATTTGGAAAATATTTATAACAGTTTTATCTCACTTACGAATAGTCTAAACGGATACTGTTATTATGTCAACTTTTTCCTTAAGTAAAATGATTAACCGATATGTCGGTGTTGCCAGGTATGTTCGAATTTTCCCTAAAAAAGTTATTTTTAGGTTAGAAATTTTTAATCTATAATAGTGTTTAGTATCATATTATGGGAAAAATTAAGTACTTTTCGACAAATAAAAAATCAAATATGGCAGTAATAAGAAAATTTATAATAGTTCCAGGAAATCAAAATCTTCTAACTAAAATATTACAAAATAGGAATATTGTACGTAAAAAGTTGCTATAAAAATATGTTTGCAGATTTAAAAAATATTGGGAAATAACATAGTTACAACCAATCCAAGGAAATACATTTTACTTTATTCAAAATATCTCAAAAATTAAAAGAACCAGAATCGATCCACATGCATCAATAAATTGTCACTTTTAATCTCCCTAGCAGAATTATGACCGATAATTTTTTTTAAGATCTCGAATGGTTTTGTTGATAGAAAATTATCCCGAGTCGAAGACGACTTCTATCAACAAAAACATGAGTGAAACCGATAAAAAAATGATCGGGAATTAATTCTGCTGCGTGGGAGTTTTGGTAAGAAAATTTCATAAATTGGAGTTTCTTTTAATGTTCCTGAAATTTAAGTAATCCTTAGTTACTAACAAGTAAAATCAACTTCTGCTCAATTCCTTTAGCAATCGAACTTGCTGATTCATTACCAAAACGAATCATTTTTACACAATATTATTGTAACAATAAATATCACGGGTACGACTAAAAAACTGATTATTACTTGCTGGTTTGTCTCACCTGTCACTTCGAAATGACTTGACATTTAAATTAAAACTAAGTCGTAGTAGTATACCTAAGAAAAATAATCACTTATTAATTTCATTAGGTTAATAGGCTATAGACTATCGCGACAGTCTCCTGTTGCTATAAGCAACGTAAACAAAAAGGAGCCTTCTAATTGGTTGAAAATAAATTTATAAAATTTTCAACATAATTGCCCATAACTTTTCTTATTTTCAAGATCGCAATACTGTCAGCACCAAATTCAAATTTAAAAATACTTTTTTGCCAATATTTTTAGTTAAAATATACAAATTTATTAAAAATAATCAAAAATCCTGCCAAAAATAGGGATAAACTAATAAGCAAAATTACCCAAACTGAACTGGGAATTCCACTTTATATAAATAGAAACGTAGAAACTCTTTAACACAAAAGGTCATCATCCGAATAAAGGAAATATTTAACACCCCATTTTTTTTTCTGATCTCGTAATCTAAAACATGCAACCCCTTACAATACCTTTTAAGGAAACACAACTTTATTATACCCAAATCCTTTTCATTTTAGAAAGCTTTTATCTTTATTGAAGGGTTCTTTGTTCACATCCCGGGAAATACATTTGCAGGATGCGGATAAATAATTCCAAAAAAATTTAAATATAATATAAAAAATACACTTTTAAATTTTTTTGGATATTACCTTCAGCAGAAAAAGTCAGTAATAATTTTTATAGTTTTATTTAAATTACAGATTAGTCAGTGCTTTGTACCAAAAATTGAAAAAAAAACATAATATTTGAGATTTTTTTTCTAAATTGCATAGTTTTGTTACTAAAAATTTGAGGAAGTTTTTTTTATAATTTATACTGAAATATTAGCTATAATGCGGTATATTATAATACATACAGCTGGTTTTTTAAAAATATTCCTAATAAATACATAAATCTGATTCATCCAGTGATGATTGATTAAAATAATAAAAATAGTAGTGATAGATGGGGCATTCTGCAACAAGCGAGCACATGCTTATGTGGCAGCTGTGTGCAGCTGCTTTTGAGCTATTTTTATCTATTTTTGAGCTATATTTAGTTATAAACACCTTACAAGCAGCTTAAACAGCTCAAAAACAGTTGAGCACTGCCGGTGCATGCGCATAAGATAGAGCGCACTTAATGTAAAATCTCATCTATCATTACTAATCTCTCATCGATCTTCTTAGGAAATAGATTCTTTGACGCATTAGCGTTACTTTTTTGTTTTATTTAAGAAGCGTCCGAATACAGGTCTTTGTGGCTCGAAAATTGGCCGCTAGAGGGGTGACAAGGGGGTATAAAAGTTTATATTAAAAAAATATTCTGGGTCCGAATTTCTATAAACTCAGCATAAATGCTATAACGCAAGTAATAAAATACTTATTATTTTTTAAGGGAGCCAATATGTGACAACCTTTAAATTCGTGTAAATACGTGTTTCGTGTAATTTCATGTGTTTTGCCAGCATATGCATCACCCTGTATATGCTTATGCACATTAAAATATTGTCTTCTTATCAAAAACAATCTGTAAGGACGAAATCCGTACATTGTGGCGCTTGCAACAGAGTTTCTGCTTATATTTTGACATTGTAAGGTATATTTTCATTAGAAGTTTCTTAAGGTTTTATTTTTATTCGACTAAATTTGAAAATATAAATGTTACGGTGTAAATAATAATTAATTTCGTTTCAGAATACGAATTTTAATTAAACTAAATGTTATTTTCTAAAATTCGAAAGCTTTAAATGGGCTATATGCAAATTAAATAACAGTTTGGATGATGAGTTTAGAATAATTTAAAATACCAATTAAATTTTTCATACGTTAAACAAACATAGTAATAATATGTTACATTTATGTTTGATCAATGGTAAAAGTAATAATTTAGCTCTTGTAAAGGCCAGAAAAAATTACTCACACTCTAAAGTGAAGGAAAGCACCAAGAGCTACTGAATATTTTATAGGCAATTTTGAACAATTATTGTTTAATGTAAAGGTTAGGTTAGGTTAGGTTAGAGTGGCAGACCTCTGGCATTGACCAAACAGTCACACGTAGTCCTATAAGGACCGTTATAGTACCACACGTGTTCCCCGGAACCTATCCGCATTAGCTTCCTGATGGTTACCGCGACGTAGATCGTAGAATAATCTTTACAGCTCATTCAAACCAGCCACTGCTGTTAATGAACTTAGTCGACCCAGTTGCAGGCTACTCACTTTCTCCAGATCATTAAAGAATGGTTCGCCCAGGGCATTGATTCTTCTTCTCGCGAGGCCGGGGCATTCACATAAGAAATGCTGAATACTTTCCTCCTCTTCTTCATCTCTGCAACTTCTACAGAAGTCATTAGTTGGTATTTGCATACGTTCAGCATGTCTACCGAACAGGCAAAGTCCGGTAACTACGACGGTGATGTTTCTTAGGTCCTTCCGACTGTGCTGTAATAGCGCTACGGTAGGGGCCACAATTGCCTGGAGATGCTACAGGTTGTCAGCCTTGTCCATCTGCTTTGCGCAAGTTGTTTAGCTATCCGATTCATCTCCTCTTTAACTGATCCCAGTGGTCTAGCCAGAGCGTTCTCTCGACAGACATGCTTGCGCTCTCCCTGGCGAGCGCATCAGCAGTCTCGTTGCCATTTTTTTGCCGTTTAATGTAAAGGAGAATTATTTGGTAAAACAAACATTGCATAAGAATTTCTTATCGTTATTTACCGTTTCCATAACTTGAAAAACAAAATGGTGTCTTCGTATTTTATTACAGTTTTTGATATTCATACGGATGATATTTATACTTATCTAATTTGGGTAGTATTGTGGAGTGATGCTTTCCTACACTTTTACCAAGAAGCCTAGTGCTAATTCTTCTACATGGAGCGAAAGTTATAAATCTGCTTTATTTTCTTATGCTCTACCATCGAGTACATTATTATTTTATTTGAAGCAGTTGCAGTTATTAATTACCGATTATTTATCCTTAAACCGCAACCCATTAAAAATGCCACACTATCAAAACTACAAAAATTATAAAGAGATTACCAATCGAAAATGCAATACTTCAAATATAAATCTAAATTAAATTAATTTAATGAAAAGAAATCAACAGTTATATCTACAATTTACATGGTTTAAATAAATAAACTGCATTGTTATATATTTCCGGCAGTTTATTTAGCTTAAATAAATATTCAATTTTGAGCACTCTGGCTAAAATTTAAATTAAACCAAACATTAATTTCTGTTATTCCAGCAACAGGAATAAGCTATTTAAAAATATATTTTTATAAGCTTGTGTTTTAGATATCAGGTTCTAAATGTTCATATTAAAGGTAAAGGTAAATTTATTATCTAGTTAACAATAAAGGCAAGTAACATAGGCATGGCTTCCGCTAAGGTGTTGGCCGCCTGTATGCAACTCAATATTTGCCGCCCCCTTTCCATCTAGGTACTAATATTTAACGAAATGTATAAAAGTTGTATAGTTACTTTTTGTACATATGTTTCAATAGTAATCAGTAAATAGGTAAATACTTATAAATTGAATATGAATGAATACTTATACTCAAAAATTTAAAGTAATATCTAACATAGCCAAATCTAGGAAGTCTATCTTGCGTCATCGAGGATCGTAAATAGATTTTAATAATTTTAAGTTTTGAGAACGTACCCGTAGCTACTAGTAACCCAGTAGAGTTAAGAATATATCTACGATTATAGTTAAGTTTGAAAATGTTGATTATTTTCGTAAATATATTCAAGAATATCACTAGGACTTTTTTTATATATATTAGAGTTTACACAATCATTATTATTTAATTTAAATTAATTTTTTTCGTTGTTTAGGAAAAAAAAATTATAAGTGGTGTCTGCTTTGGCCACCCCTATTTTTGGCCGCTCTTGTGCGGTGCACACTTTACACACATGGTGGCCCTGTACATAGATAGGTTCTGTGCATACAGAAAATATTTTTTTTAATTTAAAATCGCTGCGTATACAGGGTGCAACAAATTCGTGTGGGTACATGGGGACATGGGGATCTCCAAAATGGTAAGATATATGATGATGGTTAAATTGAGACAAAATTGTATATTTTCGGGCTTAATATTTTGGTAAAAAAAATTATAAATGTTTATAATACCTTCGAATATATTAGAAAAAAAACCGAACATGTGAGCTTTGATCATTAATTTTTTGCGTCTTAATTTTTGACTTAAGAAAAAAACAAAAAAAAATCGTGTCAGTCTTTAAGGTCTTATAACATTTTAGTTCCTTACTTGGACGTTTCGTTCTTTAGATACCAAATAAACTATTTATTTAAACACGGGCCAGGACTAACGGAATTTAGGGACTTCTAAGCTTTAGAAGTTTAAGACAAATTAAAGGTTTTTTTTAAATTTAAACGTTTCCTCATAAAATAACACATTATCAGTATTTTAAATTATTATTTCTTTGCCATTATTGCTCTCAAATTATACTCTATTTTTTTTAAACACGCTTTTATTAGCTTCACCTGTATGTTTGTATGTTTGTAACCGACTTCTTTGAATCCGATTTTGACCCACTTTAATCGGTCAGATTTAATTTAAATTTTGTAGACTTATCAAGAACCGCTGACAATACAATAATCTACTAATCGAGCTCAATCTACTCAAATTTTTTTTTTAACAATAACGTAAACTAAAAAATGAAAAATAAATATAGTTTAAAAAACTTAAAAACACGCTTTAATAATTAATCAAACTAAAAAGCGGAAAATAAATATAGTTTAAAATAATTCTTGAAATTCTTAATATAGGCAGAAAATAATAATGAACTATAAACATTAGTATTATAGTGAAAAAAAGCGTGGGGCGCTTGGTCCTATATTTTTCGTATATCGAGCACCCCACGCTTTTTTCAGGATAATACTAATGTTTATCGTTCATTATTATTTTCTGCCTATATTAAGAATTTCAAGAATTTTATTATTTTAAACTATATTTATTTTCTTCTTTTTAGTTTGATTAATTACTAAAGTGTGGTTTTTAAACTATATTTAATATTTATATCATTACATATCGCCTTGTTTTTATATCGCTATAAGGAGGTGGAAACTGCTTTCTAGAAGGAGTGTAATTCAATGTTAAGTGTAGAAATCAGTTTTGCATTAATCTCAAAGTCATCGAAGCATATGCGTTTTGGATCGACGTTGTGGTTTAGTGGTCAGTGCAGGATCCCCGGGGCCGGCAACGTCAATGTTAAATTTGGAATTTGGTTTAAGAGGTGCACCGTCTTTCGGAAGAGACGTTAAACTGTGGGTTCCGTGTCATGGATGTTGGCACGTGAAAGAACCCTACCCTCGACAAAGAGGGATTCGGCAAAATTACCAGATAGTGTGTGACAAATTCCCTGGCGTCGGTGATTGGCAAAAAAAATAATATATATATATGCGTTTTGGCCTTAGAAGGTCATTAACAATATGTTATGTGAAGGTACACAATGTCGACATAAGAGGGTCGCCCTAAGGTCAACAATCTAAAACGATTATACAAATATGTAAAAAATAATACATACATATAACACGAATTACGTATTGGTTTAATATAATTCAACGCGATCCAGATGAATTTGTCACGATAAACTTTACGTTTAACTACCAGCAGCTTTTTAAATTTAAAAAGATAAAATATATGCGAGCGCCACTAATCTTATTTCCGGTTAAAATATTTTTAATTTTGAAATAAGGGAGAAATTAAAGATACTACTTGTAAATTTCAGGATTAAAACAACTATGGTAATAATAAACAGATAATAAAAAATGCAAGGATATTGGCAAACGATATTGGATGTAATTTAAATTTCAATTAGCGGGCAGAATCCAATTTCCATAAATGTTTAAAATAAATAAAATGTATTCCACGCTCTGGAGATATATGGATTCAGTTTAGTTTTATTAACTAAACAAATACACATTCGTTCATATTAATTTTGCTGCAAATATTTTGAGTTTTATTTAAAATCACTCATGCATATTCCCTGCGGAGGTTTTTTTTACTAAATAAATACGTTTTAGGAGAAATTTTCCATCCAAGCAAAAAGTTAAAATTAAATCATAGATTTTCATACAGAAGAAAAAATATATAACCATACATAATCCATCCATAGAGGGTTGTTATAAATAAATGGATTAGTCTTTTATAGAGAAAACCGCAACTTCCCAAAAAAAAATACTTTATCGGATTTCCATTGTCTTTATATTGTTACTTAACACAACGTTTCGGTGATTAGTATCTCTAGCCGTTTTCAAGTGTAAACTTGTTTTTGTGTACTCAGTTTACACTTGAAAACGGTCGGAGATATTAACTAACCGAAACATTGTGTTAAGTAACAATATAAAGACAATGGAGGTCCGACAACGTAATTCTTTTGATAATACTACATTGTCCACCACCTACAAATAAGCACCGCATAGGGGCCTGACTGCAAAATTATCTGGTTATTTTAAAACACGAATGCAATTTAGTGGAATATTTCCCAAATTCAATTCAAACCGTCTTTTATTAAATATATATATATATATAGGTAATTTACAAACAAATTCTAGCTTAACGCTACTACTACTTAATCTACAGATCACCTTGCTAACATTAGTAATGCAATTAGTATATCTAATAATTCACTATAATTAGTTTAAATTTAAATTTAAACTTAAAGGCCGACATAGCCACACTATTTAAATTATTAAAGACCTGCTACTCTATACTCTGTATTACTTCACTCTTATAATATACGGTTAATTCCTAAACTGTTGGTTATGCGTATATCTTACTCTTTTTTTAAAGTTTGCAACGCTAAGTGTCTTATTCTCATTATCCACTCCGTTATATAATTTTATGGCATTGAAAGAAAATGGGTCTCTAAAAATAGCTGTAAAGTGTCGAGGAAGTTGAAGTTGCTGACGGAGGTGGTCTCTTATCGCAACCTCATGGAGATCGGCTCTTCGAATTAGTTTGTTCTTGAGATAAGAAGGTTCACTCGTCAACACAACATTGTGCGTTAAGAAGAGCGAGTGAACGTCCCAAATCTTGGACATCGGTAACTACTCTAAAGTTTTTAAGCTTGCTGACACTCTATCATATTTTCTTAGATTGAAAACAAATCTTACACAGGTATTTTGAACTTTTTGAATTCTATTTTTTGTAATGACATCAATGCAGGGAAAGAAAACCACATTGGCATAGTTAAATATTAAAAAAAACAGGGATTCACAAAGCTGTTTTCTAAAATAAAATTTAAAATACGTTTGTTAGCATAAAAGAACTTTAAAGTACAATATGATTTTTTAATTAAGTTTGAAATGTGTTCCCTAAATCGTAACTCATTGTCCATTATCAAGCCGAGGGTTTTGTGTTGTTTTGTATATGGAATTGCAGTATTATCAATTATCAAATCAAAGTCGGTCTTTATTTGTTCAGTTTTGGGGTCAGATGTCGCGAAGATCATATAGGTACACTGTTTTTGAGGGATTAAGCTTTAAATTATGTGACTTACAGAATTCTACTATATTATTCAAGTCCGAGTTGATGTTTTCTGATGCTTCACGTGCTTGATCTACGTCAAATTCGTAATACAGCTGAGAATCATCAGCAAACCCTTGACCTTTGCAACATCCAAGACAAGAAAAAGGATCGGCCGTATATATTATAAACAATAAGGGAAAGAGTGAAGAATCCTGTGGGACTCCAGAGGAAACACTATTTGGTTGTGAGATTATACCCTCTATTGCTACCTGCTTCATTCTTGAAAATAAGACTTAAAGAAATTTAAAACAGTATCATCACAACCGATATACTTTAATTTTGCCAGCATCAGCGCGTGATCCACAGTGTCAAATAAAAATAAAAACAAAAGTTTAAACGATGATTTACAAATAAATGCACAGTTAACAAGTACTAAGTCCTTTTTTGGTTTGACATAGCACATAAAAAAATAATGTTGAGTATGGTTGGTATAAAAAAAATATTCATACATTGTTGAATATGGTTCCTATGAGAAAAACTCTTTCATATATCACTTTTATTTTTGTGACTTATTTCAAAATCCATTAGCTAATAATGCAAAGAAGTATATTTTCACATGTTGGCAGGGTACCTACGAATATTCTTTTTTGTATATACCTATTAAATTAATTTGCCAATGGAATTCGGACATTAATTAAAAATTGTCAATGTTTAATGTAATAAAAAAAAATTAGACCAGCCAGCCAATTATCGATAGCTGGAGATAGGGAGTAACAGAATTTATAGAGCTATGGCCCATTATTTTGATGACTTCCTGGAGATTAGCGCCTGAACTCGTAGAGTACTTACTGTTGTAGCTCTATTAGAGTGATTCGTGGCTTTTTTTATTTTTAGTTTCTTATAATGTTAATACCTGCTGGACAATTCTTAAACCATTGGGAATTATTATTCTGTTTCCATTTCATTCATCAAAAATAATTGATTTGTTCTAATGATTTCGTCTCTTTTGGACATTAGCTTAAAATATAATCGTATTGGAAATAAATTCGCATTCAAAAGATTTTTTACAAGCCACTTACTTTCGCATGTTCGACTTGCTCCTTCTTGCGCCGTTTTAGCAAATATTGGGTTGTATTCCAGACGACCTCTTATGGGATTTTTACACTTGAGGAAAATATTTATTATAACATAACGTTACCAACACGATCCTAAAAGTTAAGAAGCATAAGAAACCGCATTTATGATTTACCCTTTCTTTATCTTTCAGTTTTGCACCTGATATTTATATTTCCAACCACGTATACCTACCATACTTTTAATGCGCAATACCTATTTAACAAAAAAATGTTTGATTCTTTGTAGAAAAACAAAATAAAATCCAGATAAAGTGACCTACCTTGACTAAAAAGATCCCGTTTCCTTAATCGATGGTCCACTCTTCCACCTTTCACAAACTCCACAAAATCGTATTGCGTAACACTCGGTGCAACATTTCGTCTTCCATAGACCGCGAAGTTGGCACCCCACGGAAGTGTAAAGTTAAACCTGAAAATAAAATATGGACTAATAATTATACAGAAATTAATTATCATTTCGCAATAATAGGTGTATGCATGGAAGTAAAAATAACTACTTGCTATGTTTCGAAACATAAAACGAGGCAAAAAGTATCAACAAGAAACAACGGCCTCAAAAAACTCGCCTCCAGCAAGTGGGGAGCTCGGCCTGCAGTGCTTCAGAGAACGGCCGAGGCTTTATGTTTTTCCACGGCATAATACGCCTGTACAGTATGGATTAGAGTCACGCCAAAATGGTCGACATAGCCCTCAATGAGACATGCCGAATAACCACCGGGTGCATGAAAGCAACACTTTTACCAGCACTCTACGGAGCATCAGGCTTTGTCAGTCCCCAGACGCGCCGCCAAGCCGCTGAATACACAGAAAAGTTTAAGCAGACCTTTGACGAGAGACACCCACTACACGGAATATACGTAACACAGGGAAGGCTCAGATCACGCAGAAACTTCCTTAAGGAACCCCTTGAAAACCACCCACCACGTCAGGAAAACCCTGGAGGGGTGGATCTGGACTGGCGAACGTGGCAAACATTAAATAGAATCAGAACGGGAGTTGCAGCTGTGAAAACCAACAAAATTAGATGGAACCAAATAGACCATCAAGACGCTTTCTGCGACTGAGGAGAATTACATGACATGGCGCATCTCACACCTGCTCCCTGAATGATTTATGGAATGCTGAACAGAACGCTATTGACGTCGCCCAATACTGGGCACAAAGATTGTGATTTGTTGATTTGGATACGAAAAAGAAAAGTAAAGTAAGTTTCGAAACATAACAAGTAGTTATTTTAATTTCCTTCGTAATGGAACAACAGTTTCACCAAGCAGCCCAACACAAGTTAGATATAAATAAATTTATGGTATTGTACCCTTTATTATTATTATTATTATTAGGTTAGAGTTAGGCGGCAATGCCGTTAAAACTATTATTCACTGAGTACATTTCAGATATTTATCACCACACTTTAAGTAATTTGCATTAAATATTTTGGTTTTTATACGAATCATAGCGGTTTTTAAAATGGTTGATTGTATCGGCAGTCACACAATCATTGGGCAGATTATTCCATTCTCTGTTAACTCTGTTGGATATGAAGTACTGTCTGCAGAGTTTTCTAAAGCGTTCTCGAACCAACTTGCAAGTATGTCCTCTCAGTCTTTGGTCAGTGTTTAAAGTAAAGACGTTTAATTCTACCGAATAATGCCCATGAAGTATTTTAAAAGTTTCTATTGCATCACCTCTAAGTCTTCTTTGTTCCAGTGATGTTAAGTTGAGTATTTTTAATCTTTCTGGATATGACATGTGTTATAGTGGGACAGAGCCTGGTGATTCGTCTCTGTGTTTGCTCCAGAGCGTGAATATCTTTGGCAAAGTACGGATTCCACACTGGGGCTGCATAATATTGCACTGGCAGTTTCAACCAAAAACAAAAGCAACTTACATTTAAAGAAATAATTTTTGATCAAAGAATGTTAGATTATTCATGTTACATTATAAAGTCAAATTTATCATCGCCCCGCATCGTGGCTTAGTCACCTGTCATTTATGGCACCCTGTTGAAGTCTGGTCTATTTTACGTTAAGATGTTGGCAACAGAGACAGGACTAGGCTAGTAGTAGTAGCAGTAGTAGTAGTAGTAAAGGGGAGGCTTAGCGCCAAGCAAGTAGGCCAGTGCGACCCTTTTTGCCAACCCAATTTTACGTCTGGGTAATTTGACGAGCCAAACAGGATCTACAGTTTTACGTGGGTTCCGAAGCACAATTTTACCGGCAGATGTTATTCTTGGCACAGTTTTTACGGTCCTGTTGTAACACCTCTTGTCCACCACAAACCTCGACGGACATCTCCGTGGTGCGACTTAAAGGATGTTGCCGCAGAGCCCCCTAATCCGTCCGGATCCAGTATCACTCCACGGGACACACCGTACATCGTCCGTATTACCAAATCCTCTGATTTGGGGCGTCCCCCAATCCGTCTGGATTGGTAACAGACATGCGTCCCTTTTGTGGGTCACTAGATCCATTACTTGGTTCAGGTACGGTGGCCTGGTCAAGCAAACTAAATAAGTCCGCCAAACCTGCCTGGGATCGAACCAGGTACCTTCGGCATGCGAACTTAATGGTTTAGTACCATAATGGCTTGCATAAATACAGAGTTAATATTATTGCCAAATAAAACATAGAACTTAACGTGCGATAGATAAAAAGTTATGGCGTTATTCATTGGTAAAACATAGAAATACTTGTTTATGTATGTAATACAATGTTTGGAAAATACGAAGCATTAAAAATTGATTTTCTTTAGTGTACTGGTTACAGCTTTTTGTTAGGTACTTCCTGTACAAATTACAGCACAGTGCCGTTCGTGTCAATTAAAAAAAATTAAAAAATCGTTATATAATACTAACTTAACAATAGTAGGTAATAACAATTTAAAAAAACAAACTTAATTATGAGAATAAAAATTAATAATTTTATTTCCTCCACGGGCGTTAATGATAATGAGCTTGACAACGATTTGGCATACTGAGAATCAGATTTCTTATAGAAACCTGATCCATATTTTCCCATATATTCTTTGTAGCGTCAATCTCAGCTGAACCAAAGTTTCTGGTGGGTTAGCTTCTGCACGAACCTCTCTACCCAATCGATATCATAAATGCTCTATAGGGTTAAGACCTGAGCTTTGAGCTTTTTATTTCATTACGGTAATTCCTGTTTCTACTAGATATTCCGTTATTTTTCTCACCGTATGTGGACGTGCGTTATTTTGCATAAAAATTAAGTTTTCTCCAATAAAGGGAGCAAAAGGCACAACATGCGCCTGAAGCATTTCTGTAATATAACTGTCACTATTTAATCGCTTCACAAATACCAATTTCGTTTTTGCCTCTAGAGATATACTTCCCCAAACCATAATTATTGATCCACCGCCATAACTAACCCGCTCTTTAAAATTGTACTAAGCATAGCGTTCACAAAGTCTTCAAAACACTTTTAAACGTCTATGATTGCTGTATAGACAAAAACAGGATTCGTCACTAAATAAAACATTAGCCTGTTCATCTTCACCCCATGGCAAATGCTCTTGAGGAAACTGCAATCGTTCACGTCGGTGGGGCGGTTCCAGCTTTGGTCCTATCGCTGCTTCGTACGGTTTCAGTTGGACCTCTTTTAAGCGATTAAGTATTGTTTGCTTACATAGTCGAACATTGTGAACGTTTGATAACCGTGCTTGGTACTTGTTGTAAATCGCTCCCGAATACATTGCATTGTTAAAAACCGATCCTGATTAGCAGTTGTTTCCTTGGTCGGCCTTGCAATCCTCTTCTTTTATTCGATCCATCTTCTCGATACCGTTTTAAAATTTTTGATATGGCCCCTTGCGTTTTATTCATGATTCTGACATTATCAGACTGAGACCGGCCCTGCTCAAACAGTCCTCTTGCATAGGCACATTCTTCTGGAGATATAATTGGATGGATATTGGTATTCATTTAAAAAAAGAAACTAAACAAAAGGCCTTGTCAAGAACTGCCAGCAAATTTATAATCTTGATAAATGGACAAGGGCAACTATTGGTTGACTAGCAACGTAAATCCAAATAAAAGTAAAACGTTTTCAGTCAATATAATTATTTGCAAAATATACAGTGTCCGCAAGAAAGTCCGCATCAAGTGGGATTTTTTTTTATTATTAGGTATAGGTAAAAATTGATAAAGCAGTTAGTTTTTGCTTACCTTAAAACCAAAAATGATGTATGCTGAAGCAGCTGCAAGACTTGCGCTACCTGTCGAATTTGACATTTTTAATAAAATAGGTTCAAAAATGCCCTTATTTATCAACATATCGAAAAACTTTATTCGAGAAAGTTGTTTATTTAGGCATTTTTAGCCTCTGTACGAAATTTTGGCAGTCTAATACAATTTTTATTTTTTGCCAGATTCTTGAAAATTTTGATCAACCCTCGTAGATTAACTTTTATACATCGATTTAAAACCATTTGCCTTTACTTCATTTGTAATCTTAATGAAATTTTGTGTAATATTTTTGTTTCCAATTATTTATTTTGCTTCAAAAACTGAAATTGTTATTGATCAGTATGTAATGTTTGATGCAAAGTTTTTGTTTTGCCAAAACCGACGTTTCTCATTTTTCTTAAGTTAGTAAACAGATGTACAAAAAGAAAATATTAGGAAGCTTTCGTTGAAATTTTACTTAAATAATATTGGATCAAAAAGAATAAATATTAATCGCTCGAAACATTTTATTCAAAAAAAATATAGTTTACACAGAATTCTTTTAACAAATCAGTTTGCTACAACTATTTACTATAATTATTAATAACTATTACATTTCTGTATGTCTGCCCTCCCGTTCTATACAAATTTGAGTTTTTGAAGCAAAATAAATAATTGGAAACAAAAATTTTACACAAAATTGCATTAAGATTACAAATGAAGTAAATGCAAATGGTTTTACATCGATATATAAAAGTTAATCTACGAGGCTAAAAATGCCTAAATAAACAACTTTCTGGAATAAAGTTTTTCGATATTTTGATAAATAAGGGCATTTCTGAACCTATATTATTAAAAATGTAAAATTTGACAGGTAACGCAAGTTGTGCAGCTGCTTCAGTATACGTCATCTTTGGTTTTTAGGTAAGCAAAAACTAACTGCTTTTTTAATTTTTGCCTATACCTAATAATAAAAAAAAAATCCCATTTGATGCGAACTTTCTTGCGGACACAGTACAGATTTTTAATTTTTTTTTTTAATTGGCACGAACTGCATTGCACAATAATTTGTACAGTAAGTACCTAATATAAAGCTGTAACCAGTACACTAATAAAATTCAATTTTCATTGCTTCGTATTTTCCAAAAATTAATTTTAAAATCAGCACATTTACACGGCTTGGTATCTTAGCCATCATCCTGTATAAAAAAGACATGAAGTAAGGTCAAACACATTGTGCTAAGTAGTCCAAGGAACGGCCTACCTAATAAACCAAAAATTGAGTGAATTGATATAACTTTGATGTAGATATGGATGTTTAAAATTTGAGTACTTTTTTACCTATTCCATAATCAATGGACGTAGTGTGTATCAATGTTTTATTAAAAACATTAAAGTTGATACACGTAGCCTTTTTATGATATCTTTTATCCAAAAAAAAAAATGTCCCAGATTTAATTTACTCGATTACCATCGACTTGCAAACGAGATCCTTGCAAATTACCAATAATAATATCCAAGTTCTAAAACTTGTATTTTTTTAATGTATCCAAATCAGAAGATTTTTCTATTTAAATCAATCCAATTGTATGTTTGCGTGATATTTCAACTATAAATAACCTGTATTATTCCGGCTCGTAGAACTGTGCCAAAGATGTTTTTCTCAAAATAACATAATTGAACACGGAAAAGCTTTTCGGTTTGCGATTTCAAGGACTGCCACTTGGCAAGTGAAAACCTCTTATTTTGTTTATTTGTTGTTTTGTATTTCCGGGCTTACTTCCTAAACTGTCGGGCAAGAAATACGTAAACGTTAAAAGTGTTAAAAGATCCCCGAAGCTTTTATAGTTAGGCTTAAGAGTTTAAGATACATATCATAATATATAAAATAACTAAATAATAAAGGTACATACTCGTATTATATTTTTTTTTTAAACGTAAGTATGTAATTTTTATTACGGACTATATTGTTTTGTATACAGGGTGTCCGGAAAAAGAAGGACACTCTATTAACCATATATTCCTTGAGCCAAAACAATATGACTTTAATAATAGCATTTTTTATTTTTGACCCTCAAGTTCAATATAACGGGTGTAACAGGATCATGGTACACCCCCCGTATCTCCGTTAGTTTTAAAGATAATTAATTCAAATTTTTCAATCAATTACCCTTAAAACTAACGAAGATACGGGGGTTGTACCATGATCCTGTTACACCCGGTATAGGGTATCAAAGTTTGAAATTAAGAGTATTTACTAAGATATTAATTTCAAATTCGGTAAATTGCTTCAGCATAAAGGTTATATTTTTTGAGAGAAATAAAATAAAACCCAATTGTCAAATATTCAAAACAGGGGAGGTTCAGTTAATACCCGCTGACCTCCCCTATTTCTTAGTACGTGCGCCAATGACTTTTGAACTATATTTTTTTATTTTTGAAGAAGTAGTCCATACTCAAAGTGGAGTTAAATGATATAGAAAAAAGAAAAGCACAAAGTCTTTCTCCACAATTTTTATTAGAATAACTAGGCGAACCTAAAATAATTCATAATAATTTAAATCGACATGTTTCGAGTGTAGAAACACTCATCATCAGGAAAACAAAGTGAAAGGTACAATGCTGATGTTGTTAGCAATAGAGAAAATAATAGTGGGATTGAGCCGTAATGGACTTTTAATGGTGTACAAGAGGTGTAAAATTGAATAGTCAAAAGACCGACAATCAAGACTTCAGCATACTGAAAAGTCAAGGGTTAGTGCAAAGGTACTGTCCTGAGCAGAAAAATAAGGAGAACAAAAGAAAAATTAGGGAGTTTTAAACGACTTATCTGTGAAAATCATTATTAAGTAGTGAAAAATCTTGAGTTTTATTCAGCTTTGTCAGAGACATGTGAAAGTAATGAAGTAAGATGGAAAGAAAAAAAAAAGTTGGTTTTCATAAAAGTCAAAGCCTGTAAAAAATATAAAGGGGAATGAAGCAAATGAAATTTATTAAAATGAGATAGATTAGCTTACCATTTAGCTTAAAGTAAAATACTGTTGGGGTAACAGGCTTTTTACGGCCCAGTTACACCGGCAGGAGTCAAAACATACACATTTAGTACAAAATTAATATTTTGATCAAGATTTTTCACTACTTAATAATGATTTTCACAGATAAGTCTTTTAAAACTACCCAATTTTTCTTTTGTTCTCCTCATTTTTCTGCCCAGGACAGTACCTTTGCACTTACCCTTGACTTTTCAGTATGCTGAAGTCTTGATTGTCGGTCTTTTGACTATTCAATTTTATACCTCTTGTACAACAATAAAAGCTCCATTTCGGCTTAATTCCACTATCATTTTCTCTATTGCTAACAACATCAGCATTGTACCTTTCACTTTGTTTTCTTGATGATGAGTGTTTGTACATTCGAAACATGTCGATTTAAATTATCATGAATTATTCTAGGTTCGCCTAGTTATTCTAATAAAAATTGTGGAGAAAGACTTTGTGCTTTTCTTTTTTCTATATATTTTTTTAGGTAATCATTTTTATTTTTGATTATTTTTGTCTTCTATAAAATTTCGATGGAATGATACGGTTTGGAGATAATTTGAAAAGTATGTGTCCTTTACTGATGCCAACGCGGCTTACGCAAATCTTCTAATTTTCAAATGCTAAATCAAGACAGCCGTTCTGGCATTACCAGTAATAAAAGATATAATTAAGTAAAACTTTCCAATAGGTGACAATACCGAAAGCAACGGACTAGCCGTAGTATGTAGTACGAAACCAGCTAAATAAAATTATTTTATTCCCCTACTAAGAATTTACTATTGCTAATATTCTTCACATAACAGTAACAGCACACTGTTATCACTTATTCTTAAGATAATAGTTGACTATTACTTATTAAATAAATTTGAAACATCATAACAAGGTTTTTACCTTGAAAGGTAAAAAAAAACAACAATGATTTATATCATTTTCGCTTATTTGAATAGAGATTTTTAAAAGACTTTTAACAGTCGCCATTTGGAAATAGCTTGACAGAATCGCGACAAAATTTATGAGCATAGGTACTGTACGAGATATTAGCTTTTCAAAAATGATGCATCACAAGTAGACCAGCGCTGAAGCCTTTGAAAATGGTAAAAAGTGAATAAAAATAATGGTAGGATGAAACCCATTGGAAAAGGAAGAGAATAGAACAAAAATGAAAGGAAAAATAAATTACGGGCGATCCGAGGTCGTGAAGGGGGGAGAGGGGGGGGGGGGGGGTTTAAGGGTAGAAAATGATTTATCTCTTATGATTTATATATTATCACCTTAAATTTCAATCGAAAATTCTCACGTCAAAATATCTGCTTTTTTAAAAAAGTCGGTGGGCTTTTTGTTCGTTGAAATCTCTACTTTCTGATAGTGTTAAAAAAAAAATATACATTACTATGGTAAATGTTCTCAAAAAAATGCAAAGAAACGAAAAAAACTCGAATCCGAAATTTTTTTTTTAGATCAATATGTACAATTTTGAGCTATTTATTAAAATTTATACTTTAATTACTAGAAAAGCGTAAGATTCCATGTTACATTGATAAAAAAAAGTATACAAGCCCACACACCACAAACAAAGCCCACCGACTTTTTTAAAAAAGCAGATATTTTGACGTGAGAATTTTTGATTGAAAATTAGGGTGTTTTTTCGATATTAAGTCAAAATAAGGTTAAAAAATAAATATTTTAAATCAGAAAAATTACAATGTGTTTAGGACATAAAAAGGTAAGTTTTCAACAAATTTCGTGGATAAAAATTTTTTTTGTAAAAGATAAAAATAAAAAACCAAAAACTTGGTTATTTGAATTTTTCACATACATTTTGAGGTTATATGAAAAAAGTGTTAATACAAAAGTTGTAGACCTTTTTATTACCTACAACTTTGCGATTTAACGTTTTTCCATAGGACTTGTAGTTTTACCGAAAATCGAGATAAATCATTTTCTACCCTTCCCGACCTCGGATCGCCCGTAATTTATTTTTCCTTTTATTTTTGTTCTATTCTCTTCCTTTTCCAATGGGTTTAATCCTACTATTATTTTTTTTTGTTTCAAAAATTATCGACCCTGGTCTAAAGCTGTATGTTGCTATTTAAAAAAAATATCGATGTCGTCATAATTTTGACAAATATCTATAAAAAAACAAACGAATCACGTCAAAATGTGAGCATATTATGTAAAACTAACGGGACGTGTCCGAGCGTTTTCCCCAAAAGTTACAGGGTAAGGCTATATTAATTTTATTACGAACTTCTGGGTAACCCTGTATATTAATTTATGCGATTGACCAAAACAAGAAACCTAATTTTAAGTAACATTTCTAGAGTATCGTATTTTTGATGGACGATTCAGTGAACAAATTATTGTAGGTACCGTAAAACGGGGTGAATAGGATCAGCGGGGTGAATAGGATTGAAGTTACCTTCAAATTTCAAAAATCTGTAATAATTTTAATTTTAAAGGGTAGGTCTTTTCTATGTACAAATTTTAAGTATCGGTTGTTAAAAGTCATTTTTATGACATTAAACTTTAAAAAATTTGGCCACACCGCAGGCTGAATACCATGACCTAAAACGTCAAATTTAGCGGTTAAACTGTTGTCATTTTATCTTTGCTTTTGTCTTA
This sequence comes from Polydrusus pterygomalis, assembly GCA_963969555.1. NCBI lineage: Eukaryota > Metazoa > Arthropoda > Insecta > Coleoptera > Curculionidae > Polydrusus > Polydrusus pterygomalis. The sequence goes on from OZ018379.1 coordinate 40,051,732, forward strand.
CAAACTTCATATCTCTACAACTCTGCAGCACTTATAAAATTTAGGTAATATTATTTTTAGTACTATTTTATATTACTTAAGATAAATTTGTGTGCAAAATTCTATACACCCCGCGGTTGTTTAAATCCGATACAGTCAATAAATCAATCAATGATCCTATTGACACCGCCTGCTGGGTAAATAGGATTTGTGCACAAAAAATATATATACAGTATGTCTCTGTAAGTTTGCATCATATGGAAAACTTTTTTATTATTCATTTTACGAAAAAAAGTTATTCCTCATAAAAAGCTCTGCATGGTCTAAAACCTAAAATGCAACCATCAAATATCGAAATTTTCCAGTCATATACGAGGTTTGTCAAAAAATGTGAATTTTTCCCAAGAATGTAAATTTTTTCCAAGAGTAAAGTACCTTTATTTTTGACATTATCAAAAATTGTTATAAAAAAAAGTTGATCAGAACTAAAAACCACGTCTAAATATGCAATTATACGCATTTATGTTAAAAAATTATTTTATTAATTTATTATTAATTATTTAATTTTTTATTTATTTAATTAATTTAATGCGTGTTATTGCATATTTAGACGTGGTTTTTAGTTCTGATCAACTTTTTTTAATAACAATTTTTGATAATGTCAAAAATAAAGGTACTTTACTCTTGGGACAAATTTACATTCTTGGGAAAAATTCACATTTTTTGACAAACCTCGTATATGACTGGAAATTTCGATATTTGATGGTTGCATTTTAGGTTTTAGACCATGCAGAGCTTTTTATGAAGAATAATTTTTTTTCGTCAAATGAATATTAAAAAAGTTTTCCATATGATGCAAACTTACGGAGACATACTGTATATATATAAAACAAGGTACACCCTGTATAAAAACTTATACCACCATTTAAAAGTACCAACCTACCTTAACTCATGTTTTAAGCTATTAAGAAATTTATTGAGGCAGATAGTTTTCAAGTTACAAGCTTTCAAAGTGGAAAATTGATCCTATTCACCCCATCTTACGGTACTCAATAAAATATTTGAAATGATGATGATGATGATGATGATGATGATGATGATGATAATTTTCCGTAAAGGTTAAGCAGATGTTATGTTAGCTTTTGTAAGTGAAACCACACCTCTTACATGCTTTGAGATTTATTTGTAGTAACCGAAAAACGATTATACAGGGTGTTCATTTGAAAACTTCCCTCCTCGATTTTCCTGCTTTAAAATAAAAATGTGGAAAATCGCTCGGACCCGTCGATTTTTATTTCGTTTTTTTTGCGTATATTGTCAATCTTGTTACTTCAAGCCCCTAGGAGGGAGGGGGGGTAAGATCTAAAAATTAAATGGATACCCCTATTTTATATAATTTTTTTGGATTCAGCATAAAATTCTGAACATTTTTTAATAAAAGCATTATTATTAGTCTATACTTAACAGTTTCCGAGATATTGACTCTTGAAAAATGACATTTTTGAACTTTGACAGCGTCTAACTTTCTCAACTCAACTCAACTCAACTCAACTCAACTCAACTCAACTCAACTCAACTCAACTCAACTCAACTCAACTCAACTCAACTCAACTCAACTCAACTCAACTCAACTCAACTCAACTCAACTCAACTCAACTCAACTCAACTCAACTCAACTCAACTCAACTCAACTCAACTCAACTCAACTCAACTCAACTCAACTCAACTCAACTCAACTCAACTCAACTCAACTCAACTCAACTCAACTCAACTCAACTCAACTCAACTCAACTCAACTCAACTCAACTCAACTCAACTCAACTCAACTCAACTCAACTCAACTCAACTCAACTCAACTCAACTCAACTCAACTCAACTCAACTCAACTCAACTCAACTCAACTCAACTCAACAATATCTTTATTTGTTTCAAGATGATTTTGTACATATCAGAATTTTAAACAGTAACATGATTACAATAAAAATATATATAATACATAATCAATTGTACATGTATTTGTAGATGGTCCATAGTAAGGTCAGTCATCTGCCACTGTCTCTTCCCAGGCCACGTCACTGGCTAAACACCAGCGGGGTTGATGTTAACCCTTAGGTTAAAAAATTCTGATTTTCCGTTGACACTCAGGATGGTCGGTTCCGTGATTCATTTACCGCCATGAAGGAATTTGTTTTATTTAAAAAATTTAATTTGAAAGAGATGTATCGTTGTTTTAAAAGGATAAAGTTTTCGCAATTACTGTTTACTGGAAAAGTTATTTTAAAAAACCAGCTAGCTTTCTAACTGTACGTCTTAGAGCAAAACGGCTTACATGTCATCTTCGATTTTTATTATCTTTCCAATAGTGTCAACTTCCGGTCAAACCGGAAGTACTATATTTCTTACATCCGGTTTAACCGAAAGTTTACACTATTGGAAAGATAATAAAAATCGAAGATAGGGACATGTAAGCCGTTTTGCTCTAAGACGTACAGTTAGAAAGCTAGACACTGTCAAAGTTCAAAAATGTAATTTTTCAAGAGTAAATATCTCGGAAACTGTTAAGTAAAGACTAATAATGCTTTTATTAAAAAATGTTCAGAATTTTATGCAGAATCAAAAAAATTATATAAAATAGGGGTATCCATTTAAGATTTAGATCTTACCCCCCCCTCCCTCCTAGGGGCTTGAAGTAACAAGATTGACAATATACGCAAAAGATGTCCCCCTCGAAATAAAAATAGACGGGTCCGAGCGATTTTCCGCATTTTCATTTTAAAGCAGGAAAATCGAGGTGGGAAATTTTCAAATGAACCCCTGTATATTAGAAGCTATATTGCTACAATTTGCTTGATCTCACCTGAAAAAAGCTGGCTGTTTATTCCTAAACTCTGAATGCCAAAACTGAAAAGGTGGTATTGTGGCAGTATGAAGTATGTCCAGTTCTCGTTGCTCCAACGGTAATGGTGACCACTGTTGTTGTTGCTGAGCGGATTGAAGTAAGGAACTATGTTGTGTTGTTGCACTTGAGTGTTCAGCGGTACTTGTAGGAAGAGATTCTGAAAAAAATTTGGCTTTTAAGTTCATTATTAAGCTTAGGAAGTACAAAAAGTATTTATCTTACAAGGCAATTGATAGAACTTTCTTCTCGATTTTGATGAAATTTGGTTTAAAGCAGTTTATTGAAAAATTAGATACGTTTATCGCAGTCTATATTTACATGAAAGGAACAAAAAAAGGTATTTATTAGGCGGTGATGGAAAATTGGATATTATTCATAACTCTTTATATATATAAAATTATACAGGGTCCTGCACCTCACCTTCCGTCTTCTATAGCTCACTTAGTAATTAAGTTAGGATTTTGATATTTTGCTGACCTTACCTGTATCTTGGGGCGCATTTCAGGATAATATTGTTTTTATGTTTATGTTCCAAAAACATGACATTATAAAGATGTATTTTTTTAGATTACATGCCACATATTTTCTTACTTATTTGGATGCCTCCTATAGTTACCTACATACCCCTAAAATTTTATTGAAATTGATTCATTATTATAGGCGAAAAAAAAATAAAAACTGAAAAATATCAGTTTTGCACCACTGGTTTTAAAAATTAATAAAAAATAAAAATAATGCCTCGTTAATACAAATATACAAAGGAACTTATTAAATAAAGTCTAACAGTCTCGTTAACCATGTTTGATTATTACGAATTATATACGGTGTTTAAAGTTTATTTCAAATAGGAACCCCTGTAGCTTTCTATGTCATTCGATGCAGAATTGAAAATCAAACATTTGTCCTAATTACAACCCTATCACAATAATTTCTAACGCATCAAGACTTATTCGCAGAAAACTCATTTTATCAACTATTCCAACAGTCATTATTCTGAATAAATATCGAAGGTGGCCTTGAAAAACAATTTATTGGTATTAAAGTTTATTAAAGTGACAAGAGACCATTTTGACTTTAGTAACCTAAAAGTTTCAAATATTGTTAAATTGTTAGTAATTATTTAAGCTGTTTATAAGTACTTTATATTGTTCTTTTGTGATGGACTACAACCAAGAAGAGCTCGTAGATATAATTTTTATATTAGGAGCATGCGAAAAGAACTCTTTTTTGGCAAGCCGAGTTTACGCACAGCGTTATTCGGAACGACGACATCCAGACAAAAGGAGACTGCAAAACATATTAGAGAGGTTTGTAGAAACGGGAAATGTAAACAACCCAAAACCAGTGAGAAATAAACCGGTCCGAACTGAAGAAAATCAATTGGTTGTGCTAGTATATGTCATAGAAAATCCTTCAGTTAGTCAACAAGCAGTCGCTGATGCCGTAGATGTAAGGGAAAAAACAGTTCAACGAATTTTAAAGGATAACCATCACCACGATTATCATTTCCAGTTAATAATTACTAACAATTTAACAATATTTGAAACATTGAGATTACTAAAGTCAAAATGGTCTCTTGTCCTTGTCACTTTAATAGACTTCAATACCAATAAATTGTTTTCCAAAGCCACCTTCAATATTTGTTCATAATAATGACTGTTGGAATAGTTGATAAAATGAGTTTTCTGCATATAGGTCTTGATGCGTTAGAAATTGCGACAGGGTTGTAATTAAAACAAATGTTTAATTTTTAATTCTGCATCGAATGACATTAAAATATACAGGGTGTCCCATAACTTATGGGCCGTAGAGTAACTGGAGATACTAGACATCAAACTAAGCCGATTAAGTCGTATAAGTTTTTTCGGATTGTTACTCGTTCTAGAGATACAGGGTGTTGAAAGTAAAAGATTATTATTATTATTAATAATATTATTATTTATTTAGTTAAAAGTTTAATAAAGTGTATTGAGGTCAACGGTGGTCACTTTCAACATTTACTAAAGTGAGCTTCTTGTTTTTGTTCCACTGTTTCGAATTTATTGCTTTGTGATAATTAAAATATTAATTTAATTATGTACTATGTTTTTTTATGCTTTGGGATGTTTAAAGGGAAATATCTCGAGAACCGTTAAAGATATTAAGATCAATCAGGTACACCTTTTTGACTCAGAAAATGCCCTTCTTTAAAAAACTTTTATTAAAAAAAACCTAATATCACAGGTAAGAAAAAAATCATAGATTTATGAAGCCCAGTGTATGCAACTAGCGCCCTCTAGTGTGAAACTTAAAAATTTCCACAAATTCTTATTTCTTGCTCATAAAAACATAATACTGCCAACTTTCAATTCGATTCATTAAACCGTTTTAAAATTATGGCTTATTTACGAGAATAAATTTTTACTTTCAACACCCTGTATCTCTAGAACGAGTAACAATCCGAAAAAACTTATATGACTTAATCGGCTTAGTTTGATGTCTAGTATCTCCAGTTACTCTACGGCCCATAAGTTATGGGACACCCTGTATAGGGGCTCCTGTTTGAAATAAGAAAAATAAATTGCTTTAAACTTTGCAAAGTTTGACACTAAACTTTGGACACCCCGTATAATTCGTAATACTTAAACTTAGTTAACGATACTGTAAGACTTAATTTTATAAGTACCTTGGTATAATTTTATTAACGAGGCATCACTTTTATTTTTTATTAATTTTTAAAACCAATGGTGCAAAACTGATATTTTTCAGTTTTTATTTTTTTTCGCCTATAATACTGAATCGATTTCAATAAAATTTTAGGGTTATGTAGGTAACTATAGGAGGCACCCAAATAAGTAAGAAAATATATGGCATGTAATCTAAAAAAATACATCCTTATGACGTCACACTTTTTTGGTACACCCTGTATGAAAACATTTTTTTCCTGAAGTGCGCCCCAAGATACAGGTAAGGTCTGCAAAATATCAAAATCCTTAATTACTAAGTGAACTATAGAAGACGGGAGGTGAGGTGCAGGACCGTGTTTATAAAATTTGCCGAAATACTCTTCAGTGAATACGGCTTACTCTTTTACTTAACTGTCCAATAATATCTGATTATTTTTATTCCTAACTTCTGCTTGAAGCAACGAATCTTAAAGTTACATAAGATTTTTTAAATATTTGACAAATTAAAAAAGTAAGGCTAGAATGATGGAAATGTACGTTATGCGTGACACTTTTTTGTTTATTATTTATCGCAATCAGAATTTTTAATTTAAACTGGTTATAAAGTGTTTAAAAACCTTAAACTTATATCCCTTATCATGGGCAAGCTTACAGATTAGAATTACTTGAATTAAACGAGAACTTTTAATGGTTCGCAACCTACTAGGTCCGTATAATTCTTATATGAAAAAAGAACAAACCACTTTAAAATTTTTATTTTATTCTGTTAGCTCTACAAACAAAAATGGCTTTTGAAAGGGTCAAGAGTCAAACCTTTGTTCACCGTTTTGAGTCGGATAAGTTCAATGCAAATAGAAAATACCTACTACACTGTAAAAACTGGCTCATTTTGCGTTAGTTTTCATATAGCAGCTTAAAAATGAATTTAATTTGAAATTTTACAAGAGCACTAGCATTTTCAGTTTTTAACACTTTTTAGATGTATAACGTATTTCTCTAGGTCTCGAGTTTGAAAAAACAAATCGTTATTTTATCTACCTGTATCTATGGCCAACCTGTAACCTTTTTCGCGTTGTTTTTTTAGTTTATTATTTTATTAACTAACATTTAAATAAAATCGATATCATCGACACATTATTTAAACAATATCTGAGATATTACAGAAAAAATCAATTTACTTCATTGCTAATTTTGGGAGAATGGTATAATGAAAAAACAATGACCTAATAATGTTTTAAAAATTTTACTTTAAATATTGACTTTATTTAAATTTCGTGTAAAAGCTAGAAAAAAAAAATTATATGCGAAATAGGTTATAGGTTGGCAAGCATGTTGATACTCTCAGCTTAACCAAATTATTACAGCCCAACTATGTCTCAATTTAACCATTTTTGTACGCAAACGAATTTATTGCATCCTGTATATTACAATCCCCAATTTTAAAATTGAACACCACTTATTTTTGTAGGTATGCTAAGAAGGCGATTTGTAATCACTTAAACAATTTTAACTAAGTATTGTCATTAATTTGATTTTCAACTCTTTGTCTAGTAGAAACAGTAAACTTTATAATTTAGTAATTGAAGTTCCAAGTTTTAAACTTTTCTTGTTTCCTTTAGCCAATGCCTATACACATTTTCGAACAGAATAAAATTGCAGAAACTTTCAAAGTTTTCCAAACTTCCTGATACTGTTGTCGTTAATTTCTGACAATGACATACTATAATTACCGTGTCTAAACAGCGAACACTCCCAGGAAGTTTTTGCAGTTAGGCCAGCAGTTTGTTTCGAAGTTATTTATTTCCTTTAATAAAAACGTTTTACCTTTAAAGGTTTTAATGAAAAATTTCAAGTATTAGTGTGTAGGTATAGGTGTTCTGTCGAAAAGTTTCAATAGCTATTTGCGGTTCGAATAATAACTTTTTACCGAATGAATTTAAATAGTTTCTGAACATATAAAAATAAATAAAGTTGCTGGCTTCAACATTTTAAATAATTAGATGTATATATATATAATTAAAAGCGAATAATTGTGGCATATCGGACAAGTGTGTGAACGTTTTTATATTGGAATACACAGGGATCCAAGTTTAATGGATACCCTGTGGTGGGTAGACCACGACGGCCGTTTCGTCCTTGTGAGGACCCTACGGACAGCCATAACCCAAGCAATCCCAACAACAGCGGTAAGATGTATTAAAAGCATTTTACAAAAGTAAAGTGGCCATCAATAGACCGTAGCGCTATTTCAGCGGAATTAACTCCAATATAAAAGGCAGTCACACTGGTACTAATCGAAAGGTAGACAACTAAATAAACCACTAAGTGCATCACAATCTAGTATAGGGAACGCTATTTGCGTTTTCACAGAAACAGTCTGCAGTGTTGCGGATTAGAAACAGATCACGCAGCGGCACCCACTAGAATGCGCGCAATCCGTAAAGAAAATCCATAAAAATGTTTAGAAGATAATATAGTGTTCGCGAAAATAATTAAAAGCGAATAATGTTATAAAAATATATTTTTCTATTTCACGTTCATAATAAGCTTAGTACGATACGCATTTACGTATCGTAATGAAGCTATTTCGATACGCGTTTTTTCTTTATTTGATGTTGGTAACATTTAAATGTTTTATTTTATTGACTTGCCCGGCCTTTGTGATTTACGAGAAAACCCATTTTTCGCAGAGGAAAAATTGCTTGATAACTTACTTTTTTATTCTGTGTGGATAACAGTCATGTATGTATGATTTTTTTTTTTTTTAAATGTATTTTTCTTGATTATAAAAGGTGAAATAGAAAAAAATGTATAAAGCACATGTTTCATAAAGCGTTTTAGCGCACGTGTCAATAAAAAAAGTCGCCACTTTGTGGCTCGTTTTTTAAAATAGACGCGTGCGCTTAAACCGCTTCTTATGAAACGTGTACTTTAATATACTATTATGTTTCGAAAGAACTGAGCCAAATGATTTAATACCGATGCCAATAATTAATAAGTTTATTTAATTTTCCACAGCTATAAACATCCAGCTACATATAAATAGGATAACTAGATGGCGTACCTGTCATGTTGACATATTCCAACAGTGCCCCAAGTTTATAGTATTGTAAAATCGGTTACAGATCCGCATTATATAGCATTTAGAATATAAATATTAAGTGCTATTTATGCTATCAAAGGAAGATGAACTCTGCTGGACACAGGTACCATAAAAATTACGTACCATGAACGTTTGTCCCAAAGTTTTGAAATTAAATTTTTTTTTTACAAAATCGAGAGTAATCGCTGAAGATTATTTTCAAGTTCCTAAATTTACCGCTAGAAGGCGTTCAACCTATGACTAAGAATAATATCTGTTTTTTTTTTATCTAAAATATGCCAAGAAAATTAGGTGTTTTATTCTTTGAAATATACGGTACAACTTTAATTTAATACATTTTGCTTTAACTAAAATAGACTAAGGGGTTGGGGGGCGGGACGTCTTGTGAAAGAAATACTCATAACAGTCATACCTAACTTCAGTTTTCCCGAACCAGATTTGACAAACTTTAGTCTCATTTGAAAGAGCTTACCCTAGAGTTACGTTTAACATTTTATGCGGCTATTGTTTGTTATACCCGTTGCCTCTAGAGGGGGCTACGCGCCAATCATCAAATTTTTCAATTTTTCTTCAAAATTTCAAATGGAACCATATTATAAATATTTATTTAGATACAAAATAGATTAAAAACGAAGAAAATTGGTAAGAACTGCATGTTTTTTCTTTCAAACGAGACCAAGTTTGTTAGAATTGGTTAAGGTAAACCGGAATTATGAGTATTTCTTTCAAAAAATGTCTATTTTGTAAGCTAGAGCAAAATGTCTTAAATCAAAGTTGTATCGTATAGTTCAAACAATAAAACACCTAATTTTTTATATAACTTTATTTGGTATATTATTATCGATAAAAAAACCGATAATTTTCTTAGTCACAGGTTAAATGACCTATAGCGGTAAATTTGATAATAATTTATAGCAATTTCTCTCGGTCGATTTTGTAATATACATTTTTATTTCGAATGAGAAACACTTGGTTGTGTAGAGGTAAATATGGCCATGCGGTGCAATGACGCGCATTTTGGTAGATTTTTATGAACTTTACACATACATTGGAGGAAAATCACATTCTATTGTCAATAATTCTTAAAAGGTGAACCAAAACCAAACCATTGAAGTTATTAGTTTAATATGTAATAATAACTTATTTCCATTAATTCATGATTTACTTTTATAAATGGCTACCCTACCTGTAACAACATGTACATAGGAAAGGTTATTTTCTAAAAGGCTAAAGCTACTAAATACTTATTTAAGGAATTCTACTGGCGAAGAAAGACTCAATGGTTTAGCATTGATGTTTGTATACACGCGACCACTCCAATAAACGAAGAAGAGGCTCCGAAGCTTCGTCTTTTGGATATTTTATTGTAAGTATACAGTTTTTGATTATAATATGTTCATGTACAAGTATATATTTTTAATCACCCCACCAGAAATTTCTGATTTTATTATTTGAACTAAAACCCAGCATATTAATAAACAGCCTAAGTTTCGAATAATTCGCATTTGCGTTTCCTAAAATGTAACTTCTGTATAAAAGGATTTATCTTGAATCTGGGTCTGTAAATGAATCAGAGGAATGAGTGAACCCCTCTCAAAGGAATATTCTCGGTGTGCTACTGATCCTGTATCTCAAACAATTATGAAATCCAGAAAAAGAAATTTCGAACAAATTATACGACTCCAGTTTTTTTATTACTCGTATTCATGAAGTTTATCGCCCTTTGTTTTTTTAGGTCTTTAGTGGGCCATTAGCATATTTTCGCTTCTTTTATTATATAAAATCTGGAATAAACTGATAATAATCACATTAAAGCAATGAATAACAAAACGTTACGTAATCTGATCACAAAGAATAATATTACCCTTCCCTTTATTCCTATGAAGATAGCTTTAAAGATTTAAATTTATGACTGATAAAACAATAATTAAAAAAGCCTAATTTGTATTTTTACATAACCCTTGGTTTGAAACAAACAAATCTTAATAAAAGCTCATTTTTATGTGTTATTTTAATCTTACTTTGTTTTTATTGCTGATTTATAAACATATAAAACTAGCAAAAGCTTTTAATACTATCAGTGTAGTCACAGCAAAAGTAATAAAAAGTGGTATCATATTTCTCATGTTTTGATTTATTGCGTCAATTTATTTAGTCAGTAATACCAAAGAGTAATGCACCAATAAGAGGCGAAAGAGGCCTTTTCGCGATAACCAAATTTGTATGTGCATGCGCGAAATTGACGTTTCTCTGGTGGTATTTCAATCAAATTTGCTGTGCCAGATTCTACTGTCAATCGTGTTTTGGCTAAGAAATTGTAAACAAAGCTGTAATAATTATTACATTTTTCTTTTAGTATTTTGTTATTAGTGCATGCTTTTGAATACGATTATTTGTTTTGTAAGTTCTCCTTGAAATACTCTTAGTTGAAATGTCGGAAACGAAGCGAAAAGGTGGCACATCGTGTGCTTACCGTGGGTGTCTTAACAGAACCGGCGAAGGAATTTTATTGTTTAGATTTCCCAAGGATGCAGGCAGGTATGTAAAAGGATTTTTGTTAATAAAAATGTAATTTTTTGGCATTAATTACAGTAGATATGTAAAGTAGGCGGGCGGGGTTCTCCTAACTTTCAAATTTACTTCATTCTCGAAATCTGTGATGGTTCCCATCGTACAAAAGTGTGCTGCTAGTTGCGCTCTGTCGGTTTCGGTCGCGATGACAGTATACAGAATAATCAGTAGATTTGCTAATGATATCAGTAGATCAGTAGATGGGATGGCAAATCAGTAGACCTGGCAACACTAGGCGTGCTGTCGATGAGGTGTTCGCCAATGGAACTAAAGGATATTCGACGATTAAGGTTCATAGATACCTACATAAAGGAGATATCGCGATTGCGGCATATCCCCGACCACGTCAAATCCCTCGGTTTTACCGTACACAGTGAGCTAATAAAATTCAATAATATATTAAAATGTTTAACATACTTATTATATTATCATACATAGGGAAAGATTTAGTTCCGTGTATCTGATGATTTCAAACAAATTTATCATACTTTTTACTGTGTGACTTAGGGGTATCAAGGTCACAATATCAGGTTACATCAACATCAAAGAAGCCGACAAAGCTTTCGCCTCTTATTAGTGTATTACTCTTTGGTAAGAATCGTTTTACACGGACGTAATTTTAACACAAAATTTGAGCTAAAATTTATTATAAATTTTATTAGTCAAAAATTATAACAAAAATATGTACAAAATTATATGGAATTTTGATGTGTATGACACAGTAACAAATTTGGATGCAATTTTTGCAAGAAATGATGCGCACTAAAGACCAGTGAAGCATTGTTAAAATGTCAAATTATATATAACCCAGCTTTTCGGTAAATAAAAATAAAGTAATTTAGGGAATAGCAAATATAACCTCCGAATGCCAATTTCAGTCAAACGTAACCTTTCTTTTTCAGCTTTTCTTAAAAGATTTTGACAAGTGATTTTGACGCACTTTTATTAATTTTTTTGATAAAATATAGAAATGTTTCTATATTTTCGTAAAATATTATAATATATATTTTTCTAATAAAATTTGTAAGTGTGTATTACACGTTAAAATTTAGTTGTAAACAAATTTCTGCTTAAATTTATCGTCAAATTTGCTACCATGTAAAACGATACTTATACATTAACAATAAATGAAAATATGTATAAAAATCCAAAATTTGTTAAGTATTGGTTCCAGGATAAAATTTTTGTTGTTGTCGTATTAGAGAGGGAAAGGTATTTTTAAAAACTTACCTTCAGTCGGTATTTGCGTTGATTCTGAGCCCATAGTCATTTGATCTTGTGTTGCTCCATCTTTTACATCTTGAACTAAAATGCAGTTTGAGGTATCCATGTTTGGCTTCATTGAACTAACAGCTGAAAAGAACAAAAAATGTTAATTAAAGGAATAGCAGAAACTATTGTCATTTTTAACACGCTTTTATTAGCTCCACCTGTATGTTTGCTTGCTTGTTTGTTTGTTTGTTTGTCCGTAACCGACTTCTTTGAACCCGATTTTGACCCACTTTAAACGGTCAGATTTAATTTAAATTTTGTGGACTTATCAAGAACCGCTGACAATACGATAATCTACACGCGAAAATTCTCCTGTCAAATTTTGACAGCTGTAAAGTATAAAACGAAGAAGCGATTTTGACGAAACAAATTATAGGGTCGTATAGTATTCGATGCGGAGACTTCGGGAAAAATAAGCAAAAAATTCTCCTATCAAAATTTGACAGCTGTCAATATGTCAAATCGTTTAAAAAAAATGGAATTAATGAAAAAACTATAAGGTCGTATGTATATTGACGGTGGAAACTTAAAAAAAATACGCAAAAAATTCTCCTGTCAAATTTTGTCAGCTGTCAGGTATAAAACGAAGAAGCGATTTTGACGAAACAAATTATGGGCTCGTATAATAGTATTCGATGCGGAGACTTCGGGAAAAATAAGCAAAAAATTCTCCTGTCAATATGTCAAATCGTTTAAAAAAATTATATTAATGAAAATACTATAAGGTCGTATGCATAGTGACGGTGGAAAGTTAAAAATAATACGCAAAAAATTCTCTTGTCAAAATTTGACACCAGACCTGTCAATATGTCAGAATTTTCAAAAATTTGCAAATATCGTTCTTTTCTTATAATTCGGCATAAACGATCGGGTTTGTTCGGGTTTGTATGTATGTTTGTTTGTAACGGATTTCTTTAAACCCGATTTTGGCCCACTTTAAATGGTCAGATTTAATTTAAATTTTGTAGACTTATCAAGAACCGCTGACAATATAATAATCTACTAATCTAGCTCAATCTGCCCAAAAAACAATATTTTTTTTTTTTAACAATAATTCAAACTAAAAAATGAAAAATAAATATAGTTTAAAAAAAACTAAAAAACACGCTTTAATTATTAATCAGACTAAAAAGCGGAAAATAAATATAGTTTAAAATAATTCTTGAAATTCTTAATATAAGCAAAAAATAATAATGAACGATAGACATTAGTATTATTGTGAAAAAGCGAGGGGTGCTCGATATACGAAAAATATAGCACAAAGCTCCTCACGCTTTTTTTACAATAATACTAATGTTTATCGTTCATTAATATTCTCTGCCTATATTAAGAATTTCAAGAATTATTTTAAACTATATTTATTTTCCGCTTTTTAGTCTGACTGATTATTAAAGCGTGTTTTTTAGTTTTTTAAAACTATATATTTTATTATAGGTATAATGTGTGTTTTTATGTGTAGGAGCATCTAAAATCACTAGAAGTAATAACATTAAATTAAGAGCGAATTTAATTTATATAAGAACGCAAATAAAATGGAGAGAGAAATTATACAATGAAGGTCTATTATTCCGATTACTTAGGTAGGGGATGCACCAGCATGTACTCTGTATTCGTTACAGTATATTTACGCTGTGCTGATAATAGGTACTTCCCATTTGTTTCTTTCAAACAGCAAAGCAAAGCAAAAATCATTGCTTAGCTAAGTTGTTAAAGGAACGCTTCGCGAACAACTTCGTATAGCTCGTATGGGCAATAGAGAGGAACATACTTAAGAGCAGTTATCACTTGCCGCATTTAGGTAAAAAGGAGTGACAAACTACAAGAAAACTATTGGATAGAATTGGTTAAAATTTGGAATTTAGCTTCAAAATTTGATACTACATGACTGTATCACCTCCATTTTATCAATTTTGAAAAAAATAATTCATTTTGAAAATTTGTTTTCTAATTTAAAATGATCGAAGGCGGGATATTCATGTGGTATCAAATTTCGGAGCTAAATTCCAAATTTTAATCAATTCTATCCAATAGTTTTCTTGTAGTTTGTCACTCCTTTTTACCTAAATGCGGCAAGTGATAACTGCTCTTAACCGCGGCAAGGGGGGGAAAAATTTGCAGTGCAAAATTTTTAAAAGGAATGCTCAACTTGGCCGTTGCCTTTGCTTTGCTGTTTTTAGGGGCCTACAGACACACGAACATGTATTAGTACATCAACGCGCGTTGATGTACGTGCGTTGATGTGTGTGGAATACATTTCTCTACGGACACAGGTACTTGTATGCAGTCTTCCAGGCGTTGCGGTGTCAGTATGTCGAGTGACGATGAACTAAACTTATTGGCAGTGGCTTGCGTGTGTGTTATAAGAAAAACTTCATAAATCCGACATGTTCAAATCAAACTACAACAACAAAACTAACACGACACTGACGACATCCTTGAAACAAACAAACTTTCGTCTCCACACCTTCAGACATGTGCGCGCGTTTATGTACGTGCGTACATAAATTCAAGCGGGAACAGTAAACATTTGCGTCGGTTTTGTTGTCGGTATTTTGTCTACACACTGGCGAACATTAACGCGCATACATCAGCGCGCGTACATGTAATAACACATGTACTAATACATGTAAGCGCGTTGATGTGTGTGGATCACATTTCTCTACAGACACAGGTACTTATATGTCAGTCTTCTAGGCGTTGCGATGTCAGCATGTCACGTGACGATGAACTAAACTTATTGGCAGTGGCTTGCGTGTGTGTTATAAAAAAAACTTCTTAAGTCCGCCATGTTCAAATCAAACTACAACAACAAAACTAACACGACACTGACAAAATCCTTGAAAAAAACAAACTTTGGTCTTCACACCTTCATAAATGTGCGCGCGTTTATGTACGTGCGTACATAAATTCAAGCAGGAACAGTAAACATGTGCGTCGGTTTTGTTGTCGGTATTTTGTCTACACACTGGCGAACATCAACGCGCGTACATGTAGGTACTAATACATGTACGTGTGTCTGTAGGCCCCTTAAGAGAAGCTAAAAGGGGCCTACAGACACACGAACATGTATTAGTACATCAACGCGCGTTGATGTGTGTGGATCACATTTCTCTACAGACACAGGTACTTGTTTGCAGTCTTCTAAGCATTGCGGTGTCAGTATGTCGAGTAACGATGAACTAAACTTATTGGCAGTGGCTTGCCTGTGTGTTATAAGAAAAACTTCTTAAATTCGCCATGTTCAAATCAAACTACAACAACAAAACTAACACGACACTGACAAAATCCTTGAAACAAACAAACTTTCGTCTCCACACCTTCATACATGTGCGCGCGTTTATGTACGTGCGTACATAAATTCAAGCGGGAACAGTAAACATGTGCGTCGGTTTTGTTGTCGGTATTTTGTCTACACACTGGCGAACATCAACGCGCGTACATGTACTAATACATTTACGTGTGTCTGTAGGCCCCTTAACAGAACTCTACTAATTTCGTCAATATCACCATACCTTGGTACCACTGACAGCAGACGTATTGAACAAGTAGCTTCGCGACGCTTACAACTGATTTTTAAAAGTTCACCTTCATGTGCCTTGAAAAACTAAATTAAATTTATTATAAAAAATATACGGGATTTTGAGCCAGAACCCGTGTTGTTATCTACTATTAATAAATTATTATCCATTTTTATATGTAAAAGTGCCGAACATCATGCATTTGTTATTGTCTAAAGGTTGCAAAGAATTAGATAGATGCAATTTTTTATGTTCTTCATTACTGCTGGGTTTTACTTTTGTAAGAACGATTCTGAGTACAATTCCGGATTTGAAGGTTGTTTTGATGTTTTAGTTTTTGAATATTCTTTTAATCTGTTCAGAAATCCCCTTAACATAAGGTAATGTAAGAAATGCCTGCTGTTAGTTCGTTTATGTAGTAGTTTCGACTTCGGCGATTTTTAGGTTTTGATAGTTGACAGAATCATGGGTAATCATGCTGTTTTAAATCTTTTTTGATATTTGAAATTTCCATATTAAGGCTTCGGGATTACTGCAAATTAATTTTAAATGCTCTGTAAAAAGAGTTTTAAATATGTTCTGTATTCTGTAAGATATTGCCCCGTGTAAGTGGGTTTCCTGTAGGTACACTGAATTTTTTATGCTTTCGGCACTTAGTTTGACGAGAACATCGAAAAAATGTAGATTAGAATGTTGTTCTGGTTCCATGGTAAATTTAATTGATTTCCTTATACTATTAATATGTTGCAAAAACCGTATCAGCTCTGTGTTACTATCCGTCCAGATAATAAATAATGTATCAACATAATATCTAAGCCAAAGTCATCTTGGCAGTGTCAATTGCTTGTGACTTGAACCGTTCGATGTACAGGTACACCACCACCTTTATTACAACAAAAGCTCGATGTTTATGGTTCATTCGTCTTTAAACAATAAGTTATAACATTAAGCCAGTAGGGTAACATACTCCAATTGAAAGCTATACTCGAACTCCGTTGCTGTTTAAATTATAGCATTTTACTATTTGCTTTGTAAGCCCTCTCCGAGTGATGTTGTTAAATCACCTTCATACATAAGACGCCCAGATTGCTAGCATGCTCCGACTTTAATCAATGGAAAATCCGCCCGTCGACATCTATGAAATATCTTAAGAATTTCATCGTTCTCAGATAAGGATGACAAAGGAATTTTTAAAGTCCCGAGACAAATTTTCGCAGAATCACTTTTGAAAAAAATAGCCTTTATGACCCTTCCTTAAAGCATCGACTTCCTTTTTCTATGTTTTAGATCCATGCTTGTTGTCTATTTATTATAAACATTTCCTTAAAGAACATCGCACTTCTCTTATGGAAAATGGCCCTCGGATAAATTTTCTAAATTTTTAGTATATTGTAGAGAATGCCATTCTGATCAAAAGTGTTCCTGGCCACAACAATATCTGCCGACCAGTTTTTGAGATACAGGGTGTCAAAATTGCAAAATATGAATTCTCAATACTTTATATTTTCGTAGTTTATAATATTAATTCGTTTTGTTTTTCTAAATTTTTGATGGCCCTGTCGTAGATAGGATAGAATACTAAAAAAATAGTTAAAATTTTTTTATTATATACTGGGTAAGTAGGGAATTCAATCCCGGGATCCCGGACATTTTTTCAATCTCGAAACCCCGGGATTGTCGTTTATTTAATCCCGGGATTTTCGATATTTATCTTTGCATTTTTTATTAATTTATATCGTGCAGAAGGTCTAGGTTGAGTGATGACACTCTAGATCAACTTATTTTTTTAGGAAAATTTTTTAAAAAACAAGTTTAGAATACCTTTTTTTCCTTTTATAAGAATCGTTTTTATGTTATGTTTTAACATTTTTTTTATTTATTGGTTATATTATTATGTTATACCTAGTGTACTTTTATGATCATTGTTATATTTTTTTAGTTATTAAAATTAAATGAAGAGAGTATGTTTTAGTCTCTTGGTTTTGTATTAATGTTCTGATGAAGAAATAAATGTTTTTATTTAATTAATAGGAAAAACTCCAAGGAAAATTATTTTTTTATAATTCCCCGGGACCAATCCCGGGATCCCGGGATTGAAAAATTATAATCCCGATATCCCGGGATTGAAAATTTCCTTCGGGATTGAATTCCCTAAGGGTGAGTGACGAAAATTCCTTAATATTTTTTGTTAAATCATTTTATTTTCGGCATTAAATTAAATGTTAACAAAGTAATACTGTGGATGACATTAGCTTGGAGCAAGCTATAAGAATTTATATTATTTATATTTAGGCATACAGGGTAACTCAAAAAAGTTAATATTTTTTTTATTAGTTTTGAAAGAAATTTTGTAGATATTTATTTACGTACTACTTGTCACTTATCGTATGCTTCCAAATATATATAATTATCAAGGTTATACAGGGTGTTTCCGATGATAAGCGATAGAAAAATAATATAAAAATGCATGTATTTATAAATCACCCGGTATATTAAGAATGGATCGGTTAAATTTCGTTATTTTTTAATATTTTGGGCTTGAAGTGTCTTACTTACATATTCGCTATTGATTTCCCTTTTCCTATGACTAGTTCTGGAGATATACAACGTCGAACAAACTCAAAACTCAAAAAATAGGCAAATAAAATAACAATTTTTTTTAAATTTTAATAAAAATTTGTTATGTTAGTTCATTTTAGGGTAAAAAATAAATATATTTAATGCTATACAGGGTGTTTCAAAAAATTAGGGGCCTACCTTTTATTTTCGGATAAAATAATTTGGATATAATAAATTGTTCATAGTTTATATATATATTTCTTATTTGCAATACAGTGTTAAAATACCTTAATTATTCGAAACCCCCTGTATAGCATTAAATATATTTATTTTTAACCATAAAATGAACTTACATAACAAAATTTATTGAAATTAATCAAAAATTGATATTTTATTTGCTTATTTTTTGAGTTTTGAATATGTTCGACGCTGTATAACTCCAGAACTAGTCATAGGAAGGGGGAAATCAATAGCAAACATGTAAGTAACACACTTCAAGCCAAAAATTTTAAAAAATAACGAAATTTAACCGATCCATTTTTAATATACCGGGTGATTTATAAATACATGCCTTTTTATATTATTTTCCTATCGCTTATCATTGAAAACACCCTATGTAACCTTGCTAATTATATATATTTGGAAGCATACGATAAGCCACAAGTAGTACATAAAGTGCATCTACAAAATTTCTTTCAAAACTAATAAAAAAAATATGAACTTTTTTGAGTTACCCTGTATAAATATAAATAATATAAATTATGATAGCTTGCTCCAAGCTTATGTCATCTACAGTATTAATTTGTTAACATTTAATTTAATGCCGAAAATACAATGATTTAACAAAAAATATTAAATAGTTTTCGTCACTCACCCGGTATATAATAAAAAAATGTAAACTATTTTTATAGTATTCTATCTTATCTACGGCAGGGCCATCAAAAATTTAGAAAAACAAAACGAATTAATATTATAAACTACGGAAATATAATGTATTGAGAATTCATATTTTGCAACCCTGTATCTCAAAAACTGGTCGGCAGATATTGTTGTGGCCACGAACACTTTTAATCAGAATGGCATTCTCTACAACATACTAAAAATTTAGAAAATTTAACCGAGGGCCATTTTTCATAAGAGAAGTGCGAGGTTCTTTGGTACAGGATACTTTTTGTACACAGAAAATTCATATCATACTATGGCTAATAATAATTGGAAAATTTTATTGAAAGAGTCAAAAAATTGAATACTTGCTTATTTCAGATTTTTTTCCTCTTCGTCCACGGACCCACCGAAGCCGTTCCGGAAAACTAACAGTTCGCTTAAAAAGTTATTTCTATTTTTAGGAAAAGTTATATAAACGTGTCATCTTGATATAATAAATTTTTGAGTATTGGCTTTCACGTCAAATCCGAAATCATGGATATAATGCTCCAAAAATTTTTTTTTCAGGAAATTAAGAGAATAAATTGAAAAACTATAAAAATGTTTTGCTATGGTTGCAAAATCTATAATTATGTCAACTCTGGTATGGTATTTTAGCACGATATATTGATTTTGCTTTTAAGAACAAACAGTAAATCCGCCACGGATGATAGCCTGTAGGTACAGTATAGTCAGCAGGGTAGATACCGTGCCAGCAAAAATTATTTGCATCAAAGAGGGCCTTCCATCTAAGAACGTAATGCTTAGCCGTAGAGCTTAATACCTGTTGGGTGTCAGTAACTACCTGAATTAACAATCAATCAGTTATTCCGTCATCTTTGACAGTCGTTACAAGTAATTTGATCCATCGGTAATTTTTCCAATTTCTTGAACAATTCACACAGTGGGCTTTACGGAACAGCACAAAACATTCTTGGTTGAAGCGTATTTTCGAGACAGGGTTAGAGTAAATGGTGAGTGGCAATACAATCCGGGTTTGTGCATGGACGATTTTCACGAACATTTTCCTAACGTTGCTTTTGCTGAGGATTTTTATTTGCCTGAAAAGAACCGTGGCTGTGTTTAGTGAAACAGGTTCTATACAACACAAAAAAGGAGCAGGAAGACCATGTTGCAAACGTTCGGGAAATAATGCAAAATACGCCAATAAATTGTATAAGACGCCTGTCCCAAGAAGTGGGAAGATCTTATGGAACATGCAGGACTATTCTTAAAAAGCAGCTAAATTTATTTCCTTATAAAGTGCAAGTATTCCAAGAAATACAAGCAGCAGATTTTAAAAGACGCAGGAATTACTCTCAATGGTTTGCCCAAAATTTATTGGAAAGAAATGATTTATTTGACCTGACTTTTTTTTGGATGAACCCTTTCACCCCTCCGGTTATGTGAATTCTTAGAATACACGCATGTGGAGTAGTGAAAATCCCCATTTTTTTGTAGGGTCCACATTGCACCCTCAAAAAATTGGTGTCTGGTTAGCTGTTTCCCGAAGAAAAATTGTTGGTATATTTTTGTATATTCTTACTTTGTTAATTTTGCAAACAACAAAAATAAATTTGTATTTGTCTACTTATTTTATTACTCAATAGTTTAGCATATCATGTCATAATATGAATTTGGCAAAATTTTAACCTAGATTTGGTTAGATATATCGTACCCATTTCATTGTGATCTAAACCAAGCCCTACGTTTTTTAATCCAAGCCCTCTTTCATGCAAATAATATTTGCTCGCACGGTACAATATTTAAATACCTTTTCAAATAAAATGGCGATTTGAAAGCTGAAAATTCTACAACGGTATGCATTCCTTAAATAGATGTATATTATCATTTTAATAAATTGGAATAAAAATTTTTATTTGATCCACCCAAGTTTATATAGGGAAAGTTTGGAAGACACAGAAAAATTTTCCTGTAAATCTATTGAACAGTTTAAATTGCCCAGAGTTATATCACATCCCTTGTCTCAAAAACAAACCTCCGCATGAGGTAATATTAGCCTAGACATTTAATAAAAGGCCCCAAGCACCGCTCTATATCACCCTATCTGCTCTATGACTCAATCTGGGTTACGCACTATGAAGCCTTCGTTTATCCATCGCACCGCTGCAATTTGCACAACCCCAGAATCCACATTGTACCCTCAAAAAATTGGTGTCTGGTTAGCTGTTTCCCGAAGAAGAATTGTTGGTCCTATTTTTTTTCATGACACAGTTACAGCACAGCGGTATAGAGACAATATTTTAAATCCATTTGTGGAGAAATTACTTGACGACGAACTACGTTTTGGATATTTTGAACTATTGATTGAAACTATTAACTACTTACTTACGCAATTTTTTCGACTATAGATTGATCAGTTTTCGATTCCCACCTAGATCACTATTTTTAAAACGCCAGTTGCAAATTTAGAACAATTATTACAAAAAAGAATTATCCAAGAATGTGGTAACATTTCTCCAAAGATGCTGGTCAACACTTTCGAAAATATGAAGAGACGTGTGAATTTATGCTTGGAGCATGGCGGTGGCCAATTTCAGCAATTTATGAATTTGACAAAATTTTAACCTAGATTTGGTTAGATATACCATTCCCATATCATTATGATCTAAACCAAGCCTTACGTTTTTAAATCAAAGCCCTCTTTGATGCAAATAATTTTTGCTTGCACGGTATATAATCTCTAATAGGTGCAGAATAATTTCGAGAGTTCATATAGGTAATTACTATTATTTTGAATACATTTTTTTACATTTACTAGTCTTATTGAAATTGTTATTTTATACTATAATTATCAGAAAATAACGAATTTTCTTTAAGCACAGACAGATTTGACGGAAAGCGTTTTATTAACTGGTTTCCAATATGTTGTAAGGAATGTTATACTGGTAAGCTTGCATTAAAAAAATGCTTTTTACATAAATATTATACACAATAGAAAAAGTCGAGAAATAAAATACTCTCGTACAAAAAGCCCGTTGAAAACAATTTAAACAATACAATTTGTAACTATAAAATCGCTTAAAAAAAGTATTAATGTTACCTGCAAAATAGGTCAACATTCCTGTGAGTAATACACTCAGCAATATTAATCCTATGCTTAAGCATTTCCACGAGCATCGATGTTGACACCGTTTATCGATATGAAACCTGGACGGGGAATACGGCGAGTAGTGTGATGACGATGGTGCTGGAGCGGGCCGAAGTGGAAACACTGGTACTACCATTGGCGCGGACGGTTGAGGGGCCACTTGAGAGGTCAAAGTGTTCGTTTGACCTGCAGCCTGTAGACTTTGGGCAAGTTGATTTTGTTGTAGACTCGCCATTCTGCAAAAAAAAAAAATAGTAATTTATGTAACAATTTCGATTTTATATTTAATATTTGTGGAAATTATACGCAGAGTCAAATCTAGAACTTTATTGAAAAGGGGCTCCAAATTTTTAAAAATCGGTAAATACCTAAGACCGACCACACTTTCTGGACAATTTTTGGTCCAGAAAATAACGTTTCGTCGATCAAGACTGGAAAATGGACGTGAGGGACCGGCGAAAGATTTTTCCGGTCCCTGTTTTTCATTTTTCCAATCGCTCTTTGATAACACAGTCTACCTTGATTTCGTTACTATGATAACAACATTTCGATGTATTGTCGAGGGACAGATCGTTGATTATTAATTTGTTGTTTATGTCAAACTTGTTTCGCGAGTGCGCAAATTTAAAAATATGAATTCAGATTTTCAATTATCCGACACGGAAAATGAGATTCCAGAAGAAATTTTGGATGCAGCAAGGAAAGCGACTTACGATATATTGCCAGTAAAATCAAAAGCCCGTTACCAGAAGTCATACGACGCATTTAAAAATTGGCGTCGAGAAAAAAAAGTGAAAAATGTAAAAGAAGATGTCCTTTTGGCATATTTTGCTGAAAAGTCCCAAAAACTGACTTCTTCAACATTATGAACCTTAATTATTTTATCTGGTTTTAGTATTGTTAATCACTTTGTTATATAAAATAAAGAATTAAATGTATATCGAAGTGTCGGCCTTAAAAAAAATATTGTACGTCACGCAACCGAAAATGAGTGTTTTGCAGGTCTCTCCAAGATTCCAAGACTCGCCTACGGCTCGCCCTGGAAATGCTTATCTGGTCCTGAAAAACACTACTTTCCGGTCTTGTAACGTAAATTACTATTATCAGAAGAGTTTTTCCTTTCATTCTGTCAGGTCCCTCACCAGATGCGTTTCGCCATAATATGGTTCATCAGTGAAGCTAGGATCCGACAGAAAAAAGGAAACGTAAAGCTCAACTTGAACCAGTACACGGGGATACCGTCAAAAGCATGTAGCGTGTAGCTCCATCTAGTATCGATGTGAGAGACACTTTATACCAGTCTACGTTTTTAGTCGTTCACTCTGTATTGAATGCGGGCCTCGGAAAATAGTATTTCGCTGACAGTAAATTTAAGGTAAGTATAGGAAATATTTCAGCTAATTTGCTTTGCAGCTTGCGGCTTATAAAGCTTAAAATTATTTTATGTTGTAAGTGTCAGCTATTTGCCAGCCTATATAATTTACTAAAAATACCAATTCTTGGCATAAAATACAACAAGAAGCGCAAACGGTTTTGCCTTTATTTTAGTACCCATGACGTCATAATACCAACAAATGAATATACCAATTTAAAATCCGCCGTCATGGGTACCTAGATAAAGGCAAAGCCGATTGCGCTTATTGTTCTATTTTTGTCATGAATTGGTATTTTAAAAAATTAGGTCTCCTTTTTTTATCTTGACATAAGGGTGTGTGATATCATATTTAATTAATTTGTGTTCGGCTACATGCTTGGTGAAACTGTTGTTCCGTTGCACAGGAAGAAAAAATAATAACTACTTGTTATGTTTCACAAATTTAATCAGTTTCCTTATACGTATTTTGGCCCTTGCGGGCCATTGTCAAAGGAGTGAAAGACCTTAAATTCCTATACAAGTCAATAAAAACAACTTACACAAACACATATCCAATGCTAAAATAGAAACTAAAAACAAACGTTTACAAACTGGGTTCTACCAAATAGAATGAAATTACTGCGAGGCCTAGCTACATTGGACAAACAGGTAGAAAATTTGACACCACGCTTAAAGAACACAAAACATCTATTAAAAAAAATAAAATAAAACAGGTTTAGCTGATCACTGCATATTACACAATCACTCAATCTAATCAATCTCTAACAACATAAAACCCATATACATACACAATAAAAGCAGAAAACTAAATTTACTAGAAACAATAAATCAAAAAAGCCATAAAAAACAAATGTAATGTTATTATTAGTCAAACCGAAATACCTTCAGGCGCTTCCCTAATTCTTAATAGCACACTAATTTAGGACTAAATATGTATCTATACCTTTAAAAGTTAGGAAAACCCACTCAATCTAATTCTAATTTTAATTTTATGGCATATTTATAACCACCATAATTATGATATAAATACCTTTGTAATGTCACCTAGAATTTAGTATCTTCTTGTACTCCTTTGACAATGGCTCGCAAGGGCCGAAACACGTGCCAGGAAACTGATTAAATTTGTGAAACATAACATGTAGTTATTATTTTTTCTTCCTGTGAAATGATATCATATTGTTGGAAAAAAAAGTGCTCGAACTTTTTGCCCGAATGAGCCAATATGTTTCCATTTAAAAAAAATGACTTCTCTGGGAAAAATACTTTTTAAAAAGTTTGTGAAAAATTATTATATTATTTTAAGTTTCAAAAAGTGACGTATGGGGTGTCGCTAAATTTGGAATGGGGTTCTATATCGATATAGCCAAAAATATACAGGGCGCTTCTTTTAAAAATTTAAAGTTGAGGTCACTTCCGGTTAAACCAGAAGTGACAAAATGTCATCCGTCATGTCATAAAGTGTAAAATAATATCACATATAAACCTACCAAATTTTATTTCTCCACGACCATTACTGAATGCAATAATTCCAAAATCATTTTTGATAATAGAATGTAAAAATTCTCGCTCTTGAGTTGGAATATTTATTCTGAAACACTTATTTCTTATGCGTTTTGCGTGTATTTTCATTCCATAATAAGATACGGAATGAATATTCAGTAATTGATATATAAACGACATAGGTTGCCATGAATTTCGAAACGGTCAGTGTCAGATAAAAATGGCCGCGTTATAATAATTGAATCGGTTATTTCAGAAATAACCTAAGTCACATTTTATAGTTTTTCAGGAAAAAAGAAAAACGTTTTCCAACCATATGACTTTTTATAACAAATAATATTGCATTTGTTGTCATTAATCCTTAAATAAATAAATAAAAAGTGGACTTGGGTTGTTTCTGAAATAAAATCCCTGTAATCAAAGCATATAATTTTTAAATAAGGCCTTTATTCGTTACAATAGGAAACACAGTAGGTACAATCTTATTTTTTTTCCTTTGGTTATCGATGTTTTATAGGTGAATTGGCGATTATGTCTTCATAAAATGCTTTATGTGGCTCCTCCAATCACTTAAGTAATGTTTGTAAACTTTTTTTGCTTCGAGAATTGGTAATAGTTCTTTATAAGATCGATTGGCAGGCGCGTTCAGTGTTGAAACAATCGTTACGGTTCGTTTCACGATTGCACTAAATATAACCTATAAAATTACAGAGGCCTGCCTCGTACCTCGTGTATAAATGCTAATTCCGCATCAATAGTCCAGTTTTTGGACTTGGGTGGCCTTTTTGGTGCTGCTTTATTATTATTATACACGCAACTGCAAACAACTTTTTGACTGTAAACTGAAATGTTATGATACGAACCACCGAAAAATAAAGGGTTTAATTCGAACATGAAGATGAGGAGCAGCAATAGATGATCGCGTGATCACGTGATTGCACACGGCATTGCTATTGGCTACGGTTGCCTATGATCCGATTGAAAATAGAACTCAACCTAAACGTCCTAATCGAATCGTAATCGTGGACTGGTTCGCTCTGATTGGTAGATGGGTCCAACAGAATCGCAATCGTGAACCGTAATCGGATCGTAACCGGTAGTGTGCACTGGCCATAACTCCTGGACTTAGGCTGTTTCAACATTAAACGCGAATTTTGCCGCGTTGCTACATCGATACGAAAAGCTTTACTTAGGTTTTTTCTGCAACAAACGATGCGTGACCTTCAAAAGTGACTGCTGAAACGGATAACTCGTAATAGCCCAAATGTGACTTAGGTTGTTTCTGAAATAACCCATTCAATTATTTTCAGACAAATTTTAGTGCAAGTCCAAAAATGAGTGAAAAATCAGATGAATCAGATATGGAACTGGATGGTCGTGGAGAAAATATAGTCTGCTACTCGGTTAGAATGAAAATTCGATACTCGTGGTTCCTCACGCTCGCTACGCTCGCGTTCGGAATCTTCCACTCGAATCGAATTTTCATTCCAACCTCGTTACAGAATCTACTATTCTGTAATTTAAACATTTAAACTTCCTAAAAGACCTGGTATATTATAAATTTTAACAAATTAAATTACTGTGCATTATCAGTACCGTGCATATTTCTATGCAACAAACTAATTCCATTATCTAGCAATTTCATTTAATAATTAAGTTTTCATTGATTCTATTATAACTGAAAATTAGCAAGCCAGTGAATGCAATCAAATGTCAATTTTGAATCGCACTTCAAAATAAAGGTAATTAACGATAAAATTTAATTTTCAGTTTCAAGCGTTATAGCAATTTTTGTTTAATATTTATTTGCAAATACCGCCATATAAAATATGATTTTGCAAAGCTCTAATGAACCTAAATATAAAAATTGACATTTATATTATTTTTTTTCTGTTCAATTTCTAGACTTTGTATTATCCAATGCCTTTTTTGAGCAATGCACTATAGGCATTTATTTTGTATGTAAATTTGTAAAATTGCGTAAATTAAAAAAAAATTGCATTGTTTTTCTAGAAAAGAAATATTGAGATAAATCAAGAGAAATATAACGTTAAAAAATAATAAAACTTAAAAACTAAGCTAAGTTAAATATTATCCTACTACCAAATTTTCCCACAGGGTGTTAAAGTTAATTAGGTATAGCGCCCTTACTATTAGATTCGAGTAAGTATATAGCGGGAATGAGGGCAGGCAATAAAATGACACAATTGTATTTATCCCAACGTTTCGTTTTATATAAAAACTTTCTCAAGGGTCTGAAATGAGAGAGAGAAGACAATTACAATAAATTATTGCGAATAAAATTCAAATTTCCCACCCACGAGTATTTGACAGAGAAAGTAAATACATAAAGAAAAATATTAGTAAAATGATTTATATTAACTTAACTAATGCAATTAATTTTAGAACTGACACAAATATTTTGCGTGCTTGCTACTCTGGAATCTTAAATAAATATGTACGGGAGACATTAGTATATCCAATCTGGCGAGGGGCGAAGTGCGGATGAATGTGTTGTCATACTTCACAGTATGAATATACAGGCATAACGACCTTTTTCTTGGTATGTACCTAATGTGTATTTGTTATTTATTCATATTTTTCATGTATATTTTATCTAAACAACAACAATTCATTTAATGGCCAAATTTGTGATGTATTTATATATGAATTAGGGACCTACTGCCTCTTTTTAATTTTTGCTATGACTGTACTTGTAATTTGAATTTTATTCGCATTCATTAATTGTAATTGTCTTCTCTCTCTCTTTTCAGACCCATTAGAAAGTATAAAACGAAACGTTGGGATAAATACAATTGTGTCATTGCATTGCAAGATTTAAAATGTGTGGCAATACTAATTTACTACTTCTATTTTGTCAATTTAATTATATTTTGTAAAGTGGGATTAAAATATTTTAAATTTCAGTACTTAATCAGCATAATACATTAAATTAAATGGAAAGATTTGAGAATATTTTATTAAATTCAACCTTAGTTAACAAAATATTTCTTGTTGTATTTTAAAAACAATTAAATCATGTGAAAGATACACAAATATATAAATAACTTAAAAGAAATATGTTTTGTGTCGTGGATTATCCTCTTCTTATTAAGTTAATACTTTACTAAGTAGATACTGGTAAAATTAAAAATAATTTAAAAAAGTATTGTAGTAAGTACCAATTTCAGAAGTATCAAAGCCAAGTAACAATGACGTGAGTGAGTTTTGTTCTATAAATTAGTATTAGACAAAATTCTTGAAATTGTAATATGTAACCAGATGTGGACTTACTTTGAAAGCAGTGGACTATTATACAAAAGACAATCTGGGTTTAAGAGGAAACACTCGTGAGCGTCGGCATTACAATATGTATGTGCTGTCAATAGAAAAAATATGAATGAGTGAAAATTAACTTAAGGTGGGAGTATCAACATGCTTGCCAACCTATACCCTATTTCGCGTGGATTTATTTATGTTTTCTAGCTTTTATACAAAATTTAAAGAAAATCAGTATCGACTTGATATTCTATAGGTAATAATTGACATATTTAATAAATATCAAGGAATTTCATAACTTATTTTAGGAGAATTTTATAGCGAAAAAATATCGGATAAGATTTTTTTTAACATTATTATGTCATTGTCAGTCATTGTTCTTTCACTATACAATTCTCCCAAAATTAGCAATGAAATAAATTGATATTTTTGTAATATAGCAGATACTACTTAAATAATGTACCGACGATATTGATTTTCTTTAAATATTAATTATTAAAATAATAAACTCAAAAAATCAACGCGAAATAGGTTATAGGTTGGCAATGGATTGAATGACGTTGAGAATTCAACCTTAAGTGTTTCCGGAATGGCGCATTCAACCTATTATAGATAAGGATATTCTGATTAGAAACTATGGTTTAAAAGACAGCGCACTAGAATGGATATAAGACTTTTTACCAGATCGATATTATCAAACTAAGGTAAACAATCACCTAAAAAAGTATTTGGGGTGTTCCACAGGGAATAGTGTTAAAACTATTTTTGATTATAATTTATGTCACTGATAAGCATAAGAGTTTAAAAAATTCGTTTTTATATTTGTTTGCAGATGATACCCTAATTTTTGCCTCAAATCAAAATTTTGAACAAATCGTTAAAGCTTTACATTGTGATTAGAAGATTTTATATAAGTGGTTGTATTAAGATAAATTTGATTTAAATAATACAAAAACGATATGATTGTTGGTTCTATAGGAAGGTGTCATAAATTTATTACTTTTAAAGTATTATGTTTCTAAGATTAATTTGGGGGTTATGGCAGCTGTTAATATTTTATGAACGTGATAAATAATTAAACGTGTACAATTATACGAATATTTGGTATAAATATATAGTCCAAAATCCTTATAGACTAAAATCGAATATCATTTATTATGATTTAGTAATTCTGCTGAATTAAAAACACAATTTATGAGCCATATTTTGTTTCGCATTATTTTATTTTACATATAAATAGAACGTAAAGCTTCAATGCACATAGATAATGTCCCCACATCCATTCGGTGATCAATTTTCCATTTTTGACGTTTATAATTGGTTGCAATTATAGGAATTATTGGCAACCAGTTTCCACCCGCTGCTAAAATCAAGTGCAAAGCATAACCCCACACTTTGAAATGTTCAACCGCCGTGAAATCAGTTGGGCTTCCGATTGTATTCATTATAGTCTTTTGTACGGCTTTACCCGAGTAAGAGTAATCGATTCAGTTCGGGTGCAATTTATTAAAATTTATATGCTAAAAGGTTGCTCGCTACTGTTATTGACCGGGGCTTCACAGCAGAAAGCAATATTGGTTCTGCTCATAAAATTGTGACGGGATAGATCAATGCACTCGATTTTGCATCTAAAGTGTAGCTAGTGGAGCTAAATTATGTATGAAGTGTAAAAGATCGCCTTCGCAAACCACGTCACGAGCGAGTTAGCAATGGCGTAGAAGTTGTCTTTTACAAATACAGGGTGTTTCATTAAGGGTGGCCACCGGCCATATCTCGGAAACTACTAGGCATAGAAACTTGGAAAAAAAATTATGATTAAAGCGGTCATGAGAAAATTCTGGAAATTATATTTAGGTTCCTCATTTCGCCGCAAGGGGGCACAATTGAAAATAATTTTTTTAAATGCTAAATTTGTCCGAAAATTTCCATAATAAGGTATAACTCATTAGAAAGCTTAGACAATTCTGCATCATTTTGGTTTACGGCTCATTGGCGTACCGACCTTGATAAGAGTGGGGGAAGCTATTGAATGTGCAATCATTAAAATCGCTGTAAATTCTAAACGACTTATCCGATTTTACTAAATTTAAGCTTGTTTGGAAGGGAAAGGTAATTATCTTTAATCGCCGTATCCAATAGTACACGAAAGTGTTTAATAAAATTGCTAGAGGGCGCAATTTGTAATAATAACAGTTTTTTCGATTTTATCCCGAAATTAAAATCATACGGTATAACTATGACATCATAATCGAAAAGTAGATGAAATTTGCAAGAAAAGATGTGAAGACTGCAGTTCGATATTTTTGTTCGTTTTAGAGTTATTGCCAAAACAATAATTTTTAATACAAATTGCGCCCTCTAGCAATTTTATTAGAAACTATCTTATATCATTGGTTACGACAATTGAAGGTACTTACCTTTCTCTTCCAAACAAGCCTAAATTTAGTAAAATCGGTTCGGTTAAGTCATTTAGAAGTTACAGCGATTTTAATGTTTACACTTTCACTTGATAAGAGTACTGAACACATTACAGCTAATGGTGTTAACAATAAATATATAATTAAAATTCATTGTAAGTGAGAATACTTACTCGTCAAATTATGTCCAGGATGTCTATATCGAAATAATTGAAAATTTCTAAACACATTTTCTCAAGAACAGGTTTCTAATTTTAATAAACAACATCTGACTGACATCTGACACATGGGCATAAAATAGCTTTACATTATGATTATAATTTTATATAGTTGTCATTTTTTTACAGGGTACATTGATGGGTGGTGAGTTTTTAAAAATGATCACATTTGTATGAAAATTCCTCAAAAATATTTCTCACGACGGCGACGGTGCCGAAGATACTTGGCGCGTACGTAATCTAAACGATAAAGATGATAATAATATCTGCCTGGCTAAAATTAATTAATCATAGCAACATTTGTAGATGTTTACCATCAGCATCAGTTGTTATGATTTTTGAAACACAAACACGTATGCATGTACTAAAATGTCATTCAATTTGTCACACTAACATTGCTCCGTTCAGTATGCAATAACAAATTAAATCGAAAACTATTCTATTGGTTTCCAATGCAAATGTTTTATTATGATTAGGATAAATAATAAATCACTGTTTCTATAGGTAAATCAATAATTTGAGCTAAAGTAAGATAAATATTTTGTAACAAAAATTATATTTAAGAACTACCATAGAAAAATAATTAGTCAACAAAAAATAATGGTTACTTGAGGACTGTTATGTATACGAGTACTTGCACTATAAAGAAAAGATAATACAGAAGAGACCTTTACGAAAACTGTAATCTTGCATCAGCTGACTTAAGTTCGGCAATTGATCTAGATAGAACTTTTACTTTCCAGATAAGTCCGACAATTTTGGAATCATCCATAATATAACCGTCTTTTGTTGTGAAATGTTGCCTTGTTTTTTTTTGGCCCATCCCTGCTTATTTATGGGTTTGTTTGGGTTTGTTCAACAACAAACACAACAAAATAAAATTATCATAATTTCATGTTTTAGTTAGTACTGTGCCATGAGGGTTTAGTTTTACGGTTATGTCTTAAGACTTCAACAGTTGATTTTGAGCCTAGCATTTATTACTCATTA
Source organism: Polydrusus pterygomalis (assembly GCA_963969555.1). Taxonomy (NCBI): domain Eukaryota; kingdom Metazoa; phylum Arthropoda; class Insecta; order Coleoptera; family Curculionidae; genus Polydrusus; species Polydrusus pterygomalis. Next base: position 40,084,114 of record OZ018379.1, read on the forward strand.
TAATGACATAGCGAGTCATTGGTATCACATCAAACGATAGGTACCAATTGAGTTAATTTGATTCCTTTTAAACGCAAGAAAATTAAAAAATTAAAACATTTTTATATTTAGCATTTTTAATTACTATCACAGACATGTAATATCGGGGGGACAAAATTGTCTACATTTTGTCGCGATCAGAAATTAAATATGACAAAATTCCGCTGATTGCTCTAGATCTATCGCCTGTTTTTAAAAACGAAGGTTATAATAAATGCATTTGTGATGTTGGTTTTAATAGTGTAATTAAGTATAAGTGGAAACTAAGGTCTTTAAAAGACTCGCGATTTTGAATTAGAGCACGTGTTTCAAAGACCAGTTATTCAGGATTTTTTTTCATTGGTACACTTTGAAATCATAAATACTGGAGTTAATACTATAAAATAAATATAGTTTAAAAAACTAAAAAACACGCTTTAATAATTAATCAAACTAAAAAGCGGAAAATAAATATAGTTTAAAATAAATCTTGAAATTCTTAATATAGGCTGAAAATAATAATGAACGATAAACATTAGTATTATTGTAAAAAAGCGTGGGGTGCTCGATATACGAAAAATATAGCACAAAGCGACCCACGCTTTTTTCGCAATAATACTAATGTTTACCGTTCATTATTATTTTTCGCCTATATTAGGAATTTCAAGAATTATTTTAAACTTTATTGATTTTCCGCTTTTTAGTTTGATTAATTAAAGCGTGTTTTTTAGTTTTTTTAAACTAGATTTATTTTTCATTTTTTAGTTTAAGTTATTGTTAAAAAAAAATTTTTTTTGAGTAGATTGAACTAGATTAGTCTAGTATTGTCAGCGGTTCTTGATAAGTCTACAAAATTTTAATTAAATCTGACTGTTTAAAGTGGGTCAAAATAGGGTTCAAAGAAGTCGGTTACAAAGAAACATACATACAAACCCAAACAAATATAAAAAAAAATAAGAACCAATAATGTAAAATGGTTGATTTTGTGATATGATGTATCATTGGCTCTTGTAGACGATGTAAATTATACGATTTACGCTTATATGACATCAAGGAAGAAGGAAACGTATTGCTTCTTACTATCCAATCCATGAATGCTCGACGTTTTACTATTGCCGACAACGATGGAATTAGTTATTTGCATTTGATGAAGCAGTATTTATCATTGCGTCCCTAAAATTTAAGTACAGACAGAGTCTCCTTACGGTATGATAATGGAAAGTGCACCAATTAAGTGGTTGGTATGAATTCATTTGGATCATGTCACTTGCAAATTACAGTTAAATTGGACGATTTTGAGAAATACACGGGACATAAGTTTCGACGTACTTCCGTTACCATTATGGCGAATAGTGACATGACAATTGATCAAATCCAGCGACAAGTAGGATGGAAACCGGTAGCTGGGGCGACTGGTTACGTTGAAGAGGGTATGGGCAATAAGAAAAATGTTTCCAATATTACTGGGAGTGCCATTAATGAAAATGCAACCACATTGACTTCCGAGAATATTAGCAGTATTAAGTTGAAAATCAATTAAAAAGTATTAATATTTCAAACAATACCAACTTTTCACATTTTTATTTAGAAAATTAAGATTGTTAAATATTTTAACTAGACTGTCTAGACTGGGTACATATTGCTAATCATCAGCCCAGGGTGCATCTAATATTAGTACTTAAAATTTGTATTAAAAAAAATGTTTCAAATTTCTATTTTTTTCTATTTACTATTGCTTTTTTTTGCCTCACTTTCCTGCGGAACGTGAAGGGCAAACGTATCGCCAAATTGTCATTATAACAACTGACCAAAACTAGAAAATCAAAAGACATGATGCAAAATTTCCGTTTTCTCGTATAGATAGGTAGTTTTTGGAGACTGCATCGTATAGTGCTCGACGTCCTATTTCCAATGCCGTCTCGCTACATTTGCTACGACTTTTTGTTACTGAAATATATTATTTAATATTATGACATTGATATTGACATTGAACCTATCAGCACCGGCTCTTTAAAATCGCACAGCAAAGGTGTGCAATGTGGGATATACTTTTCAAGTTTGTCCTATAAAAATATGTATTCAATCAATTATTTAAACATAAGGCAAGAAACTATTCTTACATGTATAACTGATAAATTGGTGAAAATGTTACTGTTCGAGTTCGTTCATTTAATTTCATACTTTTGACAAAACCATTGGTTAGCTACCTCTAATTGTAAAGCATTTCAATTCGCGATAAAAAATAAATTTAGTTTCTTCACAACCCAAGTTCGTATTTTTCGTACCGAGAATTGTCGCTGTAAGAGAAGTACCTATTCATATTATTGCCGTATTACATAGGGAACTTGACAAAAATTTTAATTGGGGAGAAAATTCTATAAATCATAAGTACATGTTGTCATAAAACATATGGCAGCAAAAAAAGCAACATATTTCGTCCCAAAAGACCACTAGAAAGATTTAAAAATGCCCCAAAATTCAAATTATTCCAAGCTGGTAAAAACGCGCTGCTAGTAGTCGTGACGTCAAGGGGTATCATTTGTCAGATTGTGACATCCACGAAATAGGTTATAGGTTTTCAATAAATTTGATTATTTGTCAGATTTGTCATCCACGCGTCAAGCGACACGACCTTAAAACAACAATACAATAACAATAACACACGGCAATCCAAATGCAAATTGGGTCGCTCGGCACCTGTCAGGAGTGTCAGGATGACGGATGACCAAAAGTCATACCCCCTGACGTCATCGGGCTTCGCGCGCTTTGGAGATCGTTTGAAATGCTTTCGACACGCGCGAAACTTTAAAGAATTTTTACCAAGTTATTTTTTATTTTTATTTTTTTTTTTTATTTTTTTTTAATGGTTATAATTTTCTATATTATGTTGTCACTTTCCATGTAATGAACTGTAAAAGTTAGTTTGGAATAAAGACATTTTGAAAGTTAAATAAGCAAAATAGGGTACCCATAAAAAAATATTTAACGCAACAGAGCATATACAAAATGTACAAAAGCAATTTAAAATTTCAATTAAAAATAAATAAATAGAAATAAATATTTATTTTAAAAATGGATTATCTAGCCAAGAACATACAACATATTATCTTGTTACTTTTACCACTACTTAACGGACCTGTATTCAATTATAATAAAATTTTAATTGCCCATAAAAATAACAGTTAGAAGCTCTTAAGCGCTATTAACAATTACGACAGATAGAATATAATAAAGTCAAGTGGTTTGAATTCTTGAATACAAAAGTATAGTACCTACAATCCCAGGTGATTTACGGTAATTAGCCTATTAGCAGATCTCAAAATCTAGTAGACTTATATCCTATTAAAACTTTTGCACTGGACGTTGGTAATTAAATTTGAACTTTCCGAATTTATATTTAAGGGCTTCTAAGTTACTTCCAGTTATAATGGCAGCTAGAATTTTTAAATATATTATTACATTTTTAATTGTGTTCTAGATTACAAACAATGTTTTATTGTATAACTTATAAGTATGACAAGTCTATTCGTTCGTATTTTATAAAATAATTCAATTAAAATTAAAGTTTACAATTTTTTTAAAATTTTTTAAAAAGCAATGTCCTGAACAAAGATTTTGAACTATTATTACTTCTATTCCTAAAAAAGGATGTCTATCTACATGACATTAAAAATCTTTAAATCTTCCCTCCTCTCACTTACGTTGCTGATTCACTAATATGTGACTTTTCAGTTATTCTTCATTTTATAATAAAAACTTTTTACAACTTCTACTACTCCAATTTTAAATATTCTTTTTTCCTCACACTTACGTTACTGGTTCACCATTATGTGATTTTTCAGTTACTCCTCATTTGATTATAAAAAAATTTTACAGCATCTACCATTCCAATTTTAAATATTCTTCTCTCCTCACACTTATGGTGCTGTCTCACTAATATGACACATAGCTTACTGCTATGATAACTTTATAACTTAGTTTCTGCCAATACTTCACGAGTGGCCTCTCTTTAGGTCTATCATTACGTTGGACGTTTTTTCAAATACTTTACTTGTTCTATCCATCATCTTGTAGCTCCGTTTGGACTGTTCGCACCTATTGTATTTCTTATATTCCTTATTCTATTCTCCTGATGATGAATGTATATACATTCGCAACATGTAGAGAATTTACTCTTTAAAACTTAAAACTTATTTTAATATACCAGTGGAGGAAGACTTAAGTGTCTTATTTTTTTCCCTTTTAAACATACACTCCACTTACCAGTATGGACTATTTCTTCAAGTATCTGAATTAGTTTTTAAACATAAAAAAATAATATTAAATTTACAATAGCAAATGACGATAAATAAAATGTTTGTTATTAGTAATTACTGACCGTTCAAACTAAATAATAAACACCAAGAAAATCCAGTCTCTGAAACCTGACGCGTGAGCTTACTACGGCCCACTACTGAACTGGAAACTTTTAGGAAGAAACCAGTATCAGCTGTTAATGTTACATGTAGATGTAAACTGTCGAAATGCTTTGTTTTTAGAAAAAAAATACTTTACCGGCTAACTAGCTGATATTACCCACGCGTTAAATGGGATTTGACTTCCCTCAACTACTACTACTATTACTACTAAACATATTCAATATCCATTCAATGATACACACCATTCTGTATTTCATAAGATGTACAATTTCAAGTTAATATGAAAAAACATAATATGGGTGTTCTTCTGATAACTTGTGAATGTTCGTATGTATCGTATTTACTAATCTGAAGTAATTATATCCAGTGGCGGTTTCTCCTTAGGAGCACAGGAGCACGCGCACCCCCATACTCCTTAAAGAATTACCCCATAAAGAAACAATAATGTTCAGTTAAATTTATCTTCCTATATATGATACCGTAATTAAGTTAGAACCCTCCTATTTTAACGTACCGTTAAACAATCGAACGAAAGGTGGTGTAATAGCTCTCGCCAAGCCGGTTGTCAAGAGCGACGATGTGGAGCGTAGGAATTCTAAAGTCGCAAGTGCGTTAAAGTAGGCGGGGTTTCTGCTGTCTCTCTATGCATTTTGTACTAGCAGGTGTGGTGGGGAAAGCGCGATTCTAATAGGAAAACTCGCACAATTTAAATGTGCGCCGTTGAGTTCATTGCCTGTTAATTGCTGTATGAATGTATTATTTGGAGTTTTCCTTTATATTTTTGTTATTATTTTGGGGTAGTAAAGACTTATTGTAATAAAAATAAACAGTTTTAATGTCAAAACGACTATGAATGTGGAATATTTGTGAAACAATTTTAGCTCATTAAGTATTGAGCAAAAAATTGAAATTAAAATTAATGGAAGACCTAAACCCAAAATTAACTTGACACAGACCACAAAGTGTAGATCTAGGGACTTTATTGTTATTGATAAAAAGAAATTAAACCCACAGTCGTCTCCACAAATACTTATATTAAAACAGTTAGATTAACTTGGTGTACATGTTTCGGTACTAGGGAGTACCATCATCAGCACCGAAGGGCCCAAGTGCCACTATTACAAGCAATGTAAACGAAATGTAAAAGATTTAAAAAATAAAAACTAAAAACTTGAATAAGACGAGGACATTTTGATTGTTGGACGAAAACAGATTAAAAAGTTTAAAGTAAAATAAAATTCTAAAGGAATTAATTTTCTTCCTCTGCCCTACATCGTAAACAAATAACAAGCTGATTTCACAATCATCGTAAACAAATAACAAGCTGATTTCACAATCAGCTTGTTATTTGTTTACGATGTAGGGCAGAGGAAGAAAATTAATTCCTTTAGAATTTTATTTTACTTTAAACTTTTTAATCTGTTTTCGTCCAACAATCAAAATGTCCTCGTCTTATTCAAGTTTTTAGTTTTTATTTTTTAAATCTTTTACATTTCGTTTACATTGCTTGTAATAGTGGCACTTGGGCCCTTCGGTGCTGATGATGGTACTCCCTAGTACCGAAACATGTACACCAAGTTAATCTAACTGTTTTAATATAAGTATTTGCGGAGACGACTGTGGGTTTAATTTCTTTATATCTATACAGCTCCACTTTGAGATAATGGACTACTTCCGCAAAATTGTTATTGATAAGTTTGCTGCAAATAAAAACAGAAGATTTGACTTTACTTTTAAACAATGTACCCACTAATGAAAATAAATGTCTTTTTTATTTTTTTTTATCTTATTTCATTTTCAATAAAATAAGTAGGTAATCAAAAGTTTTTAAAATATTTACTAAAAGTTATTGACCAAATTTGGGCGTAGTTTTAAACATTTTTAGCCTGCGGCGCATTTCGCCTGTAGCGGGCTTTTAGTGCACCCTCAAGCTAACAAGTCACGAACCGCCACTGATTATATCACAGCTGAGAGCTAATAATGATTTTACATGCCGTTATAAATACTTAATGCATCTTATAGAGGCTAATTCAATTAATATCAGTCGTTTTACTGTTTTCTGATTATATTATCATAACATAATTTTATCTTAAGATTTAAAAAAAAAACAGGCTTGGTGAATACCAGTAAATCTTCTAACAGCAGAGCAAAGCAACACAATGCACAAGCATAATATTGCACATGCCTATAAGCTAAATATAACATATATACTCATACCTAATATTACTTATGAAAATATAATTTTATGCCTCAACAATGTAGGGTGCGATGCGACTCGCCCCCAACGTCAATAATATAAATTGCTTTTATTTGCAGACCATGCAAATTTGAGCCGCTGCTGTTTCAAGCTCCCAAGTTCGGTTATTAATATGCATTAGATTGGTTTAAGCCGATATCGTCATCGTTTGGATTATAATTTGACCAATTTATTGAATTTTCAATATTAACAATGATTTCGGTTGCTGACTTGAACCCTGTATCCGTCAGTTTATATGAAAATCATGCAGAACATTACTTCTAGGTATTATGATAAAATAATTAAATTGCTATGTCCACGTTTGAGTGCTAGCGGCACTAGGTAGGTAAAGAATTACACATCTCTGAATATCGAAAATATTTTTGGGTTGGTTGGTCATACAATGCAGCCTTCTGGCTTATTGTGCGTCCCAGTCTTGTTAGAAAAGGTTTGTTTCTTCTACGAGGTCCATGTTTGTCATGCGGGAGGTTGTCGCCGCGCTGAATATTTCCGATGATTCTGGATCTTTTGCGGGTTAGTGTTTTGCCATTGTATATGATATGAAAGGCGGTTTCGTTCTCTTCGCCGCAAAGTCTACATTCAATAGGTCTATTGTAGATTCCCATTTATTAAAGGTGTTAAGGTCTTAAGTGACAATGGCCTGTTAACAAGCCGGTCATTTGTTTTAACTGGGTACGTGTCAAGAGTAGCATTCCAGGTTGATAGCGTCTTTGAGGGTTTACCGATAACGACCCGTGCGTGTGTTGGACCAGGTGTACCGTTCGATCGAGGTAGATGATGTTTTTGTGCCCATCTGTCTTAGCTTGTTTTGGTTGCCTATGTTGATATTCCAAGAGCGAGTTCGGGACCTTTGAAATTTTGGGCAAATCCGGTCCGTGTCAGTTTATCTGCTTTTTCATTGCCTATTATACCTGAGTGACCAGGAACCCACAGGAGTTAAACCTTGTTGTTTCTGGATGCCAAGTCTTTCAGGTCGTAAGGCACTCCATTATGATCTTTGATGTAAATCGGAAGGAGTTTAGAGCCTTAAGGGCAGCTTGGCTATCTGACAGGATATGTATACGCATAAACTTCTGCTTGGTATACTGTGGCGTAGTTCCCCAGGGGGATACTGATTTCATTTCTGGACATTTCCCCAAATATTTTTGGATTACTTGAAGTTTATATAAAGCCTTGAAAATTATTTAATCGTCTTGGTAAAATTTTTTTCTTATATTGTATTTACGTTTGTTTAAAATAAAACTAATAATTTCATAGCTGATGTATCAGTTAGGTAATCTCTGTAAAAGTATTATCTTGTTTTTCAAGAAAACTCAACAATTTTATGACATGGATTTAAAAGAATTATTAAAATATGAATATTATAATTTTGTAGGAAAAGTATATATAACATAAGCAATTATATAATTCAGTTTGGACGATTCCGATTCCAGTAAATGATTAAGAATTATACCTTTACATTAAATAATAGTAATAACTTAATAACATCTTTTCTTAAATCGCAAAACGCAGAAACTCATGTTAGGTATCTTTTCAATCTCTTTCCTACCTATATCCACTTAGCACGTGACTCTAGTTTATCATCTAGTTTTTAGATGACGCCGGAAATTCTAAATTTTAGAAATACTTAGCTGTTTATTTATGTATTGGTCATGCAACATGCAAATCTGGTTTCTGTATTTTATAAATATTATTTAATTAACAAGTTTTTTACTGAGAAAATAGTATAGCACTATGCAGTTTAATGGCGATTAAATTCCTCTCGCTTTTAAAATCAAAATGATGTATGTAACTAATATTTAATTTATTGAAATATAGTGTCACAAACACTATTAATAAAGCTTAATAATAATTTAAAATACCATTAATGTATCACTCAACGTTTTTGATTAAAATTTAAACTAGCGGCGAATTCAGCAGTTCGTTTTTTATCAATATTTCGTTACATCTCCATTTTATTCAATAATCGGCCAAATACTCATCTATGGAGTACAATTACCTACAATTTTCTATTAAAAAGGGCTGGGTTTATTAATACAAAAAAGCAACAATGAAATATGCACAAATATGACAAAACTTCGTTTTTTTCTTTTATTAATTTATCAATTAATTTTTTATTAAACTGTAGGTAATTGGGGCGGGAATTTAACTGCGTTTTAGGAAAACCGAAAAATAAACGAAATATTGATAAGAGAAATTAAATGGCGGATGCGTCACTAATCTTTGCTCTTAATGAAAGTTTTGATAATTTAAGAGCATCTCTCAAATAATGATATATCATAAAATATATTTTATATCATTATATCACATGAGATCACTCTACAAATTTAAGAGTAAAGCAGAAAAAGGACAATAAAGTTTGAAAGTTATGAAACTTTAAAAAAGTTTTGGACATGAAGATGAATGCCGTTTTTTCAAAAGAAGAAGAAATTAATGACTGACTAACATATAATAATAAAAATAATAAAAGTTTATTCAAATATGTTTTTTGACATTTAAGTACATAATGCTATTATATAATTTTTTTATATAAACTATTAATTCCGAACTCAGAAGGAAAATATATGTTTTGAGTTAAATAATATAATATTTATTGTCAAGAATATATTTCAAAATTTAGGCACAACTAGATATATACATATATAATATAAAACGAATATGACAATATTTTCTTAGTAAATTTTATATCACTACAGTATGCAAAGATACAATACGTCATGTAAATATCTATTTATTTATTATAGCTTGGTATATTTATTATTTATTAATGACGTTCTTAAATATTGGATTGGATAATATCCAATTTTTAATTTTATTTCTATAATTATATAATGATTTAATTATTATAATTGACTGAGGTAGCATATAAAAAATATATGGATCGATATTTAAAAAATGTTTGTGAGCTATTGTTTTGTTTACTCTATTTTTATATGTAATGGTCTTTTTATGACGAGTTTCATGTGTGATTTATATAATTTATTTTATTTTTATGTTTAAAAATATACATTAACATGTAAGAAAATATTTTGTTCAATATTCATTTTTTTTTGCTATCTTTAAATAGTAAATCAGAAGAATTTGGTGGTCTCTTTCGTAAATAATTTTCAAAATTTATTTTTGAATAGTTTCAATATTTATAAGATTTTTATTTATGCCTTCCCATCCTAGTATTCCATAATTTAAATGGGTTTGTACTAAGGAATAATAAAATATTTCTAATTCTTTTATATTTAAAAATTGTTTAAGGTGTTTAAATTTTGGTATAAGAATTCTTAGTTTTTTTACAATGTAGTCACTATGTAAATCCCATTTTAAATGTTTATCAAAAATTATTCCTAGATATTTAATATTTTAACCTTCTTTTATATTAATATTATTATTTCATATTATTGGACCAATGGAAGTTTATTTTATTTATTTTTGTTTGAAGTAAATGGAATGTATGTTGTTTTGTTATAATTTATAGTTAATAAGTTTTTATCCCATTTAGACCTTCATAAAATTAAATAATTAATAACATTTTTTAATCTAAACCTAATTCTGTTTCACTGTCAGAGTCGTCATTTGGGTTAATAACAATGGGTTGTATATTAGTTTGTATATAAATATACGAGGCTTGGACTTTTAAAATATGCTTTACTGAATTTTTTCAGCTTTCGGCCGGTATATTGTTTATAACAGTTTTAATTAACATATACTTTATGGGGTAAATACAACAATCCCATTGTGGAAACAACTCTATAAAGGGTGGCATGGCTAATATTTATGTTTGTTTCAACCTATTGAAGCTTTCTTTTAAGTTTGTCCAAAGTAGGGATAACCTGTTCTTTATTGAGGGAACATATCTTTCTTCTAACGATTTCTTGTTGACATTCTTTTAAACGATGATGTTGAAAATCATTGCTTTTTTCCTGTTTATTATATCTATGGCATACGATATATTTTATAGACGACATATTGGCGTTTTTCTATTTAAACAGGTTTCCTTTGAAACATCTAGCTTGATAAATCCTCTATTTATTAATAATTTATAAACATTTTTGACAATTTGGTTTGCGTCCAATGATAAGTGATTTCGTTTTCTTTTACTAGAGGCAAAGCGATAATTTTCCCACTAGTTTAATGTTAATATTTCTATGCACCACAGAATTAACACTTCGACAAATTTATCAAACGCACAATACACAGGTTATCTGAAGACTGATTATATATCCTATTTGCACCAGGCCCGGCTGTGGGGTCAATTAACAAGAGTGCCTAACCTATATAACAATTGAAAACGCCATAAACTTATCGAATACGGGGTGGACGTACCTGCTCTTTATAACATGGACAACATTTCTATGCAAAATAATGGTAAACAAGTAAATTTGTAAGTATGCTACCCTGTAGGCCTTTCAGTTATATAACAATGAGGTTTTATTAAAATAATGACAGATAGCTAAAGACAAGGAGATGTACTATAATACCTATATAAATGGTAAATATTTTTAAATGGCATAAAATATATTAATTTCTAGACAACTATTATTTTCAAATTGTGTAAAATTTATCAAACCTAAAATCTAATTGCACCAAGCCAATAAACAAAAGTATTACTTCTGTTTCAATGTTGATACCGTGCGAGAAAAAATTATTTGCATCAAAGAGGGCATTGCATCTAAGGACGTAATGCTTAGCCGTAAAGCTTAATACCTGTTGGGTGTCAGTAACTACCTGAATTAACAATCAATCAGTTATTCCGTCATCTTTGACAGTCTTGAACAATTCACACAATGGGCTTTACGGAACAGCACAAAACATTCATGGTTGAAGGGTATTTTTGAAACGGGGTTAGAGTAAATGATGAGTGGCAATACAATCCCGGTTTATGCATGGACGATTTTCACGAACATTTTCCTAACGTTGCTTTTATTGTTGGGGATTTTTATCATTGCCTGAAAAGAACCGTGGCTGTGTTTAGGGAAACAGGTTCTATAGAACACAAAAAAGGAGCAGGAAGACCATCTGTAAGAACAGAAGAACTTGTTGCAAACGTTCGTGAAATAATGCAAAATACGCCAACAAATTGTGGGAAGATCTTATGGAACAAAGGAACATGCAGGACTATTCTTAAGAAGCAGCTAAATTTATTTTCTTATAAAGTGCAAGTATTCCAAGAAATTCAAGCCGCGTATTTTGAAAGACGCAGGAACTACTCTCAAAGGTTTACCCATAATTTATTGGAAATAAATGATTTATTAGACCTGACATTTTTTTCGGATGAAGCCTGGTTCCACCTCTCCGGTTATGTGAATTCTCAGAACACTCGCATGTGGAGTAGTGAAAATCCCCATTTTTGTGTAGACTTCACATTGCACCCTCAAAAAATTGGTGTCTGGTTAGCTGTTTCCCGAAGAAGAATTGTTGGTCCTATTTTTTCCCATGACACTTGACGACGAACTACGTTTTGGATATTTTCAAGAGGACGGTGCAACCGCCCATACAGCCGCCGAAACTATTAACTACTTACGCTATTTTCTTGACGACAGATTGATCAGTTCTCGATCAGACATTGAATTCCCACCTAGATCACCTTGTTTAACGGTTATGGATTACTTCGTTTTTCCTTATTTAAAGAACACTATTATTAAAAAACCAGTTGCAAATTTAGAACAATTACAAGAAAGGATTATCCAAGAATGTGGTAACATTTCTCCAGAGATGCTGGTCAACATATTCGAAAATATGAAGAGGCGTGTGAATTTATGCTTGGAGCATGGCGGTATTGGCGGTGGCCAATTTCAGCAATTTATGTAATTATTTTTCTTTTTCTTTCTTTTTATTCTTACTTTGTTACTTTTGTAGACAACAAAAATAAATTTTTATTTGTCTACTTATTTCATTAGTTTGGCATATCATGTCATAATATGAATTTGACAAAATTTTAACGTAGATTTGGTTAGATATATCGTCCCCATATCATTGTGATCTAAACTAAGCCTCACGTTTTTTAGTCCCAGCCCTGTTTGATGGAAATAATTTTTGCTCGCACGGTATATCAACTATATCCAACAAATAGATATTTCCAAACACATTTTCAGATACTATTATCGAAGGCCAAAAGGGCCTTCAGAGAAAATCCGTTCTAACAAGATTGACCACCAACCCGAAAGTATTTGCATAAATCTGGGAAATTCTTTGTGAAACTAAGAGCGGTCATTAACTTCCATTGTCGAGAACGACCCTCTATTCCAGATTCTCGCTACAGAGAATAGTCAATTACTATCCTTTTAAGCTCGAGGGCGAGCAGACGCTAATTTTATTTTGCTAACTTAACTTTATGGCGAACTCCGTGTAGCACAATAATTAATTATCTGCAGAGTAAAACTAAAGTTTGCTCGCTTGTGAAAATAAAAGGTTGTTTCCCGCACTGAAGTGCATGTGAAAAACTTTTAATGGCATTTTAATAGGAAATATATGAAATTACCAGAACATAAAACTTTGGTTATAACAAATGATATTACAACAAAGTTTACTTTTCTATTACTTTTTTGGTATAATTATTTCATTAAAGATTAAATTATCATAACTGATTTATATTAAAATATGGTTCGTAAGTCTTAATAACAAATTATAAACGAGTAGTTTTAAAGTTGAGAGTAAATTACTGCACTTAAAATAAACCGAATTTCTCAGAAACCTCACAACATGCTATTTACTTCAATTTAAAAATATTGAAAGACCTATCCTTAAGCAAATTTTCCGGTTACTATTTCGTTTTCAAAATATACTATACTTTGTGCTAGTATAAATAGACCAACTTTGAGAACTATTTTCTCCCAAAAAAATGCATAAATTAAAAATATGTTGCAAGACAAACAACGTTTGATACTTTTGCTTTTTAGTGATACTAAATTAATTACTGTTTAATTGAATGTTACTGGTGATATTTAGTGACAGCCGAACACCTGCAACTATTTTTGAAATATGTATCTTGGCGATCGTTATTAGTATCGAAGTCAAATTCTTGAAATAAAGTCGATAGGTTCAGAGGGTTTCCAGTAAATGTTATAAATGTATGTCGCGACTAGAAGCGATGGTAGACTCTTCATAAGCTTCTTCAGTAGTAATAGGATTCGTTCTACGTCAATTCCACATGTCCCTAGTGCGCATGCCTAGCAGGTTTTTTGCTGTTTTGGAGATGTTTTGGAATTGCAAAAAAATCAAAAAACAGCTCAAAAACAGAAAAAACAGCAAAAAACAGCTCAAAAATAGAAAACAGCCTAAGAATAAAAAAATAGCTTAAGAATAGCAAAAAAGCTTAAAAACAGCAAGAACTAGCTCAAAAACAACAAAAAACAGCTCAATAACAGCAACAAACAGATCAAAAACAGCCCAAAACAATAAAAAAAACAGCTCAAAAGCAATGACACACGCCTGCACACTGCTAGAACATCGCAGTAGGGACTAATAGAATTGGCGCAGAACAAATCATCTATTCCTACTAACTTCTATTAATACCTAACTAAAAAAGTGTAGTATCTGTAAATAGCATTTTAACATATACTATATCAGATGCTATACTAGCTTAAGGGGGTGATTTCTTATTATATTCTAAAATAAATTGTGGTTGTGAACATATTGTGTCCGGAGTTGCCCCGTTTAAAAAAAAATCGGTTTATTATTATTTTTTAAAATACCCTTTATTGAAATTTGGTACCGTTATTATGAGAAGGGGCCTAATTAGCTCTAATTAGATTAAATTTGTTAAGTGCAGTGGCGTCCAAGGAAGCACCATACCGAATATTATTAACAAAAAAAAAGTACGCCACTGACTTTTATTCTAATTTTGATATATATAAAATATAAAGAATCTCATAAGGAATCACCCCTTTAAGTTTTGTATCATACTTCTAAAACAGCCTGTATACCTTCATTAGGTATACAGAGATATAGAGTATGTCTCCGTAAGTTGGAACCATATGGAAAACTTTTTTATTATTAATTTTACGAAAAAAAGTTATTCTTCATAAAAAGTTATGCATGGTCTAGAACCTAGATGCAACAATCAGATATTAAATTTTGTTATGCGTATACGAGGTTTGTCAAAAAATATAAATTTTGCCCAAGAGCAAGGTACCTTTATTTTTGACAATATCGAAAATTGTTATTAAAAAAAGTTGATCAGAACTAAAAAACCGCGTTCTTTGTCACCTATTTACGATAAAAAAAAAATATTTTTTCTTTTTTGAAACGTACCTATGTGCAGTGGCGGCTCGTGCCATTTAAGTGAAGTAGGGCCAGGTAAATCCTTAGCACCGCAGGCAAAAAATTTTTGGTGCCACGCCCTTTTTTGTT
This sequence comes from Polydrusus pterygomalis, assembly GCA_963969555.1. Classification (NCBI taxonomy): domain Eukaryota; kingdom Metazoa; phylum Arthropoda; class Insecta; order Coleoptera; family Curculionidae; genus Polydrusus; species Polydrusus pterygomalis. Next base: position 40,099,150 of record OZ018379.1, read on the forward strand.
AATAGTTCTTGCTTCTGAAGTAGGAGAAATAAGCAAAAAGGCATCTAATTTAATTTATGAATTTACAATTATATCTTGAATAGGTATACCTAAACACGATAACAAGTTGAAACACACAAGCAATGTCAGTGGTTTCATCTGCGATAACAGCGATAAACGGAGAGTCCTTTATTTCTTTTATGACTTCATCATGATACACATCTAACATACAGCCCAGAAATTCATTTTGTATGGTTTTTGATGTTCCTTTAAATACTTTTGATTTTTCAATATGATCTTTAAGAGTTTTGTCTAATTCTGAGCTGAAATTTATTAATTCACGAAATATGCCCCTATTTTCCGACGTCTCTTTTTCGTCATGACCTCTCAAAGCCAACTCAAATGCACCACAAAACCGAACGCAGTTTATAATTTGGTTTAATATGTATCTGTTTTTATCAATTTGTTCGTTTTTCTTCATTATTTCATTTTGATATTCAGAATTTAATTGAGTTTTAATGTTAATTTTACCAAGCATACTGAAATTAAATATATTGTTTAAATGTACCTTCGATTTTTCATGTGTCTTCATTTTGTCCCAGATATGGACCAAATCATCTGTACCCCCCACCAAATAAAACACACATAAAACAAAATAGTCTATTAGATTCATCACAACCGCACACCCAAGTATTTTTCCATAAATATTTCTATTAAATTAACGCAAACGCACTTTCTGTCCGCCCTGAGTTTTTTCTATATTTAAATCTGGTAACGGTCGTCCTAATTCCTTAATTTCCAATTTCTGTTCTAAGGAAATGGTAGAAAATGGAGTTTCCTTTAAAAATCTAATAGTATTCATTACTTATGTATTTCTAAAATAAAAAGTTCGTTAACCCTACATTAAATCAGCCGGCCGAACGAAAACAAATCGAGAACATCAGCTGTTTGAAACGTCTAACATCAAACGGTCAAACGAAGAGAGCCGGGCTACGTCGCCGAGATTATTGCCTGCTTGCATTCAAGGCCATTTTCCAATGTTTTTTTATTGAGGTGATGGCGTTTCGTCACCTCCCGTGTGCCTCGTCGCGCTTGGCGCGGAAGCTACGTTACCGTTTTACGCATAATCGCTTCCTTTTAGATGGAAATTTGCACCCGACTGTGTTCCATTTTTAAATTATTTTGCTAATTGCTTTAAAAACGAGAATATTAATTTTAATAGGTTTTGGTAATTTGTAAAGGGCAGGACGCTAGACAGGAGGGCAGGTAGTGCCATGGCACTGTGGCTCTACCCCACGAGCCGCCACTGCCTATGTGTACAATAACAATGCAAATTTAACTGTAGTACACTCTGTAGTTACATGTAATCTAGGATGTATATTTTCTTATTTGCAATATAAATGCATATAATATGTATTTATTACGGACTTGTTTAAATTACAACATTGTTAGATAAAATTAAGGAACGAAAAGGTTATCATGTTTTTAATAATTACAAGAGATAAATGGTCATTCATAATTAATTAATAATTGCAGAAAAAATAATTAAAAAAATAACAAAATCTATTTTTTCATAGTAAATGGGTGTAATTACATATTTGAACGTGATTTTTAGTTTTGATCAACTTTTCAATAACAATTTTCTTGGGCATTCATATTTTTTGAAAAACCTCGCATACGCTTAAAAAAAATTAATATCTGTTGCATTTTAGGGTGTAGACCATGCAGAACTTTTATTAAGAATAACTTTTTTTGTAAAATTAATAATAAAAAAGTTTTCCATATGGTTCCAACATACGGAGACATATTGTATATGGGACATAGACATCTGACAATCTCCGCTATTGATGCTAATAAAATAACAATTCAGGCTTATTAATACTAATAATTATATGGAGTTGATAAAAACGTATTTTTAGAAATGGATATATTTTTATAAAAAATGACTATTCCTGGTAAAATCAAAGAACATAAAGTAAATTCAAAACAAAAATAATTATTCGCGATAGTAACATATGCACATGCACAAATGTGTAGGATTTTGATTAATTATTAGTCAGCTTTCCGTTTATAGTAAAAAAAAACCATTAATAATTGATAATTTTAACAGAAATGCCCAAGCCAAAATGAGTGCCAAACCTTAGCATGCTATTAGCATTATTAACCAAGACTCTATTTTACCTTCAACAAAAATTGTTACCGTTCTAAAGTAATTATATATAATTGTAGTCAAGTTGTTTTCAAATACATAATCAGGCCTTATTAAAGTTAATAGACATGTTTAGTATGGCAAAATTGCGTGAGTAAAATAATTATAGCCTTTACTCAAAATTATTTGAATTCATTCTTAGTTTACTTTTTGGGAAAATATGTCTTATATAGAAATAATAATATAAAAGTTAATTAACGGAGTCTAATTTATAGCTATGATGAATGTTTTATTTTCATTTAACATGTTAAGTTTAAGTCTTTAAATTACGTAGTTTTTTTGCGGCAACATACCAAAATAATTCATCAGTGAATAAGCCGATAAGCAACTTTCTAACAATTTTTAGGAGAGACGAAGCTATATTAAATAACTTAAAGCAATAGTCTATAATTTAAGTGAAGGTTAGTGTACATTATTTATTTGTACAACTAAAATAGGCGATATCTAAGTTAGGATATTGTCATATGCAGTATAACAATTTTAAGTGTATTTTGAGCGACCTACCTGGATATTCACAATAATTCTAGTTTAAGATACATTTTAGGATAAGTCAAAATATCTTAATGGTGTGTTTTTAAATAAATATTTAGGTAAACTTGTTCAATTGCAATTATTGTTTTTCAATAGTCCAGACATATTATGCACTTAACATTCATTGGTATGATTATTGAATAAACGAAAAATAATTTAAAATACGAGATATCTTAAAATAACTTATAGTAATATATCCGAGTATGATTGTAACTAGTGATGGGTAAATTCCCGAGAACGGAATATTCGAGGGTTTCCCGGGAAATTTCCCAAGAATATCCAATATATTTTATTATTTCAAATTATTTTAATTTCCATTTATTAATTAATTAAATTAAATTAATTTCTATTTAAAAAAGAAAAAACAAAAATATAATCTTGCACACGTTTAAAAGAAATGAAAGAAATGGTTGTCATATTTAAACAGTGTTTTTAAACTTATTATGAATTGTGTTATTTTCAACAAAATTTCTATTTTTACCGGGAAATTGTTTAAGGGAAATTTTCCCGCTAACCATCACTAATTGTAACACTAGGGTCGTAAATAACAAGGTAAGTCTACTAATCTGCTTATTACTAAAACCTCATATTAGCCCAAAGTAGAATAACTTAAATTATCACATAAATGTAATATTTGAAAAATCATATAGTCACAGAGTAGGTGATACAAGAGATATTAGACTTATTTATTTGCTTAATCATAAACAAACTAATGATTGCAATCACACCAATGCAATAAGGACGGTTTTTGTAAGGACATGCACAAATTTAAGAAAATGAAATTGCAATTTAAAAATGAAGAATTCGTCCTAGTTTGAGACCTGATAAGTTTCAAAAAGACAGAAGAAATACATAAATTCTCGGTCTGAAATAACTGTAATAACAAATAAAATAAAACATTACACGGGTTTTACCCTTTCGGGCATCATCAGACCTAAAATAACACCCAACCGAGGCATGTAATGAAACAAAACAATTAAAATTAATATTTAGAACCTCAAGGTACATAGATAAGTGTTCTACGAGTCACGTCCAGAAAGTAAGTGTACTGGTACTCTCACAGCTGTAGGGAATACTTTTTCGACATGCTGGCAACACTGCCGCGTAGGCTGACCCCTCCCCTTCAAAACGAGACCCATCCAAGGTTAGTGTGTTGAAAACTCTTGAATCGGTAGCATCTCTCGCGAAAAATGTCGATCGTATCTCCCGCCAAGTGCGAAATTCGGCATAATTTTGATTGAATATCTGCCTCACGGGAAGACCATCAACGCGGCAAGATACTGTGAGACGCTAAAAAAATTGAAAAGGGCGATTCAGAATAAAAGGAGGGGCATTCTGACGAAGGGAGTCTGCCTGCTGCACGATAATGTCAGACCTCACACGGCCAACGCCACGAAGCAACTCGTGGACTCATTTGGATGGGACGTTTTGAACCACCCCCCGTATTCCCCTGACCTGGTCCCTTCAGATTTCCATCTCTTCACTTCCCTTAAGGTGCACATGGGTGGGAACAAGTTTTCAACGGACGAGGAGGTGAAGGGGGAGGTGGAGAAGTGGGCGAAAGAGCTGGCGGGAGACTTCTTCGAGGCAGGCATAAAAAAATTGATCCCGCGACTCACCACTTGCATCGAGAGGGATGGTGACTATGTCGAAAAATAACTTACATAATATGTACAAGTGTAACCAAGTATAATTTTGTTTTAATAAATTTTTTTTAAACCCTACATAAATTGAGTACACTTACTTTCTGGACGTGCCTCGTATGTAGTAGTTATTTAGTAGTAAAATCCTAAATTAATGACAAAAACTTTGTTTAATCTTGTTCCTGTGGTATTATAAAAGACAAATCTGTAAACATCCGTGAGACAATTAGTTATCCATCTGTAAAGTAGGAGTGCTAGGGGTACTATGGTGACGAATCAACACACTTTTAGCTGGAATTTTTAAAAGTGGAGGAAGGTGGCGTAACTTGTTCAAAAAATTTGATGAAAAATGAAATTTATATTAATTTCTTTTCGCCATTTCTAAAACTATAAATCACATATTCTATTGTGTATTTTCTTTATTTGATCATTTTTTGGCAATATTCCACAAAATACGAATTCGCCATATATTATTACCCACCATATTATGGACTATGGAATATGGAGCTTATATTAAATAATCTTTCATGTCTTAAAATACATGCGATCAGTCATCACTGCTTCCCTAAATAAATTTAAATTGCCCACATTATTTTCAAAGCAGGTCGCTAAATTGAAAGATAGTGCTCCAATTAAATTAAAGTCCGTTGATGCAATATTCCTCACTTGAAATTATCATCAGAGTAGAGGCCTAATTGAATAAGTTAGCAGACTGCGGTACGTAATAACGATAATACAGGTTTATTTGGGGTGACTGGCCTATTAGAATATCTTGGGAATAAATAAGGTCGGTTCCGAATAATTTTATTGACGCAAAAAATAATATTATCCTTACTGTTTTCTGATTTAATTTTATTAATATCGAAAATTATAAGTTGTATAGTAGGATGTAGGTAATCGAAACAGGAATCGCTTACTTTAAGAGTCATAAAATAAACCCATTTTTATTTAGTGTAATAATATTGACAGAGCTATCCCTAAACTTTGTTTCTTATGTAGCCGATTTTCCGATTGCTTTTTCATTTTAAAAATATGCTATACCTTGTGTAAATAGAAATAGGCCAATTTTAAAATTTATTTTATCCAAAAGCAAGGCGTAAATTACAAATATGTTATAAGAAAAACAATGTTTAAATATTTTCCTATCCAGTGATAACAAATGTATACCCGCTTAATCAATATTTACTGGTAATACAGTGTATCCCCGGATGGAGTTGACAATATTACAGAGAATTAAATTAAATAAATAGGTCAGCACTCTCAGGTTTTTATTTTATACAGAGAATACCCCAAAATATGGTTTGTTACTAATGGACCGATAAGGTGGCCAGCGAGGGTTCCGGACATTACACCACCAGATTATTTTCTTTGGGGCCACCTAAAGGACGTTGTCTATGAAGAACCTATCAAAGATATTATGGCTGATCTAATTAACAAAATTAGTGCAGCGTGTGCCGCTATTACAAGAAGGACACTCCTACAAGTGACCCAAGCTAATCTGTTGAAAGTTTTTGATATGCGTATTCGAGCAGATGGACATAATTTTGAACAAAATTTTTAATTTGTTTTATCATGTTAATTGCAATAATAATTTAGTTTATTAGTTAAACTCAGAATCCTGTATTTAATTATTGCAATAATAATTTTTGTTTAATACTTTAACTCAGAAATGAGTAAAATAAATAAGTTCGAGTAAATAACAAAAAGTTTATAAATAACATGTACTTTCGCATGCGCGTAATTTTGAAGTTAATGCAATCGATTTATATTTTCGACGCGTCGCGACGCTTAGCTCTTAGTAGGCGTCGAATTTTTTAAACTTTGAAAAATATCTACTTGACTTGACCCCATACATTGACTAGGTACTTTTTAAAGAAATTAAATATTTCTATTCGTTTTCGAGATAGTGGCGTGCGGAGTTTTAAGTGAAAACCCTGTATTTTGAAATAAATTCGATAGCTTTAAATTTTTTTTTCAGGTTTCGAGTAAATGATTTTAATGCATCTCGCGAGCAATAACGAAGCTCTTGATAATATACAGGGTGGTCCTTAAGTACATCAAGAAAATCTAGGATATGATTCCTGGCATCAATTTAAGTTGAAAAGTTCATATGGACTTATGCCCTAAAATGCTTACCCTCTAAGATACAGGGTGTTAAAATATTTTCCATTTTCATTTAAAACTACCATTTTTTTCAAAAACATAGTAGAGACAACTTTTGTTCCACTTATATCAGTAATGCATAAAAATGCATCAGAGTTAAAAAAAAAACAGTGGCGTATCACATATTTTCACAAAAAAATATTGATGGTATCTTCATGCACGCCACTGGTGGAAGTAGACAAACCCTTTTTTAACCAAAAAGTGCAGTTTAATACGAAATCAATCGACATTAATTTTCAATACCGTATCTTCAAGGAGTTTCGAAATTTAAAAAAAAAACAATTATTTTTTAAAAATATTTTAACACCCTGTATCTTAGAGGGTAAGCATTTTAGGGCATAAGTCCATATGAACTTTTCAACTTAAATTGATGCCAGGAATCATATCCTAGATTTTCTTGATATACTTAAGGACCACCCTGTATACTGTCTCCCCGAAGAGGATATTCCTGTATTATGAGAAAAAAATCAAGGATCTATTATACAAGCGTTAAATCAGTTTTCCACTAAAGAAGTACAACATTTTTTTACACACTTGCATCATCTTTAATAGTAGAGAATAATAGCCATTATTGCGAGTAGTATACTCTACTTTATCTACGACTAATTTAATAATTTGAGATTTTTAATGCACAACTTTGTTTGCTAATAACAATAAAATTACTAATAGTACCGGGTGTTCCACCTAAGGAGGTAATCGGCTATATCTCAGAAAGTAATAACACTAGGACTTTGGGAAAAAAAATATATCGATAAAAGCGGCCAAGAGAAATTGCTGGAAATTATTTTCAAGTTCGAAAAATGACCGCTAGGGGGCGTATGAGAACTTTCAAAATAGAAATGCCGATTTTCTCTTGATTTTTCTTAATAAAAATATGTTAAAGATATAAGCATTGTATTCTTCATAAAATTATGCAACTTTATGTTAGGAATCGTTTTTTTTTTTGTTTTCAATAATAAAGTGGTGGGAGAAGGTCAAACCTTTTTTCTTTCAAACGCTGATATCTTTGCTTCGGATAAACCGATTTTATTCAACTTGGTCTTTAAAAAAAGCCCTTCTTTTCCTCTACACGTAAATCTATTAACTATACCATATTGATTCTGATGGGGGCCACTAGATGTTTTTCCGTAATTCCTTAATGAATAAGAATTTTCTCAAAAAAATCAAACGTTATGGTATGACTTTTTCATCATATTTTATTTAGGTCTTATAAAGGCTATTAAATACTGGAATAAAAAATCCAGGTCCGTATTTAAAATAAAAAAGTTGATGATGGTCGCTCGAATCCGAAACGTCGGATTAAAAAACTAACCCCATCAGCTTGTAGAGGAGGAAAAGTTACTATAAGGAACTGAAAACCGCAACGTGACATCTTTTGTTAAACTAGAGAAAATCGAATGTTTTAAAAAATGGCTTATTTTTCCATATTAATTATTAGTATCCCTAATTTCTCTAGTTTAACAAAAGATATCACGTTGTGGTTTCAGTTCCTGTAACTTTTCCTCCTCTACAAGCTGATGTGGTTAGGTTTTTAATCCGACGTTTCGGATTCGAGCGACCATCATCAACTTTTTTATTTTAAATAGGGACCTGGATTTTTTTTTCTACTATTTAATAGCCTTTATAAGCCTAAAATAAAATATGATGAAAAAGTCATACCATAACATTTGATTTTTTTGAGAAAATCCTTATTCATTGAGGAATTACGGAAAAACGCCATCTAGTGGCCCCCATCAGAATCAAAATGGTATAGTTAATAGATTTACGTGTAGAGGAAAAGAAGGGTTTTTTTTCAAGACCAAGTTGAATAAAATCGGTTTTTCCAAAGCAGAGATATCAGCGTTTGAAAGAAAAAAAATTTTTACCTTCTCCCACCACTTTATTATTGAAAATAGAAAAAAACAATTCGTAACATAAAGTTGCATAATTTTATGAAGAATACAATGCTTATATTTTTAACATATTTTTATTAAGAAAAATCAAGAGAAAATCGGCATTTCTATTTTGAAAGTTCTCTTACGCCCCCTAGCGGTCATTTTTCGAACTTGAAAGAAATTTCCTGCAATTTCTCTTGGCCGCTTTTATAGATATATTTTTTTTCCCAAAGTCCTAGTGTTATTACTTTCTGAGATATAGCCGATTACCTCCTTAGGTGGAACACCCGGTACAACTAATAAACTAAATTGGTCGTGAACTATCATTAATTTTGGCATAGTTTTTAATACAAATATTTGGAATCTCTCTGCTGCTCTAAAGGAAGAAGATGCTTCATTACTACATATCTGTTAAGCGATAGTATTTACTGTGATTGTCTTGTTTCTCATAGACTGATCAATTTATTTTTCAGCTACCTGTGTAGATCTCCAGCCTCCATGACGCTTTAAGCTAGTTGTATCGCCTCCTCCATCAATGTACAGAGAGGCAGCTGATGATCTGCGATAACAATGGCCGTAAAAGTTTGAGGATTTGGAAAGTTTAAATATTTTTCGATTTGTCTACCAAAATTTGAAAATTTGTTTTTTCCCATACATTGTATTGTACATTTGGAGTTTTGATCATTTAGAAACAGTGCCTTGATTTTTACATGTGACGGGCGGAGATCGATGTACTTCTTTACAATATTGTAAAATGTACTGCTTATGGTGAATTTTTGTATAATATTGGTTTATAGTCTTTGGTATTGTTATTAATAACTCGGTTTGGAAATTCATCACGTCTTCTATATTTATTTGATAAAGCTCGTTTGAGCGGCATGCGCCCGGTGGCGGCTCGTGACTAGTAAGTCAGGGGGCGCTGGCTTTAAATTAAAAAAAATTAAAATGTCTATTATTTTCGAAAGTACGTGTCTGTTTTCTCTAACTTTCTCGTTGTGAATTTTAATTTCATCAGCATAAGCACTACTTAAACAAGTTAAAATATTAGTTTGTCCTAACATCTCAAAACTTACCACATTATAACGATGTTTTGCACTATTTTCATGTTTCTTATTTTCTCTGAAAGATGTTTTAAGTCATGCAACCCATTTTTAGTTCAATTATTATTCCCGCCAAAAAGAAGATACACGAAACAAAAAAAAGAATTTTTGTCCTCACCACCGCATATCCAGAATATTTTATTATATATTTCTTTGTCAAACTTACGCGTAAACTGTGCCTTACTTTTACATTTTGATTGCACTCGTACAATGTTCAATATTGGTAGTGGCCGCCCTGTATTTTTTTAATCAAGTTTTTCACTTAAGCTCAGAGAACTAAACACAACCTTCTGTAAATCGCTGACCTTCATATTAGACGAAATTTTCTAATTTTAATACAACTAATAAATAACTCAAAACAAATAAACAAAACGTCAGCGAGTCAGCGGCATCGACAGACGACAGGTCGCATCATCGCGATTCGCGAACAGTGGGCGCGGAAAATTGGAGTTCTCCGTGGCCGCTCTTTGTGCGATATGTAAGTGACGTCAGGCCTCCGTCGTCATGACAACCCATCGAAAAGGCGCGTTGAATCGGGACGGATAATCGGTCGCCCGCTGCCGCCCGCGCTTAGTATAACCTTGAGAGCGCGCAAATCGCTTGTCTATGAGTATAGCCTGCCCGTTAGAATAGGGCTACGTTTGGTTTGAATTATTTTAATTGATTGCTTACATACATTGCGTTATTGGTTTTTAAAGTAAAGTATTTTTGGATTCTGTTTGAAATAATTGCAGGGAGGGCGGCGCCCCAGAGCCCTTCATTAACCAGCCGCCACTGCATGCGCCCATAATTCCAATAATTTATATAACCTGAAGCAAATAAGAATATGAATTTTTAAATAGATCAGATTAAATATGTATATTTACCTTATGCAAAAGAAAAATATCATCGCGAGCTTTGTCAATAAATTTTCTAATTTATTCCGGGGTCAGAGTGGAAGACTTCTTGTCTTGAAATCCTTCAGTTTTTCTTTTTAAAAACGCTCGAAGTTTGCCATATTTTTCTAGATCAACGTCATGGTTTATTCTCAACATAGATTTAGTTATTGAATAGAATGACCATATTAAAGATGGTTTGTATTTTGCACTTAGTTCAGCAAATAGGCCAGCAGGATTTTTTCCGAAAATGAGTTTGCGTTTATTCGAAGACGCGATTCATTTAAGGTTGCATAATATGATTCATTATAAAAGGATTTCGATATTTCCGGTATTAAGATAGATGTTTTGCTGCAGCTAGTTGTACAATTTTGGGAGGTGTACAAGTAAAAGATTCTTCATTTTCATCCATCTTAATGGAGATACACAAACTTTACGCGTTTGACACTGGCACTTTTGAGTTTGTGATTCCATGATATTATTTAATTTGAGAAATTTTGTGGTTGGAATGTACGAGGGAATAAGGACTATTATTAATCTCTCATCATTATTCCCCAAGGGAATAATAATATGTCATTATACTCCAAAACCCACAAGTATACTACTTACATTACATACTAGTAGTAGATAAAATAAATAAAACGTGTTGCCTAAGTTAAATATTTTTATCATTGGTAGTAGTAGTAGTAGTAGTAACATGTTTTATTTAGCAAAAAGCTGCAATTAAATATTTTTAATACATTTTTTAACACATTTTTATAGATTTATTTTTAAATCTTAAAACGCAACCTTCTTTTAGCAAAAACAGACAGAAAAGTTTTTGTAAATTGTATCAAATATTACGTATCATTTTGTTTTTTAATTAAATGTAATTTTAAAGTTTTTTTAAACAGTTTTAATGATTTTTGAGATTTAATAGAATTTTCCAAATTATTATATTCCATCAAACCTTTATAAAAAATAGATTTATAAGCTAATGTTTTAGACACTCTATCCACATAAAAATTTTGATTAGTTGTTGTTTTATAATTATGATGGTCATAATTAAAAGAACAAACATTTTTTAAACAATCAGGCAATTTTATGTATGATACACACTAAATAAAAAATTAAATTTCTGACATTCAACCAATCTAAATTTTTCAACATTAAATTAATTTTTGTATATTTGTCACAATTTAAAATACTACGCATTGCCTTATTTTGTAAAATTTGTAATTTATCAAATATTTTCTCACTAGTACAATATAAAATTGAAGAACAATAAAGAAAATGTGGTAATATTATAGTATTGAATACAGTTTTTTTAGAAAACAAACTTAAATTAGAACTAATTCTTTTAAAATAACCTACTTTCCCGGCAATCTTCGATATAATACTTTCAAAATAATTTAAAGAATTTAATTTTGAATCAATGATTATTCCTAAATATTTAAAACTGTTTACTAATTCCAATTTTTCACCATCAATTACAACATTTATATTTTGACAATTTAAATTTTTACCCATAACCTTACATTTAGTTTTTGAAATATTTAATTTTAATTTATTTACTTTTAGCCAATTTAATAATATATTTATCTCAGAATTTAGAGTATTTAGACCACCAAAAATATTTAAAACATTAATGTAAATTAAGGTGTCATCAGCAAACATTTGTAACTTACACATTTTTAAAACTAAAGGCATATCGTTGATGTAGAAAATAAATAATATTGGACCTAGTATACTTCCTTGAGGAACTCCTATATTATATATATTTTTTTTAATATGTTTTTGATATTTTTGTTTTTGTGACCTGTTACCTAAATAATTTTTAAACCATTTATAAACGTTTCCGCGAATACCATACTAATATAATTTACTCAATAATCTAGCCCTGTCAATTGTTTTGAATGCCCGCTTAAAATCCAAAAATACATCAGCTATAACATTTTTCCCTTGATCAATAGTTCTCTTTCACGTCTCAATCACACATTGAATGGCTGTTTTTGTCGAGTATTCTTTTCGAAAACCAACTTGGTTCACGGAGAATGAATCAAAAAAATGAAACTCAGTAACTGAACGATCTATTGTTCTATTGCATCTTTAATTCCTTAAAAATTAATAAAATAACGTGGTAATTGACCAAGTAAGCAGTGACAAACGTTATTGCATTGCATATTCTGTTAATTCATCGTTTAGGTAAGGAATTTTCCTTACAATTTTGTAAGAAGTCTGGAATGGGTTGCTTAAAAATGACAAACCACATTTTTCCCCCGTGGGCTTCAAATGCAAGGAATCAAAAAAAACCCTTCATGTTGTAACCAAGGTACAGGTCGGACGTCTCTAACTTCTGGACTTATATGTACTAGTACTTTAAAATTCCCATACTTTACCAAAGTTAGATTAACAATATTATTACGAAATTTATAAATTTCCCTTGGGAATATAACACTTTGATCCCTATTACGGTTATTCCTGTACGTTCGTTATACTCGTTCTAAATATGCAAAACAAGACGCGTTGCGGCAACACCATTAAATTTGCCAACCTCACACAGGGTTGCTATATTTATGAAAGTTTCGGTCTGAATGCAAGAAGAAAATACGCTTTATACATCCAATGCTTTGCTAGTTGTTTTTACGAAAATTGGTTAATAAATTCTGTTTAACCATAACTTTTCAGGTCTTCCAGAGTAGAGGTGAAACCCCGTTTGAGATTCTCCCTGTGACCTTGACCGCGCAGGTGTGCAGGTGTTAATTTGACCTTGAATTGTCCTTGAGAGCACAGGTATGCAGGTGTTCATTCGACCTTGAAAGATGCAACTACTCTTTGTTAATTTGACCTTGACCATACACCTGGACGAGGGTATTTTTATGGTATACAATTTTCTTTTATGTGACTCATTTGACCTTGAAAGATGCAACTACTCTTTGTTAATTTGACCTTGACCATACACCTGGACGAGGGTATTTTTATGGTATACAATTTTCTTTTATGTGACTCATTTGACCTTGAAGGATGGAGCTGCTCTTTGATGGTGCTACCTTGGCGTGGACGAGGGTATTTTTATGGCCTGCAGGTGTTCATTCGACCTTGAAAGATGCAACTACTCTTTGTTAATTTGACCTTGACCATACACCTGGACGAAGGTATTTTTATGGTATGCAGGTGTCTTTTATGTGACTCATTTGACCTTGAAGGATGGAGCTGCTCTTTGATGGCGCTACCTTGGCGTGGACGAGGGTATTTTTATGGTATGCAGGCGTCCTTTTATTTACGACACTGTTGCATTACAAATTTTTACACCATGGAGTATTTTTATTTCTTTATTGACGTAATTTATTTGTTCGAAAATATCTAAAGGGATGCAAGTCTGTTTTATTGATGTTACCTTGACCATTATTTTTTCCCAAAAGTTAGATTTGTAATATATTTTGTGTTTTGTTATACCTTCACGTTCTTGAAGGGTGTTTATGGGATTTTCACACTTTGATGGGATTTTCACACCTTGAAAGAGCTATTATAGTCGTAACAATAGGGTCTGGGTCTCTTTGTTATCGGATTTTCACACCTTGATGGGATTTTCACACCTTGAAAAAGTGCAACTACCCTTTTGTTATGTATGATTTCGAAGGCGGCATGGACCTTTTGTTATGAGTAATATTGAGCGCTGGCTATTTTTCTTACTTTGTTCTTTATTTAGGTACTCTTGGATTTATTTTTATAGTGGATGCAGATGTCCTTTATATAACCTTGACTAAACTTTTAAGCAGATGTTTATTTATGACATTGGGTTGGGTTTATTTTCGACCTTGGAGGTACTCGGACGCAAGTGTTTGGTTTTTACGCCTTGAAGAATTTTTATTTTTTATTGACGTAATTTTGTTCTAAAATATTGAATGAGGTGCAGGCACGTTTTATTTACGATGACCTTGTGTTGGTTCGGGGTGCAGGTGGTTTTTATGTTGTTGAGCTTTGTATACTCTTTAAGCGGCCACTCCTTTTACACCTTGAAAGTATTTTTTTCTTTATTGACATCACTCTGTTCTAAAATATCGAATGGGGTACAGGTATATATCGTTCTCTACTATGGTTGTTAAAATAGGGTCTGTGCTCTTTGTTATGGGATTATTTAACATTGAAAGAGTGTAAGTGTCCATTTGTATGGAAAACTTTGACTGCTTGCAAACATGCTTAATTTTTCTTTCTTTGCTCGTTATTTATTAGGGTATTCTTTGATAATCTATGCTACCTCTTGTGAATGAAATCCCTTTTTTTGACCAGTAGGTAAAAATTACTTAAATTTATAAGGAGCTTTTTAGTTAATGGTGATGAATTTGGGTTAATTTGTCTAGACTTGACTGTTTCGCATCCGAAATATAATAAATAAAATATTACAATCCACTGGATGAAAATTAGATTTAAAGCATGTGTTGCAGAATATTGATGCAGATAAGAAAAATTAAAGTGCACACAAGTATTATTACTTCGTCATTGCAATTCATTTTTAAAAATCACATCCAGTAGGTAATGCGTTTTTTTATGGAAAATTCATATTTTATAACATATTTATTTATTTTTATAGTATTATTCTTGCTATTTCTTGTTGTCGTATACGTATCAAAATGCATGCTTAATTTATGTCTAAGGATTAATAAAAATGCATATTAGCGGTAAATATATTCTCTTATTTAATCAGACTACTATCCAAATAATGTTGTAGCATACATAAAAAGTTAACTTCTGATAAACCTTTCTTAAAATCCATTCTCCTCTCTCCATGTACTATTCTGTGATGAGTGAGAGCTTTTTAGAAGAAAAAATTATAACTTAGTGCTTTTACGCATTCAAAATTAAAATTGTATTATTTACATTTTTAGAAGAAAAAATTATAACTTAGTGCTTTTACACATTCAAAATTAAAATTATATTATTTACAAAAAGACATCACAGCTTATTACTCCTTATATCAACGAAAATACGAAAAGTTAATGTGTAGTAAACAAGATTTTTCTCTCATCATTGTAAGTAATAAAAAAAGCGGATATAGCATGTGTTTTAAAATTATAGAAAAAGCATCTGTATGTACATGAAGAGATATTCTTTATTTATATAATCAACTTGATTCCATCAATTTAACCAAACAATAGGAATGAGGATCAGCCATCGCCTTTTAATAGTTTCATGCACGTTTACACAAAAACTACTAAAGCCATCGAACTTATTTCAAGATAATATATTTTTTGTTTATTAAGCAAAGTAGCTGAAGCAATTTTTTGTGCATCTACCTTTTATGTTATTGATGCACGCCAAGACTATTTCAAAAATAGTTGCAAGCGATCCGCTGTGCCGTCATAAAACTAGCAAAATTTCATAAAACGTGTAAATTTGGATAATTCAAGGATCAAATGTTGTTTATCATGTGATTTTTAGAGCTTTTATTAAGTGAAAATATTAAAATTACTAAATACGGCATATTGGCATAAATTACTGTATATTTTGAAAATAAAAGTTAAAATCTGAAAATTCAGCTGTTTGCCTTTATTGCCCTTATAGTGAAATAAATCGATTATCTAAATTTTAAAACATTCATTCAATGTGTTTAATACTTATATTTTACATGTGGAATATGGGTACTCTTAAATATTTTCGGACAACCTTGAAATATTTTGAAAACCTTTATGTGTTTAGTACCCGAAGCAGATAAAATCAACTGCAACACACATTATTTAGTTTAGTTTTTTTTTTGAAAACCGTTCCCGAGTTACAATGGCTGGCCCTAGTCTGGTTGTGGACTTCCAAGCATTCAAGATAGAAAATAATAAACTAATCCCTAATGAACTTGCTGCCTACGATGGTCATAGAATTAGTAACTATGTTTTTAAACCCCGTTTGATCTAGCCTTTCTAAGACCAGCGGCATACAAACAAACGAAATGGTTAATGCAACACTATCATTGCATTGATTGGGATTCCGGATTTACTCCATTTTACAAATTTGCCGATATTGTACGGAGCTTGACAGAAAAGGCTGATACCATTTACGTTAAGGGCAGAGAAAAAGCTGATTTTTTAAGAAAATATTCAAGCAAACCTATTATAGAGTTGGATGAGCAACCGGCCCTTAGAAAATACGTCCCTAAATGTTTCTATCATTCAAATAATGAAAATTGTGCATGTTCTTTGTTTAATGTATTTTTGTTATATGATCAACATGTAATGCAAACCTAATTTTTTAATAAACATTTATTAAAACAACCAATTAGTTACTATTTAATTTATTCATATTATATACATTATAACGCATAAAATCCACTACATGTTCATAAAAGTCTGTAATGATTGTTTTTCTGCTTGGGTTTTCCATTTCCTCTAGCAGGGTATCTGTTTTTCTAAGTGTCTGTTTTGTATTGATATATTATGTCCTGATGTGAAGTAACTTTGTCTACCTATACATTCTAATTCATGTACTCATTCATACACCTAAAAACTTCAATACATAATATCCTAATCTCCAAATATCCAATTAGCCACTTAGCCAAATCACCAAATATTCCAATACCCAAATATTTCTACTGACTTTTACTTTTTGTAAGTGTTTTCTCTTTTGTAATGTGTGTGAGTCACTTTTTAAATCAATATCGAACCGGAGAGTTTAAAAATATGACAAAATGTATAGAAGAAGAAATAAAATGTATGTAAAAGCCAAAGAGTTACTATAATCTCTACCAGACCTAGAATTTCAAAGATTAAAAAGTTCACCCAAGATACTCCCACGTATCTTTTTATCACCACCCTCTTCGTCACAGAACATACTTTTTTTTTAATCCCAAGCGCTCAGCATGTACCCTTGTATATTAACAAAAACCCGAAAATAGATAAAGATCGACTGGTGTATTCTCTTGGTTTTCTATTCATCGTTTTGACCCTGGACGCTGTTTATTTTGAGCATGCAGTTAGTTTAATATTTCAACTTAATGTATTTTAGAAGTGAGTATTGTATTTTGGCACACCTTTTCACATCATATAAGAGTTGTAACCTTAGTATATTCTTTACATATCACGGAGCTTATCTCTTATGTAACTTTTTACACAGTGTGATCATATACGTGTTAGAATACTACTAACAATACCTAACCCCCATAATAGGCGTAAAAATTTTACCATATTTTTTACAAGATTAGTTCAACATTTCCAAGACGTTGAGTTTACGAAAATATTGATAAACAAAAAGATAGAAAATGTAAGATATTTTCTAATCGATTCAGTGATGGAGGGTTAACATTTTTTAGACCATAGTTTATTACTTATAATATGGCTGTTACAATAATTACATTTTACACAAGAATAATAATTTTTAAAATAGAAAAGAAAACAGAATATACCCCTAGTAACGAAATGATGATTTGCAACTAAACACTTTGAGAAATAAGTGACAAACAAGTATTATATTATTATGCGACTTGTCAAAATACTAGATATACTTTCAATAATTCATTCTTTTTTAAAAACGCTGGTATAATAAATTGTGTTACTGATTACAGACCCATATCCAAAATTTCATTTATTCCTAAACTAATGGAATTCTTGGTTAAAAATGTTCTTGAGGACTGTTTAAAAAATATTATTTTCACTAACCAGCATGGCTTCATCAAGGGAAGGTCAATAACAACAAATTTACTAGTTTATTCTGATTACATTTTTTTATTTCCCTAGAAAATGGTGTTGACTGTCAAATTTACGCCCATGATCTGTCACCAAGGATTTTTTTTTAAATATTGCAACGGTTTATAAGACACCTAAGTGCTGAAGATACTTGTGTTTTGGTTCTCTCTTTATTACTATTGCACAACACCTCGATTTTCTTTTAAAACTGGAAGAGTTACATTCGTTTTAGATTTGATTTACATAAATTACACTTTATAGTCTTCTTCAGTATTATATTTTCGGCTTTTTTTTCATGCAAAAGGTTCTACACAATCTTTAAAATGATTCCCAGTGCTTTTGCTATTATTTCTTGCATATTTCAACTTACTCTTTTATATTCCAAATAGTTAATCAAATTTTGTAAGATTGTTTTTGCTTGGAGGCTCAAAGCACCAGAAAATTGTCTTTTATTATTCGAATTGTCAAATTTGTCACTTGTTAAAATCATAAAATAAACATGTTGATCACAACAAAAACCACTAAAAATTATAAGTTTATCCCTTTTTGTCATGCCGAAATTGTATGTCTGTCTCCGAGGCTGCATTTTAACCCCAGCAGGTAAAATAACCTTGAAAATAAATACCTAATTCGAGAGGAAATGCATTATAACACAAGGACGTATCTAAACCTCGAGAGCAGGGTGTATCGGATTCTTGAAAGTGTATAAGGTTGGTATGTTAAGGAAGGGGGAGTAGAAGTGGGGTGGATATATAGTGGGTAGGCGTACATAAAAGAATGGTCACAAGCCAAATTTTTTCAATTTAAAACTACCAGTGTTCTGTTATTATTATTTGCGTGTGTTAATTGTTCAGTAAAAATGAGTTTACCAATGCTAGACGGAGATTTACCTTTAATGGGTGATAGTACCCAAGAAGAACTACTGAAATATGTGGGTGAAGAGAATATTATTGATTGGGGTGACGACATACTTGACAATGTTGCAGCAGCTGCGATGGATCAGTTGATAGAGTCTGGGTTCAAGCAACAGCAGCAGCCTGAACAATTTAATTCGAATGTAAATATAATTAGTGATATTGTGATACGGAAAAAAAATGCTGCGCCTAGCAAGCTAGAGAAACTTCTGACACTACCATCCGGGAAGGTAACAAAACAACCGAAGACTTCCACTAAAAAAAGAAATAAACCATCAACCTCATCTGAAGATCGCAGTAACACGAAGAAAAGTCGACCATCTCCATCATCTGGAGGTTGCATTAGTAGCAGTAAGAACGTCACGAAGCCTATCTTTAGAAAGCTAGCAAAGTGTAAAGTGATCCCAGACTGGTTGGATAACGATAAGAAGCCTTCGCAACAGTCTCAGTTGCAGACATCGTCACCGCTGTCACCACAAACTCAATCAACATCATTGGTGAAGCGCCCATTATCGTCAACATTAAACAAGGCAGGCAAAATTGTAGCAAATAAGAAGCAAAAAATGGAGGGTGTAACAGCGAATGTGGAAACCACAACTCCTGACTGGGTGGCTTGCTTAAGTCAGGATAGCGAGCAGAATCTCATGAAGAGTGTGTTAGCATTGAAAAACCAGTGGAAGGTTGCGTTAAATAATTATCAGCGGGAAGAAGAAGACATTGTAAAAGAAATAAGTGAATTAGAAGCTCGGCTATGTGTAGTTAGGAATAATGTGAATAGATTTAGGGAAAAATTAGAATTATATGATAGGTTACATGAATAGCGATGGAGTTAGGATAGTTTTTAAATATATATTATAATTTAAGAAAGATGTAATATAGATTAGATATCGGAATTAGTATAGTCATAAGTGTTATGTGTGTATTATAGTAATAATAATAATGTATAGATAATAAAAGTAAAATTTGTCAAGCAAACTTCAAAAAAAATTAAGGTAAAATAAATTTTTTATACAATCGAACCTCATATATTGTTTTATTTAAAACTACTTAGCATAATATTATAGTGCAATATGTATAGGATGTATAGAATAAGCATCGTAAATATAAATGTAAGATATTCCTTACAAGTTTAGGTAATTTTTCTTCCATCTGTCAACGGTAATAATTCCTCATAGTTTAATGTTCGCACCCCTTTCCGATCTTCTTATTCTTCTTCTGCATATTATGTCAAACGTTCCCATTGCTTTGAAAATATCACTTTAATTATAATATTCATACCCTGTGAAGAATAATTTTTTCGAATACAGCTGATTAATAAATTGTCATGTATAGTGGAGTGAAAATTCCAGTCAAATCTCCAATAAACGGTCCTGCGGGTAAATAAAGTTCGACACTTCTAGAGAGATATATTACAGATTCTGTACAGGACTAATACAGGACTCTATTATCAAGACGTTCGAGATATGAATATAACTTAAAACGTGCCCGGGCTGTGACGTAAGCCGCATTCACTACATTTACTGTAGGTAGAGAATTAACAGGTTTCTTCGGTGTATTCATAATTTACCACCAATGTCTGGAGGAAGTGTTGAAGTATGTAGAAAAGGGTTACAAAATTTTGGAAGTGAATGAAATATGGAAATATTAAGTTTAAAGATTTAACAAACATTCTGGACAAGAGGGTTTATTTACTGCTATGATGAACAAGTTTATTAAAATTAAACAAGAAGCAAGTGATTGGCGTACATATTTTCAAACAGAAGAACGAAATTTAAAATATATTGAAGACTTTTTTGAAAAGGAAGATGTTAAATAAGAACGCGACAATATCGTCGTTATTTCGGTTTAAGATCCTAGGCTAAATTAATATTAAACAGTTTCCGAGGAAAATTTGGACAACGAGAAAATCAGCCAAAAAATAAAATAATAAACCAACCTTCGGAATTTTTCACTATGTTTAGTGATCCGACTATTTATATAAACAGCGTCATTGCTATTAACGAGAAGACATTGGTTGTAAATTATGAATACACCGAAGAAACCTGTTAATTCTCTACCTACAGTAAATGTAGTGAATGCGGCTTACGTCACAGCCCGGGCACGTTTTAAGTTATATTCATATCTCGAACGTCTTGATAATAGAGTCCTGTATTAGTCCTGTACAGAATCTGTAATATATCTCTCTAGAAGTGTCGAACTTTATTTACCCGCAGGACCGTTTATTGGAGATTTGACTGGAATTTTCACTCCACTATACATGACAATTTATTAATCAGCTGTATTCGAAAAAATTATTCTTCACAGGGTATGAATATTATAATTAAAGTGATATTTTCAAAGCAATGGGAACGTTTGACATAATATGCAGAAGAAGAATAAGAAGATCGGAAAGGGGTGCGAACATTAAACTATGAGGAATTATTACCGTTGACAGATGGAAGAAAAATTACCTAAACTTGTAAGGAATATCTTACATTTATATTTACGATGCTTATTCTATACATCCTATACATATTGCACTATAATATTATGCTAAGTAGTTTTAAATAAAACAATATATGAGGTTCGATTGTATAAAAAATTTATTTTACCTTAATTTTTTTTGAAGTTTGCTTGACAAATTTTACTTTTATTATCTATACATTATTATTATTACTATAATACACACATAACACTTATGACTATACTAATTCCGATATCTAATCTATATTACATCTTTCTTAAATTATAATATATATTTAAAAACTATCCTAACTCCATCGCTATTCATGTAACCTATCATATAATTCTAATTTTTCCCTAAATCTATTCACATTATTCCTAACTACACATAGCCGAGCTTCTAATTCACTTATTTCTTTTACAATGTCTTCTTCTTCCCGCTGATAATTATTTAACGCAACCTTCCACTGGTTTTTCAATGCTAACACACTCTTCATGAGATTCTGCTCGCTATCCTGACTTAAGCAAGCCACCCAGTCAGGAGTTGTGGTTTCCACATTCGCTGTTACACCCTCCATTTTTTGCTTCTTATTTGCTACAATTTTGCCTGCCTTGTTTAATGTTGACGATAATGGGCGCTTCACCAATGATGTTGATTGAGTTTGTGGTGACAGCGGTGACGATGTCTGCAACTGAGACTGTTGCGAAGGCTTCTTATCGTTATCCAACCAGTCTGGGATCACTTTACACTTTGCTAGCTTTCTAAAGATAGGCTTCGTGACGTTCTTACTGCTACTAATGCAACCTCCAGATGATGGAGATGGTCGACTTTTCTTCGTGTTACTGCGATCTTCAGATGAGGTTGATGGTTTATTTCTTTTTTTAGTGGAAGTCTTCGGTTGTTTTGTTACCTTCCCGGATGGTAGTGTCAGAAGTTTCTCTAGCTTGCTAGGCGCAGCATTTTTTTTCCGTATCACAATATCACTAATTATATTTACATTCGAATTAAATTGTTCAGGCTGCTGCTGTTGCTTGAACCCAGACTCTATCAACTGATCCATCGCAGCTGCTGCAACATTGTCAAGTATGTCGTCACCCCAATCAATAATATTCTCTTCACCCACATATTTCAGTAGTTCTTCTTGGGTACTATCACCCATTAAAGGTAAATCTCCGTCTAGCATTGGTAAACTCATTTTTACTGAACAATTAACACACGCAAATAATAATAACAGAACACTGGTAGTTTTAAATTGAAAAAATTTGGCTTGTGACCATTCTTTTATGTACGCCTACCCACTATATATCCACCCCACTTCTACTCCCCCTTCCTTAACATACCAACCTTATACACTTTCAAGAATCCGATACACCCTGCTCTCGAGGTTTAGATACGTCCTTGTGTTATAATGCATTTCCTCTCGAATTAGGTATTTATTTTCAAGGTTATTTTACCTGCTGGGGTTAAAATGCAGCCTCGGAGACAGACATACAATTTCGGCATGACAAAAAGGGATAAACTTATAATTTTTAGTGGTTTTTGTTGTGATCAACATGTTTATTTTATGATTTTAACAAGTGACAAATTTGACAATTCGAATAATAAAAGACAATTTTCTGGTGCTTTGAGCCTCCAAGCAAAAACAATCTTACAAAATTTGATTAACTATTTGGAATATAAAAGAGTAAGTTGAAATATGCAAGAAATAATAGCAAAAGCACTGGGAATCATTTTAAAGATTGTGTGGAACCTTTTGCATGAAAAAAAAGCCGAAAATATAATACTGAAGAAGACTATAAAGTGTAATTTATGTAAATCAAATCTAAAACGAATGTAACTCTTCCAGTTTTAAAAGAAAATCGAGGTGTTGTGCAATAGTAATAAAGAGAGAACCAAAACACAAGTATCTTCAGCACTTAGGTGTCTTATAAACCGTTGCAATATTTAAAAAAAAATCCTTGGTGACAGATCATGGGCGTAAATTTGACAGTCAACACCATTTTCTAGGGAAATAAAAAAATGTAATCAGAATAAACTAGTAAATTTGTTGTTATTGACCTTCCCTTGATGAAGCCATGCTGGTTAGTGAAAATAATATTTTTTAAACAGTCCTCAAGAACATTTTTAACCAAGAATTCCATTAGTTTAGGAATAAATGAAATTTTGGATATGGGTCTGTAATCAGTAACACAATTTATTATACCAGCGTTTTTAAAAAAGAATGAATTATTGAAAGTATATCTAGTATTTTGACAAGTCGCATAATAATATAATACTTGTTTGTCACTTATTTCTCAAAGTGTTTAGTTGCAAATCATCATTTCGTTACTAGGGGTATATTCTGTTTTCTTTTCCATTTTAAAAATTATTATTCTTGTGTAAAATGTAATTATTGTAACAGCCATATTATAAGTAATAAACTATGGTCTAAAAAATGTTAACCCTCCATCACTGAATCGATTAGAAAATATCTTACATTTTCTATCTTTTTGTTTATCAATATTTTCGTAAACTCAACGTCTTGGAAATGTTGAACTAATCTTGTAAAAAATATGGTAAAATTTTTACGCCTATTATGGGGGTTAGGTATTGTTAGTAGTATTCTAACACGTATATGATCACACTGTGTAAAAAGTTACATAAGAGATAAGCTCCGTGATATGTAAAGAATATACTAAGGTTACAACTCTTATATGATGTGAAAAGGTGTGCCAAAATACAATACTCACTTCTAAAATACATTAAGTTGAAATATTAAACTAACTGCATGCTCAAAATAAACAGCGTCCAGGGTCAAAACGATGAATAGAAAACCAAGAGAATACACCAGTCGATCTTTATCTATTTTCGGGTTTTTGTTAATATACAAGGGTACATGCTGAGCGCTTGGGATTAAAAAAAAAGTATGTTCTGTGACGAAGAGGGTGGTGATAAAAAGATACGTGGGAGTATCTTGGGTGAACTTTTTAATCTTTGAAATTCTAGGTCTGGTAGAGATTATAGTAACTCTTTGGCTTTTACATACATTTTATTTCTTCTTCTATACATTTTGTCATATTTTTAAACTCTCCGGTTCGATATTGATTTAAAAAGTGACTCACACACATTACAAAAGAGAAAACACTTACAAAAAGTAAAAGTCAGTAGAAATATTTGGGTATTGGAATATTTGGTGATTTGGCTAAGTGGCTAATTGGATATTTGGAGATTAGGATATTATGTATTGAAGTTTTTAGGTGTATGAATGAGTACATGAATTAGAATGTATAGGTAGACAAAGTTACTTCACATCAGGACATAATATATCAATACAAAACAGACACTTAGAAAAACAGATACCCTGCTAGAGGAAATGGAAAACCCAAGCAGAAAAACAATCATTACAGACTTTTATGAACATGTAGTGGATTTTATGCGTTATAATGTATATAATATGAATAAATTAAATAGTAACTAATTGGTTGTTTTAATAAATGTTTATTAAAAAATTAGGTTTGCATTACATGTTGATCATATAACAAAAATACATTAAACAAAGAACATGCACAATTTTCATTATTTGAATGATAGAAACATTTAGGGACGTATTTTCTAAGGGCCGGTTGCTCATCCAACTCTATAATAGGTTTGCTTGAATATTTTCTTAAAAAATCAGCATTTTCTCTGCCCTTAACGTAAATGGTATCAGCCTTTTCTGTCAAGCTCCGTACAATATCGGCAAATTTGTAAAATGGAGTAAATCCGGAATCCCAATCAATGCAATGATAGTGTTGCATTAACCATTTCGTTTGTTTGTATGCCGCTGGTCTTAGAAAGGCTAGATCAAACGGGGTTTAAAAACATAGTTACTAATTCTATGACCATCGTAGGCAGCAAGTTCATTAGGGATTAGTTTATTATTTTCTATCTTGAATGCTTGGAAGTCCACAACCAGACTAGGGCCAGCCATTGTAACTCGGGAACGGTTTTCAAAAAAAAAACTAAACTAAATAATGTGTGTTGCAGTTGATTTTATCTGCTTCGGGTACTAAACACATAAAGGTTTTCAAAATATTTCAAGGTTGTCCGAAAATATTTAAGAGTACCCATATTCCACATGTAAAATATAAGTATTAAACACATTGAATGAATGTTTTAAAATTTAGATAATCGATTTATTTCACTATAAGGGCAATAAAGGCAAACAGCTGAATTTTCAGATTTTAACTTTTATTTTCAAAATATACAGTAATTTATGCCAATATGCCGTATTTAGTAATTTTAATATTTTCACTTAATAAAAGCTCTAAAAATCACATGATAAACAACATTTGATCCTTGAATTATCCAAATTTACACGTTTTATGAAATTTTGCTAGTTTTATGACGGCACAGCGGATCGCTTGCAACTATTTTTGAAATAGTCTTGGCGTGCATCAATAACATAAAAGGTAGATGCACAAAAAATTGCTTCAGCTACTTTGCTTAATAAACAAAAAATATATTATCTTGAAATAAGTTCGATGGCTTTAGTAGTTTTTGTGTAAACGTGCATGAAACTATTAAAAGGCGATGGCTGATCCTCATTCCTATTGTTTGGTTAAATTGATGGAATCAAGTTGATTATATAAATAAAGAATATCTCTTCATGTACATACAGATGCTTTTTCTATAATTTTAAAACACATGCTATATCCGCTTTTTTTATTACTTACAATGATGAGAGAAAAATCTTGTTTACTACACATTAACTTTTCGTATTTTCGTTGATATAAGGAGTAATAAGCTGTGATGTCTTTTTGTAAATAATATAATTTTAATTTTGAATGTGTAAAAGCACTAAGTTATAATTTTTTCTTCTAAAAATGTAAATAATACAATTTTAATTTTGAATGCGTAAAAGCACTAAGTTATAATTTTTTCTTCTAAAAAGCTCTCACTCATCACAGAATAGTACATGGAGAGAGGAGAATGGATTTTAAGAAAGGTTTATCAGAAGTTAACTTTTTATGTATGCTACAACATTATTTGGATAGTAGTCTGATTAAATAAGAGAATATATTTACCGCTAATATGCATTTTTATTAATCCTTAGACATAAATTAAGCATGCATTTTGATACGTATACGACAACAAGAAATAGCAAGAATAATACTATAAAAATAAATAAATATGTTATAAAATATGAATTTTCCATAAAAAAACGCATTACCTACTGGATGTGATTTTTAAAAATGAATTGCAATGACGAAGTAATAATACTTGTGTGCACTTTAATTTTTCTTATCTGCATCAATATTCTGCAACACATGCTTTAAATCTAATTTTCATCCAGTGGATTGTAATATTTTATTTATTATATTTCGGATGCGAAACAGTCAAGTCTAGACAAATTAACCCAAATTCATCACCATTAACTAAAAAGCTCCTTATAAATTTAAGTAATTTTTACCTACTGGTCAAAAAAAGGGATTTCATTCACAAGAGGTAGCATAGATTATCAAAGAATACCCTAATAAATAACGAGCAAAGAAAGAAAAATTAAGCATGTTTGCAAGCAGTCAAAGTTTTCCATACAAATGGACACTTACACTCTTTCAATGTTAAATAATCCCATAACAAAGAGCACAGACCCTATTTTAACAACCATAGTAGAGAACGATATATACCTGTACCCCATTCGATATTTTAGAACAGAGTGATGTCAATAAAGAAAAAAATACTTTCAAGGTGTAAAAGGAGTGGCCGCTTAAAGAGTATACAAAGCTCAACAACATAAAAACCACCTGCACCCCGAACCAACACAAGGTCATCGTAAATAAAACGTGCCTGCACCTCATTCAATATTTTAGAACAAAATTACGTCAATAAAAAATAAAAATTCTTCAAGGCGTAAAAACCAAACACTTGCGTCCGAGTACCTCCAAGGTCGAAAATAAACCCAACCCAATGTCATAAATAAACATCTGCTTAAAAGTTTAGTCAAGGTTATATAAAGGACATCTGCATCCACTATAAAAATAAATCCAAGAGTACCTAAATAAAGAACAAAGTAAGAAAAATAGCCAGCGCTCAATATTACTCATAACAAAAGGTCCATGCCGCCTTCGAAATCATACATAACAAAAGGGTAGTTGCACTTTTTCAAGGTGTGAAAATCCCATCAAGGTGTGAAAATCCGATAACAAAGAGACCCAGACCCTATTGTTACGACTATAATAGCTCTTTCAAGGTGTGAAAATCCCATCAAGGTGTGAAAATCCCATAAACACCCTTCAAGAACGTGAAGGTATAACAAAACACAAAATATATTACAAATCTAACTTTTGGGAAAAAATAATGGTCAAGGTAACATCAATAAAACAGACTTGCATCCCTTTAGATATTTTCGAACAAATAAATTACGTCAATAAAGAAATAAAAATACTCCATGGTGTAAAAATTTGTAATGCAACAGTGTCGTAAATAAAAGGACGCCTGCATACCATAAAAATACCCTCGTCCACGCCAAGGTAGCGCCATCAAAGAGCAGCTCCATCCTTCAAGGTCAAATGAGTCACATAAAAGACACCTGCATACCATAAAAATACCTTCGTCCAGGTGTATGGTCAAGGTCAAATTAACAAAGAGTAGTTGCATCTTTCAAGGTCGAATGAACACCTGCAGGCCATAAAAATACCCTCGTCCACGCCAAGGTAGCACCATCAAAGAGCAGCTCCATCCTTCAAGGTCAAATGAGTCACATAAAAGAAAATTGTATACCATAAAAATACCCTCGTCCAGGTGTATGGTCAAGGTCAAATTAACAAAGAGTAGTTGCATCTTTCAAGGTCAAATGAGTCACATAAAAGAAAATTGTATACCATAAAAATACCCTCGTCCAGGTGTATGGTCAAGGTCAAATTAACAAAGAGTAGTTGCATCTTTCAAGGTCGAATGAACACCTGCATACCTGTGCTCTCAAGGACAATTCAAGGTCAAATTAACACCTGCACACCTGCGCGGTCAAGGTCACAGGGAGAATCTCAAACGGGGTTTCACCTCTACTTTCCAGTTAAATATTGACATTGAAAAATGTTTTTAAACAATTCTAAAGTTACTTGTATGATATGTTATATGATATGTTTTAATACTGCAGGGCCTATGTACGGCCTATTACTTCATAAAATGTTTCTATCGGGGTCGCTGAAATGTCTCGCAATGGATTAATAGCCACTACCATTATAATCTAACTAACCTAACTTTTTGGCCGAGTTCGAATCTAAGCGCATAACATTTTTTTTTGTTGTTCCGGCGTTTTGTATAGCTCCTACGTTTTGTGTAGCTTCCGCAGATTGTGGTAATATTTACTTGAAAATGGAAATATTTAATTTTTTTCATAGTAACCTAAATTATTGCTTCGAGTTTACCACAGTTACCAACGTTACAATCATCATTAAAATTTCTAAGCCAGATATGGTTAAAATCACTTTGAGGACAAAATAAGAGGACTGTTTGGTCATAACTATAACCTATATTATACTTTAAAGTCTTCTGGGCCTTAAGAACAAAATGTAAGTCTAATATAAGGTAGGTGAGGTGAATATGCCCCTCTTAAGCGCTTTCATTAATAAAAAATAGAAAAAAATACATGTTGTTTTTATTCTATGAGAGATAAATTAATTTTCTGCTATTGTAACAGTTTTTGGAAATAATTCTTAATTTTTTTTTTGTTTTTTACCCTTTTTACAACTTTTTTAAAAACAATCAAACTGGGCATATTAGGAACCCATGTTGGTAAAATGCCCATGGGGTGTTGGTAATATGCGCAGCTCTGTAAAGTAAGAGAAACGTATCAAGGTTGCTTTAATCTTTTTTACTTATTAAATAAAAATCAAAGACACATAATAATATCATATAATTATGTAATAAACATCTAAAATAACCAATTAAAAATTAGTACAGGTAATACGCCCAGGGGGCATATTAACTTCACTTGGGTATGGGCATATTACCTATATGGTACGTGAACAACATTTTTGTTAATTTTTGGTATAATAGCAAATTATTTTTAAGACAAATATATGTCAAAAGAATCATAAAGAAACAAGCTTTCCATTGATATATTTATCTAAATATAAATATTAGATTATAGCACATTATCAAGCTATTTAAACTGACCCTGTTTAATAACATATACCTTCTAATCAAACACCATGCGAAACTCACGACTGTTTGAATGCAACTGACATCGGATTCACGTAACTTTGGCCGTAAAGGTTATCGTAAGCACCGTGTCAGCCATCTGTCGTCGAAAATTCAAACTACCTAAAAATACAGCGGCTGGGCATATAACCAACATGGGCGTATTCCCTTCACCTACCTTAGGTTATAATCACCTCAGAAAATGTTCAAATAATAACCTGACCATGAAGATATATTAAAGACAAAACGAAGTAATTTGTTCTTTATTTATGGGCCAAAAAGGTTTTTGGGCTTTAAGGCCCAATCTAAGGTGAAAAATAACCTGGTTGGGCGTTTATTACTGACTTTCCTAAGACCTAACTATCAAGTCAATTTACAAGGTAAGTATCTATATCTACTCTTTTGGACCATCTCTTAGACCTCTTATATTTTCCTACTTTGAACACGTATTAATAAGTTCGAATCACTTTGTTTTGACCAAGCAGTTAGTCTCTTTGGTCGTTTCGACCAAAAAGCCGATATGGACGTAAAAAATAGGCTATTTTTTACTTAAATAGGTCATTTTCTCCAAAGTAGAGATCGCCAAGACTTTAAATGTTTTTTGGGCACCCTATTTCTTCTAAACATATTATTCTTGCTTTTTCAATAATACTTAAATAAGGCATTTTTAAATCAACTAAGATTATGACAATACTTTGATAACAATTAACACGTTACAAAGGCAATAAAGGTAAAAAAGTTGCACTTACAGTGTCACAGTTTAGTGTACGAAATGATCTGTCGTCAACTGTACGTATGACTTTGTTTGTATTTTTTGACTTTTATTTATATTTATATTTTTAATATATTTTTGTTTGTATTTTTTGGTACAAGGAAAACCTCGTTAGCAGGCTTATTCGTGCCACTGATTTCAATTTATGTATTTCGTGCCAGGATTTATTCTCATTTTTAAATACAACAAACCACTCAACAAAGCCTTTATCTTCGTAAAGTACAATGCGGGCTTTAGTTCACAGATTAAAATCTCTGACCCGAATTTGTGCTTTTCGTGGCTTTTAATAAAGATCTGATCTTGGGCTTGATATCCGGTTACCGCCCAAAGTACTAGAATCTATTTTTCGGTTGTCAATTTACTATTGTCTCAAGTAGGTACGTATATAGAGTTTTAGAATTTAGCGAAATATTACAAATACCAATTAAATACAAACAATTGTTTGCTGCGAATTCTATGAGCATAATTTTGTTTTTACCAATTTTATCACCAATTATTAGTTAAATAAGTTTTACAATAAGCTCCTTAGTAAGCGAGGAGAGAATATTATGCATTTTTTTAATATTCTAATATATCAAACCCGATAGCTTTCACTTATGATGCGTTAACGCTAGCACTACGTTAGGCTTCTACCTGCATAATACAGTGTCACCAGTAAAGTCCGCATCATATGGGATTTTTTTTTATTAATAGCTTTATTAGAAATTTGACTTTGGCATCAAGTTCTGCTTCGATCGAGATGAAAATTAAGCAAAAAATAGTAGTCACGTGATTCGCATTATCTGTAAAATTTAAATTTTTTCCAAAAAATTATTCAAAAGTGGGGTTATTTCTGAAAATATCGAAAAAAGTTATTAGAAATTTTTTTTTTTAATGCAGCTTCTAGCTTACATGCAAAATTTCAGCTGCATAAGATAATTTTGATTTTTTACATATATTTTGTAAATTGCACCACTTTTGCAAAATAAGACTCAACGCAACCAACATAAAACTTCTTAGTTTTGACAATGCTTTATTTCAGATACATTTTCTTTAAAGTAGCGCCATATTAAATGTGTGTTTTTCTACAAAATCAAAATTGGACTATTAAAATTTGGTCACATTAGATGCAAAGTTTATTTGTTTTTGACCCTGTATAAGGTAACTTTATAAAATAAGTATTTTTGAAAACGTAGTTTGTGTCTGAAAGTAAAAAAATTAAAAATAAAATAAAGGGGTTTTAAATTAAATCGTTGAAAATAGATAAACTTTACGTTAAGTTGAACTAAAATTTATTTTCCACTTAATGAACACTTTACTGATGACACTGTGTTCTTTTTTGTCTTAATATTAAGGTGAATTACTTTCAGACACAAACTACGTTTTCAAAAAAAAATTATTTTATAAAGTTATCTTATACAGGGTCAAAAACAAATAAATTTTGATTTTGTGGAAAAACACACATTTAATATGGCGCAACTTTAAAGAAAATGTATCGGAAATAAAGCATTGTCAAAACTAAGAAGTTTTATTAGGTTGCGTTGAGTCTTATTTTGCGAAAGTGATGCAATTTACAAAATACAGGTAAAAATCAAAATTATCTTATGCAGCTGAAATTTTGCATGTGGGCTAGAAACTACATTTAAAAAAACTTTTTCTAATAACTTTTTTCGATATTTTCAGAAATACCCCCACTTTTGAGTTATTTTTTGAAAAAAATTAAAATTTGTCAGATAATGCGAATCTCGTTTTGCTTAATTTTCATCTCGATCGAAACAGAACTTGATGCCAAAGTCAAATTTTGAATAAAGCTATTAATAAAAAAAATCCTATATGATGCAGACTTTACTGGTGACACTGTATATAAAGTAATTAAAAAGAAACTTACAAGATGTTTTATTATAAAATATTAAATTTCACTTTTTAATAGGGTCAGAAAATAATAATGCCACCATAAACCATACAGAATAGAAAGAAGCTTAAGCTAGGTATAATGGGAATTGTTAGCATAGGAACATAAGCACATAAAAAACTAAAAACGAGGACACTGTTCCATTTAATTTCTTTTTATTCTTAAATTCAAAGACATCAATTCGAAAAAGGCGTTACGCATTTCAACTAATTGTGTCCAAATGTGTTGGTGTCTCTCCGAATGATTGATGGCCTGCTGAGCTAGTGTGTTTCATTAAAGCTATTTTTAAAGCTTTTGCTGACTAAAACAATAATACAGAAACTTCGAAAACAATACGTCAAAAAGTCAAAAGTTATATTATTAATTAAGAAAAATAATAAACGACGCGTAATATTTCTTTGTTTGACAAACAAACATTTCTTTTAGGTGTAGGCGTGGCTATTTCCTGCTCTTTTTATTGTAAAATAATAGAAAGGTATTTCTCAACGACCATTACTGAATGCAATAATTCCAAAATCATTTTTGATAATAGAATGTAAAAATTCTCGCTCTTGAATGAATATTCTGTAATTGATATAAACGACATAGGTTGCCATGAATTTCGAAACTGTCAGTGTCAGATAAAAATGGCCGCGTTGTAATAATTATTTTCAGACAAATTTTAGTGCAAGTCAAAAAATGAGTGAAAAATCGGATGAATCAGATATGGAACTGGATGGTCGTGGAGAAAATATAGTCTGCTACTTGGTTAGAATGAAAATTCGATACTCGTGGTTCCTCACGCTCGCTACGCTCGCGTTCGGAATCTTCCACTCGACTCGAATTTTCTTTCCAACCTCGTTACAGAATCTACTATTAAGCATAACCTAAATAACTTGTTCTTGTTTTATTCCATGAATAGTTTCTTTGCATCGTCGTTGGCACCGCAATACCAGGTATGTGAAATTTGACCAATTCTCAGCTTTTGGTGGTATTAAAATCTAGATGACATCCCTAACAATCCATAACCTGCTAAGTGTAAAAAATACGAAAAAGTTGAAAATAATTACAATGTTATATGTTATGTGAATAGGTATTTTAAATATCTGCTATGTGCTAAGACCAAGCAATAGTGCTTGGTCTGAGGCTATGTGCAATCAATCACATAAAAATAACTGATTATTTACATTATCCATGACAATAAGGTTATACGTTTTTTTTTAATTATCTAAGAACACCAAATTTTCACATTGTGGTGCCAACGACGATATACAGTGTCACCAGTAAAGTCCGTATCATATGGGATTTTTGTTTATAAACAGCTTTATTCAAAATTTGACTTTGGCATTAAGTTCTGCTTCGATCGAGATGAAAATTAAGCAAATAAATAGTAGTCACGTGATTCGCATTATCTGTCAAATTTAAATTTTTTCCAAAAAATTTCAAAAGTGGGTTTATTTCTAAAAATATCGAAAAAAGTTATAAGAAAAAGTTTTTTTAAATGCAGTTTCTAGCTCACATGCAAAATTTCAGCTACATAAGATAATTTTGATTTTTTACCTATATTTTGTAAATTGCACCACTTTTGCAAAATAAGACTCAACGCAACCTACATAAAACTTCTTAGTTTTGACAAGGCTTTATTTCAGATACATTTTCTTTAAAGAAGCGCCTATTAAATGTGTAATTTTCTACAAAATCAAAATGGGGTTATTAAAATTTGGTCCCATGTGATGCAAAGTTTATTTGTTTTTGACCCTGTATAAGGTAACTTCATAAAATAAGTATTTTTGAAAACGTAGGTTGTGTCTGAAAGTAATACACCTTAATATTAAGACAAAAAAGAACACAGTGTCATCAGTAAAGTGTTCATTAAGTGGAAAATAAATTTTAGTTTAACTTAACGTAAAGTCATTTTCAAGGATTTTATTTAAACCTACTTTAATTTATTTTTTATTTTTTTACTTTCAGGCACAAACCAAGTTTTCAAAAATACTTATTTTATAAAATTACCTTATACAGGGTCAAAAACAAATAAACTTTGCATCACATGGGACCAAATTTTAATAACCCAATTTTGATTTTGTAGAAAAACACACATTTAATATGGCGCTACTGTAAAGAAAATGTATCTGAAATAAAGCCATGTCAAAACTAAGAAGTTTTATGTAGGTTGCGTTTATGGAGGGCTTTAGGTTAGGAATCCGATCGTAATACATTGGTTTCGGGCAAAGTTTTGGATAGGTAAAGCAGCTTTAAAAATGGCCGTCAGGGGCGCATGTGTTCCTTTAAATCTGTAAAATGCATGGGTTCTTATGGGATAATCAACTGTTTTATTGAATTTACTTAACTAAAACCCTCTGCAGGCTGAGATATGTATATATTATATCTAATAAAGCTTATTTTATTAATTATTGGATAAAAATACCGCTGACGTCTATCAAAACCTGCAAAAAGTCAAACACTTGACGATCACTGCGCCGCGACCGGGAAACAGCGAACTAACTACTAAACAGGGACGTAAATTTAAAGAACAGCCATTTTCGATCGGACTCCTTCCTAAAGCCCTCCATAGTTGCGTTGAGTCTTATTTTGCAAAAGTGGTGCAATTTACAAAATATAGGTAAAAAATCAAAATTATCTTATGTAGCTGAATTTTTGCATGTAAGCTAGAAACTGCATTTAAAAAAACTTTTTTTAATAACTTCTTTTGATATTTTCAGAAATAACCCAACTTTTGAATTATTTTTTAAAATTTGACAGATAATGCGAATCACGTGACTACTATTTTTTTGCTTAATTTTCATCTCGATCGAAGCAAAACTTGATGCCGAAGTCAAATTTCGAATGAAGCTATTAATTTAAAAAAATCCCATATGATAACACTGTATAGAAGCTATAAAGCAAATTAATATCTGTAAACTGAGTAGGTATATGGGACAAACCGTCAATAAATAGTTCGCATTATAAATAAATCTAACAAAACTATTTATATGAACAAAGTGCATTTTCCTTCAATGACATCAATAACTCGGGGAGACAATGGATACAAGGAGAGAATGGACATGCCCATAATATTTTCCACGACAGACGGGTCTGGTTTAATTAAGTCCATTGTAGGAAGTCTCTCCGGAGACATATTTTGTGTGAGTTATGTTTTTGGTGGTTATAAAAATGCGTAGAAAGTCATTTTTTATTGAAGTTATGCATTTTGGTGCACAAATTTATTTAGATTTACTAACAGGGGCGTTTATGCAATATTATGCATGTGAACGAAAACTTGAAGTACAAATTGTGAAAACTAAGAAAACAAGTATTATTTAAAGGTTAATTGCAGGTTGTTTATACTAGTACTGTTAATGTACCTACTTATAATATTTAAAGACAGTTTGAACGCTAAGTATGTGGTACGGACTACCGTATAAAGGCCGGGACACACTTGTCATATAGTGAATTTCACCTTATTTTTTAATGGCCGCCGCTGACACATGTCATTTATAACATTTCTTTTTACAGAACTTAAGGATTGGCCAGGGCCGGACTTAAAAATTATGTGTGAACATGGGTCAATTTATTTGTAGTTGTAATTATGGATGGAAACGAGAATTACCTAAGCAATTTTTAAGATATTTCAAAAAAAAACCTCTGAAGGGGAATGGAAATAGGATAGAATATCAGAAAAACAATTTCATTTCATTTTTATTCATAATATAATAAAGTGTTATTTTGGTAAAAACACACACTTAATTTAGTACAATAAAAAATATACAAGGGGCAGTCGTGAATCTAGTATCATCAATAATTAACTACGTTTTTTATTAAAGAATTATTTTGTTTTTTAATTTGATTTTAGACCATGCAGTGTTAAGTTGAAAAAATCTATATATTATATTTAATAGCTTATTGTTTACTTTTTTATTTTCTTATTCACGGGTAGATATTTTTTTTTAGACTAGGTTCTAAAGAGTTTGAAGTTTACAATAGGTCTAACTTTTCGTTGGTTTATAATAAAACAACAAAAGTTTGTAATGTTATCGAATATTTTTTTTTAATGAATAAAGAAAAAATAATGTAAGTAGATACTACAAAAAAATATTTTTGTCCATGCGTTTGCAGAACAGATACCTTAAGCACTCTTCAATACAACTGTATGTAAAACTTATTTTAGCATAATGGTTCACTGTGGTTTTCAAATTTAATTTTGTTGCGAGTTCCCTATTATTTTTGGTCTTCATCTGACAAGCTGTCGATGTCGTCGTCACCGACCGAGACATTAATAATTATTTACTTACTTTTGCATAAAAAGAAACACGTCACAAATGCACACAGTCCGGCAGTTTAAAACCAAAAAGTCTAATACGCACAAAATATAAGCAAAATGCTGTCTGAAAAATACCAAAAACAATAACACGAACGATCAAGAATTAACAGCACAATGCACGCGGTGCGCGGTGTGTCCCAATGCGGCTCTGTGATATTTAAAGAACGCGACGAGACAATCGAATTAATGAAGTACGAAAAGAGATATGCGAGAGCAAATGCGTAAGACAAAGATGCACATACTAACGGCATATACGAGCGATGCTGTGCTTTTGACGAGTTTGAGCTCATTGAAGGGCAACGTATTGAACTGTGTAGTGTGCATCTTCGTCATGTACATGTAACTATACGGTCAGTTATATATCCATCTCTTGTTAATCTAGCCAATGCCCGTGCCTGAAAGCCGTTTATAGAATTAGGGATTTTAAAATCACATGTTGGCTAATATGTTTGACAAGAGAGACGTCAAAGCATTAAAAACTAAGGTGAAATCCGCTATACACCAGTCCGATCCGACTCCGGTCCGATTTTGCTCCAAAGAACGGATCGGTGCGGGATCGGAAGGGGTGAGCACACATCGTCGGTCTTATGACATAAGGCCCTATCTCGAGATAGGGCCAAAATGCGTTAAGGTCATAGAATAAGCTGTTTTAAGGTTGAATTCTCAACGTCGTTCAATTTATTGCCAACCTATAACCTATTTCGCTTTGTTTTTTCAAGTTTATTATTTTTTAAACTAACATTTAAATAAAATTAGTATCGTCGGCACATTACTTAGGTAATATCTGATATATTACAAAAATATCAATTTATTTCATTACTAATTTTGGGAGAATTGTATAGTAAAAGAGCAATGAGTGACAATAACACAATAATATTTAAAAAAATCTTACCCGATATTTTTCGCTATACAATTCTCCTAAAATAAGTTATGAAATTCCTTGATATTTATTAAATATGTCAATTATTACCTATAGAATATCAAGTCGATACTGATTTTCTTTAAATTTTGTATAAAAGCTAGAAAACATAAATAAATCTACGCGAAATAGGTTATAGGTTGGCAAGCATGTTGATACTCCCACCTTAATGTATACTTGTTTTTAGCCAAGGGTCCTATCTTGAAATCATTTTAATTATTTATAAAAGCGACAAAACACTTGGCCCTATCTCGAAATATGAACAGTTTTATTACAGCATAAAGGCGAATCATGAGATAGGGCTTTTTGTCGTGACAATTTTCGATAGACTTTGGCCCGTCACAGTTGGTTCCAGTATTTCGCTTGGCAAGGTAAAACAAGCCTTATAAAGTTTACCATCTAAATTATGATGACTTTTTAGATTATAAAAAGTTAAGCGAAGATCTAAGAATCAAATCTATAAAAACGGATGACACCGGAAATGAATTTAAATGGTCGGATGTATTTGAGTTTTTTGTAAAAAAGGATCCTAATAAAATATTTTTTAAAACTAGCCACGTAGACAAGCAATACCGTTGAAGGTCTTTAAAAAGGCAAATGGTACATAGTTTAATGGTCAAAAAATTAAATAAAGAGCAAAGGCCTATATCTATGTTAAAGTATGAAAATCTAATGTCCCTTTGTTCTGACATTAAGCCTGTTATTTCTTCGCCTGAAGATAAATTATTTTACCGCTCATTACCACATACTCAAAAATAAAATAAAAGTTTTTTGTCGTATTTTTTTACTGTTTATAGTATTAGGCTGTAATAATAAAATAATAAATAAATTTTGTAGAGATACATTTTTCGTTTTTTATGTTAAAATAATGACTATAAATTCGATTTCTTCCCGAGTTTATTTTATTTTCGTTTTAGAATAACATTTTTAATCATGTTTTTTAAATATGAAATTAAGTTTTTTTTTATTTTTGTAATTTTTTACTGTTTCGTGTTTTACTTATTATAATAAGCATGCGTAAAATCGGTCATTTTAGTTCTACTTCGAAGGGCCTATCTCGACCAAAATATACCAATAACATTTTTAGTGTCTTTACAAAAGGCCCTATATCACATAAACCATTGTTACAACCAAATGTTAATTTCTATTTTGAAATGTGGTATTTCACAAAAAACTTACATGGTTTGTTCTTCATAATTCCAAAAAAAGATAGCCAAAATCGGTATAGTTCTTTGTATTCTGTTGGCGTAAAGATATTAGTTTTCTTTAAATTGCTCTCCTGAAAACTTGCAAAAAACGAGATAGCTAGGGCCTTATGCTATAAGACCGACGACATGTCCTACACGCATCCGAGTCCTTTCCGATTTCCAGCTCCGGTTCGATACATTCGCCACTCTCGCCAGACTCGATTCAATTAAAATCGCGAAAGGTTCTGTACGCAAAATGTTCAAAAATTTTAGCAACTGCGATTTAGCCATGGTGGCACTTTGTTTAGAAGAGGAAGATGAAGAAAACCGGAGAGATTTCATGGAGAACAGAGGAAAACGCAGATTTTGGGTACATTCTGCTTGGAAAAGGAGATTCGTAGCAAAAACTCAAAAATATTATTACAAATTCCAACTGACAAGCGTGCAGCCGTAAAACGAATAGACTGCACGATCGGAACACGATCGGATGCATGATGGGAGTCGTGTAGGAGTGGGATCGGACACGTGTCGGAAAGGTGTGAACTACGCTGTTCAAACTCTAGTATCATTTCCCTCTCAGACACTCGTCCGACTGTATGATCGTAGTCGGATCGGAAGGGTGCATGATAGGTGTGTCCCGACCTTTAGGAGTAGATAATAACGATTATTGGCAAACTAAAAGTATTCTGACAGGGTTACAAAAATAGGTAGAAAATATTTAGGGCCCTTAATGTTAAGGAGTCTTCTTCTTCTTCTTGTGCCCTGTGCTAAAGCGCACGTTGGCGATTCTTTGTACTTCTCTTAAATCATATCCTATGTAGGGTACCGTTCTCTGCTTGTCGAAATATTGTGGCAGCGTCTCTTATTCCATTCACGCCAGTCCCTTATGTTACGAAGCCAAGAATGTTGTTTTCGCCCCGGTACTCTTCGACCCTCTATCTCGCCCTGTAAAATCAGATTTGAGATTGAGTACTTGTCACCCCTCAGGATATGCCCGAGAGGTATGTGCCGTCCAGGGAATACCTACGTAGCAGCCTACGCAGAGTCCACATCTCAAAAGCTTCTATGCGGTTCAGTGTTCTGACCTTAGAGACCATGTTTCTGCCCCATATAGCATGATAGGCCACACGTAGCATGTTAAGGAGTACATGTCTAAGATTGTTTAAGAGAAAATGGTACAGGGTCTTCCAACGAGGACTGAACAGGGGCTCATTTTTAAGCTTCCTTGTATTTAAAGAAAAATCCAAAATAGCCAATCGATGTACTTTTTCCTGCAGAATTCAAAAATAAAACCAAAAATTTATTTGAACCAGAAACAAAAGAGTTACGCTATGGATAAGGTGTTTTTTAAATGGAACATAGCTTTTTTTATACGATTTTTGGAACGAGTAATTTTTTTTTTGTCCGTTCCGATTAAAATATTTAATATTGTGACAGCTATTTTTATTAAATTTTAATGTTTTATCCAGTATAATTTAACTTTAACCTGTTTGAAACATACACTAGGTAATAAAGGTATAATCACCTTTGAATCCTTCAAAATCAAAAAAATTGACAAATTTACTATAATATTGCCGAAATGACTTTGAAGGATTCAAAGGTGATTATATCTTTGTGTATGTTTCAAACAGGTTAAAGTTAAATTATACTGGATAAAACATTAAAATTTAATAAAAATAGCTGTCACAATATTAAATATTTTAATCAGAACGGACAAAAAAAAATCACTCGTTCCAAAAATCGTATAAAAAAAGCTATGATCCATTTAAAAACACCTTATCCATATCGTAACTCTTTTGTTTCTGGTTCAAATAAATTTTTGGTTTCATTTTTGAATTCTGCAGGAAAAAGTACATCGATTGGCTATTTTGGATTTTTCTTTAAATACAAGGAAGCTCAAAAATGAGCCCCTGTTCAGTCCTCGTTGGAAGACCCTGTACAGTCATGTCGCTCCATCGGCGTGGGGTCGCTTCGCGAAATTTTTAGCCAAAATAGGACACAAATTCAAAACGTGAAATTAATTTATGGCGCTTCTGCTGGTAAAAATTACTGAATTACAACTACACAAATAAAATGTTACAAATAATAATACACACTTCATCTTACCAGTCGTGATTTTTTTTGTGATCATCAGCACGCTAAAAGGACGGTGTCAAAGACGTTGTTTAAAAATTACCTTTCTTATATTTTTATATTATAATTTGCAATACAATCCCAGAGTGGCCGTATGTATAGAATATCCTTGTCCCAGTAACCTGGCAAATGTCTTTCTATTTCCATCAAGATCTAAATGAAAGGGTCGTCCTTTTCATCACTTATTTGTCCCAGTTTTTTCGTTCAGATATTTAGGTGAAAAAGAAATCCGTATACGGATTTTTTGCCGTATTGAGATGTTTCGGAAGTGATCTAAAAGTTGGAGAGGGTTTCTGACCTAATTTCTTTTATTTCAAAAAGGGTCTAACCGTGAAATCAGATTTATCACCAACATCATATCTAGTACATCAAAACAAGTAAACGAGATATCAGGGAACTAAATAGAATGATCAAAATGAATTTTGAAAGTCGTAAAGATATTACAGAAACGGTTTTGCCCTATATAGTTCTACACACCGTTCTTTGGCTTCGACGTCTAAAAGGGCAGGGCGGTAACATGTCAAAAAAGTACGGTTTTAGCAGTGGCAGCTTGAGCGTGCGCACTTTTTTGTTTTCAGTCTTAAATTAAAGAAATCGTCCATGATATAAATCACCATAAAATTATGTAACTCCGACACTGGCTGACAGGCGACTTAAGATCTATTGTTATGTTTGTATCAAGGTGACATAATATTAAATATTATATATGATAAAAAAAGACAGAAAAGTAGCCGGGAGAACCTAACGCACGATATGGACAATCCCAATACCATGAATATGGTTGCCAGATTTAACAAAATTATCGGTGTTATTAAGATTTCATTAAATCTACTACTATTAAGTCTATCGCTTCGTGAATTTACTTTAAACCATTGGTATTATTTTATATATATGTGAAAAAATATAAACAGCGTATTTACGGGAGGAGGGTTATATTATGACATACCTTAGCGACATAAATAACTATGAATAAACTATTTATAATTATTAATAATATATTGAAATTTGGACAGGGCTCAACGACAACAATGCATATTTTTTTGCCTGCATTCCTTTGGTAGCTCAACATCGTGAAGAGGTATTTTTACACGGTTTGATACGCAAAAAGATTATTCCTAAATTGAGGGGTGTAGATTTAAAGTGTACAATCTCCATGTTTTATTAAAAATGAGATAGATGTCGTTTTACATAGTAATTGTAGCCCTGAATCGAAATAACTCATAATTTCTTGTCAAAATGGGTAAGCTCCAACTGATTTTGATAGCAGAAAATTGGAATTAAATTCAAAATGTATAAGCTGCATTGCCATTTAAGTTTCGAACCGTACAATCTTCTGTTCAATTTTAAAAATCAAAGTGTACCATCTCGGGTTGTTTTGCTGTTACTTTCGAATTATTATTTTAAAGCGTGCAAAATCCTGCACAGACTTGTTGATAATAATTCGCGCCAAAGTCAATCCGATTTTACTTTTTAAGTTAGTTGCATGTGATGCGTGAAGCATTAAACAGTGGTTGTTTGTTGTTTACTATTTTTTTTGTATTTTAATGTATTGATTTTAAGATTTAAAATTTTGTGAAAAATTACCCTTAAATTATTTTCAAAGTGGGCAAACTCCATATTATTTTCTATTTTCAAAATGGACAAACTTCAATTGTTATTTCCAAAACGTACAATCTCCATCTCCTTTTTACAAATAACTTTGATATTTTTTAAAAATGTTAAGAAAAAAAATGGATTTTTTAGTCTAAGATGTGCCATAAATACAATAAAAAACTATCGTAATTGTTTGTATTTAATAAATTATAAGTTTTTTTTCGTCTACTGATAATTTAGGAAACATGGAGATTGTACACTTTGAATCTATACCCCTCAATTATTTTCTGTTTTTGAAGCGATGGTCATTAAGGTTCTTTTTACTTTTGGTTGCCTTTTTGCTTGAAATATCTGATCAATGCTGCTCAAATAAATTTAACATTTATGTTTTGTGAATTTAAAATATTTTTTTCAAAGTTGCAATATGTTTTCTAAAGAACCCGTTTACAATTCACAAATCTGAATAAACATTTACCAATTTCACCAAGTTTGCAGATTTTTTAATTGTTTTTTTTATTCTAAGATATTTCAAACTTCTTAGATTTATATAATTAAAAACTTTTTGTTCCCTTAAAGTTTTCTTGCAGCTTCTTCCTGCAAATAATAATTTGCAAAGTTTTGTTTGTTATTTTGAACAATATTTTTCCTGAGTTTTTAAAGTCAGGATTGTAAAAGTTTAAGGAGCTAAGAAAATTTTTATGAAGTAAACTAATTTATATGCAGGGGAAGTAGTAGTCCATTGTCATGCTTAACCACGAGCACGTACCTCGTATTACTTTCTTAAATTTTATACTTGTTTTTTGGCCATTAAACTTTTTTGGTTTTATTCGTTGTAGGATTTTTTTTCTATATGAATTTTAGTAATATTTAATTGTTAAAAATTGAGAAATACGAGTTATTCTATTCATGAATAACCTAAAAATAATATAACTTGTTCAAAAGTTATTTATATTTGTGCTGTAAACATATGAATATGGGAGGAAGGCGTAGGGCATAATGGCGATCCCGATATCTGCGTAAATCTATTAACTGCAATAAGACAATAAGTCCTAAGTTCTACATGTATTTTAAAAAGATTAAAAGAACTAAGTAAAAAGAAAACATCAATTAGGAAACTGTGTAGAATAGCTTCTATTTTGTTGAATACCTATACCTACCTTTTAACACACTTCGCAAATAAAAGTCGTGAATCAAAAATAAAAACTATATTTCTCTTTTTTTCATTCTCATGATACTATCCGATAAGCTAAAATGTGACGTTTTACACTTGGCTGTGACGTTTTACATCTGACTGTGACAACTATACAGTGTGGTCCACTAAGTGTGCAAGAAATGGGAATTTTTTTTACTAGTTGTAAAACCAAAGTTTAAATACTGCCAAAAGTTGGTGTATGTCCGATAACAATTTCGAATGTACTTAGTATCACTTCAACTCAAATAGGATACATGGTAGAGCAAAAAATATGAAAATCGTCCAAGGGTAAAGTACTCTTATTTAAAAAAATAAAGCAAAACGGTATAAAGAAAAATTGTTTAGAATAAAAAGTCGTGCACATATTTAAAATCATAGCTTCCTATCTCACAAATCATTTTTTTAAAGAAAATTCGATGTCCTATATTTATACAGTGTGTTCACGGATAGAGTTTGGAAGAGAAAAAACTTTTTTATTACTAGGTATAGAAGAAAAAGTCATTCTTTATAGAAACGTCTGCTTGTGCTGAAACTACACACTACTGTTTTTTGAATTTTTTTTTTAATTCCTTTCGATAATTGGCTAAATCATCACTTTGGGAACAAATGGATTGGAAGGTACCTATGGTCCAAATCAGTTGGCACGTAGGAGTCCCGGTCTCACAATTATCGACTTTCATTTATGGGAATATCTGAAGCAACACGCGTGTATAAAATCAATTTCTATAATAACTTAGATGTCTTGAAAGAAAAAATAAGAGTAGGTAGTTATTGAAAATATCCCAATA
Source organism: Polydrusus pterygomalis (assembly GCA_963969555.1). Lineage (NCBI taxonomy): Eukaryota > Metazoa > Arthropoda > Insecta > Coleoptera > Curculionidae > Polydrusus > Polydrusus pterygomalis. The sequence goes on from OZ018379.1 coordinate 40,143,468, forward strand.
CAGCAAAATAGGAACTGTTATCGGAAATACAGATGTCGAGTTGAACTATGCGCTAACTCGGTGGTAACACGTTTGAATAAAAGTTTTATAATTTATGATTGAATGAATATGACATGTAATAATAAAAATACTTTAAAAGTAAGCAAATAAAAAATGGTTTTCTTACAATAAAATCGTTAGTCGGCCAGATATAAAATGTAAACTCATATTTCAAGTAAGAAAACAACAATAGTTGTTTGTTTTTACGTAAATTTATTTTAAACGAAATCCAAAAAACTAAAAATGTTGTTTGTGACGAACCCTGGATTAGTAATCGCAAATCTGATATTCGAAATTGTAGTCTCATCACAAGCAGACGTTTTTATAAAGAATGATTTTTTCTTTTATACCTACTAATAAAAAAGTATTTCCTCTTCCAAACTCTATTCGTGGACACACTATAGATTAATTAAAATTATAGAAAAATATAATATGTTTTTTTGCTTTTTTTTTGCTTTAGATAAAAAAAAAGGTTTTGATATATGCTTTCTATTAATGATGCAGGTAATTGTGTTCATTTTTATCATATTTTAAATAATTATAAAGTAAGAGTAATTATGCTTGTAACAGCGGTAAAATCTGGGGTTGATTAAAAAAATAAATTGAAATAAATTAAAACTGATTTAAATAAATATTTAAAACGTTAGGCACATCAGAATCTTATTTATTTTGCTTAATTTAAACATGGGCCTAAATTGAATAATTTAAGTACTTACAGTGCACTTAACACTAACTATATTTAAGTGTTTCCTTATGAAACAGTTGATTTTCGTGTTTATAAAAGCCGATTCGCACCTAATATTTTCAAGCTGATTTTATGATTTTTTAACGTATATGCATCAAAGTCCTGATATGTCCACATTAATGATTTTTTAAACTTGAAATTTGGTTGTTGTTTCATTATTGGTGCAATTTGACAGAATACAAAATCGGTTAATTTTAATACAGCTCTCTATAAGTGAAATGACGGAGTCTTTGCTCCAAATAGGTCGTCCCCGAATCCAACAAGCAGCGGGAAAATGCTGTTAAAACCACTTATGGTCAAAACTGACAGATGTCTTGCTTATATATTTTTTATCCAATGAGCGAAGTTATATTTATAAGTTAATTCCACCAACAGAAATTTTTCTGGAATTTTGAAAAATCGCATGGGGGAGTGCAAACAATAAGAACTTGTTCTATTTCAAGGGTGAAAAACTCTGTAACTTTCACTCACGCTAAAAAGCATAAATGTGAATACCAAATTGTATACAAGTTCGATGCAGCCCAAGTAGCAATTATAGACACAAATTGGACACAAATTCTTTGCTGAGAAACGTTTCGAAACATTTTCGATTAAAATTATTTAGATTGTGTGGAGACACATGTGTTTCGAAACTTTTGCGACACATTTTTGAATTTAGTTACTAGAAACGATTAAGAACTGTTAGTTTCGAAATACTTTCCAAACTACAGTGTCGATACATTTAGGAAACGCACAAAAGAAAATTTTTCGAAACATTTTTATATAATATTATGAAATTGTGTTTAGACACATGTGCTCCCAAATTGTAGCGACACATTTTCGAACTAAGTGATTCAAAACAAATTGGTATTCTTCTGCTTTGAAATATTTACCAAACAGTGATATCCATTTAATTACGAAACTTGCGCAGAAAATAATTTTCGAAACTGCCAGAAACCTTTACACTACCACACATGGACAATTATTATAACCTCGATTATAACGATTATAACCTATAAATTGTACATTTTTGTTTTGTTAATATGGGAAGAAAACAACAGTTTAAACATTCTTCGAGGTTTTACAAAAGTTTTATTAAACGTTCAACAAAGTACAAACCAATTTTGTAGGTTATATGTCACAGAAAGTGTTAAGTGGTAGTGTATACCGTGACGGTATACAGAAGTTTTATGCTTCTAAGCTTAACCTTCCTCTTGACGGGACTGTGCATTTTTTACTTTAGCGACGTTTGTTTCGCATGGTTTCGGTACAATATCGAAAAATTCTTCATGTTTCGACACATTTTCTATGAATTATAGCTACATGATTATCAAAACATTATAGAAACCAAATACTAGAAATTGTGTGTCGACTCCATTTTAAACCAGAATAATTCTCGCTTTCTGGCGGCCATTTTGACAAATTCATTTTTATATTATTAAAATGGACTTTAATTAACTTCCTGCATCATTTGAAATGTAAAAAAGTGGTTACATTAGTTTCATTTTGCTAGCTTAATCAATTGAAAGAAGAATTAAGTAAAATTTTAAAAATATTTAAGATTTTATTTTTTGACAAAGTATTTATTTTGTGTGTAAATGTCAATATACCGGGAGCGTCTTAAGAATATAAAGCTAAATTACTAAATTGCACGATAAAATTTATTTCGTCAACGATTTTTGGATCTTCTCTGCAATAAACCATACGAAAAAAATGTATCACTTATAGAAAATACTCTGGTGACAAATTCATTATGGCGAAATTATGCTGTCATCATATTGTTTACTTTCTTTTATTTTACAACCTGCAGAGAGATAGATATTATATATCTAATTATTTGTTTCAATAATGTTTCCATTGAGACAATTTTACAATTCCAACACTCAGCGCCCTCTTTGTTCGACACATTTATGGAAACTTGTTCCAAACATTTCTGAAAAATTTTCGAAGCATTTTCGATAAAAGTTTCGATTTTGCGTCGAAACAGCGAAAGTCACAGCCCGTACCAACCACTTGGAAACACGTGCTAATGCGCCATTTAAAATGTATACGTTTCGAAAATATTTCCATACATGTTGCCAACAATTTCCAATTTGTGTCGGAAACAGAAACAATAGTTTAGACACATTTACCGTAATGTGTCTAAAAATGCTACTTGGGAGGGTTAAAAATGCAGGATAAAAATGCATAGGTGTAGATCAGCCTTAATAAATACATATTTATATGTTGACTTTATTGGTTTCATGGTTATCTATCAGTAGTAGTAAGTAGGTATTTAATTTTTAATGACTTTTATTATTGTTCTTAATTTTATTGTTTAAAATATAGTAAAAAACCCTACTTAATTTTTTATTTTATTGATTTTATTTTAGTATTTTGTAGAATATTAACAAAATAAATAATAAAATGACTGTTTGAAGGTTGGAGACAATGATGTTTCTTGAATGATAAAAGAGTTTTGGACTTCCATTGTCTTTATTTGTTTTAAATCACAACGTTTCAACTGGTAAGTATCTCCAGTCGTCTTCAGGTGAATACTAAATAAGTAAAAATAGTCTTGTAGTTACTTTACTTATTTAGTATTCACCTGAAGATGACTGGAGATACTTACCAGTTAAAACGTTGTGATTTAAAACAAATAAAGACAATGAAAGTACAAAACTCTTTCATCATTCAAATAATAAAATGTTCAAATTTTAAATGCAGTTTTAAAATAACGATTAATTTAAAAACAAGGAATTTGAATGGGCTGCCAATTTATACAGTGGCGTCATAGTGCCGAACTAATCATCAATACTTGTTTTTTAGTAAGAATATTGTTAATAAGAAGGTAGTTGAAAATACACCTTCCAGGCAAAACTGCTGATCCTACGAAAATTCATAAAGATTCGAGGATAGAGTTAAAAAGCTTATAAGTACAGTTGACGTCAGATAATTTCGTACACTAAACTGTAATACTGTAAATGCAACTTTTTTACCTTTATTACCTTTGTAACGTGTTAATTGTTATCATGATATCTGTCAAAGTATTGTCATGATCTTTTAGAGTACCTAGAAGTACTGTTCAAAGAATTGTAAAAAAATGGCGCTATCATCAAACACTTGAAAGGTCTGTTGGGTCTGGTTTAAATAATAGAAATTCATCAAAAGAAGAAGAAATTTGGTGGAGTATTTAAGGCAAAATCCATTTAAAACTGCAGTATCCGGTATGCACATAACAGGACTCCCTGCTTCATCTAGAACTGGGCAACGCCGAGTAAGACAATGTTCCGAATTAAGAAATCGAGCAGCTGCATCCAAACCGTTTTTAAAAAATGGTGATAAGGAACAAAGAATTGGGTTTGCTATGCAATATTTACCAGAGAATTTACAAAATTAATTTTAAACCACAAAATGAAATGTTATTTGATAAAATAGAAGAAATTTGGGAAGGGCTAACTCCGGATTACACCAGAAATATTATTTGGTCAATGCCAAGAATATTACGATTAGTGTTAGAATCCAATGGCGCAGCAAATAAATATTAGTATTTTGTTTGTTGTTTGTTAATAAATGTGCCGTTTTTCGCTTTATACTTTTGTAGTTTTTCTAGTATTATTTTATAATTTTCTTATTTCGCGACTGTAATTTAAACAGAAAAATATTTAGAAATAATCATCATTACTTATGGTAAAAAATCGTACACACAATAATTTACAGCTATGTATATAGCTGGTGTTATATCCAGGTATAAGCAGCAAGGTAAGAAACCTGGAGTGGAGTGTACGAATTTATATGTCGTCAACTGTACATCCATTTACCCAATAAAAGTCACCAAGTTGTCATACATTTGATGACATAAAATATCCAAAGGAATGTTGACATGTAGAGGAAGTAATTCTTATTTTTTTCCACTTCCACTTAATTATAACCGGTAACTGTTCTATTAGAAAACGTCATTTTAAAGTGTTAAAGTATAGACCAAAAATCATTAAAATCTAGTAATACCTACGTTGTTAAAAAATTCGGGAAACACCATCATTTTTTTTTTATTAATTATTATTATAATACGAAACAACTTCGATATAATTAAGTCGGCCTAAAAATACCTATTTTGACCTTAGTAGTCTGTCATCAAACATTGTACACGTACTTTCCGGACACACTGTCGTTGTTGTTGTTGTTATTGTTGTTATATTAATACGAGAACCTTAAGCGTCAAGTAAAAAAAGGCAAAACGCGTCTTCGCTAATTTTCTCTAAATGTGTTTATGTCTAACTGGATGATTGATGGCCTCACAAAATAAAACAATATTATGAGCTGGTCGGAAAGCAAGCCGAAAATGATATATTTAATAATTAAAAAGAAAATACATTAGAATATGATGTACACTACGTTTTAGGTCTGAAACCACTATTTTTCCAGATAAAATAAAGAAGATTCATTAAATTCAGCAACTATAGCAAATCAAGTAGGTAAACTAAAACCTTTCATTGCAAGGTGGGATATTCCTGAAATAGCAAAATCAAATAATTGACCTTGTTTATATTCATATTTATTAAGGCAGTTTGCCAGTTAATATGGATTTAAGCAAGTGACTAGTAGTCCTTATATTCCACAGCCACACTGAGACACATCTACGATAATATTCATTTCAAAATTATTTGCATTTAACTGAAAATCAAACTAATTATACGTTTGAACTTAATTTCTTTCCATTTTTAATTTTAAACCTCACTGCGCCAGCTGGTGCAACCAGAAGCTATTTAAATTTTTGATAACTGCAGTACTGATTTTTACTGGTAAGTATTTGCTTTATTAGCCGTAGCAAGCAAATATTATTATGATTACTGTCAATTAATACAGTATATAAAACCAGATTACACCCCCAATAGAACTTGATAATTACTGTGAGTATTCAAAGCAACAATGGCTAAAAACCTCATTAACTTCTAATTCCTATTGGGTAAATTACCTTAATATTATCACTACACAAACGGTCCAGCAATTTTCGTTGTCTTACCGTAGGAAAGCGCATTGCTGTCACATCTTAACATAGTATAAAACAAAGTCGCTGTCGCTGTCTGTCCGTCCCTACCAGCTATATATGCTTAAACCTTTAAAACTACGCAACGGATTTTGAAGCGGTTTTTTTAAATAGTTGGAGTGATTCAAGGGGAAGGTTTTTATGTATAACTAGCGACCCGCCCCGGCTTCGCACGGGTGCAATTTCAGAAAGTGGCATGCCGGGTACTAATATATCGGGTTTGTTCGGGTTTGTATTTATACCAGCGGGTTGCAACGCATGCCGGATACACGCTAGTATAGTATAAAACAATTATTATATAAAGAGTATGTGTATTCTTCGATAAGGAATACAAGGCTTTTTTCTCAGTGTTATGTAATCGAAACAAAGATAACGTTAAATCTTTGTCTAAATCCATATAAACAATATGCATGACCGCAACGCAGCAGTAAAAGATCTGCCTCCAGAGATGAGGCCATGATGACGTTATTCTTTTTCATTTGATGATATCCACAATGTAAAAGAAAACGTTTTATTAGAATTAGAATTACAAAACAAAATTTAAATTTAATTATTCTAAGCTCACGCCTTAAATAAAACTAAAGGTAAAAGGTATAATAATTAAGATCGAGAAGTAATGACAAAATAATTATTTTACGAATAAAATTAAGGCTTATTACATTAAAATACATCGATGCATCGACAAATTTTAAATGTGCTCGATGCATCGCTTAAAAATGATACATCGCTTTGAAAATATCGAATTTTTCGATGCATCGTTGTATATCGAACATCCCTATTTTCGTTTGTGGTTTCTTTGACAACGGTTTAAAAATGTTTTTCAGTTTATCGATTTTGTGTAATAGTTGTTGTGTTTTTAGTATTTTGTAATATTTTCTGTAGGCTAATTATTAAAACCCATATTAACCTACCGTCCTTTTAAAAGGACGGAGGAAACATAGTCATCTCAGCTAAGTATCTAACATAAAATCAAGATTGCGCCATCGAGATTCGACGTTTGTTAATATTAACTACCTGTCAGTGCACTGCTTTGCACGCCATTACGGTTTTAGGTGTTTTATTTTAGGTGATATTATTTCTGTGTTTTACATCCCTTTGCAATGAATAATTTGAGGCAAGTTTTTTGTTAAAAAATAATTTATTTAACAACTTTTTACACAACTTTTTGTTTACTTACCTATAATCTTAAAATGTATCCAGTAAACATAATCTGAGATTACTTTGTATAGTTTGGTTAAACTATGAGAAAATGTCACTGTGCTCTTTTAAAAGGACGGTAGGGTTATATACTACTATTTGCTAATTATATTTTTTTCTTGTTTAGATATTGGAAAAGACCGCTGACGCTATGTGAATTACTGGAAGAAATAGAAAATGATGATACCGTTGATGTTCCAGAACAAATAGCGACATTTCCGCCGGAAAATGCAAATAATAGCAGTGGTGACACGGATGAAGATTCCAGGGATGAAGCTTTGGTGGATATGAATAATCTGCCTGGATCCCAACTAAGAGCGGAAGTATTTGTTCAATGACCACTGGAACAAACCTTAGAAGATAATAACTGGGACATTGATGACGAGAAACCACTTTCTACATTTGTCGAGCGAAGGCCGAAACTTATAAAATCGTTTGACTACAAACAAGAAGATCTAGAAAATCCAGACTTTTCTATTTGGCAGCCTATAACGTCAGTTTCAAATAACATTTCTCCAGTTACTGCGTTTCAACTATTTTCTTGACAAAGAGGTTATCAATCTTATATTGAATTTCACGAATATTTATACTCATCAGAAAAATCGTCTTGGAGATATTACCGAGGATGAGTTGCTTTGTTTCATAGGGGAATGGCTTGTGAGCGGTTATTCGACGCTGCCTCGAAAACAAATGTATTGGCAAAATAGGGAAGATACAAGTAATTCACTCATATGCAAGGCAATCTCCCGTGGCAAATTTTAATTTATTATGACAAACATACATTGCTGTGACAATACACAGCTTGAGCAGTTAGATAAATATTTAAAAATAAGACCCCTATTTAATATTTTAAACCGTAAATTTTTTGAGAATGCACCACCAGAAGAGCATTTGATTCCCTATTATTATGGGCATCATGTTTCAATAAAAAATGTATCGGACTATCGCTTGTTTTTTTTTTAAATTTTTAGAAAGAAGTTTAAAATAGTAGTATATAACCCTACCGTCCTTTTAAAAGGACGGTATATTTGACCCAATTGGAATGCTTCCAGGATTTTTTAAAATATTTTTTTCATCTTTAAAACGGTTTATTTAAATAAATTTTAAGAAAAAAATTTTACATTTTGAAAAAAAATTGTTTCAGGGTTATATGGGTTAAGATGAGTCGCAAGTGTCAAGTACGCGAGAATTCGGAAAAAATTAATTCTGCAGTTACTTTTCATAGGTGGGTAAATAAAAAGTTGGGTCATTTGTAGGTTAGGTTTTTTTAAATATCACATTGAAAGGTAACTCCGGCTACTCCGGTGTAATCCCCACTACCTGCCACACCCAGCTCTTTACCGCCCTCACCTACAAACGCTGTTGTCAACACATATTAATACAGTTTATAAATGACATGTGCCATCTATAGGTATCAGATCATTGGGAGCTCGATTGGGAGTAAGCTAGGAAATACCGTAGATAATTTAAAAAAGAAAATTTTCTATTACTAAAATAAATAATACGGGCCTGAATTATATTAATGAAGATACCAGCGAATATTTTGATAATGTCTTCAGTGTCAACTTTAAAAAAAGTGTGACTAAGTTTTAACTGTTGCTATGTCATAAAAATCTCACGTGTCAATTATTGACTGTTACTGCTACTTTTATTATACCGTGCGAGCAAAAATTATTTGCATCAAAGAGGGCCTTGCATCTACGGACGTAATGCTTAGCCGTAGAGCTTAATACCTGTTGGGTGTCAGTAACTACCTGAATTAACAATTAATCAGTTATTTCGTCATCTTTGACAGTCGTTACAAGTAATTTGATTCATCCCTAATTTTTCCAATTTCTTGAACAACACCTCTCCGGTTATGTGAATTCTCAGAATACACGCATGTGGAGTGGTGAAAACCCCCTTTTTTTTGTAGTCCACATTGCACCCTCAAAAAATTGGTGTATGGTTAGATGTTTCCCGAAGAAGAATTGTTGGTCCTATTTTTTTCCATGACACAGTTACAGCACAGCGGTATTTAGACAATATTTTGAATCCATTTCTGGAGCAATTACTTGACGACGAACTACGTTTTGGATATTTTCAACAGGACGGTGCAACAGCCCATACAGCCGCCGAAACTATTAACTACTTACGCAATTTTTTTGACGACAGATTGATTAGTTTTCGATCAGACATTGAATTCCCACCTAGATCACCTTGTTTAACGGTTTTGGATTAGGTACTTCGTTTTTCCTCATTTAAAGAACACTATTTTTAAAACACCAGTTGCAAATTTAGAACAATTACAAGAAATGATTATCCAAGGATGTGGTAACATTTCTCCAGAGATGCTGGTCAACACTTTCGAAAATATGAAGAGACGTGTGAATTTATGGTTGGAGCATGGCGGTGGCCAATTTCAGCAATTTATGTAATTATTTTTCTTTTTCTTTCTGTATATTCTTACTTTGTTAATTCTGTAAACAACAAAAATAAATTTGTATTTGTTTAATTATTTTATTACTCATTAGTTTGGCATATCATGTCATAATATGAATTTGACAAAATTTTAACCTAGATTTGGTTATATAGATATATCGTCCCAATATTATTGTGATCTAAACCAAGCCCTACATTTTTTAACCCAATCCCTCTTTGATGCAAATAATTTTTGCTCGCACGGTACCTAAAGTATCAGAGTCCTCTTTTTTTTATTTCGTCAATTAATGATTTAAATTTTTCTAAAGAATTAGTAAATTAATTACATCCAAAATTTCACTAGTTAGTTCGTCAAATTATTCGCTTGAAGAAATGAAAATTAATTTTTGTCTAACATAAACAAGGAAGTTAATATTTGACTACCTTAAATATGGCATACGACTTTCTATGATGCACTAGACCTAGCTTTACCCCGTATATACGGAGGAGAATTTTGAGCTAAATGAACAAATTAGTTTTATTAGGGAGAGTTCTAACGGGAACGTACATAGATAATTCATAATTATGACGAAACTGACAAAAATTACAGCATACATATTACATACATAAGCAAAATTTAAAATTTTCGTCATGTCTTCTTCACCGTTTATTTTATATTCTCCCTAATAAATCCATATTTGTTCTGTTCTGCCCAGTAGCTGGAAATTTTCGGGGAACAATTAAATCTTTACTGTTATTGCATTGCAAATTTTCATTTAGGTAAGGAATTAAGCAGAACCATTGTCTGTCTGGCAAAACCAAAAAAATTAGGCGATTTTACATTATAATAGGAAAACTATATAATATACTTGATCCTGCTATGACAAGAACCTAACCATTATTAAATTTTACATGTAACAGTCAGTAAATGTGTCAAGGGCATTATTCCTGCAAACAATTTAGAAAACAAACATGAAAATCTACGTTGACAATAATTTACCTGGATTCGTGCACAAAAGGCTCGGCATACTCATTTCGCATCCTGCGAGGAAGCGGCGGAGGCCGCGGATTGCTCGGGTAGTACCCGTCCATCCTGTTAATCTTTTTAATATCTCCGCAGTGTCACTTTCCAACAGCGGCACATACAAAACACATCACATCTTTGTCGCGATATCGAACGCGGCGCGCACTCCAATGGGTCCGATGTCCTTAAACGTCCTAATCGAGAGATTTTTCGATACAGTTTCTTAATTGGCCGCACTATAACTCCAATATTAAGCGAATATAAGAAATGAGTCTTTGTTTTTAGAGAACAAGCTCCTGCTGTACCTCTATAAAGAGTATTTACGTTTAGGCAGGAATAATATGTGGGGAATCGAACACGCACGCTTCGTTCAACAGTTTGCAGCGAAGTGGGGTTGATGCGGAACAACGGCGGTGCGAATCGGGGGTGCGAACGTCATAGGGTTGCGCCTGCGTTTCGATTGCCACCCTTTAGACTCACCCCTATGTCGTATCTGTCCTGTCGCCTCACCTGCCGCCTCACCGGACTACGGCGACGAGCGATACTTCAAACGCAGGCAGCTTCGCTCGTTTCAGTTCTGGATTTTATTTTGCAGGAACTTTTGCCTTTGCAGAGTTTTGCTGCTGTAGTAGTAGTAGACTGACAGCGACATTTGCATGAATTAGATAAATATTTTTAGGAGAAATTTGAAAAGTTTAATGCTTTTATTTGAATTGAAAGTTAAAATACAATATTGTATAAGTAATTATTACAAAGAGGTTTAATATGGTCGTTAAAATAAAATCGAGCCCCTCTTTTATTATTTAAAAGTCTGTATCGCCAATGTGCGAATAGTTTCTACTCGATTACTGTATTATGTGATGCCTACAGAGATTCAAAATAATCGAATTCTCTTGCCATGTACTCGATACTCACAGGTAATTAATCAGTAGCGTTTATCGCGGAAGCGGCCAGAGTTTTAATTTATGATCAAATTACCATACAGATAGATGCCACCTGGCGCTATCTTATACTTACAGGGATTTGAAATGGTCGAATCTTCTTGCCAAGTAATCGGTACTCACAAGTAATCATTTAGAACCGTTCATCGCGGACGCGGTCAGAATTTAATTTTATAAAGAAATTACGATACCGACAGCTTTATGTCATCTGGCGCCTCCAATCCTTTTGCCAAGTACTCGGTACTCACAAGTAATGAATTAGTTGCGTTTAGCGCTGACGCTATTCGAATTTTAATTTATGATGAAATGACAATCCAGATTTATGCCACCTACCGACTGAATCATCAACCAAAAATCTGCATGTATGATTGGGCGGCGGGTACTTATAAAAAAGTATGTATCGAATACATCAGTCCAAATAAGCATTATTGTTTTAAAGTTATAACGTATTAACTAATGAAAAATAAATAAAAAAGAGTAAATAATAATAAATAATAAATAATAAATAATAAATAATAAATAATAAATAATAAATAATAAATAATAAATAATAAATAATAAATAATAAATAATAAATAATAAATAATAAATAATAAATAATAATTAATAAATAATAAATAATAAATAATAAATAATAAATAATAAATAATAAATAATAAATAATAAATAATAAATAATAAATAATAAATAATAAATAATAAATAATAAATAATAAATAATAAATAATAAATAATAAATAATAAATAATAAATAATAAATAATAAATAATAAATAATAAATAATAAATAATAAATAATAAATAATAAATAATAAATAATAAATAATAAATAATAAATAATAAATAATAAATAATAAATAATAAATAATAAATAATAAATAATAAATAATAAATAATAAATAATAAATAATAAATAATAAATAATAAATAATAAATAATAAATAATAAATAATAAATAATAAATAATAAATAATAAATAATAAATAATAAATAATAAATAATAAATAATAAATAATAAATAATAAATAATAAATAATAAATAATAAATAATAAATAATAAATAATAAATAATAAATAATAAATAATAAATAATAAATAATAAATAATAAATAATAAATAATAAATAATAAATAATAAATAATAAATAATAAATAATAAATAATAAATAATAAATAATAAATAATAAATAATAAATAATAAATAATAAATAATAAATAATAAATAATAAATAATAAATAATAAATAATAAATAATAAATAATAAATAATAAATAATAAATAATAAATAATAAATAATAAATAATAAATAATAAATAATAAATAATAAATAATAAATAATAAATAATAAATAATAAATAATAAATAATAAATAATAAATAATAAATAATAAATAATAAATAATAAATAATAAATAATAAATAATAAATAATAAATAATAAATAATAAATAATAAATAATAAATAATAAATAATAAATAATAAATAATAAATAATAAATAATAAATAATAAATAATAAATAATAAATAATAAATAATAAATAATAAATAATAAATAATAAATAATAAATAATAAATAATAAATAATAAATAATAAATAATAAATAATAAATAATAAATAATAAATAATAAATAATAAATAATAAATAATAAATAATAAATAATAAATAATAAATAATAAATAATAAATAATAAATAATAAATAATAAATAATAAATAATAAATAATAAATAATAAATAATAAATAATAAATAATAAATAATAAATAATAAATAATAAATAATAAATAATAAATAATAAATAATAAATAATAAATAATAAATAATAAATAATAAATAATAAATAATAAATAATAAATAATAAATAATAAATAATAAATAATAAATAATAAATAATAAATAATAAATAATAAATAATAAATAATAAATAATAAATAATAAATAATAAATAATAAATAATAAATAATAAATAATAAATAATAAATAATAAATAATAAATAATAAATAATAAATAATAAATAATAAATAATAAATAATAAATAATAAATAATAAATAATAAATAATAAATAATAAATAATAAATAATAAATAATAAATAATAAATAATAAATAATAAATAATAAATAATAAATAATAAATAATAAATAATAAATAATAAATAATAAATAATAAATAATAAATAATAAATAATAAATAATAAATAATAAATAATAAATAATAAATAATAAATAATAAATAATAAATAATAAATAATAAATAATAAATAATAAATAATAAATAATAAATAATAAATAATAAATAATAAATAATAAATAATAAATAATAAATAATAAATAATAAATAATAAATAATAAATACTAAATACTAAATAGTAAATAATAAATAATAAATAATAAATAATAAATAATAAATAATAAATAATAAATAATAAATAATAAATAATAAATAATAAATAATAAATAATAAATAATAAATATATGACCTTGCGGATCATTTATTATTAATCAGTATGTTTCTTCAAATTTTTCAGATGTATCTAGTGCAGTGATGTTATTTCTAACTTTACCAGTTAGTGTGGCATCAGCGGAACGATCTTTTTCTAAACTTAAAATAGTAAAAACCTATTTACGTAACACCAGGGAACAACAACGCCTTTCGGATTTATTCTTAATCAGTATCGAACACGAGTTTGTTAAAACATTAAATATCGACGAAATTATAAACGATTTTGCAAAAGAATATTCTCGACGATCTGGTCGTTTTGTATAATACCTTACATAATACTTAGTGACATAATGTTTTTTCAGACTTGTTGAGTGTTCATGTATTTTACTGTTTCCTGTCTTTTGGATTCTATGAGGCTCGATCACTGCTACCCCCGTTACTACCATACATGGTAAGCAACATTATAAGTGGTGTTTTAAAATTTTGATTTTGCATCATGTTTGCTGGAATATTACATATAATGACTTTATTACCTATGTTATATCTACGAGTCTGCCTAGGATTATAAAATATATTCGAATTGTTTGCTGTTTTAATAGTATGTACTTAACACATACTGTGGATTTAACCCTAATTAAATTATTACACGATTAACGAATTCAAAAATTCATAAACCTGAACCTACTAGTAATGAAAATAAGAATTATCATTTTCCACTCTTTATAGCGAGGGGGCCCTAGAAAACGTTTGCGGAGGGGCCCACTCAGTTTTTGTAACGTCACTGTGTACTACCGGCCCGACAAAATGAATAATATAAGGTTATTTATATAAAAAATAGTTTCACCTGTTATGTATCGCCAAACTAATAATATTAGTGGTCGCATGCTCTCCTAAATACAGGGTTTCCGGAAATGACGATGAAAAATTTTAAGGTATGATTCTACATAAAAAGATATGAAAAAAAGTTCATATTAACATAGGTCCGGAAATGCTTCCAGAGGGAGCTACAGGCCCTTGAAAATGGTGTCATAAAAGTGGTTTTTATTTAATTAATGAGGATCTACTTACAATACAGGAATTAACTTCTACGTATAAGTTAGAGTGATTGGAGGTCACTCTTTGAAAATATCAGGTGACCCATAATTGCAACCAGTGGCGTGGGAACAAAGGAGTGGTTAGTTATTAAGGGTTATATTTTTTCGGCGAGTGTATTTTCGCTATCTTTTAACTAAATTATGATTCTTTGAACATTTTTACGTAAAAAGGGTTCCCTTGGTATAAAGTCGTATAGTCGACCGTTTTCGAGATAAACGGACTTTAATGCTCAGATTTTTTTTTGAATAATAATTTTATTAATAAAAATAAAAAAGTTACAAAGTGATTTGTTGCGAAGCGCTTGGTATCCTATGCGTTACATTTTTAAATGAAGTTTTTGGTGGAATCCACAGGTGAATTTAAAAATGTACCCAATGTAGTAGGTACCAGTAAATTCGTTTTTCTTTTTGCCAATGGGTGTATAAGAATAACTACATTTTAAAATAGTATTCAAGCATCTTCTTATTTTTATTACATAGCCTGTTTACTGTATTTACGCACTGCAGTCGTCCTTTTAAGTCCGTTTATCTCGAAAACGGTCGACTATACGACTTTATACCAAGGAAACCTTTTTTACGTAAAAATGTTCAAAGAATCATAATTTATTTAAAAGATAGCGAAAATACACTCGGCGAAAAAATATAACCCTAAATAACTAACCACCCCTTTGTTTCCACGCCACTGGTTGCAAGTATGGGTCACCTGATATTTTCAAAGAGTGACCTCCAATCACTCTATACGTAGAAGTTAATTCCTGTATTGTAAGTTGACCCTAATAAATTAAATAAAAACCACTTTTATGACACCATCTTTAAGGGCCTGTAGCTCCCTCTGGAAGCATTTCCGGACCTATGTTAATATGAATTTTTTTTCATATCTTTTTATGTAGAATCATAACTTAAAATTTTTCAACGTCATTTCCGGACACCCTGTATAATACTGTATTAATTTGGATACATCTAAAATTCCTATTTTGCGGACAAAAAAAGCGAAGTAGTAAAATAATATAGCTCAGAGTGTATTGATTTATTTCTATGATCTGATCACACAATGACGGTGCCGAAGCATGCATGTCGCTTTTTTTAAAAGTGTCCTAGATTTCTTTCATTTCTATGTAAATCGTATGTCAATGTTGCTCCCTAAAGTTCATGGAATTCTGCAAAATGAAATTCTCCTGGTAGCAAAAACAAACATTTTAAATCCAAGGAAATGTCTTATCTTGAATGGATTTTTTTTATTTTGACTTGGAATTTTACATATTTTGTAGTAGTAAACAGCTCTAGTTGAAATTGAAAAAATAAAGCTGTTTATGGGAAATAAATTATTTTAAATACATGCATATTGGCAGTTATGCCGGATTTAAACATATCGTTGGTGCAGTGGCGTAGCGTGGTTGAAGGGGCGGAGGGGGCGAAAGCTTCAAAGGTAAGGGCGTAAATTTTCCTTATAGGTTAAAAGAGGGGGAAAAAATAGCGCCGCAGGCGAAAATTTTTAGGGCGCCACGCCCTTTTTTCAATGATGTTGCCTGATTTTCGAGTAGGAAAAATATAAAATACACAAGATTTTCAAGGAAATCACAAAAAAATTGATAAAGTAAAAAAAAAAGTTCATCGTTTTCATGGCTCATTATGGGTCCTGGGGGGGGGCGGGGGGTTCTTACCCCCTTCTCTACGCCCTTCAAAGGGCGCCTCACTGCTAATGTATAATTTCGTTTATTTAGTAAATTTTGGCTTGAGAAATAAAGTTTTTTTTTCGTCATGTCTAAAATGGTCACATGAAAACAGAATATGAACACGGCAAGGGGAATTTTGTTAAAACTCTATCAAATATTTTATGCATATTATATAATAATAGGAGCATATATGCTTATTGGCGACAATAACACACTTTTAAAAAGATAAAATTTAGTCTCTAGTAAATTAGAGATTTCAAGCAATTTTTAATTGTTAAAGCAAAATAACTGAAACATACAAATTATTCGTCGTGGCAAAATTATAAATTAAATCAAGTAGTAGAGATAAAATAGAATCCCAAAATAGGTAACAGGTTTATTTTATCTGTTTCTTTACTCTAAACCCAATAAAAATACTTTAAAAACAAAAGGAAAGAGAGCTTCACAAAATCTCAAATATCATATTTGCCAATATCCTTCTGATAATGGTCATCTTATAATATAAACAGAAACAAAGAACTAAAAAATAATAATAATAGTAATAAATAAAATAATTTTAAATTTTAACAACCAAAAATAAAAGATCTGCTAATGAAATTTAAAATATTACCATATTGGCAAATGGACAACTGTACACTTTTGCCTCTGGGAACTGGGAGAGTGGGAAGGGGGCGCCGTTTGGGAAAGAGCTCAAAGGGCGGGGGGGGGCGGTTGCCCCCCCTGGCCCCCTGCACGCTACGCCACTGCGTTGGTGAAGTACTAGGGAAGAGTTCCCCTGGTACCGGACATCTCCCAATATCGGACATAGTCAGTTTCTTCACTTTGCCGATAGGTGGCGCCCGAACATGTATAGGGGAGTGGCGTCGAAGATGGCGCACCTAAGCGAAATACTGTATTACATAAAGATTATACCTACAAGCAATAATTTTATTTGGTTAAATTGTAGCTTTATATGTTTACTAACGATGTAATCATGTTAATCTGATGAATCTTTACAAAAAAAAGAAAAAGCACAAATATTTCATTTATGTGTCTTTGCGCCATCTTTTCCTCTTATGCGGGAAAGATGACGCATATAGTCGGGAAATATGGCGCATAAAGTAGCATAATTATGTCGCGTGGGACATTAAAAAAAATAAGTTATGGTTTAAGGTTCCAAAACTTTAATAGGTATGTATTATCTTTTGTAAGTCACATACTAAACTAACTGTTATTAAATACGTTTAATGTCTACAAAAGTCACAGATATATTTTTTGGGAGTGGACTGACCACCGCAGGCTTTATGAGACCAATCACCACATGACACACATTGATACCATATTTCCCCAGATTTGCGAAATTCTCCACAAATATTGCAACAGTTTTTAGCTTCTCCATCATCAACATCGTCCAATTCATCATCATCATCGCACAGGTCCTTTTCACTCAAACTTTTTTCTTCACTTTCGCTGTCGGTTTCTATAAATTTTTTTTTAACTTTCTTTTTAGCCTTTAGGTCAATTTTTTGAATTTTCTTAGATTTTTAAAATTCTTTTTCCTCCAGCATTGTTTTCAAAGGAGTAGCCGTTAATATTTCAGAATGCTGCTTTGCACGACTATTCTTTTGCTGAACTTTTTTCTTCTGTGGTGCTGGCACTGGTGAAACCACTTTAACGCTAACATGATTGTGTTGAAGATGATTTTTTTTTGCTGGAGGCCGCTACATGACGGTTGAGGTGGATGTGGTTCAGGAATGTCATTTTTTGTAGTAGTGTCACGTTCGTTTACAGCATAACTGATTTTCTTGAAGCGGTTAAGATGGCGCAGTGCGGAATCTTTGCCGCGTCTGAGTTTAAGTTTTTAACCTCCATTTATTTTTCCTATTATTATTTTTCTTATAAAAACGTTACATGACAACATAAGTAATAATATATAATTAGGCATGCAGTGAGACATTTTTCTTATTAAGTAAAATAAAATATTTACCGCTTAATTTTTCACGAGTAAAAATAAGATCGGCACAACGATAAACACGTTTGTGGTTCTTTGCCGAACTAAACATGTCGCTCGCGGCATAGAATGTTGCTAGCTATCTATGTTAAGACATAGTATTCGAATAAAATTTAAATTAATTTTTTAAACCTTTAAACAGACAAGTTATTGGGGTGCGTCATCTTTCCCTCTGCGCCATCTTTGACGCCTCTCCCCTAGAGTTATAGTCGCGTCTGTTACTAATGTTGCCTCTCCGAAGCGTTTTAATATATGGTCAGTTTGACATAAGTTATCAAAGAAAAGGTTAATTTATGGTGTTGTTCTTTGTTTATTTTTTACTTTTAAGCCTGTGTGCAGTGATTTTGTCGCATTACACTTTTCTGTACCGAAAAGCACATTAGCAGACAGAATAAAACTGTTAAAAGTCTGGCGTTGAGGTTACCTTACCTGCTAAAACGGGGAGATTTAAGAAGACATTTTCAGAAGAACTAGAATCTGTTAGTTTTTCTTTGCGTCCGGTACTGGGTGTCCATTTTTCAAATCATCGAAATGTAACCGTTTTTTATATTATTTTTTTAATTAAAAATACCCTAAATATTTAAAAAAATGTAGTACGTACTTAAAATGGTATATGTTTACGAGTGACAGAGTGTTTTTTTATTTTATTTTTTTCATTTTTAAAGTAGCCAGCTCCAAAAAAGCTAAGGTGTCCGGTACTAAGGGACTCTCCCCTAATACCTCGTAACCTACAAAAAATCAAATTTGCGCTTTTGGTAGCGTTGAGTAGCATCAACCAAATTCTACAAGGTCGCCAATATATTTTATACCACAAAAAATTACTTCGCTGAATATTTGGGATTTCTAATACCTTGTATTGTAAATGCCCATATGCTTTCGTGCAATTTCTCTTAACCCACTATCAGCATTATTTATAATATATCGTATCCCACAAATAACACTTATTATATTTATAACAATACAGCGTATGCCACTTCAATTGCGTTAAAACCTGTTAGAGTTAGGTGTTCTCGGACCATCGCTGGATTCTGTTCGACGTCGGCGCATACACTAATACTCCTGAATCATTTCGTAATCCTAAGAAAACAGACTGGGATAAGTTTTGCAGAATTATTTCTGATAAGCTGGCGAGACCACCTGAGGATCTGTTGCCTAATATTGCTTCGATTGATAGCGCAGTCAATAAGCTAACAGAAAATCTTATGGCAGCTTCTGTCAAAAGCTGTCCGATAAGCAGACCAGCCAAGAAGTCATATCCACCATGGTGGAACGCAGACTTGAGTGGGCTACGACGTGACATGCGAAGGCTGTTTAATAAAGCAAAGAGCAGACGTACGGAAGACGAGAGTACCTATAAGGAGGCTCTAAAGACGTATAAGAAAGCTATTAGGAAAGCTCAAAGGAATTCCTGGCAGGACTACAGCAAGCGAGTGAAGAGCACAAACGAGGCCGCTAGGCTCAGAAAAAATTTATCGAAGGAACCGAGTGCTCCTTCCTTTCTAAGAAAAAACGATGGGGCGGGCCTTTACAGAGAGCAGCGAGGAAACCCTTAAACTGCTAATAGACGCCCATTTTTCTGGAAATACACTGGCAGCGGAAGCCCCCATTGACCAAGGAGAACCTCCGGATTTAAACAGCATTAAATCGGTGGTCACTAGCGAGAAGCTTGAATGGGCGATTGACTCATTCGACCCGTATAAATCACCAGGACTAGACGGAATAATGCCCGCCATATATATACTTAGGTTCCTTTTACCAAAAATTGCACTTAGGCACTTTTGCTTCTGAACCCTTCATCTCATAAATTCATCAAATTCTAAATACTGTATAGAAATGTTTTACGTAAAATAATAGTTAATTTAAAAAATATATTTCCCTCGTAAGACCGGCGCCACAGGTTGAGCCAAGTGGCCCACAGATCCTAAATCCGGCTCTGGCCATTAAATTAGTAAATAAAACAAACTTAGCAACCTTCCGTAAAATAATGTATATTAAAAAGTTTATGTCGTTTAATCTTAACCTTTATTTTGCTACCCTATCGTTTATGGTATGACAGTGTTTTTTTATATCTTTATTTTTAGATTAGACCTAACTTCGATTTGGCTTAACCAAATTTAACCGGCTTGAGCTAATTAAAAAGAGATTTTACAGCTTTTTCTGCCATATTGTGGACATTATGGAAATGAGATTAAAATATTATATTTTAAAATACACACATTAATAATTTAACCGACGAGTATAAAGAGCAAATACGCAAAAAACGATAAATCCACTTTTACTGATTTTGAGAAGTTGGCCGAAAATGTATACAGCAGAATCCCTCAAATATTTAAAACTATTAGAAGGTAATAACTACTTGTTATGTTTCACAAATTTAATCAGTTTCCTGACACGTGTTTCGGCCCTTGCGGGCCATTGTCAAAGGAGTGCAAAAAGATACTAAATTCTACGTGACATTACAAAGGTATCATATCATGGTAACATGTCATAATCCAGATATAGTCATACCCGCAGATTCAGAGCACCACCAACAAACAAAACTAGCTGCATTCAATAGTATGGTACGTCCAGTGGCGCAACCAGGGGGGGGGGGCTGCCGGGCTGCAGCCCCCCTGAGCTTAGAAACTTAGCATATTCATTTAATTGCAAACCAATTTTTCATATCACGCCTTTTACTAATATTTTATATTCAGCCACATAATTTACATCAATCATGTTATCAATAGTGAAATTATACTACGAATGGACTGACCGCAATACTTCCACTGAGGCATCTAGATTACTGGCCAGCATTATAAGTCCCAAATTTGTTATCGCACTAATGTGTACAGAAAGAATATATGCCTACACACTGCCTTTAAGCAAGATTCTACAAACAGTCGATTTAAACCTTTGTAAAGCATTACAGTTAGCTAATGACGTAACAGATCAAGTTAAAGAAATAAGAGGCCTGGCAGATGATAATTTTCAAAATATTTTTAAGGAAGCTCAAGATCTACTTTCGGAATACGATATTGAAATCAGTGTACCTAGACTACCGCCAAGACAAACACAAAGATTGGTTATAAAAACCGATTCCGCTGCTGAGTATTTTAAAATATCAATTTTTATTCCGTTTTTAGATGGCCTCATAGCAAATCTCGAGGATCGGTTTTTAAAACATCGACAAACCATTCAAAATTTTGAATGCCTCTTTCCATATGATAATTAAGATTTTGATAGTTAATTTAAATGTTTTTTGAAACTTCACAGCTTCTACAAAAATGAGTTCCTTGAAGAGTTTTCCAATTAAACGATGTTAAAAGCTGAACTTGAGCTGTGGTATAAAAAATGCAAAAACAAAAACCGAAGGAAGATTTGGACAAAGTGTATTCCGAATGTGATGCCAATATATTTCCTAATATAAAAAGGCTTTTACAAATTTTTTTAACTTTGCCTATTACAACCACCACATCTGAAAGGTCCTTTTCAAATTTAAAATATTTAAAGACATATCTGCGTAGCACCATGGAAGAGGACAGATTAAATGGTTTGGCAGTTCTTTATGCGAAACACGATATTGATATTACCGTGGAAGAAATTCTGGACGAAAAGGCAAAAACAAAACGAAGAATTTTACTTTATTATTAGTATTATTAGTGATTACTTACAACTTATTGTATAAGGTTTTTGTTTTGTTTTAGTATAAGTATGATTAATATATGCGTTACTTATTTTAAATACATTTTTACTAATTAAAATTAAATCTCTAATTTTTTTTTCATAAACATTTAGTTAGGGCCACCGGCGTATTATTGCAGAAGTTTTATATAGGGGGCTGTCGCTCTCGTCAATCATACGTATTTTACCCAAAAAAGGGCGTGGCACCCAAAAAAATGTTCGCCTGCGGCGCAAGAAGTTACAGCCCCCCCGAACTAAATTTCTGGTTGCGCCACTGGGTACGTCGACTAGTTAACATTCCTCTCTCAGACATCCAATACAAAAAAGAATTAGATATCATAAAAACAATAGCCACAAACAGCGGTTACCCAACAAAAATCATACACCAAATAATAAAGAAAAAACAAAGACAAAACACACAAAACCGCATTTACAAAGAACATCCCACTCCAATTAAAAAAAAATACTGCTCAATAAAATATACAGGGAACACAAGCCAAAAAATCGCCAAAAAACTTAAAAACCTTAATATTATTCCTATACAAGTCAATTAAAACAACTTACACAAACACATATACAATGCTAAAATAGAAACTAAAGACAAACTTTTACAAAGTGGGGTCTACCAAATAGAATGCGACAACTGCGAGGCTATCTATATTGGACAAACAGGTAGAAATTTTAACACCAGGATTAAAGAACAGAAAACATCTATTTAAAAAACAAACAAAATAAAACAGGTTTAGCTGATCACTGCATATTACACAATCACTCAATATCTAACAACATAAAACCCATACATACACAATAAAAGCAGAAAACTAAATTTACTAGAAACAAAACCTATCAAAAAAGCCATAAAAAAACAAATGTAATGTTGTTAATAATCAAACCCAAATACCTTCAGGTGCTTCCCTAATTCTTAATAGCACACTAATTTAGGACTTAATATGTATTTGTACCTTTAAAAGTTAGGAAATCCCACAGTTGACCCTTCAATTTTCTAATTCTAATTTTAATTTTATGACATGTATGACTACCATAATATGATATAAATATCTTTGTAATGTCACGTAGAATTTAGTATCTTCTTGTACTCCTTTGACAATGGCCCGCAAGGGCCAAAACACGTGTCAGGAAACTGATTAAATTTGTGAAAGATAACAAGTAGTTATTATTTTTTCTTCCTGTGCAATGAAACAACAGTTTTACCAAGCATGTAGCCCAACACAAATTAATTATACACTTTTGATTTCAAATAACCCCAAAGAAAGAAATCCATGGGTGTAAGATCGGGAGATCTTGCAGGCCATTCTATGGGTCCTCTTCTACCTATCCATCGTTCGGGAAATACAGTATTCAAATACTCTCGTACTTGTCGAGCAAAATGAGGCGGAGCACCATCCTACTGAAACCAAATAGACGCTTCTGGTAGATGAGGCTGATTCGGATTTGGAAAATCCGCTGCTAGTGTGGGAATTAATTATTCATTTTGAAGAAATTGTAAATACCGGTCTCCTGTAAGATTTCCATCGAAGAAAAAGGTCCAATAATTCTATCATTTAATATCCCTGCCCAAACATTTACTTTTTGTGGGTATTGCGTGTGCTGTTCTCTCATCCAACGGGGATTATTTGTACTCCAATACCGAAAATTTTGCCTGTTTACCGAACCATTCAAACAAAACGTGGCTTCATCGCTAAAAAGTATGTTGCGATGGAAAAATAGATTTAAGTTGCAAATTTCCATTATAGTTTCACAAAACTGTAGTCGGCGGTCGGGATCATCTTCGTTTAGCTCGTGCAGCAACCTAATTTTGTACGGATGGTACTTTTCTTGTTTCAATACCCGCAACACAGATCGTCGGCTAACGTCATTATTAAGGGCTACTTCAGTGGATGCACTATGAGGATTATCTTCAACCTCTAACAAAATGTTCAATTGTGAGTTTTCACTAATTTTTGGACGACCTGGCCGTAGAGGATCCTTTACATTCCCTGTTTCCCCGAATTTCTTCTCAATTTTACTTACTGTAGATCTTGTAATCGGCCGTTCTGGATACTTAGCGTTAAACAAGTTACAAACTTCTTCTTGACTTCTTGTTTTGTCTTCACATCCAATTAAAATTAAAATTTCGATTCTTTGTGTTTCATTTAAATGCACCATGATCACCGTTTTTCAAAATTATACCTAAACTAATTTATGATTGACACATGACTTGCAATCGTAGTAACAATTCATTTAAATTTACCTGTTTACCTTTAAGTAGGTACATGTACCTTTTTTTAAAGAATTTTTTTTTTGATGTAATTTTTCTCTAAAACCGTTAGAGATAAGGATAGAGTATGCTACATGAATTATGCGCAGAATTTGACGTAGAATTAGGGTAATAAGTAAAAATAGGGGGGTTCTATTTAAAAAACAACAAAATTTTGCTACATCGACTTCTTGTCGCACCCGGTATAATTTCTTTTTGAGGCAAAAAATCCGGAAGAAAGAATTATAATCGACGTGTCCGAGCGTTTTTTCAAAAAATTAATACCTGATTTTTAAATGAATTTGTTCCATATTTTAGCCCATCACTGTATATTAAAAGGTAATGTTGCTCCTTCATAATTCTAAGCTTTCGTAGTCATAAGGCTACTTTTGCTTTGTTATTATTAATAATAGAAAGTATATTAAATACCATTTACTATTAAAAATTTTAATAAATATTGGAAAACATTTTTTTTCCATGAATAGCATGAAAGACAGTTCTTTTAATATAGACTCCATTATCTTTTTGCTGAAAACTTAATAATCCTCAAATATACAAAAAGCATTACGCTCTTAAAACGCCCCATCTTTTTCCTCCTTTATAAAAGAGGAAAAATAGGAGATTAGGAATATCGGAGCATATGATACGCTGCACGTGTTATAGGTTTGATACGGATTATTGGTAATCTTTTTCGATTTTACGCATCACAGACGACCGTAGACACAGACAACGTTGTTATTTTGAATCATCTCATCATATTCTAAAGTCTACCGGGTGTTTCTTAAAAGACGTTCACCCCTATAACTTTTCTGTAATTATAGATATTAAAATGAAATTTTGAGATTATGCATAAGAGATGAGTCTCTATTTATTGGCATAGTTTTCAATTTGTTAGCACTTCCGGTTTGACCGGGGGGATTCAGCATAACATTCTGAGTAAAATGACACCTCACTTGTCATTTTTTGACGTGTTATAACATTTTATACGTTTATTTTTTATTTTAAATCTAGAGTGCTACAAATTAATTAAATCTCTTAAATTATAATCAAGTAGTATACAGTGTCCGCAAGAAAGTCCGCATCAAATGGGATTTTTTTTTTATTATTAGGTATAGGTAAAAATTGAAAAAGCAGCTTGTTTTTGCTTACCTAAAAACCAAAAATGACGTATACTGAAGCAGCTGCACGACTTGCGTTACCTGTCAAATTTGACATTTTTAATAAAATAGGTTCAAAAATGCCCTTATTTATTAAAATATTGAAAAACTTTATTCGAGAAAGTTGTTTATTTAGGCATTTTTAGCCTCCGAACGAAATTTTGACAGTCTAATACAATTTTTATTTTTTGCCAGGTTCTTGAAAATTTTGATCGACCCTCGTAGATTAACTTTTATACATCGATGTAAAACCATTTGCCTTTACTTCATTTGTAATCTTAATGCAAATTTGTTTAAAATTTTTGTTTCCAATTATTTATTTTGCTTCAAAAACTGAAATTGTCATTGATCAGTATGTAATGTTTGATGCAAGGTTTATCTAATTACATCAGTTTTGCTAAAACCGACGTTTCTCATTTTTCGTAAGTTAGTAAACAGATGTCCAAAAAGAAAATATAAGAAACCTTCCGTTGAAATTTTACTTAATTAATATTGGATCAAAAAGATTAAATATTAATCGCTCGAAACATTTTATTCAACAAAAATATAGTTTAATATAATAAAATTAATTTAATTTAATGTCTATTAATTAAGTAAAATTTCAACGAAACCTTCCTAATATTTTCTTTTTGTACATCTGTTTACTAACTTAAGAAAAATGAGAAACGTCGGTTTTGGCAAAACTGATGTAATTAGATAAACTTTGCATCAAACATTACATACTGATCAATAACAATTTCAGTTTTTGAAGCAAAATAAATAATTGGAAACAAAAATTTTACACAAATTTGCATTAAGATTACAAATGAAGTAAAGGCAAATGGTTTTACATCGATGTATAAAAGTTAATCTACGAGGGTCGATCAAAATTTTCAAGAACCTGGCAAAAAATAAAAATTGTATTAGACTGTCAAAATTTCGTACAGAGGCTAAAAATGCCTAAATAAACAACTTTCTCAAATAAAGTTTTTCGATATTTTGATAAATAAGGGCATTTTTGAACCTATTTAATTAAAAATGTCAAATTTGACAGGTAACGCAAGTCGTGCAGCTGCTTCAGTATACGTTATTTTTGGTTTTTAGGTAAGCAAAACCTAACTGCTTTTTCAAATTTTACCTATACTTAATAATAAAAAAAATCCCATTTGATGCGGACTTTCTTGCGGACACTGTATTATAAAAATTAAAAGTATGTCGTAATAATTGACTTTCTAAGTTTCACAAGCGTTTAAAAAATTAAATTTTGTTTTCTTGACGTTTACTCCATTTTTTCAAATGGAACGATGGTGATTCGCTAGGATATTTAAAACGAGCATTTTTTCCAACAATTTGATACCATACCTACACTCCTATGCTATTTTAAAATTGACACGAAAAAATGTGCCTTAAGTCCCAATTGCAAATTTAAAAGCGTTATGCATTATTGCCGCTCTTTTTTTTTAAAGAAAAGGCGGCTTTGAAAAACAATTGAACGGCTAAAAAATTTTAAAAGCTGTATTTATTCATGAGGCTTGCCTTTTAGGTACGTACTCTGGCAGCGCTGTTAGAAGCTTTTAAATATTTCTCGATTATTTTTGCAATTGGAATATTTTCTCTTTCTAGATATTATCGTTGTCCATTCTTAAATAAATACGCTGTATCTATACAGGGTGTCCCGAAATTAGCGTGCAATATTTCTAGGGCGTAAACTATATCCAAAAATATGATAAAAATGTCCTATAAACATACCCCGAGAAATGCTCTTTTAGGGGGCTAGAGCCCCTCAAAGCTGGTCCGGAAGGAAGTATTTTTTTATAATAGTATGGAAACCCTTAAAGATAATAACATAAAAATTGGTACGTGCCTTCCAACCGATAAACTGTACATAACAGTTAGTTTAGAATGAAAATATTTCTTCCAGTGGCGTCGCACGGAGTGGGGCTGAGGGTAAATATTATCCTATATTTTTTATTTCTAGGATTTTTAAATTTTAAGTACAATATTTTAAGAACCTCGAGTTTTTTCTTTAAAAAAGTACTTGTTTTATTTCGATAGGAGGCACTGTTTTCAAGTAAAATTAATTTTAAAATAAAACGTATTTTTCAAAAGAAAGGTTAGTCCATATGAGTTCAGGTAAATCCGAAAGTTAGCGTGCAATATTCCTAGGGCATAAAGTACATCCAAAAATAGTACAAAAATGTTCTATAAACATACCCTCAGAAATGCTCCTTTAGAGGACTAGAGCCTCTCAAAAGGGGGCAACAGAGAACTCACAGATATTCATTTTGTGTATGGATTTTGTAATGGTAGTTCTACTGCCGCTGCAATAGAGTACAGGAGGCGATTTCCGCATAGAAGAATACATAGCCGTAGAAGATTTGCTACGGTCCATCGAAATTTAATAGAAAATGGATCATTTCAAAGACCTTATGCTATTACGAAAAAAAAATTTGCCCCCCTTTGAGAGGCTCTAGTCTCCTAAAGGAGCATTTCTGAGGGTATGTTTATAGAACATTTTTGTAATATGTTTTGATTTTATAGAACATTTTTGTAATATGTTTTGATGTACTTTACGCCCTAGGAATATTGCACGCTAACTTTCGGATTTACCTGAACTCATATGGACTAACCTTTCTTTTGAAAAATACGTTTTATTTTAAAATTAATTTTACTTGAAAACGGTGCCTCCTATCGAAATAAAACAAGGGGTACTTTTTTAAAGAAAAAACTCGAGGTTCTTAAAATATTGTACTTAAAATTAAAAAATTCTAGAAATAAAAAATATAGGATAATATTTACACTCAGCCCCACTCCGTGCGACGCCACTGGAAGAAATATTTTCTTTCTAAACTAACTATTATGTATAACTTATCGGTTGTAAGGCACGTACCAATTTTTATGTCATTATCTTTAAGGGTTTCCATACTATTATAAAAAAAAGGCTTCCTTCCCGACCATCTTTGAGGGGCTCTAGCCCCCTAAAGGAGCATTTCTGAGGGTATGTTTATAGAACATTTTTGTAATATTTTTGGATGTACTTTACGCCCTAGGAATATTGCACGCTAACTTTCGGATTTACCTGAACTCATATGGACTAACCTTTCTTTTGAAAAATACGTTTTATTTTAAAATTAATTTTACTTGAAAACGGTGCCTCCTATCGAAATAAAACAAGGGGTACTTTTTTAAAGAAAAAACTCGAGGTTCTTAAAATATTGTACTTAAAATAAAAAAATTCTAGAAATAAAAAATATAGGATAATATTTACACTCAGCCCCACTCCGTGCGACGCCACTGGAAGAAATATTTTCACTCTTAACTAACTGTTATGTACAACTTATCGGTTGGAAGGCACGTACCAATTTTCATGTTATTATCTTTAAGGGTTTCCATACTATTATAAAAAAAGACTTCCTTCCCGACCCTCTTTGAGGGGCTCTAGCCCCCTAAAGGATGCATTTCTCGGGTTATGTTTATAGAACATTTTTGTCATATTTTTGGATATAGTTTACGCCCTAGAAATATTACACGCTAATTTCGGGACACCCTGTATATTGTTTGTATTGTCTTCTTTAAATGTCAGACTATTTTTATTTAATCAAACTTTTCCTTTTTCTTTTAACTTGTCCGCAAGTCTTTGACGATCGCTCTAATATTTTTGCTTTTATACTTAATTCGGGAAATAACAGAAGTTCCTGATAAAGTTTGGGAGCCATGTACTCTGCGTAATGAACGAGAAATCCCATTAAAACTTTGTTGAGTTTGGTGTTAAATTATTAATTAAATAAATTTTTCAAATAATTCTTATTTTTAGGTTATATTCTTGGTTACGTATAAATAGCAATAATGAAGAATCGAAGAAAGCCTATTGTTTTCGCTCAGGTAAAAGTCCGTCAGTCATTCTATCACTTAGGAATATAACTAAACTAGTAAGAATGCTGAAATTTGGCATAGGTAAGTAAAGACATGGCGAACAGAAAAATTAGAAACAAAAAAATATATTAGGTAATTTTATACAGGGTGTTTCATTAAGGTCGAAGAGCGGCCATATCTCGGAAACTACTGGGCATAGAAACTCAGGAAAAGAAATATGATAATAAAAGTGGCCATGTGAAAATTCTGGAAATAATTTTCAAGTTTCGCATTTTGCCGCAAGAGGGCATAATTGATAAGTAAATTTTTAATTTTACATAACTCCGAAAATTCCACATTAAGGTATATGCTTGATAACACCATTTTAAAGCTTGAACAATTATGCATCATTTTGGTCTTATGCTCATTGGCGTACCGACTTTAATAAGAGTGGGGGAAGCTGTTGAAAGTGTAATCATTTAAATCGCTGTAACTTATAAACGACTTATCCGATTGTAGCAAACTAAAGACTGCTTGAAAGAGAAATGTATGCACTTTGACCAGTCGTATTTAGTTGTCCATAATAGTTCTCAAAAAAAAATGCTAGAGGGCGCAATTTGCAATAACAATACATATTTTGATTTTTCTCCGAAAAAATAAATCATACGGTATAATATATATACGGTATATAATATAAACCATAATCAAAAAGTAGATGAAATTTGCTAGAAAAAATATTAAAACCGCAGCTCGATATCTCCGTTCGTTTCTGAGTTATTGCCAAAACAATAATTTTTAACACAAATTGCGCCCTCTAGCAATTTTATTAGAAACTATCTTGTACCATTAGATGCGACAATTGAAGGTTCTTCCAAACAAGCTTAAATTTAGTAAATTCGGATAAGTCGTTTAGAAGTTACAGCGATTTTAATGTTTAAACTTTCAATAGCTTCTCCCACTCTTATCAAGTGAAACTGTAAACATTAAAATCGCTGTAACTTCTAAACGACTTAACCAATTTTACTAAATTTAAGCTTGTTTGGAAAAGAAAGGTAAGTACCTTTAATTGTCGTATCCAATATACAAGATAATTTCTAATAAAATTGCTAGAGGGCGCAATTTGTCTTAAAAATTATTGTCTTGGCAATAACTCAGAAACGAACGGAGATATCGAGCTGCGGTTTTAATATTTTTTCTAGCAAATTTCATCTACTTTTTGATTATGGTATGATAATTACACCGTATGATTTATATTTTTTCGGAGTAAAATCAAGAAATGTATTGTTATTGGAAATTGCGCCCTCTAGCATTTTTTTTGAGAACTATTATGGACAACTAAATACGGCTGGTCAAAGTGCATACATTTCTCTTCCAAGCAGTCTTTAGTTTGCTAAAATCGTCGTTTATAAGTTACAGCGATTTAATGATTACACTTTCAACAGCTTCCCCCACTCTTATTAAAGTCGGTACGCCAATGAGCATAAGACAAAAATGATGCATAATTGTCCAAGCTTTAAAATGGTGTTATCAAACATATACCTTAATGAGGAATTTTCGGAGTTATGTAAAATTTTAAAATTTACTTTTCAATTACGCCCTCTTGCGGCAAAATGCGGAACTTGAAAATTATTTCCAGAATTTTCTCATGGCCACTTTTACTATCATTTTTCTTTTCCTGAGTTTCTATGCTCAGTAGTTTCCGAGATATGGCCGCTCTTGTGAATGAAACTCCCTGTACTTATTAATTTAAAAAAATATTTTATTTATTTTATATTTCATTCAAAAAAACTGTCCATGCTCACCGTGAGAATTGAAGAACGTATGGAAACGAAAGAAAAACTAACTATTAGAATGAAAACCTATTCTCCTAAAAGTCTCAACATGTTTCGAACTTAAAAACGCTCATCATCAGGAGACAAAAAAAGTTGTTGCTAATGGTGTTAGCAGAAGAAAAAATAATAGATGGTATCCAACCGTAATTCATCTCGTATGGACGATAAAATGGTACCTATAACACATAAACAGTGAAGTAAAATTGTCAGCGTATTAAAAGTTAATGTGTTTTTGGGATAAAGAAATAGGAAAATGTTTATAAAAGTTTACATTCAGACTGGATTAATTAAAAACTTTTTAAAGATATAACCACGCAATAAAATCGATTCCCTTTTGGAAAAGTTTTTGAATATGGTTTACAACGTCTTACAAACTTTCCCCCTTAAAATCTTAATGGTACGAATTTTATTATTTTCCCTTCAATTTAGTTGGTTTGGACTATTCTTACTGGACGAATTTTTTGGAAATATTTTTTCACAAACTTAGTACGCTGAATAAAAATAATGGTACTTCTCTCTTAAAGCAATTTCATGTTTTCTTATTTTATCACATAATATACATCTGATCTAAAATTTTTATATGGTAAATTAATTTTCTCGACGAGCAGAATTTTTTTATAAAGAATAACTTTTCGTCGTAAAATCAATAATAAAGATGTTTTTCCTCTTGTCAACTCCATCCGGGGACACACTGTATGTATATGTTACCATTTTCTCTTCTGCTAACATCGTTTGCAAAAACTTTTTCTGTCTCCTGATAAATAAATAAATAAATAAATAAATAAATAATGCCTTTATTTTATAAAGAGAAAATTACAAAACAATAAGAAAAATAAGAATTTTTATAATTTTTTATGCTATTTGCTGCAGCATGGCGCAGTCTAGCTGTAAATAGCTACTTTACTGAACCACGCTTGACAGCAACTTTAAACAAAAAATAATATCACCAACTACTAATTTAAAACTATCAATTATAAGTAGAACAATACCAAAGTAACATAAATGCTAATAAGAAACTTTTGACTAATTATGTTAAAAAGAAACATCGTTTATTGACTGCCTGTTAATGACCACAAAAAGTTAAACTACAAAACACTTTATGGACATTTTCGTAAAATAGTTTTCAAAGAACCCAGCAAATTAAAATGCAAAATTACTTACTTTGTACTCCCAAAAGAAATTGTTTATATATTTTTTTAAATAGTGCACCATTAGAGACAGTAGTTAATTCTCCAGGCAAAGAATTATAAGAAACGACAGCATTATAAGTAAAAGACCTCTGAAACAAGGCACTCTGATGGTGAGGTAAAGTTAACTTATCCCCATAGCGTATGTTAACATTATGAATATTAGAGCGAGGAGTTAGGCGTTCACGAAGAGTGGCGGGAGAGTCAGGTTCCTTTAAGATTTTATATATAAAACTATTAAAATGCAGAAGCCTACGGTTATCAATCTTTAGCCAATTTAGTTCCGAGAATGTATGCGAAATATGGTCATATTTCCTAAGACCATAAATAAACCTTGCGCAAGCGTCCTGCACTTTTTTAATACGAGACTTATCAATATTGTTTATACACTAACCATAAACAAAATCGCAATAGTTAAAGTTTGAAAGTACTAGCGATTCGCAAAGCATCTTTTTTTAATTTAACGTTTAGAATATGTCTGTTATTATATAAAATTTTTAAAGCAAGATAAGATCTCTGAAATAGTTTTTTTAAATAATCTCGAAACCGTAATTCACTATCTAAAACTATTCCCAAATTTCTTGTAGAATCAACCATCTTAAGCCTAATTTCATTTATTTTCAGAGTAATATTATCCCTAAGATAAGCAACCTTATTTTTATTGCCAAATAACATCAAATATGATTTAGCGGGGTTTAATTTTAAATTATGATTAGACGCCATACTAGTTAGAGTTTGCAAGCCATCATTTATGAGCTGTTCAGACTCCAAATATTCATCAAAATCAAAACAAAAATAAATCTGAGTGTCATCAGCATAGGCTTGTAATTTACAGTATTTTAAACATTTAAGAATATCGGACGTGTAGATGAGAAAAAGTAACGGTCCTAATATGGAGCCTTGTGGCACGCCAGATAATATGCTAACCTGGTCTGAATACTTACCATCAGAAAATATTTTTTGGTAGCGATTTGAAAGGTATGACTCGATAATTGAACATGACTCCTTTTGAAAGCCATAAAACTTTAATTTTAATACTTACAAGGAGTTTGTGATTAATGGTGTCAAACGCTTTGGAAAAGTCTAATAAAATTAAAGCACCACTTAATTTTTTATCAGATGCACGAATTATATCGTCAATAACATTAGTTAAAGCAACAGAAGTACTAAAACCCTTTCGAAAACCGCACTGACTCTCGGGGATGATCTTATTTTTAACACAATAATTATACATTTGGTTGTATAATAGTTTTTCATAAATTTTAGACAGCACAGGTAAAATACTAATAATTCTAAGGTCATTAAAGCTGTCGGGGTTTGATACTTTAGACAGTGGCTTTCCAATCGATATTTTCCATATATCCGGAAAGTAACTTAATTCTATGCAACAATTTATAATATGAGTAATATATTTATCGATAAATTAATGGACTGCAGTATTTCAGCATTAAAGGTGATATCTCATCAACTCCCGTGGCGTTGGTTTGAATTCCGTTCAAAATTTTGTGTACATCTGATATATCAGCTAAATTAAAGGAAAATGCAACATTATTACCAATGTAGAAATTACTGCTATAAAAATTGATTTTATCGCTACAATCAGATACATTTTGAAGAAATGTTCCAAAAAAATTGTTTATATGATGAGCGTTTCTACGTTTCAAATATGTTGAGTATTTTAAAAGAATAATTTTTACCCTAAAAAAACTGTGTTTTTCTTTCGTTTTTATATTTTATATTCGTCGAGGCAAAAGCTCCGGATCTATTCGACACAAAAATTTTGTTATTTTTCAAATACTTAAAACCTTTAAAGTTGCACAGAGCTTATTTTAAAAAACAACTCGAACAATAGATATTATTTTATGCATGCAATAAAAGTTTTCTATGTAAAGTCTGCAACAACCAACTCCATCTTAACCAAATAAATAACCGACTGAAAGCAAGGTGCCTAAAAATAGTCTGGAACTTTTAAGCTTTAGAGGTTCGTGGCGCCGGAGCAACTTTTCTTCAAGGAAGGCATAGGCGTCTAAAAGTATATTTTTCCAGGGTAGAGAAGTTAAATTGTAGCCCACAGGGAGTAGCTAACTCTGTTTGTCACTTTTCTAATAGCAGAAAATAAATCGCTTATAGAACTGTTGCGAAGCAGGCGACAAAAATTTCACAATTAAGATAAGTTTTGTATAAAATTTAAATAAACGGTAAATTAAAAACTGTGTTCGTTTTATTAAAACTTTTCCCGAAAAAAATTAATAATAAAAATTTGATACTAATAATTTAATATGCACTTTAACAATTTAATTTAAAAACCTAGCCTTGCCATTTAAAAATATTATCGATATCGTCATATCTTTAATTTGAAACACACTATATTAATATATTTTTCTATGAAAAATACAACGATTTAAAATTAATACCCGTACCCAAACATTTTTCTAAAAAAAACAACTACTGGATTTACTAAATTTATTCCAAGTTACAAACTCACATTGTATTATATTTCCTTTCGTAACCAACAAGAACAATATCGCCAACATTTATATGAAATGGTATGAATCCAAAGCAATGGAATAGGCAAAGAAGAAACCAAAAATGTGGTTGAGATACGTGGACGACACCTTCATTATTTGGAATGGAACCGATGAGGAGCTAAGAGATTTTCTAAATCACCTTAATAGCTTAACACCAACAATCAAATTCACCATGGAGAAAGAAGAAAACAACCACTTACCATTCCTAGATGTTAACGTGAAGAAAAATGACAACAGCATCCAAACTTCAGTATACAGAAAACCTACGCATACAGGTCAGAATCTTAATTTTATATCAAATCACTCAAACAATACGAAACATGGCATAGTTAAAACCCTTGCGTATAGAGCAATTACAATCTGTAACTCGGAAGAAGCACTTAAAAAAGAAACTCACCTCATCAAGACCGACCTCAACAAAAATGGCTACCCCACAAGATTAGTTGACACAATATTGGAAAATCGTAAGAATCGACCCAACGCGCAAGAAGCAAACAGAGAGGCACAACCAACACTCAATATTCCGTATGTTAAAGGAGTATCTGAGAAAATAAGAAGACTAGGACAACGATATAACATCAACACCGTATTCAACTCGAAGGACACCCTAAGAAGCCACCTGACGAAGGCAAAGCCTACAAGTCCAAAAGATAGGTAAAACTGCGTCTACCAAATCCCCTGCGAATGCGGCCAATCTAATATAATCAGGTGCAGCTGACCATGCCTGGAAACATGGTCACCATATCATGTGGTCAGAAGCTGAAATCCTACATAAGGAACCACACTGGAGAAAAAGAAAGTTCAAGGAAGCTGCTGCTATTCACCAGAACCCAGGCTGCTTTAGTAAACCATCATTAGACATAAGAAATATCTGGAAACCTTTGTTAGATAGATGTAATCTTCGGATAAGATCGCGTGCCAACTGAACGCATGACTGCACCCACCTCAGTTATGCTTCAGTGCACCTAGCTAGTATAAATAGTTCTGTAGTTACTTTACTTATTTACCTGAAGACAACTGGAGATACTTACCACTTGAAACGCTGTTATTTAAAACAAATAAAGACAATGGAAGTCCAAAACTTATTTTCATCATTCAAGAAACATCATTGTCTCCAACCTTCAAACAGTCACAGGAAGAATGTCATTGGGCAAATTATTATATTTATTATTATCAAAGTCTGTCATTAAATCAAGGGATTTTTTCAACTAACAAAGAGTTATCCAAAATTATCTTCATCGAGACGAGAATAATTGGCGACCCATATTTAAATCAACCGAGAGGAAGTTCTTTCATGTATGTTTTCGTAAAAGAAGAGAAACGTAGATAATTTAGAGTTTTGCAACTTTGTCAACAACAGTCAATTTAAAACACGGCCGAGCTCGGAGCAAGCACAGGAATGGGTTTTCGATTGGTTTGACTAGATTCTATAATTGAGCTTGTTCGCATGGATTTTTTTTTTAATTTTAATGTTTTTTGGTTTTTCTACCCCATGTACGTTATTTTATTGCATTTTTATTACATTTACATATTTAGAGGAATGTGTAAAATATAACGCACCAATGATACAAAATAAACCAACACACTAATTAATTACCGTGCGAGCAAAAATTATTTGCATCAAAGAGGGCCTTGCATCTAAGGACGTCATGCTTAGCCGTAGAGCTAAATACCTGTTGGGTGTCAGTAACTACCTGAATTAACAATGAATCAGTTATTCCGTCATCTTTGACAGTCGTTAAAAGTAATTTGATTCATCGGTAAACATTCATGGTTGAAGCGTATTTTCGAAACGGGGTTAGAGTAAATGGTGAGTGGCAATACAATCCCGGTTTGTGCATGGACGATTTTCACGAACATTTTCCTAACGTTGCTTTTATTGCTGGGGATTTTTTATCATTGCCTGAAAAGATCCGTAACTGTGTTTGGGGAAACAGGTTCTATACAACAGAAAAAAGGAGCAGGAAGACCATCTGTAAGAACAGAAGAACTTGTTGCAAGCGTTCGTGAAATAATGCAAAATACGCCAACAAATTGTATAAGACGCCTGTCCCAAGAAGTGGGAAGATCTTATGGAATATGCAGGACTATTTTAAGAAGCAGCTAAATTTATTTCCTTAAAAAGTGCAAGTATTCCAAAAAATCCAAGCCGCAGATTTTGAAAGACACATGAATTACTCTCAATGGTTTACCCAAAATTTATTTGAAAGAAGTAATTTATTAATCCTGACATTTTTTTCGGATGAAGCCTGGTTCCAGCTCTCTTATTAGTGAATTCTCAGAATACACACATGTGGAGTAGTGAAAATCCCCATTTTTTTGTAGAGTCCACATTGCGCCTCAAAAAATTGGTGTCTGGTGTCATGACACAGTTACAGCACAGCGGTAGAGAGACAATATTTTGAATCCATTTGTGGAGCAATTACTTGACGAACTACGTTTTGGATATTTTCAAAAGGATGGTGCAACCGCCCAAACAGCCGCCGAAACAATTAACTACTTACGCAATTTTTTCGACGATAGATTGATCAGTTTTCGATCAGACATTGAATTCCCACCTAGATCACCTTGTTTAACGGTTATGGATTACTTCGTTTTTTCTCATTTAAAGAACACTATTTTTAAAACACAAGTTGAAAAATTTATAACAATTACAAGAAAAGATTATCCAAGAATGTGATGATAACATTACTCCAGAGATGCTGGTCAACACTTTCGAAAATATGAAGAGACGTGTGAATTTATGCTTGGAGCATGGCGGTGGCCAATTTCAGCAATTTATGTAATTATTTTTCTTTTTCTTTCTGTATATTCTTACTTTGTTAATTTTGTAAACAACAAAAATAAATTTGAATTTGTCTACTTATTTTATTGCTCATTAGTTTGGCATATCATGTCATAATATGAATTTGACAAAATTTTAACCTAGATTTGGTTAGATATATCTTCCCTATATCATTGTGATTTAAACCAAGCCACACGTTTTTTAATTCAAGCCCTCTTTGATGCAAATAATTTTTGCTCGCACGGTATAAAATAAACTGGTGGTTCGAGACAACAAAAATAATTATTTAGTAGTATTAGAAACATCATAATCCAGGGGAATATAAGATCGGCTTTTTTTAAACTTTGTGTTAGTTGTATAGGTATAGATATACAGTTTGAAATCTCTTGGAATTTTAACCTAGGGAGGGTGTGATTAAGGAAAAAAACTCCCTCATGTTCATTAAGCTTGTCGCTGTTAATTTGTCTTATGCAGAGTTAGTTATCGTTCTGCTTTTACAAATGCTTGCAGCTGGCAATGCAAATCACATAAAAGTGGGTAATTGGGTTCTAGGCTTGAATAAAGAATAAATTACTATTTGTGTTTACATGTATCTCTCCTCTTACAAAAGTACGAAATAACTTCCGGACAACTGATTTACATACGTCAGCCTTACTTATTACTGTCGGGATGATTCTATTTCATGTTACTGTTGTGGCTGTTGTCAGGGCTAGTTATACATACATAACAAAATGTGTATATTTTAAGTACCTTTACAAAGTTGCACCTTTATTTGAAGAGAAATAAAGCGTAGCTGAAAAAGAAGCCGACATAAAAACGAACGATATAATATACAGTTTTGTAGAATATTAAATAGAGTAAAAATACAACTTTCAAATTTACAAATCTAATGACATGGGATTGGTGTTATGGTTGTTATTATTTTCGAATTTTTTCCTCTTCGTTCGCTGCCAGGGCCATTCCCGAGGGGACCAACGGTTTAACGTGGGCTCCGAACCACGATCATCAGTCATTAGAGGCCTTTGAACCTTTAGTTTCGCGCTTTCCATAAGCTACCGATTGGAGAGTGTGTTCCTTACCCGGTACCTCACGAGAAATCGGATCTCATCCGGCCTAGTTACCGGCGTGAACGGGGTGGGTTTAGGGGATGATACATTTTTCACTCTTCCCTAATTTTTGCTCAACGCTGGACCCACGTCAAGACTTATACCGCTAAAATCCACCGGGCTCGAACCAGTTTGTCGGCAGTGGGATACGAACCAACAAACTCTCGTCCTAGACTTCTCTGAGCCACTGGTGTCGTTGGTGTTATGGTGTACCTATCCGTTACTCATCTATTCGCGACGATGGGCTTTTCACTGAATTTTAATTTTAACCCTACCGCCTAGAAAAAGAAAGCTAACATTTTTTACTGTTTCAGTTTTTAAATCTTTGAATTATTTGCTGAGGAAATAATGAAACTCACAAAGGATACTATTTAATAAAAACTTTTAAAACCAGCGATCTACGTTATAACAAATTGATCTCAAACTGAAGGTCGACCTGCCGGCATCTACCTCAATAATATCTCGCGTCTC
Source organism: Polydrusus pterygomalis (assembly GCA_963969555.1). Classification (NCBI taxonomy): domain Eukaryota; kingdom Metazoa; phylum Arthropoda; class Insecta; order Coleoptera; family Curculionidae; genus Polydrusus; species Polydrusus pterygomalis. The sequence continues at coordinate 40,182,827 of OZ018379.1, forward strand.
GTCTCCTGTTCTTGTCTATTTAAGTTATCGAAACGAAGATAACGATATAATCGATCTAAAGGGTGATGAATAAAAGAATTGCGAGGATAATAGGACGACTAACTATTTAATTTTATGGTTTCAAACTTTCTGCTTTCGCGATGTTTAATTATTTCTAGGAGAAGTTTGTGACACGCTAGGAATATTTTATTATTGGGATATATTTTTATTAGATTAAATTCGATTATAGTGAAAAAGCCTATTGCTGTTAATCAAATCAAATCAAAATACACTTTATTGTTATAAGAAGTACATCTTGTTAACAAAGCTTTGGACAGTATTAAAACTAGACTGGGTACATATCGCTAATCGTCAGCCGAGAGTGCATCTAATATTAGTACTAAAAAGATTTACAAAAATTTACAATAAAAAAATAATTTTCTTTTCTTTTTTTCTATTTACTATTGCTTTTTTTGCCTCACCTTCCTGCGGAACGTGAAGGGAAAACATATCACACAATTTGACGAGCTCTATCCGCTAAAGTTTACAACGTTTCGATCAAAAGTCGTTTTCAGTACGAAAAAAAATAAAAACCGTGAAAAAATCAGGCCTAACTTTATGATTTCCACTTTCTTACAATTTTCGGCAATTTCCATTCCAGTTAGGTATAGAATGATATATTGGAAAAAGGTAGATTTTAAGATGGCCTAGCCGATTATCCAAACCGCATGTCGATTGGATGCACCCAATTCGACTTATTAGCGATCCAAGAGGTACCATTTTCGACCAAATTTTGACTTTAAAAAAATAAAAAAAATTACTTTCAATCTCTCGATCGTGCTCACAAACAATAGGCTTCTGTAACTCGCGGTCCTCTACACGTCCAAAAAGTTTCAATCGATCAAGTTCATTCCTGGGACCACGGTGTGGGCCGCGCTTAATAACTTTTTTCCGGCACACCCTGTATATTCCAAATTTTTACACAACGTACCCCCACTATTCCTCTGTAAACCCAAAAAGTTTCAATTGTCCCACTCTAACCGTTTCCGAGAAAAAAAATCGCAAATGTGAAAATGTCGAAAGTGACGACGACGACGACGACGACGCCGACAACATACATACATTATTTTCACCGAAGCGCCGTATAACATATCGCGGTGTAGCGCGATATGTAACTATTATGGAAATTAAAATGTTCACTATATAAAGTAAGAATAAGTAATCCAATAAATAGATAAATAAATAAATAGATAATCACACCTTATGAGACAATAAAATAGTCATGGCCAAAGACGAAGACAAGCTCAATCTTACAAAAAATCTGACAAGAATACTAATCAAAGCTTAAAAAAAAATCGAAGGAAATGCCTAGATATTATCATTATAAAATCACTGGATAGTATAGTACGGTCTAGTAATTAGTTGCCTTTTTAGTCTTTCCTTAAAAATCCTGTCATCAATCACCTGCCGATAAGCCAGTGGTATGTGGTTATAAATTTTGATGCTCTCAAATATCAGGGACGGCTTCGCCTAAGTTCAGGAGATGAATTGTGTCTCCATGGTTTATGGCATCGATGGTAGTTTATTTCGAAAAATGTATTTATAAGTACACCGGCAAAATGAAAACACCTATCGATCACAATCGATTTTTTATTTCAGAATTTGATATTTACATTACCTTTATAAAGATCAAACCTACAGACAACATTATAAACCAAAACATATTTCAAAGTAGATCCTAATAGCCAAAAAAATATTACTAATTAAGTAATAAAATAAAAAGTTATTAATAAGTTTTTCAAAATCTAGCTTTTTCATTTGAACATGGTCCTTCGCAAATAACTTTTGATTAAAGAATTAATTGACTCGTCCGTTACTTTGTGACAATACATTTTAACTATGTAAAATGAAACGAAAAGAATATACTTTTTTATTTGTTACTAATTTTTAATTAAAAATTTTGTCGTTACGGCCGTTTCGTAGTACAGCTACATCTTCAAGACGCTGATATAAACTTAACAAACTATATAAGGGTATATATAGGTTAACAGAGTCATAAAATTATTGGATCTACCTAAAGTATAATATCGTTTGGTACACAATGGTATTTTACAACATTCCTAATTATAAGGGACAGGCTGGTTAATGTTTATAAAATCTAAATGGTAAACATGCCAGATAAAAATTATAATAATTTTAAAATCTTATATTATAATTATATCTAATTGTGTATTTAAAAGCTTGACATTATGGTCTTTTTTATGTTTGTAAATTTCGATGTTTTCTAATATATCTAATTTATGACCTTTTTGTTCTGTATGTAATATTTCCAAGTTGTTAATATCGGAAAAACCGTGGTTTGTGTCTAAAAAATGAATCGCAAAATTAGATGTTCTTGTCTTTAGTCTAAAACATGCAATATGTTCTTTAAATCTAGTTTCAAAATTTCGTCCCGTTTGTCCTATATAACAGCTATTACATTCATTGCATTTTGGTTTATAAAATCCTGATTTCTTATATTTTTCCACATTTATCTTTAACGTTAAATATTATTAATAATAATAATAATAATAATAATAATAATAATAATATTAATAATAATAATAATAATAATAATAATAATAATAATAATAATAATAATAACAATAATAATATTAATAATAATAATAATAATAATAATAATAATAATAATAATAATAATAATAATAATAATATAATAATAGGTTATTTGAGGATTTGAAAGCTATTGTCAGTTCGTCAGAGGATAAAATGTGTGCTATTTTTTCGGAGGTTGGGCCTACATAATATGTAAGAGTATGAAATTTTTTAGTATTTCGTGTTTTTGCGTTGGGGTATATTTGTGTCATAGCTAGTGCCTTTTGCTTTTTTGAGGTAAGAGAGTTTATTTCTTTTATTGTGTAGCCAATGTTGACAGCAATAGTCCTAATGGTATCAAGCTCTATCTTTAGACTTTTTTTGGAGAGTGGTGTAGATAGAGCTCTATGTACCATTGACCTATATGCTGCCATTTTTATAAACCTAAAAAATACCATAATGTCAAGCTTTTAAATACACAATTATTAGATTTCGGAAATTCCCCACTTTTAAAATTATTATAATTTTCATCTGGCATGTTTATCATTTAGATTTTATAAACATCAGCCAGCTTGTCCCTTATAATTAGAAACGTTGTAAAATACCATTGTGTACCAAACAATAATAATATTATACTTTAGGTACATCCAATAATTTTATGACTCTATTTTTATCCAGTTTGTTAAGTTTAGATCAGCGTCTTAAAGATGTAGTTCTACTACGAAACGGCTGTAACACCACAATTTTTAAAATAAAAATTAGTGACAAATAACAAAGTATACTTTTCGTTTCATTTCACATAACTTTTGATTAGCTTTAATTTTAAAACGGATATTTCTGCGGAAATCAGAATTATTTGTATAACTACCCAATCTACAATAATTGTTGAATATATTTACAATAAGACCACGACAGCATAAATATGTTGTATGTAAACAGGTAGCAGCTGCTCCTAAACAACAGTAAGAAATTTTAAATAAAATGAAATATAAATGTAACTATCGAATAAAACCATGCAGACAAACAACTCAGGCAGGTGCTGCGCCCCTGGCAAATCTTGAAAGTTGTGGATTTTGGTGCGGTGAAACTCAACAAGCCGGAGATTGTTTGAACGGCAGATGCTCTTACAAGCAACAACTTCGTCGTGTTTGTACTGTTTCCCATACCCGAACTTATAAGAGCATCCCGAAAATCCCATCTCGGTCGGATCTCCCTTTTAGGAGAGATTATGGCTCGATGATTTTTAACACGTGGTGCAAAAGTGTCAGCCAAGAATATTATATAAATCATTAAAATAACAGTTGTAAAAGAAATAGGTGTAGGTATCTTGGAAACAGTAGGAGATAATAATAAAAATAATCATACTTTTTATTTCAAATTATGCATACATGTATGTAAAATGAAATGACGTCACAAAATGGAACGGATTTACCAATTCTTGTCCAAGAGGTCCATTACCGAATAACGTTCAATGTCTATTAACACTTTTTTTAATGTTTGTTTCCACTTTGACAAGCTAGTAATTGATTTAATGTTATATGGCAAGTTGTTATACAGGGTGTCCGGTAACTTATGGGCCATAGAGCAACTGGAGATAGTAGATATAAAAATATGTCTTTTGAGCCAAATTTGCCCAAGTAAAATGTTAGAGGTTAAAGAGATACAGGGTGTTGAAAGTGAAAATTAATTTTCGAAAAATGATGATAATTTTGAAACGGTTTAAGATATCGAATTCAAAATCGGTATAACTAGGTTTTCGAGAGTGAGAAATTCGAATTTGGTGTTAATTTCAAGATACTCCCTAGAGGGCGCTTGCTACGTACTTCATGTTGAACTAATTCATCCATATTTTGCAGTTTTGTGCAGTTACTAGTATTTATACTTTAAACTATAAAAGAACCTACCTTTTTACGTAAAAAAGGTACTCTTGGTCGATCTCGATATCTCAAGCCGTTACCCAGATTTTAGCGTCTGAATGTTCCATTGCACATTCTGTTGATTGCTGAGAAATATTTAATTCACAAAGTGTGCCTTGCATTTTGACAAAATTTGTTGCGGTGAAAACTGTCATTATTTTCTACTTTTTCCCGTCAAAGGTACGTAAATAAAAAGTTTTTGCAATATCCAAGTACTGTAATCTTTTCAAATAAAAATGCCCAGGCCTAATAAGTTTTCTAACCGTGATTTACGTGATATGGTCTGCGTTTATGCACAAGAGAATTATAATAGTCGTGCTGCACTTAGAAGGTATGTAGAACTCTACCCAACCAGAATCATTCCACACCGAAAAATATTTCAAAGAATATTCAATCAGTTAGGTGAAACAGGTTCGTTTTATGTCAAAACTCCTGGTGGACGACCGAAAACTATAACGGTCGAACAAGAAGAAGAAATCTTGGTTCGTATCGCGGAAAATCCTGAATTAAGCACTAGGCGTTTGGAAGCTTCTACAGGAATAGGTAAATCGACCGTCTCAGAAGTCATCAATGCAGAAAATTTATTTCCTTACCATTTCACGCCCGTTCAAAATTTACTGCCAGGAGATTTGCCAGTCAGATCAGAATTCTGTCAAAATCTACTAAATAAGAATAACGAAGATCCCATGTTCCTGAGAAAAATATTATTTACTGACGAGGCAACTTTTACAAGACGCGGAATTTTTAACTGAAAAAATAATCATCACTATGCTTTGGAAAATCCACGACTACCCAAAGAAAGACATTTTCAGCACGAGTTTTCGATAAATATTTGGTGCGGCATTATCGACAATTTCTTGATCGGCCCATATCAGCTTCCGCAGAGACTTAATGGAGAACAATATTTGCAGTTTTTAGAAAACGATTTACTTTACCTTCTGGATGATATACCTCTGAACATAAGACACAATATGTGGTACATGCAAGATGGTGCCCCAGCACACTTTGCAGTTCCTGTTCGAAATCATTTAAATCAGCATTTTCCACATCGGTGGATTGGTCGCGGTAGCGAATTTCCTTGGCCACCGCGTAGCCCAGATATTAATCCGTTAGATTTTTATCTGTGGGGTCACATGAAGGATTTGGTATATGGTGATGAATCCAATACACGGGAAGAACTTGAACAAAAAATTCAAGAAGCCGCCATTGTTATAGGAGATAATCAAAATATCTTCCTGAATGTGAGACGTCATTTGTTAAAAAGCTTAAGAAAATGTATTGAAGTAAACGGTGGACACTTTCAACATTTACTAAAGTGAATTAAAACAAATTTTTAATAATTTCCAATATTTTCATTTTGTTTTTTTTCTGCCTTTTTATCATCAAGTCCTAGAATCTGGTTAACGGCTTGAGATATCGAGATCGACCAAGAGTACCTTTTTTACGTAAAAAGGTAGGTTCTTTTATAGTTTAAAGTATAAATACTAGTAACTGCACGGTTAAAAAAAATATGGATGAATTAGTTCAACATGAAGCACGTAGCAAGCGCCCTCTAGGGAGTATCTTGAAATTAACACCAAATTCGAATTTCTCACTCTCGAAAACCTAGTTATACCGATTTTGAATTCGATATCTTAAACCGTTTCAAAATTATCATCATTTTTCGAAAATTCATTTTCACTTTCAACACCCTGTATCTCTTTAACCTCTAACATTTTACTTGGGCAAATTTGGCTCAAAAGACATATTTTTATATCTACTATTTCCAGTTGCTCTATGGCCCATAAGTTACCGGACACCCTGTATAGCTTGATACACATATAATATGGGTTTTTTCTCTTATGGTTAAGCGGTGATCAGCATAATATACTAAGTTTACATAATTTGTTCTTGTGTTATTACTACGTATATTTACAGTTTCAAACCTATTCGTATTGTTAAACAAGAACATTAAACACTCAAAAATATAAAGACCATCCACTGTAAGTATATTCATTTTTTTAAATATTCCTCTACCTACAGGAATTCATAAATTTTATTTTATTGACCATCCTTATTGTTCTTTTTTGTATTACAAAAACCCTTTGTAGTTCAGAACTACTTCCCCAGAACAGTATGCTATATCTCAGGACGGATTCAAAATTTGCATGGTACAAGATTTTTAGGGTTTTAAAAGTTCATATAATTAGCTACTACTTTTATTCCATAACCTATACTACCCAGTTTTAGACACAAACTATCAATATGATTGGCCCATGATAAAAATGTTTGTATAGTAATACCCAAAAATTTCGTATCATTATCCAGAATACGTTGTTTGTCACACAAATTCATTTTATCAGGTTTATCCAATTTGTTTGTTTAGTTCTAAAAAGAGTTAGTTTAGTTTTCTCGTCATTTAAAATTAATTTGTTTTGTAGAAGCCAGTTACTGGTCATGACAAAAGCAGTTTCTGCATTGTTAATAAGTTCCTGGATATTTGATCCCGAAAAAAGAAGATTTGTGTCATCTGCATAATTTGTTATTAAAAAATTGTTCTCCATACTACTGAGATCATTTAAAAAGATAATGAATAGTATAGGGCCCAGTATACTCCCCTGAGCTATCCCAATACTGTTTTCTTGTAAATCAGATTTTATTTCTTTGTTACTATCCTGAAACACTACTCTTTGAACTCTATCTGACAGATAAGATTTTATCCACGCATATGCATTTCCCCTGAATATCTATTCAGTTTAAACAATAGCAAATCCCTATCTATGCAATCATATGCTTTGCTTAAGTCCATGAACACACCCAAAGCCAGGTTTTTATTTTCTAGTTGATCTAAAATAGCTTTTATGAACTGAAAAATGGGAGATGTCGTGGACCTACCTGTCAGGTAGCCATGCTGTGTCTGGAAGAAAAGCGGAGATGCAAATTCAAATGAAAAGAAAAAATGACTGTGCACTATGATCAGAATAGTTTGCAGGTGATTATATTTCTTATTTCTATTGTCGTCCTCGATATTTTCATTTCCTTCTCAGATTCACTCTTTTTTAGGTACCTGTTTGATTATTAATTTAATTTAAAAAAAAAATAGGTTTTATCCCTACAAACCAGTAATTGTACAAAAGTTATTGGAGGATGATACTGATAGGCGTGCCCAAAGAATTTGTTTTTTAGATGAAACAACCTTTTCTTTAAATGGCCAAGTTAATAGACAAAATTACATGCTGGACACAGGAAAATACTCACTGGTTCATAAAAAATCACACCCAGTATAATGAAAAGGTTAATGTACGGGCGGGTATTGTTGAAAATAGGACAATCATACCATTTTTTTTATAAAAGCCTCACTAAAGAAAGTTATCTAAATTTCCTGCAAAAAGATCTGGTTTCAGCTGTGGACTTTTTTTGTTGAGCTTCGTCAAAAATTTAGCTTATAAACCCAACTCTATAGATATGCTTAAGGAGTTCATTCGACAAGTAATATGAGAAATTTCTCCATAAGTAGTACAAAATGTACAACAGGAATTTGTTTATCCACCAATCTACTGCAGAACGGTTCGTGGAGGATATTTTTAACATATTATAAAATAGTTTCTTGTCATTCTTTGTCATTTGTCTATTCTATTTTAAAAGTTAATATTTCTTAAACGGTTAAAGATAGGTATAGGGTATGATTTATAAAACATGTCTGTAAAATTGATTGTAGAATGTAAAAACATAGAATATGTTTCAGTAAAAATATTAAAGTTGATACATGTTCCCATTTTTATGATCCTCCCTGTATAATATCTTGAATAAGAAATGCATTTAAAAAAATTAATTCGACGGGTCCGAGCGATCCTTGATGCAGTGGGCGGTATTCTATATAAGAGACTGATCCGTTTCTTATACAGCATTTTTTAGTTTCGTGATAGAGTTACTTCACTATACACTCCGGAAAAAGTAGCAATTTATACCTCGAAAAAGTAAAATTGGGTTACAGGGAAGTCTCACTGACACTACACATGGCTGTGCTGTAAAGTTTTATTTATCGTAATAGTATATTACATAACAAGTATTGAAAATGGTACTTACCAAATGAGGAGGTATTTAGCACGAGGCGTTAGCCGAGTGCGGTAATTCTCCGAGTGTGAGAAAATCACTTTCACACGAGTAATGTACAAAATTTTTCTTCCGACCATAAAAAATAATCAAAAAGAGTTTGATTTGTTTTTAATACTTAGTCTGTAGGTATCACTATTGTGTTACACAAATTTTTTCAACACTAGAGTTGAAAAATTTATTTCAACTCTAGAGTTGAAATGGTATATTACATAACAAGTGCTGAAAGTGGTAGTTTTCAAACGAGGAGGTATTTAGCACAAGGCGTCAGCCGAGTGCGGAAATTCTCCGAGTGTGAGAAAATCACTTTGACACGAGTAATGTACACAATTTTTCCTACGACCATACAATATAATCAAAAAGAGTTTGAGTTGTTTTTAATAGTTTGTAGGTATCACCATTGTGTTAATCAAATTTTTTCAACACTAGAGTTGAAAAATTAATTTCAAATCTAGAGTTGATAAAAATAAAAACAATGCCCACTTACACATTTTAACTTACCTACCTAGATTTAAATAAAAAATAACTTTTTTTCCTATTTGCTTACGAACATCATACCTACTATCTATGTACAGTAAATAAATTTCGTTTCTGAACTTTTAGCTGCTTGCATTCTTTTAATTAAACAATAATATAGGTACCTACGAAAACAACATAACCTCAACATTTGCTCAACATTATAGAAAGATAGAGATGGAGTTAAATATCGATAGCTTGTTAATTATTAAAGTTATATCTTATTCGATTCGTTTTAAATATAGCTAAAATAAATTTACTTACATAAAGCGTATTCACTTGTCCCATATCCTTAAACATTGTATGGATATTTTTATCCGAGATAATGGCAAAATTATAAATCGGTATTTCCTAGGATATTCTATTTCTGCTCTATAGCTACCCCTTTTTTTTCTGTGGTTCAACTCAGTTGACATGTAAACATGACAGTTGGTGGGTTGCCTGACATATTATGATTTTCCCTATTTGATAATATTATTTTTATCTTAAATACTCTTAAGTTCCCAAAAATAACGAAAAAAAGGATTTTTTTTAATTTGCAGTAATGCCCTAATGTACTTTACCCCACCCAGCACCCCAATTCACTCCACGTGTCCCGTAAGTTTGTTATTTTTAATAAATAGTTTTGTTATCAAATTGTCACCTGTTTAAATTAAATATAGTGTGCTTTGTATTTCCACACTCGTGTTGAAATATTTTTTTTCAACACGCGTGTGATATTTAGCACTTTATAGCCAAGTTAACCGTGCTGTTATTGTTATTTTCGTAGGTGGTCGTAGGAAAAAATAAAAACAATGTCCACTTACACCTCGACTTACACATTTTAACTTACCTAGATTTAAATAAAAATAATAACTTTTTCTCCTATTTGCTTACGCACATCATACCTATGTACAGCGAATAAATTCCGTTTCTGAGTTTTTAGCTGCTTGCATTCTTTCAATAAAACAATAATATACCTACCTAAATATACATACAAAAACAACAAAACACAAAACTAAAACATAACCTCAACATTATAGAAAGATAGAGGTGGAGTTAAATATCGATAGCTTGTTAATTATAAAAGTTCTATCTATATTCAATTTGTTTTGAATATTGCTAAAATAAATTTACTTTCTTAAAGCATATTCACTTGTCCCATGTCCTTAAACATTGTATGGATATTTTCATCCGAGATAATTGTAAAATCGGTATTTTCTAAAGTATTCTATTTCTGCTCTATAGCTGCCCTTTTTTTTCTGTGGTTCAACTCAGGTGACAATGTTGACAGGTTTGATGGGTTGCCTGACATATTTCCCCTTTTTAATATATTATTATTATTTTTATCATAAATACTCTTCCAGACCAACTGAGCGAGCAAGAGCGAGCGAGAGCAAGATCATGTTTATATGAATGCTCACGTGGTGTAGACGGAGTTTGAAGCGAGCGAATTCTTGCGCGCTCGCGCTCTATGATGATCCGCGCGGTGTCGGTACTTCAAAGAAAAATCGCGTTCTTGCATTTTCAGTCCGGACGACATTTGAAGTTTATAAATTCGCTCTTGACAGATTTTTTGGATGTTTGTTTAGTTTTGCAGTAGAAAAATGGACTGGTCAAATGAAAATGTCTTGCAACTAATAGCAGGATATAGAGCGCGACCTGTATCTCCTTTGCTTTCGTTTATTGTTTGTTTTAAGTTTAAACAATTTATAAAAAATAATAAAAGAAGCACATGCAACGATTTTGTCTGACATAATGACAACTGAGAACCTCGATCATTGGCGAACATCAAATTAATCGCTGGGTATAGACGGAAGCAGATCATGTGCTTGCGAACACCAGCAATCGTGAGAGAATAATCGCTCTCGCTCGCCCTTGCTCGCTTATTTGGTCTGGACCCGGCTTTAGGTTCCCAAAAATAGCGAAAAAAAAAGGATTTTTATAATAATTGCAATAATGCCCTAGTGTACTTTACCCGACCCAGCACCCCAATTCGCTCCACGGGGCCAATTCGTCGGCCATCAGCTGTTTTATATTTCAACACACGTATTGAAAGAAAATGTTTCAACACGCGTAAGATATAAAGGACTTTCTAGCCAGGTTAGGCGTGCTTTATTTCCTATTTTCATAGGTGGTCGTAGGAAAACTCGTATTCATTAACTTACTTGATCGGGATTTTGAAACATAGTAAATTGTAAAGCTTAAATTATAATTAATACATTCCCTATTACAGCGGCGTTTTAATTAAAAGAACCAGGTTAATAATAACGGACAGATGCAATAAAACTTTACGATTAAAATTAAATTCGCTAATAGAATTAAAACGTGAATAAAAGTTGATGCAGAACAGGCAAGTTGAATAAAAAAAAATGAAGCCGCAAGCCACTTAAACTGAACTAGACATTAACTACATTATACTAGATTTAATACTAGCATTATTAGTTCTCGTCCGACGAAATATTAAATTTTATTGCAGCTATTAAATTACTCGCTTGCCGTTATTAAACTATCATGGTGTTGTCTAATTTAAGGTAAAATAGATTGAAACTTTGTATTTTGGGGGGAAATTGAACGTTAACTAGAGATTACTTGAACTGGGACCAAAAAAAGTGGTTTACCAATAGGCCTATAAAAAAACTGCTTGCTTATTCCAGGGCCTATTTTTGGTTCAAGTGGGCCCTAGGCCAACAAACCCTCTGGGGCCCCCCTCAAAAAAATAGCGCCGCAGGCAAAAACCTTTTGGGAGCCACGCCCTTTTTTTATTCAAAAAAACAATAAAAACAAGTAGAACTGTCAAAAACTAACATTTATATTATTTTGTCGTAAAATAAACATAACACAAAATAAATAATAAAACAAACACAGAACACAAATAACCAAAAAATGGTCATTAAATTAAAATATTTAAATTTTTCGTTTGCGCATTTTCATTTCTGCAAATTGGTTAATAATTTCATTCGAATCCATATTTTCTAGTTTCCACGTTAAGAAGGGCCAAAGATGATAAATTATCTTCGTTCAAAGAGTTTCTCAGATATGATTTAACCCTTTTAAGACAACATTGTCAACATTGCATCTTTTTGCTTTTCTCGTTCATTTTCTATCATTCTTTTCTTCTTGCGTTTATTGCTGCCGCTTAAATGTTGTCTAGGAATCATGGTACTTTTTATCTGGCGATTTAAGATGTAGAACACTAAAAAAAATTCAATTCTTAAATTTACTATAATATTGCATACAAGTTTAATCAGAAAAAGAGCTATGAAAATATTTTTTTAAGAAAAATTAATTTACTTACCCACAAAAATAGATATCTATTAATTTTGTCAAATTAACAGTTAAAGCACTTTTGAAAAATACTAATTATTTGCAATTCAATTAGGTTTGCCCAATGCTTACAATGTTTACATAACGTTAACTGCATGAACTATTAACGAATAAAAAAAAAGACAAAAGCATGCGGCGACTCCCGCTATTCAGGATTCAGGGGCGAAGAATGTTGTCGGTACCGTTCAAACCTTTGACGCGTCGAGCATCAAAAGATCCTTTTGTGATGCCGAAATGCCGCCTATTGGACAGTTATCGCGTTGAATTTGAATTTCGGATCGTAATAACAATAAACGGTAGTTAAATTTTTGAAATAATTTTTAAATGGAATTTTTTATTTCCCTTTTATTTTTATATATTTCAGTTAGGTCAATCTTGGGGCCCCCTGAGTCAGGGGGCCAACATTGTACTTTCACATGATTTGTATAATATGCCATTAGAAACAATTGTTTCCAAAATTATACACTTTCCCCATACATCACACGTAGTAATAAAGTTAGGCTTTTACCTACTCTTAGATTTAACAGGAATATTAGCAATAGATTTATAAATTATACTTTACCTAAATCCTGCAATATCTTACCATTACCTATAATATTAAACCGATAAATAACCTAAACGTATTCTTAAGACTGTCAAAACAATGTATCTTTGAAAATTACCGTGAATTTGTTAACATAATATAGTATAGTATAAAATACTACAGTTCTTCCACAGCACAATTATCGATCACGATTTCTTGGCTTTCCTATATAATTCCTTAAAAATAAGCCCTATCAAAACAATATTAGTAAACACTACAGTTCTAACCGTTCGGACCCAACCCGAAAAGCACCCCTACGATTTCGTGTTGACGCATATGTTTAACTTTAACGAAATTTGATATTTTAAGGGCATCGCCTAAATATTTCCTTTTAAAACCATTAACGGATTTTACAAAACAGCTTTGATGTGTATATTATTATGGTAATAGAACACAGCGTTTGCAGTCTTAAGGTTAAATTCTCAACGTCATTCAATTTATTGCCAACCTATAACCCATTTCGCATTGATTTTTTGAGTTTATTATTCTAATAACTAACATTTAAAGAAAATCAATATCGTCGGTACATTATTTAGGTAGTATCTGATATATTACAAAAATATCAATTTATTTTATTGCTTATTTTGGGAGAATTGTATAGTTAAAGAACAATGAGTGACAATGACAGAATAATGTTAAAAAAAATCTTACCTGATATTTTTCGCTATAAAATTCTCCTAAAAGAAGTTATGAAATTCCTTGATATTTATTAAATATGTCAATTATTACCTAAAGAATATCAAGTCGATACTGATTTTCTTTAAATTTTGTATAGAAGCTAGAAAACATAAATAAATCTACGGGATATAAGTTATAGGTTGGCAAGCATGTTGATACTCCCACCTATAGGGGAGTTCTCATGCACCCGTTATTCGATGGTACGATGTCCGAAATTTAAAAATTTTGCAATTTACATATTATTATTATGTACGAATATGGTACCAAAATTTGTAACGAAAAGATAATTCGTCAAGAACAGAAAAAGAGAATTAATAAAAATTGCTTGTAATTAACTTTTTCTTTAGCTTTTAAAAGAAAACCTGAAAATGACATCAAATATATTATATTAATAGTAATTTACCTTACAAGACCGGAAAGTAGTGTTTTTCAGGTCGAGACAAGCATTTCCAGGGCGAATCGTAGGCGAGTCTTGGAAGCTTGGAGAGACCTGCAAAACACTAATTTTCGGTTGCGTGACGTACAATTTTTTTTTTAAGACCGACACTTGGATATACTTACATTAAATAATTTTATCTACAACCATTTAATAATAGGTGCATAATACTTCTGATAATAAGAGCATTATGCTATCCATAATACAACAAGTGTAATTATTATATTTCCCATATGAACTCAACTTTTTTTCTCATAATAAGAGCATTATGCTATCCATAATACAACAAGTATAATTATCATAAAACTACAAGTGTAATTATTATATTTCCCATATGAACTCAACTTTTTTTCAGGCACTGTATAAATGGATGGTTTTAGATAAAGTATAGTATTTGACTCGCGTCTAATGAAGCGTCGGATGATTTACAACACTCGCCTTTGGCTCGTGCCGTAAACTTCATCCTCGTTTTATTATGGCCTACATTATACGCTCGTTAAATAATATACTATTATTTTATATTATTTTTAAATGCGTCGTACGACTTCTCGTAACGGGCTTTTGATTTTACTGGCAATATATCGGAAGTCGCTTTCCTTGCTGCTTCCAAATTTTTTTCTGAAATCTCATTTTCCGTGTCGGATAATTCAAAAGCTGAATTCATATTGTTAAATTTGCGCACTCGCGAAACAAGTTTGACATAAACAACAAATCAACGAACTGTCACTCGACAATACATCGACATGTTGTTGTCATAGTAACGAAATCAAGGTAGCTTGTATTATCAAAGAGCGATTAGAAAAACAAAAAACAGGGACCGGAAAAATGTTTTCCGGTCTCTAACGTTAATTTTCCGGTCTTGATATACAAAACGTTATTTTCTGGACGAAAAATTTTCTGGTCGGTTTAAAAAAAACTATATTCTAACAACTCTCATATAGAAGACACACGTTATTTTTACCAGTTTTCGTATTTAAACTTTATATACATTTATAGTAGTCATCGTAATAAGCAAAGAAAATAATAGTACCTGTAATAAGTCATAAAAAACTTAAAAGCCCGGTAAAAAACATGATATGGAAAAAAGATAAAATTATTTTTACTTGTCCGACGTCGGATAATTTTTAAAAAGATTCGGGTGAAAATTGGCGCCATAATATTTCCACCAATAGGAGCAATTTCAGAGTCAAATTGGTGCTGTCGCCGCTTGATGATTGTCCAGCTGGCCGAGGGATCGAGTTCTGTCCAATATTATTGACGTATGAAAGAGAAGGACAGTTATATTCTGAGCTACTATCACGCTTCCTAAACTGAGCCAGGTGGTATTTGGATTAAACCTACCAGCCCGCCGTGTCAAAACTATTTCTCTTGTCTACGTTTTTTTCTCATTAAAATAAATACATTTTTTCATTCTCATTTTCATATTTAATAAAATTTCTATTAGTTTATACTCTAGAAAACGTCGCCGATGTGTGTCATTTTGTAATTATTATTACAGCCTCCCAATTATTTTTTTTTATTGTTTATCAAATTGATTTTACACTTTCTTACCTATTTTTTATATTGGATATGTAAACATATTCACGTATTATTAAATATCAGTTTACAAGCCAATCTTTAAAAAAAATCATTGGGTAGATTGCAGATAACTGCAACAGATTTATGCTCGAGGCAATACCTAACAATCTCAGTTACGAAATTATAGTTTAGGCTCTTAAAATGATCACCCACTTATTTAAGAATCACTCGGACCAGTCAATTTTTGTTTTTAGAAAAATGGTATTATAAATATTATATATTAAAAATACTATGTGTAGTTTAATACCATAATTTTTTTAATGAAACATATTGTATAGGCACTTTTACATTCTCCAATCAATTCTAAATATTTTTCATAAATGATGCCCTATACTTAACTTTAACCGCTGGCGAGATATTAACTTTTAAAACAAAATAGACTAACGACAAAGTATGAAAAGAAACTATTTTATAAGAGATGTTAAGAATGTATTCCACCTACTCTTCTGTAGTAAATCAATACATCTAAAAATTCTTGTTGAACATTTCGTACCACTAATGGAGAAATTTCTCGTATTATTTGTCGAATGAACCCCTTTATCAAATTGGGTTTAGATTTATAAACTAAATTTTTAACGTAGCCCCACAAAAAAAGTCCAGTGGGTTAGGATCAGGCGATCTGGGTGACCACCCTATTGACCCCCGTCTTCCAATCCACCACCCCGGAAAATTTCATTTAAGTACTCTCTTACATAAGCAGCATAATGTGAAAGGAACACCATCATGTTGAAGCATGGCAAATCAGGATCATTATGCTGGAACCAGATCATTTCGACGAATATTTAGATATTTTTCTCCAGCTCTCAAAGAAAATGTTCCATTAGGACGATCACGTTTAACAATCTTAAACAGTACGGGATGTTCTCCACCATAGACACTGTCGATTGACTAATAGGCGGGCGATTTGGGTATTTTTCATTAAACATACCCAAGGGCGTCCATAGGGGGGGGGGGGCAAAACGGCACTTCCCCCCCCCCCCCCCTAGGCGCCCACATTACTATTTTATTTCATAATTCAGTATAAATATTGAATAGTACAGTGGTTAGTTAGTAGACCAACAAATCACTAAACTGAACATACAACATAATAAAAACATATCAATAAATTAATACATTAGGCATAAGTTAAATAAATAGTCTTATACAGTGTCACCAGTAAAGTCCGCATCATATGGGATTTTGGCATCAAGTTCTGCATCGATCGAGATGAAAATGAGGCAAATAAATAGTAGTCACGTGATTCGCATTATCTGTCAAATTTTAATTTTTTTTTTTAAATAATTCAAAAGTTCTGAAAATATCGAAAAAACTTATAATTTTTTTTTAAATGCAGTTTCTAGCCCACGTGCAAAATTTCAGCTGGATAAGATAATTTTGCTTTTTTACCTATATTTTGTAAATTGCACCACTTTTGCAAAATAAGACTCAACGCAACCTATACATAAAATTTCTTAGTTTTGACAAGGCTTTATTTCAGATACATTTTCTTTAAACTAGCGTCATATTGAATGTGTGTTTTTCTACAAAATCAAAATTGGGCTATTAAAATTTGGTCGCATGTGATGCAAAGTTCATTTGTTTTTGACCCTGTATAAGGTAACTTTATAAAATACGTATTTTTGAAAACGTAGTTTGTGACTGAAAGTAAAAAAATAAAAAATAAAATAAAGAGATTTTAAATTAAATCGTTGAAAACAGATAAACTTTCCGTTGGGTTAAGCAAAAATTTATTTTCCACTTAATGAACACTTTACTGATGAAACTGTGTTCTTCTTTTGTCTTAATATTAAGGTGTATTACTTTCAGACACAAACTATGTTTTCAAAAATACTTATTCTATGAAGTTACCTTATACAGGGTCAATAACAAATGAACTTTGCATCACATGCGACCAAATTTTAATAGCCCTGTTTTGATTTCGTAGAAAAACACACATTTAATATAACGCTACTTTAAAAAAAATGTATCTGAAATAAAGCATTGTCAAAACTAAGAAGTTTTATGTAGGTTGCGTTGAGTGTTATTTTGCAAAAGTGGTGCAATTTACAAAATATGCGTAAAAAATAAAAATTATCTTATCCAGCTGAAATTTTGCAGGTGGGCTAGAAACTGCATTTAAAAAAACTTTTTCCTATAACTTTTTTTGATATTTTCAGAAATAACCCCACTTTTGAATTATTTTTAGAAAAAAATTAAAATTTGACAGATAATGCGAATCACGTTACTACTATTTTTTTGCTTAATTTTCATCTCGATCGAAGCAGAACTTGAACCAAAGTGAAATTTTGAATAAAGCTATTAATAAAAAAAAATACGATATGATGCGGACTTTACTGGTGACACTGTATATAAAAAAGTATTGTTTGAGTTTTTGCCCCCCCCCCCCGCCCCCCCTAAAAAACGCTCTATGGACGCCCTTGAACATACCTCAAACATGCCTATGACTTCTAAATTTAACTCCACAACCCAAAATAATCAAAATTTATATGCGTTGATCTTTAGCGAGGTGCATTTTTGATTTAATATCAGCAGAGCTAAATTCAGTTTTCAGTTTCACTCAACATTTTTAACACGCTTTTATTAGCCTCACCTGTATGTTTGTTTGTCCGTAACCGACTTCTTTGAACCCGATTTTGACCCACTTTAAACGGTCAGATTTAATTTAAATTTTGTAAACTTATCAACAACCGCTGACAATACAATAATCTACACGCAAAAAATTCTCCTGTCAAATTTTGACAGCTGTCAGGTATAAAACGAAGAAGCGATTTTGATGAAACAAATTAGGGGGCCGTATAGTATTCGATGCGGAGACTTCGGGAAAAATAAGCAAAAAATTCTCCTGTAAAAATTTTATAGCTGTCAATATGTCAGAACTATTACAGTAAGCGATAGTAATGAAACAAACGTGGAGTCGTATAGATATTGTCGCTAAGAATAGAGGAAAATTAAAAAAAATTCTACCCGTCAAAATAAAATCTTGACAAATTTTTTAAAAAAAATTTGAAAATTTTTGTCGTTTGTTCGGGTTTGTATGTAACCGACTTCTTTGAACCCGATTTTGACCCACTTTAAACGGTCAGATTAAATTTAAATTTTGTAGACTTATGAAGAACCGCTGACAATACAATAATCTACTAATCTAGCTCAATCTACTAAAAAAAAAATTTTTTTTCCTAACGTTAACTAAAAAATGGAAAATAAATATAGTTTAAAAAAACTAAAAAACAGGCTTTAATTTAATCAAACTAAAAAGATGAAAACAAATATAGTTTAAAATAATTCTTAAAATTCTTAATATAGGCAGAAAACAATAATAAACGATAAACATTAGTATTATTCTGAAAAAAGCATGGGTCGCCTTGTGCTATACTTTTCGTATATCGAGCACCCCACGCTTTTTTCACAATAATACTAATGTTTATCGTTCACTATTATTTTCTGCCTATATTAAGTGTTTCATGAATTATTTTAAACTATATTTATTTTCCGCTTTTTAGTTTGAAGCGTGTTTTTTAGATTTTTTAAACTATATTTATTAAACTTAAGTAGTAAATTATCATGTCAATATCCTAAAGATTGTGACTTGTGACAGATCGTTGCTAAGTCGAGAAACATATTAATAGTGCGTTATAGTAATAATATATCGTAAACGGTTGAAGATGTCTAGAATTGATTGGAGAATATAAAAATATACCATTTTTTTTTTATGTCGATTGTGTGCGATTCTTGATTAATTGGACGGTATTTTATAGATGCGTTTCTTCATCATAATCCTGTATATGTAAAATTTAAATTTTATTTAATATTCACATTTGAATCACAACCAACACAAATACATAATAGGTTCGCAAACTTTGTAAGAGCAAATCTAAATTTTTTTCCTTCAACCACCCCAACGTGCTAGCGCATATGTTTACCTATACATAACAAAATTTTATATCGGGATTTGAAATTCGCTCAGCAACGGCGAGACTGGAAACTATGTATAAGGGGAAGTCAATATCTCGGAAATTCTATCCCAAATCACAGCCATTCAAAATCGATACAAGACTGCTATACCGAATGATTCGACTGCAAAAAAAGTTGGTTAAGCAAGAAATGTTAAACGGTTATTTTGCACATTTAAATACGAACGAAATAAAATAAATAAAATATTTAAACAAATTTTATGTATTGAACATGTAAAAGAAATGGTAAGTGGAAATAATTTTAATGTGAGATATATTTTTTTTATAGGATATGCGAAAACTTGCACAACTTGCTAACTAACACTAGAGTTAACTTTTTCGTAAAACAAAGCGTTTCGACAGAAGACAACGACATTTGACATTATCAGCTGATCTGGTTTCTTCGTTAAAGTTCCCAGATCAGCAGTGGGCCGTAGCAAGCTGACGCGTCAGGCTGCGTCAAATTATTTTTTTCCGATTTTGGTGTTTTTTAAGTGTTTTTGTGGTTGTTTTTTTTTATATAGCGTGTGTTTTAAACATTTTACTTTTGAATTTTATATATTATATCAGAGACAGATTTAAAATATTACTTGATTTTTATGTAAAACAGTTCTAAAGTTTATACAAATTATAAAACTTCATTATTGATTTTAATTTTACATTTTATTTCCTGGATAATCATTCTTTAGGAATCCTACTAAATCAATGTTTTTTAAGTAGCAGTAATACTACCGACATTCATACAAGCCTGAGAAAATTTTTCATTTACTATAGCCATAGCGTAAAGACAAGTTAAGGACTTTATAACAGGGGCGGCTTGTGGTATTTGAAAGTGGTGAGGCACAGTTGAAAAAAACTTTTTTAGCAAGGTTAGATTTTAAAGTTTAGACAAGTTTTTTAAATCGCTATAACCACATTTTTACCAAACTTTGTCGCTATTATTTGTTGCAAACAGAATACACGGCCAGCAAAATAATTTGCTTAACGTTACACTACCAGTTAGCCAGTCGTACTTTTCGTACCAAGTGTTTTGAGTTTTGAGAGCTCCGATTTGATTTCCCCACCGATAGTTTCAAGACGTTTACTTAAATCTGGAACAGGTCGCTTTACTTCTTTTACTATATATGTACAATTCATCTTCATAGGAATTACTTGAAAAATTCTGCTCATTTACTAAAAAATTAACAAGATCACAAGTAGGATTGCGAATGTTTACATTTACCTGGGGAAGTTGTGACGCTGTGCTAGGTCCCGCTGAATCTATTTTTCGCTAATAAGCACAAAACAAGTAAACTAATAAAAGTAATGTAATATTAATATTTTAGAAAAATCACTGCCCACTGTTGGAAAAAAAGTAAAACAAAAATCAGTACGGAAAACCACAAAAGTATTTACCGATAACTATAATAAAATACTTACAATGCAGGTGTAAAAGTCAAATTCACTATGCACTCTAAACTTTCAACGGACAACCTGTTAATCTAATAATAGCATTTCTCCAAATACCGTGTCGCGGCGTTCATCTAATAGATTAATCCCCTCGCGTTCGCATTAAATTTACGTAGAGAAATGAGGCTGGCCTCAAAAGAATGTTTTTATGCGCTATTTAAAGCTAGATTCGACTGGACTATTACGGCTATCATACATCACATTAGA
Source organism: Polydrusus pterygomalis (assembly GCA_963969555.1). Taxonomy (NCBI): domain Eukaryota; kingdom Metazoa; phylum Arthropoda; class Insecta; order Coleoptera; family Curculionidae; genus Polydrusus; species Polydrusus pterygomalis. Next base: position 40,204,112 of record OZ018379.1, read on the forward strand.
TATTTTTACTAATACGCTAGACAAGGAAGCGAAAGGCCGGGCCTCTATACCATATACGACCGCATGCAGAAATGAGATGGATGATATAAGAACAAAACCCGCAACGGATCGTGAAAGACAAGAATCGCGAGACCGGCTTCTACCTTCTACCATATATGACCGCATGCAAAAATGAGATGGATGATAGATGATATTTCTAGCGAAGCGCGTTAAGATTGACGGTATTAATTCTAATGGATATATTATATTTATGCAAATAGTAAAATAATATAAATTTGTAATTTATTTAATTTGCAAAATTATTGGTGAGGCACTGCCTCACCTGCCTCATAGGAGAAGCCGCCACTGCTGCATAACCTGGCCAAATAAGACTAGGCTAGAGTAGATCCTAAACAGGAGCTGATGTATCCAAAAGCCTTTAATTGCAGTAAATCGCAAGCTGCGTATGAATCTGGCTCTGAGCTCTGAGCGGTATCAAAGAAGACTTAATCTGTGCTGGTCGTTAGGGGGAGAAGACTCTGCTACATTTTCTTGGCACCTGCGTGGCCCTGGCAAGATTCAGACATAAGGTGCTAGGATTGACGGTTCACCAAAAGAAATACATTACTCCCCTGGCCTGGAGCGATACACTTCACCTTATAAAATTGTAGAGACGTTACGTCGAGGGCCATGGTGACGGTTAGAGTAGTTGGGAGAAGACTCTGGGAGACACTTCTTCCTATCTTAGTTTTTGATTCTTTCATTAAAAATTCCAACTGTTAAACTTAAACAAAAATAAATAGTTATAAAATTTGAAAAAAAATTTAAATTCAAATGTGTGAAATTAAAAAAAATATATATTTTGCCGTTCAAATGTTTTATATGTACTTATTGCCCTTTATATTTGAGAAATTGGGTGATCAAGAAAAAAATTCTATATCAGGTATCGAGGAAAGTACCAAGCAATGATATTTCGGATGTTTTCGAAAGTGGTTCGGAAATATTCGTAAGTTTCTTTTAATACAATATCAGTCCTAAAATTTTGTATCGATTTTGCCGTCTTCGTAGTTCATGCCATTTAGAAGATCCTCCTGTACTTATACGAATTGATAGCGCTCTGTAACAATTACCATAAATAAGTACGAAATACATTTCTGAAATTTATCTATTAAAAATAGATACAAATAAATAATAGAAATCTGTTAATAAATAGAATCTCTTGTAAGATTGTAAAATTGTAACATACAATTTACTTATCGCTAACTAAGGCTTTTAATACCGTGCGAGCAAAAATTATTGGCATCAAAGAGGGCTTGGATAAAAAAACGTAGGGCTTGGTTTAGATCACAATGATATGGTGACGATATATCTCACCAAATCTAGGTTAAAATTTTGTCAAATTCATATTATGACATGATATGCCAAACTAATGAGTAATAAAATAAGTAGACAAATGCAAATTTATTTTTGTTGTTTACAAAATTAACAAAGTAAGAATATACAGAAAGAAAAAGAAAAATAATTACATAAATTGCTGAAATTGGCCACCGCCATGCTCCAAGCATAAATTCACACGTCTTTTCATATTCGAAAGTGATGACCAGCATCTCTGGAGAAATGTTAGATACCACATTCTTGTATAATCCTATCTTGTAATAATTGTTCTAAATTTGCAACTGGTGTTTTAAAAATAGTGTTCTTTAAATGAGAAAAATGTATTTCTTGGAATACAGGCGTCTTATACAATTTGTTGGCGTATTCTGCATTATTTCACGAACGTTTGCAACAAGTTTTTCTGTTTTTTCAGATAGTCTTCTTGCTCCTTTTTTGTGTTGTATAGAACCTTTTTCCCTAAACACAGCCACGGTTCTTTTCAGGCAATGATAAAAATCCCCAGCAATAAAAGAAACGTTAGGAAAATGTTCGTGAAAATCGTCCATGCACAAACCCGGATTGTATTGGCACTCACAATTTACTCTAACCCCGTTTCGAAAATATGCTTCAACCATGATTATTTTGTGCTGTTCCGTAAAGCCCATTGTGTGGATTGTTCAAGAAATTGGAAAAATTAGCGATGAATCAAATTATTTGTAACGACTGTCAAAGATAACGGAATAACTGATTGATTGTTAATTCAGGTAGTTACTAACTGACACCCAACAGGTATTGAGCTCTAAGGCTAAGCATTACGTCCTTAGATGCAAGGCCCTCTTTGATGCAAATAATTTTTGCTCGCACGGTATAAAAAATTGTATAAATCGTCGGTTAAGAGTGTTAACCTGCTAACTCAAAAATACACAATTGTACAGGAACAAAGAAAAACGATATTTCCTTACTAGAGCGTATTACCATTGTGCTGCCCGTTACACAGCAAAACATTGGAGATAGCAGTTATACGGTTTTACTGTGGAGTTAGAGGGTTTACGCATACTAGATTTACGGACGCTGTGTTTACAATTTAGAGTTAGAAGTATTTCTGGGTGATGCAGAACGCCATCTATATTTAAATAGTTGAATAAAACAAAATTAGTCAAAAGTGGAGATAGCAGGTTAACAATCTTAACCGACGAAATGCAGAACATAAAAGAGAATATAGAAAGTTAAAGAAATATCTAGGCCCAATCCATAGCACAGAATTTTGAAGTCAATTTTACCAGTTAACCGTAACTTGGATTACAAATCAATATATTATGTTTGCTATCGGAGGATATTGTCAAGAGAGGTATTTTTCCAAACTACATATTACATTGAGTGCACAATATAACGAGAAATTTTATCAATTTGTAACGGTTTTATTCCCAAGCTACCAATATTTTGTCGAGTACAGACTTAACATTGAAACTTTATCAATTTGAAGTTTAAAAAATTGAAAAATAATTTTACTCTTAATAAATCATAATGTGTTTCCAGCAAAAATACATAGAAATATAATACCTGGGATAAACTTTACAAGAGTTATCGCTGTTCTTTGAGAAATCAATTTCAATTATTTATAATCATATTATTCATGTAATGTTGACATTTCTTATGAAAGTAAGTACTGTCCCATTACAGGTAAAAGCCATGTGTTGGTGTCAGAACGTCATGCTTCACATGCAATTTTTGAAAACAATATTTTTTCGACTGTCAAAGATGACGGAATAACTGATTGATTGTAATGCTTAGCCGTAGAGCTTAATACCTGTAGGGTGTCAGTAACTACCTCAATTAACAATCAATCAGTTATTCCGTCATCTTTGACAGTCGTTACAAGTAATTTGATTCCTCGCTAATTTTTTTTAATTTCTTAAATAATTCACACAATGAGCTTTACGGAAAAGCACAAAAGATTCATGGTTGAACCGTATTTTCAAAACGGAGTTAGAGTAAATGGTGAGTGGCAATACAATCCGGGTTTGTCCATGGACGATTTTCACGAACATTTTCCTAATGTTGCTTTTATTGCTGGGGATTTTTATCATTGCCTGAAAAGAACCGCAGCTGTGTTTAGGGAAACAGGTTCTATACAACACAAAAAAGGAGCAGGAAGGGCATCTGTAAGAACAACAACAACTTGTATAAGACGCTTGTCCCAAGAACTGGGAAGATCTTATGAAACATGTAGGACTATTCTTAAGAAGCAGCTTCATTTATTTCCTTATAAACTGCAAGTCTTAGAAGAAATACAAGCCGCAGATTTTGAAAGACGCAGGAATTATTCTCAATGGTTTACCCAAAATTTATTGGAAATAAATGATTTATTAGACCTGACATTTTTTTCGGATGAAGCCTGTTTCCACCTCTCAGGTTATGTGAATTCTCAGAATACACGCATGTGAAGTAGTGAAAATATCCATTTTTTTGTAGGGTTTACATTACACCCTCAAAAAATCGGTGTCTGGTTAGCTGTTTCCCGAAAAAGAATTGTTGATATATTTCTGTATATTCTTACTTTGTTAATTTTGCAAACAACAAAAATAAATTTGTATTTGTCTACTTATTTTATTACTAGTTAGTTTGGCATATCATGTCATAATATGAATTTGGCAAAATTTTAACCTAGATTTGGTTAGATATATCGTCCCATTTCATTGTGATCTAAACCAAGCCCTACGTTTTTTAATCCAAGCCCTCTTTGATGCAAATAAATTTTGCTCGCAAGGTACAATATTTAAATGCCTTTTCAAATAAAATGGCTTATATTCGATTTGAAAGCTGAAAATTCTACAACGGTATGCATTCCCTAAATAGATGTATAATATCATTTTAATAAATTGGAATACATTTTTTTTATTTGATCCACCCAAGTTTATATCGGGAAAGTTTGGAAGACACAGAAAAGTTTTCCCGTAAATCTATTGAACAGTTTAAATTGCCCAGAGTTATATCACATCGCTTGTCTCAAAAACAAACCTCCGCATAAGGTAATATTAGCCTCGACATTTAATAAAAGGCCCCGAGCACCGCTCTATATCACCCTATCCGCTCTATGACTCAATCTGGGTTACGCACTATGAAGCCTTCGTTTATCCATCGCACCGCTGCAATTTGCACAACCCCAGAATATATGGAGTCTGGCGGAGCTCTAATGGTGTTAGCGTTACGAATTTAACAATTTTACCACCCCATGTTTTAGCGCCAAGTCAACGACACTGCGTAAAAGGATGGACTGCATTGAAGCTATAAATTAAATCCCTGATGCAATTTAAAAGCTGTGCGAATAATTAGATAAAAATATTTCTAGAGCTCTAGTCTCAAATTTGAAGCTCAGGATCTCGATTGTTGTTGAAGTTAGAAGAATGTTAAATAAGGGTTTTTATTTAATATAATTTGCTAATAGTTATTAATGATACTAGTTCGATATGAACACTATAATGAAACGTGTGCAACGTTAAACCACAAGGCGTTAGCCGAGTGGTTTAATTGCACCAGTTTCATTAACAAAGTTCATATCGAACGTGTCTCATTCAAAATTTAATCTACGACAGTGCAAATAGATTTTATTCGTCTAAATTTCATTGATATCAGACATTGAATATCAAACTATATAGGAATGACGGATGTCCGAGAAAAGTTGACAACCCATTTTTTGACGTATTGGAGCTGGTTTGGCCGCCATTGTGGAGCTGATCGTATTTCTAACCTTAAATCTGACTCCTGTCTGTCTTTATAATGCAGCGCCTCGGCAACAGATCTCTCAAATTCACTGATGTGATGTCGTGGTGTTGCCGCATATCGTATTTTATTGGAATTTTTAAGAATTCAAGCATTTTTAACAGACAATAAAATAGGAGATCCTCAATTCCAGCCGAATGTATGTTTTTGATAATAATATGTACGCTGATTACTCCGGGGTAATTGGACCGACTTTTATAATGATTTTATCGTTGCATTAGGTGTTAAATGTTAAACAAATAAAAGTAGATAAAAAGCGACAGCAAATATATCTAAAATAGGTTTTATTTCGTCGAAAAATGGCAAAATATGTAATACACTAATACAAACAAACTGAATGTTTTTTAAGTAAGAAAGTAAAACCTACTTATTTTAACCATTTTGAAAAGGAGTAATAATTGCAAATAAAACCCAAGTTATACAAACCGCACATCATTCATATTTTACCCAACATATACATTGTAGCCTAGGTAGGTATTGAATAGTGAGAGTCGTCATTTAGTTCTGGTAGAAATAGAATACATGGCGGTCAATATGTTTTCATGTAATTAACGTTGGGACGTCAAAAGGTTGAAAATATTATATGCTACAAAGCAATTAAAAATAGGTACATTTTTAGGTCTAGACGTGGATAGGTGTAGGTACTTATGTGAAATCAAGTTTTACGATAAGTTATAAAAATAAATTAAAAAAACTCATGCAGCAAGTCAAACAGACAGGCGGCAACAATGTTTTAATTTAGCAGTGAAAAGGTTAGTCGCTTTCTTGTTGGTGAACTCATTGTGCCATCTATGAATTTGACGTAGCAGATTTAGGAAATCGGCTTATATGGCCTTCTTATAGTTTGATATTCAATGTATCAGATAACGTTTTAGTAATTTTTAAAATTTTCAGGTGTCCATATTAGTCGATATTATGGTAACCGCATTTTTGATTGTTTCAATTTCGATTTTGACAACGTCATTATTGCCGTCTAATTTTCTATTGTATGTAAAGTATCGGCTAAAAATAATTTAAATATGGGAGATTCTGAATCCGAAAGTGTCCCTTCGGATGTCGAAGATATCGCGCAAAGCGTAATAGATTCCCTACTTCCCGAAAAGTCAAGGCAGGTGTACGAACACACCTATCTAAACATCTAACATTTGGATGTTATTATGAATTCTTAATGGCACTGAGTGCTATTATGAAGGTCAAAATGACATCTAAATGATAATGCTAAATACATGATAATGGCACTGTCGTGGATTAATAAGGGCGATTAATAACCGAGACAATTTTAACGTGTGAGCGCAGCGAGCGCGTTAATTTGTTGAGATTATTAATCGCTATTTAATAAACGCGTTAGTTACAATATTTTTCCGTCGATTGTCTTGTTAATAGATTATTTTTTTTTATTTAGAACCAAACTACATACAGGGTGGCCCCTTAGTGTGGCAAAGTACAATAGCTCCGTTACTATTTCAAATACATTAAAAATATGAATACAAAAATTAAAGGGCAGTAAGTGACTTATAACGTAAAATTATTTTTAACACTATAGGGTGGCTCAAAAAAGCGGAACAATAAAAAATGTACTTTTTTCAAATAGAACACCCTGTATATTCTTACATTTTTATATTCCACATAAAATTACAATTTTTTTTTATTAAATACATTATTAGTCTATACTTTATAGTTTCCGAGATATTGACTCTTGAAGAGTGACATTTTTAAACTTTGACAGCTTCTAACTTTCTAACAGTATGTCTTAGAGCAAAACGGCTTACATGTCCCTATCTTCAATTTTTATTATCTTCCCAAAAAAATCAACTTCCGGTTAAACCGGATGTTACTCGAAAGCAGGAAATATAGTTGTTCCGGTTTAACTGAAAATTGATTTTTTTGGGAAGATAATAAAAATTGAAGATAGGGACACGTAAGCCGTTTTGCTCTAAGACGTACTGTTAGAAAGTTAGAAGCTGTCAAAGTTCAAAAATGTCAATTTTCGAGAGTCAATATCTCGGAAACTATAAAGTATAGACTAATAATGTATTTAACAAAAAAAAATTGTAATTTTATGTGGAATATAAAAATGTAAAAATATTCAGGGTGTTCCATTTGAAAAAAGTACATTTTTTCCTGTTCCGCTTTTTTGAGCCACCCTATAGAGTTAAAAATAATTTAACGTTATAAGTCACTTACTGCCCTTCAACTTTTGTATTAATATTTTTAATGTATTTGAAATAGTAACGGAGCTATTGTACTTTGCCACACTAAAGGGCCACCCTGTATAACAAATTTTTGAATTTCAAACTTATTGACATCGACAGAAACTATGGCAACGCCATTATGTACGCGGCAGTGCGTGCTTTGTAGTATGTTTGGTTGCCTAAAATCGTTTATTAATAAGAAAAAATCATGCATTAATAGTAATTTAACAAACTAGTGTATTAATCGCTATTGAATATACGCGTTATAGTCGGATCTGGTCTTATCGTGCGGGTCATACGATTCAAGAAAGACATACTCTCAGTTTTTGTTTTCTTTACTTGCGTTTAATTTTACCCCCTAAATAAAATACGTAAGATAAATGAGACAGACTTATTCCATTTTGACATGAAAAAAAAGGATATGTATTTACTTTCCAGCGATTCTAAAAAAGCTTATAATAGCACCAGCTACGTTTTATTTTAAATATGCCAGTTTGGTGACTTTGACAGTTTGTGACAAAATGAAACAATTTTCTGGGTTTTTGCATCCCCAATCAAAAAAAATGGTACTTAATCTGATAAACTATTTCGAAAATGAAAGAAAAAGTGGAAATTCGCCAACCAATATTCAGGAAACAGTAGCCAAAGCACTGGGAATGAGTTTAAGGACTGTGCAGAATATTGTGCATGAAACAAAACATAACTTAATACCCAAGAATACTAAAAAGTGTAAACGAAGAAAGCCAAAGACTGAGGATTTAAGCGAAAATATTAAAATGGGAGTTCGAAATGTGATTTACGATTTATACAAATCAAAAACCAATGTAATCCAGTTTTACAAAAAACATTAAAAATTCGGGGTGTTTTGGAAATTGGACTTGAAGCGTTATCAAAATTAATAAAAAATTTAGGTTTTCGCTATAAAAAAGACTGTAACCGAAGATTTTTATGTGAGCAGCCACAGATAGTGAGTCAGCGTGTTCAGTTTTAAAAAAAATATACGGACAATTACAAATCAAAATTTAGAAAAGTGGTATTTTTAGACGAAACGTGGATATTTTCGAATGGAAGTGGTTCAAAATCTTGGCAAGATGAGTCTGTAAAAAGTGTTAAAAGGAAAAAGGGGTGCGGTACGGGAAAGCGTTTTATTATTTTGCATGCCGGTTCTGCAACAGGATATGTTGCAGGTGCGAGTTTAATTTTTTCTTCAACATCAAAAAGTGCTGACTATCATGATAATATGAATTGCGAAATGTTTGAAAAATGGTTAATAGTTCAATTGATACCAAATTTGGATGCTCCGTCTTTAATTGTATTAGATAATGCATCCTATCATTCAAGAATTTTAAATAAACAGCCTACTTCATCTTGGAGGAAAAGTGATATTTATGAGTGGCTGGAAAAACACAACCAAAATCCTTTGCCAAATATGCTTAAATCGGAACTCCTATCAATAGCAAAGTCTCTTAAAAAACCCAAAATATACGCGGTAGATGAAATACTGCGTGAATATGGTCATGAGGTTCTACGACTGCCGCCATATCATTGCCAGTTTAACGCAATATACTTAATATGGGCTGGTGCAAAGTCTTATTATGAAGAACATGTAGGTGATGGTCTTAAATCCGACCAAGTACAAATAGTTTGGCAAGATTCGTTAGATAGAATATGGTCATGAGGTTCTACGACTGCCGCCATATCATTGCCAGTTTAACGCAATATACTTAATATGGGCTGGTGCAAATTCTAATTATGAAGAACATGTAGGTGATGGTCTTAAATCCGACCAAGTACAAATAGTTTGGCAAGATTCGTTAGATCATATTACACAAGAGTACTGGAAGAAATCGGTGGAACATACAGAAATATTAATAAGGGATTGGTCGGATCGAGAACAAGTACTAGATGTCGAAGTAGCGCCATTGCTCCATTCGAAGACGACTCCGACGACGAGGACTTTTCAGATTTTATAAGTGACGATGACAGTTTTTAGGCTTTAATTATAAACGGTGCTTTTCGTTTACATTTTTTAGTATTCTTGGGTATTATATTATGCTTTTTTTTCATGCACATTTTCTGCATAGTCCTTAAACTAATTCCCAGTGTTTTCATTACGGTTTCCTGCATATTGGTTTGCGAATTTCCACTTTTTCTTTCATTATCGAAATAGTTTATTAGACTAAATGCCATTGTATTTTTAGGTTTTAGTAGTAAAATTCTTAAAATAAATTGCACTGTTTATTATTGTCGTTTTTAATTAAAGGGTACAGTAGGTATATAATTAAAGATTATATAATTTTTTTGTAACTTTTTCAACTCCCCTGTACATAATTTTTACAAAACTAATAAGATTAGGTATATGTGACTATCTTCGCGATAGCTAAAATAATGAAACTATTTTTTCTTCCTTCGGTATATTTGTAAATAATCTCACAACATTTTGATAGCCTCTGTGTTGTCTGATTTGACGCATATGATCAGTGACCTTAGGACCCGCACGTTAAGAGCAGATCTGACTATAGTTACAATATTTTTCCGTCGATTGTCTTGTTAATAGATTATATTTTTTTTTTATTTAGAACCAAACTACATATTATAACACATTTTTGAATTTCAAACTTATTGACATCGACTGAAACTATGGCAACGCCATTATGTACGCGGCAGTGCGTGCTTTGTAGTATGTTTGGTTGCCTAAAATCGTTTATTAATAAAAAAAAATCATGCATTAATAGGGGCCATTAATGAATGATTTTTTATACGTTAATTAAGGTTGTAAATACACGGTCGACGGAAATAGTAATTTAACAAACTAGTGTATTAAAGGTATTTATAGGCCCCGCATATAAAAGAAACACAAGTCTACACATTTCAATTTATGTGTTAAAAACAGCTGCATTTCAAAAATAGAATAATGCCATTCGTAAGACTGGAAATTAAAAAAATGCCAAAGCCGTCTCGAGAAAACGACTAAAGCATAAGAAGAATATTTTTACGAAAATGTATTAACCTTTTATAGCTTAAAGATCATAGTTCAAACTTTTTAAATTTGAATAACTTCATTAACCTAATTCTATCATAATCTTTGTAATTTAGGACACCCGGTACATATCTTAGGCCTGGGACATTTATTATTTTTTGGTTAAGAAATGAACTAAATGAGTGCATTAAATAGTAAAAAACTGCGTAAACAGTCTTCAGTTATGACCAGCTGTTTTTGTTTAAACGGAATAATTCTTGCCCTAATGCATGTAATAAAAAATACGGAAATTGTCCCGTTATACAGGGTGTTCGAAAAATAGACGGAGATATTTTAGAGGGTGATTCCTTGTTAAAAAATATGAAAAAAAGTTTCTATAAACATGGGTCCGGAAATGCAGGGTTTTCAAGATACAGGATGTTAAAAAAATAGAAATAAAAAATGAAATTATTAATTAAATTAAAAATACTACGATACGATGCTGTTGAAATTTGGCAATGATATTTGTTGTATTAAGGGGCTAATTTGGCCATAAATAGATTTAAATTATTGAGTCCAGTGGCGTCCCGGGGGGCACCTTAGCGAATATTGTTATCAAAAAAATGTACGCCACTATCCCTTTTATAGCTTTAATATTTTTTGTTTAATTATGCATCTAAAGATACAACTTTCTTGCCTCTTGTATTTTTTTCCTATCTCACTTCATTTTCGAGAAAAAAAATAAAAACCGTTTTATTGTATGTCATTGGACAAAATTGGTTTATTAATTTCTACTAAAATAAATCACAAGTGCATTGGAACCACAAATAATAAAAAACATTTCTAGGAAATAATGTTATTGCAACTTTTCCAATACCATAACATAAACTACAACAAATGTTGGAAATGTCCACCATCCATTTCCGTACACCTTCTCACTCGACGCATCATTGAACAACGAACTCGAGCTAAAATTCGAGGTCTATTTTTTATTTCTTCGCAAGCATTTACGATTTTATTTCTTAGTTCTTCTATTGTTTCTATGGGAGTAGTGTAAACCATCGTCTTAAGGTGTCCCCATAAATAAAAATCAAATGGATTTAAAAGTCAGGGGAGCGAGGTGGCGAGTTAATTGGTCCACCTCTTCCAATCCAATTTTCACCAAAGGTGTTACTCAGATGAGTTCTGACAGGTCTACTAAAATGAGGAAGATCTCCATCGTGCATAAAAGTTATTTGGTTACGTATATTTGGAGGAACTTCTTCTAGCAGTACGGGCAATTCTTGTAGAAGAAACTCTAAGTAAGATTCGCCGTTTAATCTTAAGGGTAAAAAGGACCAATTAAATTGTTACCAACAATACCCATCCACACATTTAAAGAAAATTGTTCCTGGTGGCAACACTGCTCGAAAGCATGGGGATTTTCATCACTCCATACGTGAGTGTTATGGTAATTAACAATACCATCCCGCCGAAATCCTGCTTCGTCTGTAAAAAGTATGGTTTTATTAAAATTCCTATTATTATTAACCTCTTGGTAGTACCATTGGCAAAACTGTAAACGAGGAAGAAAATCTCTTGGTAGTAATGCTTGCACACGTTGGACATGATAGGGATACAAGAGTTGCTCGGAGAGAACCTGCCACACAGTGCTGTTGGAATGATTATGCCCTAATCTAGTTGCTATAGTCCTAGTACTGATACCAGGATTTTGTTCCACGGCACGTAAAACTGCCTCGTCAAACTCGGGCGTTCTTATGGACCTCGGCCGGCCTCTATCATTGGTGGGAACGGCAAAACTTCCTAAATAACATTATTGTCAAAAACATCACAAAAAAGAAATAAGAAAATTTACCTCTTTCCCGTAATCTACGATCTATGCTTTCAAAGGTTTTACTATCGGGAAGTTGCCGATTGGGAAACGCTTCTGCATACAGGCGCCTCGCTGCATACTATAGGCACGTGCATACATTACATGCATGTCTGCCATTTCCTCAAAAGTGTAACTTTCCATCACAAAAACCGAGACAAAAACTTTTTAGAATAATTTCGCCAAAAAAGTGTATAATTCTTTTCTAAAAGAACTAACGCGCAAATCTCAATTCTTCATGCAGAAATGATTATTTGTTTTCCAATGCACTTGTGATTTATTTTAGTAGAAATTAATAAACCAATTTTGTCCAATGACAGACAATAAAACGGTTTTTATTTTTTTTCTCGAAAATGAAGTGAGATAGGAAAAAAATACAGGAGGCAAAGAAGTTGTATCTTTAGATGCTTAATTAAACAAAAAATATTAAAGCTACAAAAAAGACAGTGGCGTACATTTTTTCGATAATAATATTCGCTAAGGTTCCCCCCCCCCCCCCGGGCCGCCACTGGACTCAATAATTTAATTATTTAATAATAAAATAACTAAATTAGCCTCTTAATACAACAAATATCATTGCCAAATTTCAACAGCATCGAGTAAGTATTTTTAATTTAATTAATATAATTTCATTTTTTATTTCTATTTTTTTAACATCCTGTATCTTGAAAACCCTGCATTTCCGGACCCATGTTTATGAAAACTTTTTTTTATATTTTTTAACAAGGAATGAGCCTCTAAAATATCTCCGTCTATTTTTCGAACACCCTGTATTTACGTTATAAAATAACGTTAAATATAACATGAAAAGCACTACTAATGAAATATGACTTTATTATATTTCTTAGTTCAAAGATTTTAACTTATTAAACCATGTTAAAATATTCGTTACTACTTAAATATTTATTCTTAATAAATTTAACTTTAAAAATATACCAAAACTATTTTTTTGGTAAAAAAAATATAAAAGAAAAAATCACCTAATGCCATCAAAGGCAACTGCATTGCCTATGATGGCATACTCCAGAAAAATGCGAAAATCTGAAGGACGTATACACATGTAAAAGGAATATTTTTGTTACAGTTTGCACATTTTTATTGTTAAAAAATTCAAGCACATTAAACTGTTTAAATAACTTAAAATAATATAATATACTTACATTCTAGGGAACATGTTTAAAACTTTTAAAAAAGATAATGAAAACATTATCACATTATTATGTCAAAATCAATAATATATCAATATCACTTTTCGGTTACCTACCATGTTAATTTTAACAAAGAATAAGTTTTTTTAACAGTTTCCTATAGGTAACTTAATGTAATTATTACCTTTTTTCTCAGAATTAGTTACTGTTACATATATGTACCTATATGATTGTTATAGTTAATTAAAAATTATTAAATTTCTTTAAAATATGTGTTACTTATTTCCGCACGTCTGTAGAAAAACTATTGTACCTGACACGTGCGGAAAATTTTTTCCCTACACTCGACTGCTTCACCGAACTCCGCTACGCGCTATTCGGTGAATGGCAGACTCGTACGGAAAAATTCATTTTCCGCACTTGTTAGGTAAATAGCTATTATACATCGTTTCAGCCTTTCAAGGGCCGATTTTCAAAAAAATAAGAAATACGGGGTTTATTGATTGCCGTTTAGAAATTTTATGGTTGAGTTTCAAGAAAGTTTTAATTATTTGTATTGTAGAGGATTTCTGCTACATTTTAAGAATCTATCACAAAAAATATGTACCCAGGGAACGCCCCTGCTAAATTCGACGATAACTCTAAATTTAAAAAAATTATCATTCATTAATATTAGTCTGTGTACTAAGATGCACACCGGTAGGTACCCCATGCGATTACAATGAAATAAAATCCATAAAAACGAGTCTTTGGACGACCATAGCTTTCTTATAATTTATTAAGAACCTACATTCATATAACCTTTTTTATGTTATGTTGAATCTCTCCTATTTACGTACGGTTTAACATAGGCTCCGTACCACGATCCTTAGTCATTAGAAATACCCCACACAGGCTATCAACTCTTCGATTCCTATCAATTGGGAGTGTGTTGTGTGCAAGTATTCTCCCTTACCCCAATAATTTTCCGATCGCATCCGGCTTGGTTACCGGCGTCAATGGGGTGGGTCTAGGGAATGGTGACTCAGTTTCACTCTTTCCCAGTTTTGTCAAGTTGTTCAATGCTTCAGTTAAGAACTTAAACAACTTTGATTGTTTTCAATGTCTTTCGATGTCATTATTGTCACACTGTTGTCTTATATAGCTATTTATACAATAAGTTGCGAAATGAGTGTCTTTTAGGCACGCGACGTGAAAATTGTCCAACGAGGCAAAGCCGAGTTGGACAACACGTCTAGTGGCTAAAAGACATCGTTTCGTAACGAATTATATACAAGATTTTTTGTGAAAGCGGAGAATTTGATAATTTAAGCTTTTATTAGTATTTTTAAACATTTTGAAAAGTAGGCAGGCAATCTGTTTCTAAGGCATTGTTTATGCATTATTTAATGTCAAGTGTGTTGTCAAGTTCGAACGTCGCGTTTTGCCTTTGTTCCCGCAAAGTTTTTCGAAAAAATTACTTCAAATGTGATATTGACGAGTCTTTGGATATTGAACAAGCTGCTAAAGCTGCGCTATCCACGTTAGTACCCGAAAAATCAAAACATTTATACGAAAAAACCTACGACAACTTTGAAACCTGGGCCAAAGAAAAACATATTGAGAACTTTACAGAAAAGGTATTACTAGCCTATTTCCTCAAGCTATCCACCACCTTAAGGCCGTCAACTTTGTGTAGCAAATATTCGATGCTCCGCACCATGATTTATCTGAACAAAAACATAGATATTTGCAAATTTACAAACCTTATTGCATTTTTAAAAAGGAAAGCTACCGGATATCAGCCAAAGAAATCAAAAATATTTACAAAGCTGGAAATAGAACGCTTTATAAAACAAGCTGATGATAAAGAATTCCTGTTAGCCAAAGTTGTTTTAATCGTTGGAGTATTTGGAGCATGTAAGAGGGAAGAAATCACAGTTTTGAAATTAGATGCCATCAAAGATTGTCAGTCGTTTATCAGTGTCAAAATTCCGAACACAAAAACTCATGTTCCAAGAATGTTTACGATTACTGAGGGATCAATAGATGGCATCAATTTTTTAGATCTATTTCGTAAGTACGCAAAACTTCGTCGACTAAATACGACACATCAGCGATTTTTCTTGACATATCGAAGTGGAAAATGTTGTACCCTGCCAGTTGGAATTAATACAATTGGAGGTATGCCAAAAAAAATAGCAGAATTTCTTGGACTCCCCAACACCAATGAATACACTGGCCATTGCTTCCGGCGCAGCTCTGGAACAATGTTGGCAGATTCTGGAGCGGACATGATACTTTTAAAGCGTCATGAAGGTTGGCGATCAAGCTCAGTTGCCGAGAGTTATATAGAAAATTCCATTGAACAGAAAAACGAAATAGCGAAAAGAATCATAGGGCAGAAAGATACGCAAAGTACAAAAATAAAAGAAGTTCACTCAGAAGCAGAAGTTAGCATTGTCAGTACTAGCAGTTTATCCATTCCGACTACTAATAATTACATTGCTCTTAAAGAAGAGAAGCTAGATGCCTCTAGAATTTGGTTCAACAGTTTACATAATTGTACATTTACCATATATAATAAATAGATATGTTCATTGATTTTAATGTTTCATTTTTACTTTTAGGCACTAGTGCCTAAAACTGTCACATTTAGACACTAGTGCCTAAAAGAGTGTCATTTCGAAATTCTAATCAATATCGAAATATGTCTATTTCGAAACGCTTTCACAAAAAGTTAATTTGTCAAACTCAACATAAATGTAATATGAGAGGAAATACAAAATTATCCTAATGATAAATCCTGCAGCTGGTGGAATATTGTCCTGTATTATAAGTAACGTACCTATGGAGGGCTTTAGGAAGGAGTTCGATCGAAAATGGCTGTTCTTTAAATTTACGTCCCTGTTTAGTAGTTAGTTCGCTGTTTCCCGGTCGCGGCGCAGTGATCGCCAAGTGTTTGACTTTTTACAGGTTTAGATAGACGTCAGCGGTATTTTTATCCAATAATTAATAAAATAAGCTTTATTAGATATAATATATACATATCTCAGCCTGTAGAGGGTTTTAGTTAACTAAATTCAATAAAACAGTTGATTATCCCATAAGAACCCATGCATTTTATAGATTTAAAGGAACACATGCGCCCCTGACGGCCATTTTTAAAGCTGCTTTACCCATCCAAAACTTTGCCCGAGCCAATGTATTGCGATCGGACTCCTAACCTAAAGCCCTCCATAAACGTACCTCTTATTGCCCAATTGCCTTTTCCCCCACCGTTTTTTGATGCTTCAATATAAAATAGGAACAGAATTTACATTAATTATTTTACATTAAATAAATTTATTTTTAAAATCCATCTATAGCAGTTTCTTTGTCTCCTGTTTCAACATGCTATAAACAAAAAAAACTCGAAACTTTAATGTACTAATATTTTACCGAAGAATTAACTCAATACCATACAATTTTGACTGTGAGGTAAATGCATTGACAATTTACCTTTAGATGAGCAAACGAAAATCACAAAGTGGCAGATTTATGGCCTCGCGGGTGTAAACAAAGCTAGACACTATTAGAAATGCGCACTGCAACATTATCGTTTGACGAATGGGAAAATAGACAGGTCCGGGCTTTAAAATTTAAATTCTTGCCAGAAAATTGGACTTTCTTCTCAATTTTTGATCAAGTTGGGGAAAAAGGTAGTGATTTCTGGCATTTTTAGTAGTAGCAAACCTATCAGATTTTAAGAATAGAAAATTGTTTTTAAGGTTTTGTTTTTAAAATTTGTTTAAAAAATGATTCGTCGTCGTGTTTTTAGTTCGAAAAAAGAGAACAAGAACAAGTGAATTAAACTAGTCTTATAAAATTGAATATAAAAACAAACAAAACCAGCAAAATAACCAATCTACGGTGTTATCGCGTACCTAACCTAAAGTCAAATATTAGTTAGTACATAACCTGCATTGATTTTTACAATTTGGCAAAAACTTGGGGACGTGTAAAACATTTTCAAGCAAAATTTCTTGTTCAAGAATTTGAAAAGTGTTTGCCCCAGAACTTGACCCGTGGAATACTGACTTTATTAAAAGCTTAATGTCGGGGTGTACAGATTTTAACCAAAAAATTAAGCAACCAGCAACTTTGGCACAATTAATTTTCTTACAATCATACACAATTCACTAAACTACACAAAAACTAGAAATCCGTAAATTTTAAACACCCACAAGCCACAATAATAGCTAAAAAAACTACAAGGAATCCACAGAGAAACCTTAAAACACAACAACAAAAATGGCGGCAGAGCCGGTTCTGGAGTGTATTTTGAGCATGTCGCTAAAGTAGGACAGGCCGATAACACGAGGTTTGTGCGCATTCCCGAAGGTGCCCCGAGGGAAGGCACCTGATCAGCGAGTCATACGTATTTTTTCACCCATAAAACGTAACTTTTGTTTGCGCAGGAGATAAGCTGTACGTATCTAAAGGTAAATTATCTATGGGTAAATGACATCGACCCAAATTATTTTCACACAGTAAAAAAGATCGGTTTTCCTAAGTCTTCATTTACTAACAACGATAGTTTAATGATGAGATCACTACCAATAATGTAATTAGTGATGTCACATTCAAAATTGTCTAATATATTCTATTCAATTAAATAATTAATATAAATAGGCTATACCTAAATCAATTTTGTGGAGATTATATAAAATTCCTGTAATTTATTTAAATTGAATTTAGTAAGAATTTCACATAGAATTTAATTATTTATTTAGGAGTGTAGGGTAGTGTATATATATACCAAAATACAAAAATGTGCTTTTATTTAAAGCTTGCAATTCGCAGCCATTAGAAACATAACTGAAATTCCAATGATACCGAAATCAATAAGATCACAGTTCCCCCTTGTAAAAGCTTTTAGACGCCGCGTCGCGTAGGCCCAGTATTATAGTGATTGCATTCGCTTGGCACTGAGCTAAAAATTCAATTAAAGTGCCCCGCGCCCATTCCAAATTCTAACTTCATAAAACACTAAATTACAACACCCCAACCGTGAAA
Source organism: Polydrusus pterygomalis (assembly GCA_963969555.1). Classification (NCBI taxonomy): domain Eukaryota; kingdom Metazoa; phylum Arthropoda; class Insecta; order Coleoptera; family Curculionidae; genus Polydrusus; species Polydrusus pterygomalis. Next base: position 40,222,451 of record OZ018379.1, read on the forward strand.
CATATACACAGGAAATGTCTCCGATGCGTATGATTTAAATCCGGAATGCGCATTTCAATTAGATCGAACGGCGACTAATGAAATTTTATACCCCCGCCTGGTGTAGTTAGTTGTATTTATAAATATTAATGCTAATGACAATGGCCCTGGCATGCCTGTAACGTTCTAAAAGGGATACTACATTTTTATTTTTGCTAAACCATGGGAATTTTTTTAAAATTCTTTACCTATGGAATTGAAATCTCTTAAACCCTTATCTAGTATTTTTATACCGTGCGAGCAAAAATTATTTGCATCAAAGAGGGCCTTGCATCTAAGGACGTAATGGTTAGCCGTAGAGCTTAATACCTGTTGGGTGTCAGTAACTACCTGAATTAACAATCAATCAGTTATTCCGTTCAGCACAAAACATTCATGGTTGAAGCGTATTTTCGAAACGGGGTTAGAGTAAATGATGAGTGGCAATACAATCTGGGTTTGTGCATGGACGACTTTCACGAACATTTTCCTAACGTTGCTTTTATTGCTGGGGATTTTTATCATTGCCTGAAAATAACCGTGGCTATGTTTAGGGAAACAGGTTCTATATCTACAACACAAAAAAGGAGCAGGAAGACCATTTGTAAGAACAGAAGAACTTGTTGCAAACGTTCGTGAAATAATGCAAAATACGCCAACAAATTGTATAAGACGCCTGCCCCAAGAAGTGGGAAGATCTTATGGAACATGCAGGAATATTCTTAAGAAGCAGCTAAATTTATTTCCTTATAAAGTGCCAAGTATTATAATTTTGTAAACAACAAAAATAAATGTGTATTTGTCTACTCATTTTATTACTCATTAGTTTGGCATATCATGTCATAATATGAATTTGACAAAATTTTAACTTAAATTTGGTTAGATATATAATCCCCATATCATTTTGATCTAAACCAAGCCCTACGTTTTTTAATCCAAGCCCTCTTTGATGCAAATAATTTTTGCTCGCACGGTATAATAATATTATAGTGTACTGGCCGGCTTTGCTTCAGGAAAACAGAGAGAGCCTGCAGCACCTTCAGAATGGTTGTTTGAGATACTCTTACGGGTTAAGGAAGTATGTTCATGTTTCTCAGGGCTTCATAGACTCCGGTTGTTTCAAATTAGATCAACGATTTCACTTGCATTTATGTACTTTAGTTTTTAAAATAATTAAATGTCAGCAACCTAGTTATCTCTTTGACAAACTTACGAGGGGTTCTGATGTGCATGATCGATTAACCCGGCATAGTGGGCTTTACTCTGTTCCCAGATATAGAACGGCATTGTTTCGGAGGTCTTTTAGTTTTAATGCGGTTAAATATTTTAATCCCTTACCAACAAATATCAAAAGTTGCTTCTCTGTTGAAACATTCCAAAAGATATTTGAAGGATTATCTCAGATCGTGTATTTGATAATCCTAATTCTGTTTTTTACTCATCTCAGAAGTTTTAAGTAGGTATCGGGCTCTGGGAGCCATACAATTACAATTTTTTGTCCCAGTACGTTATGGAACATAATTAATCGCATATTCAAAATTGTCACTTTAGAAATCTCTATATAAAAGATTATAGTTATTTTCGATTTGGTAAGAACATTTTACCATGGACTATATAAACTTAAAAATCAGAACGGGAGGGCACTTCATTTAACTTTCCCTAAACATTAACTAACCTTTTTCCAGGGTTTTTTACTTTCTGCTCGAAGAAACCAAATGACAACGGTAATTGAGCCGTAGAATGGTCGTGTGCGAACTTATTGGAAACTCGGGGCAGTTTAGTGCAAGGGTCACAACCCCTAACGAAATAAACGGAAAACTCTCATTATCTTAGACAAGACACGCAGTAAGACGCCCTGCATCTCAGCATCCATTCTTTTATTACCTTTTTGTCCCCTACAGATTCGTATTTCTTTGAAGTTAATATGAGAGCCTTGATTGAAATAAGACGACTTCTATTGAAAATACTATATCCCAGTTTATTCGACGTTTCGAATAACTAAGCCGTTTTTCTTTAAAAAAAAGTTTTCTTATTTACAGACATTCCGGAAAGAGTTATTTACAGTTGAATGAGGACATAATTTTGGACTTCCATTGTCTTTATTTGTTTTAAATCACAACCTTTCAACTGGTAAGTATCTCCAGTCGTCTTCAGGTGAATACCAAATAAGTAAAGTAACTACAAGACTATTTATACTAGCTAGGTGCACCGAAGCATAACTGAGGTGGGTGCAGTCATGCGTTCAGTTGGCACGCGATCTTATCTTAAGATTACATCTATCTAACAAAGATTTCCAGATATTTCTTAAGTCTAACGATGGTTTACTAAAGCAGCCTAGATTCTGGTGAATAGCAGCAGCTTCCTTAAACTTTCTTTTCCTCCAGTGTGGTTCCTTATGTAGGATTTCAGCTTCTGACCACATGATATGGTGGCCATGTTTCCAGGCATGGTCAGCTGCACCTGACTTTTCGGTCTCTCCTTTTAACGTATTGTTTTTGTGTTCTTTAATCTTTATCTCGAGTGGTCTTAATGTCTCACCTATATAAGATTGGCCGCACTCGCAGGAGATCTGGTAGACGCAGTTTTTTCTATCTTTTTGACTTATAGGCTTTGTCTTCGTCAGGTGGCTTCTTAGGGTGTCTCTCGAGTTGAATACGGTGTTGATGTTATATCGTTGTCCTAGTCTTCTTATTTTCTCAGATATTCCCTTGACATACGGAATATTGAGTGTTGGTTGTGCCTCTCTGTCTGCTTCTTGCGCGTTGCGTCGATTCTTACGATTTTCCAATATTGTGTCAACTAATTTTGTGGGGTAGCCATTTTTGTTGAGGTCGGTCTTGACGTGGTGAGCTCCTTTTTAAGTGCTTCTTCCGAGTTACAGATTGTAATTGCTCTATCCACGAGGGTTTTAACTATGCAATGTTTCGTGTTGTTTGAGTGATTTGATGTAAAATTGAGATACTGACCTGTATGCGTAGGTTTTCTGTATACTGAAGTTTGGATGCTGTTGCCATTTTTCTTCACGTTGACATCTAGAAACGGTAATTGGTTGTTTTCTTCTCTTATTTACAGTTATTGTACTAAATGTCCGAACGATGTGTGCATGAAGGAACTGTACATAGCTTGAAAACGATAGCAAAGAAAAAAAGTGGTTTAGATAAAACTTGGAGAGATAGCTGAGTTCCACAATTTAAAATTAGTTTGATATTAGTGTTAGGGTGGCGTTTTTAAACAACATTTTTTTATGGGGACCCTGTATATTTAGCATTTTTTAAATATATGGTGCCTGTTTACTAAAAAATGGCAATTTAAAATTTACAGTTTGCGTTTTAAAAAGTTATAATTTTTTAGGAAAAACAGTCTTAATTTTCTTAATTGGAAGCCCTGGTACCAGTTATGCAAAAATGAAATACTGGTAAATATTTAAATAAAACATTACCTTTCACAAAATAATGACAAATTTGATTACCCCATCACACAGAGTGAAAAAGGTCTGTAAAACTTAAAATTAGTCAAGTTTTAAACAGAATCCGATTGTTTTTTAAAAAACATTATCTCTTTATGCCGTTTAATATTTGTAATAACTTTGTAAGGCGTTTTAGGAAATATCGAAATTTAGGTAAGTTTTCACATTGCTTTTAGCTTTTAGTATTTTAAAACAACAGAAGCAAAACCGTTAAAAACAAGAAAAATATCTTACAAGGTTTATTACGACATGTACCGTGCCAGCAAAAATTATTGGCATCAAAGAGGGCTTGGATTAAAAAACGTAGGGCTTGGTTTAGATCACAATGATATGGGGACGATATATCTAATCAAATCAAATCAAATTATGACATGATATGCCAAACTAATGAGTAATAAAATAAGTAGACAAATACAAATTTATTTTTGTTTTTTACAAAATTAACAAAGTAAGAATAAACCGAAAGAAAAAGAAAAATAATTACATAAATTGCTGAAATTGGCCACCTCCATGCTCCAAGCATAAATTCACACGTCTCTTCATATTTTCGAAAGTGTTGAACAGCATCTCTGGAGAAATGTTACCACATTCTTGGATAATCATTTCTTGTTGTTCTAAATTTGCAACTGGTGTTTTAAAAATAGTGTTCTTCTGTTCTTACAGATGGTCTTCCTGCTCCTTTTTTGTGTTGTATAGAACCTGCACACACCCACGGTTCTTTTCAGGCAATGATAAAAATCCCCAGCAATAAAAGCAACGTTAGCTCATAAACGTGAAAATCGTCCATGCACAAACCCCGATTGTATTGCCACTCACCATTTACTGTAACCCCGTTTCGAAAATACGCTTCAACCATGAATGTTTTGTGCTGTTCCGTAAAGCCCACTGTGTGAATTTTTAAGAAATTGGAAAAATTAGCGATGAATCAAATTACTTGTAACGACTGTCAAAGATGACGGAATAACTGATTGATTGTTAATTCAGGTAGTTACTGACACCCAACAGGTTGGTATTAAGCTCTACGGCTAAGCATTACGTCCTTAGATGCAAGGCCCTCTTTGATGCAAATAATTTTTGCTCGCATGGTACATCTTTGACGACTATTTCGGTGAGGAGAGGAAAAACTTGTTATGGGGTGTTACTTAAAACAAAAAGTTTACCAGCAATGGCCTTTTTATGATGTTAATCATTTGGAGAGGATAATTACACAATCATGCCGGGAAATTTCTCCAGAAATGATAAAGAAAGTACGAGAGGGTGAATATGTTAGAGGCATTAGTGGAATGAGTGAAAATTCAATTTCTATTTACTTCTAGTATTATTATTGTGTTAGTTACACAATTTATTATTTGTATGTGTTTCTTATTTGCAATATAAATGCATATGCATTCATTACAGACGTGTTTAAATTGCAACATTGTTAGATAAAATTAAGACACGACAAGGGTATCATGTTTTTAATAATTAGGTACAAGAGATACATGTTCATTTAAATTAATTAATAATGCAGAAAAATTATTAAAAAAATAACAAAACTTATTTTTTTTTATCGTAAATAGGTGTAATTACATATTATTTGAACGTGGTTTTTAGTTCTGATCAACTTTTTTTTATAAAAATTTTCGATATTGTCAAAAATAAAGGAACGTTGCTCTTGGGCAAAATTCATATTTTTTGACAAACCTCGTATATGCCTAGTAAAATTTAATATCTTATAGTTGCATTTTAGGTTTTAGACCATGCAGAACTTTTTGTGAAGGTTAAAATATGGTTCCAACTTACGGAGACATTCTGTTTACTACATTTAGGTAGTACACATGACGAGCTTGTGTTCAAAAGCGGCTGTCTCCATTTAGGAAAAATGTTCAGGAATCGACAAAAACTTTTCATTGGTTCGCCTTAATATATAGAGATAGCAAAAAAAGTTTATTTATAGTGTTTTAGGGAAGTAGATTAATGCAATTTGAAATTTTTTTCAAATCTCAAGAGTTTTTGAGAAAAATTGAAAATTAATCTGGATATAGAGGGTTCTGATCGCAAAGCCTTAAATAATCTCAACAAAAAATAATTAAAACGCTAGAAAATATATTTTTATTATAAGACTGGAACACAAAACATGTTTTTATTATTAAAACTCAACATACATAACAAAAAAAAAACATAAGAAACATAAAATATTTATTTATGAAAAGCAGCTTCTTCATAAGGATATAACCACTTTTGATCGCAAAAAGAGGATATAGCCCGTTTTGAACGCAAATAATCGTGCCAGTTGACAGAGCTTGTAGACCAGGGCTGAAGCCTTTGCAAATGATAAAAAGTGAAAAAAAAATAATAGTAGAATGAAACCCATTGGAAAAGGAAGAGAATGTAACAAAAATGAAAGGAAAAATAAATTACGGGCGATCCGAGGTCGGGAAGTGGGGGGCGGTGAGTTTTTAAGGTTAGAAAACGATTTATCTCGATTTCCGGCAAAACTACAAGTCCTATGGAAAAACGTTAAATGGCAAAGTTGTAGGTAATAAAAAGGATCTACAACTTTTATATTTGCACTTTTTTCACATAACCTCAAAATTTATGTGACAAATTCAAATAACCAAGTTTTTGGTTTTTTATTTTTATCTTTTACAAGAAAAATTTTTTTTTCACAAAATTTGGTGAAAACTTACCTTTTTATGTCCTAAAGACACTGTAATTTTTTTGATTTAAAATATTTATTTTTTCACCTTATTTTGACTTAATATCGAAAAAGCACCCTAATTTTCAATCGAAAATTCTCACGTCAAAATATCTGCTGTTTTAAAAAAGTTGGTGGGCTTTTTGTTCGTTGAAATATCTACTTTCTGATGGTGTAAAAAAAATATACATTACTATGGTAAATGTGATGAAATTCCCTTTAAATCCTACCTTTAATTATATTTAGAACAACTATTTTCGCATATTTTTTGCGATCTTTATGTTTTATGGATTTGTAATTTTTTTGTTTATCAATTTAACATGGAATCTTACGTTTTTCGAGTAATTAAAGTATACATTTTAATAAATAGCTCAAAATTGTACATAATGATTAAAAAAACATTTTCGGATTCGATTTTTTTTCGTTTCTTTGCATTTTCTGAGAATATTAACCATAGTAATATATATTTTGTTTTACACTATCAGAAAGTAGAGATTTCAACGAACAAATAGCCCACCGACTTTTTTAAAAAAGCAGATATTTTGACGTGAGAATTTTCGATTGAAAATTAGGGGGCTTTTTCGATATTAAGTGAAAATAAGGTTAAAAAATAAATATTTTAAATCAAAAAAATTACAGTGTGTTTGGGACATAAAAAAGTAAGTTTTCACCAAATTTCGTGTAGTATAAAAAAATTTTTTTGTAAAAGATAAAAATAAAAAACCAAAAACTTGGTTATTTGAATTTTTCACATAAATTTTGAGGTAATGTGAAAAAAGTGTAAATACAAAAGTTATAGATCTTTTTATTACCTACAACTTTGCCATTTAACGTTTTTCCATAGGACTTGGTAGTTTTGCCGAAAATCGAGATAAATCGTTTTCTAACCTTAATAACTCACCCCCTTCCACTTCCCGACCTCGGATCGCCCGTAAATTATTTTTCCTTTCATTTTTGTTATATTCTCTTCCGTTTCCAATGGGTTTCATCCTACTATTATTTTTTTTGGTTCCAAAAATTATCGACCCTGGTCTATTGTGGAACTTAACAGAAAATCGCAAAAAAAGCATATCAGCAAAAAAAGTGATATAGCCGCTTTTGAACGCAAGCTCCTCACATGTACTTTATTTCGCTAAGTCCTAGCCTAACTGATCAGCAATGATATGGCGAAACGCGTCTAAGGATGGATTAAAGGAAACATTTTCTTCTGTTTCTATATGTAATGCTGATCTGCTTCTTTATCATAATTCTTTATATGTTGACATGGCCAATATGTTGACACCAATGGTTGCCACCAACAGATATATCTCCCGTACTTACTATAATATTTATTTAGTTATTTTTCTACGCTTATGGCATATAACAGGGTTCCTGTTCTCTCAGAATACACATACGAAAGCAGTATTGTATTATATGCCTATATTGTGTCATTTCCAGAGGGTCGGTTTTCGAGTGGCTGCTGTGTGCAAAAGCCTATTTAACGAAATTCTGTTTACTTATAAGCCCTTTCTGCAGGCTGTGATTAGATTTTGAAAAAGTTTTCAGACACCCGGCTGAAATTTTAGCTGTGTAAACATGAGTTTTCGGCTGGAATCAGAGGGGTACATTTTTAATTTAGCTGGTGTATTTTGACGGCATAAATGAAAACGTAACGCTGTAAAAACAGTCAGCGGGAAATTGTACGAAATTTTCTTGGACTTTTATTGAGAACGAATTATTGGGAAAAATTTATTGACAGCGGATGGTAAAAAATGAGTAAAATTTACACGTAAAATTCACTTCTTTTTTACCTCAGTAATTCAACTCTTTCAAACAGCATTATTTCTGATCGTCTCATGGATATAATTAACCCCAGAATCAAAATTGAACAATCACGTTTAAATGATTTTTCTTTTCTTTGGCTATAAACTCCTCGGTAAAATTAATACAACAAGTATGTCTGTCAAACTAGCAGAGAATACTGTTGCTGGGATCGGTCAAAGAGGAGATCGGATAGCTAAACAATTTGCGCAAGGCAGATGAACAGTACTAATAACCTGTAGCATCTCCAAGTAATTGTGGCTCCTACTTGATAATAGGAAAACCGCAGCGTTATTACAGTATAATCGGAAAGGCCTAAGAAATATCACTGCCGCAGTCAGTCATGGATCAAAATGTAGCGATTGCTTTTTCTTATAAAATCGAAGTAATTTCTTGAAAGCCAATAAATAAAAACTAAAATAATTGCTTTTGCGTCCAGCGATTGCTTAAAAGTGCAGGAATTGCTTCTAGTCAATGCTTTTTTTTTTTAAATAGAAGCAATTGCTATCGTTTCCTTAAAATGTGACGAATAAATTAAGGAATTGCTTTTCTAGTGTAGCGATCGCTTGCAATTTTTTAAGGTAGGTCGACTCCTGCATCATTTGCTTGGTAGCAGTCAACTTTAGTTCTCCGCGGCAGACACGTGCGTCGCTCTTAATTTGTGTCTTCAATTAATATGGCTGAATATATGAACGTCCGTAAAAGAAAAATCTACAGTGTACGTAAAAATTGCAGATTATGATTATTTCAGAAAGTTATATCGATTTGACTGCGAAAATGTTGAGTGGTTGGCAAATTATTTTTTGACTGATACTGGTAAAAGGCGAGGCGCGTTTAAATAAGATTAAAGTCTTTCTGCGGAAATTGTCGGATCCGGGCTTTCCAAATTCTGTAGGAGAAGAACTCGGTGTTCACCAAACTAATGTCTGTAAGACATACACTTCTGTAATAGATGCAGTTTTGGAGAAGGCCAATATTTTTATTAAATTTCCTACAAGTGCTGTAGCTGTTGTGGAAGCTAAACGGTTGTGGTCAGAGAGATTTACTTATGTTCCTTCAATTTGTGAACGAATATCAATTGCTTGTCTTTAATTTCTTCATCACTACTATCACTTTCCTCATTTTTGCTGAAATCTGCCATATCACACATATAAGTTTCCTATTTTCCACAAAAACGTAACAGATTACTATTGTACTAAATAAATAGACCAATGTTGTTGTATTTACGTCAACTCTTTTGCAAATTAGGCACCAAACTGAACATGAAATCTATAATCTGAACAAGTGGATAAGCCACGTCTGAACTTGTGTCGAATAAGCATTTGCTACAGAGATGTAAGAAAAACAGCAATTGGTTCAAAATTTTATTCATATCCAGATCTAGCAATTACTTTTACTTATAGTATTTGCTAGTCAATCAATTGCTTTTACTAAAAAGTAATTGCTTAATTTTTATTTATTAGGCTCATTGCCTTTTCGATAGACACAGATGCATATACAGTGTCCGCAAGAAACTCCGCATCAAATGGGATTTTTTTTTATTATTAGGTAAAGGTAAAAATTGAAAAGGCAGTTAGTTTTTGCTCACCTAAAATGACGTATACTGAAGCAGCTGCACGACTTGCGTTACCTGTCAAATTTGACATTTTTAATAAAATAGGTTCAAAAATGCCCTTATTTAACAAAATATCGAAAAACTTTATTCGAAAAAGTTGTTTATTTAGGCATTCTTAGTCTCTGTACGAAATTTTGACAGTCTAATACAGTTTTTATTTTTTGCCAGGTTCTTGAAAATTTTGATCAACCCTCGTAGATTAACTTTTATACATCGATGTAAAACCATTTGCCTTTACTTCATTTGTAATCTTATTCCAATTTTGTGTAAAATTTTTGTTTCCTATTATTTGTTTTGCTTCAAAAACTGAAATTGTTATTGATTAGTATGTAATATTTGATGCAAAGTTTATCTAATTACATCAGTTTTGCCAGAACCGACGTTTCTTATTTTTTCTAAGTTAGTAAACAGATGTACAAAAAGAAAATATTAGGAAGCTTTCGTTGAAATTTTACTTAATTATTATTGGATTAAAAAGAATAAATATTAATCGCTCGAAACATTTTATTCAACAAAAATATAGTTTACAAAAGTAGGCGATGCATTAATAATTAATATTAATTAAATAATTGGAAACAAAAATTTTACACAAAATTGCATTAAGATTACAAATTAATGAAGTAAAGGCAAATGGTTTTACATCGATGTATATAAGTTAATCTACGAGGGTTGATCAAAATTTTCAAGAACCTGGCAAAAAATAAAAATTGTATTAGACTTTAAAATTTCGTACAGAGGCTAAAAATGCCTAAATAAACAACTTTCTCGAATAAAGTTTTTCGATATTTTGATAAATAAGGGCATTTTTGAACCTATTTTATTAAAAATGTCAAATTTGACAGGTAACGCAAGTCGTGCAGCTGCTTCAGTATACGTCATTTTTGGTTTTTAGGTAAGCAAAAACTAACTGCTTTTTTAATTTTTACCTATGCCTAATAATAAAAAAAAAGCCCATTTGATGGGGACTTTCTTGCGGACACTGTATAAGCTAACCACTTCTGCAGAAGTTGCAGAGATAAAAAAAGGAAGAAAGTATTCAGCAATGCTGCAAACTAAATTTTTCAAAAATGTTAAAAGAAAATTTGGTATGCAAGACTTATATTTTGATAGAGAATATCCCGAATAAAAAAATACCAATAAAATTTAAAAGGCAAGTTGTTTATGGTCAAAAACCTACAACATTTTTTGAATAGTATGACAATCAATGACAGATAACTTATCGATTATCAATTTATTTGTCATTCAATGACAGACATATTATCGATTATCCATTTGTTTGTCATTCAGTGATAGATGAATTTCTGATTATAAATTTGACCGGTTTTCATGGCAAATTTCCAGTATAATTCGTATGAGGGATATTGTCGGGGGTAAAAAGATAAGTTCATTACAATTACCGATAATTTAGCATAAAAGCGTGTTTTCTAAAAACAGCATGAGTTCCTTTTCTCATTTTTAAAAGAGTTTTATTTCAAAAAATTATAATAATAAAGAATGTCGTTTTTAAAGAAAATAAGTCTGCATGCAAAATTATCTGGTTGTTTTGAAGCACGAATGCGATTTGGTTAAATATTTCCCGAATAAAAATTAAAACCCAACAATAGCTTAAAAAATTAAAAAATGCAGGAATTACAATTAAATACACAGTTAACATAAGTATTTCTTTTTGGTTTCACATAGAGCATAACAAATTATTGTTGAGTATGCTTGGTGTGAAAAAAAAATTCATACATTGTTGGTTCCTATGGACAAGACTCAGATCACTTAGATCACTTCCTGTGACTTATTTCAAAACCCATCAGCTGATAACTCAAGGAAGTGTATTTTAAAATGTCAATGTTTAATTGTAATCAAGCAAAATAAAATCTGCCGGACAATTATCACTTATAATCTCCCTAGCAGCAGAATTATTACCGATAATTTTTTTTAAGGTCGTCTGCGACTCGGGATAATTTTCTATCAACAAAAACATGAGTGAAACCGAGAAAAAAATTATGGAGAATTAATGCTGCTGCGTGGGAGAATCGTTAAGAAAATTTCATAAATTTGAGATTTTTCTTATTGTAATTTTTTTGCTAAAATGCTACAAAAACATATTTCCTGCGGCTTTAGTTAAGTGTAACCAATTAGAGTTTTAGAAAAGAAGTTCATTTTAGCCGTTAGTAACTCATTTTTATTACTAAAATGTGAGAAAAAATAAACAATGCCTTTATAGTTTTAAATTGAAATAAAACTTTAATAAACATATTTCCGATGAGTTTAGTTTAACATGACGCACTGTATTTTTACAATAGAAGTTGATTTTACTTGGTAGTAACTAAGGTTTATCACTAAAATTTTAGGAACATTAAAACATTAATTCGTTTTCAACCATAACATCTGATATTTTATGTCGACATAGTTTCAAATGGACCTTAAAAAACATATTTCCGATGAGTTTAGTTAAATTTTTGATGTGTTTTTTTTTAGCCCCGGTGTTCGATATGTAAAGCAAATTGGTTAGTATCAATAAAAATTATAAAATATATTTTGATTTTATTCTGAGTGACTTTTGCCAACAGATATAAAGCACTTCATTTTTGATAGAGAAATGATCACTTATTAATTGCATTAAGTTAATTGGAACTAACAAAATTATCGCAATAATCGCCCGTTGCTATAAGCAACGTAAGCAAAACGAGCCTTCTAATTGGTTGAAAATAAATTTATGTAATTTTCGCTGAAATTCTTCATGGAAATTATCATACCACAGTATTGTTTAGAACCACCTGGGGTAGTATTAGTAAATATTGGATTATATTTAATGCGCCCGGTTCTTCGACCACTCTTATCCATTTCTTCTTTGAAAAAAGAAATTTGCGCAGTTGCACCCTCTTGACCACTCCAGGCCAGATTATAGAATAGCACAAAAAGAACATGTGTCTGTAATGCGTTGGCTGTCGCCTCTTGACAATAATTTCACACTAACATTTTCAACTTGTTGTATTTTAAATAAGATTAGGCTTCCTTCTTTTATTTTCATCTTGTTGTTTCGTATTTTTGCATATCTGACATCTCTAGCTGCTGTAAATTCCAATTATTCAAAAGGATTTATTTAAATACGGTATTAATTAAAAAAATGTTCCTTTACTAACCTTTCTGTTAGAGTCCTTAGTGTCTTAACGGTGTGCTCTTTATACTCTATTCCATCTTGTTTTTTAATATTAGGTCCAATTTTTACAAAACGGGTATTTTGATTTATCATATACAGAAGGTCGTGAATTGCTTCTATACAAAGTTCTGATTTTTCCTGGTGTTTTTCAAAATAATAAAACTATTGTTATGATTTTTTTCTTTAGAAACCACCCCAAGGTATGGCAATATAATTTTACTGACTTTAATAGATTGTCGTAAATAACAAGCGTTATATAGACAACAACAATCGGATTTCTATGGATATATGAGTTGAATTACCTGGAATTTTTGACATTAGTCGAATTATCATATATTATAATATAACACATGCAATAAAAATTACCCATAATTGCACGCATTATATTCGTGCAGAATTACATGAAACCAAATTTCCGACACGAAGTGTATAGATTAAAATTTTACGCAATTGTCACAAAAAATAGCTCGAATATTCGAGCAGATGAATATTTTAAAAATAATTTTCTAAGATTATTCATGAGCGAGAAAAAAAATTACGGATTTAATTTAACCTTTCGTTTTCGTTAAGAAAATTCCACACTATTTTTCTATTATACTACCTATACGATTTCTACTAATTGCAGTTACGCACAAATACATTATTATATCTTAGCATAGTATATTTCTTTTTAATTTTATGTAATTTTGGTTTACAAGATTTGGTACGTTTTTTTTCAATTTTTATTTATTAGGTATATAATTAGGGGAATCAGGGGGCAAGACGGGGACGGTAAGCATTTATATCCACAAAAATAAAACCAATTTATCAAAAAATAAAGTTTATTCTAAAAATTCTTTGGAATCCATCCATTACTCTTTTAGCATAAAAATGTTTGGCTTAACTTACACCAAAATACTAAAAACTATACTTATTTAAAAACAAACAATTATATACGTATACAGGGCATGATGGGGTTTATTTAAGAAAATCTCATGTGTGGGTGATATCTAAGGCATCACCTTCATCTCTCCTGGTATAAAAATTGTAGGACTATTCTTGACATATTTATTTTGACAGGCAGTCCATCCTTCCGTGGACTTCGGGTATGATGTCACGCAATATAAACATTCCATGGTTTCATATTTTCTTTGGATCACTCTCCTCTCGCTATTTTTTTTAGATTTGCGAACCATTTCTGAAAATAAAAATAACTATTTTAATTCATTATGCATTAATAATAAAATTAATAAGTCATTAATCTGTTAGTATGATTTTTAACAAAAAAGTATTAGTTGGGGCAAGATGGGGTACGCGACAAATATAACATCCCATCATGCCCCCAATGACACTTAAAACAAAGGAGTTTTTCTTACCTTTACAGTCGACTTTGATAAATTAATATTTTTGCCAAAAGATGCCTCTATACTGGTACACTCCAGGAAAAATAACGCATTTTGCTTTAACTTGATGTACACTTTGTCACATACTCTGTTTTAAGCCAGAAAATAAGATCAATGACACGTAATACTGGAAAATCGATCACAACTTCCGAACGGGGTGCTTTGAATGCCTGTTCTGCGAAGACTGAGCGATGTTGTTATCAAGCAAGTCCAAAATTATGTAATAGATCCGTCCACACCCGTCAGTGTTGGCAATAACTGGGATACCCTATCTTACCCCATGGTCCCGTCTTGCCCCCGATTCCCCTAGGTATTATAGTTAAAGTATGTGCTACAAAACTGATATTTTCACCATTTTTTGGTTTATTCGGTATGCACCCTGTTTATTTATCTACATCTTATTTTAAAGTTTTTATTGCTATTATGTATATTATATTAAGATCCTTTTAGATGACATTTCCTGTGTGCGACAATTTCTTTAGTTATTGTGATGAATTATTTCTCTTTTAATTGAAGAAATAAATTATTATACCATTTTTTTTATTAAAAAAAATTAATTAAAATTATAATGAAAAGCCTAGACCATCGTTACCGACGTCCATACTAAATAGTTTAAGAGCTATAAATAAGTAACGTTTAAAAAGTTAAAAATTTAAACAGCCAAAGTCAAGAGCTGCCTGCCACTGCTAATCTCCTTGATCCTTATACAGGCCAGGATTTTCTTTATGGCTTTGTCAGAGTGCACCAAAGCTTTTTCGCAAAACGTCTGCACGTGTTAAAAATTTAAAAGTAATTTACATTAAACGCTGCAAAGTACGTGAGTTAAAATAAGAGCTGAGTTTCTAGCTAATAATTACCCTTTATTATTAGCAATAAATATGGTACCAATACATTATTTTTATCACATTTTGCTTCGTAAGTTATTGATTTATTACCAATTATATTAACTGTGTGCAATACAGGATGTTCTAGTATTTAAAATGCGATATTGGAATTTATTAACTAATTTAACTCCATGGGACCCCGCCCGTATAACTAAATCTCACTGTCTTCACTTGGTTTAAAATGAAGGTTAGAACAGCAAATTGATGCTGATCATCTATCAAATCTTTATTAATTATATAGAAGATAATAATAGTGTCCGCGAGAATAATTAAAAAGTAAATAATGTGGCATATCGGACAAGTGTGTAACTGTTTTTTATATTGGAATACACAGGATCCAAGCACAATGGGATGATATAAAAAACAGTTTCACACTTGTCCGATATGCCACAATCTTCACTTTTTCATTATTCTCGCGGACACTATTATTATCTTCTAAACATTTTTATGGCTTTTCTTAAACGGATTGCGCGCATTCTAGTAGGTGCCAGCGTTGATCTGTTTCTAGTCTTCAAACACGACAGATGTTTCGAAAACGCAAAAAGCGTTCCCTATACTGGATTGTGATGCACTTCGTGGTTTATTTAGTTGTCTACCTTTCAATATTACCAGTGTGACTGCCTTTTATATTGGAGCTACTTCCGCTGGGATGGCGCTACGGTGTATTGATGGCCGTTTCGATTTTGCAAGGAGGCTTTAATTACATTTTACCGCCATTATGCAATTGCTTGGGTTATGGCTGCCCGTAGAGTCCTAACAAGGACGAAACGGCCGTAGTGGTCTACCCGCCCCAGGGTATCCATTGAGCTTGGATCTCTGTGTATTTCAATATAAAAAACAGTTACACACTCGTCCGATATGTCACAATATTCACTTTTTAATTATTCTTGCGGACACATTATTATCTTCTAAATATTTTTATGGATTTTCTTAAACAGATTGCGCGCATTCTAGTGGGTGCCAGCGTTGATCTGTTTCTAGTCTTCAAACACGGTAGTAGTTCCGGTGAAAACGCAAATAGCGTTCCCTTTACTGGATTGTGATAAACTACGTGATTTATTTAGTTGTCTACCTTTCGATATTACCAGTGTGACTGCCTTTTATATTGGGAGTTAATTCCGCTGGGATGGCGCTACGGTGTATTGATGGCCCCGCTTTGATTTTGCAAGGAGGCTTTTAATACATTTTACCGCCGTTGTGCAATTGCTTGGGGTATGGCTGCCCGTAGAATCCTAACAAGGACGAAACGGCCGTCGTGGCTACCCGCCCCAGGGTATTTATTGTGCTTGGATTCCTGTGTATTCCAATATAAAAAAAAACAGTTACACACTTGTCCGATATGCCACAATATTCACTTTTTAATTTTTAATTTATTATTATGTTTTACAATTTTTTTTAAATATCTATAATAAAATGATGCCTCACGTGTAACGGTGCTTTAGTACTTACAAGCCCTGTTTTAAAATTTAGCGCTTTTAAGAAAGAATGTTTTTCATTCTTAAGCTACAGAATTCAGACTTAAAGTAGCAAATATCTCTAAACGGTGCATTATAGCTAAAAAGTAAACGAACATTCTAGATCGCCATTTATTGTTAATTTTTACCCTTTGCTTTTCTGGCATGTGGTGTCGCTACTTCTGCTACTGGCCTAATATTGGATATTTAAACTTAGCATGTGTTATGTTCCAAGTTATTGTTAATAATACAAAAACAAATTTCAACCTACTTCTGAAATCCAAGATCGCTACAAAATGTACTATACACTTTATTCTTTATACCTCTATTTTTTATTTAATTAAATTAACATAACCCGTCTGTTAACCCAACTTTTTACTACTAATACTAAACTACCTTTTTCGGAACCGACCAGATGTTAGGGTAGGTTAGGATAAAAATCGATACTTAGTGCTTTTGCTGTTGCTTTCGCTCGAAAATGTGAATTCTTTGCAAAGACGATCCAATCGTCGTTGATTCATTTTCCATGGGCGCGCGACTAATTCGGTCTTATTTTAGGGGTGCCAAAAAAGTATGGAGTATTTCTGTAGGACACCCAAGGAATGAATTACCCTTTTAAATATATTAAGTCATTTTCATATCACCTTGTATAAGTGAGAATCTCAAACACAAGTTGTGTGTTAATTTGTGATTTAAAATTAAAGGAAAACAAACTTTACAGATTTATTTCGGTCACCGCAGATGAACCAAAAATACGTTTTTTCTACGACCGTGCGTTTTAACCCATTTTCCCGCACGCATTTTAATCTTGAAAGTGTCACTTTCCCGCACTAGTGCGTAAAATTATGCAAATTTTAACCTTATTAGATAGTTTTTTACCTCAGAAGTTATAACTATTGTTACAATAGGTAAATAAGTATTTAAGACATCCGAAGTAGTCGATCTAATAAAATCTACCTCATTTCTAGCTTTTTGTTGTATTTAAAATTTTTTGAAAATGTAAAATAATGAAGATATTTTAATATAACCCCCTGTACATTTCTTTAAAGTCATTCCATAACACAACTATTAAACCAACCTGTGACGGGTGGTTTGATATCATTTGCTGCCAAGCCGTGTGATTGTTACTAAAACGTCAAAGTTGTTTAAAAAGCGTCTTCGAAGTGACAGTATAGTCTTTTTCGAAATTAAACCGAATCAAAGCAATATTTAATGGATTCATCCGACGAAGAATTTGCCGAAGCCATTTATGAAGGCTGCAGCCAAGCTGTTAAAGTGTATACCATCTTAATTGAGAGTGTATTGTAGTTTCAATGTGTGATGCAGTAAATTGATCGTACCCCCAATATTTACGTTGTCTCAACTGACTTCGTATGAAGTATACCTGCCAAAATCCAGACTAAGGTATGAAAAGCAATACGAACATTTTGTTACATGGTGTAAGGAGAAAGGGGGCGAAAACCTATAAGGAATAGAATATTAACATTCATTATAATTAGTAGCTTTTAAGTTAAAATTTTATATTGAGTGTCACCAGTAAAGTCCGCATCATATGGGATTTTTTTTTATTAATAGCTTAATTCGAAATTTCACTTAGACATCAAGTTCTGCTTCGATGAAGATGAAAATTAAGCAAAAAAATAGTAGTCATGTGATTCGCATTATCTGTCAAATTTTAATTTTTTCCAAAAGATAATTCAAAAGTGGGGTTATTTCTGAAAATATCGAAAAAAGTTATTAGAAAAAGTCTTTTTAAATGCAGTTTCTAGCCCACATGCAAAATTTCAGCGGCATAAGATAATTTTGATTTTTTACCTATATTTTGTAAATTGAACCACTTTTGCAAAATAATGCTACATAAAACTTCTAAGTTTTGACAATGCTTTATTTCAGATACATTTTCTTTAAATAAGTATTTTTGAAAACGTAGTTTGTGTCTGAAAGTAAAAAAATAAAAAATTAAATAAAGGGGTTTTAAATTAAATCGTTGGAAATAGATAAACTTTACTTTAAGTTAAACTAAAATTAATTTTCCACTTAATGAACACTTTACTGATGACACTGTGTTCTTTTTTGTCTTAATATTAAGGTGTATCACTCTCAGACACAAACTACGTTTTCAAAAATACTTATTTTATGAAGTTACCTTATACAGGGTCAAAAACAAATGAACTTTGCATCACATGCGACCAAATTTTAATAACCCAATTTTGATTTTGTATATAACCACACTTTTAATATGGCGCTACTTTAAAGAAAATATATCTGAAATAAAGCATTGTCAAAACTAAGAAGTTTTATGTAGGTTGCGTCGAGTCTTAGTTTGCAAAAGTGGTGCAATTTACAAAATATAGGTAAAAAATCAAAATTATCTTATCCAGCTGAAATTTTGCATGTGTTCTAGAAACTGCATTTAAAAAAACTTTTTCTAATAACTTTTTTTAATATTTTCAGAAATAACCCCACTTTTGAATTATTTTTTGGAAAAAATTAAAATTTGACAGATAATGCGAATCACGTGACTACTATTTTTTACTTACTTTTCATCTCGATCGAAGCAGAACTTGATGCCAAAGTCAAATTTCGAATAAAGCAATTAATAAAAAAAAATCCCATATGATGCGGACTTGACTGGTGACACTGTATAATAATATTTTGAAATAAAATAATTTTTGGAAAATAAATATTTATATTTTTTGTATAACTATACGCTCGCAGAAAAAATAATGTTCCTAACTCATGCGTAAAGTGTCTTTCCCGCCCTTGACCGCTTGCGCCAACTGCAGTCGCGTGCGGAATGGTATCACTATCAGCACTTGTTAGGAAAATAACTATTTCCTACAAGCGTGCGCGATTTACCGTTTATCCGCACGCATTATAGTTTAAAATTATTTACTTTCCCGCATGCATGGTGCGGAAAATGATTAAGATATAAAACTTCACTTTTTCCGTATTTAAAAATTAAAAAATTTGGCCTAATCGGTTTAGAAAATCCTATAATTAATTTTATTTTTAACAGATACCTTATTACGACCCTGTTAAAGTTACCGAATGCAAGGTTCAACGATCGAGATTCTATTGATTAATTGCAGTTTTAATTTTCACTTATCTTCCAATAGCTAATTTAAATATTTGAACCACAAATCGATACCTAGTTTTTAATTTGATATCGCAGACGGTCTTTTATTTTCTGCAATCTCCGTGCTTAATAAGAAATTCCTTATTTTGCTGTAGCCTGCCATCTCCACGTCAAATTTTAATTTTGATCCGGATAGATGATTGATTAAGATTTTATACTTCAAGACCTTTTGTACTTAAATATCAAGGAAGACGCTTTTCAAACCTCCACGTAATTGATTGCAGACTTTAGTGAAAAGTAGATTTCGGCGAAAGCTGACGCTGTATTTACTTTTTTAAATCCTTTATGTGTTTACACAGTGTGAAAGTTGATAGAATAATTATTCCAGAATAAATAAAACTGTTTAAAACACCAAATTTTGGTTTGTAATGCGTGTTCGCATAAAACTTTTCATCGATTTGGATATTTAATTAAATAATAAATTTAATAAAATTGACTCTGGTAAAAGTTCTTCCACGAGAATAAAATTTATTTATGTAAACATAGTCACGTAACTTGCGTTGACATATCTATCAAAATTTACATATTCCCAAAAAAAAATCAAAAATAATTTTATTTGAAGGAATGTAAAAATTAGCTTAAAAAGTTGAAGAATACTTTCCCTTTATTTCGTTAGATCATTAGAGCTAGTATCCCAAAAAAGGAATAAATGTGGTACTTTACTACATGCTGTAAAGAAAAGGGCTACCACGACCAAAAGATACATATCCTGTCGGACAGCCAAGCTGCCCTGAAGGCTCTGAACACCTTCCGATTTACACCGAAAATCACAATGGAGTGCCTTAACGACCTAAAAGACCCGGCAGCCAGAAACCACAATGTTAAACTCCTATGGGTTCCTGGTCATTCAGGGATAAAAGGTAACGAAAAAGCAGATGAACTGGCAAGAACCGGATCTGCTCAAAATTTTAGGGGCCCAGAACCCGCCCTTGGAATATCAAAAAAGGTAACCAAAACAACATTAGACAAATGGGCACAAAAACAACATCTATCTCGATGGAACGGTACACCTGGCAAGGCACATCGATCGATAGGCCCTCGAAGAAGCTATTAGCTGGAATGCTGCTCTTGACGCGCACCCAATTAAAACAAGTAACCGGTCTACTAACAGGCCATTGTCACTTAAGAAAACACCTTTAACGAATGCGAGTCTATAATGGACCCATTGAATGCAGACTTTGCGGTGAAGAGGATGAAACTGCCTCTCGTATCATATACAGCTGCGAAGCGCTAAACCGTAAAATATTGAAAATCTTCGGAAACATTCGACTTGGCGATAACCTCCCACATGACAAACTTGGAAGAAAACTACTGGACCTCATAGAAGGAACAAACCTTTTCTAACAAGACTGGGGCGCACAATAAGCCAGAAGGCTGCAGTGTAAGAAGCTTGGGCCACATGTCGAACCCGACCCCCGCCTTTAACCAACCAACCAACCAACCAACATGCTTTAAAAAATGTAGGAACTTAGATGAATTTATGGACTTCTAATATGAACTTATAAGAGTTCATGTGAAATAAATTCAATTTTTCCCCTCAGCTGTTACCGAATTTCTCCGAAACCTCTCATACGATTTACTTCAATTTAAAAATGATAATAGACTGGTTCTTAAACTCTGTTTCTCATGTAGCAGATTTTCCGATTACCCTTTCGTTTACAAAATACCGGGTGTCCACGGAAGGTGGCTTGCCCCTCTAACTTTTTTGTTTTTCAAGATAATGGAACAAAATTCGGGGGATTTGTATACGACATAAAACTGCATTTTTTGACAGGTGACTCAGCATTATAGAACTTCCGGTTTAACCGGAACTGGCATAAACTTTCGATTTTTAAATGGGACACCTGGTATATTTTTACTTTTTTTGACCCCATATGACATTCTAAATACAACGATGTGTCATTTGTCACTTTTTGTCACCAAGAAAATATTTTTTTTCCAAATTTATTGTTTTATCTAGAGGGCTATGAATACCTTAAAATCACTTATTTTAGTTCTTTAATCTTAGGAAAAATACAATTTTACTATTTTTGGTCCAATGCAATGTGCCATGTAAAATTTAATCTTTAAAGTTGTATAACTGATTTTTTTTTAAATGGCAACATGGTGGCTCGTCGGGTTAAGAAAAAAGAGGATTTTATTAACCATTAGGTTTTAGAAAAGCTGCCATTAAAAAACTTTAAAAAGTTAACTTAGAACTTTCCTAAAATGAAGCATCGTTTAAGAATAAATTTAGATTTAAATGCATCAAGTAGCCTGTGACCAGCAAAACTGATAAAACAAAATCATGCCTTGAAGAAAATTGAAATGCCAACAGCTTCTGTCAAAGTAAATTAGTTTGGTGTTTAAAAAGCATGGAAAATAATAGTTTTACAGGGAGTGAAAAAGTTGATATGTTATTAGTGTTTGGAGAATGTAGAAATTATTCAACCCATGCTGCACGACTTTACGCACAAAGATATTTTAATCGGCGTCATCCAACTCGGCACTATTTGGTACCTAAAACTGGTTCCGAAAATGCGAAATGAGCCTGACAATAATAACATATCAACTTTTTCACTCCTTGTAAAACTATCATTTTCCATGTTTTTTAAACAACAAACTAATTTACTTTGGCAGAAGCTGTCGGTATGTCAATTTTCTTCAAGGCATGATTTTGTTTTATCAGTTTTGCTGATCACAGGCTACTTGATGCATTTAAATCTAAATTTATTCTCAAAAGATGCTTCATTTTAGGAAAGTTCTTAGTTAACTTTTTAAATATTTTTAATGGCAGCTTTTCTAAAACCTAATAGTGTATGGTATCAAAATAATCGTAATAAAATTCTCTTTTTTCTTAACCCGACGAGCCACCATGTTGCCATTTAAAAAAAATCAGTTATACAACTTTAAAGATTAATTTTTACATAGCACATAGCATTGGACCAAAAATAGTAAAATTGTATTTTTCCCAAGATTAAAGAACTGAAACAAGTGATTTTAAGGTATTCATAGCCCTCTAGATAAAACAATAAATTTGGAAAAAAAATATTTTCTTGGTGACAAAAAGTGACAAGTGACACATCGTTGTATTTAGAATGTCATATGGAGTCAAAAAAAGTAAAAATATACCAGGTGTCCCATTTAAAAATCGAAAGTTTATGTCACTTCCGGTTAAACCGGAAGTTCCATAATGCTGAGTCACCTGTAAAAAAATGCAGTTTTATATCGTATACAAATCCCCCGAATTTTATTTCATTATCTTGAAAAACAAAAAAGTTAGAGGGGCGAGCCACCTTCCGTGGACACCCGGTATACTATAATTTGAGTTAGTTTAAATAGGCCAACTTTATATAATTATGAATAGCAGCAAATAGTTCCAGCAATTCAAAAATTTGCAAAAAAAAACCTATTGAAAAAATGGGAGATACTTTTGAGCATTTTTTAAGAAACCAATGGTAAATTTAACTTAATAGCTTCAGTTTATGTTGCATAATTTCATTTAATTTTAATATAAAGGGTGTCCGGAAAAAGAAGGTCAATCCGTTAACCATTATATTTTTTGAGCAATGCTAATGATGTGTAAAATGTTTGGCATTATTATAGGCAACAGCCAAGCATGTCTCTATATTCCTGTAGGATGTTGTCAAAAGTAAATTCCGTTAAACTGGGTTACTTTGGCCGATTTTGGGATATTTTTACAAATAATTCTAAAACGATCATATTTCGCAACCAAAATTGTGATTGCAACAAATGTTCTTAAGGCTATACATGGTCTAAAATTCATTAAGAAATATTAAAAGATAACCGAGAAGAAAATTGGTTTTGTTTTTTCGGGTTTGTAAAAAGAAACTTTTGTATCTTTGATATTAATATCACTATCGCTTTCATTGTTACAAAACTCACAAATCCAACGAATGCATTCAACACAGGCAATTCATTCAGGCCCTGAATAATCAGACCAGTGTCTCAAGCAAATCGAACAACATTCATCTGTTTTTTTTTCGTTGCGATTCTACCGGGACGTTTTATGCCATCAGATGGTCTGGATATGGTTCAATTGTATTTTTTCTTGTGTTTGACCAGCTTGTTCAAATGCACCTGTCCATTCTCTGTCGCATAATGAAATTAAAAAAAAAACGAACAAAGGAACCAACTAGAAGAAAAAAAGGTTCATAATGACGTATGAGGCAAAGTTACCCCGGATGCCAAAGTAACCCCGTTTTACAGTATTGTATGTGCTAAAATGTTTAAAGTGTTTGCAATATTCCAGATTTTTTTGACCCCTGGTAAATTTAGTAAACAAAATTAATTACATTGTGGAAATGTACAAAAATTAAATAATCACAAAAAATACAATAAATTTACATTTATTTTTACTGCTTATAGTAAATTTTATTGGAAATTAAGTTTTTTTGTACTTTAATTTATCGATGCACTCTTATGGGAAATAAAAAGTTAATTAACAAAAGCGTTTTAAATATCGACGAATAATTGAACTGGATATTTGTTATTTTTATTAATTTCATAGAGCATGTTTAAACAAATGTACAATTTAATTATGTTAACTTTTTGCGCTAATTTTTTTCCAGTATCCACAAAAATAAACTTTGCTTCCAAACGTTTTATCACAATATAATTATCTCCATAATTTATTTAATTTTCAAATTGGTAAATGCTTTTAACCTAGGTTTATTTATTTTTTGTGCCAATTGCAGCCGGAGGTATTGATTTCGTTTTAAAATTAATTAATTATCTTTCCGTTCACAGTGCTTCATTTTGCAATATATTTTTTATTACAAATGCAAAATTTACCATTTGAGAGCTACGTAGGTTTTTAATATTAATTCATCAACTGATAAAAGCACAAAACAAGGACTAAAAGCAATTTTTATTGATGTGTGCAATAATTAAATTGACGAACATGGGTCATTCCTATCTAATATGACCGTTGTGTAAAATTTCAAGTACATTTATTTGTATTAGTATCGAACAATAGTAAATGGTCATTGGCATATTTTGACAGCTCCCTCAACTTTTTTTATATTAAAATAGAAATTTAATTTTATTACCAGGTTGTAAGTATATTTTATTTTCCTTATTCAGAAATATTAAACAGGGTGTCTCAGATAGTGGTTATAAACCAAAGTTGTACTAGTTAACATAATATAAATTTTGCATTAATTGGGTAAATAAATTTTTCCTACAGACGTGTTGAAAAACCGATTTTCCGCATGGATATCAGTGCGGAAAATTGATTTTTCCACACTAGTGCGGAAAAAATTTTCGGCACGATTATGTCAAAAATCCGTGCGGAAAATTGTGTTTTCCACACTAGTGCGGAAAAAATTTTCGGCACGATTATGTCAAAATCAATAATAACTTGTAGTAATAACTTTTTTTCTCAGAATTGGTTACTGTTACATATGTATGTGATTGTTATAGTTAATTAAAAATTATTAAATTTATTTGAAATATGTGTTACTTATTTCCACACGTCTGTAGAAAAACCATTGTACCTGACACGTGCGGAAAATGTTTTCCCTGCACTCGGCTGCTTAACCGAACTCCGCTACGCGTCGTTCGGTGAACGGCAGACTCGTGCGGAAAAATTCATTTTCCGCACTTGTTAGGTAAATAGCTATTCCCTACAAGCGTGCGCGATTTGCCATTTTCCCGCACTCGTTTTGGTTCTGAAAGACCCATTTACCCGCACGGTGTGGGAAAAGTTTTCCCGCACGTTGGACCGGAAAAATATTTTTTCTGTAATTTTATTATAAAATACAACTTTAATGAATAAAATATGAATTTTTATTCTCATTTTTAGTGAAAGTAAATGAGGTATATTACAGAAACACTAATTTTTGCCGTTTATTATAAACATTTTTAAAAAGGCTGATTTAAAACGGTTTATTTTAAAAACCCCGAACATAGATGTTAACATGGTAACCACGACACACACATAAAATTTAATTGTCAAAGTGACACCTTACAACAGTTCACCGAAGCGTGGCTTTGATTTTTTATTTCGTACAGATTCTGATACAAACGTATTCCATAGATAATTTCTCGGACAATGAGCTTCCAGAAGATATTCTAGAAGCTGCAAGTGTCGCAAATTTGGATTTGCTATCAAAGAAGTCATTAGTCAGGTATGAAAAATAATACGAACATTTTGTTAGTTGGTCTGAAGCG
Organism: Polydrusus pterygomalis; assembly: GCA_963969555.1. Classification (NCBI taxonomy): domain Eukaryota; kingdom Metazoa; phylum Arthropoda; class Insecta; order Coleoptera; family Curculionidae; genus Polydrusus; species Polydrusus pterygomalis. The sequence goes on from OZ018379.1 coordinate 40,248,211, forward strand.
AAAAAAGTAAAAGCACCAAGAGACGAAGTACTTTTGGCATATTTCTTGGAGATGTCAAAACTTTGGAAGCCAAATACCTTATGGTCTCGATATTCCATGTAAAAAAGTGTACTTAAGGTTAAGAAAGATTTAGATATCAGTAAATACTATAAAGTTACTGCCTACATCAATAGACAAAATGTAGGTTTTCGAGCAAAAAAAGCGAAAGTTTTTACACAAGAAGAGATTGTGAAATTTATGAAAGAAACACCTGATGAAATTTATCTTCTAATTAAAGTGGTGCCTGCCGCCGTGAGAACTAAACTTATCATTGATGACATAGACGACAAAGGAGACGTTATAATTGTCACAATAAAGGACTTCAAAAACCATTCTGCTAGATCCTTTGTAATAACTAAAGAAGTCAATAATGAAAGTTTTCTAAATCTATTCAGAAAATATGCGAGCTTACGGCCACAGCAAACTCCACACCGCCGATTCTTTTTGAACTACAAACATGGAAAATGCAGTACCCAATGTGTTGAAATTAATACCATAGGAAAAATGCCCTCCAACATTGTAGCTTATATATGACTCAAAAATACAGAATTATACACACGCCACAGTTTTAGACATTTCTCAGCCTCTCTACTGCTTACCCGGCAGTCGCGTGCGGGAAAGTGGCTCTTTCCGCACTTGTTAGGATAATAACTATACCATTGTTTTTCAATCAACTCATCATTGTGATCTAAACCAAGCCCTACGTTATTTAATCCAATCCCTCTTTGATGCAAATAATTTTTGCTCGCGCGGTATCTATGACAAATTTACGAATTTGGAAAATTAGAAAATTTGAGACGAACTATAACATTCTTTGGGTGAAGAATTAGGACTGAAGACTGGAGGAAGAGAGGAGGGGGGCAAAGACAAGCGGTGGAGGCCTTTTGAGCCCCCCTAGTTATGCCAATAAGTAGACCCCTTGCGACATCAAGCATTATTTGCATAGAAAAAAAATAAGGGGGAAATTTTCTCAAACCAAAATCGCCCTGTAGATGCATACTTTACGTGAATCATTTTTCTTTATGAGCGATCTGTTATTCTAAAAATATGGCATAAAGCTTTACATATACCAAAAGGAATGACACATTGCATCTTTCTCTAATCTGCTATAGAGAAACACGAGCTCACTTCATTTTCCTATTGACACTGAAAAGTTGTTTCGTATTCGCTTTTTGACGTATAATAAATAGACTTTGGTCTTGACAAAAACTGTATTAGGAGTGTAAAGGGGATGTCCTACAGCAAGCAACAGGGGAGAAAAATGTCTGAAAGGAAAAACATTTGATACGTGATTAAGCATCCCCTATGAAATGGGATTTCTGATTGAATAAGCTTTCGTATCGTTTATTTTTTGATTTGACCTTAATAGTATGTTAAAAAAATTCCTGTACGATGTTTTGATTTAAATTATCACAGAGATTATGCAACTCTATGTGCTTGTAATTATTGTAACTTCTTGAATGCCACACTTGCAGAATCTCTCAGTATTCTTACAATACGTAAAAAAAATTATTACATCAATACTTAATAAATCCAGGTCTACTTCAGATTATACCGGGAGTCCACGGAAGGTGGTTCGCCCCTCTAACTTTTTGTTTTTCAAGATAATGGAATAAAATTCGGGTGATTTGTATACGACATAAAACTGCATTTTTTGACAGGTGACTTAACATTATAGAACTTCCGGTTTAACCGGAAGTGACATACACTTTCGATTTTTAAATGGAACATATGCTACGTGCTATGTAAAATTTAATCTTTGAAGTTGTATAACTCATTTTTTTAAGCGGCAACATGGTGGCTCGTCGGGTTAAGAAAAAATAGGATTTTATTACGATTATTTTGATACCATACACTATTAGGTTTTAGAAAAGCTGGCATTAAAAAACTTTAAAAAGTTAACTTAGAACTTTCGTAAAATGAAGCATCTTTTGAGAATAAATTTAGAATTAAATGCATCAAGTCGCCTGTGACCAGCAAAATTATTGAAACAAAATCATGCCTTGAAGAAAATTGACATGCCGACAGCTTCTGCCAAAGTAAATTAGTTTTTTGTTTAAAAAACATGGAAAATACTAGTTTTACAAGGAAAGAAAAAGTTGATATATTATTATTGTCAGGCTCATTTCGCATTTTCGGAACCAGTTTTGGGTATCTAATAGTGCTGGTTTGGATGACGCCTATTAAAATATCTTTTTGCGTAAAGTCGTACAGCATCGGTTGAATTCTTTCTACATTCTCCAAACACTAATAACAGATCAACTTTTTCACTTCTTGTAAAACTAGTATTTTTCATGTTTTTTAATTAACAATCTAATTTACTTTGGCAGAAGCTGTCGGCATGTCAATTTTCTTCAAGGCATGATTTTGTTTATTAATTTTGCTGGTCACAGGCTACTTGATGCATTTAAATCTAAATTTATTCTCAAAAGATGCTTCATTTTAGGAAAGTTCTAAGTTAACTTTCTAAAGTTTTTTAAACCCAGCTTTTCTAAAACCTAATAGTGTATGGTATCAAAATAATCTTAATAAATAATAAAATCCTCTTTTATCTTAACCCGACGAGCCGCCACGTTGCCGTTCAAAAAAAATTAGTTATACAACTTTACAGATTAAATTTTACATAGCACATAGCCTTGGACCAAAAATAGTAAAATTGTATTTTTCCCAAGATTAATGAACTGAAATAAGTGATTTTAAGGTATTCATAGCGCCCTAGATAAAACAATAAATTTGGAAAAAAAATATTTTCTTGGTAACAAAAAGTGACAAGTGACACGTCGTTGTATTTAAATTGTCATATGGAGTCAAAAAAAGGAGAAATATACCAGGTGTTTCATTTAAAAATCAAAAGTTTATGTCACTTCCGGTTAAACCGGAAGTTCCATAATGTTAAGTCACATGTCAAAAAATGCAGTTTGATGTCGTATACAAATCCCCTGAATTTTATTCCATTATCTTGAAAAACAAAAAAGTTAGAGGGGCGAACCACCTTTCGTGGACACCCGGTATAAGCACTGTCCACTGATTAAACCGGAAAGTCCGTGATTAAGCTGGCTTGTTCAAAACTGATTAATATAATAATTATAACTGAATAATTATATTTTAATCAATAAGGATAAAATTGACTTGGATGTGTAATAACTTTATCAATATTTATTTAACCTTAAATAATTTTTATAATGTTCTACAAGCTTATGGGCTCTATTCAGAAATGTTTGAAGACTCCTTGAATATTTTCTTAATCTGTTCCTTTGGATATGCTTAACTAGCATAAACTAGTTTTAAACGCGCGCTGTCTGTCGAATATGAAGGAACTAATCTACATCCCAGGTAGCAGGATGACGTCTTTATGACGTCGAATATTGGTGATTTTTAGTGACTTGACGTCTTTTGTCGCAAGATGACGTCAAAATAACGTAGTTTTTAACACGTGTATTATACGTCATAATTTTACGTAATAAAAACGTCCATTTTTAGTCATTTTATTGAATTATACGTATCATTAAAAAGTGACCAAGTTTTTTGAAAATATAGTGGGACAGACTTTTAAATAAGTAAAACGCCTGAGAATAGCTTTTTCTTATAGTTAAAGGCACGTATGTATCATAAAACTTTTAAAATATTACCATTTCAAATGAACCATTCATGTATGTAAAATTTGCAAAAGCGAAAACCTATTTTGTCATTAAAAGTCTGCGAATATCAAATTTAAATTACCCGCGCTCCGTTTTATGACATTGGCAGTCTGACAGAACGCAGAAGTATGTTGTTGGCGCTAGCAGTTAGGCAGTCGACAGTTCGGCAAAAATGAAAGTGAAAAGTTTATGGTGATTTTGATTTAGTTTCTATCATGGTTTCTATATATTTTGTGTTATAAACGAATATAAATGTACCAGGTTATCGAGTTCGAGGCTATTGACGGCGGGGGAGTAGCCGTTGTGCCCTCATACTGGGTGACGCCCCGAAAAAAAGAAGTATTTTGGCCGCCATTAAAGGATTCCTTAGCATTTTTCCAATTCTGCGTACTCATGAAAGTTGTAATAGTTCATTTATTATCATTAAAAGGATTTTTTACAAAAAATATTTATATATATTTTTTTACCCCTATTATGTATTATTTTAGGAAGTTTTTCGTTTTTCGTAAATTATGACGTTTATTGACGTTTTCTACACCTAAAAAGACGTCTTAAGATGACGTATTTTTTACGTCAAAAAAGACGTCATTGGTCTGTGACTTACGCACGTCTTTTAAACGTTTCATTTACGTAATTTATGACGTCGCTGATGACCAATAATCGACGTCTTAAAGACGTCATCCTGCTACCTGGGATACCACACAAAATATAAATTCTCTTTATACAGTGTGTGTATAAAGTCTGGAAACGGCTTAATAACATCACAATTTACTAGCCGATTTAAACCAAATTTGGTACAGTTGTGTAAGAGGATCTAACGCACCGAATGACGATATTGGCGTTGTTGCCAGCTTTTTAGTTTGTCTGGAATTCGAACGAATTTTATATTTTTAAATATAACACCCAGTATATTTTTACATTTTTAAATTCCACATAAAATTATAATTATTTTTTATTAAATGCATTATTAGTCTATACTTCATAGTTTCCGAGATATTGACTCTCGAAAAGTGACATTTTTGAACTTTGACAGCTTATAACTTTCTAACAGTACGTCTTAGAGCAAAACGGCCCTCATGTCCCTATCTTCAATTTTTATTATCTTTCCAAAAAAATCAACTTCCAGTTAAACCGGAACAACTATATTTCCTGCTTTAGAGTTACATCCGGTTTAACCGGAAGTTGATTTTTTTGGGAAGATAATAAAAATTGATGATAGGGACATGTAAGCCGTTTTGCTCTAAGACGTACTGTTAGAAAGTTATAAGCTGTCAAAGTTCAAAAATGTCACTTTTCGAGAGTCAATATCTCGGAAACTATGAAGTATAGACTAATAATGCATTTAATAAAAAATAATTATAATTTTATGTGGAATTTAAAAATGTAAAAATATACTGGGTGTTATATTTAAAAATATAAAATTTGTTCGAATTCCAGACAAACTAAAAACCTGGCAACAACGCCAATATCGTCATTCGGTGCGTTAGATCCTCTTACACAACTGTACCAAATTTGGTTTAAATCGGCCAGTAAATTGTGATGTTATTAAGCCGTTTCCAGACTTTATACACACACTGTATGTCTGATTAGGGTGTCACTTTTGATGGACACTAGAAAAAGAAAAACATTATAAGAGACATCAACGTTTTTATTTTGTTGTCGGATAAGACTATATTGCTGATATGTGTCAAATAAAGGGAACTTTTCCTCATGGAGTAATTTTTTGCCAAAATCCTTTTATTAAGAAGCCCACAAATTGTTACTTTGCTGCCTGCTTTGCTCGCCTATCGACGAACGTTATATTCGAGCAAAAATAATGCACGGTGCATGTTTTACAGTATACGTAGCAGTTGCGTAGTAGCCAACAGATTATATTTTAACATTACTAGGTCATAGGAAATAAATATAGTGTCCGCGAAAATAATTAAAAAGCGAATATTGCGGCATATCGGACAAGTTTGTAACTGTTTTTTATATTGGAATACACAGGGATCCAATCACAATGGATACCCTGGGGCGGGTAGACCACGACGGTCGTTTCGTCCTTGTTAGGGCATCCACAACAACGGCGTTGTCGGGATTGCTTGGGTTATGGTTGCCCGTAGAGTCCTAACAATGACGAAACGACCGTCGTGGTCTACCCGCCCCAGGGTATCCATTGTGCTTGGATCCCTGTGTATTCCAATATAAAAAAACAATATTCGCTTTTTAATTACTAGGTTATATCATCCATCTGAGGGTCACACGGCATTCTACGGAATAATGGCGGAAAATCCAGGGATGCAGACAGGTCAAGGATTTTATAACAGGATTAAAGTGGTTCCTGAACAGGAGACGGCGAGTCCTCAATCCATGAAAAGGAATTTTGACTGGACACGGTCAGCAAAAGCAATATATGAAGATGATTGGTGTGGAGGAGAACCCAATTTGTCCTTGTCTAGAAGAGGAGGAGACCGCGCCACTTTCTGGGAACTTGTGAGGCCATGGGAATATTGAAACATCGGGTCCTTGGTTCGGTGATTCACCGAAGAGAGAAAGTTATTGCCCTTACCTGGAAAGATCCTGTCGATCCACGAGATAGGGAAGGTTGGGCAAATGCACAGTTAGGGTAATTGAAGGAAGATTTCGGGGTGGGAAATAAGAATCGCTTTGGTCTACTTGCCAGACTGCTAAGCTTTTCCTAAACTAGTACTACTACTTCTCCTTTATACTCTCCGAAAGGTACGCGTTTACCGAATCTTGTTATGCACTAATTTGTTAATTACTATCCTATTTATGCGATCAACGTGTTGCAACCAAAAGTTTAAAAAATCAGGCGGTAGAAATGTATGACAATTTCGGAACCTTTTATTATTATTAGACATTATTAATAAAATACGCACAACTTGTATTCAAGAGTACCTACTTCTGATACCTTAATTAATATTAAATACAATTAATAATAGTATTGCTGACCAAAAACAGTTATGTTTATTAAATTACCACCCTTTATATAAAAGGGTAAATATTTCATTAAGGTAGACTAGCTGAAAGGTAGCAAGATTTATTACGTAAAAATATAGTTACCGATTTTAAGTATGAATGGTGCATTGTAGTTCAGATTATTCTGTATGTAACCCAGTGAAGCGACAACCCCAACTCATATGAGCCGTAATTTATGACAGGGGAGTGGATTGAAACAGCTTTTGTGTTATTTGTTATGCGAATTTCTATTATTAAAAACGGGCACGCTTTTGTGAATTAATCTGCACCGTATGGTCGGTAATAAGAATTTGTTTTTCAGTATTAGGAAGATTACCAGATGTTTTTAAATGACTAAGTACGGGTTCTTCAATATATAGCTAAGCAGATAAAGTCGCCACAGTGGTTCTTTTCCCGTGCGTCATCACTTTCACGTCATCAAAATCGTATGAATCAAATCAAAATTACGAGACGAAAAAAGTCAAAACTAAGACTAAGTTCATAAAATGGACGTGCCTGCCTACCGTTTGACGTAACTACATAATATCCCGAAAAATTATTATTTATTTTAAGTTTTGCCCGGCATTCTCTATTATCTAAAAGAAATTGACAAACAAATGTTATAACATTTAATACTATTTTTAAAGCTTAAAATCTAGAAAAGTTTGGTGTTTTATTGACTATTAAAATTGCAAAAGTCAAATTTTTGACATCCTTTCATTTAAGGGAATTTAGCCACTGCCGTAAACATTTCAAAGAACTTTTACGGTTAGAATATTTGAAATAAATAAATTAGGTATTATAAAAATCCATAAATACTTACCGCCAAAACAGATGGTGGGTATAATTAGCTCTAAAAAGAACTATTTTTAGAAAAAGGAACAGTTTTAAGGCACAAAAATTTACAAAATACGAATTAGATTGGCAGATCAAAATAAGGTTGACAATGACGTTCTAAAATACAACGGTAGTCAACTAAACAAATAAAAATAGTAATTAATTGACGTTTATAGTTTTATTCTTGTCTAGCACGTTATATTATTGCGGAATCTTGGAGACGTTCTTTTGTGCTTTTATTCAAACTTGTTACTGTAATAAATAAGGATGCAGAGTTATTAACCACGTTCAGTCCTGATCGTTGATTGATGACGCACGGGCAAAGATTCACTGTGGCGACTTTAGCTGTTGGATAAATCTTAACTGTGTAAATAAATGTTGTGTGCTATGTATTTATATTTATACCGGGTGTTCCGCTAGACTGGCCATGGGAAATCCCATGTATATTTTGCTACCCTCAAATATTCAATTCTCTTTTTTTTTTATTTTAATAATTTTACATCAAAATTGTATTAGACTCTTTTAAAGGTACTTGTACCGTGCGAGCAAAAATTATTTGCATTAAAGAGGGCTTGGATTAAAAAACGTAGGGCTTGGTTTAGATCACAATGATATGGGGACGATATATCTAACCAAATCTAGGTTAAAATTTTGTCAAATTCATACTATGACATGATACGCCAAACTAATGAGTAATAAAATAAGTAGACAAATACAAATTTATTTTTGTTGTTTACAAAATTAACAAAGTAAGAAAATACAGAAAGAAAAAGAAAAATTATTACATAAATTGCTGAAATTGGCCACCACCGCCATGCTCCAAGCATAAATTCACACGTCCCTTCATATTTTCGAAAGTGTTTACCGTGCAGCATCTATGGAGAAATGTTACCACATTCTTGGATAATCCTTTCTTGTAATTGTTCTAAATTTGCAACTGTTTTTTTAAAAATAGTGTTCTTTAAATGAGGAAAACGAAGTAATCCATAATCGTTAAACAAGGTAATGTAGGTGGGAATTCAATGTCTGATCGAATACTGATCAATCTGTCGTCGAAAAAATTGCGTAAGTAGTTAATAGTTTCGGCGGCTGTATGGGCGGTTGCACCGTCCTGTTGAAAATATCCAAAACGTAGTTCGTCGTCAAGTAATTACTCCACAAATGGATTCAAAATATTGTCTCGATACCGCTGTGCTGTAACTGTGTCATGAAAAAAAAATAGGACCAACCATTCTTCTTCGGGAAAGCTAACCAGACACCAATTTTTTGAGGGTGCAATGTGGACTCTACAAAAAAATGGGGATTTTTACTACTCGACATGCGTGTATTCTCTGAGAAGTCACATTAGCGGAGAGGTAGAACCAGGCTTCATCCGAAAAAAATGCCAGGTCTAATAAATCATTTCTTTCCAATAAATTTTGGTTAAACCATTCAGAGTAATTCCTGCGTCTCTCAAAATCTGCGGCTTGTATTTCTTGGAATACTTGCACTTTATAAGGGAATAAATTTAGCTGCTTCTTAAGAATAGTCCTGCATATTTCATAAGATCTTCCCACTTCTTGGGACAGGCGTCTTATACAATTTGTTGTCGTATTTTGCATTATTTCACGAACGTTTGCAACAAGTTCTTCTGTTCTTACAGATGGTCTTCCTGCTCCTTTTTTGTGTTGTATAGAACCTGTTTCCCTAAGCACAGCCACGGTTCTTTTCAGGCAATGATAAAAATCCCCAGCAATAAAAGCAATGTTTGGAAAATGTTCGTGAAAATCGTCCATGCACAAACCCGGATTGTATTGCCACTCACCATTTACTCTAACCCCGTTTCGAAAAAACGCTTCAACCATGAATGTTTTGTGCTGTTCCGTAAAGCCCATTGTGTGAATTGTTCAAGAAATTGGAAAAATTAGCGACTGTAAAAGATGACGGAATAACTGATTGATTGTTAATTCAGGTAGTTACTGACACCCAACAGGTATTAAGCTCTACGGATAGGTTTTACGTCCTTAGATGCAAGGCCCTCTTTGATGCAAATAATTTTTGCTTGCACGGTATGTTGGACTCCAAATTTTATGATTTTATAATAAGTCAATTAAAATGTATTGAGATAAAACTCTTTGTAAAATTAAAAAAAAAATTAAATACCTAATACTGTGATACATAACTCAATAAAGCCACGAGTAATAATAATTATGAAAATGTCAAATGTTACTACACTTTTATTTTTTATTAGTTTCAACATGTTTTACAGTATTCAAGAAAAAATAACAACAATTAAGTGCGATGCGATGCAATGCGATGTTTCCTGACAAACCCATTTCAACAAAAAAAACTGTCCTGATTATTGTTCGTAATTTTAGGAGTAAAGGTACTGTAAAAAATAAATGCAACTGCTTAGAGCAAGAAAATGATGTACTCGATGGTGGAGCAAAAGAAAATAATGGAATTAACACCAGGCCTCTCGGCAAAACTGTTGGAAAGCATCACTCCACAGTACTATGTGAATTAAATAAGTATAAATATTAAAAACATCATTAATTGAGAGAAGGTGATGAAATAAGAAGAACAAACTTTTGTTTTGAAGTTATGGAAAGGGTCAATATTGGTAGGGAATTCTCACGAAATATTAATTTGCTTTACCGTTGAATGCATCTTCCCATTAGACCACGAACCAAAGGTTTAAAATGGTACAACAGATTTGTACAAACCAGGACTATATTCCCTCAAAAGGTAAATGTTTGGACATCGACTTATTGGACCTTCTTTTTGGAACAAAGTGGAGAAAAGAATTTTTTTTGGATATTTTACAAAACCAAATTAGACCTGCATTAAAGTTGAACTCCAGAGACGATGATTGGTTTTAAAAAGATGGTTACAATACACGAGAAATAAGGTAATTTGTTTGCGATGGACGCAAAATTATAGGATTTAATTATACCGTAGATTAGCCAGTTAGGCATCCTAAACTTTCGCAAAACGACTTTTTTCTATGGGGTCACATTAAAAGTGTTATTTATAAAAATGTGCGTTACCAAAATTTGGAAGAACACATGATTGCAATTTCAGGGATACGCAATCGAATCCTTGCGTTTCGACTTAGTAATGTAACTAAACTTTATGACAGTTTAGAATATTGATGGGCAGTAAACAGAGGACTATTATTTGAACATCTGATAAAAAAATATTACCTTTCCATTTAAGTTATTTGTTTTAGTAGAGTGTTTTTTTAAAGTATTGCTTTTCAATTTGTCACCAAATATTAAAATAATAATTGTGTTATGTAGTAGCTGTTAAAATATTTTCTTTACTAGATATAGAAAATTTCGTAAGAAAGGCATTTTTAATTTTTTTTTTCTAGTATGCTAACCTTTATCGTCTAGACATGATTTGTAACATAATAATAACAATATAAAACATTTTAAATCTCTTATAAAAGATCTCTAAAGCAATAAGGCATTTATTCGAAAAACCGTCCTAAAAAATATTCGTCAGACAGGATAACAAAAAGCTTATGATTTCAATTGATTTCCAACGTAAAGTTAAGTACTTCTTTTAGGCCAAATACGAAAACGACGCAAAATTTAAATTTAAAATATTACCGAAAAATGTTAATCGGCTCGCAAAAAAAAATTTTAAAATCGAAAACCGTTTATATGCCTCCGCCGGAAATTGAAAAGCGTTCGACTAATATTCGCAAGGTTCCGGGTTCGACTCCGAACGAAGGCATATAAACTTTTTCAATTTTAGTTGTTGATTTCAGTAGTGATGACAGTGGGTTCATGGCCAAAATAAACCAAAGGATGCAAAACGAGTCGCCTGGGAATATACCTTTCGATATATTTTATCATTATTCAGTCTATTACTGAACTTCGCCTTTTTCTACACTACACTTGCAATTAATACAGCATAATAAATGTTAACATTTAAACCTTTGTGATGTAGAAATAAAGACATTATTATTATTATTATTATTATTATTTATTATTATTAAAATCGTCGACAAAACATACCCGCGTCCACACCTGATTAATTTAAAAAATAAATCTACCAACGGATTACATCAAAGAGTCAGTGACTAAACCATCTTATTTAACATTGATTATTGTAAGTTGTAAGGATCATAACTGATTATTTTTTAATATAATTATTGATTCGGCTTTTACTTGGTGGAAATCCATTATTATAATTGTGTAAATTGAACAAAGGAAATACATCTGCTGTTAACAAATTTAAATGTAATGATTGCTCTGAAGTTTATATCAGACAACCAAGTCGAACTTCGAAAAACGAATGAATGAACATCATGCTAGTTTTATAAAAAACAAAAGAGATTCTAATTATTCTAACCATCTGTTAGAAGCAAATCACACATTTAATCATAATCTTGCACATTGAAAACAAGAGTACAAAATTAAATTTGCTTGAATCCTTAGAAATAAATAGGCTTAAAAATAACAATACCTACTCTTCTTAATGATCAATTGGATTTAAACGGATCACGTCTTTTGAACCTCTTTAATTAGTCTGTAAACATTATTATTGGTTTTTCCAACAATTTAAACAACCTGAAAATTACCTGCTATTTTATTGTTAGGTACACCTAAGTTATAACTTTTAAGATACCATTTTTAAGTACTGCTTTGAAGAAGCAACTGTGTTGCCAAACATGTCGAGTCAAAATAAAATTCACTGGAAAATGTAAAATTATGATTTTATATATTTTTTTAACATTTATTTTATTAATTGAATATTTTTTAATAAATTAATATAAAAGACATTAATCAATAATGATAAAATTGGCTGGAATGTGTAATAATTTAATTACCTATTTTTTATTTATTCTTAAATTATTTTTGATTAAACTTAAGAAGCATAAATGGCCAATATTAAGAGATGTATTAGATGCTCCCAAAGGGTTTTTTAACCTATATTTTGTATAGGCTAACCTAGCATAAACTATAGTCTACTTCAGAAAGGTGTAGAGTAATAAAATGGAAAATTCCGTCCAGTTCAGATCAATTTCGGTTTCGGCCATAGGCGCAGGTAAACTTTGTGCATTAAATTATTTATGATAACTAACCAAAGATGTCAGAGAAAAAATAGTATTGGTTGTAAAATTAAAATTTCAAGTAATTGAATAAGAGGATTAGAAAAGGTATATTTTCTGGCCTGAAGTGTCAAAATCGAAATATTGTGTAGGGATTAGTTAATTAGTAGATTATAAAGTTACGTTTTGCGTTTAACAGGTACCATTCAACAGGTACCGAGTTTGGCTTTGGCCTCATTGGCTGATCATATTAATAGGTGGTAATTTGGAATAAACTTCATATTATATCGTGTGCGTGTATGACCTTAATAAGTATATTTGTTTAGTTTAACGCATCAGTATTTGCTGTTAAGCCGTATATAGTGTTCACAGTATTATAAGATTAGTAATCAAATGGCGACATTCACACCAAGAAAAATATGTTCCGTTCCAATAATTCTCCACTATCAGTAAGTGAAAAAGTTATTATTTTAATAGTACATGATTGCATAAAATACGATTACCCGACTGTTACTGTACAAGAAACTGTCGACCGATGTTTCCGAATGACTGGAGTTGGAAAGTCCACCATTTTTAAATTATTGCGGGAGAGAAAGACAGCAGGTCAAGTAGAACCTCCCAAGAAAAGTCCAGGCAGAGCAGTAAAAGTCCTTGATGAAGGAACCAAAGGTGTAGTTCGAAGAAAAGTTCACTCTTTTTATTTTAAAAAAGAAATACCCACCCTAGATAAGATTCTAAGGGAGCTTGACCAGGATGACAGTATTCCGTTGATAACAAGAACTTTTATGGACCACTTTAAAAAATGTGGCTTTTGTGTGGGAAAAGCATAACCGTAAATCACTTTTTCTGGAAAGCGATGAAATTGTTTGCTGGCGACGAAAATACTTAAGAAGTACAAAGCAGTACAGAAGAGAGCAGAAGAAAATCTTTTATCTTGATGAGACGTGGATTAATGAAGGCTATATGGTTCCAAAATTGTGGCAAGACAAAAATATAACCAGTGCTCGCCAAGCTTACATGGAATGCCTGTCAACGGGTATTAAGGTGCCTTTAGGTAAAGGGAAGAGACTACTAATCGTCCATATTGGAAGCGAAGAGGGATTTTTAAAAGAAGGTTTGCTAACCTTTCAGTCGATCAATACAGGAGATTATCACGAGGACATGAATTCAAAAGTTTTTGAGGACTATTTTGGTGAAATGATAACATATCTTCCAGCTGATTCCGTAGTAGTTATGGATAACGCAACCTATCATTCACGACGCAAAGAGAAGACTCCAACTTCATCCTGGAGAAAACAAGAAATTATCGACTGGTTAACCATCAAAAGTATTGAGTTTGAAGATAATTTGATAAAGAAGGAACTATTAGCTAAAGCAAATTTACACAAACATCGTTTTATGAAATATGCCGTGGAAGATATAGCAGAAAAAACATGGTGTAACTGTGCTGCTCATACCGCCATATCATTGCGAACTAAATCCTATAGAACTTATATGGGCGCAAGTAAAAGGATTTGTAGCAAGACACAACACGACATTAAAAAAGAAAAACGTTAAGCTACCATTTGAGCAAGCCATTAAGTAAGTGACACCAGAGAACTGGCGAAAAGCAGTCCATCATGTCATTAAAGAAGAGGAGAAAATGTGGGATCTTGACCACCTGATCGATCGGACCGTCGACCCGTTAATTATAACGTCAAGAGGAGATGACAGTTCCTCAGATGACGAAGAATATTATGATTTTTATAATTTAATTTCTTTCTAATGTATTTTTTGTATTTTGTTTTTTGTATTTTTTTTATAATGTTTAATAAAAAATAAGTGTAGCTAATACTATGTACATAATGCCTCATTTTTATTCTGTTAAAATAAAATTATTTCCTTTTTACGAATATACTACCTGCCGGTACGCCTTTATCACACCATTTTCAGTGTTTGTGAATGGAGGTGAGGTATCCTAACAATAGTTAGGAGGCATTGTCTGCCGCATTTGAAGGAGCTAATCTGCATAGCACACAAAACCACTTCTCTCCAAAATTTTTGACTGGGGTGTCAGTTTTGATAAACGCTATGAAAGGAACAACATTATAGAAACAAACATTACCTTATACATAATTTTTTTGTCAAAATCCTTTTAGTAAAAAAATGGGTAGGCAGGTAATTTTAAAACCCCTGGAAGACAAATCCAACATATAAACATACAAATTGAAGACCCGGAAGCTTATCTGTAGTAGCAGTACTGTAAATCTCGCCTTTAGTGTTTTTACAACCACCCACTTGCTTAGGTAACACACAAAAACAAAATTAACAGGCACCGTCTAAACGATAAGTAACGTTCAAAACCACCGACTGACTGCCTCCTGTTGACGTGCCACAGGAAAAGTGTGGGGTGGTACTCCCGACCGATTCAAATGTTGCATGTTACGCATGCGTCAAATCCCTGTAATCAAACATGATTTAAAAGGGTGGCATATTTTATACAATTGATTAATATCGATTAAAAGTGATCCAATATGATTATATTGTGTAAATAACAGTACAAATCATAAAACTGAGTTACAAATTATACATGTACATTTCAAACCAAAAAATATAATCAAGTAAATTAAATCAGATATCCGTTCATGTTAATCAATTGAATTTTTTACTGTGCATGTAAAGAGCGATTCTGAACTGATGATTAAAATTAAGCTTGTAATTTAATTTAAAAAGTCCATGACATTACAAAGCAAAACCTTTAACGACAATCTGAAAAAAGGTAATTAAGTGGTTGCAGTCGTCAAGAAGAGATATGCACGCCTCGCTATCTGCCAGTAATTTCTCTCTCTGGCAAAGATTCTAACAATGGTCCGCGATTAACATAGAGAGCTTTGAGACAAAGCGTGCTGTGATAACGGCTGCTGCACAGGACAGCCACACAATATCATGTTAAGTATGAAACGGGTAAGCCGCTTACAGACGAAACTTAAGTTGTTGGATCTCTGTGCAGACGAACTGGATAAGGCATAGTATGCTTTCAGATGTAAATATTTAAGTTTATAATTTTCTTGCACGAAAACAAAAAGGAAATAGATACCGCAATGCTTTCACCTTGTGAAGCTTACCATGGACTTCTTATAGAGTAGACTAAGGCCTTTTGCACACACGCATAGCGACCGTCCTAACGGCACCGTTTATACGGTTAAGGGATTAGGCAGCATAATATGTGACCTTTCACACGCACTGGCACTGTGTACACGGTTCCGTTCCAACGCGATGTCACCGTGAGCCCCACTACAATTCACGGCGACCGTTACCGTGTTGACGGACATACATGCCCAGTAGAGTCTAAGATTTAATTGGTGCTTGCACATGTACCGCGCTTACGATATTTTCTTGGTTCATTGGCGGGAACATTGTTTTATTTAGTATATTTTATCATTATCATATTTTTCGCAATGGCAGTAGATATAGATATGGATATACTTATATCTTTGGTGGAAGCCAGGCCGGGTATTCGGGGCAAAACAAGTTCTATATATAAGGAGAGAAACTGCACAAGACGTGCCTGGAATAAAATATGTTTGGAGGTCAATCCTGATTTTGATTGTAACAGCCAACATTTCCATAGGCTGTATGCACTGTCTCATAAATGTATCTTGACGTTGAAGCGAATTTTTTAATCGTTCGTGTAGGTCATCAAAGCTGCATATGGACATCCTAAAATAGTTAAAAAGGTTTTTTTTCGTCTTCCCTCAACTGACCAAATAGTACAAAGAATGCACCGAATTATTTCCTTCCCATATTGATGGAATGAACCCACAAAATTCTGTTTTGTGCCTTTCTTCGCTTTTTGATACGCATGTAAGACATTAAAATCGCCACAGCACGTCTATGATCCATATTCAAATCAAAATAGAATCAAACTGACGAAAACCGTGCATGTTTGCAAGGTTAACACGAATGCGGTAAATCGCGAAAACGGTGCCGTTAGGACGGCCATTCGTTCATGAATGTTGAAGAATGGTAGTACCCCAGAAAAATATTTTTCAACAATTTTGACATTATGAGTTCTACAAATAACGATTCCTATCTTTATACTGTCTTGTAGACATATCAATGATTTTGTAAACAATTTTATATAAGGGATTTAAAAAATCCTCGACACCTTCTCTTTAGAAGGTCTTTTTTTCTTGCTCATTTTGTTTGGTTGTTTAGACTTCCTTAACTAGCTTTCTTCACATGCTCAGCATGTTTTAACTCTCTTCAACATTTTTATATAATATGTCACTTCTACATTTCAATTTTTCAATGCCATTAAAGCTCCATTAAGGTATAAAGTATGGGAAAGAAAGAAAAACTCAAAGTCTTCCTGATGGTTTTAGCAAAAGAGAAAATGGTGTCGAACCTTAATGGAGCTTTTATTTAATTAAAACTTGATGTTTAAAGTAGACATGATATAAAGAAAATTGAAGAAAGTTTAACCATACTGAGTATGTGAGAAGTCAGTAAATGGGGTCTAGACCAACCAAATAAACTGGGAAAAAAAAACCTTTTCTAAAAAGGTGTCAAAAGTTATTTTTTAAAAATTTGTTATTTTATAAAAAAGGACATTTAAGTGGTTATGTGTCTATAAGACATTGTGGGGAAAAATTTTTTTTGAAGAAAGTAAGGTAATAAATAGAAGAAACCATAAGGTGTCGGTTAGTGGGATACTGAGTTTTCAGGCTCAGTAACCCCGTGTGGGTTTGAATTTAAAAACCGTAAAATTTTTTCAAAAAATGTACAAATTTTTGTCAATTTTTACGGTTTTTAAATTAAAACCCACACGGGGTTACTGAGCCTAAAAACTCAGTACCCCACTAACCGACACTTTATGGTTTCTTCTATTTATTACCTTACTTTCTTCAAAAAAAAATTTTCCCCACAATGTCTTATAGACACATACCCACTTAAATGTCCTTTTTTATAAAATAACAAATTTTTAAAAAATAACTTTTGACCGACACCTTTTTAGAAAAGGTTTTTTCTTTCCCAGTTTATTTGGTTGGTCTAGACCCCATTTACTGACTTCTCACATACTCAGTATGGTTAAACTTTCTTCAATTTTCTTTATATCATGTCTACTTTAAACATCAAGTTTTAATTAAATAAAAGCTCCGCTAGGGTTCAACACCATTTTCTCTTTTGCTAAAACCATCAGCACCAAATATAATATCTGTCTCCTGATGATGAACGTTTCTACGTTCGAAACATGTAGAGACTTGTGTTGAATATTTTTATTCTATTAAACTTTGTGGAGGAAGACTTTGAGTTTTTCTTTCTTTCCCATATTATAAATTGGTTTATTTATTGAAAATGGTGGTATTCGTTTGCTGTGACTAGATATTTAAATTGTTGGCAGTGTATAGCGTCAAAAACCGCCAGTTGGGAAGCAAAAACCCAGCATGTTTTAAAAGTAAAAAGAGTAATCTTAAGATAGAAAGAGGGGCCCTTCAATATTGCTATCCCCGGAGCAACACCAAGGTGAGTGGAGTTTATTTGCCTATTTTAATTTTTTTTTCTTTCACGTGTTACAATTATACGGTCAACTAATTTTTTTATCCGAAAAAACGTAAATACGCTACATTCTGAGTGCTCATTAAAACTAACGAACAGGCTGAACATTTGCAAACGGACTAATATATCCCCCGATTATTCGGATACGAACAAGGCGAATTTAGCTTGTTGATCTTTTACCTCTATAGTATCGTGATGGAGGGCAAAGCTATTAAAAAAAATTGAGTTGTCATATTCAGGCGTCATTCCATATTGTTTGTTCGTTCAGGTTTTTTTATATTTTTAATTGAATCGTGATCAAAAAACCTGGCTACGGTTTGTAAGTCACAATTATTGTAAAAATAGAAGGTGTATAGAAGATAATAGTGTCCGGGTTTGTTCGGGATCCAAGCACAATGGATACTCTGGGACGGGTAGACCATGACGGTTGTTTCGTCCTTGACAATCCACGATAGCCGATCCGATAGCTGAAAACTTTAGAAAACTACAAGGAATCCGCAGAGAAGAGAAACCTTAAAACACAACAACAAAAATGGCGGCCGAGCCGGTTCTGGAGAGTATTCTTGAGCGCGTCGATTATTGTCGCTAAAGTAGGACGGCCGATAACACGAGGTTTGTGCGCATGCACGAAGGTTCCCCGAATGAAGACAGCTGACCGGCGAGTCATGCGCTCGGACCTATTTTTTCACCCATAAAACGTAACTTTTGTTTGCGCAGGAGATAAGCTGTACGTATCTAAAGATAAATTGTCTATGTATGCGACAGATAGGGTCTGTCTAATTTTGCATATTTGGAATGCACAGTAGTGCTGAACGACGGACCCGGTCGGTGAAATACGTCGTCGGTGAAGGATCAAGTCGCTGGAAGTCAAATTCGTACTTACAACGTAAAGTGCCAGTCGTTGAGCGCGTCGTTTTATCTTTTTTAAATTTTGTTGTGTAATGGAGTAGACAAAAGAAATAGTAACCGCGTTTCTAGAATTATACAGGTATCCCCATTTAAAAAGAAACAGGCTAAATATCTGGTTCCACGTTAATTAAAAAAAAAAACGCTCGGACCAGTCGATTTTTATTTCAAGGGGTACATCTTTTGCGTATATTGTCAATCTTGTTACTTCAAGCCCCTAGGAGGGAGGGGGGGTAGGATCTAAATCTTAAATGGATACCCCTATTTTATATAATTTTTTTGGATTCTGCATAAAATTCTAAACATTTTTTAATAAAAGCATTATTAGTCTATACTAAACGGTTTCCGAGATATTGACTCTTGAAAAATGAGATTTTTGAACTTTGACAGCGTCTAGCTTTCTAACTGTACGTCTTAGAGTAAAACGGCTTACATGTCACTATCTTCGATTTTTATTATCTTTCCAATAGTGTCAACTTCCGGTTAAACCGGAAGTACTATATTTCTTACAACCGGTTTAACCGGAAGTTGACACTATTGGAAAGATAATAAAAATCGAAGATAGGGACATGTAAGCCGTTTTACTCTAAGACGTAGAGTTAGAAATTTAGACGCTGTCAAAGTTCAAAAATCTCATTTTTCAAGAGTCAATATCTTGGAAACTGTTTAGTATAGACTAATAATGCTTTTATTAAAAAATGTTCAGAATTTTATGCAAAATACAAAAAAATTATATAAAATAGGGGTATCCATTTAAGATTCTAGGGGCTTGAAGTAACAAGATTGACAATATACGCAAAATATGTCCCCCTCGAAACAAAAATCGACGGGTCCGAGCATTTTTTTTTATATTAACGTGGAACCAGATATTTAGCCTGTTTCGTTTTAAATGGGGAACCCTGTATAGAGAACGACCATGTTTGTGAAAAATTAAAGATCCAAATTATGTAAATAAGAATTTAAAAAGAGAAGCATATGAAGAGTTAATAAAATTTTTAAAAAGCAAAAATAATAATGATGTTACTATAAAAGATGTTAAAACTAAAATACAAAATATCAGAAATGCTTTTCGGAGAGAATGTAAAAAATTGGACCGCTCATTCTTAAGAATTTCTTTAAATCGTCTTGTTCATTTTGTCTCAATTTACGTACCAAAGGCATAGGACCATATTTTCCTCGTTCTGAAAGCCATTTCTCGACCCATTTTTTTCTTTTCTTTTTCCATTATCTCTTTGGCAGATTTTTGAAATACATAAACCCATGAGAGCAATTTTTCTGTTTATTTTGTACTACACAGAGTACCCAGTAAGTCGAAATTTAAAATATCTGTCAACTAATTGACGGACAGCGTAGGTGCAGGAACCGATCGTTTCAAAAATCGCGGACTAAGTATGTTCGTATGTGGACACGACAAATCAGATCGCTCACTGTCCAAGTCGGCGGATCTGGTATGGCAGATCCGGTCGGCCGACACCGTCGGCCGTCGTCGACCGAGTAGGTCGCTTCGTCTGTGGTCCGTGGGCACCTAGCAGAAAGCTACAAATTGTCTAAATTACACTTTAGCAGTGTTGATATAGGAACAGGCTAATATAAAAATCACGTTTCATTCGCGATTACGGTTACCTGGTCTCATACAGAACAAAATGGGAAATCATAGAATATATAGCTATATCTTATTATAGGAAATGGGAGGCCCTGTCTCCTGTCTTGAATTCCGTCACAGAATATATATATATATAGGAATTCAAGACAGGAGACAAGGTCTCCCATTTTTTATGCAGTATGAAGCCATAATACAAACATAGAAAATGAAAATGTGCACCCGGTACATATTTTTATATATTTTTTATAAATCTAAATTAACTTAAAAAAAAATGTTAAACCCAAATTTTACCGTAAATTGACTTCATCAATATATTCAAGAGAAATATAAGTACTTACATATTGTAAACCTAAAAATGTTCTCCTGAAACCATACTTTGACATCATTCTACGGGTATCTATTGTTACTTATCTAGAGGGGTTCTTATATTGTCAGTCAAAATATAATCGCCTATTTTTCATCCCCCATATAAACCCTGACAACCGATCTGTGCTCCATAGTAACTGTTCCGCTGCAGGTTAGGAAAATATCGTAAGGTAAAGTGCAGGGGTTTCGATGTAATAAGGTTATAGGTTGGCGAGTCAGTGCCGGAGAGTTAATAACATTAGACAGAATCTGACATAGGCGATAAACATTAAGGAAGGTTTATTTTGAAAAAAAAAAGAATCCATCATGGAAAGGTAGGGGAGTGTTCTGTTCATAAAATATAAATTCAATGTGTACCCTATAAAAATGTCATTATTATAGGTTTTTAAAATTTTGTCTAGAAAAATATAAAAAAAAAATCACAAAAAAAGTGATTTTTTGACGTGAACAGTTGGTTTCTCAAGAATGTGCCGCATGAAAAAGGCCCATTTAGGCGAAGAGATAATGCACTAGGATTGACGCCTTCTAACGTGCCTCAAGACAGGGTACACTACCTGGGGACCAGTTAGTAGCTCAGTGGTGATACGTGCATCGCATGCTTGGATTCAAGTGAAAGCTTAACATTTCCTCTTTTAAATATATATTAAAATTCATTATCAAATATGAGCAAAAACATCACTGAAAATAATTTTTAAGTTATTAATTTTACCGCTAGGGTGCGTAGTCACTATGCTATGATACAAAGTCCTTAATTTCTATTAATAACAAACTGTATGCTAATAAATGTAACGTTTGGATTATTATTGCATTTTTTAAATAAATAGCTAAATCATTAACAAAATATGATTATTTATTTTTTTTAACGCCTAAAATTAATGAATATAGTTTAAAAAAAGCTATTCCTGTAGGATTTCCACGTTTTAATAAAAGGAAAATTTTAAAACTTTACTAAAAACTGAAATAGAAATACATTCTTCCACTATTTTTGCCATAAATTTTAAGGAAACGACTGCTCTTTTTACAGTTCTCTTTAATAACTACTAAGCTATAGAATAGAGTTAAAATTGTTAGGTAGTGGCATTCAAATTTTATAAGAAATCGAAGCTAGAAATATATTTTTTTTAAAGTGCCCTATTATCAACCTCAGGCATTAACTTTAATAATATTTATGTTAACGTTCAATAAAAATAAAACATTCTTTAAAATAAGCCATAGTTGGTTAAATTCGGTTAACGCAGACCGAAGTTACCGCCTTTTAAGTACTTTTAGTCGTTACCCTTCTCCACGCTGTTACCATGGTAACTACAAAAAAAATTTATTACAAAATTTATAGAGGATATTACAGAGCATATAAAAACTAAATTTCTGATCTGCATTGTATTGCAGTCATTAGTAGAAATTATGGATTTTGTATCATAGCATAGCGACTACGCACCCTAGCGGTAAAATTAGGAACTTAATAATTATTTCCAGTGATTTTTTTGCTCATAATAATAAACCCCAAAGTCGTAGAATGTAAGGTTTTGCAGTTACGGCCGATCGCCACTCGCCACAAAATTTAATTTGTTAGGCCAATTATTCCTTTCACGTCAATATTTTTAACGGTAAATACAAAAAACATAGCTCTTTTTTCTCCTGTAAACATATTAACTTATTTCTATAAGAAAAGGAGAGAAAAACACAAAGTCTTCCTCCACAAAATTTAATAGAATAAAAATTCTTAGTTTAAAAGTCTCTACATGTTTCGAACGTAGAAACGTTCATTATCAGAAGACAGAAGGTATGTTGCTGATGGTTGTAGCAAAAGAGAAAACAATAAGTGGTAGGCGTAAAACCATAATGGAGCTTTTATGATATTAAAAGTTGTAACGTTAAAATTACATTTGTGAAAGTATTGAAATGAAAGTAAGTCAAAAACATACGGGGTATGTGGAAAAGACATTTAAAGGGGTTTAGAACAACCAAAAAAGGAAAATGGAGTAAGAAAAATACTTCTAAAAAGAAGATGTCCAGAAATTTTTTTAGAAAACATGTCTTGTAGACAATGTAAAAAGTAAAAAGTGATTTTATATATATTAATTAAACATTGTAGGCATCATGTAATGAATTTGAGTATTAATCAGGAAAACTAGTTTGGGGAACTGAATTCTAAAGTTCAGTAACCCCACCGTATATTAATTTCCAGTTAATATACGGTGGGGTTACTGAATCTTAGAATTCAGTGCCCTAAACTATTTTTCCTGAATAATATTCAAATTCATTACATGATGCCCTACAATGTTTAATTAATATAAATACGAGTATATAAAAACACTTTTCACTTTTTACATTGTCTACAAGACATGTTTTCTAAAAAAATTTCTGGACATGTTCTTTTTGGAAGTATTTTTCTTACTTCATTTTCCTCTTTTTGGTTGTTCTAAACCCCTTTAAATTTCTTTTCCACATACCCCGTATGTTGTTGACTTACTTTCAATTTAATACCTTCACAAATGTAATTTTAACGTTACAACTTTTAATACCATAAAAGCTCCATTAAGGTTTTACGCCTACTACTTATTGTTTTCTCTTTTGCTACAACCATCAGCGACATACCTTCTGTCCCCTGATGATGAACGTTTCTACGTTCGAAACATGTAGAGACCTTTAAACTAAGAATTTTTATTCTATTAAATTTTGTGGAGGAAGACTTTGTATTTTTCTTTCCTTTTCATACTTTCAACTCCACTTTAAGTATGGACTATTTCTTCAAATTATTTCTATAAGTTTGTTAGGCGTCATGCTTTAAAAAGTATCTTACATTGACACTAGATGGAGCTTCGCTCTTCGTCCTTTTGACGATGTTCCCATGTACTAGTTTAAGGAGAACCTTTCGTTTTATTTTCGGATCCTATCCTCCCTGATGAGCCACGATATTCGTCTGAGGATGGACGAGGGGAAGCCCGAAGGCTCCGAGGCCCGAAAGAGCCTATTGCTATGGCCCCGAAGGGGCCGAAGTCCTGGGCGAGGGGGCCCTAACCCAATTTTCGCGGGGGGCCCATAATTTGTTGCTACGCCACTGACTGCCACCTACCGACCTGCCATAGGAACTTTATGGGGTGGTACCCCTGACTGATTAAACCGTGGCATGTTGAGTATGCGTCAGCAGCTTCAATGCATTTTAAAATCCCTTCAGGTGGGAGTATCAACATGCTTGCCAACCTATAACCTATTTCGCATAGATTTATTTATGTTTTCTAGCTGTTACACAAAATTTAGAGAAAATCAGTATCGACTTGATATTCTATAGGTAATAATTAACATATTTAATAAATATCAAGGAATTTCCCACCTTATTTCAGGAGAATTGTATAGCGAAAAATATCGGGTAAGATTTTTTTAAACATTATTATGTCATTGTTCTTTCACTATACAATTCTCCCAAAATTAGCATTGAAATAAATTGATATTTTTGTAATATATCAGATATTACCTAAGTAATGTGCCGACAATACTGATTTTATTTAAATGTTAGTTTAAAAAATAATAAACTTGAAAAAACAAAGCGAAATAGGTTATAGGTTGGCAATAAATTGAACGACGTTGAGAATTCAACCTTAAATCAGACATGATTTAAAAGGTTGGCATCCTTTATGTATGTCGAATCGATTTAAAGTAATCCAACATGACTATTTTTGTATTAATTAGAGTACAAATCGTACATCCAATTTACGAATTCATGAAAAATTAAATCAAAATCAAATGAATATTTTACTGTATAAAACAAGAATCTTTAGGCTAGCCAGCAAGTTAAGTGCCATTTTAACTAGCAATATATTATTAGTTTGTATTTAGTTAAAGATAGTGTAGAGAAAATATATAATAGAACCTTTTAGAGTTTTAGTGCTCACATATTCTGGATTTTCTAGAACAGAAACAAGGTAAACAGCTGGATGAGTGTTGATAAAATGATAAAAGTATATTGTAATCTATTAAAAAAACACGGTTATTGAGTATGGATGTAGAGGAAGATATAACTAATTGGCTTTTAAGTTATGTATACTTTTTGTTACAGTAGTAATAGAAAATAGTATAATATTATGTTACAAGGACGAAAAATGTATATGCGGGTTACCGGCCTCGGCTTTGCCTCGTCCGATAATCTCCCGCATTACGTCCGAAATACATTTTTCGTCCGTATGACATACGATATTTTTTATCCGATTGTGGTTTTGTTTCGATTATAAAATGCTGTAAAAATAAAGTAAACCAATACATTTCATCTTGCACGGTAATTTGTCGGTTAACAATGAAACATGTAATATACGTATCTATGGATATGACAAAAAATATTAATAATAGGTATCATTCGACGTGTTGTCAATTAGGCGATGGTTTTAAAACTTGAAGACACAAAAATGGAAATATAAAATGATTGTGAAGATCTTATAGTAGGTACGCCACCTAATATTCGAGAAACTGCGAATGAAGTTATGTTACATTAATTGTTGCCACAAAAATGTAAGGAAATATATGAAAGAGCTTATAAAAAAATATATGGATTACCGGCAAGAAAAAGTATACAGTCGTTCTCGGAAAACGTTTTCTTAGTGTATATGACGGATTTATCGAAAACTGTGAAGTCATACTACCTACTTTGTGGTCGCAGCATTCCATGCTACGTGCAGTGGTAAATGTTAAAGACAACATTGATATATCAAAATACATGCGATTAAGAGCATTGTTGAAACGAAAAAGTTTTGGTTATTGTCCAAAGAAATCAATGACCCTAACTAAAGGAGAGTTTCAAAAATTCCTTTGCCATGCTCCAGATGACAAATACTTAATGTTGAAGGTAAATATAACTATATAATTTTATTTTAAATTTCTTACTAACACTTTTCTTAATTACAGGTTGCTTTTATTTTCGGAATCGCGGGCGCATGTCGTGGAGAAGAACTGGCTCATTTGAAAATTGATGACATACAAGATTTGGGAACGGCTTCATTAATAAAAATTCCCTATAATAAATCAAACAAACCGAGATCATTTACGGTGACGGGAGAATATCTAAAGTCTTATAGAAATTATATGGCTTTACGTCCAACAAATATGAATGATAGGCTATTTTTTGTGTCTTATCGCAATGGAAAATGCTATAAGCAGTTGTCGGTATACACAAATTTGGCTTCATACCTCAGGAAATAGCGTCTTACCTAAAACTGCCGAATGCCAAGGAATTCACGGGACATTGTTTCCGAAGAACATCGGCCACATTGCTTGTAGATGCGGGAGCAGACATAACTTCTCTTAAACGTCACGGATGCTGGAAGTCTTCTGAAGTAGCCGAGGGCTACATAGATGATTCCTTAAGCCATAAGTTAGAGCTGACCAAGAAAATATTTAACAATTCACAGTCTGAACTGCAATCAGTGCCGACTTAGGTATCGCAATCCGTCTTCCAATCGAGTTCAACATTGGAGAATAATATCATAACGGAGAACAAAAATAATAACACATCCTTAAAATAACATTTACAGTACCCTGTTCTTGTTCAAAATTGTTCTAATTGTACATCTAATATAAATATTGTAAATAACTGAAAATAAAATAAACAGTTTGTTGAAAAAATGTTAGCGTCCAAAAAAAAAAAATATTTTTCGGCCTGGGACGAAACGGGTTACCTAGCTACCAGCGCAATAGTCAATACCCTATTGAAAAGGTTACCTTTTCGTATAAATATCTGATCTATAAAACGTAATTTTTTGACACAATCGGATAAAAAGTATAGTTTTCTAATATCAACTGTCGCTCGTGAATAATATTACCTTCATACTGAAGTGGTAGTTCTTCACAACATCCACAAATTGACTAAAATTGGTAACCGATTAACATTGTTCGTGCATTTTAAAAAAAATTAATAACTTCTTATAATAAAATTAAAGTCGCCCCTACAAGAATCTCTTTTTATATTCCCCTTTCTAAACCCTAAATAGCGATCTCTGCTCCATAGAAACCGTTCCGCTGCAGGTTAATAAAATAACGCAACGTAAAGTGCAGGGAGTTCAATGTAATAAGGTTATAGGTGGGTCGACCTTACAGTGAGTCAGTGGCGGATATTAAGTTACCGTTTGTAAAAATCTTTTAAGGATTGGGAACTTTTTTAGCGGTATCCACCAAAAAGGTTAAACGTTAAAACTGGTTTATTATAACAAATAGTGTTTTGTAGATAAATATTATTGTTGAAGAACATAAGCATTTTAAGTTTGTGAATGTTCATTTTGTAAACAAAAAGTAGTTGTCATAAAAAGTTATTAACTGTCATTTAGAGAAAGGAAGGGAAGAGATGGATAAAAAATACACAGCAACTGAAATTTTTTCTTATAGACAGGCTGTAGGAGCACTCTTATTTTTGATGACAGAAATTATACCTGACATAACCTATAAAGGTGAAAATGCCTAAAAAGCACTCAAAAGTCTTAGCTACTACTAACTTGTATCAATTTAAAACAAGTTTCTGTCACCGATTGTTTCATGTAAATTAGAGGTATATCTTCCCCCAACTTGAGTCTTTACAAAACATGATCTAGGGTTTGCCGAAGTTTATTTGTGATTTAAATTTCTTTAGAGTCCTAGGATATAAAAATTTAAAAGCCAACATATATTAAGAAGAAACGAATTTAGGAAAGGGACAGCTATACATTTTTTTATATTTTCATTCATTTTCATAGATGCATAATGAGGACATTAAATCTCGAAATATCAAAATATTTCAAAAACTATTGGAGATAGGGAAAGGATGTTTTTCACGAAAGTTGAAGAGTTAATGACGAGCTGAAATGCTGGACCAGTACCAACTACGGACACAGCCGAATACTAAGGATATATCCACGCCAAAAATTGCGAGAGCCGACCGATTACACTATTTCGCTGCCAGACTTTGGAAGGAGCTTTTCTATGCTCATTCTGGGTAGGGAAGAGTGGGAAGGCATATAAGTAACAATGGAGGTGAATCACTCGATCTTCACAGACGATCCAAAAATGGACGTCGGGGTGGGAGCTGGTATCTTCTCCGATATCATGCTAATACAGAGGTCATAATAATATAGACTCCCTGACTACTGCAGCATTTTCCAGGCAGAGATTTTTGCAGTGGATAAGCAGATAACATCCTGCGGGATCACCCTGGCTTGAGAGGACTTGCGTCTATAGATATCTATATAGACAGTCAAGCAGCCACAAAGGCAATTTGCTCCAGCAGTACTAAGTCAAAATTAGTAAGGCGCTGTCGCAACAATCTCTGCACACTTGGTGCTCAACATCGAATCACCTTGTGTTGGGTTCCTGGACACAGCAACATATATGGCAACGAGACTGCTGATGCGCTCGCCAGGAAGGGCGCAAGCATGTCTGTCGAACTAGCAGAGAATACTATGGCTAGACCACTGGGATCAGTCAAAGAAGAGATAAATGGAATAGCTAAACAACTTGCGCAAAGCAGATGGACAGGGCTTACAACTTGTAGCATCTCCAGGCAATTGTGGCCTTTACTTAATAACAGAAAAACCGCAGCGCTATTGCAGCACAGTCGGAAGGACCTAAGAAACATCACTGCCGTAATCATCGGACATTGCCTGTTCGGTAGACACGCTGAACGTATGCAAATACCAACTAACGACTTCTGTAGAAGTTGCAGAGACAAAGAAGAGGAGGAAAGTATTCAGCATTCCTTGTGTGAATGCCCCGGCCTCGCGAGAAGAAGGTCCAATGCACTGGGCGAACCATTTTTTAAAGATCTGGAGGAAGTGAGCAGCCTGCAACCGGGCCGACTTACTAAGTTTATTAACAGCAGTGGCTGGTTTGAATGAGCTGTCAAGACTTTTCTACGACCGCGTTAACCATCAGAAAGCTGATGCAAATAGGTTCCGCGGAACATGTGTGTTACCACAACGGTCCTTATAGGACTACGTGTGACTGTTCCATTTAATAAAAGTGATATTATTCAATCAGAAGATTTCTGACTGGTCCTAGAAAGTAAATGAGATGTTAGGAATATGTATTTATGACTTTACTTAATAAGTATAAAAATTATGAATCGCTTAGACTCAAAATTTAAGTAGCATTTTCACAACAACGAGATGCTTGCAAATGCAAAATTTTAATTATGAGTCGAATTATCTTAAAAACTATAACTTTTTCGTATTAACTATTAATAAAAATTTATGAAATAACACGTAGAATTAATAAATGTATCCAAATATTCATCTCATTTAAAAAGTTGAATTTATGTACTTTTCTGCATCATGTGTCAGTGTGTATGTGAAAATATATTTTTATTTAACCCAACATGGAGAAGCAAATTTTATCGATATTATATGTTGAGTTTTTTGTATTAAGTTATGAAACGGGTTTTCATATTTATGCGGCTAATTTATTTCCAGACACTGTATCACAAACTGGTAGACATTAAAATACTCAGGTAAATAGCACAACACTACCTCGAAAAGGAAACTTTTATCTCAGAAAAGTGTCGTAAATACTACGATGCGAATACAACATTTCCCAATGCTTCGGAAAATGTGTTCAAGTATAAACACAATTTTCTTGCATCAAAATCACTTCTGCCCCATAAACCCAAAAGTTTTCTAATATCCCATTATCGACAACTGTGCCAGTCATGCTTACGACTTCGATACCAATATCGGATAGGCGTGTTACTGGATCTCAAAATCTGACACGATATAATTTCCTTGTGCTTGGAAAGACCCTTCAAATGTTTTTCCACTACGTTTAGCATAACGATTATCTTTGGATCCCAGTTTATATTATTTTATTTTTGTTTGAAATTTTCCGCATTCATGCGAGTGTTTAATTTTCAATCAAAGGGCCCTATTATTTACGCAACCGTTTCATTTGATCCCATATTTGTGGCATGTCTAATAAAATCCCTTAAATATATTTATTGGATTGAGGTTTACAAAAAAAAAATGACGAATCGACATAAACAGGACACAGACAAAAACCTTTAACAATGGTTTCAAATACAAAAAAGTGCTGGGGTCGCGTCGGTCTACTTACGAAAACCCATACAATTATTTCAAAAAGTTTTTATTGTAGGGTATATAGGTTCATTATAGTTAAGGAGCTAGCGTGCAAAAAACGCCATAGTTGGCTGCCCGTCAGTCGAGTTTGAAAAAACGTTGCCATTACTCCACGTCGTGATTCGATTTATCAGTCAAGTGAGTCAAGTGCATTTTTCCTGTCATTTTATCCAAACGAAGAGGAAGAAACAAGTTTTGGAGGGGCTCCTTACTATGGCCAACAAAATGGCGGTCAAAAGCAAATTGTAATCTTCCATTTGGCCTAATTCACGATCTAGTGGTTAGATCGCAACGAAATTTTAGATACATGATCTTGGCAACCTACAGAACCTAATTTTCAACCTGACTGACGGGCTCCTCACTATGGCCAATCGCCCTATGTCATTATTGCCAATAAATCTTAAAGTTGATGGGTAAAAGCAAAACTTCAAGCACCAGGGTGTTCAGTGGAGTAATGGCAACGTTTTTTCAAACTCGACTGACGGGCAGCCAACTATGGCGTTTTTTGCACGCTAGCTCCTTAACTATTAAGACCGAGATACAATTTAAAAATAAGCATTAGGCGATAAGCAATAAGCGACAGAAATAAGATTTGATACGTAGAAACAAATCAATCGCGACACAATTAAGTTTCAAGTAACATAAAATTTTTGAAGAAGTAGTCCCTACTCAAAGTGGAGTTAAATGTATAGAAAAAAAAAGCACAAAGTCTATTTCCACAATTTTTATTAGAATAACTAGGCGAACCTAGAATAATTCATAATAATTTAATTCGACATGTTTCAAGGGTAGAAACACTCATCATCAGGAAAACACAGTAAATGGTACAATGCTGATAATGTTAGGAATAGAGAAAATAATAAGTGGGGTTAAGCCGTAATGGAGCTTTCAATGGTGTATACGAGGTGTAAAAATTGAATAGTCAGAAGACCGACAAGACTTCAGCATACTGGAAAGTCAAGGGTTAGTGCAAAGACTGCAAAGGCCCTGTCTTGTGCAGAAAAATGAAGAGGGTAGAAGAAAAATTAGGGAGTTTTAACAGACTTTGTGAAAATCATTTATAAGTAGTGAAAAATTTTAAGTTTCATTCAACTTTGTCAGAGACATGTAAAGTTCCCTTCTGACACGTACTGCTTGCAGTTAAACTTCTTTAACAAACAAAAGGTTACTTTTCTAAGATGTTCTAGTAAAACAAATTTATAAAAAAAAAACCTTTTAAATCTATTAATTTTGCACACAATGTGTATGTTTTGACTCCTGACTGTGCCGTAACAAGCCTGGTACCCCAACAGCATTTTACTTCAAGCTAAATGATGCTTTGACTTTTACGAAAAACATTTTTTTTCTTTTTTCTTTTCCTCTTATTTCAATGCGTTTACATGTCTCTGACAACGTTGAATAAAACTTAAGATTCTTCACTACTTATAAATGATTTTCACAAAGTCTGTTAAAACTCCCTAATTTTTCTTCTACCCTCTTCATTTTTCTGCCCAAGACAGGGCCTTTGCACTGACTTTCCAGTATGCTGAAGTCTGGTCGGTCTTCTGACTATTCAATTTTTACACCTCGTGTACACCATTTAAAGCTCCATTACGGCTCAATCCCCCTTATTATTTTCTCTATTGCTAACAACATCAGCATTGTACCATTTACTTTGTTTTCCCGATGGTGAGTGTTTCTACGCTCGAAACATGTCGAATTGAATTATTATGAATTATTCTAGGTTCGCCTAGTTATTCTAATAAGAAATTGGGGAGAAAGACTTTGTGCTTTTCTTTTTTCTATATAATTTTACTTCTTATTACCTATTTCTTTTTGCATATTGCTTATTTTTTAAATTGTGCCTTGGCCTTTAGAAGCACGTTTTATAATTATTTTGAATTAAACAGGGTGATTTAAAAAAGAGTTACATACTAAAGTTGTAAACATTTAAATGGTTTACCCTGTATATTGTAACATGTTTTGATAGTACGGTGTAAATAATGGCAAGTTATTGTTATCATACTTATACCTAAGTCATAAAGTTTTTTTTTGTAAAAATGTAGATCATAATTCAAGAAGCATACTTGCCGTAGGTACATATTTGAGATGGGTGTCTCAAATTGTATTGATACAAAAATATCAGATTTAGTTCTAAAATAGAGACCTCTTTAAAAAGTGTACAGTGTACAGGATGTGTGAAGAGTACTTTTATTCTTAACTTTTTATTTTAAATGAATTTCAGTAGGTAATCTAATTTATAGAAATTATTGACAATAATTTTATATTCCTGCTTAAACAGAATCCTATAAGTGTGTATGCATTTTCACATTATACTATAACTTTTGACTTGTATCCTTAACGTCTGTTCTAACAAACTCCCTTTATTATTAGGCTGAACTTGACCATCACTGAGACCTAAACATGCCCCGCCCCCTCTTACACTTTAATAAACCTGGTGCTGTTAGACAGAAGTGTTTTATTTAAATTAAATGTTAGTTATTTTGACATGGATGGCTTTCAATTTGTAGTAAACTGGCTGGTAACTTTTCAAAATTCTTAATTGCTTAGTAGATAGAAAAATTACCTGTAGACAAAAGATCCTCAAGAACAATGGTTGTCCCCTCTCTTGACCTACGAAACACTGGTAAAAATCGCGAATTTCTAAATACAACCGCATAAATGGTAAAATTGTAAATTGCAGAAGTCTACTCGTATAAAGAAAATAACTTATAATTTATGCCAACATATTATTTTATTCAATTTCATTTCATTGTAAATAAAACATTTCTGTTCTTTTATAAAACCATATTAAATTTTATTTTATTACGTTGCTTCTCCTGCGTTTCTTAAATTTCTTTAAAGCTACGAAATTTCCTGCTTTATATTTATAGCTAAAGACAGTAGCGGCTTTCGGAACTGTAAAGTGGGATAAATGTTTCAGTCTGTATTTGTCAAATGGGATGACATTAAAGATGCTGTTTAATTTGTTCTCGCATTTCTTGGCATAAAACAGAATAGCGAATGAGAAACAAACAAAAAATACTGAGTCAGGTGTATTCAGGAGAATACCCTTTCCTTTTCGGGAAACCAAAAATTCTGTTTTAAGAGCTAGCCGTTCCATAAAACTTTAGATTTAAAAATCGGTTAGCGAGTTTGTAAAAAGTCTCCAATATTACACAGTTTTTTTCAAAAACAACCACCATGAAAAGTTATTCCCATATTAACTCTTCTCGCAAAGGTAATGTAAATGCAAAAACAAATGTTTGAAGTAGACGTTGATGTTTTAGGGGCAAAAATTTTAAAACCAATTTTACGGAAAATTACGAAATTTTGTGTGTGCCAGCCAGATGGGACCTAGAGTTTTATATAGGTGCCGAACCACAATTTACCAGCCGAGGTTATTCTCAGCACAGTTTTATGGTCTTGTTATAACACCTTTGTCCACTTCAGGTCTCAACGAGGGCAATCTATTAAGTCTTCGTGGTGCGACTTTCAAGGATGTTGCCGCAGAACCCTCCAATCCATCGGCTCAGTATCGGAAGTGTCACTCCACGGGACACCGTCCGTTATACCGAATTCTCTGAATTAGGGCATCAGAAATGCGCCCCTTTCGTAAGTTACTGCCCGCACTAAATCCTTCACTTGGTTCGGGTGTAGCTCATTTCTCGGCAACATATCAAAGGAATACCCGAATGATACAAGAGAAGCCCGAATACCCCACAGCTGTATCGTATTAAGGTTGCCTTTTCACTGCACTATGTTTGTCATTGAAAATGCCCGTGTGCATTGCATTTGCAATACTACATAGTATGGTGGTCTGGTCAAGCAAACTAAAAAAGTCCGTCAAACCTGCCCCGGATCAAACCAGGTACCTTCCGATTCCGATGCGTGAACGCTACCGCTGCGCTAGACTGTCGCTGCACTAGACTGCCACCGACCACACGCTAAGCAGACTACTACTATCGAAAACTAGCATTCATTGATATTGCTTCGCGTGCTGAGACCGGTACCTCAAGCGGCTGCAAAGAATTAAAATAAAAACTAGTCTTGGGAGGTCATCTTTGGGTGGCCATAGTTTCCTTACAAGTCATTTAAGGACCTATATTCATAGGAACTTTTATTCATATTTTAGATGTAGAATATGTTCTTGAAATATACGTACGGAATTTCCGGAAAACCAGTAATTTTCCTGTTTTTATACTCAAGATTTTATTCTTGAGATAATATTGTTGGTGCGAGCGCCTGTCGCGGCGAAAGGTTGACCCAATGACGGTGAGTTAAATCAAGTTGATCGATAGAAGAGTTGTGAAATTGCATTGTCTTTATTTGTAGTAAATCATAATGTTTCAACTAGTATGTATCTCCAGTCGTCCTCAGGTGAATACTAAATAAGAAAAGTAACTAACGGTCTATTTATTCTATCTTCTATCATACCAATTGAAACGTTGTCATTTAAAACAAATAAAGATAATGGAAGTTCAAAACTCTTTTATCAATCAGGAAACATCATTGTCTGCAACCATTAAACAGACACAAGGCATAATTGTTCCACGTAGCATTTTTCTCCAAAGTATCTACTAATATCAAGCTATATTTCAAAAGTAGTAGGTTTCAATCCATTTTCAGTTATATTTAATTCTTTTAACACAAATTAAAAACTTAACATTTTGAAATTGGATAAAAAATGTACTTAATATTTATATTCCTCGTTTAACATGAATGACAAAGTAGCTTGTTTTCGGTAAACACACATTTTATGATAGGTTTTTGAAAAAAAACAGCTTTGTCTTTGTTTATTAAGCCTACTAAATATCATGTTAACAGTAGCGTTCAACGCGTTGACCCCTTGTTGCCTTGCAATAATAACTTTCTGTGTACATTTTTAACTACATTTTCCTAAATATTGTAAAGTGGTTGTCAAGTCATCATTAGTCGAATACAGTTAATAGCAAAAAGTTAAAATCTCAGAACCCGTCCATGATAAATTGATTTTTCTAAAGCTATTTTCGTAGAGTTTCTAATCGTATAATAATTTAATTCTTAATTAAATATAAAATTCTAAATTAAAAAAAATATTGTTATTATAATTAATTAAAGAAATAATTCATTATAACCGATATACCTTCATAATTTTTCCATGAAATTTGTATATTTTCATTTTTTTTCTTCATTAATCTTTGAAACTCTAGAGAGATTATTTTAACCCAAAAAAATTCAAAAATATTTTAAAGAAATAGATAGACTCAAAAATATTTTGAAGAAATAGATATTATAATATAATCAATGATAAAGTTTTATAATAATTCAATGTCATCGGCAAAAAAAAAATTTTTTTATGCTTTTCGGAATTGCTGAGTTAGTGAGTGTAAAGCTATGCTGATTAAATCAAAATAAAAAATTATCCACACAAAATAGCACTAACACTATGCGTACTTCTTGTCATCTGACGAACGTACTGTTACCGAAACAGCTGTTAGGTTTTGATGACAAACAATATCAGTGAAAATCTCAAAACCAGTAGATTTTAAATTTTTTACGTGTACCAGAAAGTAAATTTTATTGTTTTTATTGCCAACACAGAAAATGTTGTTGGGCAAGCCATTTCTGAAAATCGACTGTATAATATTTATTATACGAATATTATTTTAATAATTATACCAATATTATCATATTGCCCTTTATTGTTTTTCCAAAATGCCGTCTTGCCTTTTTGATCTGTTATTCTTTATTCTGTTATTGTACTAGGATCGGAATTTTATATTATTATTAAACCATGCATTTTCAGACATTTATACTTGAAAATTCATGTTGGTAGAGACTTAAATGATATTTTATGAGATAGTCTGTTAATATTTACGTGCCTGCATATAGGAAAAGGGAAACGCACTCTTGTACTCTACATGCTATTATTCTCCGGCTAATGCTTAAGTAAAATAAAGATAAATAAATAGAATGAAAAAATAATAAACAGTATTTATTACTTAAATAAATATAAAGATTTGTGACAAATATGACGATATTTCTATTCTAAAATAAAAATTTAAAACTTAGCCACCAATGGCTTGGCTTGTGTATAGTGAAAAATATCGGTTAAGATTTTTATCATTGTTCTTTCACTATACAATTTTCCCAACATTAGCAGTGAAATAAATTAATATTTTTGTAATGTGTCAGATATCACTTAAGTAAGGTGCCGATGATATTGATTTTTTTTAAATGTTGGGTAATAAAATAATAAACTAAAAAATCAAGCCCAACTAGGTTATAGGTTGGCAACAGATCGAATGTCGTTGATAATTCCACCTTAAGTAAAGATATAAGAAATGGATTGTTTCCGATATAAACATGAAAGAAATGATATCCAACAAAAAAATACATTGGATTTTTCTACATAATTAATTTCAACGAATTTGCCCTAAACGCATCCCCAACTTTAAGATCCATCCAAGATAATGATTTTCTTCGACCCTTGCAAAATAAGTAGTACCACAAGAATAAAAACAAATTGTTATTTATTCTTGTGGTAGTACCTATCATACATTATTACGTCTCCAGTTTCTCAGCAACAAACTTTTTCAGTTTTGGGAACTAGTATAAATCTGACTGAGTCAAATTAGACTTTTATTTTGTCTTTGTGTATGACATAATCATCAACTGGATGGTTGTAAACACAATAAAGGCTAGTTTTACAGTACTGCTACTGCAGAAAAGCTTCCGGATATTCATCTTAAATTGGTATATATATGTGTTCATTTAAACAAAATTATTACCCATTCTATCATCATTGATTCAAATATTTAAATATGATCAGTGATAATTCTTACAATAATCAGTTTTGAATAAGATGCCATAAGTACAGACTCTTTGATTTAATTTTGTAGCAAGCGTTAATTTTTTTTATTCAATTTGGTGTGAACCTGTATTTAATTAGTACTATTTCATTTTAATATAGAAGAAAATTTAATAATTTTTTTAAGAGTACAGGCTGTATTCCAAGGCATTATTTGAAGACTTTTATTTTTTCTTATCATATTTAGGATTCTTTATGATTTAATGAGAAAGGATTTTGTACAGCTTTCTTTATTCTTTTCAAAAAATCGTTACAACATTTCTTCGCTTTTACCGATTAACAACATCATGACACCCTCATCCACTACTTTAAAAAATTGAACCTATGGAATTAGCATTACCTTTCCATAACTTACTTTTAGATATTCCGGTGTGTTTCAGTGCCAATTATTGTTTTTGTTTCTTACAAAATGTAAAGAAAATTTTAGACTTTGCCAAGTTTGTGAAGTCGTAAACACACGACAAAGCCTTTTTATATTTATAAAAGTAATCCATCCCTCAGTGGAGTCAGTGTGTGACAAAAAGTTAAACATTTGTATTGGGTTGCACGATGGTTGTTATTAATAATTAACTTACCCGGCAACTTTGACTGTGACGTTAATGACATTGGCAAACATAATTTATTCATAATCAAAGTTTGCTGATTAATAAAACAAGAATTAAGCTGGAATTATAAACTCTCGTTGGAGTTGGCGCTGACGTTCGTCATTGACGATCGTAATCGGCATAAATACTTGGAGTTGCCGTCTGTTCGGTTCACAGTTTTAACTATGGAGAACTAGAGGGTAGGAGGCCGATCGACAATGGCAGCATTTTCAATTTCTGTCCCGGTTTTTTGGTTAGTTCGCTAGTTGGCCGATAGATGCTCTCGCTTCGTAAGTGGGCTGGTCTCGTCTTCTTCTTCTTCGTTTTGGACTTTTACCTTTGACAATTGACATTTTTATTTTTCGAAATAACAAATACCTAATGTTTGAAGGTTTGAAGACAAGAAAAGACAAATAACGTTGTAGGTATTGTAATTGATTTCCATATTATTTATAATGAAAAATGGTAAAATTTATAAAAGTAGAGTTTGCTTTGTGTCGGGATATAAGACAGGATCTTCTTCAGAGAGAAAACGCAGCCAAATATGTCTCTTTCTAGCTCTGTTTAATACCATGTATTTTAAAAACCAAGCATCGTTGGAACTTTATACAGGCCGAGTTTACTAATAAGTATAACAAAGTAAGTGTTAATTCATATAAAAGTCCTTATTTGTTCCTTAAAGAACTAATTTAAATAAAAATAGTTATCGCGTCCATAAAAAACCAATTATTTGATAGCCCACTTCGAACACGAGCGCCATCTTACGGCGACTTGTAAAGCTGAATTACCGATGCTAATTTGGGACCGAATCCAATGCATTGCGATCGGCCTCCTACCCTCTAGTTCTCCATAGTTTTAACAATAGCTTTGATAGCTGCACTATCACGTGACACAAATATTAAAATATTATTGGCTTGACTTTACTTCTACGAACTTGCTACGAACGCGAGCGCCAAAATGTTAAAGTTTATTGGCCTTTATGTAGACTCACAATTAAAGTGGGCAGCTCATGTTGATTTTGTTGCCAGTAAACTTAACTCGGCATACTTTGCAATAGTCAACTTAAAAAGTATTATGGATTGCAAACAATTACTAAATATTTACTATGCGTTAGCCTACAGTCACCTAAGCTATTTAGTGATTTACTGGGCTCAATCAACGGAACTAGAAAGATTATTTGTTTTGCAGAAAAGGATAATTCGAAAAATTTACTCGTTAAGCCCACTTGAATTTTGCAAAGAAACTTTTCGGCGCTATAAAATTCTTACGTTACCTAGTATTTTAATTCTTGGTGCAGTCATGTTTGTGAAAAAACACAATTCAAAATTTCCTTATACCTCAGTAATTAACGGCCGTGACACTATAAATTTAAATAAAACTTATATATCCGGCTACGAAACGTCATCATATCGTAAGAGTCCCTTTTGCTTCTGTAGCTCCCTCTATGATGCACTTCCAGAGACTATCAGAAGCATCTCTAAAGTAAAAAAATTCAAGAACAGGGTGAAGTGCTACGTTCTTGAAAACAACTTTTATGATGCTCGTCATTTTTATGACATTATAATTTAAAACTTAAAAACTTTTTTTTGTGAGAATGTCATTGTTTACTTTGTAAAATAAAATTTATATGGCAATAAATAAATAAATATATAAATTTCAGTTTTAAGCTATCTGGACCACTCTGATTGAAAGAAAATCATTCCTGCCAATGACACTTATGTCACAGTCAAAAGTGCCGATTAGTTAATTATTGTTTAAAACCTTTAAAATAAACTATTGGTAGGTACTTTTTTAAATTGTGTTTTTGTTTTTTTTTGGATGTAAGATTCTTTTTTTAATCAATTTATCTCTAAAACGGAACATTAAATCGTATCTAACTAAGAATGCTTTTTTTTCGGGTTTGTTAGGGTTTGTTCCCTGCATTAAATTTCCGCAGTTTAACATAAAAAAGTACAAAACTCAACAACAAAGAAAATCTCTCTATTAGGATTCTTTTTGACACTAGTTTTTAAATAATGTCTAGTGGGTTCACATCGGGCGATTTGGGTGTCTATTAACTCCCGTTTTCCTACCGCTCCAGAAAAGTATTTAAGTAGGTACTCCCATACATGAGCAGCATAATACGGGGGAGCACCATGCTGTTAAAATCATATTAAACTTGGATTATTACCATCTGGAAATAGAGTGACAAAAGCTGTAACCAGATCATTCCAAAAGAAATTTAGATATATGTCTCCAGTGAGCCTCTCATTAAAAAACGTTCCAATTAATTTGTTTTCAACAATGCCCGTCCAGTTATTAACCTTTTCATTATACTTATTCATTTTTATAAACCAGTGAAGATTTTCCTGTGTTAGCATCTGTAGTTTTGTTTATTAACATGACCATTTAAAGGAAGAGTAGTTTCATCTGAAAAACAAATTCTTTGGACAATTCGTGCCTGATTATCTTTTAGCTCAATTATTATTTCATAAAATTGCTCTCGCCTATCAGGCTTATCGTCCAATAACTCTTGTTCAAATACTGATTTGTAGGGATCAAGCTTTTCTTTTAAAAAAAATTTCAATACGGTAGCTTGGTGAGTATCGTAGTCACACCCTAGTCGTATGCTTGAGCAATCGGAATCTTCCTGTAGTGATAATAACATTCCTTTTTTCTCCTTAGATATACCAGGATGACCACTTTTAACAGTGTCTTTAACAGTACGGGAAGTTCTCCACTGAATTGCTACCGTATACATTGTCGATTGCCTAATAGGCGGGAAATATGAGTATTTCAAATTTGATTAACATCTACTGACATTTTTTGACGTCTCAAACTTAAATAGCAATTTGTCATTGTCAATGCCTTAAAGATTGTCACTTGACGGCAGGTAAACCGCAGTGCTATTACAACACAGTCGGAAGGACCTAAGAAACATCACTGCCGTA
The DNA here is from genome assembly GCA_963969555.1 of Polydrusus pterygomalis. Taxonomy (NCBI): domain Eukaryota; kingdom Metazoa; phylum Arthropoda; class Insecta; order Coleoptera; family Curculionidae; genus Polydrusus; species Polydrusus pterygomalis. Next base: position 40,288,569 of record OZ018379.1, read on the forward strand.
GTCACCGGACATTGCCTGTAAGGTAGAAACGCTGAACGTATGCAAATACCTACTAACGACTTCTGTAGACGTTGCAGAGATGAGGAAGAGAAGGAAAGTATTCAGCATTTCTTGTGTAAATGCCCCGGCCTAGCTAGGAGAAGTTCAATGCCCTCGGCAAACCATTCTTTAATGATCTGGAGGAAGTGAGCAGCCTGCAACTGGTCGACTCACTAAGTTTATTAACAACAGTGGCTGGTTTGAATGAACTGTCATATTTTTCTACGATCCACGTAACGTCGCGTTAACCATCAGAAAGCTGATGCGGATAGGTTCCGCGGAACACGTGTAGTAGTAGTAGTAGTAGTAGTAGTAGTAGTAGTAGTAGTAGTAGTAGTAGTAGTAGTAGTAGTAGTAGTAGTAGTAGTAGTAGTAGTAGTAGTAGTAGTAGTAGTAGTAGTAGTAAAAAGATTTATTTAGCACGTGGCTACATGATACATTTTAACAAGTTTATACCCTTTTTTTTATTTATTTTTTGAATTTAATGACCTTTTGAAACTTTATTTTTGTCCTGTTGAGTTAATAAGAAAGATATTAAACTTTTTTTAAAAGATTTTAAACTTTTTTAATTGACTTGTTTAATTTATTAAATTCAATAAGACCCTTATGAAAAACTGATTTATATACAATATTTTTTGAAAAATTATTAGAAAAAATTATTGTTATTTCGTGTTAAATAATTATGCTGATCACTATTTAGAACAGTCAATTGCTTTAAATGTGTTACCACAACGATCCTTACAGGACTACGTGTGACTGTCTGGCCAATGCCAGAGGTCTGCCACTCTAACCTAACCTAACCTACTGACATTTTTTGACGCCTGAAACTTAAATAGCAAATGGTCATTGCCAATGCCTTTTTTTTTTGTTTAAATGGCATTTGGCTAATTAGCCATGCAGCCAGTAAACCAATGCCTTAAAGATTGTCATTGGAGTTCAGAGCGTTGCTGTTGTCGAGAAACAGATCAATGGTGCATTCCAGCATTAAAGGGTTAATATTTCGTAAATGGTTGAAGTTACGTATAAGGTATGATTTATAAAAAATGTCTAGAATTGATTAGAGATTATAAAAATGTGAAAACATATAATATCTTTTATAATAAAAATTAAAGTTAATACACATTTTTATGATCCACCCTGTGTAATATCTTTTTCTAAAAAAATGCAATTAAAAAAAATTAATTTTACGGGTTCGAGCGATTCTTGATTAGGTGGACGGTATTCTATATAAAAGGATAATCATAACTCTGTATATAACTGCATTTCCATAGTATTGTAGTAAAACATATTTAATTTATAAGCAGGTTAAACGTGTAAAAACAGTGTAAAATTTGATTTGATGTTATAAAGAAAACTTTGTTCATATTTATACAAAAATATCTAAGGAAGTCACCAAATTGGTTATTTGTCTACAGTTTCATTTTTCTATGCCCGTTACTTCTGAAAAAATGGGTTATTAACTTCAGTAAAAACAAAGTTTTATCTGTCCTAATTTGCTCTATGAAATAAAAGTAAACTATTATAAGTACCTACTAGTTTCTGATTAGCTATAAAAACTAAATAAAATCAACGTTCGGCAAACTTGAATAACAAACTGCACGACGCTGAGTAAAAATGTTCCATAACGTATTTTGGAACAGAATGTAAAAATCAGTTGGGAATAAGGTTGAACACGATCGAGCTGGGAAATATGACATTTTTCCGTTTCCGTTATATTACATTTGTAAGTCGACGTATGGGCTCTTAATAAATATTTTAACACGTTTTCGTTTCCCATTTTTTATTTTCGTTTTATCTCGTAGTTTTGCAAAATGCGAGAGACATTTATCCTCACTATGAGATGTGCTTTTAGAAGTAGGGAAGTTGGCGAAGACATAAGATGCTTAGATTTTTTAACTAAATCCACAGCGAGAAGCTAGGTTTATCCAAGTTTTTAAAATTCTAGGATGAAATAAAAGAGTATAAGCATTGCACCCCGCGCAGATTTAAAAATTCTATTTTTGAAAACAAAAATTAAGATAGAAGAACAGAAATTTAAAGATTTAGGGAAAACAATCTTTAATTTTTTTTTTATTTATTAAAATAACGTATTTTATTTAATTTATTTATTTTATTTATTTTATTTATTTTATTTATTTTATTTATTTTATTTATTTTATTTATTTTATTTATTTTATCTATTTTATTTATTTTATTTATTTTATTTATTTTATTTATTTTATTTATTTTATTTATTTTATTTATTTTATTTATTTTATTTATTTTATTTATTTTATTTATTTTATTTATTTTATTTATTTTATTTATTTTATTTATTTTATATTATTCCAAATAAAATCCCAAAAACATCTGTTTAAGCGGGATTCTCTACTAATAACAACATCAAAAATATAATTGTTAAATATAACTAATTAAAATACAAAGTAAGTCAAAATAATAATTAAAATGTTAATATTCAATAAAAAAATAAAAATATTTAAATATGTATAAAATTATTCAAATATTATATCTTTTAATAAAATAATATAACTAATAATATCGTTTAAATATCATTTATAAATAATTTTGAAAAGAATAATTAATAATAAAATAAGTGCACGTTTCCTCTTTTTTAAGTATTTTCTTAGTTATCATTTTAAAACGTTTTATGTTTGAAAGTTTTAATTTCTGGTGTATTTCGTTGTAAAATTTCATACCTTGATAATAAATGGAGTTCTGACCTGCCCTAGTGTGTATTAAAGGTAAATCAATATTGAAAACAGTTCCAGTTAAATGATCATGTACGTCACGTCTGTAATTGAACTTTCTATTTGAATGTTTATTTATTTTTTTGATATAATTTGGTGAACAAAAACAATATTTTGCATTAAGTGAATATCCTTAATTGACATAATATTAAAATTGTTATATAAAAGTTTAGTTGAATATTGTCTATCCAAGCACTATATATTTTTAATTGCCTTATTTTGTAAAACTTGTAATGGGTTAAGCAAATTTTGAAAAGTTAATCCTCATATTAAAGTTAAATATTGTAAATGAGAGTGAATAATAGCAAAATAAATAGGACATAACATATATTTTGGAGTAAAGTTTTTTAAAATTACCACTGGTGCAACTATTTTCTATTTAATATATTCAATGTGTTCACTCCAATTAATAGCTTCATGTATTATCAACCCCAAAAATTTAATTTTATTTGGTTGTTTTAAATGCCCGACTTTTAATTTTAAATCACTTCTGTATAAATTGGATTTCTTTCCTATACATAAAAAAAGAGGATTTTTCCAAATTTAATGTTAATTTATGACTACACATCCATAATTCAATGATTTTCATATCATGATTTATAAAATTTTGTATAATTTCATATGAATCAGCGATGTATAAAAAAGTTGTATCATCAGCAAACAATCTAATTTTCCCTTTCAATTTTAATTTAAATATAGAATTAATATAAATAAGGAAAAATAAAGGGGCCAAAATCGAACCTTGCGGAACACCACAATTAATATTAGGAAATTTGTTATATTTATTTTTGAAACGAAGTTTTTTGTTTCCGCTGATTCAAATAGTTTCTAAACAAGTCAAAAACTACACCCGAAATACCAATCATATCAAGTTTTCTTAAAAGAATAGAATAATTTACTGTATTAAAAGCTTTGCAAAGATCTAGAGAAACAAGTGTACATTTTTGGCCCCTATTATAAGCCATTTGAATTTCTGAAATTAAATCAACAGCTGCAGAATATGTATCACTTGATTCTCGAAAGCCATATTGCCATTTAGATAAAAAAATTTATTGAATTTAAATGTAAATTAAGACTATCCTTTACTATTATTTCAAAGTAAAACTTAAATCATTCTTGCGCTAACTTCCCACTAGAATGGGGCTCTTTCACTAAATTTTGATTTTAATTCTGAATTTTAATTTAATTTTGAATTATTTATTGAGAAAATAAATAAACAAGATACGGTCTTTAATAAAAATACACAAAGAACTACTGGCGTGACATCTTCCTCGACCCATGGATCGCTGGGATTCAGGCTAAAGGTCGAGCGCTGCATCTACCTGAATATCTGGCGATTTATTTTTTTATTTTTAAACTGTTTTTGTCTATTTAATGTATTGGAACAAAGATAACAATATAATCGGTCGATGCTGACGCAGGACACAAAAATTGTGCGGATAATGGGATGACGTAGCAAGCTTCTGATCTCATGTTTTCAAACTAACTGTATTTGTGGCGACTTTTTAATTGTTTCTTTGTGAGATGTTGACAAATTATTAGAATAAGTCGTATATAAACAGTTATTAGAATTCATTCATGCCAACAAAATTTTAATTTCCTTTCAAGCTGGTTTTCGAAAAGGGTACTCCACAGAGACAGCCATTTAATCTGTGATTGAGATGTGGAAGAGAACCATTGATAAAGGGGAAAATGTTATAACTGTATTTTTGGATTTTAAGCGGGCATTCGAAACAATTGTTAGGGCTAGATTATTGAATAAATTGTATCAGTGTGGTATTCGCGAAAACGTTAAATGGTTTAAAAATTATTTAAGTAACAGGTCACAAAAAACAAAAATATCAAAATATTCAAATAAAAAAATAAATAATATAGGAGTTCCCGAAGGAAGTGTAATAGGTCCAATATTATTTATTTTATACATCAACGATATACCTTCAGTTTTAAAAATGTGTAAGTTACAAATGTTTGCTGATGACCTTAATTTACATTAATGTTTTAAATATTTTTGATGGTCTAAATACGACTAATATATTATTAAATTGGCTAAAAGTAAATAAATGAAAATTAAATATTTCAAAAACTAAATGTGTGGTTATGGGTCATAATTTAAATTGTTAAAATATAAATGTGTGTCGACGTTGTGGTCTAGTGGTTAGCGCAGCAGCCTTACAGATCGTAGGCCCGGGTTCCATTCCCGGTGCCCGCAACGTCGATGTTAAATTTGGAATTTGGTTTAAGAGGTGGCGCCGTCTTTCGGAAGAGACGTTAAACTGTGGGCCCCGTGTCATGGATGTTGGCACGTTAAAGAACCCTACCCTCGAAAAAGAGGGATTCGGCAAAAATTACCAGATAGTGTGTGACAAATTCCCTGGCGTCGGTGATTGGCCTCGTTGCGGAAAAAGGCCGACGTAAAATAAATAAATAAAAAAAAAAATATAAATGTTGTAATTAATGTTGAAAAATTGGAATTAGTAAACAATTTTAAATATTTAGGGATAATCATTGCTTCAAAATTAAAATTTTTTAATTACTTTAAAAGTATCATATCGAAGATTGCCGGAAAAGTAGGTTATTTTAAAAGAATCAGTTCTAATTTAAGTTTGTTTTCTAAGAAAACTGTATTTAATACTATTATATTAACACATTATTTACTTTATTGTTCTTCCATTTCATATTGTGATAGTGAGGAAATATTTGACAAATTACAAATTTTACAAAATAAGGCAATGATGATTATTTTAGTTTGTGAAAAATATACAAAAATGAATTTTATGTTAAAAAATTTAAATTGGTTGAATGTCAGAAATTTAATTAATTAATTAATTAAATGCAATTAAATTAATAATTAATTAATTAAATTTTGGTTAAACCGGATGTAAGAAATATAGTACTTCCAGCTAAACTGGAAGTTGTCACTATTGGAAAGATAATAAAAATCGAAGATAGGGACATGTAAGCCGTTTTGCCCTAAGACGTACAGTTAGAAAGCTAGACGCTGTAAAAGTTCAAAAATGTCATTTTTGAAGAGTCAATATCTCAAAAACTGTTAAGTATAGACTAATAATCCTTTTATTAAAAAATGTTCAGAATTTTCTGCAGAATCCAAAAAAATTATAAAAAATACGGGTATCCATTTAAGATTTAGATCTTACCCCCCCCCCCCCCTCCCTCCTAGGGGCTTAAAGTAACAAGATTGATAATATACGCAAAAAAACGGATTCGTGCGATTTTCCACATTTTCATTTTAAAGCAGGAAAATCGAGGTGTTAAGTTTTCGTTGAACCACCCTGTATATTTTATGAATATACCTGGAAGATTCCTGTTTAATATATTAGACTGATAACGATTTATTGGAGAAATTATTTTCTGGATATAGTATAATGAAGGGAAATATTCAAATAGCATATTAAAGATATAACGAGGTATACCTACACATTCATTCAGTCTAGTAATAATTTTTAAAACTTTGCATGATTCTGTAAGTTAACGAGAAAAAACAAATTAATGAAAATAATTTGGTTATTTTTGGCAGAAAGTTAATTGTTGTGAAGAAATTCTATTAAAATATTTAACAATTCTTCTATGATATAATTTTGTTAACTAGACATACCGTCTCCTCCAACGTTAAATTTTTGCAGAAAATCGAAATAGCACGGTGATAAATGTATTTTAGAATGACTTTCACGTTATGTAATATCTAGATGTAGCTACATTCCAACCCCTTTTTGTGAGTATAGAAACCGGACACCCTAAAAGACCTTGTTAGGGTCTTTGTTTCGGTTATTAGATTAGACAAAGGTAGGTATTCTGACCTGAACGAACCAGGATTGCAGCATTTTAGTTTAACCGTCTGACATAAAGCCCTCGCTCTCTTCTCTATTTTTAAACGTATAGAAGGAAGCGACTCCTAAGACAAAGAAGGAAATTTATGAAATTGTAAATATAATTACAAAGAAAATAATGGTATTGGTCAAATTTTTATAATAATACAGGGTGTCCCAGCCGAGAGTGACCCATTTTAAATGCTTATAACTTTTATACCAGTTGTGCTAGCCACCTACGGTTTACGCCATTTCTTTTCTCTTGGCATAAAATTTTTTCTAGTTGGTACCAAATTTTGTCGACAACTATACAGTGGGAGTAAAAAAATTGCTTTTTTTCGACACCAAAATTTACAATTATTTTAATGGAACACCCTGTATATTCCAACGCCATAATTAGGAGTCGTGTCCAAGGTATCCATGTACAAATAAAACATCGGACTTGTAACTTAAAGTTTTAGCAGCAAAAAATTAAAATAGAAATCTGGGTGTTTTAGCAAACGTATTTTTTATTAGCATATTTACAACGCGAATAGACAGATTTTGATTATTTTTTTCTGACTATACATTAATAAAGAAATAAATATAAATCTAAAAAAACTGCTGTATATTTGACCGCTCTGTTCCACGCATTTATGAAGTAGGACCATTAAATGGTTAAATGAATTGTGTAACATATCCTGGGGAATCGCTTCAATTACGTTACGAATATTCCTCTTTAGATCATCCAAGCTATGTGGAAGGAGGTTATAGCACATATTCTTGACATAACCCCAGAGAAAAAAGTCTGGAACTGTCAAGTCAGGAGAGTAAGGTGCCCATTCTATAGGACCGGCTCTTCCTATTCATTTTGCTCCAAATGTCATATCTAGTGATGCTCTTGATATTAAAGAATAATGAGGTGGAGCACCATCTTGCTGAAAGTAGACCTCATCCAAGATACCATCCTGTATTAACTGTGGATAAAAGAAATTTTCCAACATATCAGTATATACAGTTCCTGTTATCGTTGGCTCATTGAAAAAAAATGGTCCTATATTTTTTCAGCAGAGATTTCGCACCAAACTGTTACCTTTGGAGTATCTCGCTGGAACTCGTTAAATGCTCTTGGATTCTCTGATGCCCAAATCCTACAATTGTGCTTGTTACACCTACCATCTATGTGGAAACTAGCCTCATCAGGCATAACTAACAGCGTATTTGGGTTAACTCTAAACAAGTCCAAAAGAGTTTCGCAAGTAAACAATCTCTTTTGATAGTCCTCCTGACGAAGCTATTGAAATGTTTGAAGCTTATAAAGGAATAATTTTAAACATTTAACACATCTCTCGCACTCACTTTTAGATAAATTTAATGCAGCCGCCATTTTCCCAACAGATATTTTCTGATTATTAATTGCAATAATCTCATGGACCGCTAAAAGTCTGTCTAAATATTCAGGATTAAACATATTCCTTTTTGGCCTCTTGACCTCCAAGTATCCATGTATTGAAAATTTCTGATGCCATTTTTTAATAACGTTTTTGCTTGGCGAATTTTTCTGGAATCTAGTTCGAAATCTTCTTTGTGTCGTTATTATTGATCGGGTTTCGATATAAAAGATTACTGTTTTTGCTTTTTCAACTAACGAATAAATCATTTTCTTTAAAATTTATGTTAACTTAATTTGACATTTTACTCTGACGGTGACAATTGTTTACTATGGATACCTAGTACAAAGGTAGATAGGTACCTATACCTATTTTAGTTTTAAAAAATATACCTCGATTTCTATTTTAATTTTTTGCTGCTAAAACTTCAAGTTACAAGTCCGATGTTTATTGGTACATGGATACCTTGGACACGACTCCTAATTATGGCGTTGTAATATACAGGGTGTTCCATTAAAAATAGTTGTAAATTTTGATGTCGAAAAAAGGCAATTTTTTTACTCCTACGGTATAATTGTCGACAAAATTTAGTACCAACTAGAAAAAACTTTATGCCAAGAGAAAATGAATGGCGTAAATCATAGGTGGCTAGCACACCTGGTATAAAAGTTATAAGCATTTAAAATGGGTCACTTTCGGCTGGGACACCCTGTATAATAAAGGATATCAAATCCATCCAATTTTGCTGTTGGTATAAAAAATATATGTCATAAATAATAAATAGGGTAAAAACTTATTAAAAAAACTGCAAAATTACAATGAAGTTTATAAAGCTACCCCAATTTTTGTAAAAACAATAAAACTAAAAAAGATCTTTCAAGTAATTAATTTTTCTAATTGAATTTTATCTTAAAGTACCGAGTTTTAGAAAAAATCTAATTGTAGAAAGCCATCCCTACTTAAAATGATATTCCACCTTATCCAACAAACATCTATTATACAGGGTGAGTTTTTTAAAGTGTTACAAGGCGATATCTCGAAAACGGTTTAAAATATTTTCTTAAGATTTTAGTGAGCAAATAGGGAGATGGGAGGACATATTTAAACATATCTTTTACGTCTACCCCCTTTCCCGATTTTGAGGGGTGGGGGGTAACTTTGGAATTTTAAATGAGACAATGTACTTTTTTTGGTAAATACGAACCTATACGTAAAAAACTACGTACGTATAGAAAAATTGTTTTGATTTGCTACCCTGGTTACGAAATTATGATTTATTTAACAAATTTACCTCTTAACTACAACTTATTTAGTAAATTTTGATAAAAAAATAAATACCAATAAATCAAGGCCACTTATTTTAAAATTATTACTCGTTTTCATGGAAATGCGTTGTTTTAACTAAAGTCAGTTGAAACTTTTTACGTTTTAACGTTTATTTCTCAGTTTGGTTAATTAAACATGGAAGCGAATTTTATTGTGCTAGTTGATATGTTTTAAATTTTGGGGGAGTGCAGAAAAAACTACAGACAAGCTGCATTAGCGTGAGCGGAGACTGCGGAGAGGTTTCCTAATAATCCGAAATCTCACATGGCATTTAAAATGCTGGAAACCATAGGTCGTACAACCGACAGCCTGAAGACGAACTAAAACTAATGAAAATAGGACAGTTGGAGTTTTCGGAATTGTAGCTATTGACCCGCATGTAGGTTCCGGGCGGCTTGCTAGAGATGCTGGAATAAGTCAGAAATCAGTTATGACCATATTGCATTTGCTCAAATTTCATCCATACCACATTACACTTCACCATATATACGGGCAAGACTTAGAAAATCGAGTTATATTTTGCAATTGGGTTACGAGACAAATGCAAGGAAATAACAGGTTCCTCAAGAATAGTGTTTTTTCTGACGAAGGTACTTTCCATAATAATTGTGGCCAGGTAGGATTTTAAGTTATCCCTTGTCAGCAGTTTTTTTGTTTGTTTTTTTAAAGATAAATAGACACAATATGCACTACTGCGCGTTAGAAAATCCCAACTGAATGAGAACTCTGCCAAATCAACATCCTTGGTCAATTAATGTATGGTGTGGTATAATCGGCCTTCGAAGGCCACTTAAATGGAGAAATGTATATTTACCCCGATTATTAAACCAAACAGAACTTCTGACATGTAGTTGCAATAGGACAAAGCTCCACAGCATTATGCGATTCAGGCCCGAAATGAATTGAACAAATTGTTTGAAAACAGGTGGATAAGTCGAGCTGGTTCGGTAAACGGCCTGCTAGGTCCCCGGATTTTACCCCCCTTGACTTTTTCCTTTATCTATTTTTTATTTTATAAAAGATAAAGTGATGACGGCTACACCTACAACTTTAGATGATATGAAATACCGAATCCGCGTTGCATGCTTATTATAGTGAGACTTCAAATGTTACAACGGGTATGATATTTATTCTGAAAAAAAGTGACAAAGTGTTTGGAAGTTGAAGGGAGACATTTTGAACATCTTCTGAAGCATGTCAGACGATAAATAAGTTGAAATTAAATATTAAAGTATTTTTTTGTATTTTATAACCTAATAAATCATAATTTCGTAACCAGGGGAGTAAATCAAAAATTTTTTTGTAAACGTACGTAGTTTTTTACGTAGGTTCGTATTTACCAAAAAAAAGTACATTGTCTTATTTAAAATGGGGAAAGGAGATAAACATCAAAAATGTATTTAACTATGTCCCCCCATTTCCCCATTCCCTCACTAAAATTTCAAGAAAATATTTTGAACCGCTTTCGAGATAATATCACCTTGTAACACTTAAAAAAACTCACCCTGTATATTAAAAGCAACAAAGTTCGACAGTATCGACCAAGTGTGTAACTGTCCTTTGTATTGGAATACACAGTGATCCAAGCATAATGGATACCCTGGGGCGGGTAGACCATAACGGTCGTTTCGTCCTACTTAGGACTCTACGGGCAGCCATAACCCAAAGTAACTCCACAGAAAACGGCATGATGCATTAAAAGCCACCATGCAAAAGTCCAGCGGCCAGCAGAATCAACTCCAATACAAAATATATGTAAAATATATCCATTATGCTTGGATCCCTGTATATTTAACTACAAAAGACAGTTGCACACTTGACCGATATATGCCACTACTTTGTTCATTTTAAATGTTTTTAATGACACAATAATTATCTCATATTATTTATATATATATATATATATAATTTAAACTTTGCAAACAAATTTTATTTTGGTTTTAATTAAACCAGTGGCGTGCGGTGGGATATTGATGTGGAAAGCGCTCCAAAAAATAATACTTCTTTGCGGATATTGATGTGACTTTCTGTTTGTCGAGGTCCGAAAAACCTCTGTCTGATGATAATGAATTTTTTCACACATATTTACAAGTAAACAAGAAGGTCAATAACAAAGAGAACAACAAGTCAATAAAATAGTTTTACTAATGTGTCATATGTTTACCATTCGTATTGGCCATAAAAGTTTAACTTTAAATTCCAAATCAATAATCGACATGTGCTAACCTGAAAAAATTATCTACTTTTTTTTGTTGAGAACCATCTAGAAAAACCTTTTTCTAATATAACCTTTATTTCATCCACATATTATATTGCACGCACCCTAGTACCTTACCATTCAACCTAAACGTTCATGCGATTACTTCTTACTACATTTTCTAGCACTTCAGTTTGGCAACCCACTTCCTAAGCAGAAGCGGCGATCCATAGCGCGTCCCAAATTTCACACGACGACTAAACTTGCTGTTAAGCCGATTTCGCCCGACGTTTCATAAAATCCCGTCGTAGTTAAAAGAAGCAGAATAGAAGCGAGATAATCAAATATGAACTATACTGGATTAATGAAGCGATGAATCCCATATTGGACGGGCATATAATTATTGGAAAATAAACGTATTATTCAAGAAAAACGTTTTTTCTTTATAGCAAGCAGTGAAAGCGGTGCTTCCATCACTTCTATTGACTATACGCCACTGAATTAAACAGTTATTATACGTTCCTAATGTAATTTAATTTTCTTCTATCAAATAATCCTCGTGCCTTTGTTTCTAAATAAAGGAAAACACACATACCTACGATAAACTTATTTTAAAGTGGCATTGAAACTCTGCTTCGCCTATTAATTAGGCTGTCGACAACAGGAAAGTTGTTGAAATAAATGCCTTTGTCCAGCTTAATAAATGAAAGCACCGGTCTAACAAGCCCTTTTGCGTTTGGGGGATCGTTATGCCAGCAAAAAACACCATGATGAGGCGAAATCCAAAGTTATGCTGCCTTGAAGTATAGTTTTAGCATATTAGTCAACAAGTGTTGGGACTTGTTGACAAAGTAACCTCTTGTTAAATATGGAAATTAATTTTCTTATAACAGTTAATAAAATAATCATTAGGCATTAGGTATATCGCAAGAAGTGAATGTTTTTTTTTTTTTTAATTTACTTTGACACATGCACAGTAGTGCCAAATTGAGTAATTTAAAAAAAAATCTATGTTACTTACAGATCCCCATAAATAAAAATCTAATGGGGTAAGGTCCGGGGACCTAGCTGGCCAGCGCAAGGTGCCACCGGTAAATACTAACTTTTTACCCACAGTCTCCGCTAAAAATGTTTGTACTCGTCTGAAATTAGGCGCGGGGCAACCATCTTGTTGAATTCATACGTTAATAAATTGGTTGATTATAAAATAGTTCTAACAGTTTTACCTTAATTAAGAACAGTATAAACATACATTGTTATTAAGTTAACTTTATTCCTAAGTAAAAAGATCTTTCGATATGTCGGTGTGTGTGCCATATAAAATGTTCGATTTTGGTTAAAAATTTTATTTTTAGTTTTTTTTGAGTCTTACAATTTTTAAATAATGATAGTGTTTAGATTCATATATAGGAAAAATTAAGTACTTTACGATAAATAAAAAATCCAATATGACGGCCGTAAGAAAAAAGAAAACTGATCATAGTTCCAGGAAAACAAAACGTTGTAACTAAAATATAACCACGTAGGCATATTCTATGCAAAACGTTGCTATAAAATTGTGTTTACAGATTTAAATAATATTGGGAAATAACATAGTTATAACCGATCTAAGGAACTGCAACATTATACCGTGCGAGCAAAAATTATTTGAATCAAAGAGGGCCTTGCATCTAAGGGCGTAATAATTAGCCGTAGAGCTTAATACCTGTTTGGTGTCAGTAACTACCTGAATTAACAATCAATCAGTGATTCCGTCATCTATAATAGTCGTTACAAGTAATTTGATCCATCGCTAATTTTTCCAATTTCTTGAACATTTCACACAATGGGCTTTACGGAACAGCACAAAACATTCATGGTCGAAGCGTATTTTCGAAACGGGGTTAGAGTAAATGGTGATTGGCAATTCAATCCGAGTTTGTGCATGGACGATTTTCACGAACTTTTCCTAACGTTGCTTTTATTGCTGGTTATTTTTATCATTGCCTGAAAAGAACCGTGGCTGTGTTTAGGAAAACAGGTTCTATACAACACAAAAACGGAGCAGGAAGACCATCTGTAAGAACAGAAGAACTTGTTGCAAACGTTCGTGAAATAATGCAAAATACGCCAACAAATTGTATAACACGCCTGTCCCAAGAAGGAAGATCTTATGGAATATGCAGGACTGACTATTCATAAGAAGCAGCTAAATTTATTTCCTTATAAAGTGCAAGTATTATAATTTTGAAAACAACAAAATAAATTTGTATTTGTCTACTTATTTTATTACTTATAAGTTTGGCATATCATTTTATAATATGAATTTGACAAAAAATTCTAACCTAGACTTGGTTAGATATATCGTCCCCATATCATTGTGATCTAAACAAAGCCCTGCGTTTTTTAATCCAAGCCCTCTTTTATGCAAATAATTTTTTCTCGCACGGTATCTACAAAATATCTCAAAAACCAAAAGATCCAGAATCAATCCGTAAGTACTAATATACTTCTAACATAATTACCTAAAATTTTTCCCATTTAACCATCTTTCTAGCTCTTATAGTTTCCGAGATCAAATTACTGTCAGCACCAAATTCAGACACCCTGTATACTATAATAGTGTGTAGTTAAGAGAATTGCTTGCCAGGCTAAAATCCAAAACTCCTATCTCGTTTAAAAAGCAAGAGACAATCTGCTAATTTGTCACTGGAAGGTTTCAAGCAAACGAAATGCTATTTATTTGACTCTAGTCACGTTGCCTCGTAAATTCTGCCCAATATTGACCAGAAAGCAATCTTCTCAGATCATATAAACTGCAATCAAGCATTATATCTATATGTTAGTGCTTTCTAAATATCGTTTAGAAATTAGGAGTGGCCTCTCTTTAATAGTAGAGACTGAGATAAATATAAAAACATGAAATAATCACTATTGTTTATTGCTTTAATAGTATTTTGCTTAAAAACACGCATAATGTAGAAACTGCAAATAATTTAATAATTTAAAGTCAATTCCATTTTAAAGAATTGACTGAGACAGCATATATTAGCCTCTTCATAAAGGCATTTTGACGGATCCAGGCAAGAGTGTGTCTCCGAGGGTTGAGGTCCACCACAGGCGGCGTCTTAAAGTCAGCGTCACGCAGTTTAACTAAATAATTTGAGGTTAATTTTACTTACCAAATTATTAAAATACGTCAAGACGTTGACATCCGTTTGTTTATTAATTTAATATTTTGCTCGCACATAGTTTTTTAGTTAGGTTAGTTCCATCAAAGAGGGCCTTGCATCTAAGGACGTAATGCTTAGCCGTAGAGCTTTATACCTGTTGAGTGTCAGTAACTACCTGAATTAACAATCAATCAGTTATTCCGTTATCTTTGACAGTCGTTACAAGTAATTTGATTCATCGTTAATTTTTTGAACAATTCACACAATGAAAATTCTATTGTAAGTATACTGAAATTTAATGTATTTATTACACATAGACGGACAGTAAACTCGTGTTAAATGAAATAAAAAACAATAACGATTGATTTGACAATCAATGAATTTTATACCATAAAAAGTGTATTAAACCAATTTAAAACAAAATAAATGATCATGTGCTTTCACGTTAAGTTACTTAACTGAAAATAGAAAATACCCGGCCCCTCAAGTTTCTGCTTTTACAGTATTATGGGTAATAGAGACTATGTGCTAACAAATGTGTTAGATTTTCAGATTGTGTAGCGGTCAACCATACAGCATGTAATATAAAAAGTTATCATATTGTTTATGCAAGTTGAGTTGTTTAGAACTACCTATTTTTAATCAAATTAAATAATTTTTGGATCTTGTAACCAACATTTTTCTCAGTAAAGGCTTTTGGGTTGTAAACAAAAAAAATAGACATGGAGCTGGCAGGAGGGGTGGAGAGAGTTGTTCTTTCCTCCCTATTTGGGTTAATTGTTAAGGATATTTATCAGGTGTTGCAAATAAATACAAGAATTACATCACTAAAAGTAAATAGGTACCTACTTGTTCAAATATAATTTGCAATTTTAGGGCAAAATTTGTGTAAAAATTGGCAAAACAAATAGAAGTCCTATTTTTTAAAGGAGTTTTTTGTCGAGGGCTGCGAGTAAAAATCTTAATTTAATTCATCTCAATTTTAAATTGAGCAACAGTATGATACGCTGAAGCTCTCTAATATTTTAACTTTTAAATCGAAAGTTATATGCATGGAACAAAAATTCACACCACATGTGTTGAAACAAGTAATCTCATTAGAGGGCGGTTATATGAAGGGAGGGTGATAATTTATTGCATTTTAAAATTCTTTTAAAAATACGTTCTACACGAAAAAGAGAAAATTCTTATTTTAAGAACATCGATATCCTTTTCGATATTTACTTAGTTTGAATAATACATTGCTTCTCTTAACTAAATGTTTTTTGACCAATGCAACGACACAACATATTACAGGAAATTGGTATAATACGGCATACTAGGATGAAATGGCACACTACCTGTATAATAAATTACGCGCATTTCTTAAATCCCGCCATGCGATTTTCGACACTGGTGGGGAGCATACGACAACTGGAGATTATTAAAACGAAGAAGATGTCAGTGGATGTTTAGCGGTGGTATAGTGGATTTCACCTTAGTTTTTAATGGCCGCCGCTGACACATGTCATTTATAACATTTCTTTTTACCGAACTTAAGGATTGGCCAGGGCCGGACTTAAAAATTATGTGTGAACATGGGTCAATTTATTTGTAGTTGTAATTATGGATGGAAACGAGAATTACCTAAGCAATTTTTAAGATATTTAAAAAAAAACACTGAAGGGGAATGGAAATAGGATAGAATATCAGAAAAACAATTTCATTTAATTTTTATTCATAATATAATAAAGTGCTGTTATTTTGGTAAAAACACACTCTTAATTTAGTACAATAAAAAATATACAAGGGGCAGTCGTGAATCTAGTATCATCAGTAATTAACTACGTTTTTTATTAAAGCCTTATTTTGTTTTTTAATTTGATTTTAGACCATGCAGTGTTAAGTTGAAAAAATCTATATATTATATTTAATAGCTTATTGTTTACTTTTTTATTTTCTTATTCACGGGTAGATATGTTTTTCTTTAGACTAGGTTCAAAAGAGTTTGAAGTTTACAATAGGTCTAACTTTTCGTTGGTTTATAATAAAACAATAAAAGTTTGTAATGTTATCGAATTAGGTATTTTTTTTTAATCAATAAAGAAAAAATAATGTAAGTAGATACTACAAAAAAAGATTTTTGTCCATGCGTTTGCAGAACAGATACCTCAAGCACTCTTCAATACAACTGTATGTAAAACTTATTTTAGCATAATGGTTCACCGTGGTTTTCAAATTTAATTTTGTTGCAAGTTCCCTATTATTTTTGGTCTTCATCTGACAAGCTGTCGATGTCGTCGTCACCGTCCGAGACATTACTAATTATTTACTTACTTTTGCATAAAAAGAAACACGTCACAGATACACACAGTCCGGCAGTTTAAAACCAAAAAGTCTAATACGCACAAAATATAAGCAAAATGCTGTCTCAAAAATACCAAAAACAATAACACGAACGATCAAGAATTAGACTCTAAGAATTAACAGTAGAATGCACGCGGTGCGCGTGTGTCCCAAGTCCCAATGCGGCTCTGTGATATTTAAAGAACGCGACGAGACAATCGAATTAATGAAGTACGAAAAGAGATATGCGAGAGCAAATGCGTAAGACAAAGATGCGCATACTAACGGCATATACGAGCGATGTTGTGCTTTTGACGAGTTTGAGCTCATTGAAGGGCAACGTATTGAACTGTGTAGCGTGCATCTTCGTCATGTACATGTAACTATACGGTCAGATATATCCATCTCTTGTTAATCTAGCCAATGCCCGTGCCTGAAAGCCGTTTATAGAATTAGGGACTTTAAAATCACGTGTTGGCTAATATGTTTGACAAGAGAGACGTCAAAGCATTAAAAACTAAGGTGAAATCCACTATAGGTGTTAGTTTGTTTTCGTGTATGTTGGAAATTGTTTGGAGATTAAGAGAACAGAACGTGCCTGAAACTCATAACCTACAACTTATTGAACAATTATTTATAACTTGACAGGTAAGTAGGATACTGAAGCATGTTTTTGTATTATTTGTATATTTTAAAAATTATTTTATAAATATTTATAACAAACAAAATTTACTTAGCCGTTTTGGATAAAATGGCACAGGGGTGATATGTTTAAAATGGTACTGTGCCGTTTTATCCAAGATTATAAAATAATATTATTTTGTGTTTTAGATAATGCGCGTTATTGCCTAAACTGCAACAATTACAGAAAATAAAACGATAGAGCCAGGGACCAAATGTTTTAAACTCAACTTCAAATTTAATAGAGATGAAACAGAAAGCAGAAGAAAACAAATTGAGAAGAAAGAAGATCTCAAAGAAAACGAAAAGCGAAATAAGTAGACTTTACAGATCAGTTCCCCAAATTTGCTTCCGAAAACGAAGCCATTTCATCAAGATAATGATAAAGCTTCTTATAATATGTATTGTAATGAACTTTTTTCAATGTTTAAACCTAAGGAGATTTGGATTTGCTGTCAAAGTTGTAGAAAATGGAGCCACTGTGATGAGTGTGCAGGAATTTCTCCAAAAACGAAAATTTGTGAACCATAATTAACCCTATTTTACCTTAAAAATATTTTTATCTAAACATACATTATACGAGCAGATATGTATGCTATTTTACCCAACTGGTTGGATAAAACGGCACACCTAACACCTGTGCATGAAGAACGTATATTCAAGGTTTTTGTTCATGATACGCAGCATGTATATTGTTTTACCCAAAGATAAAGCCAAAACAAATTTTATGTTTTCTTTGCAGTTTTGTACCCTTATATTTAAAATATATATTTTCAGTTTTGTAAAAAGTATGCCGTATACCAATTTCCCCTATAAGAATAAATAATATACAGTGTCACTAGTAAAGTCCGCATTATATGGAATTCTTTTTTATTAATAAGTTTATTCGAAATTGAAATTTCAAGTTCTGCTTCGATCGAGATAAAAATTAAGCAAAAAAATAGTAGTCACGTGATTCGCCTTATCTGTCAAATTTTAATTTTTTCCAAAAAATAATTCATATGTATACTTTCAGACACAAACTACGTTTTCAAAAATACTTATTTTATGAAGTTCCCTTATACAGGGTCAAAAACAAATAAACTTTGCATCACATGCGACCAAATTTTAATAGCCCAATTTTGATTTTGTAGAAAAACACACATGTAATATGGCGCTACTTTATAGAAAATTTATCTGAAATAAAGCATTGTCAAAACTTAGAAGTTTTATGCAGGTTGCGTTGAGCCTTATTTTGCAAAAGTGGTGCAATTTACAAAATATAGGTAAAAAATCAAAATAATGTTATGCCGCTTAAATTTTGCATGTGGGCTAGAAACTGCATTTAAAAAAACTTTTCCAATAACTTTTTTCGATATTTTCAGAAATAACCCCACTTTTGAATTATTTTTTGAAAAAAATTAAAATTTGACAGATAATGCGAATCACGTGACTACTATTTTTTTGCCTAATTTTTATCTCGATCGAAGCAGAACTTGATGCCAAAGTTAAATTTTGAATAAAACTATAATAAAAAAAAATCCCATATGATACTGGTGACACTGTATATAATATTTTTAAATAAAAACTTACTTTAAGAAAAAAAATTGAAAACAATTTATTTAGATATTATTTACCATAGCAACAAAATTTTTGAGATACCTAATTAAGTTCTTGTAGTCACATTAAGTATCTTTTTTTTTTACTTGAAGCATAAAACTATGTTACTATGTTAAAAAGGTGATTTTAAGTAGCTTGGATTTAGCCGATGGTATTTATTTTAATATTATTAGGTACACAAATCAAATAGTTTTGTTTTTACAACAAATTATTTTGATCTTCTTTATCAAAGAATGGGTCGCAAAATTTTACTACTTTGAAGAACGCTATACTTTTTCTCAAGTAGTATCTCCGTACTTGGCCGATCGAGTTGTCGGTGTTTTTGCATTTTATACAGCGCCAATACAGCGTTGGAGTCTTTCCGGAAGAGGGTGGTGGTAAAACGTAATTATTAATGGTTGTTTGGATTAATGATGCCCCAAATGTTTTTTATTAATTGTGTTTTTTGGATTATTGCAACTGTTCTGAATCTGCAATCCTACTTATTTCCTAATTTCTATCAAGGAGTTGTCGTATTTTTCACTTCGCAATTCTCCCAGACTTTTAGACCAGGGCTGAAGCCTTTGAAAATGGTAAAAAGTGAAACAAAATAATAGTAGAATGAAACCCATTGGAAAAGGAAGAGAATATAACGAAAATGAAAGGAAAAATAAATTACGGGCGATCCGAGGTCGGGAAGTGGGGGGGAGTGAGTTTTTAAAGTTAGAAAACGATTTATCTCGATTTACGGCAAAACTACAAGTCCTATGGAAAAACGTTAAATAGCAAAGTTGTAGGTAATACAAAACAAAAACAACTTTTGTGTTTGCACTTTTTTCACATAACCTCAAAATTTATGTGAAAAATTCAAATAATCAAGTTTTTGGTTTTTTATCTTTTACAAAAAAAAATTTTTTATACACGGAATTTGCTGAAACTTACCTTTTTATGTCTCAAACACACTGTAACTTTTTTGATTTAAAATATTTATTTTTTCACCTTATTTTGACTTAATATCGAAAAAGCACCCTAATTTTCAATCGAAAATTCTCACGTCAAAATATCTGCTTTTTTTAAAAAGTCGGTGGGCTTTTTGTTCATTGAAATCTCTACTTTCTGATGGTTTAAAAAAAGATAATATACATTGTGATGTAAATGTGATGAAATCCCTTTTAAATCCTACCTTTAATTATATTTAGAACAACTCTTTGCGAATATTTTTTGCGATTTTTAAGTTTTATGAATTTGTAATTTTTTTGTTTATCAATGTAACATGGAATCTTACGTTTTTCGAATAATTAAAGTATAAATTTTGATAAATAGCTTAAAATTCTACATAATGATTAAAAAAAAAATTCGAATTCGAGTTTTTTTCGTTTCTTTGCATTTTTTGAGAATAACCATAGTAATGTATATTTTTTTACACCATCCGAAAGTAGAGATTTCAACGAACAAAAAGCCCACCGCCTTTTTCGAAAACGCAGATATTTTGACGTGAGAATTTTCAACTGAAAATTAGGGTGCTTTTTCGATATTAAGTCAAAACAAGGTTAAAAAATAAATATTTTAAATCAAAAAAATTACAGTGTGTTTGTGACATTAAAAGGTAAGTTTTCACCAAATTTAGTGTATAAAAAATTTTTTTTGTAAAAGATAAAAATAAAAAACCAAAAACTTGTTTATTTCAATTTTTCACATAAATTGAAAGGTTATGAGAAAAAAGTGTAAATACAAAAGTTGTTGATCTTTTTATTACCTACAACTTTGCCATTTAACGTTTTTTCATAGAATTTGTAGTTTGGCCGGAAATCGAGATAAATCGTTTTTTACCCTTAAAAACTCACCCCTTTCCACTTCCCGACCTCGGATCGCCAGTAATTTATTTTTCCTTTAATTTTTGTTATATTCTCTTCCTTTTCCAATGGGTTTCATCCTACTATTATTTTTTTTGATTTCAAAAATTATCGACCCTGGTCTATTTACATTTTGTTTAGAAGTTTATAAAAATCTCGTAAGTAAAAAAAATTAGTATATAAATAAAATAATTCTGTCTTTACCAAGGCATTATTTAATGTAATTAATTTAATATTCTAAAAGGAAGTAAAAAAATGGCTATTCCAAGTAAAAATTTTCTTTAGCCAAGTTTTTGTATTAACTGGCCTAAAATTGTAGAATTTTGAAAGAAAACAGAAAAATTCTTGTTTTGATATTACTGTTTCTTATATTTTGTAGTTTGATCGTACTGTGAACAAATTAGTTACCCCATAATGTGAAAACAATTTCTTGCTTAAAACAATACAGCAAAAATGTAGCAGAAATGAATTTTTTATTAGTAGGTATACAAAAAAAGTCATTTTTTATAAAAACCTCTGCTGGTGCTGTAACTAGAATTTCGAATATTAGATTTGCGATTACTATACAGGGTTCGTCAAAAACAACATTTTCAGTTTTTTGGATATTTTTTTTTTCAATTACTTGATTTATTAAATGAATTATACTAGTGTTGAAACTACAATTTTAACTATTAGATTTGCAATTACTTTACAGGGTTCGTCAATGTTTTTTGGATTTATTTTTTTCCATTCTAATTTTCAATTCCTTTTGATGATTGGCTAAATCATCAGTTTGGAACAAATGGATTGAAAGGTTCCTATGGTCCAATTCAGTTGGCACGTAGGAGTCCCGATCTCACAATTATCGACTTTCATTTATGGGAATATCTGAAGCCACATGTATATAAAACCGGTTCCAATAATAACTTAGATCTCTTGAAAGAAAAAATAAGCATAGTTATTGCAAATATCCCACTACAGCAAGTTAGAAACTGTGATCGGGAATTCAGATGTCGAGTTAAACTATGCGCCGACGCGGTGATCCCACATTTGAATAAAAGTTTTCTAATTTATGATTGAATGAATTGAAGAAATATGACATTTAATAATAAAAATACTTTAAAAATAGGCAAATAAAAAATAGTTTTCTTATAACAAAATCGTTACTCGGTCAAATATAAAATCATATTCGAAGTAAGGAAACAACAATAGTTATTTGTTTTTACGTAAATTTATTTTAAATAAAATCAAAAAAACTAAAAAATGTTGTTGCTGACGAACCCTGTATAGTAATTGTAAATCTGATATTCGAAATTGTAGTTTCAGCACAAGCAGACGTTCTTCCTCTTCCAATCTTAATCAGTGGACACACTGTTTATATACAGAGTTAGTTGAAATAACCGGAACGACTAATTTTCTTCAAAACTACCAAGCCTAAATCAATGAATTTTGTTACAGGTGGATAATTTAAAAAATTGAATTGAAAATTGACAAGTTGCCAGATTTTTAGTTTTTTCTCAACTCAAGAAATGTTTTTTTTCAAATGTAACACTACTCTTTTTTTTATTGAATTCGATTCCTCCCATCAACATTACCATTTCCTGATAGTATCAAATTTGTATATCAAATAGTTCTATGGGAAAAAAAGTTAATTAGTTACAACTCTAACTATAAAATAAAAAAAAATCCAATCTATTTCCATTTAAAAACGTTTCAAATAATGTAAAAAGGAAGGTTGGTAGACATAATGTACCTAATAGTATCGATTTCATAATCAAATTAATCTTGTGTACTATAATTATGTAAGTAATTTTTACTAGCTATGTTATTGTTATGTTATTATCGTTATCGATACTATTAGGTACATTATATCTACCAACCTTCCTTTTCACATTATTTGAAAAGTTTTTAAATTAAAATAAATCGAAATTTTTTTTTAATTGCGCATTAAGAATTTGGCCTTCGTTCAAGTATTCATTTGTTTCCGTGATGTATTCCAATAATATAACTAACTTCTTACCTATACGTTAACCATCTGGGTTAAGTGACCATACCTGCAACAGATAACGCCTTAAGAATATAAACTAAAAGCACATAGTAATGATAGGTCGGCAATTGGAGATGAAACATAAAAGGAAACTTTTTAACTTTCTCGGTATTTTCCATGGACATAGTGTATATTGGCTTTACCCAATAAATTGGGCAAAATCCGCTATTGCCTTTATGGTGGAGAAATAAAAAAAAATTGGATCATGCCAGTTTAAATTATAAGAGTTCGATATAAAATTAATTTCAAATTGGCATAAAATATTTTATCCATTAAGCATTTTAAAGTCAATGAGCAGCAAAAGCCCTTTTGGTATTTTTGCGATAAAAGCCACACTAAAAATATAATGTTTGAGGCTGAACTTTTCGAATATAAAATTATAGGTAAACATTTCAAGCTCAAAATAAATATAGATATTGCCTGTATATAATATAACTTTTGAATTTGAATATGGTTTGTGACTAGAGCATCGTCGTCGTACAATAAAAATATGAAGGAAGAGTTAAAGTAGATATACAGGGTGTTTGGGGAGAAAAGGGCAATATTTTGGGATTGTGTTCAGAGGGTGAAAATAAAAGAAATAAACCCATATGTTTTAGTTCGATTCTCAACCATTTCTGAAATAATAGGTTCTAAAATTTGTGTAAGATAATTTTTATTTTAAAAGCCAATAATTGCAGGTACTGCAGTACAAACTAACTTAAAGAATATTTTCAAAAACCCCTCCACCAACTTTAATACATTTTTCGGCACTTTGCTAATCGCTCGGGTAGCACGTTGGATTGAGTGGGGATTGATTTTTATAAAAGCTGCAGCATTGAAAATTCGATCGCGGAGTGCTTCTCTCCTTTCCACTCGTGTTTCATATACTAGCGATTTCATCCATCCCCAAAGGCAATAATGAAGCGGGTTTAAGTTTGATGTCCTCGGTGGCCAAAGTTGCGGACCAGCTCTGCCAATCCAGCGATTAGGAAAACGATAATTCAAGAAATTTCGCACACGGAGACTAAAATGAGGTGGGGCTCCATCATATTGGAAGTACATTCGTTGTCGAACATTTAATGAAACATCATCCAAAATGTGTATCAAATGGTCATCCAAAAACCGTAAATATCCTTCTTCAGTAAGACGCCCATCCATTCCAAATGGACCAAACAACTCTGGTCGTTGAGCATTCCGCACCAGACATTTATACTGAATCGATGTTACAAGTTTCGTTCAAATGTAGCATGAGGGTTTTCATCTGACAACCGATGTTTATTGTCGCAATTATTCATTTCATCACAAGTAAACTGAGTTTCATCGCTAAATAAAATGTATTTGTGCAGACTCACCATCTAGAAATGTTAAACGGGTTGAGCGTGAAAACGTTTTAATCCGTTTTTTCTTAGTGTCTCCCATACGGCAATAGGTATATGAAGTTCGTTTGCAAGCCGTCTCGTACTTATACCTGAGTTCTCTGCGACAATATCCAGAACATTTTCTTCATTTTCCACATCTGGACCCTGCTGCACTCTTTCAGAAACAATTCTCATGCTTGGAAACATTCCAGTTTCCTGAGCACTTGCAAATACTTTTGGAAAAACTTTTCTATTAGCTCTCTTCGATTTGGAAAACGACGTCGATATTTATTAACTGCGCGCATCGCACTACCGTTACTGTAACCATTCACGAATATCATGTCATCATACTTCCTGTGACTGAATGTGTGGGGCATTATAAGTATGAAAATCTTGGTTCAAGTCGATAGGCTGAATATGAAGCAAACTGACAACTTTTATGCATGTCAAAACTATAAATCAAAGTGTAACGGACGTTTAAAACTAAAGCCTCCTTCATTATTTCAATAAAAAAAAATATAGAACCGATTATTTCAGAAATGGTTGAGAATCGAACTAAACCATATGGGTTTATTTTTCTTATTTTCACCCTCTGAACACATTCCCAAAATATTGCCCTTTCCTCTCCAAACACCCTGTATATAACGTGGATAGAAAAAACAATTTGTAAAAATTCCATTTGGGCATTGTGGAAAACGTGATAAAACTTCTAGCTGAAATATTCATGAACTGTATAGAAACAACAACTATTATTCATTATAGAAAATGATGAACAAATCCTTGTAGGTACTGCTACCGATACGTAGATGACATTATTACATATTTTATAGGGACAACAAATCGAAAATTCGAAAGCCCTTTAGAATATCTTATTTTAATCCACAAAAACCTTTGTATTGATGAATTACAAATTTTACAAAATAGGGCAATGCGGATAATTTTAAAATGTCATAGATATACAGTGTGTCCTCTTAAGTTGACAGCATATTATGATAAACTTTTCTATTTTTATTAATTTTAGGGAGAAAATTTAATCTATAAAAAGTTTTGCTTCCTGTTAAAAAAATATTAAAATATTCGATTTTAAGGTAGCTTATACAGGAAGCTATGTTCAAGTTTTATTTTAGAGCAAGATATGATCATAGAAGGGTAGTTAATGTAAAACAAAATATTATTTTTATGGTCTCATATTCACAGAGAAGTTTTTAATGTTTGTATTTACACAGATTGTGTGCAAAGTCAAATGTAATTTTTATTACTATTCCAAAAAGTTCCTGTGTAAATACGAATAATAATATGAAATCTAACTATCGCATCATAATATCTTGCTCTAAAATGAAACTTAAAAAGACCTAGTAACATTTAGGATTAATTTTTTACTTTTTGACTACCCTGTATCTATAAGCTACTTCAAAATTTTAATATTATTTTCTCTAGAACCAGAACTTTTCATAAATACTTAGTAACTTTTTTTTTATAAAATTAATAAAAAAAAGTTTTTCATAATATGCACCCAATTTATAAGCAAAATATATACAAAAATAAAGTCTATGTTAAAGATTTAAGATTGGTTAATTATCAGAAGTTTAATTTTTTGTTTAGCATGAATCTATGTACAGTACACGTATCTACCTGATTGCTTAAAAAAAATTGTTCGTTTAATAATCATTTAATAGTCATAATCATAAAACAAACATAATCGATATTTTTCATAAAGGCTTAATAGAATATAAAAATTGGGAAATTTTATTAAATCTCAAATGTCATTAAAACTTTTTTAAAAACTTACATTTATTGACAGAACAAAATAAAAAGTAATATTTGACACAGTTTGCATATTGTTTAATTTTGCTGTTTGTTTTGGTTTAAAGAAATTTGGGTTTTAATGTTTACAAATAAATCTATAAAAAAAATGGGAAAAAAAAACGTACCTACGTATTAAAAAATATTTAATTGTAGCTTCTTGCAAATGTAGCCTGTTACTACCACTCCTAAGTTCGCTATGGAAATATATGCAAACTTAACTCTCTAGACTTAACAAATACTAGGGACGTCAATAACAAAATTTTTCCAATTAACCACAAACCATACATCGCATACAGATACAACGATTAAAAAAATAAAAATAGCTTCTCTGATAAAAGACTAAAATCAAAAATTATTCCATAGAGTTACAAGCAGTGTTCCTCTTCTAGCGATTTTAAAATAAAATTAATTTTAATTACACAGGTTGTTAATAATGGCTATTCATTATCATCACTATCACTATAAAAAATTTCAGTATACTAATTGATCAATTATTATTATTATTATTAGATCTAAATAACTAAACTAATTGCTAAAATTCAAAGAATCGATTGACGGCCGTTATTTTGTAACAATACATGTTAACTATAAAATGAAACGGCCGTAGCAACAAATTAATCCACATCAGTCGTTTCATTCGATATTGTTAAATTTGTTTCATTAAAAGGAATTCTTTGGGAATTTCTGCAGAGTATGGCTAAGCGTCATTAAAATAAATAATATTCAGCGGCGGGGCAACGGGGGAGGGGGAAGGCGGTCCGCTCGTGTACCATATCAAGGACGGTACCACTAGCATGAGGGTTGGACTCGTACTTATAGGACCACATCATGGCTATTTTTTTAATGCCTATCCGAAAGTTTTCCAATTTAAAAATCTATATTATCAAATGAAATAATTTTTTTTTGTATTAAGCGTAATTTTATTGATATTCGCTAGCGCTTTCGGCCCATTATGAGGCCTTCATGGTTCTAAAAGAAAACACAAACAACAGTAAAAACCCAGTAGGAATAAACTATGTGAGAATACTCGTCAAATTATGTCCAGGAGACAAGAAACATATTAATAAGATATTTGAAAATTTATAAACTCTAGTAGTGGTTTCAAATTTTATAAACAATACCCAACTGACATTTGACACAGGGTCACAAAGTAATGAGGGATATCTCAAATAAAAAAAGTAGTTACTGTACACAAAATGACGAATAATAGGAAACAGAAAGGTGGTACCTATAAAAACTTTAAAAAAGTCTTAATGAATAAAATTGAATAAAACGGTAGGTAACTCCGTCAATTGTTTAAAAGAATATAATTTAAACAGGATTTTTAAATTATTATATCTGTATGTGCAAAACCGTCCTATTTTTAATAAAATGGGAGGAGTCAAAAGTCCACAAGCGTAGGTTAAGGCAAATAATAAATTCTTATCGTTGAAAGAGTTTAAAAATAAATTTCGGTTATCAGTTTTATTGAGTCTTAAATTCAGACATGAATCTGGATAGTTAATTGAATGTCTATGGACTTCCAGGGCCTCGAGATAGTCCAACTCTCTGAAGTTTTTATGATCAAAATTTTGCTGTTAGAAGTTGGTGAGAAACTATGATTATTAAATTTGAGGTGCTGTCCAAATACAGACGTACCTGGTCGCAGGGCCGGACCCAATGGGGGGCGGGGGGGTAGGTAGGATGGGGAGCCTCCCGCCCAAAGTTATGTCCGTTGGTTTCAGAAACATAGACAAAAACAAAAGAATTCTATACGGGTATATAATTGTTTTGTCTATGTTTAGAAAGCAACTGGCAAAATATAATATTTCATATGCAAATTATTAATTATTAACCACTACATTATATAAAAACGTTATTTTATTCTACGGGCTGGGACATTACTATTTATCCTAACAGAGTAATTGATATCATGACAGCAAAAAAGAACAGAAGATTGTTATTATAATTATTGTCTATGCCTATACCTAGTATAGTACCTATATAATAATAAACCCAAGCACCTCAATTATTACCGGGTTTGTTTTTGTGCTTTTCTTGAGGATTTTATGATGTGTTTTTTATTCTTTCCACTTGAAACCCAAGCATCATGATTCAAAAAAGGGCGTGGCACCGAAAAAATTTTCGCTTGCGGCGCTTTTTTTTCGCAAATGTTGGTTAAGAAATTTTGGATGGTACCCCCTTTTTTATTCTGTGTGGGTAACAGTCATGTATGTTGGTTGCATAAATCTATAAATCAATCTTTTGTAGATGCTTTAAGCTATCATTTTCTGCCAAATCCTATCCAAAATTCAATCTACTAACCTTCCAATGTCGATTTTAACTTCAACTTTATTTGAATTTTCCATCTATCCCTATACTAAATTGCAATCCCGTGACGTAACTTCACGTCTTTTGAAATTTGAAAAATAGTAGTAAAATCGCCCGAATTTCCGAACGCTCTGTATATGTACCGAATGTACAAGGATCACATAACGTATTCCGTCCAATTTCAAATCTCATATCGCTAAAATAACTTTGGAATCTCTTGGTGAAAATGGGTTAATAAATCAAAAAATGACAGTTTGCAAAATAATTTTTGTTGTCCAGAGGCTACTATGATAAAAAATAGTATTACCAACATAAAATTTAGACATAAAAATTTACAAAATTTGAAGGATTTATTTTCTTTTTAGAATGTATTTTTCTTGATTATAAAAGGTGAAATAGAAAAAAATTTATAAAGCACATGTTTCATAAGGCGTGTTAGCGCACGTGTCAATAAAAAAACTCGCCACTTTGTGGCTCGTTTTTTAAAATAGACGCGTGCGCTAAAACCGCTTCTTATGAAACGTGTACTTTAATATACTATTATTCTTATTCCGAGTTTTTTTACAGTTTACCAATGTATGGAGCTGGGCAACGACCACATGAAAATTAGTAAACTCCGCTTTTGTCAAGATATGAAACGCTTTCTTTATTTCTGACTAAATGAGAGTGAAGATTGTTTTTTGTTTTAACGGAGATTATTGTATCTTTTACATTTTTATTAAGTACTTTGGCTATCTGAGTGGAAATTGGACCTTTGTAAGATAAAGAAATAGGTTTTTGTGTAAGTTATTTTGCGAAGGGGTTAAATGCAGTTTGTTGATATTTTTTCAATAATTGTCTTTTATTTTTAATCCTATCAACAATTTCATGTGAATAGCCGTTGTTAATTGCTATTTGTTTAATGGTATTCAATTCTTCGTTAAGGTCATTCTGTGACATAGGAACGTTAAGGGATCTATTGATATAGCAGTTAAGGGCAGCTTAATACACAAAAAAATATTTTATTTGTTAAAATACGACGTACAACCGACTCTTCTTTTTAAATCTATATTATGTCGGGTTGCACATAGAATTTAAGAAATATGTAATTAACTAATTTTGTGTTGATTGGAAAATCATAAATGGAAATCAAAAATTCAAATATTAAATAAAGGAATTTATAACAGAGGACAGAAGAACAAGAAGTTTAAGAATCGCCCTTAAAAACAATAATTGTAACTGTATACTTTCAGATATCAACTTAATTTTAAAAAATAGCCCACCACCTATCTGCAAATAATTTCGTGTATAGGCTTGAAATGTACGCTATTTTTAGAACATCCATATATTGTTGCCTTTGTGAACAAATTACAGTGAGTACAACTTAATCAAAACTCATTTATCGCTTTGCTTATTCGTCGAATTCCTTCATCAAATTACATCAGATTGGAAACTCTTTGAAGTTCGTCCCTAAGTAATCCTGAAGTAACGAAGCGATAATATGTACGTTCATTATTGCTTTCACAGATCTACAGTTAGAGCCTATGTCGATGGTAAAAAATTCGATTTTTGTGATATTTTACTAGAGAAGTCGGGCAGTCGGGTTGAATTACTGCACTATCCAAAAACTTAAAACTTAAAACAATGTTTCTAAATAAAAATAGTTTCTTCACTAAAAAATTGTTATACTTTACTCTTAACCCAAGTATACATTTTTGAGTCTTCCTCGTATACCATAAAACTTTCACCAGAATTGATGGATATATTATATTACTTCTGTCTAAAGATATAAAGAATTTTTTAAAATAAAATAAATTTATTAAATTAACAAATAACATTACTGTTAAATTAACGGTAAGATTTCAGCTATTTGGAATTTTTTTTATTGTTATAATCACTGCCAACGTTTCGGTGCAGTCTGCACTATCATCAGGGCTAATACACAAAGAAACAAAGGACTACTTTAAAATTACAAAATTATACATACAGTGTCACCAGTAAAGTCCGCATCATATGGGATTTTTTTTTATTAACAGCTTTATTTATAATTTGACTTTGGCATCAAGTTCTGCTTCGATCGAGATGAAAATTAAGCAAAAAAATAGTAGTCATATGATTCGCATTATCTGTCAAATTTTAATTTTTTCCAAAAAATAATTCAAAAGTGGGGTAATTTCTGAAAATATCAAAAAAAGTTATTGGAAAAAGTTTTTTTTAAATGCAGTTTCTAGCCCACATGGAAAATTTCAGCTGCATAAGATAATTTTGATTTTCTACCTATATTTCGTAAATTGCACCACTTTTTCAAAATAAGACTCAACGCAATCTACATAAAACTTCTTAGTTTTGACAATGCTTTTTTTCAGATACATTTTCTTTAGAGTAGCACCATATTAAATGTGTGTTTTTCTACAAAATCAAAATTGGGCTATTCAAATTTGGTCGCATGTGATGCAAAGTTTATTTGTTTTTGACCCTGTATAAGGTAACTTCATAAAATAAGTATTTTTGAAAACGTAGTTTTTGTCTGAAAGTAATACACCTTAATATTAAGATAAAAAAGAACACAGTGTCTTCAGTAAAGTGTTTTTTAAGTGGAAAATAAATTTTAGTTTAACAACGTAAAGTTTAAAGTTTATCTATTTTCAACGATTTAATTTAAAACCTCTATATTATAATTTATTATTAAGCTATGTCACAATAACGTTAATATGTATTACTTTCAGACACAAACAACGTTTTCAAAAATACTTATTTTATGAAGATACCTTATAAAAAACAAATAAACTTTGCATCACATGCGACCAAATTTTAATTGCCCAATTTTGATTTTGTAGAAAAACACACATTTAATATGGCGCTACTCTATAGAAAATGTATTTGAAATAAAGCATTGTCAAAACTAAGAAGTTTTATGTAGGTTGCGTTGAGTCTTATTTCGCAAAAGTGGTGCAATTTACAAAATATAGGTAAAAAATCTAAATTATCTTATGCAGCTGAAACTTTGCATGTGGGCTAAAAACTGTATTTAAAAAACCTTTTTTTAATAACTTTTTTCGATATTTTTAAAAATAACTCCACTTTTGAATTATTTTTTGGAAAAAATTTATATTTGACAGATAATGCGAATCACGTGATTACTATTTTTTTGCTTAATTTTCATCTCGATCGAAGCAGAACTTGATGCCAAAGTCAAATTTTGAATAAAGCTATTAATAAAAAAAAATCCCATATGATGCGGACTTTACTGGTGACACTGTATGTATAAATAAAATAAGGCACAAAAATTGATTGTATAATCACATTCAGAGTAGGTAACTAAACATTAAATAAAATCTCCTCCAAAAGAGGGGCATCTTACAGCATGTGACTGACAAGTAATAGCTAGGAGGAAAAAACACAATGTCGCAATACATACGTGCCCCGACAATTGCCAGAACCACTCCTGAACTGTGTGCTGAGCTGTTAATTATACAAAACAGTGTTTCCACTCACCTCGATTTAAATTTTTTAAATTTATATCCATATTCGTCCTTTGTTTCTTTGTGCATTAGCCCTGATGATGGTGCATACTGCACCGAAACGTTGGCAGTTGTGATTTAAACAATAAAAAATTGTCCAAATATCTGAAATCTGACTTTTAATTTAACAATAAAGTAGTGGACGAAACCTCAACAGATATAAATAACATTACTGCCCATATTAAGCTGCACACAATAGAAAAACTAAACCAAGAGAAACCATCCAATGTAGAAATTTTACAACTTATAATATAAGATGACGTTCAAATCGTTGACTGTGATAAACATTTAGGGAACGAGAATGTCGGTCTAAAGTCATGTCGCTTCTTGGCCCTAACATCGCGGCCTCGTGCCTCGCTTTTGCCCATATAAGTGGGATCTCTAAGTTTACTTAATTTAAGAGCATATTTTATGGCTGTCGGATATTACTTTTGAAATAAAAAAAAAAATGTTTTTTAAATTTTTTTTGTAATCGTTGCGGAGTTGGTCTAAATCTGACCAGATTTTGCCTATGCGCCGACTGCGCCATCTTGAGTTTAAAGAGGAATGGGTTTTTGTTAAACAACTCGTTCATTTTCAACTTATGACTAAAAATGGTCTTCGCAAAACTTGTAGGAAATTCAATTTTCTATTCCGATAATTTTGGTATGAGCCTAATAAATAAAAATTAAGCAATAAAATTACTTGAAGCAATTACTTTTTAGTAAAATAAATTGCTTGACTAGCAAATGCTATAAGTAAAAGCAATTGCTCGATCTGGACATGGATAAAATTTTGAAGCAATTGCTGCTTTTCTTACACCTCTGTAGCAAATGCTTATTCAACACAAGTTCAGACGTGGCTTATCCACTTGTTCAGATTATAGATTTCATGTTCAGTTTGGTGCCTAATTTGCAAAAGTGTTGACGCAAGTACAGCAACGTTGGTCTATTTATTTAGTACAATAGTAATCTGTTACGTTTTTGTGGAAAATAGGAAACTTATATTTGTGATATGGCAGATTTCAGTGAAAATGAGGTAAGTGATAGTAGTGATGAAGAAATTAAAGACAAGCAATTATTGATATTCATTCATAAATTGAAGAAACATAAATAAATCTCTCTGACCACAACCGTTTAGTGTCATGTATTACTGTACAGATCATTCCACGACTATACAACTCCCACTGAATTTGTAGATAAGCTTACTTTCAATGCTGAAATAAAATGTGAGCTCAGTTCAAAACTAACATCGTTGTTTCATTGTTCCCATGCAACCTTAACATGGCGCTGCGAACACCGGCAACTTTGTAAAATCAAAATTTCGATTTTCACATTATTAAAATTCGTGATACTCAAATTCTAACGACAACTTCGGTGAAAATACTGCTCCTAGCATTGGAAATCTGACCTCGCGTTCAGGCTTATAAGAAATGGCGTCTGGAATTTCGCCGCCATCTCCAATGGATACAGGGCATCTCTTTTACTCACCACAATTGGAGACCATGCCCTAAAAATCTACAACAATTTAAAATTCGAGGAGGACACCCACAAAATGAACTACAAAGAAATTGTCAAAAGGTTCGAGGAACAATTCAAATCGGAAAAAAATGTCACCTATGAACGACACGTATTCTTTTTAAGAAGCCAAAAAGAGGGTGAGTCTATTGAAGCTTATGTAACTGAATTACAACACTTAAGTTCAACTTGCGAATTTGAAGATCTACGTGATAGCCTAATAAAGGATCGTTTAATTTTAGGGATCACTGACATAGCTGTCAAGGATAGACTCCTCCAAATTAAAGATCTTAATTTGTCCAAGACAATATCTATTTGTAGAACGGCAGAACGTGCGAAATCACAACTCCACAGCCTAACGGGAGAAATGTCCTCCATATCCATCCAAAAAGTAAATTTCCATGAACGTGATCCCGCCAAGATGTTCGCTGCAGGAAGTCGTCACAATGACAGAGGAGCGAGGCACACGGCCTCGAGTTCAGTGTTGCCATCTTGGTAAATTTTGTACTAGATCTGGTAAAATCAAAAGGTCATCTG
The DNA here is from genome assembly GCA_963969555.1 of Polydrusus pterygomalis. NCBI lineage: Eukaryota > Metazoa > Arthropoda > Insecta > Coleoptera > Curculionidae > Polydrusus > Polydrusus pterygomalis. The sequence goes on from OZ018379.1 coordinate 40,322,676, forward strand.
GTAACGTAGTTTTGCAAAGTTTTACCTAGTAAAAGTTCTGGTAAAATCGTTTGACGTTTCTGGTAAAATCGGACCGAAATTTTTACCGTTTGTTAATTATTTGTATGTGTTTTTTTTTGTTTTTCTGTTGTATCAACAGATAGAGTTTATTTTCCTTTTTCTGTTGAGTATCAACAATTAGAGTTTATTTTCGTTTCTCTGTTGTATCTGTTGTAGATTTGAATATTTCAAAATACAAATCTAAAAAGTTTAAATCTAGTATTAGGGAATCCAACGATCTGTCAAAACCAAAATTTCTAGTACGCCCTAGGTGGTGGTCTCGGAGTGCCAATATAACCTCTTTTTTGTTATAACACAACAAAAAGTGATGTTATTGGCACTCCAACCTCTAACCTCCCAGGGCGCAAAAATTTTGATTTTGATAGATTGTTGGATTCCCTATAATAGGTATATTTGTATTATTTACGCCTACGCCCAAAACAAAAGGTTTTTTAAAGTATTTATACTAAAAAAAAAAAATCAAAAATATGATGATAAAAAATTTTTTTTTTATGATTTGGTAAAATTTCAATGTCCTTTTGGTAAAATCCAATGTTCAACAGTTGGCAACACTGCTCGAGTTCCGGCTCCACTAGCAGCCATTACTCACACCATCAATTAAATTTGGAAAATAGGCGTTCAAGTCAAATGCGCGGACGTGGAAGCCAAGATAAACGCTCGCAGGGTAAAGTCAAACAGTTTTTATGCCGCAATTGTGCGACAAAACATGGACTTATTCGATGTCCTGCTTTTGGCCACAGATGTCGGAACTGCGGTAAATCAAATCATTTCGCAAAATGCTGTAGATCTAAAATAAATGAAATAAACATTTGCTCTGCCTCCGATAGTTCATGTTTATCGGAAAATTCTAACATTTGCATAGATTATGTAATGTCTGTAAATCAACATTTAAAAGATTATTGGAATGTCACCTTAATTGTTAATAATAACATTCCAATCAATTTTAAACTAGATACTGGTGCTCAAATCAACGCCATCCCTGCAAAATTTCTGAGCAATTTAAAAATTCATAAAAATAATTTACTGCCGTCGAATTTAAAAATAACTACTTATACAGGCTCAAAAATTAATATTATAGGCAAGTGTTCTTTATTGTGTAAATACCGGAATTTCAATGACTACATAACTTTTTATGTGGTCGATAATACTTTCTCTCCTGCTATTTTGGGAAAAAATTACTGTGAAAGGCTTAACCTATTAAAATTTATCGGCTCTGTGGAATGATCTGTACAGTAATACATGACAACATGACACAAAAGATTCAGCACTTGTAGGAAATTTAATAAAAATATTGGCCTTCTCCAAAACTGCATTCATTACAGAAGTGTATGTCTGTACATGTAATAGGCTGAAAAATAACAATACTCTTCTTAATGATCAATTGGATTTAAACGGATCACCTCTTTTAAATCTCTTTAATTAGTCTGTAAACATTATTATTGATTTTTCCAACAATTTAAACAACCTGAAAATTACCTGCAATTTTATTGTTACACCTAAGTTATTACTTTTAAAATACTATTTTTAAGAACTCCAACTGTGTTGCGAAACATGTCCAGTCAAAATAAAAATCTGTGGAAAGTGTAAAATTATTATTTTTTTTTATTTTTTTTTTACCATTTATTTATCACAATTAATAATGGATTTCCACCAAGTAAAAGCCGAATTAATTCTATTGTAGGGAATTAATTATCTGACTAGTTTTATTCCGAGGATGTTCAGTCAAAAGTTGAAAATGGGCTAGTTATATTTAACAAAATCAAACTCCACTTTAAATTCAAGATGACGGTCAACTTATAGGCTGAATGTGATCGTAATTTTAAATTTAGACAACCAATCCCCTCTCCCGTGCCATTTCTGGCAAATTATTAGTCGATAATTCAACTAAATCGTTAGAACATATTATTGAAGTTGAAAAATAAATCAGACTAACGAGCTTATAACTTCGGTTAGTCCTTCGCTGTGCACATGTAAGATGTTGCAACGTCAACTTCACGAATGCATTTCGATTTTCTGGGCTATAAAAGCTTATCAGACTAAACTTTGTAGATAATAATCCGCATATCCACCGAACGCTGAGCGCGCATCTTTAATCGGCGGTTTTCCTTTTAAATCCTTTAGATGGGAAGAAAGCATTATTTTCGTCCTTAAGGATTAAGTCAAGCGGGTTCATTTTTAAGAAGTTTGCTTTTTTGCTTTCTTGGAAAAAGAAAAATAAAACAGTATATGCATGTTCAGATCTGGCTGACATTTTCTTAAAGTCTGAGAGTGGCTTTCCTTATTTTTAACAAAAAGACACGGAACTAACGTAAATGTTTTATCATTTCCTGTTTGTAGAGCAGGTAATTTAGCAAAATGAGATATTGAAGGTATTGTCTTTATATTTAATACCAAGTTTTGGCTTGAAATAAATAGAAAACTACAATATGTCGGCAAACTCAGACGTTCAATGCATTGTCGGCCACCATCAAATAGTAACATAGGCGTCTAAAAGTAATACTTATCTTTGTTATTTGTCAATAATTTTTATTTAAAAATTTTGGCGTTACGGCCGTTTCGTATTACAACTACATCTTCAACACGCTAATCTACACTTAACAAACTAAGGGTATATATTAGGGCTCGGAATTCGAATATTCGACTATTCTAAATTCGAATTTTTTGTTAGTTAAAAAATTCGACTATTCAAATATTCGACTATTCGAAATTCGAATATTTGACTATTCGAATATTCGACTATTTAAATATTCGACTATACAAATATTCGAGAGTTTTTATTTATCACAGAGTTCTCGAGTTCTCATATCTTTAAATAATTTAACAGAATTATTTATTTGTCATCTTCTTTATTCGACAAAATGCACATTATTATTATTCGATAATTTAGATATTGAAAAGGACTAATAAATGTTCCCTTATTATGTTTAAGCAGTTAAACCACTTTTACCGTGATTAAACGACTGTATTTCGATATTTAAATAGACGACTATTCGAATATTCGACGATTTAAATATTCGACTATCTAAATATTCGACTATTAAAATATTCGACTATTCGAAATTCGAATATTTGACTATTCGACTATTCAAATATCTATTCGACTATTCCAATTATTCGACTATTCGAATAACATACCGAACGACTATTCGAATACTTATATTTTAAAAATTCCGAGCCCTAGTATATACAGGGTGATTCATTAAGGGTGGCGACCGGCCATATCTCGGAAACTACTAGGCATAGAAACTTGTAGAAAAAAAAATTATGATTAAAACGGTCATGAGAAAATTTTGGAAATTACTTTTAAGTTCCTCATTTCGCCGCAAGGGGGCACAATTAAATTTTTTTTTTTTAATTCTAAATTTCTCTGAAATTTCCCATATTAAAGTATAACTCTGATTACATCATCGAAAAGCTTAGACAATTCTGCATCACTTTGGTTTAAGGCTCATTGGCGTACCGGCCTTGATAAGAGTGGGGGAAGCTATTGAGTGTGTAAACATTAAAATCGCTGTAACTTGTAAACGACTTATCCGATTTTACTAAATTTAAGCTTGTTTGGAAGGGAAAGGTAAGTATTTTCAATCGCCGTATCCAATAGTACACGATAGTGTGTAATAAAATTGCTAGAGGGCGCAATTTGTAATAATAACAGTTTTTTCGATTTTATCCCGGAAATTCAAATCATACGGTATAACTATGACATCATAATCGAAAAGTAGATGAAATTTGCAAGAAAAGATGTCAAGACCGCAGTTCGATATCTTTGTTCGTTTCAGAGTTATTGCCAAAACAATAATTTTTAATACAAATTGCACCCTCTAGCAATTTTATTAGAAATTATCTTGTACCATTGGATACGACAATTGAAGGTACTTACCTTTCTCTTCCAAACAAGCTTAAATTTAGTAAAATCGGTTAAGTCGTTTAGAAGTTACAGGGATTTTAATGTTTACAGTTTCACTTGATAAGAGTGGGAAAAGCTATTGAAAGTGTAAACATTAAAATCGCTGTAACTTCTAAACGATTTATCCGATTTTACTAAATTTAAGCTTGTTTGGAAGAACCTTCAATTGTCGTATCTAATGGTACAAGATAGTTTCTAATAAAATTGCTAGAGGGCGCAATTTGTATTAAAAATGAATTTATTGGCAATAACTCTGAAACGAACAAAGGTATCGAACTGCTGTCTTCACATCTTTTCTTGCAAATTTCATCTACTTTTCGATTATGGTATCATAATTATACCGTATGATTTGAATTTTCGGGATAAAATCAAAAAAACTATTATTATTACAAATTGCGCCCTCTAGCAATTTTATTGAGAACTATTATGGACAACTAAATGCGATTGGTGAAAGTGCATACATTTCTCTTCCAAACAGTCTTTAGTTTGCTAAAATCGGATAAGTCGTTTAGAAGTTACAGCGATTTACATGTTTACACTTTTAACAGCTTCCCCCACTCTTATTAAAGTCGGTACGCCAATGAGCATAAGACCAAAATGATGCATAATTGTCCAAGCTTTAAAATGGTGTTATCAAACATATACGTTAATGTGGAATTTTCGGAGTTATGTAAAATTTTGAAATTTACTTTTCAATTACGCCCTCTTGCGGCAAAATGCGGAACTTAAAAGTAATTTCCAGAATTTTCTCATGACCGCTTTAATCATTTTTTTTTTTCTGCAAGTTTCTATGCCTAGTAGTTTCCGAGATATGGCCGGTCCCCACCCTTAATGAATCACCCTGTATAGGTTAACAGTCATAAAATTATCGGATCTACCTAAAGTATAATATTGTTTGGTACACATACACAATGGTATTTTACAACATTCCTAATTATAAGAGACAGGCTGACTAATGTTTATAAAATCTAAATGGTAAACAGGCCAGATGAAAATTATAATAATTTTAGACGTGGAGAATTTCCGAAATCTAATTAGGTATTGTGTATTTAAAAGCTTGAAATTATGGTCTTTTTTATGTTTGTAAATTTCAATGTTTTCTAATATATCTAATTTATGACCTTTTTGATCTGTATATAATATTTGTAAGTTGTTAATATCGGGAAAAACGTGGTTTGTGTCTAAAAAATGATTCGCAAAATTAGATGTTCTTTTCTTTAGTCTAAAACATGCATTATGTTCTTTAAATCTAGTTTCAAAGTTTCGTACCGTTTGTCCTATATAACAGCTAATGCATTCATTGCATTTTAGTTTATATACTCCTGATTTCTTATACCTATTTTCCACATTTATCTTTAACGTTAAATATTAGTTTTGATAGGTTATATGGGGATTTGAAAGCTATTGTCACTTCGTCAGAGAATAAAATTTTTGCTATTTTTTCGGAGGTTGGGCCTACATAATATGTAAGAGTATTAAATTTTTTAGTATTCTGTATTTTTACGTTGGGGTATATTTGTGTCATAGCTAGTGCCTTTTGGTTTTTTGAGATAAGGGAGTTTATTTCTTTTATTGTGTAGCCATTGTTGACAGCAATAGTACTAATGGTATCATGCTCTATCTTTAGACTTTTTTTGGAGAGTGGTATAAATAGAGCTTTATGTACCATTGACCTGGATGCTGCCATTTTATGTGTTTTTGGGTGTACTGAGTCGTGTGGTATTGTAATGTCTGTGAAGATAGGTTTTCTATAAATGTCAAACTGTAGTTTTTTGTCAATGGTTTTTGTTATTTTAAGATCTAAAAAATTAATTGAGTCATTTTCTATTTCTAGTGTGAATTTGATTTTAGGGTGTATAGAGTTGGTGGTTTAAAATACGTTAAAGTTCTTTTTCGGTTCCTGTGAAGCATATTAACATGTCATCAACATACTATACCAGTAAAAAATATCAAAAAATATTTTCGATGGTTCTCGCAGTAAATTGTTCAAGTTTGAACTTTGTGTTCCCTTTGTTTCGTCAGATCCTAGCTTCATTGAAAAGCCATGATATGGCGAATCGAGTCTGGGGATGGATCTGACGAAATAAAAGGAAAAACCTCTCTGTATTTCAAAAAAATTGCTAGTTCCTACATAGTAAACAATTCAATTGATTAAAAAACCCTTCAACGGCTAGCGTTACTTATATGTAACACTAAGGAAGCAACGCAAAACGTTGGTTCAGCGCATTATTATTATTGCGAATGACAAAAGTATTCGTCAGTTTGTCGTTGAAAGCTGACGGAAGAACGTAGTGAATTGAGTTTTCCAGTTAGTGCAACCAAACTTTATAAATTAGGTGCCAAAATCAAGCGTAAAGTTTAGGACGATTAAAAATGGACCTTAGACTAGAGTAAGTAATGTCTATCTTTTACTTTTAGGTTATGTTGTGTTATACTGTTATTTTACTAGTAATAGGTATAGTCTTTGCCTTGCATGCTATAGCATAGTTTTTATAAAACCTAATGTAATTTTTTTTTATATAAGACTGTAAAAGCGAGTGTTACCTTTAGATAACGCTAGCCGGCCATGGTATACAAAATATTGCAAATTATTAAATCGGTATGTTTTTGAATTTAGACGTGGATTTACATTGGAAGAAGCAATTCAAATGGCATACGATGATGATCTTGATGTGGACGGAATATATTGAGCCTGAGCAAATATATTGACGGATGAAGATTCGGGTGAGGAAGATGGTGGCGGATTACTGGATAATCTTAGCGGTCGACAATTATTGCCATAAGCGGAGTTCATTATTATTTTCCGCCTAGGTATATTAAGAATTTCAAGAATTATTTTAAACTATATTTATTTTCTGCTTTTTAGTTTGATTAATTATTAAAGCGAGTTTTTTAGTAGATTGAGCTAGATTAGTAGATTATTGTATTGTCAGCGGTTCTTGATAAGTCTACAAAATTTAAATTAAATCTGACCGTTTTAAGTGGGTCAAAATCAGGTTCAAAAAAGTCAGTTACAAACAAACATACATACAAACCTGGACAAACAAGAACAAACCCGAACAAACCCGAACAAACCCAAACAAACGAGAAAAATTTTCAAAATTTTAAAAAATGATTGGTAGAATTTTTTTTTTGAATGTTTCTCTATTAGCGACTATACGACCCCACGTTTGTTTCATTACTATCGGTTATAGTAATAATTCTGATATACTGACAGTTGTCAAATTTTGACAAGAGAATTTTTTGCGTTTTTCTATCATTTTTCCATCGTCAATATACTTACGACCCTATAGTTTTTTTATTAATATAATTTTTTTTAAACGATTTGACATATTGACAGCTGTCAAATGTTGACAGGAGAATTTTTTGCTTATTTTTCCCGAAGTCTACGCATCGAATATTATACGACCCCATAATTTGTTTCGTCAAAATCGCTTTTTCGTTTTATACCTGACAGCTGTCCAAATTTAACAGGAGAATTTTTTGCGTGTAGATTATTTTATTGTCAGCAGTTCTTGATAAGTCCACAAAATTTAAATTAAATCAGACCGTTTAAAGTGGGTCAAAATCGGGTTCAAAGAAGGCGGTTACAAACATACATTTTATTTAGTTTATTTTATTTATTTATTTTTTATTTATTTTAAAACAAATAAGGTTTACAATAATTACACTTGTGTAATGTTAATTACACGTAATGAAAATTATAATTGCACAAAATATGGTTATACCTAGCACCTAGATGCAGGGCGTCTGTATGTGCTAACTTAAGACTTAAAACTAGGGCTCATTTTAAACAACAAGTAAACAAAAGTAGGTAAAGTATTTTAGATAGTATACAGTTAATATAGTTAATATTGCAGTTGTCTAAAGCAATTCCAGACATTTAGAAAAATTGTTAAAAATATAAGGTTTACACTTTTTAGAGAATCGCTTATAGTTTTCTATATTCTAAATGGACGTAGGTAACAAATTAAAAACTTTTGGGGCTACTCGATTAACAAACCTCTGATTACCATCCCCTTCTATAAAAAGGTACAGTCAGATGTCGGTTAGTAACTTGTCTGGTATTGTGTTGATGAGATAATGGTTTTTGGATATTAATGTTTTTATAAATAAAAAGGCAGCAGTTGTGGAAGTATAATATTCTAACATTTAAAATATTGTCATTGTATAGCTTATCCGTAGAGTATAATCTGTCCTTTTTAAATATAACTTTTAGAATGTAGTTTTGTATTGTATTTAGAGGTTCCAACGCAGTCGAGTACAGTCCACCCCACACCACAATATCATATTGCAGAATGGATTCCACCAGAGCCTTATAAATAGTCAACAATAACCCCTGTGTCATAAATTTTCTAAGTTAATAAAATTTATATATAATTCGTCTTATTTTATAACAGAGGGTATTGATTTGTTGAGACCATTTAAGGTTCTTATCTATCATAACTCCAAGATACTTAGTGCTATTTGTTTCCAAGATTTTGAGACTTGTGTAGTAAAGCGCCAAAATTGGGTCTATTGATATCTGTCAAGGAAAAAGCGATATAACTTGTTTTGGTAATATTTAGTGATAATTTATTATGGTCTAACCAATTTTTAATCAATACTATCAATACTAGTTTGCAATAGAGAATTAATATATGTTAAAAACAGAAGTGGGCCCAGAACTGTACCCTGAGGGATTCCCAGATTAAGTTTCAGACAGTCACTCAGTTGATCTTTGATTTTAACCTGCTGCTCTCTGTCAGTCAGGTAACTACGAAATATCTCCAACACGGTACCACTAATTCCATAGTGCCATAGCACCTCAAGTAATTTTTCATGAGGCACCGTGTCAAAGGCCTTAGCAAGGTCCAGAAAGACACCCAGACATTTTTTGTTCTTTTCTAATCCAGTTTCCAACCCTTCAACAAGTTTAAACATTGCATCGTTTGTGCTGATACCCTTCTGAAACCCATATTAATTTTCATTTAATATGTTATTTTTTTTTAAAAGTTAAATAATCTTAGTTTCAGGCATTTTTCAAATATTTTAGCAAAAGCAGTTATCAAACTTATTGACCTATAGTTGCCAATTTCCGATTTTTTGCCAGCCTTATAAATCGGTACCACGATGGTTTTTTTAAAATCGATTGGGACCGTCCCTGTCTAAATATCAAATTAATTATGTGAGATAAGGGAGTAATATGTGCATACTATGGAGGACTTGAGGTAGGAGGCCGATCGCAATGCATTGGATTCGGTCCCAAATTTGCATCGGTAATTCAGCTTTACGAGTCGCCGTAAGATGGCGCTCGTGTTCGAAGTGGGCTATCAAATAAATGGTTTCTTATGGACGCGATAACTATTTTTATTTAAATTAGTTCTTTAAGGAACACATAAGGACTTTTATATGAATTTACACTTACTTTGTTATACTTATTAGTAAACTCGGCCTGTATAAAGTTCCAACGATGCTTCGTTTTTAAAATACAGGAACATTCTAGCTAGAGGGTTTTACCTTTGGAGCTAGAAAGATACTTATTTGGCTGCGTTTCCTCTCTGAAAAAGATCCTGTCTTACACCCCGACACAAAGCAAACTCTACTTTTATAAATTGTACCATTATTTATTATAAATGTGGAAATTAATTACAATACAACGTTATTTGTCTTGTCTTGCCTTCAAACATTAATTGTTACTTCGAAAAATAAAATGTCAATTGTCAAAAGTAAAAGCACAGAAAAATAAAGGGTTTAAGTAAAAGTTAAAAACTATGGAGGCTCTAGTTTTCCATATTAAAAACGAATAAGAAGAAGACAACATCAGCCCACTTCGGACGCGAGAGCCATCTGTCGGCCAATAGCGAACTAACCAAAAAACCGGGACAGAATTTGAAAATGCTGCCATTGTCGATCGGCCTCCTACCCTATAGTTCTCCATAGTGCATACATACAAACATACAGGTGAAGCTAGTAAATGCGTGTTAAAAACTCTCTTATTTAGTGTTTTTTTGCCATAAAAAAAAACAATAAATAGAATTGGGACATGCCAATATCTTGCCACTTGGATAAGACCTGCCTGAATTGGCACTGATATCGCAATATTCACGCAGTTGTGGATTTTACAAAAAAACACTTGTCACAAACAGGCAACGCTTATATAGAATTTCCTTAACAGCTTAAAGTTTTTAAAATAATTTATGGCATGATCTATTAACCAAACATGCATTTACTGCAACTTGTTTCCTACAAAATGCAGCCAAAAGGACCAAACTTCTTAAAGACAAACTCAGTTCACTTAATCCGGAATGACGAAAATCCTATTTTATCCACGTCTAAAAGCTTTAAACAAAAGCTGCTGATCAAGAATGCATGCACACTCATCGCTTCCACGGATATTCCGATTAATATCCAACAAGTTTGAAAAAAAGTTGTGTTTAATAATGTTATTATACACTTTGGTTGTTTAAGTATGCAATATATGGGCATTTTTTTATTACCAATTTCTCAGAAAATTTTATTTTTGATAAAAGTTGGTGCATGTTCGATAATCATATTAGGTGCACTTGGAATGTTTGCAAGTTAAACGGCGTACAGGGTAGGCCAAAAAATATAAAACTTCTACAAGAATAAAAAATTTTAATAAACATTTAAAATAAAAATTTTGCACTTTAAATGATAGTGTTTTAATTATCATATTATCATTACTAATGTTTTATCTTGTTAAAAATAATTTTTAGGATATTTTAAAGTTGTGTTTAATATCGTTGCAACAAACATAAAGTTTGTGATTCCTTAATTAATTAAAAATTCAAGTAAATTTTACAAATAAACTTGAATTTGAACAAAGATATGTGAAATTGATTTGATTTTGATTAATTTATGAAGGTCTTTATGGTGAATTTAAAAAAAAAATTTTGAAAATTATTAATGTTTTTTAAAAAAATATATTTTTTTATTTTAGGAGGTCACGTTTTTGAATCTATGCATAACTTTTAATTCTAAACAACTTTTCTTAATAATATTTTGCTGAATTTTCTGAAATAGGGGTAGAGGAAATGCGCCAAAAATGAAATATGTTCCTTATATGGAATACCCTAAAATTAAACAAACCAAAAGCGGAAACACCCCAAAAACATCACCAATAAGTTGTCACGCCTAGATTTTTTGCGGTCAGTCGTTTATAAACCGTTTAAGGTAGGTGTTGGTTATTTCGGAGTGTGATTTGTTTTTACACGACATCGTGAATTATTTAAGGTATGTATTCAAAATTTTAATACACGTAGTTAGAATGAAAATAGGAATGTCCGATTGTTACCTTGTCGGACTTCCATTGTCTTTATTTTGTTACTTAACACAACGTTTCGGTTAGTCAGTATCTCTAACCGTTTTCAAGTGTAAACTGGTATAATTTAGGTTAAAGTTCCTGACATTGCAATCTAAGATTATCTTTTTGTAAACACGTGAGTTTGGTCAATGAAAAGAAAGATGGCAGCGTACCTAATGTGGAATAGCAAGTTGTTCCTATTTTGGAATATTCCATATTAGGTACACTCCATTTTTTTTTTCAATTTCATGAAATAAAAATGTTTGTTAAAATATTCCTAAAATTAATTGTTAAACTTATTTTACAGAAAAATACAATGGGTCGTACAAATGGAGAAAATAAGATATGGTTCGTGCAATTGATGCAGTTCGAAGTCTCGAGATGGCGTACAAGAAAGCGGCAGATACATTTAATATTCCACGTACTACATTATTTCGCCTATCAACTAAGTCAAATGCAACAGCTGTTGAAACAAAATTGGGAAGATCAGCGATTTTACCACAGAAGCTAGAAGATCAATTGGTAGATCATCTGCTTTTAATGAAAAAAAAGTTTTACGGATTAACACGAAGTGATGTTAAAAGGATGGCTTATCAGCTGGTTACCCTAAATAAATTACCGCACCCATTTTCCACACTCATTTTAACTTCATTATTTGCCTACATATATCCGCATTACCCTATATCATTAGGTACATATTTCACATTCGGTTCAAAATTCCTCTTTTTTTAAGGATTATATTTTAAGGATCCCGGTTTACAAATTTTCCCATTTCTAATATTAAAACCTGATAAATAAAACACCAAAGTATGTTTTTGACAAAAACCAAAAACTTCTTTTTAAAAACAAAACAATTACAGGGCAAAAACAAAACGGTATTTCATATTTGGCACATCTCCTCTACTTTATTCTTGTACAAATTTTATATTTTTTGGCCTACCCTGTACGCCGTTTGACTTGCAACCATTTCAAGTGCACCTAATACAATTATCGAACATGCACCAACTTTTATCAAGAATAAAATTTTCTGAGAAATCGGTAATAAAAAAAATTCCAATATGTTGCACAATTAAACAAACACACTGTATACTGGACCCACTCTAGGTTTGGTTGTAAATGATATTTTTAGCCCTCAGAGCTGGTCAAATACTTTTTAAAAATATTTAATCACTAAATTATATATAGCTTATGAAAAATTGTGTTGTATTGACCCTGTCTCCCTAAACATAATTGACAAAGTAATGATAAAGTAACGGATCAGCCTTTTATATAGAATACCGCCCACGTAATCAAGAATCGCTCGGACCCGTCGAATTAATTTTGAAATTCAATTTAAAAAAAAATATATTATACAGTTGTATAGTAATAAAATTATTATCATGGGTAGTAGGTAAAAACTACCCCTATATGAGATATAAAAGTGTTAGGTGTATCCGTTTAGTTTAAAAAAAGGGTCTAGTCATTGTTATTTTCAATTTTCTGATAAAATCAACTATTTCCATGTTAAAAACGTTAAAAATGCATCGTTGCACGTAACAAGGATCGTGGTGCAATACACTGACCTGACCATGCAAAATAATTGCAGTTGTGTTGTCATTATAGAAATAGAAAATCTAAATATGATACAGTTTGTGTAAGAATACGAATTTGGAATTTTCTATCGCGTTTTACGAACCCTTAAATCGATTCGTAAATGCAAATTATTAACTTACAGCAGGAAAAAGATAAAGTGTTTCTTTATCTAGTTTGTTGTTTGACTGGAAAATTTCGATATTTGATGGTTGCATTTTAGGTTTTAGACCATGCAAAGCTTTTTATGAAGAATACCTTTTTTTCGTAAAATGAATAATAAAAAAGTTTTCCATATGGTGCAAACTTACGGAGACATACTGTAATATACATATATACAGTGTTACCATATGGTATTTTTTTTTGTTAATAGCTTTATTCAAAATTTGACTTTGGGATCAAGTTCTGCTTCGATCGAGATGAAAATTAAGCAAAAAATTAGTAGTCACGTGATTCGCATTATCTGTAAAATTTTAATTTTTTCCAAAAAATAATTCAAAAGTGGGGTTATTTCTAAAAACATCGAGAAAGTTATTAGAAAAAGTTTTTTTTAAATAATAATATATAGTTAAATCTTAAGACAAAAAAGAACACACTGTCTTCAGTAAAGTGTTTTTAAGTGGAAAATAAATTTTATTTTAACAACGTAAAGTTTATCTATTTTCAACGATTTAATTTAAAACCCCTATATTATAATTTATTATTAAGCTATGTCATAATAACGTTAACGTGTATTACTTTCAGACACAAACTACGTTTTCAAAAATACTTATTTTATAAAGTTACCTTATACAGGGACAAAAACAAATAAACTTTGCATCACATGCAACCAAATTTTAATAACCCAATTTAGATTTTGTAGAAAAACACACATTTAATATGGCGCTACTTTAACGAAAACTTATCGGAAATAAAGCATTGTCAAAACTAAGAAGTTTTACGTAGGTTGCGTTGAGTCTTATTTTGCAAAAGTGGTGCAATTTACAAAATATAGGTAAACAATCAAAATTATCTTATGCAGCTGAAATTTTGCAAGTGGGCTAGAAACTGCATTTAAAAAAAAATTTTCTAATATTTTTTTCGCTATTTTTAGAAATAACCCCACTTTTCAATTATTTTTTGGAAAAAAATTAAATTTGACAGATAATGCGAATCACGTGACTACTATTTTATTGTTTAATTTTCATCTCGAAGCAGAACTTGATGCCAAAATCAAATTTTGAATAAAGCTATTAATAGAAAAAAATCCCATATTATGATGTGGACTTTACTGGTGACACTGTATTATGATGTGGTTATATTTTCTTTAAAAGTAAGTTAACTATTTTTCAATTATTTGTAAGGTCCGATGATACCTGTATAGGGTTAAACATGCAACAAAAATAGACAAAAACCATTTTTGAGGCAGAGTCTTGGTATCTTTTTCCTGCTATAATTTGTTAAAAAATAAGGTATCTTTCCAAAAAATGGACAAACTTCCCATTATTCGTCATTGGGTACTAAAGTCAGATTTTTAATTTCTTGAAAAAAATTGATTTCATGTAAATGCTATCCTGGAGTTTTGAGTTTTGATTGAAGACATGCATGATAAATGCATGCTCTTCAATGAATACGCTCTGAGAAAGTTGACAAGCTCGATTACTACGTAAATTCCCCTTATTTTTCTTTTTTCTTTTGTATAATATCATTGTATATTTTTACCTGTCTTAGCTTTTTATTCTTCCGTTAATGCTGACATTATCGCCTTTTTTAGGTAGCAAATATTGATTCCAGTATAATATAATTTTTTTTCTCCTTCCTATATTGTAAATAACGCATTTTGACACTGTTTGAAAGGACGGAAGGAACAATTACCAAAAAGGTATCGATTGCCCTTGACGACTGGTTGTAAGTCAACTTACCACCCTTGGGTGGTAATAATTTATGCCATATAAAAACAATGATTTATAAAAATTAAATAATATTAAGTGATATGAATATTAATAGTACAATTATTACAATAATTATGAACATTATTTACAAAATTTGGATAAATGTTTTCTCGTTTTTCTTAATTTCTATGAAATGTTCTGACTCCATAATTTCTCCATCTCTAAACAAGTTTTCTGTTACTCTTGAAGTACTGCAGGAGACTTCTGGCTTCGTTATATTGTCTAAAATTTTATTTGCAACTTTCTTTTTATTGTTGACGCTCTCCGCTACATAACTTTCCGCAATAGTTGGAAATTTCCATCCGCCATGTCGCTTGAGGGCTAAGACATCAACTCCAGTATTCGCTAATAAAGTGGCCGACGTTCTTCTAAGGGAGTGTCCAGTATAATACTCTTTAAAGTTCTGAAAGTTCAGAAATTTAGCAATTTTACTTGGAATTGAAGAAATTGAGTCTTTGTTGTTAAAATATCAATGCTTATGATGCTCTCGGTCAAAGCTGTCCATAATTTCATACGAAAAGTATCGAATTAAATAAATAAAAATACAAGAATAAATTCTGCGGGGAGGAGAAAAAATGTTATAAACTTCACGGGATGTAAGTATATTTACTTACCGTTGTAGTATAAATAAATAATTTGATTTAAGTTGATCCAAAACTTACCTACCCCCATTATCCCAATATTTTTTAGTCTCACTTAATGGTACATTCAATTGTTAATAGTATTATAACTGACAAGGATCGTGGTTATACTATTATCCGACCTTCCCTTTAAAAGTAGGAAAAAGTGATCCTAATGTTCATAGTAAAAAATCTTAATCGTTAACTAGGGTCTTTGCAAGTGATCTTCTTTCAACATTTGACTTAAGTTAATTTAAGTTCTGTGGTGCTGGTATGCTTTAAAGGAGTAAATTAATACCCAGCTCAACAACACAATGAGAATGATAGCCGCTGTCATTAAATCCACTCCCACAGAATTGCTTCCACTCTTAAGCCACATCCAGCCTCCAAATCTGCGCCGTGTGAATGCTCTTACCAGAGAGTACAAAAAGATCTTAGCTAACCCAAATCTCCCAATACATGAAGACATTGAATACGCCAATCACCATCGCCTCCGTTCTAGAAAGCCACCCACCAAAACAGCAGAATCTGCATTAGAGGAGGGCTTTGACCTAACCACCGCCCGGCACCAAGAATGGACCACCATGCATCAGAACAACCGAATGCCATGTATTACCCAAAAACGAAAACGAAAGACCTGGTCCACTCTAAACAGAATTCGAACTCAGGTAGGTGCGCCTACTTCTTACATAAATGGGGCAAGATACCATCCTCTCTCTGCGAGTGTGGCGAATATCAAACGGTGAAGCATATTATAGAAGAGTGCCCTGGATCGGCTTACGAGGGACCACCTGAAGATTTCCTGTTGGCGACTCCGGAATCAATAGCCTATATAGATTTATTGAAAACTTGTTTGTAGTAGGAACATAATATAACTGTATAATGTGTCTTATATGCCATACGCTAAATAAATAAATAAATAAAGGAGTCTACAATAGACGCTAGATGTCGCCATGCGCTTCTAAATTAGAGTCTATCATCTTTACACTGCAGGCTGTATTAGAGATTGTATAAAAATAGATGGCCATGATGTTATTTCATCCGTTGCCTCAAAGAAGTAACGACGCACAGGCATGTGCCGTTTTACGTCCCCTAGACATGTTTTACGATCCTGCCGTAACCCTCTAATTTGTCTGAAACTTTCACGTTCGCGCGGTTTATCCAGATATCCAGAAATCTTATAACTTCTCATATTTATAGAAGAATGTGCGTGATTGGCGTTGTACATGGCAGAGACGACATTTTGGATCTAAAAAAAAATATTGTAATAATATTGTGGATGTGAAAACGTAAAGTTTATCTATTTTCAACGATTAAATTAAAAACCCCTTAACTTTATTTTTTTACTTTCAGGCACAAACTGCGTTTTCAAAAATACTTATTTTATGAAGTTCCCTTATACAGAGTCAAAAACAAATAAACTTTGCATCACATGCGACCAAATATTAATTGCCCAATTTTGATTTTGTAGAAAAACTCACATTTAATATTCTTTAAAGAAAATGAATCTGAAATAATGCCTTGTCAAAACTAAGAAGTTTTATGTAGGTTGCGTTGAGTTTTATTTTGCAAAAGTGGTGCAATTTACAAAATATAGGTAAAAATCAAAATTATCTTATGCAGCTGAAATTTTGCACGTGGCCTGGAAACTGCATTTAAAAAAATGTTTTCTTAGAACTTTTTTCGATATTTTCAGAAATAACCTCACTTTTGATATATTTTTTGGAAAAAATTAAAATTTGACAGATAATGCGAATCACATCTTCAAAAGGTACTTTTATCTCTAACACCCGTATTCACCAAAAAGTTTTAAATTTAGTCCATCAAAATATTTAGATCTTCTAGACTCCCAGTTGTGTTTTCATTGTTTCAGTACGCCATATTCCGCGTTAATTTGATTTTTTGCAACTAAATCGTTTTACCAATAAATACTTTTTTCTGCGACCGTGCGTTTTAACCGATTTTTTCGCACGCATTTTAGTTTTGAAAGTGTCACTTTCCTTCACCCATCCCAATCGATGTCGTCTTTATGCACTTGCCAGTTAACACCAAATAACTCCACTGGACCGGCAATTTTAAATAATTTACAGAATGCAACAAATTGTGTTTTTAATATTAACATTCATAATAATT
Organism: Polydrusus pterygomalis; assembly: GCA_963969555.1. NCBI lineage: Eukaryota > Metazoa > Arthropoda > Insecta > Coleoptera > Curculionidae > Polydrusus > Polydrusus pterygomalis. The sequence continues at coordinate 40,340,202 of OZ018379.1, forward strand.
AGTAGCTTTTTAGTTAAAATTTTATATATTATTATATTATGCTGAAATAAAATAATTTTTGGAAAATAAGTATGTATACTTTGTTGTACAGGGTGTTTTTTTAAGGTCGACGAGCGGCCATATCTCGGAAACTACTGGGCATAGAAACTCAGAAAAAGAAAAATGATAATTAAAGTGGCCATGAGAAAATTCTGGAAATAATTTTTAAGTTCCGCATTTTGCCGCAAGAGGGCGTTATTGAAAAGTAAATTTTAAAATTTTACATAACTCCGAAAATTCCACATTAAGGTATATGTTTGATAACACCATTTTAAAGCTTTGACAATTATGCATCATTTTGGTCTGATGCTCATTGGCTTACCGACTTTAATAAGTGTGGGGGGCTGTTGAAAGTGTAATAATTTAAATCGCTGTAACTTATAAACGACTTATCCGATTTTAGCAAACTAAAGACTGTTTGGAAGAAAATGTATGCACTTTCACCAATCATATTTAGTTGTCCGTAAGAGTTCTAAAAAAAAATGCTAGAGGGCGCAATTTGCAATAACAATAAATTTTTTTATTTTACTCCAAAAAAATAAATCATACGGTATAATTATGATACCAAAATCAAAAAGTAGATGAAATTTGCTAGAAAAAATATTAAAACCGCAGCTTGATATCTTTGTTCGTTTCAGAGTTATTGCCAAAACAATAATTTTTAATACAAATTGCGCCCTCTAGCAATTTTATTAGAAACTATCGTATACCATTAGATACGACAATTGAAGGTACTTCCAAACAAGCTTAAATTTAGTAAAATCGGATAAGTCGTTTAAAAGTTACAGCGATTTTAATGTTTACACTTTCAATAGCTTCTCCCACTCTTATCAAGTGAAAGTGTAAACATTAAAATCGCTGTACCTTCTAAACGACTTAACCGATTTTACTTAATTTAAGCTTGTTTGGAAGAAAAAGGTAAGTACCTTCAATTGTCGTATCCAATGGTACAAGATAGTTTCTAATAAAATTGCTAGAGGGCGCAATTTGTATTTAAAATTATTGTTTTGGTAATAACTCTGAAACGAACAAAGATATCGAGCTGCGGTTTTAATATTTTTTCTAGCAAATTTCATCTACTTTTCGATTGTGGTATCATAATTATATCGTATGATTTATTTTTTCGGAGTAAAATCAAAAAATGTATTGTTATTGCAAATTGCGCCCTCTAACATTTTTTTTGAGAACTATTATGGACAACTAAATACGATTGGTGAAAGTGAATACATTTCTCTTCCAAACAGTCTTTAGTTTGCTAAAATCGGATAAGTCGTTTATAAGTTACAGCGATTTAAATGATTACACTTTCAACAGCTTCCCCCACTCTTATTAAAGTCGGTACGCCAATGAGCATGAGACCAAAATGATGCATAATTGTCCAAGCTTTAAAATGGCGTTATCAAACATATATCTTAATGTGGAGTTTTCGGAGTTATGTAAAATTTTAAAATTTACTTTTCAATTACGCCCTCTTGCGGCAAAATGCGGAACTTTAAAATTATTTCCAGAATTTTCTCATGGCCACTTTAATTATTATTTTTCTTTTCCTGAGTTTCTATGCCCAGTAGTTTCCGAGATATGGCCGCTCGTCGACCTTAAAAAAACACCCTGTATATTTATACGGTCGTAGAAAAAATAAAATTACTAACTCATGCGTAAAGGGTCTTTTCCGCACGTGTTAGGAAAATAACTATTACCGGAATGTTGTTACCTAAATAGTTTTATTCCTACTAAAGGAAACAGTACCTAAAAAAATCTATTTTCTTCGTGTCATTGTTTTAATACGCCATAATAATATGCCATATTCACATTAATTTGATTTTTTTGCAATTAAAAAATAAATAATTTCACCGGAATTGTCTAAATAGTTTTGGTTCCATTAAATTAAATAGTACGTGTCAAAAAACGTTTTAATTTATTAAAAAATATTTGCAATGCAATAATTAGTTGACCTATTCTGAAACTTGTCATTTCAAACCTAGAACTGTCAATTTATGACAGTTTTAAATTTAGACCCTTAGGGCCAAATTATTAATCTCCTGGTATCGTTACTAAGATATAATTACTATGGAAACGATTGTTGAGACAATTGTATCTATGGAAAATATCTTCTTGCTAAGTTTACCAGGAGATTGATAATTTGGCCCTTAAGTAAATACGGCTATTATATTTTAAATAACGATTAAAATAATTGATCATATTATACCTATAAATGTATTTCCTTGATGTAGATTAGGCAACCATAATTTTTTAAAATTATTATCTCTAACTTGTCATTCTTAGATTCTAAGGGCAATGCAATATGTACCCACTTATATCAGTTAATTGCATGGTGTTTTAATGGATAGCAAATTAAGTTATCTTCTTAGTACAGGCTAAAAGCTATATGAAGTCATCTTTGGTGCTAATAGGAAAAAGTCGGCTTTTCAGCAATAGATAATACGATTAGTGTGTCATGTTTAGGGATGGACATACCGCCTGGTAAAAGCCTATCCATGTCGGAGACTAACGAGATCGATAAAGACAGCCAAATCGAGTCTGCATTAATGCAGTGAAAATATAAAAAAAATAATAGTACATACTTTAACGAGCATTTGATGTAACAGTATATTATACAGGGTGGTGCTTTTAACTGAAATAAATTTGGTATTAGAAAGCCTTTTTATTTGCTGAAAAAATACAAAACTGCGGCTGTTTCCCTTCAATTTTTTATGCCCTTGCCAACGCTTCACAATACAAACCTTTACCTTTAAAAAAATAGCCAAAATCTGAATATATATATTACTGTTTAGTGTTCCACCAATATTAATTCCAGCATCCACCTGCACCGTAAACACTTATCCATGCCCACACATTAAAAGAGAAACGTTCACTGGTTTGCTTTGTTTTGAGTATACTTCTCCTAATATCGGAAATTTGGAGGTCTATATACTCGAATCCTTCCATTAATATGTAGACTGAAACGTTTTCTCATCGCAAAAGATAACATTTTGCAAAAAAAAATAATTTCCTGGTAAATATTGCATAGAAAACCCAATTCTTTGTTCTATATATTTTTTTAAAACGGTTTGGATGCAGCTGCTCGATTTCTTAATTCGGAACATTGTCTTACTCTGCGTTGCGCAGTTCTAGATGAAGCAGGGAATCCTGTTATGTGCATAGCGGATACTGCAGTTTCAAATGGATTTTGCCTTAAATACTCCACCAAATTTCGGTCTTCTTCATTTGATTTTCTATTAACTAAACCAGACCCAACAGACCTTTCAAGTGTTTGATGATATCGCCATCTTTTTACAATTCCTTGAACAGTACTTCTAGGTAGGTACTCTAAAATGATTAGCTAGATTTTCCATAAGACCACCCTATTTCTACTAAACATATTATTCTTGCTTCTTCAATAATACTTAAATGAGGCATTTTTAAATCAAATAAGATAATGACAATACTTTGACAGATATCATGATAACAATTAACACGTTACAAAGGTTATAAAGGTAAAAAAGTTGCATTTACAGTATCACCGTTTGGTGTACGAAATTATCTGTCGTCACCAGTACGAAAGTATAATTTGACTCTCATTACATTTTTTCTTCTTTAAAATTCAAAATAGACCGGTTATTATTATTTATTTATAAAAAAGAGCAAAATACTTTCAATCTGAAATTTTTTATGCCTGTTGGATTCTGTCTCTTTTAAACAAATATATAGGCTTCTGAAAACTGTAAGCAATTTCCTTTACAGAGATAGAAGATGATAAGGAAATTGTCGATCCGTAAATGTATTTTTGTGGCGTCCAAGTTGACACTATATTGCTTTCGCACGTCGCACATTGCCGGTATTTTCCGAGGATATTGCCTTTTCTCTAAAAGGAAGAAACTTAAAAGGGATTTATAAACGGTTTCCTTTGGTATGTATTTAGTTTTAGACGCAGCATAATTATATTTAGAAAAAGAAAGAAAAACACAAAGTCTCTCTCCACAATTTTTATTTAAAAACTAAAATAGACGCGACATGTTTCGAGTGTACTTACTCATCATCAGGAAATGAAGTAAAAAGTAAAAAGCTGATGTTCTTAGCCGTAGAGAAAATAACAAGTGGAGCTAAGCCGTAATGGAGCTTTCAAAGGTTACACATAAGGGATGAAAAACTTATTATAGTCAGAAGACAGAAAATATTTCAGCACACTGAAACGTCAAGGACAGTGCAAAACCACTGTGGGTGGGAAATGAAAAGAAAATTAGGGACTTTTAGAAATACCTTGTAAAACACATCTTAAGTGTACGTGATAGAAGATCTTCTAGCCAACCACGTTGCATTTTTACCATTTACCAATTTTAATATTTAAATTTAATAAAAATACCTACTTTACTGTCCCTGAAATTAATTCAAGCAACCTTTTAAAATTTTCAAACAGAAATTGCTGAAGTATAAAAGTGCAGTTTTTAGTCATATAACCATTTAACCTTTTTTCTTTTATTGCGATGACTTTTAAATACAGTAAAATTTATTATGATTTTATTCGTTCTAATAGCAAACACACCAGTTTCTGCGCTTGCGTTTACCTACATGATTAGCGCATCACCGGTCATTTATTTAATTTAATTACTTTTATTGTTCTTGTAATTTAAGTTCAAATTTGTTTCAGGTAATTTAATTAAAACCTTTGTAAAATTTTAAAAACGGAGTGTCGTAGGCTAATTACGAATTCAGTCGTTTTTTTATAAAACGCCTAGTCGTTTTATAAATGACTAGGCATATTGTAAAATAAAGAATAAATACTGAATTCTTACAATTCGACTGAACTTTTTAGGCGTTTCATAAAACGCCGAATTGCTCTCCGGCTCATTGTAAACGGTTCTTCAATCTCGTTTGTTTTAGGATATGACTGATTATAACTAGTCGTTTTGTAAAAGACTGGAAATTACTTAGGCATTTTATAACACATAATATGGGAAAACAAACTCACAGTCGTCACAAATATATGAAAAGTCAATTTATTGGGGTGTACCTACATGTTTCGGTACTAGTGCCACTTTGCACGAAGGAATGTTAAAAAATATTAACATGAAAAGGACAAGAACATTTTGTATACTTGGACAAAAACAAAGTTAAAAATTTTAAAAAATGTTAAAAGAAATTAAAAATCGGTAATAAAATTCGAAAGGAGTTACCTCCTCCTTTCTTTCCCATACATAGTAAATTAGTAAGCAAAACTTGATTAGTCGGCCAGAGTTAGTATACCCTTCGACGCAAACACACCTCTACAGCTTTGTCTAAATTTCATTTTAAATATTAATCGTACAACCCTTTTCTGAATATGCTTCTGCAGCTGAACTGATTCCCAAAAAAATAATCCCGTATCTAATTAATGACTCAAAATTGGCATAGTATATTACTTTAAGGCCATTTTCCTCCAAGTAATTGCTTGTAATTCTAATGGCAAAACATATTCTGTTCAGTTTTTTCAATAATTGATCAATATGTGGAGACCACTTCAAGAACTCGTCGATAATAACGCCTAGAAATTTTGTATGTGTTACCGGTTTCACCTCTTGATGATTAATAGACATTTTAGATGGCTTTACTTTTGTCGTTCTGTCAGTACTAACGGTGACAATGCTAGTTTTATCACTATTCACCGCCAATCGATTTGAGTCAAACCACTTTTTTGCTTTTCAGTAAAGATTATTGCTATCCTCGACCAGCTCTTGAATGTCTCTTTTACCTATTAATAGGTTTGTATCATCTACAAAACATGTTAAAGCATTGTCTGGATTATCAATTATATAATTAAGATCATTAATATATATTAAGAACAAAATTGGACCTATAATACTGCCTTGTGGTATACCTACTTCATTTTCTATTGACCTATATTTAAAATTTTTACCTTCTTTATGTATTAGTACCTGGGTACCTGGTATATTGGGAACTATTGTAGAAATAAAAAATGGAGTATGCCAAATTGGTACTAAGCAAGGAATTTTGAATCGATGGTATTGAATATCCCGAACCAATTCAGGTTTTGGAAGGAAAAATGATTTCTTTGAGAGAAGCTTTAACAAAGTTTTCTAAATTTGGAGGGCAGGGATTCAAAAAATGTTCCTGCAAAGCAAGCAAAACGTAGTGCCACACAAATAAGTGTTTTTGTTTTAGGGCTCACTTGAAATGCAATAGTAAATGTCATTCAAGCGGACCGTGTTCAAATAAGTAAAATAATATTAGGTACTTAATTAATTACACACAGATTACATTAGGTAAATATATACCTACCTAAATTTACGTAGCAAATGTCAAAACATGTGATTATATTATGACAAAAATAAAGTGTCCAACTTACTATTTATTTGTTTGAAATATTATACGATCAAGCAAGAATATAAATCGGTGTTTTATAAAATGCCTAAGTACTTTCCAGTCTTTTACAAAACGACTAGTTATAATCAGTCATATCCTAAAACAAACGAGATTGAAGAACCGTTTACAATAAACCTTAGAGCAATTCGGCGTTTTATAAAACGCCTAAAAAGGTCAGTCGAATTGTAAAAATTCAGCATTTATTCATCATTTTACAATATGCCCAGTCATTTATAAAACGACTAGGCGTTTTATAAAACGAATGAATTTGTAATTAGCCTACGACATATACATTAAGTCATGTGACTCATTCTTGGATAAGCAGTATTTAATGTCGGAGTCCACATTTATTCGTATTAATAGTTAAAAATGTTATTTGATGATGACGTTTCAGATTACACTATGTTACTCAGAAAATACACATACGTTTTTTTAACGCAATGACAATGTGTTAGTGTTTGATAACCCGTATACGTTATAAACGTTATGACACCGTTAATTACGTAAAAAATATTTAATTTTTAATTAAATATGTATTCAGAAATGTGTGCGGCGTTCTTTTACCTGTATTAAAAATATTTGTTAAACAAGAATAGTCAACCGTTAATAAAATGTTTATTTTAACGAAATAATAAAATATAAAATAGAGCAAAACATTTCTTAGAGGTTTTGCAGACACATTAATTTATAATGTATTTCCAACATGAGGGTCAAAAATGAAAAATGGCATTATAAATGTCATATTATTTTTGCTCAAGGAATAAATGGTTAACAGATTGCCCCCCTTTTTTCGGACACTCTGTATATCTAAACGTTAAAAAATATGCATGAGAGAAAAAGCACGCCTAACTTGGCTAGAAAGTCCTTTATATCACACGCGTGTTGAAATATTTTCTTTCAATACGTGTGTTGAAATATAAAACAGCTGATGGCCGACGAATTTGCCAGCAAAACTATCTAAAAAATAACAAGCTTACGGGACCCGTGGAGCGAATTGGGGTGCTGGATGAGGTAAAGTACACTAGGGCATTACTGCAAATAAAAAAATCGATTTTTTTTTTGTTATTTTTGGGAACCTAAGGGTATTTATGATAAAAATAATATAATATCAAAAAGGGAAAATCTGTCAGGCAACCCAACAAACATGTCAACCTAGGAAATACCGATTTATAATTTTACAATTATTTCGGATAAAAACATCCAAACAGTTGTTTAAGGATATGGGACAAGTGAACGTGCTTTATGTAAGTAAATTTATTTTAGCAATATTTCAAACAAATCGAATATTGATCGAACTTTTATAATTAACAAGCTATCGATATTTAACTCCATCTCATCTTTCTATAATGTTGAGGTTATATTTTAGTTTTGTGCTTTGTTGTTTTTGTATGTATATTTAGGTATATTACTGTTTAATTGAAAGAATGCAAGCAGCTAAAAAATCAGAAACGAAATTTATTCACTGTACCTACATATAGATAGTAGGTATGTGCGTAAGCAAATAGGAGAAAATGTTATTATTTTTATTTAAATCTAGGTAAGTTAAAATGTGTAAGTGGACATTGTTTTTATTTTGTTTTAATATAGACGCTTCTGTTGGAATCCGCCTTGAAATATGTTTTACATTTATTGCATCTGTACTTTGTCAGCGTTACAGTACTTTATATTTTGTGTTTAAAACTTTATCAAGAAATGGATAGCGATAGTGATATCGATGAACTAACTCCACCAGAAGTATTGGAAGCTGCTGATGATACGCTATCTAAACTGCTTCCGGAAAAATCCAAAAAGGGATATGAGTATGCTTATGAACAATTTTTGGAATGGCGCCAGTCAAAGAATGTAAAGGGTTTTCCAATAAGAACGATATGATTTTGAAACGATATGGTATCCATGGGAATAAAATTATACCTGTCACCAGTTGTCAGTTATTGTCAGTAAATTATAACAATTTATTATGGCTAAATACGCGCTTCAAGAACGTTTGGTTATTATTCAAAAATTTTACGAAAATAGAGGATCTTTTGTGAACACTTATCGCGCACTTCGCGAAAACTTTGGTGTAAATAATCGTCCTCCTTTGCTTGCCATTCGTCGCATCGTTGAGAAATTTAAAAATAATTTTACTGTTCACGATGTAAAAACACCAAGAAGACATCGAAACGCAAGAACTGTTGAGAATATTGCTGCTGTAAGAGCTAGTTTTGCAGTGGATCCAAATTTATCAATTCCTCGTCGTGCTCAAGAGTTAAGGATTAAAAAAACGACAACTTGGCGTATTTTGAAAGAAGACTTGAATTTACACCCGTATAAGATTGTTTTGACCCAAGAACTTAAGCCACTGAACCATCGTCGGCGCAGAGAATTTCTGCTTGGAGTTTAGAACAACTTGAAAGGGATCCTAATTTTGCCAAAAAAATTATCTTTTCAGATGAAGCTCATTTTTGGTTAAGTGGACACGTTAACAAGCAAAATTGCCGTTTTTGGTCTGAAAACAATCCACAACAGATTCATGAGAAGCCTTTGTATCCGCTAAAGGTAACCGTGGTGTGGTTTATGGTATGGTGGCATCATCGGACCATTTTTTTTTCCAAAATAAGGCAGGAGATGCAGTTACAGTGAATGGTGAACGATATCGACAGATGTTAAGAAATTTTTTGTGGCCAAATTTAGATGCACTTGATTTGGAGGATATGTGGTTCCAAAAAGACGGTGCCACATGTCACACTGCTCATGAAACTATCGATATACTGCAAGAAAAGTTTGACGAAAGGACAATTTCAAGGAATGCTACTGTTCAGTGGCCTCCAAGAAGCTGTGATTTAACTCCTTTAGATTACTTCTTGTGGGCCTATTTGAAATCTAAGGTTTATGAAAACAGACCACAAACACTTCATGCATTAAGGTTGAACATTGAACCCTGCATTCGTCAGATCACGCCCGATTTATTTGCATAATGTCATCGACAATTGGGTTCGTCGAATTCTCTCGTGTACGCGAAGTCGCGGAGGACATTTAAACGATGTGTTATTCAAAACATAAATGTTATCGACTATACTTTAAGATAATATAAAACGTTTTGTTGTTGGGTAAACATACCAGTTATTGGACCCATGCGAGCTATTGGACACCCAATTATATCAGCATAAAACAAGAATTCTGTATTTAGTAGTTCGCTAAGTTTTGTTGGGATGTCGCTATTGTACTATAAGTATCAATATTGACATAAATTACATTTGATTGATGTTTCTGTTTTGGCGCCAAATGTGACATTCTTTGGTCATGCACAAGAAATACGGTTTTCTTAAGTTTATATTAAGAAGTCTTAGGTAAATTTTAGTGTCATATACTGGTGAAATTGTTTTAAAGTGCTCCGTATAAATATACAAGGTACTGGTGTAGTAAAGCTAAGTATTTTTAAGGTTTAAATCAATATATTTAAATTAGGTTATGTCTTACAAGTGTGTCTAATAACTGACCTAAAATATGATTATTTTCAGTTGTAGGACACCTGTCCAATAACTGCATTTTGCAAAGCTCGTACAGTTTTTGTGTGAAATGTTAGTGCGTCTTCTCTGTTTCCGGCACATCCGATTTTGGGTCACTATTCACAGTGTAGCCAGTTATTGGACGCCCGTCCAATAACTGGTTACAATCTGTCCTATAACTGAAACATGAGTTTTTTATGTTGCTAGTTTTCAGTTATGCCCAAGAAAAATTAATATAATTCGGAATCGATGGAAGCTGCGATAAATGAAGTCAAGAATAACAAAACGTCATATAGAAATGCGGCACACAAATACGGTGTACCCAAATCAACACTGGAATTTAAAATAAAAAATCCTGGTCATAAGGATACATGCGGCCCAAATCCAATTCTTTCAGCAAGGGAAGAGTCTGATCTTGTAAGGTGAAGGTGATGAGGATTTATTCATGTGTCACATGTGTTATACCGAGGAAAGTGATGATGATAATATTTCAGAAATAGAAAGTGAAGAAGACGGCGAAATGTATAATGAAAACGAACTCGACCGCAAAATGTGTAAAGGATTTCAAGAAATAGAAAGTGAAGAGGATATCGAAACAGATTATCAAATAGAATCCAACCTCAAAATATATGAAGAGCCGAAAGAAATAGAAAGAAACGAAGATAACGCTGATCAAAAAACAAAAGAAATTGACAATAAGAAAGGTAATGAAATAAACGTACAGAAAAAAAATGACAGCAAATTGTGCGATCAATCGAAAAAAGTAGAAAGTAGCGAATGTTATAAAGTAGATGAGCAAGATGAAACCAACAGACCAATTTGTGAAAACTCGCCGGAAAAAATAGAAAGTAAAGAAGGAATCGATACAGACGATCAATTAAAAACTGATAGCAAAATTTAAGAGGAACCAAAAATGGGAAGTGACAAAGATTTTGAAGACTATAAAACAAAAGTGGGCCAGATGTCAGAAAATAATGCAAATGACGACCTGGACGTCGAAAAAGTATTTAGCATGTGCCAAAATGAAATGAAAAAATATAAGTAAATGTAGTTTTAAGTTAAGTAAGTTTTTGAACACTGATTTTAATTTTTTATTGGCATTTAGTCATAACTTTGCCAGTGTCCATTAACTGAAAATGTTGTGTCCAGTAATTGAATTTTTCGTCCAATAAGTAACTTTTTGGAACCTTTTCAGGTTTTTTCCAATTTTTTAAAAGAACTGTAACATTAGGAATATTTAAAACCCGTTAAGTTAAAATAGGATATATGTACTAGGATCTGGCATAAGCAGAATAATGTCCGTTGAAAAATACTCCAGTGGCAGCGACATGAAATTAAAAAAAAAGCTTAACTGTCCAATAACTGGTATGTTTACCCTATCTGAAATTATTTTAATTTTATTTCATTTTGAAATCATATCGTTCTTATTGGAAAACCCTTTAATAACCTCATTTTCTAAAAATGTGTTTCTGACTAACTTTAATGAGATGTAGCCCGAATGGTATTAAAACCGGCCCTGTATGTCTGTGCAGCATTCCACAACCCTTGCACCGACTTTCATTTAGTAATATAATTGGAGTTGAACCCTTAAATGTTTCCCGGCAACTACCCATTGTACCTTATCTGCCGCCGACCATCCTGCCAATTGAGGCGCGTGCATTCAAGTTATAACGGCGCTATTTAGTTAGAACAGTTAATTAATGTTACGTAGACCATGTCGATGCATGCGTGTATGGAGTGTAATACTCTATGCACCCTTGATTCGGAATTTCCGATGGGTGCTTGTGGGTAATGACTTTGATTATACTGGTCAACCTAAAAAAAATTAAATGTATGCATTCCTATAGATACTCAACTAACTCTACAATTGGCACATGGGTGGGAAAAGGAGGATAAGTCGGAATTTAATAGTTGTGGGAAAACAAGAGGAATAGTCAGATTGATAGCACTTGAATACAAATTAAAATTCCAAAAATATTTTTCGTCAATGTATCATGTTTTTATAAGATTAATCTATGACTTTCTACATAGATAGCATTACCCAGAACTCAGAAAAAACATGGACTTGAATCCTTTAACCCAAGAAAAATAAAGAAAAAATAAACTTATGTCTCTTTTCTCACTGCAAGAAATTTAATAAAACTGCATATTTTGTACTTATCACTTTATCAAAAATGTTTATTATATTTAAGGATTCAAAAGTTTTAGTATACCTCACATGGCTTAAATAAAACAAAATAACTTTTACCAATATTTCTAAAGAAAAAAACTGCTGCTTACTCAGATTCATCGTCGCTTAATGGTATAGTGTTAGGAACATCATCCTTCGTAGTACATATTCGCACCCCCGCTAAAAAAGAGTCACAACTCAAAAATCGCTATTATTGAGATAAACACGCAGCAAGCATTGAAATTACTTAAGTTTCTTCTAGAAAAGCGTTTCAATTTTATTTCAACCATTAACTGCGAGATGGCGGAAGTGACGCTTTTGTTTTTTGAAGGTTAGCGCCGCATGTTTTCAGTTATAATGTCACTTTTGACTTTGCAACATCGTGCACTTAGTATTCGAACGAGTTTCATCCTAAAAAGAGTCACATTTTGCGTTGTGACATTTTTTGTGTGAATCATTAGTTAGATCTGATAATTGTTATAAGTAAAATACCGTTCTTTTTTGTGTTGTGACTGTTTTTTCGAAGTTTTTAACAATAAAACTAATTTTGTGTGGTGCAGAATACTGTTACATTTTGAGTTTGGCCAGTTTTTTTTCAACAAGTAAGTACTATTTTTTGCATTATATTGATCTGTTTTTCAAATGTGACTGTTTTTTAGAACCGATACACATGATTTTAAAATTTACCAAGGTTTTTTTTTTAATTATGACACCTTTTTAGAGTTATTGTCTGATATTTTCGTGGTAGTGACTCTTTGTTCTTTCTATTTTTTGGTTATTTTCTATGCAGTAACCATGCATTCACTGCCCGAATATGCAAAGTTCAAGAAGATTACTGAAGTAAAAGTTCTTAAGTTAACTCGAGAAAATCCCACAACATTTTATTATAAAACATTCTATAAGGATGAAGATTTTAAGCAAGTAGATTTATGCCGCAAAAAAAATACCATTCCAAACATTTTACAACGGGCCTACAAAAGTCGACTTACCATAAAGGAGAATAAGAAAAAAGATCTTCTGAATTTATTAGAGAATGTTATTCAGCATTTTATATTTCTTTGTAATAATAAAGATTTTTTTTAATTTTTTTATGTGTGTTTTTTTATATTCTACCTTCCTAAGAATAATAATATTTATTTCTTAAAAAGTGTCACAACATCAATATTTTTTTAAATTTTATTAAAATCTAGAGAAATGGGACTTTCTGGCAAAACTACTGCACTAATAACATTAAGCTATTATATCCATGTTATTAATAAAGTACCCTAAACTTGTATTTTTTCACGGTAACGGAAAAATGAATGTTTCCAGTAAGAAAAAACTTTAACATTAATTTTCTCAAAACAATGTTTTTTGAGTTGTGACTCTTTTTTAGCGGGGGTAATCCTGATAAAACTGATGAAAATTTTTACTGATATACGGCAAAAGTTTAAGTAAATTCTCTTTCTTTTATAGTACCTATTTATTGGGACGGGTCCTACGTTAGTTGGGATTGAGGTCCTTGCCTCACGCCTAAAATTAATTTTCTTGAAGACGTCTTCCAGCACTAACGAATTTCTGTATAGGACTATTCCAAAATGATTAGGAGAATATCGGATCCGTTTTATTTTCCTCCATACTACCTGTTCGCCCGCTTCGTTGGTCTTTTTGTTTATGAAGTAAGTTTTAAGTAGTGCCGAGAAGTCAAAAAAATCCTTTTTTTCCATCTCAATCACCTTAAATGGTTTGTCACACGTGCGCACCAGTTGCATCCAGTCTCGCGGATGTTCGATGGCAGCCTCATATTTTTTTTTCTTTCTTTTTTTCAATGATAGAATGATCTGTGTCGCATGGGCGTAAGCCATATTGTTTACATACTGAGTTGGAATTAATAGTCCATGAAAAGGGGTATAAGTATACTTATAGTTACATATTATAGGTGAGAAGTGTTGTGTTCAAATACTTATAACTCTAATACCTACCTCTTTTCATAGGATTTTACAGTACCTATAGGATTATTTGTGTAAAGGGTGAAAAATATACCTACATTTCTCTGTTTCTTCTATTCATCTAAATATTTTTTAACGTGAATATGGGACTGTATCAACTTATACCCATTTGCTAACTTATTGACAACATACCAAAAAGCACAAGTGCTATTATACCCCTTTTCACACTTAAAATAACCTGTTTTGTGTTCGCAAGTGAACATAACGAGACATACACTTCTTTACACTACCAACTTAAGATGTTTTGCAAATATACCTCTTTTCACAAATAAATTATGTGCACTTTGTAAGGAATTTTCAGGTATATCCCTTTTTACAAAGATACATAATTACCAGAAGAAGCTGGGGGTCGACTTAACTCGATTTACCCAATTTTCGACTTATACCCCTTTTCCCACCCATGTGCTAATTGGTACTTATGATTATACGTTTAGAACGTTGGTGTCAGACTAGGAGGATTCCCGTCTACAAGTATATGGTTTTGGGTGATCTACTGCTTCACTGAAAATTATTTTGACCGGAAACGAGGAAAGAAAAACGTGAGACGATATGGTAGTCAAAATAGTATATTATGTTACAAGGACGAAAAATTTAGTAATTCGGACGTAATGCGGGAGATTATCGGACGAGGCAAAGCCGAGTCCGGTAACCCGCATAGTCATACATACGATATTTTTTAATGTGGTTTTGTTCCGATTATAAAATGATGTAAAAATAGAGTAAACCAATACATTTCATCTTGCACGGTAATTTGTCGCTTTTAATGTTTGTTGGTTAACAATAAAACCTGTAATATGCGTATCTATGGATATAACAAATAATTACTTAATAATACCGTGCGAGAAAAAATTATTTGCATCAAAGAGGGCCTTGCATCTAAGGACGTAATGCTCAGCCGTAGAGCTTAATACCTGTTGGGTGTCAGTAACTACATGAATTAACAATCAATCAGTTATTCCGTCATCTTTGACAGTCGTTACAAATAATTTAATTCATCGCTAATTTTTCCAATTTCTTGAACAATTTATACAATGGGCTTTACGGAACAGCTCAAAACATTCATGATTGAAGCGTATTTTCGAAACGGGGTTAGAGTAAATGGTGAGTGGCAATACAATCCGGGTTTGTGCATGGACGATTTCACGAACATTTTCCTAACGTTGCTTTTATTGCTGTGGATTTTTATCATTGCCTGAAAAGAACCGTGGTTGTGTTTAGGGAAACAGATTCTATACAACACAAAAAAAGAGCAGGAAGACCATCTGTAAGAACAGAAGAACTTGTTGCAAACGTTCGTGAAATAATGCAAAATACGCCAACAAATTGTATAAGACGCCTGTCCCAAGAAGTGGGAAGATCTTATGGAACATGCAGTACTATTCTTAAGAAGCAGCAAGAAATGATTATCCAAGAATGTGGTAACATTTCTCCAGAGATGCTGGTCAACACTTTCGAAAATATGAAGAGACGTGTGAATTTATGCTTGGAGCATGGCGGTGGCCAATTTCAGCAACTTATGTAATTATTTTTCTTTTTCTTTCTGTATATTCTTACTTTGTTAATTTTGTAAACAACAAAAATAAATTTATATTTGTCTACTTATTTTATTACTCATTAGTTTAGCATATCATGTCATAATATGAATTTGACAAAATTTTAACCTAGATTTGGTTAGATATATCGTCCCCATATCATTGTGATCTATATAAACCAAGCCCTACGTTTTTTAATCCAAGCCCTCTTTGATGCAAATAATTATTTTTGCTCGAACGGTATTATTACCTAAATAGATTTTTCCCCAGTATAATTGCATTATTAAAAATTAATTACAACACAGGGTTAAACCTTAAAAAAAAATTACCCCTTTGGCCCCAAAAGCTTTCAACTTTTTTGTAGGAAGGTTGGGTATAATTCGTTAGATGTAATCTAAAAAGAGTTTCCTTAATTTCAAGAATCTTTGACGTTTCTTTGCCCAAAAGGATTCCTGTATATAAAATGTCTAATTTTATCAGTGCAGCTCTCAACCTTTTGTTTGAATTATTTAAGAGACCAGCAAAGTCTTTATTATTTTTTGTCAAAATTTAAACCTTACTTTGCAGATATCTTTGGAATTAAACGAAAAATTTATTAAAACTGATAACCGCAGTCGCAAATAAAATTATTATAATAATATTTTTAGAAAATAATGTTTAACCTAAAAAGTATTGTGCACGTCCATGAAGGGTATATCATAAGTAATATTTTTCTAAAACCACTGCAAATAATCAGTCAATGCATAGGTACCTTTATTTTTTATTTATTTATTGCCGTCAACAGGGATACCAACAGGTATAGTGTTTCTTAGGTCAATTTATAATAACATTAAACTGTGGGAATTTCCTAACCATAGGCGTCCCAAACAAATAATTAAAATGCGTATACACACTTATAAGTTCGTTTTACATGAGGTGTTTGTACATACTACACTTTATAAACCCACTGTATATATAATAATATTATATTAAAATAATAAATATAAGGTAACTCAAACATTCTATACACAAAACTAAAATCAGAAAAATAAACCTGACACGGCACGACACTGCTCAGAAAATGCTTTAATTTTTTTACCAGAACTCCATTCTCGACAACCAGTCTCCGGCCCATCCATCAGTTTATAACCACGTATATTTTATCTCCATCTCTTCCACACCATCGGCGGTCACTGGCCTATCTCTGTCTGGCAGAATCGATCGTTAGACGGGCTGGGTACCGCTTCAGCTTATATCCTGGCGCTTGCAACCGCAACAAATTACATGCTGTTGCCAATTCTTCAAAATTTTCGGATTTGTAAGCACAATGTAAGTATATACGAGAAACAAGGGTTTGTTAATTAGTTGTTTTTAAACACTGAAAACACGTTTTGTCTTGATTTCAGTTATATTATTTCTTAAGGACTAAAGAATGTATTATTATAACAATGAATGGCTTGTTATTTTTTTCTGTCACACTCAAAACTCCTCGGTTTAAAGTATATTTGCAAACTAGCTTTCAAAGAAAGTTACTGACTAACAATTGAATACTGATATAAATGAAACATCTTTAATAAAAAAAACTTAAAGAATTGAAGAAGAAAGATCTGACAACCCTGGTTGTGAGGTCGGTCTCTTTGAGACTGTTTACCACCGTATGGAATGATTGGAATGTCCTCAAACTGAGTTTGGATAAATAATAAAAAGATACACTTTGGAGTATCCACATACCATACTTAGAAACTATAATAAAACAGTTTAGTCATGTCTATAAATAGCAAAATAAGGTAAAAAAAATAAATACATTCTCTAATAGGTCACATTATATTATTCATTATTTTAGATAAACAAAGAATTCTGAGAAAACATACAATAAAACCAATCGTCAAAATAATTGGTTTTTAAGCAATTTTTAGGAAGCCTTTCACTGTTCGCCGGGACATTGAGAAAAAATCAATATTAACAAACACATTACTATTCCTTATAATTCTACCGAATGGAGAGTTTTTAGTCAAATAAATCTTTTTAAATGGCAAAAAATAATTCAGTTGTCCTTAGAGAACTCTAGGGGACGTTAATATAAACTTGTTCGAGGTTTATGGCGCCCACTCTTTGTACAAGACAGGGTTTATTCTTCTAGGCATTAAAGTTACCAAAGCCTTTTTATAAAGTCCGGATTAAACTCATTCCACGCTTCTGCAATTTTGTTTTCTAATTCGTCCAAATTTTGTGGCCTGTAAATATTTTCACCATTAATTTTTTTGACTAAAACATCCCAAACATATTTCATTACATTTAAATCTGGACTACGAGAGGGTCATGGTAAAATGATAATTTGTTCCTGTTCCATCTATTCCCTTGCTTGTCGGGCTATGTAAATCGGACTGTTATCTTGCTGAGAAATAAAACCACTTTCCGGAAATCGTTCCAATACAGAAGGTACCTAACATGGTATTGTAAAATATTCATGCACCGTGCGAGCAAAAATTGTTTGCATCAAAGAGGGCTTGGACTAAAAAACGTAGGGCTTGGTTTAGATCACAATGATATGGGGACGATATATCTAACCAAATCTAGGTTAAAATTTTGTCAAATTCATATTATGACATGATATGCCAAACTAATAAGTAATAAAATAAGTAGACAAATACAAATTTATTTTTGTTCTTTACAAAACTAACAAAGTAAGAATAATATACAGAAAGAAAAAGAAAAATAATTACATAAATAAATTGCTGAAATTGGCCACCGCCATACTTCAAGCATAAATTCACACGTCTCTTCATATTTTCGAAAGTGTTGACCAGCATCTCTGGAGAAATGTTACCACATTCTTGGATAATCCTTTCTTGTAATTGTTCTAAATTTGCAACTGGTGTTTTAAAAATAGGGTTCTTTAAATGAGGAAAAACGAAGTAATCCATAACCGTTAAGCAAGGTGATCTAGGTGGGAATTTAATGTCTGATCGAAAACTGATCAATCTGTTGTCGAAAAAATTGTGTAAGTAGTTAATAGTTTCGGCGGCTGTATGGGCGGTTGTACCGTCCTGTTGAAAATATCCAAAACATAGTTCGTCGTCAAGTAATTGCTCCACAAATGTATTCAAAATATTGTCTCCATACCGCTGTGCTGTAACTGTGTCATGGAAAAAAATAGGACCAACAATAATTCTTCTTCGGGAAACAGCTAACCAATTTTTTGAGGGTGCAATGTGGACTCTAAAAAAATGGGGATTTTCACTACTCCACATGCGTGTATTCTGAGAATTCATATAACCGGAGAGGTGGAACCAGGCTTCATCCGAAAAGAATGTCAGGTCTAATAAATCATTTCATTCCAATAAATTTTGGATAAACCATTGAGAGTAATTCCTGCGTCTTTCAAAATCTGCGGCTTGTATTTCTTGGAATATTTGCACTTTATAAGGAAATAAATTTAGCTGCTTCTTAAGAATAGTCCTGCATGTTCCATAAGATCTTCCCACTTCTTGGGACAGGCGTCTTATACAATTTGTTGGCGTATTTTGCATTATTTCACGAACGTTCGCAACAAGTTTTTCTGTTCTTACAGATGGTCTTCCTGCTCCTTTTTTGTGTTGTATAGAACCTGTTTCCCTAAACACAGCCACGGTTCTTTTCAGGCAATGATAAAAATCCCCAGCAATAAAAGCAACGTTAGGAAAATGTTTGAAAATCGTCCATGTACAAACCCGGATTGTATTGCCACTCACCATTTACTCTAACCCCGTTTCGAAAATACGCTTCAACCATCAATGTTTTGTGCTGTTCCGTAAAGCCCATTTTGTGAATTGTTCAAGAAATTGGAAAAATTAGCGATGAAAATTACTTGTAACAACTGTCAAAGATCACGGAATAACTAATTGATTTTTAATTCAGGTAGTTACTGACACCCAATAGGTATTAGGCTCTACGGCTAAGCATTACGTCCTTAGATGTAAGGCCCTCTTTGATGCAAATAATTTTTGCTCTCACGGTATACCTATGTATTAAATCGTCCTTGAATAAAGTAACACACACCAACTCCCTGAGCACTTATCCATCGGCAGACGTTTACAGAAAATCGACCACTATTCGATCCTTTTGGGTAAATTTTTCTTCGAATCGAGTTCTTGAAGGTCTATATATACCTACTCCGAGTCTTCCATTATAGCAAGACTAAAACACTTTCTCGTCCGTAAATATTACTATTCCAAAAGAGCTCGGTCGTAGCTCAGTGGTAGAGATACCGCTTACGGCCGTGGCGATCCGGGTTCGATTCCCGGAGTGGGCATACGCATAATAACAAAGTATGACCGAATTTTAGTTGGTTGGTGTAAGATCGTCTTTCGGAGGAGACGTAAAGCTGTCGGTCCCGGCCATCTCTGGTCGTTAAGTCACGCTAGAGGCGCTTGCGCAACCTAAAAACTCTAGCACCAGACTTGAGCACCACAAGTTACACGAACTTTACTTTTTATTATTCTAAAAAACTGGTGGTTCAAGGTAATACTGAAACGCAAAACCAATGACATTTGGGTCATCTCAAACTCTTCGCCCCTATTAAAGCAACAACCCTACCACGTTTTAAAACATAACACTTAGGTAGCCTGCTAAGGCAAAAACCTCACACAAAGCTTCCAAGTTAAATAGTTAATCGTTAATCGTCAATCCAAACTAAGCAAATAAAGACTGCGTCAATAATTTTAGAAGAAACATTGCAAATTTATTGCTTGAAACGTATGACAAACCTTCTAGTAAAGGAATATGGGTACCTAAATTATAAAAATCATGTAAGATAATAATATGATGGACAAGATCACTGCGCCAGCACTGGCCTGAATTCCTGAATGCATCCTAACTAAACGACTCTGTAGGTTTTGTAGTGGAAAATGTATATTTATTTGCATTACATGTGGAGTTGGATTACATCCAAAGATGTGTTTTAGAAGTTACCACACATTGAAAAAAGTATTCATTTAGCACAGATCTAATATATCGGATGTGGTATTTCTTGGCCTAGGTTAATGTTTTTTTTATATTTGGGCAATTTTCTACTTCTTTTAAGTTAATATTAAAAAAGATCGGTAAACTTCATGCATGCACTAATGCGTTAAAGCTGCCTTTGTTGTTACCAGTAAGAAACAAGGCATTACATATTATAAAGCATAAAATGTCCATGGTGTACTAAAATCAAAAATTATTTAAATTGATGTAATATAGACGTCCGCCCAGGTCAACATTTGCCTTTGCAAAACGTATCAACATTAACAGTACTAATTACCCACAATCTTAATATGTAACTAAACTTAATTGATACCCCCGGGCAGACACTCCGAAGCTTATCTGACAATACTTAGGTATCATATTAGTAAAGGTATATAAGTACTTATTTACCCCAACATTACTGCTTCGGTAGGAATATTGAACACATAAATATGAACGTAGTCATTCGAGAGAACACATTAAATTTAAAACTAGATAAGTAATATTTTGTTATGGTCTCTATCCTATCCTATTTTCTATACCTATCTCAAATACAATTTTAGGTCAACAATATATACAGTACGTTGGATCGTATAGAAGACATCATACATTTTATTAATTTTTCTACTACTGTATTAATAAATTAACTTTCGGGCCCTAGCAACACGAAAGAAAACGAAAGTAAATGTTACAGTTACCTGAATATTATCCGTTGCTAACTACGAAAGTAGGTTGCTAGCTACGAAAGTAATACTTTCGGTGCCAGGACAAAAAAACAGAATAAAACTTTTTATTGTATTTATTCAAGCGAATTAAAAAAAAATCTTACTTAATAATAAAAAGTTTATGTTTATTGAAAAAACAAGTAGTATAATAACAATAATATAAAACTTAAATAACGCTAATTTTTATTTATTGCCATTAAGGTTAATAGTGAAATTTAAACAGTTAGAAATATTAACTTATGGAATATTATTCAATTCAATACCTTCGCCGCTTCTTATTAGAGACTCGTTATTATCCTGGACTTGGATCATACAACTATTTGTCACTCTCGCGTCGTTAGATGGAATAAAAGTAGAAGATCGATTTAAGATCTTTTTGGAAATTTCGATTTTATTTGTATACGAATCACCAATATATCCCTCCGCAACGGACGAAGATCTCCAACCGCCATGTCTTTTTAAATCCAAAATATCGACACCTGGAGCATTTGCAAGAAAGGTAGTTGCTGTTCTTCTAAACGAGTGACCAGTGTATTTTTTTATATATTGAAGTTTTAAAAATTTGGCAATTTCTTTGGGAACATTTGAAATAGTGTGTTTTCCAATCACCTGATTCACACACCTACCTCGTTCATAGCGATATAACAAGCGTTCGTCTTGTGCATTATTTGGCCTAAGTTTAATATAATCTTGAAGTAACCTCATAAAAGAAACTGGACCTCCATTATCGGCTATCACAAAACTTCTTTGAACCTTGTTTTTGCTCTGGAGGATTTTAACAATAGCTACATCATCCTTGATTTCGATGTCGTTCCATTTCATTTTATAGATCTCATCTGTCCGGCATGCTCCAGCTATCCCCATTATTGCTATCACTTTCATAGATAAATAGCTATGACTAGGAGCGTCAAGTAAAAACTTTATTATTTCTTCTTTTGTGAAAATTTTAGATTTTTTAGCTTCGTAACCATCATTTTTTCGTTTAATAAATGCAATAAGTTTCTTAAACTGCGAAATGTCTATATTTTTGTTAACAGAAATAGTCAATTTAAGCATGGAATCTTGTGACCATAAGGACGGAGGTGATAGGGCTTCAGATTTCTCTTGGAAGTACGTTAGCATTACATTTTCGTCAATTTGTGAAAGGTTTTTCTCCACGAACCATTCTAGAAACAGGTTGCACGTTTGACAGTACCTATCTTTCGACTTTACGGGTAAGAGTGAGGCACATGCCAACTCGGCCGCCTTCTGTATAGCTTCGTTTTGGTCTTGAAAGAACATTTCCGACAATCGAAATTAAAAAATTCGAACTGACAGACTTTGACAGTACTCAAATAAGTAGTTGTCATGGATTATTTTACAGGTGTATTTTATTATAATTTGAATAAAATCAAAGTTCATTACTTAATAATATAATTGATCAGAGAACAGTAGTAGAAAAAGTTTAATACATTACAAGCTGCAAAAGTTTACTTTGGTGGCATATAGATTTTACAAAATATATTTTATAACATATTACATAAATCAAAGTTGCTATTAAAATAACGCCCTGTATTTCGTAGAGGTACCTAAACCCTTTATTTTTCTGTGGAAGTACCTATATAGATTCGGTATGATGGATATGTCTAGGAGGTATCCCGCTTTTTCCTTTTTTTTTGTAAAGGCTTCTAAAGTCTGCTCGGTGATGTTCTATTGTCATTATCTCTTATAATTTATTTGTCCCAGTACACTCGTACATTTTCGTTTTCCACAAGGGAGTTCGTACCTATAATAGAGTTTGTTGTTATCTGGGATAATTTCACTTAACTTTAATAGTTTGAAAATTACAGTCTGTCTATTATGTCTTTCTTGATATTTTGTATTGTCTAAAGAAAGGCCAATTAAATTAATGTGTTTTATGTTTTCTTGGTAAGTATTAAGCGTTCTACACTTATCTGTTCGTATTTTCTCCTTTATTGTATATGGTATGGTAGAAGTGCTTTTCAAGGCCCTTGATTTGATTTTTCAAGCTAATCCCTCACACTCCTTGTTCTCGAATGTAATACCGCAAGATGTTTCGGGATTACCGAATAATATTTTTCCCGGCCACGAAACGCGTCACCCGGCAACACTACGACTCCGAAGGAGGCGTAGTGTTGTCGGTATCGCGTTGTAAGTCAGGTAAATGTATTAGGTAATCTCGAAACATCGAGTTTTATTCAAAAGCTTATACAACGAAATAAAGTATCTACATAATATATCCTTCTTATCTTAAACATTTTTATTATAATTATTGTTGATAACAAAATTACAATTATTAGGTATAGTAAAAACTTGAACCATTGCATGAATTATTATCATAGGTTTGAGGTGTTTGAATTTGGGCTTCAGCATTAGAAGTAGATGACGGTGTATTTTCGGCTCTTATTTGCGACAAAATCTTCATATGATGCTGCTCGCTGAGCTGCTGAAGATATAGGGAGTAACTGAACTTACAGAACTATGGCCCGTTATTTTGATGACTTCCTGGAGATTAGCGAACTGCTAAGAGTACTTACTGTTGAAGCTCTATTAGAGTGATTCGTGATTTTTTTATTTTTAGTATCTAGGCCGATGTTGATTGCTCCCATTTTTGTCCAGTTTCTTATAATGTTAATACCTTCTGGACAATTCTTAAACCATGGGCAATTATCATTCTGTTTCCATTTCTGATTGACCCTCAAAAATAGTCGAATAGTTTTAATGTTTTCGCCTCTTTTGGACATTAGCTTAAAATATAATCGTATTGGACATAAATCCGGATTCACAAGATTTTTTACACGCCTTTTACTTTCGCATGTTTGACTTGCTCCTCCTTGCGCCGTTTTAGCAAATATTGGGTTGAATTCCAGACGACCAGTACTAGACCCGTTATTATATTTTTCCTCCTTAAAATATTCCTAGCAAGAAAACTCCTCCATGCTATTTCGTATGCAGCTTTGTGGAAAAATTTCCGTTGAAGATTATCTGGGGTATTTTCATCCAAACTAAAGGCCATTTTTTCTATTTCTTGTCTCGTCAAAGCTGTGGAACTCTCCTTTCGTGCACGAGGTACCGCCTGCAACTCTTGTCGTTTTGCATGTCGGGCAAAACGGGCGCTTTGAAAAACCATGTCATTGAATATAGTTCCTGGAGCATTTTGGCCGTTTTGTTCCATAAAAGCTTGACCACACCTTCTTTATAATCACTTCCATCGGATTGTCGCATATTATATGCCTAGTCTTTTAAAATATTGCACAAATCCTCGTCTGTTGTCGTTTTCTCAATTTTAAAACTTCGTGCAAGGCAAAACTCAGTAAACTGCTTCCATACCTATTTGTCTAAACCTCTCGGTATTTTTTGGCTTTACATTTTTAATAGCATCGTCGACTTGAGGCAACAAAATTTTACCAAATCTTTCTTTTGCCATTTTGTAACAAGAACTGACAGAAATGACATCTAAAACAATTTGTCAAAAAATTACAATTACAATTGTGATGTCCCAGATTTAACATCACGTATAAAGTATTGCAACCTACCTTTTTCCTTATTAATTCTTTAAAATTAACATGGATATTCCTTCTTTTCGAAACCTTCTCTCTGTCTGATCGTCGTTGACATCCTTGTATAAGATCCTACTTTTCTCAGGATGCGTACCTGACATTGTGTTCTCACTATGGCTCAAATTTTGTCTTCTAATAAGCATATCAACATAAATTTTGGTACTCTTTTATTTTCGATTGTAATTTCATTACTTATTTTGTTTACATTTTCTGTCAGTTGTTAGAGGGGTTATGTTATTCTTTTGGCACTGGTTGCCGTAGGTCTTACTGATAATGTTAGAGTTCCGTATTAAGCGATTTCGATTGGATTTGGCCACAGAGCATATTTGGGTAACATTTTTGAACGCCATCAGAGTCGAAAGGAAGAGAATGACAGGTTTTTGAAATTTGAAAATGAATTTCCTATTTCCGTTTTCGGAGATTGGCCATTTTCTTGCAAGCTGCTGGGGAAGAAACACGCGGCACCGCAAAAGTTAAAGTAGTTAACTTCTCAGGTTGAGGATCAGCGGTTCCGTGCTAATTGGAAATGAATGGGTTTTGATGCTTAATAAGCATAAGTTGTCAGTATTCATTTTCCAGCGAGATTTTCTCGGTTTCTTAAGTTTCTTCCTGGTCCGAAACAACGACCTTAAAAATATCAAGAAAACAGGAAGCTCTCATTGGTTTGAGGTATGCATATTTGATATTATTTTAGTAAGATTAATTGCCATTATTTTCATTGTTGGAAGATTGTAATTTTCATGGGGAAAACTAGTTTTTACTACTTTAAATTGGGGTAACTTCCACGTGCTATTTTGGGGGTTAAGTTTTTGCTTATTTTACACAAAATTTAAGAGGGTTTTTACAGTAATAAAACTATAACCGAATCATTTGATGGGATTAATTTTCTCTGGGGTTTTTTTGTTTCTACGGGGGGCCACTTGAAAGTACCATTTACTAATTTGTACTGTTCTCCGTAGGGCTTCACTTCTTCACTTCTTCTGCTTCTTCTTCTTTCTACTTCTTGGTTATCTTCTGACTTCATCAGACGTTACATTTTTCTACTTCATTTGATGCTATCTTCTTTTACTGTCCTTTTGACTGGACCCGGAAGACTCAAGTTTTGGTTATACTTTGAATATTTTGGAAGACTACTGGTTCTGGATATTTTAACTGCCATGCAGTACCCACAGTACTGATTTACTGTTGTCACCCAGACAAATAATACTAGCACAGTTCTTGCCTAGAGTACCGTATAACAGCTAAGTGGTAGATTTAGTAACTTTTATTTTATTTGGGTATATCATTTTAACCTGGGGGACTGTCGGAGGCCTTACCATTTCTTCTTAGAATACCGTTGGATTAATTATTAGTATTTCTTGTGGCCAAAGACGGACCCAGTTTAGAATGTTAGCAAAAGTAAAATCATTTACTCATGCCTTGATTTTTCTTTCCTAAAAACATTTTATTTAGCGGTTAACCCAGATTGTAAGGTACCAAATTTGTAAGGCAATTGCGTTTAGTCGACCAAACCTCTTCGCTAGCTAGTACCAAACGTCCTTGTACAGAGTACAAGATATTTAGGTATTATGATATGAAGTCATGAAATGCATTTTATTTAAATTTTTTTTTTCTTTTAATTACCATGATAATGTACTTTTAAATTGAAGATCACCATTTCACTTTGTCACTTTTCATAAGTGAATACACTACTTGCATTTATTTAAATTAATTATTTTTTTTTAAGTACCATGACAATGTACTTTTAAATGGAATATCACCAATTTACTTTGTTACTTTTAATAAGTGAATACACTACTCAAAGTTTTACGTAAGCCTGTGTTTACTTATTTAGCGTACATTACAACATCAATCAATTTAATGTTTTGGTAATTTTCTAACTGACGAAAATTACCTGGCGCCTAAAGAAAATCATTGGTTTTGTCGGTGAATGTCTGATGATAGATATGACAGGCATTGCTTGATTGGCCGTACTAAGGTAAGATAACCCAGTGAACTCACTGCCCTGTTGAGCTAGCTAGGGTAGCGAAAAGCCAGACTCTTTAGGGTTACATTTTGGTTTCTTAAAGACATTCTCAATTTTAGTTTTATTTTAAGAGATTACACTGGCTTTGATTTCTATATCTAACACTGTCGCCTGACAGTGAAATTATTAGGACAGCAATTATAGGTTAACACTGACACAACGCCCAACACAAATACTAGAATAACACTGGCGCCCAAGCTATTTTTTTTTGCTTTTGTGGAAATTTTGAAACAAAATTAGTTCATTGTTTTTTACTCGAACAAGTTTTTTAAATTTTTTCTCTTTAGTATCATATCTTGGTAAAACTTGTTACGATGTTAACTTTTTTGGTTTCGATATAAAGTTTTTTAATATGAATTCATTTTAGTAGCTCGGTTGATAATATTTGATGGTACTTAGTACAGTATTTTGAAGAAAACTTAAAAATTTTCAAGTTGTGAGTCTTGAGTGGACATATTGTGTAGCACACTTTTGTATTAGCATAAAGGAAACTTGTTTTATAGTAAGGTAAGCCACTAATTACCAGATATTTTGAAGTGCTTGGATATTTTTTTTACACACTTATCTTGATTTGGGATATTATGTGGGTATAAGTACTTTTTGTATTTTTCTTTTTGGGGGGGTGAGATTATTGTAATAAATTTCACTACATATTTTGCTATACAGTGTTGCCATTGTTGACAAACTTCTGATTTTTTTTTTGATAAATACCACAAAGCAAATTAAAGGTTTCTACTTTTGTATGGTTAATCTATGTAATGCCTACAGAACCATTGATTGATTTTGACTTGTTATACTGAAATATTTGTTTTGATTCCGTGGTACTATTGTGCTGAATTGGCTTAGTATACTTGATAAATTGGTACACTTTTGAGATACTGAGAGTTTTGTTTGGTACTGATATTTATTTTGTGTATAATATTGGTACAGTTTGGTAATAACTTGGTATATTTTTTTTTGGTACTGATTTTTATTTGCTAGTTGATGCATACATAGGTACATACTTGAAATATTTTGGTATATTATTTTGATACAGATTTTTTTTACTGATGTACAGTTACATTGGTAGATTTTGAAATTTTGACAAATTTTTGATACTGATATCTGGAATTGAGACTTGCAATTTTTTTATAATATTGCGTATTGATTTTGACTGAGTATACTTATATTGAAAAGTATATTTGATGGGTATATTCTAGGTTTTGACTTAGTATTCTTTTTCTTATGAACTCTAGGAAAAGGTAACTACTATATTTGATATTGATTGTATATTTTTGACTTATTGCTTAAAGTTATTTATTTTATCTTACAAGATGTATAAACTAGATATTGATCGCTTGTCTAAAGATTAAATTATTAGTGAGCTTTCTGCACGAGGCGTTTCAGAAACTGGAACGGTAGACAGTTTAAGAAAATGTTTGCGTTCTTTGCTGTCGTTGGAAAAATCCGGTAGTACTGTTCATAGTTCGTACAATCTTGATGCTGCGGCTGAAATTAAGGAATGTAATAGTAAGATTAAAGAGTTGTCTGATAATATTAAAACTTTTAATGGATCTTCTAATCAATTACGTAAGATTGAAACAAAAATAGCTCATTTAGTCGGTCGTATTGACAGAATACCAGATCAGGAGCGTGTTATCAATGAAGAAAGGTCTAAAGCACTTGTTAGTTTAGCTACTTGTATCTCTGAATATGAGGAGAGACTTAAAGTTTTAAAAGATCAACAAACACAACCTTCAGCTCCACTGGATCCAAATTTTTCCAACGCAGTAGGGCACACAATCGTTCAATCTTCACCAAATGCTCACTCTACTATACTTAATAATGCGAATACACCACCAGCAAATGTTAGCAATTTTACTTTAGCGCAAGGAAATGTAGCACCGCAGGTGACTTCTACTTATGTAAATAGTTTACCAGTTTGGAAGTGGGATGTAAAATTTTCGGGTATCGCTTCTGGAATTAGTTTTAATGCGTTTCTTGAACGTGTCGAAGAACTTTGCCATTCTAGAGGTGTTAGTAAAGCAGACTTGTTTCGTTGTGCTGCAGATTTGTTTGACGGAGATGCCCTAAATTATTATCATCTTATCGTTAGGTATTGTAGTGATTGGGATGGTTTAGTAAAGTTGTTAAAGGATGAATTCCTACCATCTCACTTGGGTGATAAACTTTGGCGGCAAATTTTAGAGCGAACTCAAGGCACTGGTGAACCAATTGGTATCTATGTGGCGGCTATGACTAAACTTTTTGACCGCATGCCAAATTGTGTATCGGACGAACTTAGACTTAAAGTTTTAAGAGCTAATATTTTACCTTTTTAT
The DNA here is from genome assembly GCA_963969555.1 of Polydrusus pterygomalis. Classification (NCBI taxonomy): domain Eukaryota; kingdom Metazoa; phylum Arthropoda; class Insecta; order Coleoptera; family Curculionidae; genus Polydrusus; species Polydrusus pterygomalis. Next base: position 40,369,367 of record OZ018379.1, read on the forward strand.
CAAGAACGATTGACTTTACATGAGATTAATTCACCTTTCGAACTTATTGAATTGTGTCGCAAACTTGAAGAAACTCGACTGCGTGTAGAAGAATTTAAACCACCTCGCAGAGGAAATTTATTTTTAGAACCTGACTTAGACTATAATCCACCTAGGAGGGATTTTTCTAAACATTCGGAAAAACCGATCGTACGCAATGTTCAGGGCGGCGATTCTTGTACTAAACAATCATTAGTCTGTTTTAAGTGTAATCAACCTAATCATATGGCTAAGAACTGCACAACAAAAATTCAAAAGTGTTTTACTTGCGGAAAACAAGGGTTTACAAAGAAAACTTGCCCTGAATGTAATAAAAAGCAAATTAGAAAATCGGGAAACGGTTCGGGAAGTCGTCAGTAGGTCGAGGGTTGACTTCTTCGAATAATTCGACCAATTTGGATATTAGTCATAAAAATAGTTTAAACAATTTAGAAATTATAAAAACAGAGTTAGAATATAAAGATAGGGTTGTTTTAGATTATGTATTAGCACATGTTGGTCCTGGTGAATGTCCATTCTTAAAGGTTAGTATTTTGGGATTAGATTTCTACGATTTATTAGATTCCGGCGCAAATAAAAATTTTGTTGGCGAAAAGGGTTGGATTAAGTTAAAGCATTTAGGGGTTAGGCTAGATCCTAACAGAACAGCTTCGTGTACTGTCGCGAATAATGATACTTGCTTTTGTCTTGGTATTGTTTCTGTGCCAATTAGGGTACGTGACGTAGTCAAGTTAGTTGATTTGTATATAGTTCCTGAGCTACGTCATGAGTTGATCTTGGGCATTGATTTTTGGGTTAAGTTGGGTATAGTTCCTGACATGAGAAAAGGCGAGTGGTATTTTTCGGACGAAAATTTTTCTGCCCCAGAAATTTCTTTAATTCAATGTGAAGCAGATTTAGATGCTGACCAACAAGTTAGACTGGAAGCTGTCGTATCTGCTTATTTTGACAAGTTTGAAGGAAAATTAGGTTGCACCTCAATTGTCAAACATAAAATCGTCACTAACAGCGAACCAATTAAACAGCGGTATTACCCTGTATCACCTTATAAGCAGAAGCTAATCGACGAGGAAGTGGACAAGATGCTGTCAGCAGGTGTCATCGAAAGGTCTACTTCAGCATGGTCTTCTCCTGTACTTTTAGTACCAAAACGTGATGGAACACAGAGGTTTTGTGTCGATTTTCGTAAATTAAATAAAGTTAGTCAGAAAGATGTATATCCATTGCCGTATATTTCCGCTACGTTGGATAAATTAGGTGGTGCGCGTTATCTGTCTTCTTTAGACTTACAGAGCGCATATTGGCAAGTGGAATTGGAGGAGTCCAGCAAACAATATACCGCATTCACAGTTCCTGGTCGTGGTCTGTTTCAATTTTGTCGTTTACCCTTCGGTTTACATAATGCTCCTGCAACTTTTCAGCGTTTAATTGAGACTGTTTTAGGGCCAGAATTGCAGCCTTATGTATTTTGCTATCTTGATGATGTGATTGTTGTCACGCCTACGTTTGATAAACATATTGAGGGTTTGGAAGCAGTGTTTCAACGCTTGGAAACAGCTGGCTTAACGTTGAATAAGGTTAAGAGTAAGTTCTGTCGCTCAGAATTGAAGTACTTGGGATATGTAGTTAACCGACACGGTATTTCCGTAGACGCCGATAAGGTGCGTGCGATTTCTGATATGCCGAATCCTAAAAATATTACGGAAGTACGTAGGGTATTAGGTATGATATCTTGGTATAGGAAGTTTGTTCCAAAGTATTCTGACCTGATTTCTCCATTGACTCGTTTACTTCGAAAAGGGATAAAATTTGTTTGGGACGAAAGTTGCGAGAGGTCATTTCAGGGTATTAAAAACTCACTTATTTCAGCTCCTATTTTGACATGCCCTAACTTTGAACAAGAATTCGTTGTGGCTACAGATGCAAGTAATTATGCCATTGGCGCAATTTTGAGTCAATTTTATGATGGCAGAGAACATGTTATTTGTTATATTTCAAGGACCTTAAGTCGTCAGGAAAGGTTATATTCTGCTACCGAACGAGAACTTCTTGCTGTACTGTTCGCTATAGAAAAGCTGCGTTGTTATTTGGAATATACTAAGTTTACTGTTATTACAGATCATTATAGCCTTAAATGGCTGGACAATTTGAAGGATCCACAAGGTCGTCTAGGACGGTGGGCTCTTCGTCTTCAACAATTTGATTATACTGTTGTACATAGGAAAGGTCGTGATCATTTTGGACCAGACTTAATGTCAAGGGCTGTTCCAGAGACTAGCGGTGACTTGGAGACTTCCAACATAGAAATTCAGGAGGTTAAAGACAAGTGGTATATTAAGCTTAGGAAACGTATTTTGGAAAATCCATTGTCTTACCCTCAGTGGCGAGTTAGCGACGATAAAATTTTTAAGTATGTGGAACTAGATTTACCAGAATTGAGAGAGAATGTAGAGTATTGGAAGTTAGTAATTCCTAAATAAAATCGTAGGGAGGTACTTCATTCGTGTCATAACGTTCCGACTGGCGGACATTTAGGCGTTCATAAGACTTATTATAAAGTTGCTAGACTTTATTATTGGCCTTGTCTAAGAGCGGATGTTGCACGGTATGTTAAGGAGTGTTTGACTTGTCAACGCGTCAAGCCTGAACAAAAACTTCCAGCAGGTTTTATGGGTGGTCATGTTGCTGCTAATCGCATATGGCAGATTATTAGTATGGATATTTTTGGACCATTACCCAAAACCAAACAAGGTCACATGTATATATTGGTTGTTACGGACACTTTTAGTAAGATGAATCGCTTCTTCGCTATTAGGCGCGCAAACGCACAAACTGTTGTCAAATTGGTAGAAGACCAAATTATATTGCGTCAGGGTGTACCTGAAATTATTCGCACCGATAACGGGTCGACATTTAAAAATCGCCTCTTTGAGCAGTTAACAGGAAAATATGGAATTAAAGTTATTTTTAATCCGCATTATCATCCATCGCCAAATCTTACAGAACGTGTTAATAGGGTGCTTAAAACTATGATTTCTGCATTTGTGACAGACACTCAACGTACTTGGGATGAAAATCTATCATCTCTTGAGTGTGCCGTAAACTCGTCCGTACATCAAACTACTGGCCGAACTCCTTACTTTCTCAATCACGGTTGCGAAATGGTTTTGCACGGTAGCGAATACGAAAAACTAACCATTTTAGGCGATAGTTCTAGCCATAATTCTGATAGTGACTCTATCGAGGACAACGATCCTTCTAAAAATAAGTTAGTTAAAAAGGTTGAAACTTTGGCGAAGTTGCGAGATTTTGTAGCAAAGAAACTCCAAAAAGCTCATTTAAAAACAAGTGATCAATATAATTTAAGACGTCGCGATGTTCATTTTTCAGTAGGAAGCTTAGTTTGGAAACGTTTGTTTGCTCTGTCAGACGCTGGTAACTACTTTACTGCCAAGTTGGCGGGCAAGTTTGAAGGTCCTTATAAGGTTAGGAAAAAATGTGGTTACTGTGTCTACGAGCTTGAGGATAAAAACGGTAAATCTAAAGGGAGATGGCATGTTCAAGATTTGAAGCCGTATTATGCTCCTACTGGGGAATAGAAAAACCGTTGGGGTTTGTTGAGCCCTGCAGCGATGGGCTACAGAATGTGTAGGTAACTGCCTTGGCGCGAACCTTGGTCGGTATCTAGACATACTGCTTTGCATAAGAATTATCCTGCACTAGAACTGGTTGGGGTAAGAGCCCTCTAAAAGTTATAATAAAGATTGCCTTCAGCTACTTTATTATTTGAGTTAGTCACTGCTTAATTTAAGTATTTAGTTTCTTGATTGATTTGGTTCAGTAAGTTCTAAATTTTTGTTAACTTGTGACGGGCTGATACTTGACTCGGCGCGTAACGGGACAAGTGTAAGTTCGAAATACGGTGAAACTTAATTTAGTAATTTTGATTTGGTTACTTCACTTTGGTTCATGTTCAAATAACCATTCAGTTTGTCTTTTAGCAGTGTTTAAGTTTAAAAAAAAACCCCAAACGTTGCGTTGTTTTTTTAAAATGTATTACTTATAGTTATCACTAATTTTTTAGTAAAAGCAAATGTATAATCTATAGTAGTTATCTTAAAGTTATCTTGAAGTTATCTTGAGTAATCTTGAGTTATCTTGAGGTTACCTTGAGTTATCTTGAGGTTATCCTATCTTGATTTTGACGCTTAACTAAGTAGTTAAGTTTATTTTCCGACTGTGTCCTTTGTCTGATTAGACAATATGTAGTTTACCGATTGTGTCCTATTTTCTTTCCAGCCTTTTTTTTCTTCTTTCTTTTGAATACAGGCTGAGGGATGTTGGGTGCTCCAGGATGACGCTTTGCCGCTTTCTTAACGTAGACGCTTGTTCTACGGAGGGCAAATCTGTCGGGAAGAGTCATGTGTCGGGGGGTCGAAGTCTGGCCTTCGGAGCCGTAATACGGACCAGATTGCGCTTGTCGTAACCCGGAGGAGGACCAAACTACTGCGCATGACCTCGCTCGAAGGTTAGTGTGATACGACAGGTCTGGAGCAGTGTCATCTTTCAGAACACCCTATTTAGTTTTCATGACAAGGCTGTGATGCATTTAGATGTGTTAAAACACTAGTGTATCTTTTAGTTTGGTATATACTATAATATTACTTCCGTTTGACCGGTGGAGCATCTGGGTTAAAATTTATTATTTTTTTTGTTTCTCCTACTGTTTATTTTTTTTAGTTCTCCACCTTTCAGGTATTGTTGTACGGTCAATTTTATTCGGTCTCTTTTGGAATTAGTGGGTTGTGCCTTGAGATTACTTGTATGAGGTTAGTACACGAGGTTCGCCAAGCCGCATTTGGTGCAACGCAATGCTAACTTAAGTCTATTTAAGATCGAAACAACTTTTATATTCAGATCCTTATACCATACAGGTGGCTCAAGACAACTTCCTTCTTCTTTCGGGGTTTCCGGGAATTGCTGACCGTAGAGCAGTCACTGGAATATTTTTGGTTTTCTAGTGGTAGTATTATTCTTCCATGTCTATTTCAATTTTCCTACTCGAAAGCGTGTGATTTCGATTTTGGCATAAATTTATCTCGTATCTATTAAGTTAAGGTTTTGTAGAAAATTACGAGGTAATTTTCTTTTGGTGGGGGAGTGGTGTGATGTCCCAGATTTAACATCACGTATAAAGTATTGCAACCTACCTTTTTCCTTATTAATTCTTTAAAATTAACATGGATATTCCTTCTTTTCGAAACCTTCTCTCTGTCTGATCGTCGTTGACATCCTTGTATAAGATCCTACTTTTCTCAGGATGCGTACCTGACATTGTGTTCTCACTATGGCTCAAATTTTGTCTTCTAATAAGCATATCAACATAAATTTTGGTACTCTTTTATTTTCGATTGTAATTTCATTACTTATTTTGTTTACATTTTCTGTCAGTTGTTAGAGGGGTTATGTTATTCTTTTGGCACTGGTTGCCGTAGGTCTTACTGATAATGTTAGAGTTCCGTATTAAGCGATTTCGATTGGATTTGGCCACAGAGCATATTTGGGTAACATTTTTGAACGCCATCAGAGTCGAAAGGAAGAGAATGACAGGTTTTTGAAATTTGAAAATGAATTTCCTATTTCCGTTTTCGGAGATTGGCCATTTTCTTGCAAGCTGCTGGGGAAGAAACACGCGGCACCGCAAAAGTTAAAGTAGTTAACTTCTCAGGTTGAGGATCAGCGGTTCCGTGCTAATTGGAAATGAATGGGTTTTGATGCTTAATAAGCATAAGTTGTCAGTATTCATTTTCCAGCGAGATTTTCTCGGTTTCTTAAGTTTCTTCCTGGTCCGAAACAACGACCTTAAAAATATCAAGAAAACAGGAAGCTCTCATTGGTTTGAGGTATGCATATTTGATATTATTTTAGTAAGATTAATTGCCATTATTTTCATTGTTGGAAGATTGTAATTTTCATGGGGAAAACTAGTTTTTACTACTTTAAATTGGGGTAACTTCCACGTGCTATTTTGGGGGTTAAGTTTTTGCTTATTTTACACAAAATTTAAGAGGGTTTTTACAGTAATAAAACTATAACCGAATCATTTGATAGGATTAATTTTCTCTGGGGGTTTTTTTTGTTTCTACGGGGGGCCACTTGAAAGTACCATTTACTAATTTGTACTGTTCTCCGTAGGGCTTCACTTCTTCACTTCTTCTGCTTCTTCTTCTTTCTACTTCTTGGTTATCTTCTGACTTCATCAGACGTTACATTTTTCTACTTCATTTGATGCTATCTTCTTTTACTGTCCTTTTGACTGGACCCGGAAGACTCAAGTTTTGGTTATACTTTGAATATTTTGGAAGACTACTGGTTCTGGATATTTTAACTGCCATGCAGTACCCACAGTACTGATTTACTGTTGTCACCCAGACAAATAATACTAGCACAGTTCTTGCCTAGAGTACCGTATAACAGCTAAGTGGTAGATTTAGTAACTTTTATTTTATTTGGGTATATCATTTTAACCTGGGGGACTGTCGGAGGCCTTACCATTTCTTCTTAGAATACCGTTGGATTAATTATTAGTATTTCTTGTGGCCAAAGACGGACCCAGTTTAGAATGTTAGCAAAAGTAAAATCATTTACTCATGCCTTGATTTTTCTTTCCTAAAAACATTTTATTTAGCGGTTAACCCAGATTGTAAGGTACCAAATTTGTAAGGCAATTGCGTTTAGTCGACCAAACCTCTTCGCTAGCTAGTACCAAACGTCCTTGTACAGAGTACAAGATATTTAGGTATTATGATATGAAGTCATGAAATGCATTTTATTTAAATTTTTTTTTTCTTTTAATTACCATGATAATGTACTTTTAAATTGAAGATCACCATTTCACTTTGTCACTTTTCATAAGTGAATACACTACTTGCATTTATTTAAATTAATTATTTTTTTTTAAGTACCATGACAATGTACTTTTAAATGGAATATCACCAATTTACTTTGTTACTTTTAATAAGTGAATACACTACTCAAAGTTTTACGTAAGCCTGTGTTTACTTATTTAGCGTACATTACAACATCAATCAATTTAATGTTTTGGTAATTTTCTTACTGACGAAAATTACCTGGCGCCTAAAGAAAATCATTGGTTTTGTCGGTGAATGTCTGATGATAGATATGACAGGCATTGCTTGATTGGCCGTACTAAGGTAAGATAACCCAGTGAACTCACTGCCCTGTTGAGCTAGCTAGGGTAGCGAAAAGCCAGACTCTTTAGGGTTACATTTTGGTTTCTTAAAGACATTCTCAATTTTAGTTTTATTTTAAGAGATTACACTGGCTTTGATTTCTATATCTAACACTGTCGCCTGACAGTGAAATTATTAGGACAGCAATTATAGGTTAACACTGACACAACGCCCAACACAAATACTAGAATAACACTGGCCACCAAGCGATTATCACTTAAATGATTATCACTTATTATTTCTATATAGGAAAAATATACGTGGAGTTGTATAATCTAGGTAATATAGCTCTTTTCAATGATAATCCTCGGCATACGCCAAATACTTTTTACGAACTGGTAGGATTTTGACCATATGTTTGCAAAGCTAAGTTATTCTTAAGATCATTACATCCAACTAATTAGTGCCTTTTTATCTTACTATGTTCTATTTCATTAGTTTGCAAATATCCTAATTACTTATAACGATTATTTGACATTATTTTCGTGTCATCAAGTCGCTCCATCAATCAATCTCTCCACATTCATTATCGTCGGTTGGCTGGTTGGTTATATTGAGTGTGTGCCCAAGCTCCTTGCACTGTTCTGGCTTATGTGCAATATATTCATTATAATCATCCTTTTCTCAAGGTTGCCCCAGGACCATTATTATGTCCACGGGTTTTCACCAAGTAGACTTAGTCAATTTCTGTTATTGTCTTTGGTAAATGGTGTGCATTTATAAATTTTTTTAGCTTTTTTTAAATTTCTTATATTTGCTTCGTTAGCGCCACTTGTATGGGTTCAGTTTAAACTACAAGTGACAGATAAACTTAAGTTTACGCAGTATGTTGGTTGTATAGGTGTCTGTTAACCGGCATTCGAAGTTTAACTGTCAACTGGCCCATTTAGTACCAGTTAAACTCCAAGCTTTGGTTAAACAGGCGGAAATTGAATATTTTGATTTTATTTGACAGTAAAAATATAACCTTAATTTTTTGGTGTGCAAGTTTTTTATACATTATTGCAATGGATGTCTTTGAAATGCTTGAAGACATATTATCTGATGATGAAGATGATATTATTATAAACATCGTCGAAAACCCAAGGAGACCCAAAGTTTTTCGACGACGAGTTGACACTATGGAAATTTGGATAGATCAAGAGTTTATTAATAGATTTAGGATTTCAAAAGCATCAGTAGAAGTACTACTACAGCAAATTGGCATACATTTGCACCGGAACACACAACAGTAAGTACCTAATTTATTAATAAAATTTACAACCTGAATAATACAAAAATGTCTCGCTTGGATGATTTTAAAAACAAAAATGTAAATTGGACGTGTAATTTAGTTAAACATTGTCTTTTTAGCATATTTCGAATTTTTTTTAGATAGATACTATACTACCATATTTTTGTTTTATGTAGAAATCATGCTTTAAGTCCACTGACACAAATTTTGGTGGCATTACGGTTCTTTGCTACAGGAAGCATGCTTAGTGTCGCTGCCGACTTTGGAGGTATTAATACCGGCAGTACATCACGGGTTGTTCGTGACGTCTCAAGGGAGATAACAAGTTTAGCACGTTTATATATACAGATGCCTAAAACAAATCAAGAACTTGAGCAGACCAAGAATGATTTCCAAAACTTAGCCAATTTTCCTAATGTAATTGGCGCTGTAGACTGCACGCATATTAGAATACAATCTCCAGGTGAAATATATAATTTAGAGATAATAAAAAATATATATTAGGTATTTATGTATTTTATGTAATGGGCCTTAAGCCCGTAGCAATTTAAATAAATAAAAGAAAATAACTTCAATAATTGAAATTGTAAACTGAAAATTAATTCTTGCCATAAATTTTTTCAGGTGGACCAAATGCTGAAAATTTTCGAAAAAGAAAAGGGTATTTTTCAATTAATGTGCGAACCGTATCTGATGCAAACTTGTATAGATGTAATATAGTTGCTCGGTGGCCAGGTTCCACTAATGATAGAGTAATTTATGGCAACAGCCGTGGTGGCATTTATGGAAACAGCTTTATATTAGGTGATTCAGGCTATACTTTGGATAACCATATTATGATTCCTGTGACAAACCCAATTACACCAGCTGCACATTTGTATAATGAATCCGTCAGGACTCGTAATGTTGTAGAGAGGCAGTATGGTATTTGGAAAAGAAGATTTCTAGTTTTAGGATTAGAGCTAAGAGTCCTATTGGAAACTGCTTTAGCTATTATAGTAGTTACAGGAGTACTTCACAATATAGCTCTTGACCGAAATGACCCTGAGCCACAAGAAGATAATTTAATTGAGGAAGACAACATTGAAGAAAATGTTGAAGAACAGGCACAAGGGGATGGCATTCTAATAAGACAGGATTTAATAAATAATTATTTCACAAATTTACTTTAATTATTTATTGGTTTAAAATATTATATGAATATTGTTTTTGGTGTTTCTTTGGAATAGGTAAATTATGCACATTATATACTATAATTAGATACTTTGAAGTTGTTGTTTTAATATATCTAGCTCTAATTTTTTTTTTCAATTTCATATAAATGCAGTTCTTTCATTTGAGCTATCTTCAACGTGTGCTCTTCCTGTTTTTTTTTTTTGATCCTCCAGGTCACGGAGTCACTTTTTTTACTTTCCAGAATGTTTTGATATTTTTTTACTAATGATATTAATAAATTTACTTCCTGAGTAGAGAAATGGCCCATTATAAGAAAATAGCGCCGAATTCAAGCAGAAAATAACACCAAATTTGATTTAACAATTTGCCAACTACTGTCAGTCGATCGTAACTGTCAGTAAAACGGAAACAAGTTTCGATAACCCAATCCACGTTGAAGTTATCTTATCTGAATATTGAACCAGAGGTATACAAGAAGCATTTCACTACTTCGTTTAAACTCTAGTTTAAACTATAGTTTTATCGAAACCTATACAAGTGGCTCTTAGATAATAATTGGTACGTTAATTTGTCCTTTTTATTACGTACGGTAATGTCTGGTTTTTTATGAGGATCAGTTCTGATAGCGTGTAGAGTAGTGTCTCGATGTCTGTATTTTCTAATAACGCCTATAGGGTTTGTTCGGGTTTGTTCGGGTTTGTTCGGATATTTGCTTCGTTAGCGCCACTTGTATGGGTTCAGTTTAAACTACAAGTGACAGATAAACTTAAGTTTACGCAGTATGTTGGTTGTATAGGTGTCTGTTAACCGGCATTCGAAGTTTAACTGTCAACTGGCCCATTTAGTACCAGTTAAACTTCAAGCTTTGGTTAAACAGGCGGAAATTGAATATTTTGATTTTATTTGACAGTAAAAATATAACCTTAATTTTTTGGTGTGCAAGTTTTTTATACATTATTGCAATGGATGTCTTTGAAATGCTTGAAGACATATTATCTGATGATGAAGATGATATTATTATAAACATCGTCGAAAACCCAAAGTTTTTCGACGACGAGTTGACACTATGGAAATTTGGATAGATCAAGAGTTTATTAATAGATTTAGGATTTCAAAAGCATCAGTAGAAGTACTACTACAGCAAATTGGCATACATTTGCACCGGAACACACAACAGTAAGTACCTAATTTATTAATAAAATTTACAACCTGAATAATACAAAAATGTCTCGCTTGGATGATTTTAAAAACAAAAATGTAAATTGGACGTGTAATTTAGTTAAACATTGTCTTTTTAGCATATTTCGAATTTTTTTTAGATACTATACTACCATATTTTTGTTTTATGTAGAAATCATGCTTTAAGTCCACTGACACAAATTTTGGTGGCATTACGGTTCTTTGCTACAGGAAGCATGCTTACTGTCGCTGCCGACTTTGGAGGTATTAATACCGGCAGTACATCACGGGTTGTTCGTGACGTCTCAAGGGAGATAGCAAGTTTAGCACGTTTATATATAGATGCCTAAAACAAATCAAGAACTTGAGCAGACCAAGAATGATTTCCACAACTTAGCCAATTTTCCTAATGTAATTGGCGCTGTAGACTGCACGCATATTAGAATACAATCTCCAGGTGAAATATATAATTTAGAGATAATAAAAAATATATATTAGGTATTTATGTATTTTATGTAATGGGCCTTAAGCCCGTAGCAATATAAATAAATAAAAGAAAATAACTTCAATAATTGAAATTGTAAACTGAAAATTAATTCTTGCCATAAATTTTTTCAGGTGGACCAAATGCTGAAAATTTTCGAAAAAGAAAAGGGTATTTTTCAATTAATGTGCGAACCGTATCTGATGCAAACTTGTATAGATGTAATATAGTTGCTCGGTGGCCAGGTTCCACTAATGATAGAGTAATTTATGGCAACAGCCGTGGTGGCATTTATGGAAACAGCTTTATATTAGGTGATTCAGGCTATACTTTGGATAACCATATTATGATTCCTGTGACAAACCCAATTACACCAGCTGCACATTTATATAATGAATCTGTCAGGACTCGTAATGTTGTAGAGAGGCAGTATGGTATTTGGAAAAGAAGATTTCAAGTTTTAGGATTAGAGCTAAGAGTCCTATTGGAAACTGCTTTAGCTATTATAGTAGTTACAGGAGTACTTCACAATATAGCTCTTGACCGAAATGACCCTGAGCCACAAGAAGATAATTTAATTGAGGAAGACAACATTGAAGAAAATGTTGAAGAACAGGCACAAGGGGATGGCATTCTAATAAGACAGGATTTAATAAATAATTATTTCACAAATTTACTTTAATTATTTATTGGTGTAAAATATTATATGAATATTGTTTTTGGTGTTTCTTTGGAATAGGTAAATTATGCACATTATATACTATAATTAGATACTTTGAAGTTGTTGTTTTAATATATCTAGCTCTAATTTTTTTTTTCAATTTCATATAAATGCAGTTCTTTCATTTGAGCTATCTTCAACGTGTGCTCTTCCTGTTTTTTTTTTTTGATCCTCCAGGTCACGGAGTCACTTTTTTTACTTTCCAGAATGTTTTGATATTTTTTTACTAATGATATTAATAAATTTACTTCCTGAGTAGAGAAATGGTCCATTATAAGAAAATAGCGCCGAATTCAAGCAGAAAATAACACCAAATTTGATTTAACAATTTGCCAACTACTGTCAGTCGATCGTAACTGTCAGTAAAACGGAAACAAGTTTCGATAACCCAATCCATGTTGAAGTTATCTTATCTGAATATTGAACCAGAGGTATACAAGAAGCATTTCACTACTTCGTTTAAACTCCAGTTTAAACTATAGTTTTATCGAAACCTATACAAGTGGCTCTTAGATAATAATTGGTACGTTAATTTGTCCTTTTTATTACGTACGGTAATGTCTGGTTTTTTATGAGGATCAGTTCTGATAGCGTGTAGAGTAGTGTCTCGATGTCTGTATTTTCTAATAACGCCTATAGGGTTGATATTAAAATTTTTAGTATTATAATCGCTTGGTGATTAAGTTTTGTTGGAGTGTAGTTTCGATGATATTCTGTTTAAGCAAGGAATTGGCTTTATTATTTTTTATCATCATTACTATTTAAAAATCTTTAGTCTTCAACGTGAGCAATTATTTAAATCAGAAAATTCATTATCACAATAAAGAAGAAGGGCTTTAACTCTAGGATAGTATTTTAATTCAAAGTAGTTACTTTAGGTTTACGAAGTAATTAGGCCAAAGCAATAAACATAACAAAGCGATGTGCATCAAGCCTATAATATAATGTAACGATTAACTTGGATTACGCTCTTTTAATTAGCAGATTTTCCTATAGCTACATAAATATTATTACTTTGAAAACTCCGCCAGCTTTAACGTATTTCGGAAATATCAGTAAAAATAAAAATTGTTTTTTTTTTACTTTAGGACATACAAATATTATACTCATACTTTAATTGTCGTCTAAATTCGCACCACACTCTTAGTATGGTGTATGAACCTTGGTGGGATTAAAAAGCATGTACCTACAGGGTTATTCAACCTTTTTAATATATACCTAGGTATTTTGCCCCAGACTATCACTAGTGATATATAAATGGCGTAGAAGTTCTTACCTAAAGAAACATATTAGTTGTGATAAGGTTTAATAAAACACAAAAATTAACGACAATGTTTTTTATATGAAAATATTTATTTTTACAACCACGTGAAATCAAATAGGTTATATTAGTTTTTATTTATTATAAAACACAAATAAACCTTAAATATAAGAACACATGTATACAATACTTATATCACGGGACACAAAATTAGGTTTGCAGGCATGCACCTCGCACTTGCACTTAAAGTACACCATACCGTCAGACATCAATCACCCACCAGCAACGGCAATCAAATAATGTGTTTTGAATTACTCCATTCAACTTAAACCACGCGGAGCATACGACAGATCATTCTTTTTCCCTTTCATTGTCTCTCTATATTTCGTTGTAGTAAGGGATAGGCTATATAGTGCTCGCTGAAAGTTATCTGAACGATTTCTCAATATTCTAAATTAAGTTCCTAAAAAGTATATTTTATATAATTAATTTGTGTTGGGCTTGGTGAAACTGTTGTGCCATCGCACAGAAAGAAAAAATAATAACTACTTGTTATGTTTCACAAATTTCGTGTTTCACTGATCATATAAGCTAATAACCAAAGCAGTTGCATAGCTATCTTGATGCTTTTTAACAATAATACATTTTTTCATATTTTTGTCAATGTTTGATGAAATGAAGAAAATAATGCATATGTGTGTTATATTTTTGAAATCGGAAGAAAAGGGACCATCTAATGCGCCTCTAATATACAGGGTGTCCCATTTAAAAAAATAAAATTTTTGCTTTTAAATGTGACATGTGACACTTACTGTCATTTTTAACAACACCCATAAAAACTTGGCTAAAAATGGTACATCTTGTTTTTTGAATGAGCTCACTAACTCAAAATACAAAAAAGTTACAGGCTCTTAAAAGTGGGACAAACTAAATTGATAACACTGTACACTGTCTTTTCCACATTCACACTTAGTTTATTATAACATAACCACTCGAAAAATACTTTAAGATCATTATTTATGGTGGCCTCGAGTAATTCAATGTTTTCGCCTGTATACACTAAAACAGTAACATCAGAAAACATAAAATAATTTGAAGAAATAGTCCATACTTTAAGTGGAGTGTATGTTTAAAGGGAAAGAAATAAGACACTTTAAGTCTTCCTCCACTGATATAATAGAGTGTTTTTGGTCCGCACATTTGTTACTGAAATCGTGGTTATCGTTATACGGAGTCGACGCAGTAGCGACCTGCCACGCCTTTATGTTTATTAAGGATAACGGACGTGGTTAATTACGGAGGATTAGCGGTATCTTTAAAAGAGTGCTTATCGTTATATTTGACAATTTTGACATTGACATTTGAACTTAAATTGTTGTTTAATTGTCAACAAATAATTTTAAGGTTAAACCCAAGTTTAAGAACTAACCTTAAATTTGTGACAGTTTGTCTGGTGCGTCCAAAAACTCTCTGATTTGCGACGAAAAGTTATGGTTATTAACCACAAATTTAAACACAACTATAACGAAATTGACGTTTAAAGTGACTGACCAAAAACACTCTACATACAACATAAGTTTCAAGGATTAAAACAAGGTAATTCTCTACATGTTTCGAACGCATAAGCATTCATCATCAGGAGAATAGAATAAGGAATTGAGAAATAAAATAGGCGCAACTAAAAATAAAAAGTAAAATAATTTGCTTTAAGTCCGATAAAATTTATACTAGGAACGTACAGCAAGTATTGCAACGGCCCCAATACTGACCCTTGAGCCACTCCAACTTGTACACCCTCTTTGCTACTAGCTTCAGAATTTACCACTGTATATTGTTCTCTGTCCATGGAGTAAGACCTAAGTAGATTGTATGTTATTCCTCTGAATCCCTTTTTGTACAGTTCAACCAGAAGTTGATCTATATTCACTGTATCAAATGCCTTTAATAAAAACCAACACTTCAATTTTATTTTTATCGATTTCAGTGGATACATATGTTCAAGAAGGTCTACAGTAGTACTTAATGTACTACTATTTTTTTGGAACATGTCATCTATATTGCTATCTGCGTTAGGTATACACGGTTAATTAATCAATCGAATATATATAATAGTGTTTTTGTTTTTTAATAATAATGAGCGACATATATACTTGGCCGTATCCTTAACTGAAAGTTTAGAGTTCTAAAAAGAACAATAACCTAAAAACAACATTAGAAATTGTACAAATGTAATCGATTGCCGTTGAGAAAGTATTGAACTGAATTGAAATGTAGAAAGTGAAATAGGAATTTGTGTTATATTTATTTCATAAAACAAAATCCTCATTAATTTATTTTTCTCGCGTAACCACCCAAGATGGTCCCTAAATATACCGTGCGAGCAAAAATTATTTGCATCAAACAGGGCTTGGATTAAAAAAAGTAGGGCTAGGTTTAGATCACAATGATATGGGGACGATATATCTAACCAAATCTAGGTTAATATTTTGTCAAATTCATATTATGATATGATACGCCAAACTAATGAGTAATAAAATAAGTAGACAAATACAAATTTGTTTTTGTTGTTTACAAATTGAACAAAGTAAGAATATACAGAAAGAAAAAGAAAAATAATTACATAAATTGCTGAAATTGGCCACCGCCATGCTCCAAGCATATATTCACACGTTTCTTCATATTTTCGAAAGTGTTGACCAGCATCTCTGGAGAAATGTTACCACATTCTTGGATAATCTTTTCTTGTAATTGTTCTAAATTTGCAACTGGTATTTTAAAAATAGTGTTCTTTAAATTAGGAAAAACGAAGTAATACATAACCGTTAAACAAGGTGATCTAGGTGGAAATTCAATGTCTGATCGAAAACTGATCAATCTGTCATCGAAAAAATTGCGTAAGTAGTTAATAGTTTCGGCGGCTGTATGGGCGGTTGCACCGTCCTGTTGAACATATCCAAAACGTAGTTCGTCGTCAAGTAAATGCTCCACAAATGGATTCAAAATATTGTCTCATATACCGCTGTGCTGTAACTGTGTCATGGAGAAAATAGGACCAACAATTTTTCTTCGGGAAACAGCTAACCAGACACCAATTTTTTGAGGGTGCAATGTGGACTCTACACTAAAAAATGGCAATTTTCACTACTCCACATGCGTGTATTCTGAGAATTCACATAACCGGAGAGGTGGAACCAGGCTTCATCCGGAAAAAATGTCAGGTCTAAAAAATCATTTCATTCCAATAAATTTTGGGTAAACCATTGAGAGTAATTCCTGTGTCTTTTAAAATCTGCGGCTTGTATTTCTTGGAAAACTTGCACTTTATAAGGAAATACAGTTAGCTGCTTCTTAAGAATAGTCCTGCATGTTCCATAAGATCTTCCCACTTATTGGGACAGGCGTCTTATACAATTTATTGGCGTATTTTGCATTATTTCCCAAACGTTTGCAACATGGTCTTCCTGCTCCTTTTTTTGTGTTGTATAGAACCTGTTTCCCTAAACACAGCCACGGTTCTTTTTGGGCAATGATAAAAATCCCCATCAATAAAAGCAATGTTAGGAAAATGTTCGTGAAAATCGTCCATGCACAAACCCGGATTGTATTGCCACTCACCATTTTCTCTAACTCCGTTTCGAAAACACGCTTCAACCATGAATGTTTTGTGCTGTTCCGTAAAGCCCATTGTCTGAATTGTTCAAGAAATTGGAAAAATTAGCGATGAATCAAATTTACTTGTAACGACCGTCAAAGATGACCTAATAACTGATTGATTGTTAATTCAGATAGTTACTGACACCCAACAGGTATTAAGCTCTACGGCTAAGCATTACGTCCTTAGATGCAAGGCCCTCTTTGATGCAAATAATTTTTGCTCGCACGGTACGCACAAAAATAAATAGAGACAATTACTACTCTTCCCCTATTATTAGTCTCTCTCCGGTGGCTAAATTATTAACAAGTAGACTTCCTTCTGCTAAGGGCTACTGGAGAGTTATTGATACCTACCTAAAATGAAAGCCAATATAACATTACCTCACAGGAAGAAACAGAAAATCACATATATCATAGGTATTTTTTATTTTCTGTTTCCTTTTCTGACAAAACCACGAAAAAGCAATTTCTAACTATCTTAGAAAGGCAGACAGCTCAATTCATCAACCCGGATTCCATCATTCTCTATACTTTAAGAGGTTTATTTTGTTTCTTTTTGGGATCTACTTTAAAAGCTAATTTAAACATTAAGTAGTTGGGTTTGCTTAAAAAGTTCTTAGTTTCTTTACTTTTATATACCTATAATATATTTTGTTGTACTAGTAATTTAATGCCGAAGCTGATGTTTCACAGCCGAGGCTAGAAAACCAGCCAAGGAATTAAATTTGCTTTTCTGCTGTGTAAAACATATAATTTTTACTCCAAATTTGTTCCAATTTAACGCAAAATCGTCTTTTCTATATTTTTTTATTAATTGCGTTTCATTATCAACATCCAAATAATTAAATTATTTTAATAAAGTTAATTGGCTCATCGTTACTATGTTTACCGCTGATGACGTTTGGTCAATGGTTTGTGTTTACTTTAATGTCTAAAATTTTTAAATTGTTAAGTGACTGTTCGAAATGGATCTAATTGAAAGTGAGAATGAGTTATTACCAATAACACTACCTAAGAAACAT
Source organism: Polydrusus pterygomalis (assembly GCA_963969555.1). NCBI lineage: Eukaryota > Metazoa > Arthropoda > Insecta > Coleoptera > Curculionidae > Polydrusus > Polydrusus pterygomalis. Next base: position 40,387,390 of record OZ018379.1, read on the forward strand.
TTGGCAGCATTGGTTACCCATTATTAAATTTTATAAATTCTTGTTTAAAATATGGAAATATGCCTGATGAATTAAAATGTTCTTACATTACACCACTAACAAAAAATAAAAAACACTAAAGATGGGATAAGATGAGGCCAGTAAATGTTTTATGGGATGTTGAGAAACTATTAGAAGAAGTCGTATATGAACAGTTATTAGAATTCATTGATGCCAACAAAATTTTAGTTTCCTTTCAAGCTGGTTTTCGAAAATGGTACTCCACAGGGACACCCATTCAATGTGTGATTCAGACGTGGAAGAGAACCATTGATAAAGGGGAAAATATTATAGCTGTATTTTTGGATTTTAAGCGGGAACAGGGCTAGATTATTGAGTAAATTGTATCAGTATGGTATTCGCGGAAACATTTATAAATGGTTTAAAAATCATTTTAAGTAACAGTTCACAAAAAACAAAAATATTAAAAACATATTCAAATAAAAAAATAAATAAAATAGGAGTTCCTCAAGGAAGTATACTAGGTTTAATATTATTTATTTTATACATCAACGATGCGCCTTTAGTTTTAAAAATGTGTAAGTTACAAATGTTTGCTGATGACACCTTAATTTACATTAATGTTTTAAATATTTTTGATGGTCTATGAAGTAATGTATGCTAAAATATTGATTGTATTTCTTTACTGCGACCCTTGCCACGTCTTCGGTATACAGGACGATGAATACTTCCTGTAGTGCGTAATCGTAGCGCCACACCGTTGAAAGCCCTTGGGTTATATCCGTGTCTTCTTGGATATCGTGCCGCATAAATTCTTGCAGCAATGGCTGCATTCTGCAAACACTCGAAGAAAACAGCTAGCATATCATAAGGTTCTTCATTTGAGAACGGCATTTTGAGAAGAGCAAAAATACCACCCGAGTTTAGTTTTGACAAATAAGTATTATTAAAATGCAATTTTTGTTTCAATGGGTCATATTATTAATAATTGACATCTTATATTTATTTTAAAAGTGACAAAACCTAAAAACTATGTTTTATGAGTAACAAATAGTAAAAACTCCGCAACAGTTATATAATCTGGTTACTATATTATTAATTTAACCATCGATATTCAAATTTTTCTATTTTCAGAATGTTTTGATAATATCTTTGTCTAGAAAAGAGATAACAACTAGCAGTTTTCACTGACTTCTATCAACTTTAGTTGTCATTTTCACAATGTAAAATTGAAAAATAATTGTTTCTTTTTCTTTCCCTCTTATTTCAATCCTTTTACATGTCTCTGACAAAGTTGAATGAAACTTAAGATTTTTCACTACTTAATAAATGATTTTTACAAAGTCTGTTAAAACTCCCTAATTTTTCTTCTGCTCTCTTCATTTTTCTGCCCAGGACAGGGCCTTTGCACTAACCCAAGACTTTCCAGTATGCTGAAGTCTTGTCGGTCTTCTGACTATTCAATTTTTACTTAGCTTATTCCTCATCTGTAACATCATCATTTAATTATCTGTTGTGAGTATCATGATTGTTCTTTGCATCAAAAATGTCATTACTTCTATATAACTGTAAGTTTAATTTTATTTAAAAAATATTTTCAATAAACCTCTTCATCTCTATTACTAAATAGTGTCATCAATAGATAGAAAATTACACTTAAAGTTGTATACTAGAGCAACTGTTCCCCTTTGAAAATCACCATACCTGCAGCCCGGATAGATTTTATGGCCTTATAAAAGCATTATAGTCAACTTTTTATCGCAGACATATATTTTATCGCATACGAAAACATATTATAAAAGGAGATAGGTACATTAAAGAAAGATCAATAAATGTGAAATAAGATTCCGCGGGCTTTAAAGGATAGTTAACATGTAAATATTCGTATAGTCACTTGCTTCAGCACGTATGCTTGATAAAGTTTTTTTAAATTACAATAGTTTTCTAAAAAGTTTTATATTTTTAAAAATTATAACGGATGTTTCAAAATTAACATTATTTATTAGGATTACTGAGTCCTAGCAAAATTCAGTAGGTACCCCAAACCGCTTTTTTTAAAGGTATTTTTATGAGTAATCTGAGTTTCTTCTCCCCTTACTAAAGATAACATCTATTTTCTTCTATACCACTCGACCTAAGCTGATGGTAGTGATGCATATGGGTTTTGTGAGCTCTACTGTGTGTATTAGCCACTGCCATCAGTTTTGGTCGCGTGGTATAGACGAAAATAATTTTATAATATTTTTTTCTATTTTAAAATCTTGTTTTTACGAGTTTTATTTTACTTCCCTTACAGTTAGTTTAATCTATTCTTTCTAAACAAATGTTTGAATTATTTTTTACAAAATTACTCAATAAACTCAGTTCGCTGATAGAATTTTTTTTCTCACTCAATGAAAGACAATTTATTTTGTCAAATTTCCAGTTTTATTGAAAAACTTTTTCTTTACACGACGCGTTTCGCTACATTGTAGCTTCTTCGGGTGTATGGTGCTAACTAATTTTATTTCAGTACAATAACAAAATGGTCTAGATACTTAATTACTCAATTCAGGACACATTACAAGCTTAATTATTAAATTATATGTTCTTGATACTGTTTATGTATTGTAAACTTAAATATTATTATGAAAAGGAAAGAAAAACACGAAGTCTTCCTCCACAAAATTTAATAGAATAAAAGTTCTTAGTTAGAAAGGTCTCTATATGTTTCGAACGTAGAAACGTTCATCATCAGGAGACAGAATGTATGTTGCTGATGGTTGTAGCAAAAGAGAAAACAATAGTGGAAGGTGTCAAACCATAATGGAGCTTTTATGGCATTAAAAGTTCTAATGATAAAATAGCATTTTTGAAAGTGTTAAAATGAAAGAAAGACAAAAACATACGTGGTATGTGGAAAAGACTTATGAAGGAGTCTAGAAAGACCAAAAAGAGGAAAGTGGGTTTAGTAAATTACTTACTTCTAAAAAGTAGTTGTCAAACATATTTAATTGAAAAAATGTCTTGTAGACAATATAAATGTGAAAAGTGTTGTTATATTATGTTCAATGAGCATTGTAGGCATCAAGTAATGAATTCTGAAAAAATAAAATGAGATTGAAATATGATTTCTTATAAAAAGGGAGAGTACTTACACTGAGTGTCAAACAGGAAAGACAGTTTGGGGCACTGAATACTAAGATTCAGTAACCCCCATCGAATATTAATTTTGAGTTAAATGAATTAATACCATGTAGACTTTGTAAAAATCATTTGTAAGTGTAAGTAATGAAAAATCTTTAGTTTAATTCAACTATGTCGGAGACATGTGAAAGTGGTAAAATAAGAGGGAAAGAAAATAGAAAAAATGTTTTTCGTAAGAGTCATGTAGATGAGATTTTTCATTACTTACACTTAAAAATGATTTTTACAAAGTCTTTTTAAAACTCCCTAATTTTTCTTTTTTCTCTTCATTTCCCACCCAAGACAGTGGCTTTGCACTTGTTCTTGACTTTTCAGTATGATGAAATGTTTTCTGTCTTTTGACTATTCAAATTTTTTCACTCCTCGTATGTACCATTGAAAGCTCCATTACGGCTTAGTCTCACTTGTTATTTTCTCTACTGCTAACAACATCAGCATTGTACCATTTACTTCGTTTTCCCGATGATAAGTCTTTCTACACTCGAAACATGTCGATTCAATTTATAATGAATCATTCTAGGTTCATCTAGTTATTCGAATAAAAAATTGTGGAGAAAGACTTTGTGTTTTCCTTTTTTCTATATCATTTAACTCCACTTTGAGTATGGACTAAGGTAAACGACCAAAATTCAGACACTTTAAGAATACGATGTACTGTTTTTAAGCAGAATTGTACCTAAATCACTTTATGGAGTTATTCTGGTATATTTCCGAAAACTTATTTTCATAAAATTTTTTAACCAAACATAAAAAAGAAACCACAAAAATAATTATTTTATCTTTTTGTTCATCTGAACATAAATCCGACATTGCAAAAAAGAAATTGTCCATAAATCTGACATTGTCATGACCGTTGTTCAGACAGTGGCTTTAAATCCGTCATTTTAAGAACAATAATCTGACACATGAATAAAAGCATGTACTTACTTACTCACCTAAGTACCAAGTACGTACTTATATTCACTTAGTTACTTATATACTTAAAAATCTAAAAATACATTTTTAAATAAAACTAAAATTACATGTTATTATTTTTATTAGGTTAAATATGAAACAAAAAACCACATTACTCATAAAACATTAAAATATATTTTGGATTCTTATAAAAAAATGTTCAATATAAAAAAACAGACTCCTCAAATGGTGTAGTCGGCTATCTTATTATTAATAATTTCTAGATATAATTCATTCTCAAAGTTGACAATAACATAATTAGTGTTTGTACTAATATCATTGGTAGTATCATTTTTCTTCAAATTGTTAATACTTTCATCTTCTTTGGATATTTTCTTGCGTCCTTTTTTAATATCGTCTTGATCTTGTTTGATTTTTTTCTTACGTCATTTTTGAGCTAGTCCGTTTTGACGTAAAGCTTTAATTTCTTCTCTCTTCTTATTCGATGTTCTTTTGTTTCTTCTATTTTTTTTGTCGTTCTTTTTTATTAATGAAATATTCTTTCCAAGCATCTGATGTTCCTACAGAAGGGGACTTTTATTAGTCTTTTAATTGTAGTAGTCTTTTTGTTTGTCGATGGTTCAGGCCAAAATAGCGATTTTTTAAAAGGAGTAGGAATAGTTACCCCTGGAAGAATACTGGAAAAACTGTCTTCTTGTGTTTCATTTGGTTCAGTTAATGATTTTTTTTTGTTCGCATTTTCGCATTCTTCATCTTCTTTATTTTTTTCTATTAGTTCATTTATTGGGTTTTCTTTGTTTTCCTTCTGATTTTTTGTTGTTTTAACATTCGTGTTTTTCAATAAGTCTTTTGTTTGTTCTGGTATTACTTCCTTTTTTTTGTTGATTCTTTGATGGATTATTGTTCATTTTTTTCTGGTGTCATTTCGTTTTCATACTGACTTTTTGGAGTTAAAATATTTTTTGTTTTAGTATTTGGTAATGTCAAAATTTTTAGTTAATTATAATTAATTAAAATAAATATAAATTATAATCTCATTTGTACTTTCTTATGATTAGATTAGGTAACAATTTAAGTAAGCTCTGCTTAACCTAATTTCGACACTTTGTGTACATAAATCCGACACCCCTGTCGGACTTATAGCAAGTGAATAAACACGCACTATCAAATGCAATGAAGGATAGAGCATACATTATTATTAAAAATTAAAGAGAAAAAATATATATTTTGCCTATTGAACATTGTACATAATTTCGACACCTATGTCTGAATTAGGAAACTATTGTTTGAGTATACCTAAATCCGACACCCTAAAAATATTTAAATCTCTTTAAAATTTTAACTAATCTTCATTTTAAATCATATATTTAAAGCCTATTAAACGCATAACTCAAATATTCCACCATTTTTTTTAAAACTAATTAATATATAGTACAACTAAATCATAGCAAATGTGGCTTACCTTATAACAAAATCAACACGTTGTTGTATCGACTACTTGTGCACTGACATGTGCTTGTTTTAGGTTATTTTTCACTATTACTATTTTCAGATAAAGAAGAAAACTTTATTCACAAGCACCGGTAACAGTTTCCTCTTTGGGCTAAAATATTAGTTAGTTTATTTTTTTTTACAGATTTCTTATTTTTAGTAGTTTTTTAAATATATGTCGGAATTATGGACGCTGTCTGAATTTATGTCATTTACCTTACTTCTTCAAAATTAAATAAGATTGTTAACTTTAATTACTATGTTTTAATTTTGGACGACAATGTGTTTTAATCCAAGCTGCAAATAATTCTGTGTGACCATACACCTGCGATTTGCATCAGTTGACACCAGAGAGTCAGTGTCGCGTTCGGTTTCCGCCAGGATCAATGAGACTCGGTTTATTAGCACTACACCCAATAATCTAATTAGTAAGGGTTAAATGCCAGCCCGCTCCCGCTCTCTAATGATTACTATTCCATAGCGTTGCCGGGAAACATTAATGCCCGGTTTAATTCATATTCTGTATGTTTATTTTATCAATCCGATCCAGACGTGATCTGGCAAATATCTACTTGTTCGGTTTTAGTTTGATCAGAATATCTCGAATTTATGTGTTAAATCTAAAGGCCGCTCAGGCGTATATTCGCACAAATTCGAATGTAAATGTGAATGTTACAAAACACTTGCTAAACGTATTATGCATGCTGTACAGGGTGGCCAACTAAGCGAGGTAAGCGGCTGTATCTCAGGAACCGTTAATCGTACAGCTCTCGGAAAAAAAAATATATAAGTAAAGCGATCATGAGAAAATTCTGGAAATTACTTTCAAGTTCCTCATTTCGCCGCAAGGGGGCACAATTGAAAATTATTTTTTTAATTTTAAATTTCTCTGAAAATTCCCATAATAAGGTATAACTCTGATTACATAATTGGAAAGCTTAGACAATTCTGCATCATTTTTCTTTAAGGCTCGTTGGCGTACCGACCTTGATAAGAGTGGGGGAAGCTATTGAATGTGTAAACATTAAAATCGCTGTGACTTCTAAACGCCTTATGCGATTTTACTAAATTTAAGCTTGTTCGGAAGGGAAAGGTAAGTACTTTCAATCATCGTATACCATGTTACACGATAGTTTCTAATAAAATTGCTAGAAGGCGCAATTTGTAATAATAACAGTTTTATTGATTTTATACCGAAAATTCAAATGATACGGTATAACTGTGATATTATATTCGGAAAGTAGATTAAATTTGCAAGAAAAAATGTAAAGACCGCAGTTCAATATTGTTGTTCGTTCCAGAGTTATTGCCAAAACAATAATTTTTAATTCAATTTGCGCCCTCTAGCAATTTTATTAGAAACTATTGTGTACCATTGGAAATTACAATAAAAGGTACTTACCTTTCTCTTCCAAACGACCTTAAATTTAGTAAAATCGGATAAGTCGTTTAGAAGTTACAGCGATTTAAATTTTTACACTTTTACTTGATAAGAGTGGAAGAAGCTATTGAAAGTGTAAACATTAAAATCGCTGTAGCTTCTAAACGACTTATCCGATTTTACTAAATGTAAGGTCGTTTGGAAGAGAAAGGTAAGTACCTTTAATTGTCATATCCAATGGTACACAATAGTTTCTAATAAATTTGCTAGAGGGCGCAATTTAAATTAAGAATTATTGTTTTGGCAAAAATTCTGAAACGAACAACAATATCGAACTGCGGTCTTTACATTTTTTCTTGCAAATTTAATCTACTTTTCGAATATGATGTCATAGTTATACCGTATGATTTGAATTTTCGGGATAAAATCAAAAAAACTGTTATTATTACAAATTGCGCCCTCTAGCAATTTTATTAGAAACTATCGTATACCGTTGGATACGACTATTGAAGGTACTAACCTTTTTCTTCCAAAAAAGCTTAAATTTAGTTAAATCGAATAAGTCGTTTAGAAGTTACGATTTTAATGTTTACACATTCAATAGCTTCCCCCACTCTTATCAAGGTCGGTACGCCAACGAGCCTTAAACCAAAATGATGCAGAATTATCTAATCTTTCCAATGATGTAATCAGAGTTATACCTTAATATGGGAATTTTCGGAGAAATTTAAAATAAAAAAAAATAATTTTCAATTGTGCCCCCTTGCGGCGAAATGAGGAACTTGAAAGTAATTTCCAGAATTTTCTCATGATCGCTTTACTTATATCATTTTTTTTCCGAAAGCTGTACGATTAACGGTTCCTGAGATACAGCCGCTTACCTCGCTTAGTTGGCCACCCTGTACAAAAGCTAGTAGTACCTACAACTTAAGTATATACAAAACTGGTGGTAGTAGTATTAGTTGTAGAAATAGTAGGAGATGATAAGCCTTGACACCAGGCAAGTTTGCCATAATATTGACCCATTTTCTAACCGCATTTTACGTATGGGTAGTGTCATTCAGAAGGGACCTATACCTATAAATTCTTTTCCACCGCAAACCTTGACTAAGTTGTATGCCCATAAGCTATAGCTAATTAGGTTTTCGTGGTGCTACTTTAAAAGATGTTGCCGCAGAGGCTCCAATTTATTAGTCAGAATCAAACGTATTTCTCTATCGGATACTACTCTCGAACCACCGAATCCTTTGACTCACGGCATCGCCAACTCATCTGAATCAGCATCAGACATGTGTCTCTTCATGTATCACTATCGGCACTCAATCCTTCACTTGATTTAAGGAGCTTACTCTTAACAACTTACCGTAAGCATAGACGAACGATAATGGTAGCCCTTGATCGAGGTCACTTTTCATTTGCCGTTTTGATTTTTTTAGTATGCTAATGTGTATTGTGTTAACAATAAAAACTGGCGTATAAGCAGTAGTGTGTTTTGATCAAGCAAACAAAATAAACTTGTCATTTTAGCCCGAAATCAAACTGGTGACCATCGGTCGAACAAACCGGAACAAACACCAGGCCAGATGTAAAATTGCAAGTTGGTTAGACTAGATAACCTGTATCTTAATTTAGAGACAGATAATGCTATTTTTGTTTCTTAAAGGTCACTGATGACAAAACTACAGATTTGTTACTATAGTTGTGTTGCATTTTGGAAATAATGATTTGTTACCAAGAGACGTTTTACAAAAACTGCAAGTATATAATATATTTTGGTAATAGGGACGAAGGTATTTCTTCGATGTTTACCACTAGATCGTTTTTATAAATTATACCGTGCGAGCATAAAATATTTTCATCAAAGAGGGGCTTGGATTAAAAAACGTAGGGCTTGGTTTAGATCACAATGATATGGGGACGATATATCTAGCCAAATCTAGGTTAAAATTTTGTCAAATTCATGTTATGACATGATATGCCAAAGTAATGAGTAATAAAATAAGTAGGCAAATACAAATTTATTTTTGTTGTTTACAAAATTAACAAAGTAATACAGAAAGAAAAAGAAAAATAAAATAAATGAAAATGGGACAGGCGTCTTATACAATTTGTTGGCGTATTTTACATTATTTCACGAACGTTTGCAACAAGTTCTTCTGTTCTTACAGATGGTAGCCCTACTCCTTTTTTGTGATGTATAGAACCTGTTTTCCTAAACACAGCCACAGTTCTTTTCAGGCAATGATAAAAATCCTCAGCAATAAAAGCAACGTTAGGAGAATGTTCGTGAAAATCGTCCATGCACAAACCCGGATTGTATTTCCACTCACCATTTACTCTAACCCCGTTTTAAAAATACGCTTCAACCATGAATGTTTTGTGCTGTTCCGTAAAACCTATTGTGTGAATTGTTCAAGAAATTGGAAAAATTAGTGATGAATCAAATTACTTGTAACGACTATCAAAGATGACGGAATAAATGTTGTTGTTAATTCAGGTAGTTACTGACACTTAACATGTATTAACCTGTACGGCTAAGCATTACGTCCTTAGATGCAAGGCCCTCTTTGATGCAAATAATTTTTGCTCGCACGGTATATAGCAACTGCACGGTCTATAAAATATAAGTTAATATTGACCGGAAAAATCATTCTTTCTTTTACGACGTGCATAGATTTTTGATCAGTGTACCAATTCTCTTGGTGGCTGCAGCTGCTTCTGGTCACATCTCGACGGCGCGGCGTCGACAGCTAGTATTACTAGTATAGTTTGTTATTGCTGTTGGTGTCTGGACATTTTATAATCTTTGTTAGTAACTTCTGAATTCAAGATGAAAGAAAAAAAAATTGATGTGTAATATTTTTTTCAAAGGAACAGGCAAACAGGCAAAGTTAAATAAAGGCTTGTAAAATAGTTGAAAGTCGGTTCTGTAGAATGTTTTTATCGACGTTACATTAATAAGAAAATATCCGAACTGCGCAAACTCGTCGGGGCTTAATCTGATACCCACAGTGGAGACATAATTATTGAATGATGATACTAGCAGTATATTGTGTATGGATGTATTGTTTAGTAATGCTACAATTTAATACACTGAATGAACGCTTAAGTAAACAAGTAGCTAAGTGGAAATCGAAAACCAGAAATAATAATTTTTGCAATGACATAATTCTGATTCACATGGAAGCAATTGCTTTCGTCATATGTCTCATAAAACGTTTCCATTTTATATACAGGGTGGCGCATCTACAACGAAACAGGGGCATTTACTGTCAGCTCAGTTATTTTTTGGAAAAACGCTCAGACCCGTCGATTTTGTTTTCGAGGGGGACACAGAATTGGCAAAAAATCACGTTAACACGTGCAGCCCCCTAAGCGGGGGTGGCACCATCGCTAGAGTCTTAAATGTTAAGTACCCGTAAATTGGATAATGTGTGTGGTGTTAGTCCACGTATTATCCAACGGATTCTAAAGGCCCATAGTTTTCATCCGTATAAAATTCACCTTGTACAAGAACTTAATGACGACGATTTTGATGGGCGATTACAATTTTGTGAAGATATGAGTGAACGAATTATAAACGATGAACATTTTCTATTCAATACTTGCTTTTCCGACAAATGTTCCTTTTTCTTAAATGGCGCAGTAAATCGTCATAACTGCCGATATATTGTTCCGATTCTAATCCCAGAATTTATCATGAGGTACACACACAGCAGCCACAAAAATTAAATGTTTGGGCTGGTGTTTTTGGCGATCATTTAGTTGGTCATTTTTTCTTACCTGGAAATTTGACGGGTGCATGAAATGTATTTGGAATTACTGCAAGACGCCATAGATCCTACATTAACAGCTATAAAAAAATCTATTCGACTTAGCCCACTTACTTTAGAAGATTTGCGACAAAGAATTGTGAATGAGTTTTGTTGCTGTTGGTGTCTGGACATTTCAATTACTCCTCAAATATTGAAAAATGTGCGGCAATGTTTTGAGCAAAATCTTTGTTACTGCACGGAGAGTCATTGGGGTCATTTCCAACATTTACTTGGCTGACGGGTCAGTTCATTCTTCATTTTTAATCTACTTTGCTGCCAAATGTATTGATCTGCACTAATGGTGATGTATTAAAGTTTTATTTAAGCTTTAAATCATTAAATCTCCAAAACTACTGAACTGAAGTACATGAATTTTACATCAATATAAGGGAATTAAAATACCTTTAAAATTATGTATCACTTGACCCCCTTTCCATTTAAGATTTTAGGGGTGGTGCCACCCCCGCCCAGGGGGCTGCACGTGTTAACGTGATTTTTTGCCAATTTTGTGTCCCCATCGAAAGCAAAATCGACGAGTCTGAGTGTTTTTCCAAAACAGAACTAAGCTGCCAGTAAATGTCTCTGTTTCGTTTTCGATGGGCCACCCTGTATACCTACCTAGTAGGTATAATATGTAAACAGGGAGTAATAAATTCTTGAATGGGATCACGAAAATGGTAAGAGATAATATGAAGACGATTAAATTGGAGCAAGGTTGCATATTTTGTGGTTTAATAAAATTTTCCGAAAAAAATTGTAAATATTCCGGATATCTTTATAGATATCCGAAAAAACAAAAATTTGCAGTTTTGGTTTTTAACTTTTTTCGAGTTTCGCAAATTTTTGACTTCCATTCGCAAATTTAAAATCGATGAGTATCTTTATAGCCTTGCTAGTAATCTCGTTGACACCCGGTATACAAAATATATCTTTCACAATCGTTTATTGTACTATATTTATGGACGTTTCGCGGTGGGTGACGTCCCGCCCATTACTACTAAATTAAAGTACTATCTCTTTACCAATCTTTAATCTATTTTGTAAATCCAGTCGGGCATTACCGGGATGAGAAATAGAAGTTAATGTCTTTTATTGTTGTTTCTGGTGTAAATTGAAAAATTAGGTGTTCTTTTCAACTTTGATTAAATTTCGACGTCATTAATGTTTCCTTTTGTTTTTACTTGTTATTAAACCTTTTTGTAGAACGAAAGGCCTGCTTTTGTATCCGAATGCTCTTTGTGCCTTATTTACTGACAACATGAAAAAATTCCATTACTTTACAGGTAAATATTTAAAAGATTTTAGGTTTTGCGTGGTCTGGAATTCAACAAAACAAAGTGTAATTTTTCAAAAGTGTTAGGTCTTAAAATTTAATTAAATAGTATTATTCGAGGAGTATTTAAATGATCGTCATATAGTTGTTTTATTAATAAATTACACTCTTTTAATGATTTATTGGGATGTTAATTATTAAATAAATTTAATAAGAAATCGAGCACTGTAGTATTTTTATATACCGGGTGTTTCTCAAAAGACGTTCACCCCTATAACTTTTTTATTTTTATGGATATTAAAATTAAATTTTGAGATTATGCATAAGAGATAAGTCTGCATTTATTGGCGTAATTTTCAACTTGTTAGCACTTTCGCATTTCGGTTTGACCGGAAGTGACATTGACTTTGATATTTTAAATCGGACATCTTGTATATTTTTACTTACTGGGATTCAGCATAACATTCTGAATAAAATTACACCTCACTTGCAATTTTTTGACATGTTGTAACATTTTTATGTTTATTTTTTATTTTCAATCTAGAGTGCTACAAATTAATTAAATCTGTTAATTTATAGTCAAGTAGTATACGAAAATTAAATTTATGTCAAAAAATGAAATTTTGTTTTCTTAACGTTTACTCCATTTTTCTAAATGGAATGATGATGGTTCACTAGGATTTTTAAAACGAGCATTTTTTTCCAACAATTTGAGACCATACTATGCTATTTTAAAATTGATACTGAAAATTTATGAGTTAAATCCCAATCGCAAATTTAAAAGCGTTATACATTATTGCTGATTTCTTCTTAATAAAGAAATATAAAGGCGGCTTTGAAAAACAATGGAATGGTTTTGAAAAGCAATATGGCTTTAATTTAAAGTTGTAATATCATTGGTTTAAAACATACAATACAAACAATCTTGCGGCTTCAGAACAATTTTTATGGTCACTCCAAAAATTATTTGGAGCATATCAGTTTGTTCATTTCTAGTAAAACTAACCATTTTATCTGATTAACAATCTAATTTTAATAAACGAATGACATTAAAATTTTAATTTAAAACCATATTGGTTTTCAAAACCATTCCATTGTTTTTCAAAGCCGACTTTATATTTCTTTAGTTGCATAACGCTTTTAAATTTGCGATTGGGACTTAAAGCAAATTTTTTTGTGTCAATTTTAAAATAGCATAGCAGTGTATGGTATTAAATTGTTGGAAAAAAAATGCTAATTTTAAATATCCTAGTGAACCACCATCGTTCCATTTGGAAAAATGGAGTAAACCTCAAGAAAACAAAATTTCATTTTTTAAACGCTTGTGAAACTTAGAAAGTCAATTATTATGATATAATTTTAATTTTCATAATATACTACTTGACTATAAATTAACAGATTTAATTAATTTGTGGCACTCTAGATTAAAAATAAACATAAAAATGTTATAACAACTTAATCGCGGCACAATTAAGTTTTAAGTAACAAGCAACAGAACACAAAATTTAAAATATCAAAATGTTGGATTTTATGTTGCAAGTTTCTTATTACTGGCCAATGAAAAAATAACTATATTGACATTTGTCGGCCGTATTTTCAGGTTAGAGAGGTATTTTTGTATCGTGTTAAACACTTTGTTTACGTGTCTGCGATAAAACCGGCGAGCTTACAAAAATAGTCATATTTTTTGAGAATATTATAAAACAACAGAACACCAAAACAACCTGTCGACAAAACGAAAAGTTAAAAGAAGGTTAGGATATCGATTTATGGACAGTTAGCAATTTAACCATTTCATGGGTCGACCTTCCTTGAAAGTAATAATTATTGGAGGAAACACTGTATGGTGCAATCATAATTAATTTGTGTTTTTGATTTCTTATTACCGATTTAATATTGCATATTGCTTATTTTTAAATTGTGACTCGGCCTTTAGGGTTCATCTTTACTTACAATTTTGACAATAATACTTATATATAATAGGTGATTTAAATTTGACACCTACAATAATTGTTCGTAAATAACACAATTAAGGATCTAAAAACATGACGGATACATCAAAGGTTTTTTTTTTTTAAATAATTGGACTGCAAACTGACTATTTAATCAAAGAGTGGGTTTATAATTTTCGAACTGACGAAAAAGCTTTGTACAGGAATCGTTATGCTACGACCTCTAATTAAAGCGACTCATGATTAGCAGGAAAATTGGTTTCGGGTAAAGGTTTTGCTGTTATTGCAAACAGTGGATATTTTTAGCTTTTCGATATTGAACTAAAATTATGTAATAAAGTATTTAAAAATATATACACTACAGGGATACTTGGACCTTTTGTATAAGATACCACCCACTTAATCGAAAATCGCTCGGACTCGACAAATTAATTTTTTTAAAATGCAGTTTTAAAAAAAAAAATATTATACAGTGTGTCCCGGATGGAGTTGACAAGAGGAAAAAATCTTTATTATTGATTTTACGACGAAAAGTTAAGCTTGTCGAGAAAATTAATTTACCATATAAAATTTTTAGATCAGATGTACAGGGTCATCCAACCAGGACTGAACAGTGAACAGGGGTCTATTTTTTGAGTTTCCCTGTATTTTTATTTAAACCAATATAGCCATTTAGTTTATGCTTTGCCGTAGAATCTAAAATAACCATTTAAAAAGCGATCTGACTTAAAACAAAGGAACTGTGGCGTAAAGTTGTTGTTTTTTCAATGGAACACCCTGTATATAATTTATTTTTATGAAACGCCCTTCTTGCCTAATTCCATAAATATATAGTGTGTCCATATTAACTCAACCCGTTTTTAAGATATGAGCAATCAAACATTTAAAAAGCTGTATTCATTTGAGCTTAATACGTCTAGAATGCCTTGGAAATGAAAATCCCCGTAATGGCGATGCATTAAAATAACATCCTAGGAGGTATTGGAAAATAAAGTTTTGATATGTCTAGAATGCCTTGAGAAACAAAACCATCTTTAACCAATAATAATTATTATGTAAAAGTCTAGAGTTTTTATAATATAATAACGATAAATAAATATTACAATAATAATTTATAACTGCAGTTTATAAAATTAGTAATAATTAATAATTTAAATGTTCAATGTGGCCCCCATTATTTTCAAAGCAGGCTCGGTAGCCCCTTTTCAATCGGTCGAAACTTGCTATTAAAATATGATTTTCAACATTAATTCTATTAATTTCATTGGTAATTTTAATCTTTAATTCCTCAATATTTTGGCTTCTATGGCGGTAAACAACATTTTTAAATGTCCCCATAGAAATGTGTTTATCATTGTCATGTCATATTAAAACTTTATTTTTCAATACCTCCTATGATGTTATTTTAATGCATCGCCATTACGGGGATTTTCTTTTCCAAGGCATTCTAGAGGTATTAAGCTCAAATGAATACAGCTTTTTAAATGTTTGATTGCTCATATCTTAAAAACGGTTTGAGCTAATATGGACAACCTATATATTTATGAAATCAGGAAAGAGGGGCGTTTCATAAAAATAAATAATATTCAGGGTGTTCCATTGAAAAAACAACAACTTTACGCCACAGTTCCTTTGTTATAAGTCAGATCGCTTTTTAAATGGTAATTTTAGATTCCACGGCAAAGCATAAACTAAATGGCTATATTGGTTTAAATAAAAATACAGGGAAACTCAAAAAATAGGCCCCTGTTCAGTCCTGGTTGGATGACCCTGTACACGGTGTTATTAGGGAAACATGAAAATGCTTTAAGAGAGAAGTAACATTATTTATTATTTTAGACAAAATGCTTATGAAACAAAGTTGTTTATAATCCAAAATAAAGCCCAAATATAAAGTTTAAAATCTGAATTCTAATTTTTGTTTTTTATTTTTTACAATAGAATTTTATGAACATTTAAAATGTACAATTGTGGAAAAAGTTATTTTTTTACAAATCCTCATCTAACCTGCACACATTTCTCCAAATTAGAAATACATTAAATAAATAGGTCAGCACTCACAGGTTTTCCTTTTGAATGTTCATAAATTCTATTGTAAAAAATAAAAAACAAAAATTAGAGTTCAGATTTCAAATTTTGTATTTAAGCTTTATTTTGAATTATAAAAAACTTTGTTTCATAAACATTTTGTCTAAAATAATAAATAATGGTACTTCTATCTTAAAGCATTTTTAAGTTTTCTTAAGTTATCAACATCCTGTACATCTGATCTAAAATTTTTATATGATAACTTCATTTTTTGGACAAGCAGAATTTTTTAAAATTTTTTTGAATTTTTTTAGATTCTCCTAACTTCAATGTAAGTGTACAATTCTTATGATTAGTTTTTATATTATTTAAGCAGTTTGAAACAGGCTTTTGTGATTATTTCCTTGAGATTATCAGAAACGTATATTTAGGGTTATATACAATAAATGCAAATCATTGGGGTAGATCAGTGATTCCCAAAGTGGTCCAGGTGGACCCCCAGGGGTCTACCGGAGACTTGACGGGGTCTACGTTGGCGTGACAAAAAAATGGGAGTTCACAATTCGTAAGCGGGGGTCCACGAAAATTTATCTGGTTTCGATAGTGAAGAACTAAAATTTTTTGTTTCTATAGAAATTACGTTAGGTTACTTATGTTTAATTTTAATTATATTACGACTGTTATAATATTACAATGTAATGTAAACCTTACAATGTAATATGATAACAATAATAATTAATAGTGTAATAATTACATATTTGAATAAATACAACACAAGAAAATATACTATTTTTCTTTTTCTTTTTACCACTCCGGTAGTTTTTTAAATAAAATAAGTTAAAATTGATTAGTTTCTTGTGCTGCGAGTAGATGCCAAAAAAGTAAAGTTGGATGTAATCACTTTTTTGATTGGCCAACTTTCCTTTTTTGACATCTACTCACAGCACAATCAATTAATTAATTAACCAATCAATTCTCACTTTTTTTCGAAAACTGTTAATTCGTGGTTGAAAATTAGCCGCAACGCAAATTTCCATAGTTAGATCTAATCTTCACATTTTTGTCGAGTTTTGGGAATATGGTAGAAATGTAGCTGCAGGGGGTCCACCGGAACCAGCAAAATTTTTAAAGTGGTCTATTTGAAAAAAAGTTTGGGAACCTGTGGGGTAGATGAAGTAATTAAAAAAATTAACTAAAATGGTAACGTAATATTTTATATTTATAATAACGTACAATATAACAATGCGAACAAATTGAATATTATATTAAACAATAATAATAATAAGATAGTAGGTATAAAAATTAATATTTGGTGAGCCTTGTTTCTCGATCACTTGAGCCAATCTATTAGGCATCGAGTTGATCAAATTTGTTATAATAATTGTTATTCCCATTCCCAGCATTCATGAATTATTTCCCACAATTCAGTAGAATTTTGAGGCAAAAAATTACGGTTAAAATTTTTTTTTGCAATTATAGGCCATGGTAATCCTTCTACATAATTATTGTGCATGGAACAATTTTATTATCGTGTTGATAAATAAAAGAATAATTTTTGGGGTAAATAGACCTAACAGATAGAAGCACAATATGCTCCAGAATATTAAGATAATTTTCAGAATTAAATCTTCCTCCAATCGCTAGCATACACCAAGTCCATGGGCACTTAACCAACCCCATATATTGACTGAAAAACGCCCAGATCTAAAAGCAAAGGTTGCTGGTATAACGCTCTTCAAATCTTGCTCCGTCTGATCGATACACCCGAATTTGTCCGTTATAAGTAGGTTGGAAAGTTTTTTCATCCGTGAAAACTACCCTGTTCCAATATTCAGGTTCGCGATATATGTAATTTAATGCAAAAAGTAACCGCGACTGCCTTCGTTCTTTTGCTCATATACGTTTTTTCGCCGCAACGCGATTCATTGATCCATTAATTCTTCTACTGGCGGTAGGTCGAGAGCTAGGAAATCTTGTGATATTTATAGCTTCCTTCGCGATTTCAAAGGGATGATCTCTTAAATGCTCCAGAAACATAGCATCGTCTTCGGGACTGAAAATTATAGGACGACCGAAACCCTCCTTTCTTTTCAAGGACCCTTCTTGCTCCCAACGTTTTTTAATATCTAGGATTGTGCTCTTATTTCTGCCATAAAATTGTGCTAGGGCACGCGATTTGACCACCCTTCTTCAATTTTTGCAACTATTTGTGCCTTTCCAGCTAATGTTAACATGTTTGACTTTTAGACGTCTATCAACAATTGCCACCATGCGCTTTTAAAATTAAATGTCAAAAATTACAAAAAAAACTATTTACTGCATGACCATTGAATATCAAACTATAAGAATAGGATGTCCGAGAAAAGTTGACAACCCTATTTTAGACGTATTGGAGGTGGTTTGGCCGCTATTGTGGAGTTGATCGTAACTCTAACTTTAAATCTATAGTTATAAATGCGGCGCCTCGGCAACAGATGTCTCAAATTCACTGATGTGATGTCGTAGTGTTGCCGCATATCGTATTTTATTGGAATTTTTAATGATGTAAGCATTTTTAACAGACAATAAAATAGGAGGTTCTCAATTCCAGCCGAATGTATGTTCTTGATAATAATATTACAAACGGATGAGAAAATTAACTATAAATATGAGATAAATTAATTCATTAATGAAAAGTGTCTTTAGTAATGGGAAATATTTATTCCAATAGACAACATATTGTGTTGTGTTAACGTTGAAACTTGTTATTTAGTACATAAAATAAGTATAGTAGGTATTATTTATGTTATTAAAGGTGGTAAGTATAACTAAAATAGGTTTTATTTCGTCGAAAAATAGCAAAATACGTAATACACTAAATACAAACAAACTGGATGCTTCTTAAGTAAGAAAGTAAAAACCTACTTATTTTAACAATTTTGAAAAGTAGTAATAATTGCAAATAAATACCAAGTTATACAAACCACACATTATTCATATTTGACTGTTATAATAATAATAATTTGATTAAGGCGCCACTGACTTAGAATATGTGTGCGCGCGCATTCCGATGATGAGCGAGTGAGGCCGATGTAGTGGAGCCAATCACGGGCCAGGCGCGATCGACGAGGAGCCGCCGCGGCAAGAGAACCGGAACGAGACAAGCCGCAGAAATGTACAAAATATTTTATATTCTTTTCACATGAATTAAGCCATTTTGTAATACTAATAACCTGACAGCATAATAAACGTTAAATTTTCAAAATCCTTTACTTCTCCCTCCATATACGCCTAGGTATGTATTGAACAGTGCGAGTCATCATTTAATTCTGTTAGAAATAGAAAACATGGTAGTCAATATGTTACTAAACAATTAAAAATAGGGACATTTTTAGGTCTAGAGTCTAGACTATACTATAGGTAGGAAAATAAAGGTAAGCTACTTAAATCTAGGATAGGTACTTATGTGAAATCCAGTTTTACGATAAGCTATAAAAATAAATTTAAAAACTCATGCAGCAAGTCAAACAGACAGGCGGCAACAATGTTTTAATTTAGCAGTGAAAAGGCTTGTCGTTAGTGGCTGCATCAACACGCTTTATTGTTGGTGAAGTCATTGTGCCATCTATGAATTTAACGTAGCAGATTTAGAAAATCTGCCTATATGGCATTCTTATAGTTTGATATTCAATGCCATGACAAACATTAAAAACGGATTTTTAATGAACAGAAGTGTACAAAATAATATAATTTAAATAAAAAAATGTAAAATCCCTAACTTGGACAAGAAAAGGGAGCCTTTTCACAGATATTAAATTTGCTTTACGTAGCAATAATACCCAAAACAAACGACAACAATCTAAAAAAAAGTAATACCGCAAAATGGAATGCCCATCATCGAAAAAGGCCTGATGGGATTTTAAACAATCCAATCTGCGAGTCGTGCGGAATAAATCCAAAACGCAAATGCTTATTTCAAGCCGATTGTTAATACATACAATGGAATGAAAGCTGTGTAAAATTCCTCTTTCATTTATTGTGGTGTTTTTTGCTAGTTTTTAGATTAATTTTTTAGTATCTTTAGCTATACTGCATTTTAGCAGATTAATAATTTTTAGGGAAAGCTGATGCAACATTAAAAATCTGATGGGATGGAAAAAAAAGGATAATATTCAACAAGCTGAGTAAGACTTGATAATAGACTGAAAAAATCATTGTAATTTTAAATATTATGCTTAGTTTTTTTTACACTACTCTTTACTGGTTTAAAATTACATACATAATATTTAAATATTGCTAATTTACAACCAAAAAAAAATTAAATTATAACATTTTATGTATTTTTTTTTAATTAAATACGATCATGTATAATATAATGTAGATTATTTGCAATGAAAAAAAGTACTATAGTCAACTTTAGGCGCCTAATGAACTACGAATCAATCATTGCAAGCAGAGGTCTCAAAAATATTTCTAAAGTTCAAAAACAATATGGCGGCGCATGAGTAGTTGATGTTCCATAAACTTCAATGTTCATACTGTTCATAGGTTAAAAATTTATTTGAAACTGACACGCAAAATTAAAATGACGGGTTCGTTCCGAAATGAAAGCCTTAAAAGTGCGTTTATATTGTTGTATGAGGTTTAAATAGGAATATTGAAAATTTTTATTATTAACTAGCTATACCTTGCGCGCGTTGCTACGCCCATAATAATATGGCGGGTTCACCATCGCGTCAACAAACATTTTATATTATTATTTATTAGTACTACCCGGCATGCGTTGCGCCACTTTTTTATGCCGAAACCTTCCTCGGCCTGCACACAACAACTCACCAAATTTTCATCGTAATCGGATAAATGGTATAGGAACGCATACGGTACATACAGACAGACAAACATTCATTTTTATATATCTGTACCTCAGAACCAAAGTATGTTAAGTCACACAGGTGCGATTTTTACTTTTAAATGTTAAGTCAATCAGTGGCACGTCCTCTTTCTATTAATATTTTTATTTTTTCATTATCTCAACTCGTTTAAAAGTTAACACTTCTAAAACTATATTAAGTCATAACACAAAAAAAGGCTAACTAGGTTAAGTCATGTTAACGCAAGGACGTAATGCTTAGCCGTAGAGCTCAATCTGACTTTACAAGTTGGCAACGTTTCGTTATGTTAAGTCACAAGTTTCAGTATGTATTTTTGGTTCAAATTGACTTAACATGTTTTGGGCTATGCTATGAATTAAGAAACAAAGTGACTTGATATACTAACTCTCATTGGAAAAAGAGCAAAAAAAAACTTTAACTTGCTTTCCTGAAAAATCAAAATTTTTGACTTAACATACTTTGGTTCTGAGGTACAGATATATAGATTAATAAATAATTAAAGAAACAAAATAAATTTAGAAAATTGTATAAATGAAAGAATTTTTTTTTTGAATTACATATTAAACATAATTACTTAAACTTAGTATATGCCAATACGTCTCAATTGTTAATATCTAAAAATCACTTTTTTTTTTCATGATCGAGCATAAGCACTATAGGAAAAATCCTTTAAGGCGCTCTGGGAGCGGTGCGTGTGCGAAGAATGCGATTCACGTTTTTCTTGAATCGTTGGAGGCTATATTCGGTTAGAAACACGGTATCAGAAAGGCCGTTCCACAAAGATGACGTCCTCCCAATAAAAGAGTTCTGAAACAATGATGTTCGGGGTGTACTAAGTTGAACCACATAGGGATGGGCGGCAGTGGTTCGTCGTGTGTTTCTGCTATGCCTTACTCTAGGTGGAATCGAGCGGGCAATGTCTGTCGAACACTTGCCATGGAAATATCCGTAGAAGATAGTCAAATCAATCGATGTTCTAAGCTGTCGAGGTTCTTAGTCAGATCAATAACAAATTGCTCAAATTTTGTTTATGCGACAGTCAAACTTAATTCAAATGTATAAGTACAACCGCCTTGTAGTTCTTCGATTGTTCATAAGAGTACTAGAAATACTATACCTACGAAGAAAACGCAACAATAATCAAAGGAAAGGAAGACTTTATTCTGGTAAAGAAGAAATATAAGAAATACCTAAACTTATGTAATATTCATGAAAATTCGTATAAGGCCTTGATCAAATGAACTAATTATTATAGATTTTAACAAATAAGAACAACCTGTTAAAATTCCGATCTCTTCCACCAATCCACCATAATTTTTTCAGTGTGTTCTGCTGTTTACTTTCAATAGTCCCTGGTAATATGTGCTAGGGATTCCTTCCGCACTTCTTCTACCTGATGTCACCATTATTTTCATACCGTGCGAGCGAAAATTATTTGCATCAAAGAGGGCCTTGCATCTAAGGATGTAATGCTTAGCCGTAGAGCTTAATACCTGTTGGGTGTCAGTAACTACCTGAATTAACAATCAATCAGTTATTCCGTCATCTTCGACAGTCGTTATAAGTAATTTTATTCATAGCTAATTTTTCCAATTTCTTGGACAATTCACACAATGGGCTTTACGGAACAGCACAAAACATTCATGGTTGAAGCGTATTTTCGAAACGGGGTTAGAGTAAATGGTGCATGGACGATTTTCACGAACATTTTCCTAACGTTGCTTTTATTGCTGGGGATTTTTATCATTGCCCGAAAAGAACCGTGGCTGTGTTTAGGGAAACATGTTCTATACTACACAAAAAAGGAGTAGGAAGACCATCTGTAAGAACAGAAGAACTTGTTGCAAACGTTCGTGAAATAATGCAAAATACGCCAACAAATTGTATAAGACGCCTGTCTTAAGAAGTGGGAAGATCTTATGGAACATGCAGGACTATTCTTAGGAAGCAGCTAAATTTATTTTCTTATAAAGTGCAAGTATTCCAAGAAATACAAGCCGCAGATTTTGAAAGACGCAGGAATTACTCTCAATACAATCAATCTGGTCAACACTTTCGAAAATATGAAGACACAAGTGAGTTTATGCTTGGAGTATGGCGGTGGCCAATTTCAGCAATTTATGTAATTATTTTTCTTTTTCTTTCTGTATATTCTTACTTTGTTAATTTTGTAAACAACAAAAATAAATTTTTATTTGTCTACTTATTTTATTACTCATTACTTTGGCATATCATGTCACAATATGAATTTGACAAAATTTTAACCCAGATTTGGTTAGATATATCGTCCCCATATCATTGTGATCTAAACCAAGCCCTAAGTTTTTTAATCCAAGCCCTCTTTGATGCAAATAATTTTTGCTCGCACGGTTGTTAAATAGGTTCGTGTATCTTGTGTGCGGGGTGTTGTTTCCATTTCTCATTTACATTTCTCCTCGAGGCGATGCAGTTGGCCTCCATTATAATGTATAAATCTAAGTCCTATAGTATGATTTCCATTGCTGCTGTGGCGGTGCTTCTCATTACACCACTGCTGATAGTCCATAGCTTTTTAATAATGTGCTATGGTCCATAGCACATTATTGAGAAAAAAATATATTTTTCATCTACCTGATAATTTATGGTATCAGTGGGTTTGATTCATTTTAAAATAAAAAATATCTACGCTCTTGGCAAAAAGGTATATCCGACGTCGCTGATCTTACCTGATCGTCATGGCAACGAAGCCGCAGACATTTTCGCGCCACGTGGATTATTGCCAGTTATCACGAAGTGCGTAGGAGAGTTGAGAAGGAAGCCGGAAGCAGTGGTGACAGTCCTTTTGATTTATTGGTAAATCCAATTAATTTATTTATCATCTCCTGATGAACTAAACATGATGTCATGATGAAATAAAATTTATTGTATTTTAGGCAGATGGGCGCTCTTCTAAGGGGTCTCAAGGTGGATCCGCCACTGGTTCTTTTGATAATTTTCGAATGAAATGAATGTAAATTTTCACTTATAATACCACTAGGAGTCAAATTATATCGAGAAATATTCTTAAAATATTCGTGTGCGAGAAAAAATGTTAAGGTATAATTTGATTTCGAATGGTATTTGGTAAGAAAATTTCACAACAAAATGGTTATTAATTAGTTTTACGTCAATAAATATAGAATGTTTTGAAAGTACTTTAATTGTAAAATTTTGAAAAAATATGTCAGTTGTAGCTGTGCCTATATAATTAACCGCAGTACAAGACCGCAGTGATTTAACATTGAGTTATGAAGTGCAGATTACATTTTTATTTGCCAATTTTAGTAACATTAAAACACTAATTCTAGGTTTCATATAACTCATATTGTTTCGTAATATTGGGTTTAGTTTACTAAAGTTGGTAGAAAATTATTTTTTTGAAATAAATCCACCATAAATTTATGCATTACGTTACGTAATGATAGAAGAATCCTGGTTAAACTTTTTTCTACCAATTTTAGTAACACAAAAGCAACACCTTCAGATTTAGTTAAAGTTGGTAGAAAATTATATTTTGGAAATAAATCTTTCCTTGCTATATTGTTTGCCAAAACAAACCGAGTGATTTGAAAGCAAGACAAAACATCGCCTATTTATTGTTGTTTTTTCTAGAAGGCCATGCTAATTTTGAGGATATAAAATGTCAACAATTAAAAGTCGTTCGTAATATATGCATCTTGCTGATAGTTGTCCGTCGAAGTATTTAATTTAATATTATAAAATGTATCATTTTGAAAAATACAAAATTTGCATTTTGTGCAAAAAAATATCCGGCGTTAAAACCCATCACCGTTCTATGTTTTTTTTGGAAGATCTTATTGCCGAATGCGGTAGTAAATTAGAGGAAGATAATTTGTTCTCGATCATCAAGCAATATATTTTAGAAAAATCAACAAAATACAGATTATTACGTGGACACGAAGTTAACAAAATTGTGTCCACATTAAATATTACATATATTATTAAAAACACAGACATTTATTCAATAGAATTTGTCCATCGGATTATTCGCCATTGAATCGGGCAGAGGTAGAAAGAGAATTTAAGGTACATTTACAGTTTGTAACTAAAAATTATGTATCAAAAAAATAAATTATTTTGTATTGTTTAGGCGTTTTGATTCCTTTAATATTAACCAACATTAATTAAAGAAATTTGAAATTATAGAAAGTTTGACAAAACGTACTGGTTGATTGTTGACAGTTAACATTTTATAAAGTTTCCAATGCAATACGCTCCAGGGTAAACCAGGAAGGGAAAGTTTCCAAAAAAATACAAAGGTTGCCATGGCAACATTATAAAATGATTGTATTTCATTGTTATATTGATGGCGTGAAATTTTCATTTATATCATTCTTATATAATTTTAATCCTTAAATAAAAACCAAATCATTGTTAACTACTTTAAATAGGTAACGATTATAATAAAACTTTTTACAAGTACCTATTAATTTTTAATAGTTTTATAAAGGCTACAATGTTCCGGAAGTTCGAATAGAAAGGACTTCACAATTTTTCTTTAAAAAAAAACTGGCAAGGATACTTTTGTTCCGGGTTCTTCGAATACATTACGAATAAGTGGTAAACGATTTTATATCTTCCCCTCCCCCTCCTACGACTTGAAGCAAAATTATTTTTGTGCTACTGCCGCTGATGGACAAGAGAAGGATATTATTGAACAACACGAATATACGAGTATGTGAAATTGTAATACAATACCAGTACATAACTTGCAAGATTATGCATTACACCTCCATCCGAATCGTTAAATCTTCTGCGTTCAATGATTATTGTCAACTAAGTTGCTTCTAAATTCTATGGAAGCCTGAATCATCTCGAGTTGTTAATTAAGTTTCGGAGATAATTTAGGAACAATACGGTGGAGGTTGGATTACGTATGTATAACAATAATGTATGATTATAACAGCTATTGGATTGTAGAAACTCGTGTTAAGATGTCCGATTGTCAGCTTGTAATTAATTCTGATAGTTGTATGTTGGGGATACAATAAATGCAGTTAAGTCAGAACTGCAGTCAATATTTCAGGAAAAATATGATTTTATTTTAGTTTACACCTGTACGTACGAAGCCTTTTTTGGTTTATTTTTAAATATAAAATGTGCTTACTTTCTCATTTGAAAATTAATTTATCCTATACGTACCAATAGTAGAAAGTATTTTCACGCACTCAAAGAAGAATTATAAATTTTATAAGTAATGTTCAAACTCTTTGACATAACAAGCTACTGACAAGTGACTGTTTGAAGGTTGGAGACAACGGAAGTCCAAAACTCTTTCATCATTCAAGCTACTAATAATTTTAAATAATACACAAAAATGTATGGAACACTTTATCCTGGAGTCCTGGAGGCTTATTGCAACAATATAGACTGACACGACATTTCTGCAAAGAGTTGAGCAAATTAGTTTTATTCAGATAGAAATTAATATAAAAAATTGGTTCAATAACGATTTGTTAACAATTAATTTCAATAAAACAAATTATATTCCTTTTACTTTAAACCTAAATAAGCTACCACGAAATATGAATAGTATTTAAATAAATGAAGTCATTCAAATTTTTAAAGTTAATAAAATAAAATATTTAGAAATTCTTTTTGACAGTAAATTAAATAGGAATTTTCACTTAGATACTTAATTAACAAATTAAGAAGTTTACTAGGTACCGATTTTTAGAAAAATTAAAATTTTTTAAAATGTAAGACATATTATGGAAATATTATATTACGCGTTAGTTAACACTCATTTAAATTACGGAATTTTAGGTTGGGGAGTAATAAATAGAACTTTAGTTAAAAAATTAGAAATATTACAAAAAAGGTTTCTAAAAATTATATTCAATAAAGATTATCTTTTTCCTTTCAAATTATCTGGTTTCAGCTCTTACCACCTTACTTTCAGATGAGAATGATCCTGATTTACCATGCTTAACCTAATGATTTCAACAGGATGGTGCTTCCCCGCTTTATATTGTTCATGTAAGGGAGTATTTAAAAACAATTTTTCCGGGGCGGTGGATATAGGTGATAGGGATCAATAGAGTGACCACCCAAATCGCCCGATCTTAATCCACTGAACTTATTTTTGTGGGAAAAAATGTAGTGTATAAATCTACCCAACTCGATTGATAAGCTTAAGGAGTCCATTCGACGAGTAATACGAGAAATTTGTCATTGTCATTGTCAATGACTTAAAAATTGTGACCAGTTCAGAATGTTAATAAGTCGAGAAACATATCACTACTATAATTATTAAAGTGTTAAAATTTCGTAAATGGTTAAAGATATGTAAAGGGCATGATTTATGAACTGATTGTAGAATATAAAAATGAAGAAGTTTACATAATGTTTCATTAAAAAAATTTGAAAGTTGATACAAGTAGCATTTTAATGATCCACTCTGGATAATATCTTTTTCCCAAAAAAATACATTGTCAAAGGTATTTGGTTCGCTTTTTCGAATTATCTATAATGTGGTATATAAAACAAAATAAAACGAAATACTGAGTTACACTTTTACCAATTGTAAACCTACCAGTAGGGATCGCCACACAAATATTTAGGACACCTATTCTTAACGCTTTGAGCAACATATTTTTAAATGAAACTTCTTTCTATTTTGTAGGGATTGTATTTTATCTTGTATTTCTAGTGATTTCTAGTTTTTTAAGCAATATTGAGCCTTAATTGAGTTTTTCTCCTCTATAACATTTTTTTAAAGATTTTTTATCATACTTGAGGGTTATTCAATTTGACCGCCAAAACACTTGTCATTTGTTTCCCCTTTTACAATGTCAAGTTCAAGTTCATTTCCCTTATGACACGTGCTGGTTGCAGTGGAAGTTCTCTAACAATGATGTTCTAGTAAAAAAAAAACGTTTTTAAAGTTTTTTAAAACCTAATTTTGCACACAAGGTGTACGTTTTGACTCCTGCCGGGGTAACTGGGCCGTAAAAAGCCTGGTACCTCAACAGTATTTTACTTCATACTAAATGGTAAGCCAATTTATCTCATTTTATTAAATTTCATTTGCTACACTCCCCTTTTTTTTCTTTTACAGATGCTTTGACTTTTATTAAAAACATTTTTTTCTTTTTCTTTTCCTCTTATTTCAATACTTTTACATGTCTCTAACAAAACTGAATAAAACTTAAGATTTTTCATTACTTAACAAATGTTTTCTACAAAGTCTGTTAAAACTCCCTAATTTTTCATTTACACTCTTTATTTTTCTGCCCAAGACAGGGCCTTTGCACTAACCCCTGACTTTCCAGTATGCTGAAGTCTTGATTGTCGGTTTTTGAGTATTCATTTTTTTACACCCCTTGTACACCTTCGAAAGCTTCATTATGGCTCAATCCCACTATTATTTTCTCTATTGCTAACAACATCAGCATTGTACCATTCAGTTTGTTTTCCTGATGATGAGTGCTTCTACACTCGAAACATGTCAAATTTATTTATTATGAATTATTCTAGGTTCGCCTGGTTTTTCTAATAAAATATTGTGGGAAAGACGTGCTTTTCTTTTTTCAATACATTTAACTCCACTTTGAGTATGAACTACTTCTTTAAAAATAAAACATATTTTGTGTAAAAGTAATAATTATTACTTAATAGCCAATATTTACGAAAATTCAGAATAATAGTACCACAGGCAAACATCTGAAATATATAAAATATTGAACCGATTTGATTTTCTTAAGACAATTTTCTTTTAGCAGCTATTTTTGCTGCAATTCGCTGAAAGCCAGTTGATCCTATTCCTATGTTTGTTTACAACGTATGTCTGTACAATAATTATGTTTTAATATATATTTTAGTTAGTTAAATGCATGCGTTTAGAAATGCTTTATATTTTATATATCTATATTTATACTTATATATATATATATTTTATGACTTGCTACAATTTGTAATTTGCAAAAATGTAGTCAAATAAATATGTCTATGTCTATGTCTATGTCTATGTCTATGTCTATGTCTATGTCTATGTCTATGTCTATGTCTATGTCTATGTCTATGTCTATGTCTATGTCTATTGTAACTAGGCTGTTAAAAATATCCATTTGTTGTGATAATATCCTAAATACCTCATTGCTTCCGCTAATATAATTTTTAAACAAAAATAAAATGTTGACATTACATTACACAAATAGATAAATAAAACATTAATCGTCAAAAGCCAGCACACGCCACTGTCTCTAAAATATTTATTTCCCGATTTACTTAACGGGTCAATAGCTTGTTGTAAGGAATTTTATTTCCTGCGGCATTAAATATTAACAGCGACGTGATGGAAAAGAAAGCAGGTATAAAATTTGAAAGGAGTTCTTCGTAACTACGAAGTGAAATTCGATGTTGTTACTCCCAAGCCAAATAAAGTCTCCCATTTGAACACTGATTGCGGTTCCATTTGTTTTTATTTCTTTTCTCGGAAAAACTAAAGAAGCAGAACGTGTTGACTTCAAAAGGTTTTTATTTGTCGCGGGTAATACAGTTTGCGTCGTTCAGGAATTGAGGTAAAATATGTATGTAAAAAGGTATTCTCGAAACCACTTTACAAATTAGCAGGCATAACGTTTTTGAATAAAAGGTAAAGTGAGCATCAAAGTTTTGCAATTGTTACATTTATGTAATATCGACAGTTATAACAAAAAATGTATACAATAATCAATTTTTATACAAAGCCGTAAATATAATGTTAATTTGCAATTATTAATAATGAAATAATTTGTCTATCATTATTCGATATGTTGAGATTGGAGTGAGATAACTGTGTGTCATAGTTTATTATATTGGAATAGGATCATCATTACTAAGTGTAATAGCTATTTACCTAACAAGTGCGGAAAATGAATTTTTCCGCACGTGTCAGGTACAATAGTTTTTCTACAGACATGCGGAAATAAGTAACACATTTCAAAGAAATTTAATAATTTTTAATTAACTTAAACAACCACATACCTACATATTATGTAGCAGTACCTAACTAATTCTGATAAAAAAAGTAATAACTACATTAAGTTATAAGAATCTGTAAAAAAAAACTTATTCTTTGTTAAAATTAACATGGTAGGTAACCAAAAAGTGACAATTATAAGCATTATTAACTAAATTTGAAGCATTTTGTTGGTTGGCTTCCTTGGTGTTGGCAATAATGTTGACACTTTCTTTTCTTAAATTCTCATACTGGTGCGGGTTCGCTGGTCCACTGCTGTCAGGAATATTATTAATTTCATACGCAAAACTTGTAGATGGCAAGGGTGACGGTGGAGGTGATTTTTTTTCTTTAGAGTGTAGAATGTGGTTGGCTATACGTTTTTTGTTCCCCATAGACTCGTCCACATATGATTCTGCAACTTTTGTCGATTGCTATCCCCCGAGACGTTTCAAATTGGTAATATCCACTCCAGCGTCGGCCAACATAGTAGCCGAAGAGCGTCTATAACAGTGCCCAGTATAGGTCTCTGGATTTGGAAGTCTTAAAAAAGCAGCCACATCTGATGGCATCTTACCAAATTTATTAATGCCAACAGTTTGATTAGTACATTTTCTCTTTTGGAAATTGACAAAAAACCTTTGATGTGGTGTACTTTTGGGACGCAGCGAGATGTACTTCTTAATTAAATTAAGATTTTTTTCTCCAGTTACAACAAAGCTTCTACTCTGGTGAGTCTTGCTATCTGGTATTCTCACAAGAAACAACTCCTTTTGTTCGACCACGTTTTCACACTACAGATAAGTTAGTTCTTCGCGCCTACAGGCTCCAGCGACTCCAAATATTGTTGCAACTTTAATAAGCAAATAAATATCGTCAGGCGCAGTACTTCAAAATGTTTTAACATCTTTATGGCTTAGGGCTTTAGACTTTTTTGGTCTGAAACCCACCATTTTCTTTTTTAAAAAAGCAATTAATTTAAAATGCCTGCTAATATCAACGTTTTGTTTCAATTTTAGCATAGACTTTACCATTGAGTACTTGGACCACATTGTAGAAGGTTGAAAATTCTTTGAAAGTTCTTGGAAATAAAACAAAAGTACCTCTTCTTTACTAATGTTGCTTATTTTCTTGTCGGTGCACCGTTTCGTAAACTTTTCATATTCTTGAAAGTACCTTACTTTGGATTTTTCTGGAAGCAAATCTACATCTATTTTTTTAACTGCACTCATAATGTACTCTGGAACCCCATCTTCCATTTCCAGACTATCAAAATCAGTTAAACTCATTCTGAGATTACAAAATTACGAAATATACGCACAAATTACTGCGAAATTAACTCACAAGAATAACTAATATTTATAATAATGTCAAAATGTCAGTTTGTTAATTTTTAATTGTTACTGTAAGCTTCCTTAGTAACCTGGTATTTTGTTACCTTTGTTTGATATTTTTATTTTTAAACTAAAAACTATAAATTTAGGCTCTATTTTCGCCACTGTCTTGTAAAAAGTCACTGTAAGAAAAACAAAATGCATTATTGGGCACCTATAGTTTTTGTTAATACAAACAATATCAATTACCCCGATTATTGATATATCATTGATTTTGACATAATCGTGCCGAAAAATTTTTCCGCACGTCTGTAGAAAAAGTCTACTTATCTCACACATAAACTAAACCAAAATAATAAAAAAACAATGCTAGACTCGTGATCACCGATCTGCAGGTGGACAGCACTGTCCTTATTGGTTAACTTGGTGGAGACGGCTCGAGCTCGGCGCTACCGAAATTTGACAGGGTTGCATTTAGTCATAACATACGAATTGTTAGATTGTTGCATTTCGGACGTTTATTTACATGATTTAATGATATAATCCTAGTGTGCATGTCCAGGCGATTTTGCATAGGGTCTATTAAGAGAACATTTTTTTTAAAGATCTGTGTCTTTTACGATTGTTAGTAAGAGCAAAATATTACTTTCAATGCACACGTTTTTACAAACTTTAAAACACTAACACCCTTATTCACTAAAAAGATTTAAGGCTAAAACCGTCTTAATTTGACAATGTATGATTAAGTCAACTAATTTTTTTACCTACTGTAACAACATTTTTTGGGTTTTCTTTTAATTTGTAAAGAAAAGGGTGTTTACGTACGCGCTGTTGTCTTTAATAGAACCAAACATGTTTTTGTAATTAGATCCCGGTGAAAATATTGATATGTTAAATGAATTAAGACCAAAAATATAAAATAAAACTGAAAACGTTATACAGCATAAACAAAATGACAATTATAAGAACATAATTGGTCGACTAGAAGATCTAAATATTTTGATGGCCTAAATTTAAACCTCCAGTAAATAAGTCGGTAAAACATTAAACACTAATTACGCGGCGCCTAATATAGGAACTATTAAAGTAAGGGCTACAAGTATAAGATTATCGTTTACATTTTGATTCGGCCGGTGGTATAGTCGCTTCCTTTGTTATATTTTTTTGTTCGAATTTTTATATAGAGAATAAAAATGTCAACAATAATTATAACTATAAACATAACATCATAACAATAAACTTTATAGATACCCTGTATATTTGGATTTTATTACATCTGTATTATGAAGTCAATTTAACAACTAATTATTTTAAATATCTTGTGATACTTAAATTATTTATCAATTAGGTATTGTACCTTTAAATACGGCCCTGATCACTGTTTTAAATTTCGACAATCACGTGCATAATGCGTGATTGTATTTACGTTTAGTCTATATGTGAAATAAATTGACTTTATATGGTTCTACCGTGCGAGCAAAAATTATTTGCATCAAAGAGGGCTTGGATTAAAAAACGTGGGGCTTGGTTTAGATCACAATGATATGGGGACGATATAATATCTAACCAAATCTAGGTTAAAATTTTGTCAAATTCATATTATGACATAATATGCCAAACTAATGAGTAATAAAATAAGTAGACAAATACAAATGTATTTTTGTTGTTTACAAAATTAACAAAGTCAGAATATACAGAAAGAAAAAGAAAAACAATTACATAAATTGCTGAAATTGGCCGCCATGGAAAATTCACACGTCTCTTCATATTTTCGAAAGTGTTGACCAGCATCTCTGGAGAAATGTTACCACATTCTTGGATACCTAATCCTTTCTTGTAATTGTTCTAAATTTGAAAAACGAAGTAATCTATAACCGTTAAACAAGGTGATCTAGGTGGGAATTCAATGTCTGATCGAAAACTGACCAATCTGCCGTCGAAAAAATTGCGTAAGTAGTTAATAGTTTCGGCGGCTGGATGGGCGGTTGCACCGTCCTGTTAAAAATATCCAAAACGTAGTTCGTCGTCAAGTAATTGCTCCACAAATGGATTCAAAATATTGTCTCTATACCGCTGCGCTGTAACTGTGTCATGGAAAAAAATAGGACCAACAATTCTTCTTCGGGAAACAGCTAACCAGACACCAATTTTTTGAGGGTGTAATGTGGATTTTCACCACTCCACATGCGTGTATACTGAGAATTCACATAACCGGAGCGGTGGAACCAGGCTTCATCCGAAAAATATGTCAGGTCTAATAAATCATTTCTTTCCAATAAATTTTGGGTAAACCATTGAGAGTAATTCCTGGGTCTTTCAAAATCTGCGGCTTGTATTTCTTGGAATACTTGCTTTTTACAAGGAAATATATTTAGCTGCTTCTTAAGAATAGTCCTGCATGTTCCATAAGATCATCCCACTTCTTGGGACAGGCGTCTTATACAATTTTTTGGCGTATTTTGCATTATTTCACTAACGTTTGCAAAAAGTTTTTCTGCTCTTACAGATGGTCTTCCTGCTCCTTTTTTGTGTTGTATACAACCTGTTTTCCTATACGCAGCCACGGTTCTTTTCAGGCAATGATAAAAATCCCTAGCAATAAAAGCAACCTTATGAAAATGTTCGTGAAAATCGTCCCTGCACAAAACAGGATTGTATTGCCACTCACGATTTACTCTAACCCCGTTTCGAAAATATACTTCAACCATGACTGTTTTGTGCTGTTTCGTAAAGCCTATTGTGTGAATTGTTCAAGAAATTGGAAAAATTAGCGATGAATCAAATTACTTGTAACGACTGTCAAAGATAACGGAATAACTTTTTGATTGATTGTTAATTCAGGTAGTTACTGACACCCAACAGGTACGGCTAAGCATTACGTTCTTAGATGCAAGGCCCTCTTTGATGCAAATAATTTTTGCTCGCACGGTATTATGCATAGTAATTATTGTTGAAAACCGTTGTGTCACCCAACACTACGTAGTATTTAAAATAACTTTGAAAAAAAGTAACTTAACCTGTACGAGCACTGTCTCGTTTCACTAACAAATTAGTTGAACGAAGGATTGAGATCCACAAAACTTGACAATTCACAAGATTAAGGGGTCCCTTGGGACATGCAATGATGCCTATACACGTAATTAGGGATATGAGGCAATAAAGGTGACGATTTATTATAATTAACAAGAGGTGGCACGGCAATATCAGATTATCGTATAAAGCGATAAATATTAGCACGGCCGTGCTTATAGGGTGCACTTTATGAAATATGTTGCTTAGTGGAGATATTTAATTCAGGCTGTATTTTTGATATTAATATGGTGTTGTTCTATCGGCTAAAAAAAAAGTCATCGTAAATGTAAACGGCAAGCTCTTTTACGGTACGGTAATAGTATATTACGTACCGAGGTGGAAAGTGTTTCATTACTGTCGAGAGATTAGATAGTTTACCGAGACGCGAAGCGTCGAGGTAAACTATATCTCAGAGACAGTAATGAAACTTTTCACCGAGGTTTGTATACTATTTTATTTACAACCACATCCAACATCCACTTCTTATTATTTTGAGTTCAAATAATTATTAAAAGGTAAATGTCATTTTGACTTTTCCATTGCAAAAGTAGACAGACATTTAGAATTTCAAATAACCGCAGGTGATAAAATAACGTAGGTAATAATACACATCAAGATGGCAAATATCATTTTTGGAATATGGTTTCCATGTCACTAAACAATATATTATTTTTTTAAAACGTTAGTGTCAAAGTTTTTACAAAACACCAAAAAAATGCTCTCAGATGAGGAATTTGATTTGGCTGCTACTCCCCCAGAAATTCGAGAAGCAGCAAAAATAGTAGAAGAAGATCTTCTGCCAACTAAAAGCCGCCCGAGATATGACAAGGCATATAACTGTTTTAAAGAATGGTGTATTGGAAACAAAGTTCAAAATCCTGGTTCTGAATCGGCGCTACTAGCTTATTTTAGTGAAAATGCCAAGACAAAGAAAATATCAACGCTTTGGTCAATATATTCAATGTTGAGGACCACTCTATCAATTAGGGAAAAAGTAGACATATCTAAACACGCAAAGCTATTAGCATTTTTAAAAAAGCAAAACAAAGGATACAAGCCGAAAAAATCGACCACACTGTCTATGGATAATATTGAAACATTTTTGGAACAAGCACCTATGGAATTTCTTGTTCAAAAGGTATTTTAGGCTAAAAGGTTGACTATTTCTATATTAACTTATTATTTTATACATTTGTAGGTCGCATTGGTTATTGGTGTCTCAGGCGCCTGCCGATCAGATGAATTATACAAAATGAAAACAACAGACGTTCACTTTTTAGAAGAAAAGGTCGCGATTGAAATACAAAATAGCAAAACGTACCAGCCACGATCATTTATGATAACTGATAATAAATGGATTGCACCACTTAAGGAGTACATAACTTTACGGAAAAATATACAGGATGGAAAGCTTTTTATGCAAATAAGATATGGAAAAATTAGTAAACAATGTATTGGGCACAACACTTTAAGTCAGTTTCCAAAAAAAATTGCAGCTTTTCTGAAGCTGAATACTGAAGGTTTTACTGGTCACTGTTTCAGAAGAACAGCGGCTACTTTGCTCGCAAATAACGGTGGCGATCTTATGCAAATAAAGCGGTTAGGAGGCTGGAAATCTAGCACAGTAGCTGAGGGATACATAGACAGTTCGGTTTCTACTCAGGTTAATACGGCAAAATTGATTTCAAAGCCAAGTTCAAGTTTTACTAACACTACTTTAACTTCAAATAATCATGAAATAAACCTTTCAAAAGAAGAATTTCAGCAAGGTTTAAACATATCTGTGACTGCCTACAATAATGCCAATGTAATATTTAATGTAAATAAGTAAAACATAAACCATGTTAATTTTTTGTTTTTTATAAATGTCATTTAGGTATAATTCATTTAAAGAAATAAAAAATAAAATTATTGTTGTTGAATTTGTGTAATGAGTTGTGTGTTGGTGTGTTTGTATATTATTTTGAGATATCGATTTTTATTAAAATTTAAAAAAAAAAAAATTTACTATTTTGAGATATCGATTTTTAATAAAATTACAAAAAATAACAATTTTACTTTCCACCCGGGTGGAAAGTGCTCACTTTCCACCCGGGTGGAAAGTAAAAGTCAAGAAACGTCAACTTTCCACCTTTCAAAGATAGGTGAAATGTCATTATTACATACATGGTTGTAAATAATAGTATATTACGTACCGAGGTGGAAAGTGTTTCATTACTGTCGTGAGATTAGATAGTTTACCGAGACGCGAAGCGTCGAGGTAAACTATATCTCGGAAACAGTAATGAAACTTTTCACCGAGGTTTGTATACTATTTAATTTACAACCACATCCTACATCCACTTCTTATAATTTTTAACAAAAAATATTATTTAGAGAAAAATGTCATTTTGACGTAGTATTATAGAAAATACATTTTAAAAAAATCAAATAAATTTACAAGTAGGCATATTTTCAAATTAAGCGACGGTTGTCAAGGAAACGTTTGTTTGAAATTAAAACAATAAACGTCAGTTCAAGTCTGATCTTTTGAATCAGGGTGGAAAGTCAGGGCGGAAAGTAGTGGTAGGTAATGTGATACTTCCCAGCCTTCAATAAAGTCAGTTATGTCAACATTACATGTATGGTTGTAAATAAACTCTTTTTATTATCTGTGTACTTGAATCGCTAATCATTTTGTAGTTATAATATATGCATAAAAAATAATTTCTTATCCATCTAAAAACCATTAAACTATTTGGCAGTATCTCATTTAATACTGTTAGATGAAAAACTAATTCAGATTACGGCATACTACCAAAGAAAGGAATATTTTTCATTGGTCCAGATAAAATTTCTATTAAAGTGCTCAAGAAATGCGCCGATGAACTCATGCCAGTATTTTGTAGGCTTTTTAACCTATCCTACAAAAAGGAATATTTCCATCTTGCTGGAAAAAGGCGCGAGTCCAGCCTATACCCAAGAAAGGCAAGAAAACCCTGCCAAACAACTATCGACCAGTCGCATTGCTTTCAGTTATATCAAAGGTGATGGAGAAAGCTATTAACCAACAACTTCTAAAATACCTAGAAGGCCTTAAATTATCAGCGACCATCAGTATGGTTTTCGTAAGTCCAGATCAACAGGATACTTTCTAGCCTATTTCACTCATCTTTGGAGCAACGCAATCGAACATCATGGGGAGTCCGGGACTATTGCACTGGACATCTCTAAAGCCTTTGACCGTGTCTGGCACAAGGGGTGCTAAGTAAACTGCGTTCTTATGGTATGCCCGGTCGATTTTGTTCATGGTTGTCTAGCTTCCTCAAGGACCGTTCTCTGCAAGTGGCGATTAACGGGTTTCTCTCAGACACCTTCACCATCAATGCTGGTGTTCCTCAAGGGTCCATATTATCCCCCACTCTCTTCTTACTGTACATTAACGACCTTCTAGCGAAAACAGAAAATCCAATATATAGCTTTGCTGACGACAGCACACTTATCTCATCTTTTACTTTGAAATCTCAAACATCGGCTGCTGACGCACATCTTCGCAGACAACATGACGTATCACGCCTCAATAAAGACCTGGAAGAAATTTTGTCTTGGGGTGACAGTAACCAAGTCGAATTTAACGCTCAAAAAACTTAGGCAGCAGTTTTCTCTAAGAAGGTTAACATTGCAGAACCCGATATCGTTATGGCAGGACACGCAATTCCACTGACTTCGTCTATTAATTTGTTGGGTGTCAACCTGGGAGGAAATATGTCTTGGCATAATCACGTTGTGGCAATCGCCAGGGCAGCTTTTTAGAAACTCGGTATACTTTTCCGTACCAAAAAGTTGTATACACCTCAACAACTTTTGACACTCTATAAAGCCTAGATTCGACCATCACTGGAATACTGCTCTCATATCTGGAGTTCTGCACCGAAGCATACCCTTCGGTTGTTGGAGTCCATCCAAAGGAGAGCCGTTTGTCCAATCGGCGACCACGAGCTGACTAAGAATCTCGACAGCTTAGAACATCGAAGACAGGTTAGTGATTTGACTCTCTTCTACAGATATTTCCATGGCAAGTGTTCGACAGATATTGCCCGCTCGATTCCACCTAGAGTAATGCATAGCAGAAACACACGACGAACCACTGCCGCCCACTATGTGGTTCAACTTAGTACACCCCAAACATCATTGTTTCAGAACTCTTTCATTTGGAGGACGTCATCTTTGTGGAACGGCTTTTCTGAGACCGTGTTTCCAACCGAATATAACCTCCAACGATTCAAGAAAAACGTGAATCGCTTTCTTCGCACACGCACCGCTCCCAGAGCGCCTTAAAGGATTTTTTCTATAGTGCTTGTGCTCGATCATAAAAAAAAAAATTGGTTGGATGTAACTACCACCAAAATTGTTAAATATTATACAGTGTGACCAGTAAAGTCCGCATCATATGGGATTTTTTAATTAATAGCTTTATTCGAAATTTGACTTTGACATCAAGTTCTGCTTCGATCGAGATAAAAATTAGGCAAAAAAATAGTAGTCACGTGATTCGCATTATCTGTCAAATTTTAATTTTTTCCAAAAACTAATTCAATAGTGGGGTTATTTCTAAAAATATTGAAAAAAGTTATAAGACATTTTTTTTAAATGCAGTTTCTAGCCCACATGCAAAATTTTAGCTGCATAAGATAATTTTAATTTTTTACCCATCACTATAATTTATTTTCCACTTTAGAACACTTTACTGATGACACTGTTTTTTTTTTGTCTTAATATTAAGGTGTACCTATTACTTTCAGACACAAACTACGTTTTCAAAAAATCTTATTTTATGAAGTTACCTTATACAGGGTCAAAAACAAATAAACTTTGCATCACATGCGACCAAATTTTAATAGCCCAATTTTGATTTTCTAGAAAAACACACATTTAATATTTTTTTAAAGAAAATGTATCTGAAATAAAGCATTGTAAAAACTAAGAAGTTTTATGTAGGTTGCGTTGAGTCTTATTTTGCAAAAGTGGTGCAATTTACAAAATATGGGTAAAAATCAAAATTATCTTAGGCAGCTTAAATTTTGAATGTGGGATAGAAACTGCATTAAAAAAAAAATTTTTAATAACTTTTTTCGATACTTTCAGAAATAACCCCACTTTTGATTTATTTTTTGGAAATAATTAAAATTTGATAGATGCGGACTTTAGTGGTCACACTGTATACTATTGCTTACAGTTACGACACATAAGAGTTGATACTTTCTTCCAATGTATTTACCTTTCTTTTGTGCTTTAATAAAGACCATAATTATAAGAGTTATAGCCGGCTAGATAATGGGTTTTTCACTAACTAAATTATTCAGCACTGACATCATGAATTAGAAACTATTGCATATACATCCCAATAATAAAAATCCTTCTAGAGGATCGCAAACCTTTCCTAGAAACAATTAAAAAGAAGCATAAAGTTTGGAAATAATGAGATCTTATACTAAAGGAGCCCACAGACTTGGGTTTTGCTGCTGCTTTGTTCGATGAGAGGATTTTTTTAAAAATCTTATTATTGTCTTTCCTTGTATTACACACCTGCGGACTAGGAAACATTTTTTGGTGTGATGACTTGTATTAACGTATATTGTTTGATGATAAGGGGGATTACTAATTTTAAAAGTGCTCAATAGATTTTGTAATCCACCCGTAAATAAATAAACCAATCTCCCGGTTTCAGTTGAAGCTCTTTTATTAGGTCAATATAAGAAAACTTATTGTCTTCGCCCATTTTTCCTTTTTTGTGGTTTTTATGGCTGATGCCGCCGCCACTCCACAATAATATATTATATTCGTCACTATAGTGGGTCTTACGAGTGTGTGGCAACGAAGCCTGAGGAGGAAGGCGTTAGTAAGTTAATTATCATTTAACAAGAGATCATTTTACTTTGACGATTTGAACGATATGTTTCTTCATTACAGTACGCAGGAGTGTGATACAAAGAAAGACAATAAACAATCAAAAATTTAAAAAAAATTCTGTTAGTGTGTAGGCACTCTCGGGTCACTTAGCCTGTGGGCTTATACAATACTGCTACCCATATTATAAAATACTGTGCCAACATAGCCGCAGTCCGTGGGCCGGTATAGTAAGTAATCCCATTATCCGTGCAATTCGTTTATTCGCCAGCCTTCTGACCGATGAAAGTTAACATTGTTTTGATAACTTAAATAGAAACAAACAGTAGACATAGGTATATATATATATATATATACTCAAGATATCATTCAGGTAGTAGTAGTAAAGGGAAGGCTTAGCGCCGAGCTAGTAGACCAGTGCGACCCTTTTTGTCAATCGCATTTTACGTATGGGTAATGTCAGCCAGACGGGACCTACAGTTTTACGTCGGTTCCGAACCACAATTTACCGGCCGATATTATTCTCGGCACAGTTTTACGGTCTTGTTGTAATACCTCTTGTCCATACCTCAACGGGGTAAGTCTATTACGTCTCCGTGCATGGTGCGATCTGAGTGATGTTGCCGCAGAGCCCGGAATCCAGTATCAGAAGTGTCACTCTACGGGATACCGTTCGTATTACCGAATCCTCTGATTTAGGGCTTCCCCCAATTCGTCCGAATTGGTGCAAGACATACATCCCTTTTGTGGGTTACTATCCGCACTGAATTCGTCACTTGGTTCAGGAGTAGCTAACAACATGCCGAAGGATTACCCAAATGATACCGGAGTAGCCCCAGCCCCACAGCTGTATCGTATCGAGGTCGTTTTTCATCTGCAGTGTGTGTTGCATAATGCAACATTATGAAATACGGTGGTCTGATCAATCGAACTGAATAAGTCCGTCAAACCTGTCTGGGCTCGAACCAGGTACCCCTTCCACTTACGATGCGTAAACGCTATCGCTGCGCTAGGCTACCACCTTTATCATTCAGGTAGATGCCGGAGGGTCGACCGTGCGACTTGTTTATTTGTAGGTAAATAGCTAGTTTCGCGAGTTTTCATTTGAGAGCGTTTTTTCTCAGTAAATATTTTGGAATTTTAAAAACTGAAACCGTAGAAAATTATTTTTTTTCTTTATTAGGACAAAAATCAAAATTTAGTGAAAAGCTCAGTATGTGTTTCTAAGTATTACCTATGTTTTCTTATCATAAGTTTTGATTATTTCGGCGTAACTACAGTAGTTAAATATATCATGGAACGGCCATGGTAACTGTCAT
The DNA here is from genome assembly GCA_963969555.1 of Polydrusus pterygomalis. NCBI lineage: Eukaryota > Metazoa > Arthropoda > Insecta > Coleoptera > Curculionidae > Polydrusus > Polydrusus pterygomalis. Next base: position 40,428,893 of record OZ018379.1, read on the forward strand.
CTGAAAAGTATTCGTTTTAAAAAAAAACGTATTTTTCATCAAGACCCTGAGAGCTTGAGAGAAGCTGCGTCTATAGCTAGCTATATTATATAGACAGTCAAGCAGCCATAAAGGCAATTTACTCCAGCAGTACCACGTCAAAGTTAGTAAGGTGCTGTCGCAACAATCTCTGCACACTTGGAGCTCAACATCGAATCACCTTGTGTTGGTTTTTTTTTTTTGCGGCTTACGAGGAGAATCTGCATACAGACACCTATGTACTCCACTTTCCGGGTACAACCAGAGCAAAGGGCCCCCACCGGAGGACGCACACAGGTAGTGTCGGGTTAACATTTGCCCTGAGGGGGCAACTGCCGACCGACTAAACTTCCCGCGTGTAGTGATATGTGGTTTCGGGCTAGATAGCCTATCAACCACCTTGTGTTGGATTGCTGGACACAGCAATATATATGGCAACGAGACTGCTCATGCGCTCGTTAGGGAGGGCGCAAGCATGTCTGTCAAACTAGCAGAGAATACTGTGGCTAGACCATTGGGATCTTAAAGAGGAGATAGATCGGATAGCTAAACAACTTGCGCAAAGCAGATGGACAGGGCTGACAATTTGTAGCATCTCCAGGCAATTGTGGCGCCTACTTGACTGCAGGAAAACCGCAGCGCTATTACAGCACAGTCGGAAGGACCTGAGAAACATCACTGGACGAAGACGTATGCAAATACCAACTAACGACTTCTGTAGAAGTTGCAGAGATGAAGAAAGAGGAGGAAAGTATTTAAGACCTACCTACTTGGTGGAAAGTATGTGAATGCGACGTTAAGATGTGAATTTTTAAAATTAGGAGGTTTCAAGAATCGACTTCCGATATACTAATATTTTAAACCTCGTAGATAAACATGGGAAGTAAAATTTTTATTCCATTAAGAATGATATATTTAACTGGATTGCAACGTTGCATTTAATTTATACAGTAAGAATAAATTCTCCCTGTAATAACATCGGGTTCGTACCTAACGTAAACGAAACAAATGGATTTAATTCAAATGAGTTGCATGTGCAAATGCAGTTTGTAAAGTTGGCTTGATTAAATTATGCTACGTGTATAAATATTAATAATTTCTGACTCGCAGGATCATAAAAAATGCACCCCATTAACGAGATTAAATCAATTTTAGCTGTGAAAAACTACTTATTTGTGATAAACCTTGATATACATCTTAACGCATGGACAGTGGTCCGGTGGCCAGTAAAAAATAATAATAATAATATAAAAATATTTAAACTTCTGATAACGTGGTCAAGTGACATAACCTTCAATTTTCAATGACCACTTATGAAAATAAGAAAATAAAATAAAATAGGTCAAGCAACCCACTAAATATGTCAACTGAGTAAACCGGAAATTAAATATCGATTTTTAATTTAAGTTCGATTTTTACAATTATCTAGGATATAATATCAATATACATACAATAATTAATTATAAGGGGGTAAGTAAATGTGTCTATAATTCTATAATTAAAGTTATAATAATAAAACTGTGGGCTTTGTTTAAACACAATAAAATGTAAAACTTTGATAATAATTAACAAGCTATCGATATTAAAGTTCGTCTCTGTCTATAATTAATGAGGTTATGAGTGTTAGTATTTGTATTGTTTAGTTTAGTTGTGGGGTTTGGTATATTAGGTGTATATTATTCTTTTGTTGAACGGATGTAATGAGCTAAGAGATTATACAGGGTGTTCCAAAAAAGTGTGACGTCATAAGGATGTATTTTTTAGATTACATGCCATATATTTTCTAACATATTCGGATGCCTCCTAATAGTTACCTACATACTCCTAAAATTTTATTAAAGTCGTTTCAGTATTATAGGCGAAAAAAAATTAAAAACTAAAACATATCAGTTTTGCACCACTGGTTTTAAAGATAGTTAAAAAATAATTATAATGCCTCGATAATAATATTATACAAAGGCAATTATTAAATAAAGTCTAACAGTCTCGTTAACCAAGTTTGATTATTACGAATTGTACAGGGTATCCAAAGGTTAGTGTCAAACTTTGTAAACTTTAAAGCAATTTATTTTTCTTATTTCAAATAGGATTATACATAGGACAAATGTTTGATTTTTAATTCTGCATCGAATGACATAAAGAAGAATACCTAAGAAAAATAAATTGCTTTAAAGTTTGCAAAGTTTGACACTAAACTTTGGACATCCTATACAATTTTGTAATAATCAAACTTAATTAACGAGACTGTAAGACTTTATTTAATTAGTACCTTTGTATAATTTTATTAACGAGGCATTATTTTTATTTTTTATAAATTTTTAAAACCAGTGGTGTAAAACTGATAATTTTTGGTTTTTATTTTTATTTTTTTTCGCCTATAATACCTACTGAATCGACTTTAAATAAAATTTTAGGGGTATGTAGGTAACTAAAGGAGACAACCAAATAAGTAAGAAAATATATGGCATGTAATCTAAAAAAATACATCCTTATGACGTCACACTTTTTTGGAACACCCTGTATGAAAAATTTTTTTCCTGAAATGCACCCCAAGATACAGGTAAGGTCTGCAAAATATTAAAATTGTAACTTAATTAATAAGTGAGCTATAGAAGACGGGGGGTGAGGTGCAGGATCCTGTATAAACAGCTGACGGTTAATCCCCAATTATCTTTGCAGCTGATTTTTTAAAAATTTATTGTCATCATATAAACATTTGCTGTACAACTTTTCAAACGGCCTGAAATTATTATTAGATTTTTTTTGACATAATAAAGCTGACGCTTGTTTCGATTGCTAGCTATAGCTAGACTATCGAATACACACAAAATCAAGCGACCTGAAATTACCATCAAAAATGCAACGCTGCCTCCCGGGCTATCAACCTATCGATACCCTACTATGAAAACCTCGTAAGTGCAATTTTTTTCAAAATTGAACTTTATGCGTCATTACATTAAAGGAGTCATATTTTATGTTATGTGAGAACCTCGTATGGTCATCATGAATAATACGCCACCTATTGGTGAATTTAAATACCTCGTAAGTTACCCGTTTGGTATTTCTAACTGAAAACCTCGTAAGTTTGATATTTCTAACTGAAAACCTCGTAAGTTTTAGATTTTGGTTAGATAAATAAGAGTAGGTAAGTACTTTTGTTATTTTTATGTGTAATCTAAGGATTATTACATAATGTTCTACTAATAAAATTTAAGCTCCGTTATATTGTAAAACGTTAGTCATTCATAATTTATTACTAAAAACGTAAGAGGTTTTCACATACCACTATTTACAACTAACACAAAACAGTTTTTCTTTGCTACTACAAAATATAGGAAAATGCACTTACCAGGTTTTCAAAGTAGGGTATCGCTATGTTTGTGTGCATTTAATTATTCCATAAGTTTTTTTTGATTTGATATTTTGGCCCTACCTGTTTCAATTATCGCCAGCCTCCATTGTGGCACGTGCTGCAACCCCATAACCTCTCTGGATTTGCCACTGTAAGACTATAACTGGTTATTTCCTTTTTGGACACTACATATAATTTCGAATGTGGTAACAGTTACCTTTAAAATTAATTTATATCCTGAGAAATACCCAAAGTTATGGTTGGCCTGTTTAAAATTTAAAGTCAACTGTTCCCACAGGACTTATACGCCACCCTTTCTCTAATTTATTAACCTTGGTTTCTTGAATATTCCATGCTGGCATTGTGGTTACAAGGATTGTATATTTTCTAAGCGAGTGCTAGTAGGTAAAGTTAATTTTAACTGTGGAATTTTTAAGTATGTCCTAATATTTGTTAGTTCTCAAAAATACATATATGACATCGAGTACATAATATAAAAATTTAGCTACTAACGGCCATAGCGCATGTCAAAATACAACAGGTGAATAATCAATGAAATATTATTAACTAAATTAAACTTAGCAATTTCTAAATTAAATTTAAATAACAACTCTAGAGACATTTTATAGATAGGTGTTTAAAAAACATTTGCCAGCATTGGTAACCTAGTATTAAGCGATAGAAATTTCTTAAATTACACCTTTGCCAAAAGCTAAAAAACATTAAAAGATGTGATGAGGCCAGTAAATGTTTTATGGCATGTTGAGAAATTATTAGAAGTTATATGTGAACAGTTATTGGAATTCCTTGATGACAAAAAAATGTTTTGGGGAAGAAAGAAAAAACTAAAAGTCCTCCTCCACAAAATTTAATAGAATAAAAATTCTTTAGGGGTCTCTACATGTTTCGAACGTAGAAACGTTCATCATCAGGAGACAGAAAATTTATTTAATGTTGATGGTTTTAGCAGGCAAAAAAATGGTTTAAAACCTTAATGGAGCTTTTATGGAGTTAAAAAATTGAAGTGTGGAAGCAGCGTTGCCACATTTTTTTTTGCTAAGTCGGGATTTTGGAACTTTTTGAGTGAAAAAAGCGGGCTTCTTTCGTCGAAAGCGGGACATAGTAAAAAAACAAATAAAATCAGAAGTTTTTAAATATTTATCTTTTTATTTGAGTTCAAATTACGTTTACATGACAATAGATAGCAAAAACAGTTATAGAAAATGTATTTTAATAAAAATATGATGTTTTAATCAGATTTACCCCATCGTTAAGTAGTTAAGTCTTATTCGTCTTCTGAATAAAAAGGATAAAAAAAACAGAAATCAAAATCAAAAAAGTTTTATTCATTAGAAAAATATGGCGCACTTTCAAACAATAGTCTGAGGAGTGAGTGTTACAAATTGCAACTTTCAATAAGATAATAATAATTTATTAGAATTACTTCTTCATGATATTTCTGTGAAGTTTCCTTTTTCTCTTTAATCAAGATGAATAACTCTTCACAGTATAGCTGTAGATTAAACTGGATGAGTAATTATGCTTTCATTTAATTTACGACCACCCCCCAAAAATAAAATCCTAGAGACGCCAGTGTGTGCAAGTACCGAAAAGTTAAAAGACGGTTAGGATGTCGATTTATTGACAGTTAGCAATTCAACCTTTTCATTGGTCGATCTTTCTTAAAAGTGATTGGAGGAAACACTGTATTGTGCCATCATTATTTATATGGATTATTTATTAGAACCTATTTCAGATTGCATATGGATAATTTTTTAATTATGTCTATACCTTAAAATATTATACTTCAATCATTCATTCATTTATTGAGAAGTAATTTTAGTAATAAATAAATTATGGAACAAAATACCATACATATTAAACGAACAATTTAATAAGTACAGCATAATAAAACATTAAATGATAAAAATAATAATTGTTGCTTAAATGACAGGCACTGCACTGGTATTCTAAATGCATGTGGTATTATTAACATAACTTAAAACTATGTTCATTTTATAGTTCATATCGCCTTGCTAAGTTAGGAAATTCGAGTTGAGGTTTTTTAAAAAACAAGAACTTAAAATGTTAAGATGTTTTGCTATTTATAAGGTCCTCCTTTGGACGAACGGTCGACTAGTATTGGTAGTGTTTATTATAAATTATTGAACAAATTTGGGCGGACTTTTTGTTCACCCCCAAGTAAAAAAGTCGCTCGCCGCTAATGGGTCCAGCGATACTCCAAAACAAAAAAAAAAACGTGATTCTGGATTATTGTGGAGATCAAATGACTAGGTATAGCCTTTTAAATTTATTTTTAAAATACAAAATAATAATTATTGTAATATATTTATATACTATGTACCCTGTACCTATTTTGGTATGAAATTAAATAAACCATAAAATATTTTGGAATTTTAATTTTAAAACGGTTTATTTGTCGTCCATTTTTTAATCCCGACCACTGGCTATAATCGTAAATTAAGAAAACCGTAGATTCGTGTGCTACAACCAAAAATTATGTTCCGTATAATAAAAGCAAGCTTTTTCAATTAAAGTGGTAGTATATGGGGTGACTGTATAATAAAACGGGCAAAGTCAAATACCTTCAACACGCCATAAACATAAATTATATATCTGCGGTGCATCAGGTTAACTTACTAATTTGAGGGTATTAAATATTAAGCGACTATTAAGAATGACCTTTTAGATCTGATATTTATAGCATTTTTAATTAAGAATGATAATTTACTATTTCTTGTTTAATTCTTTACATAGTAAATGTTAACGCTATTTACGCAACGTAATTGCGTAAGGATATTATAATTTTTTGGATTTAAAACGTTTCTTTCGGAAAAGGACAATTTAATTATTCCATTATTTATACCTAATCTATATAATACATAAAAAGCAAGTTTGTCCAAAAATGTTTTCCCACCCCCAGGAAAAACTCGAAAATTGGAAAATTTTCAATTCTCATACAAGTTATAGAATAAGGGTGAGATTACAGAGGCTCTGCATCTGACGTCTGCAGCTGCAAGTAGCAGTCTGCAGATTCAAATGACAGAAATGGAATTCCAGAAAGCGTTGATCATACTTTCCATCTGCAAATTTGCAGAAGGTTGGAATTGTCCTGCAAACTTGCAGATTGCAGAATGTGTAAAATTTATTACAGACTAACCTATATTTTGAAGATTTGATGGATATGGTGGTTATTTACAATTTGAATCCGTATTTATATAAATAAAACATGGGATCGTTGGGATTTAAGTATAATTAATTAATTATTGCCATAGATTTGGGCATACTTCACATATTTGGCAGTCGATATCAATAAACCAGAAATAGTAAAAAGGTTTAACTGGGGAAAAATTGCGGATTTTTAAATAGTTTTTGGAATATCAAATTTCGGCCAATTATTTTGCGTCTGCAAGTCCGCTATATTTTTAGATCAGCAAATTTGCAGGTTTGCACTTTCTGTAATCTCATCCTTAATGTATAATTCTGTAAAATATTTCTTTATATATATGGTGAACGTTCTTTTCCCTCGGTGACCGTCGAGGGCGAAAAAAAGAATATTGAAATTTGCTAGGTCTGTATATTTATGATATTTGTATATTTAATACAGGGTAAACCCCTAAAAAGAATATATTAGGAAAGAAAGTGCCGAGCAAAAAAATGTTTAAAAAATATTATTTGAAAAAATTTAATTTTAGATTTGAGATTTAAGATTAATTTAAATTTGAAAGTACAAAACGTAATTAGAAGAAAGTTTAACAAAATATTACAATAAATAATACATTTTTGCGAAAGCAAATTAAAACCTCAACCAACGCAATTTAATAGTTATCAATTCGCTATCGAAATAAAGCAGCGGGTACCAAGCATACCACCCAATAGAACCTTTAATAGGAACCCATAATAATCTTTAACAAAGTTTCTTTCGTACTTTCCTCCTTTTCTCTTTTAAAAACATGTGATTTATCTCCTTGCGCTTTGTTCGGAAAAATAATACCAAAAATACAGATTCATCATCATTATTACAAAATATATCTATTTTGTTACAGATCGCTAAAAATGCTCACAAAACCTTTTAATGGACTTTGCGTTGATAAACACCTTAGGAGCAGAATTTGTTAAAATATTGAAATGTATTAAGAGAATTTGTCAAAAAAATATCCACGTTGAAGTTCATTTGGAAAAAAATATTTTAACCAATAAAAACTTTTATAACCCCTCTTCATACCCGAGGTGTTCTCCTTGCACACATGCACGGTTTTCATCAGTTTGATTCTATTTTGATTCGAATATGGATCATAGACGTGCTGTGTCGATTTTAATGTCTTACATGAGTATCAAAAAACGAAGAAAGGCACGAAACCGAATTTTGTGGGTTCATCCCATCAATATGGGAAGGAAACAATTTGGTGCATTCTTTGTACTATTTGGTCAGTGGGGGGAAGACGAAAAAAAAACTTTTTCAACTATTTTAGGATGTCCATATCCAGCTTTGATGACCTACACGAACGATTAAAAAATTCGCTTCAACGTCAAGATAAATTTATGAGAGAGTGCATACAGCCCATGGAAATGTTGGCTATTACAATCAAAATCAGGATTGACCTCCAAACATATTTCACTCCACGCACTTCTTGTGCAGTTTTTGTCCTTATATATAGAACTTGTTTTGCCCAAATACCCGGCCTTGCCTTCCACCAAAATAAGCATATCCATATCTATATCTACTGCCATTGCGAAAAATATGATTATGATAAAATATACTAAATAAAATAATGTTCCCGCCAATGAACCAAGAAAATATCGTAAGCGCGGTACATGTGCAAGCACCAATTAAATCCTAAACTCTACTGGGCATGTCTCTCCGTCAACACGGGTCGCCGTGAATTATAGTGGGGGTTCACGGGGACATCGCGGTTGAAAGGTCACATATTATGCTGCCTAATCCGTTAACCGTTTAAACGGTTCCGTTAGGACGGTCGCCGTAGGAGTGTGCAAAAGGTCTAAGCAAAGTACAAATTTTCTTTATTTCTAATATCCTGTAGGAGAACATTTTAGTCTAAGAGGGGCCGCGTTAATAGCTATAATATAGATATCTACAAAGTTGTCTTGTCTTGTCTTGTTCTTAATGGCTCTGCTCCCTGGGGGCAATTTGCCAGCACATTAGGGGTGATCGTGATGTTGTCTGGTATGTACCATATCACGACCACTGACTTTTGATCTACAAACTTAAGTAGCGATAAAGGCTATTTGACCCAGCAGCATAACCGGCGTTGTGGTCTATGGTCAGCCTCACAGATCGTAGGCCCGGGTTCCATTCCCAGTGCCGGCAACGTCGATGTTAAATTTGGAATTTGGTTTAAGAGGTGCACCGCCTTCCGGAAGAGACGTTAAACTGTGGGCCCCGTGTCATGGATGTTGGCACGTTAAAGAACCCTACCCTCGACAAAGAGGGATCCGGCAAAATTACCAGATAGTGTGTGACAAATTCCCTGGCGTCGGTGATTGGCCTCGTTGCGGAAAAAGGCCGACGTAAAATAAATAAATTAAAAAAAAAAAAAAAATCCAGCAGCATTAAATCGAAATTAGTAAGGCGCTGTCGCAAGAAACTTTGCATACTTGGTGCTCAGCATCTAATCACCGATGCCAACGAGGCTGCTCATGCGCTCGCCAGGGAAGGCGCAGGTATGTCTGCAAAACTAGCAGAGAATACTGGTGGCTAGACCACTAGGATCGGCTAAAGAGGAGATCGATCGGATAGCTAAACAACTTGCACAAAACAGATGGAAAGAACTAACAACCTGTAGCATCTCCAAGTAATTTTGGTCCTAACTTGATAACAGGAAAACCGCAGCGTTATTACAGCAGAGTCGGAAAGACCTAAGAAATATCACTGCCGTAGTTACCTGATATTTCCTATTCGGTAGATACGCTGAATGTATGCAAGTACTACCTATTGACTTATGCAGAAATTGCAGAGATGAAGAGGAGTAGCAAAGTATTCAACATTTCTTGTGTTAATGCCATAGCCTTTCGCGAAGAAGTTCCAATGCCTTTAGCGAAACATTATTTAATGATCTGGAGGAAGTAAGCAACTTAACTTTCAAAATATGTTTATTCCAAACTAACTTTTACAGTTCATTACATGGAAAGTGACAACATAATATAGAAAATAATAACCAATAAAAAAAATAACAATAAAAAAAAATAGAAGTTAATCCAATTTAATTAATTCTTCTTTTTCTTTTGGTGCCATATCAGGTACCCCTAACGTTGGCAATTACATTGGCGAGTTGTTCGCGGTTTTTCGCTAAGCTGAATAGTTGTTCGGCACTGCGTATTCCAGTCCAATCGCGAATGTTCTTTAGCCATGACGTCTGCTTCCTTCCAATTCCTCGGCTGCCTTCGATTTTACCTTTCATTATAAGCTGGAGTATCTTGTATCGGTCTCCTCTAAGAACATGTCCCAGGTACGATATATTTCGCATCTTCGTTGGTCTGCATAGCTGTCCAGGGTATTCGAAGCATTCTTCTGTGCAACCACATTTCAAAGATTGATCGTGGCAGCCTTAATTAATTACTAAAATCAATTTTTAAAAAAATAGTATAAATCATTTAATTTAGTAAATATCTCTTTAATTGTTTTTTAAAAGTTGTCAATTTTTTAATTTTTTTGATATTTTTGGAAGATTGTTATATTTTATTATTCCGTCATATAAAAGCGATTTTTTTCCGAAATTACTTTTTATTGGTATAGTTTGATAATTTATACAACGTCTGGTGTTATGATCATGTAATGTCTTATTCTCCTGAAGTGTTATGTTTGATTTTTTTTTCTTTTAATACAATAGAGTGAATTAGAATACAAATTTTTAATTTATAAATGTTTTGAACGTGTAAATACCCTTTCGGTCTATATAGATTAACAGTTGGTTCTAAATGTGGTAAATTGTGTATACATTTAATAACTTTATATTGCAATTTTTCTAATGGTTTTAAGTTTGATAAACAAGCAGTTCCCCATGCAGAAGCTAAGCATTTTAATTTTGAATATATTTATGAAAAATATATATTTTTTAAGGAATGAAATATCTAGCTCTGTACAAAACAGATACCAAAGGAGATATCAAGTTGATAATATACTGAATATGGCATTTCCAATTTAAATTTTCATCTAAAACTAATCCTAAAATTTTTTTAGTTTTTGAATATTGAATATTTTTATTATTAAAAAATGTTAAGTGGTTAATGATTTATTTTATTTTTAGTTAAAATATAAAAGAAGATTTTGTAAAATTTTACGTAAGTTTATTTGATTGAAGCCAAGAAAGAAGTATTTTTAAATGATTAATATCAAAATATATTTCTGCAAGAGTTTCGGCAAAATAAATAATTGTTGTATAATCTGCAAATACCTTTATATTGCCCTTTAAGTTCAATTTGAAAACGGGATTAATGTAAATCAAGAATAATAACGGACCCAATATTGATCCTTGTGGAACTCCACATATTATTTCTTTTTACGAACTTTTTCTTTCCCCAATTTAAACAAATTGTTTACGATAGCTTAAATAACTTTGAAGTAGTTTGTGTGTATTTCCTCTTATCCCAATACTATATAATTCTCTCTGGTTTATACGGTGTCAAAAGCCTTACACAGATCTAAGGATAGTACACAGCATTTTTTACTGCTGTCGTTATTAACTTGGTAATTTGTTATGATATCTCCTACAGCTATTTCTGTAACAACTTACAACTAGGCCGACTCATTAGCTTTATTAGCAGTAGTGGCTGGATTGAATGAGCTGCCAAGATTATTTTGTTCTACGTCGCTCTAATCATCAGGAAGCTGATAGGTTCCGCGGAACACGTGTAGGGTTCGAAGTATCGACCTGTGGTATCGATACCGAGTGCAGTATCGGTATCGCATTCGTAGTATCGATACCCAAAAAATATCGTTCTAAAAGTATCGATACTACTCAGTATCGAGTATTTTATCTGCGAAGTAAAATAATTTAAACTAACCGAGGCACGCAAAATAAAAATGCAAAAACTATTATAAAGAAAAATTTAACGAACATAACTTATTGCTTATTTATTGCTCATACATAACTATTCTATAGAATGTATGCCAATATGCAATATAAATTTAAAGGGGAAGCCCCAGACAAGCTGGTCGTGAGCGTGACGACATGCCTGACGACTGGCTCTATCTATCGGCAATAAAAAGACTTACACCTACACCACTACATTCAGCATTTGCCATTTTTCACAGCCACTTCCTAAATTTAAAAGTTCCCATAAGTCGAAGAAATATTTGGATCAAAAATGTAAAATTGTAGTTTTATCGTTTAGTATTGCAAAGTAAATTATCTTAAATTATTATGGTGGCGTGGCGGGAGTGGCTAGTGGGGGCGGCATGGTGGTGAGTACTTGATACTCGATACTAGAAATTAAACGAGTATTATACTAGAAGTATCGTGCTTTGGTATCGAGTACTTAAGTATCGATTATCGACTTCCACAGTATCGTTCGAACCCTAAACACGTGCAGTATAACAACGGTCCTTATATTACTACGTGAGACTGTTTATAAAGCGCCATAGGTCTGCCACGCTAACCTAACCTAACCCAAATTTATAATATTAATAATTAGGTATTAAACACTCCATAAAAATCTTAACACAAATTGTTTTATTGTTGCTTTCTCACCTTTTAAATTTATTGTTCTTTTCTCGCCCTTTATATCCTTTTAAACGCAGAGTTTCGTAACAGTATCAAATGACTCAAGGCTCAACTCTAACCTCCTAATAAAGTTTTCCAATCGTCGAATGATAAACGCAAAAACAGCGGGGCAATTTTTTACCGCGTAGGCGTGCTCATTTTCCCGATGTTCTCCTTTATCTTTGCTCTTTCTTTGTCGTCTTTTTGTTCTTCGTGCATTATTTTGCGACCGAAAAGTGGAAACCAGACATCTGGACGTTCGCGGAATTTTCTCGGCTAAAATAATAGAAGCGGTTCGTTCATTTCTCTTTGTTGTAGGTGACGGCGTGCCGTTCCCTCCAAGAATGCTATAAATTTACCATCGTGGCTGACAACCGGAGGCTCGCACGTTATTTGCTTTATCAATTTTATAAGATACCCGCGGAGATTCCGCCGAAATTTACTTCCTTTCTACTCTGGTATTTATAGATAGGTTTGTCGCGATAAAACAAATACAGGGGTAAAACAGAAGAAATAACTCCAGCACAACAATAATTAATTAAATTTAAAAGACAGAGTCGAAGGGGCTGATTTTTAAACAGACGGAATGAACACTATATATTTTATCTTTGACTTTACAAAGTTGATTTGTTTGTCTCGTAATAAAATATTTTTTGTACATTGCACCTGTTAATAATAAAGAAATTGGAAGATATTGAGCCTAGTGAATAAAAAATAAGCAATTACTTTTTAGTAAAAGCAATTGCTTGACTAGCAAATGCTATAAGAAAAGCAATTGCTAGATCTGGATATGAATAAAATTTTGAAGCAAATGCTGTTTTTCTTACACCCCTGCAGGAAATGCTTATTCAACACAAGTTCAGACGTGGCTTATCCACTTGTTCAGATTATAGATTTCATGTCCAGTTTGGTGCTTAATTTGCAATAGAGTTTACGTAAATACAACAACGTTGGTCTATTAGTACAGGGTGGCCCATTAATAAGGGAGGCCGATTTTAATGTTTACACTTTCACTTGATAAGAGTGGGAGAAGCTATTGAAAGTGTAAACATTAAAATCGCTGTAACTTCTAAAGGACTTATCCGATTTTACTAAATTTAGGCTTGTTTGGAAGTACCTTCAATTGCAGTATCCAATGGTACACAATAGTTTCTAATAAAATTGCTAGAGGGCGCAATTTGTATTAAAAATTATTGTTCTGGCAATAACTCTGAAACGAACAAAGATATCGAACTGCGATCTTTAGATTTTTTTTTGCAAATTTAATCTACTTTCCGATTATGATGTCATAGGTATACCGTATGATTTGAATTTTCGGGATAAAATAAAAAAAAAACTGTTATTATTAAAAATTGCGCCCTCTAGCAATTTTATTAGAAACTATCGTGTACCATTGGATACGATGATTGAATGTACTTATCTTTCTCTTCCAAACAAGCTTTAATTTAGTAAAATCGGATAAGTCGTTTAGAAGTTACGTCGATTTTAATGTTTACACATTCAATAGCTTCCCCCCACTTTTATCAAGGTCAGTACGCCAACGAGCCTTAAACCAAAATGATGCAGAATTGTCTAAGCTTTCCAATGATATAATCAGAGTTATACCTTAAAATGGGAATTTTCGGAGAAATTTAAAATTTAAAAAACTAACTTTCAATTGTGCCCCCTTGCGGCGAAATGAGGAACTTGAAAGTAGTTTCCGAAATTTTCTCATGACCGCTTTACTTATAAAATTTTTTTTCCGAAAGCTGTACGATTAATGGTTTCCGAGATATAGCCGGCGTCCCTTATTAATGGGCCACCCTGTCAATAGTAATTTGTTACGTTTTTGTGGAAAATAGGAAACTTATATTTGTGTATGACAGATTTAAGTGAAATGGGGAAAGCGATAGTGGTGATAAAGAAATTAAAGACAAGCAATTGATATTTACCTGTAGACGACTGGAGATAGGGGAGAGTGCTGTACCTTGGAACAGTTATTGGTTTTTATTTAATTTTTGTCCAGTTTTTGTCTCCATCGGGTGGAATTTTTTTTGTCATATAGCCCTAAATTTTGCCCTTGCCTCCGAATGGTTTTCAGAACGTATAAATAAACATGTCGGTACTTACTATTTTTTTATTACCTAGGCTACAAACGTTCCAAGGTACAAAACCGTCAGGTACCTTGGAACAGTATATCATGTACCTTGGAACGTAACAACTATTAAAATACTGAACATTTTTTTCTTATAAAATCATATTAATTACATATCAAAAATACTAAATTTAAAAAAAAAACTGAAATTCAGAGAAAAAAGATTTTACATTCCTGAAAAAGGAATACAAAAATTAAGAAAATTGTGCAATTTATTCCAGTTTTAACAGTTCAGGAACGACATAAAACCCTCTTTTCGAAACCTGCTTGGGAGGCATGATTAAGCCAATAACATCTACCCACGGATAGTGTAACAAATCTGCCTTTTCTGGCCATTTCCACGACTTAATGGACTTTATCATGGAAGAAATAGTCGCCCCTTCGTCATTAAAAGCTACAATCTTCCCAGGATAGATTTGTCTTTGGTATACAAATGCCACGTATTTGCCAATCTCCTTGACCACATTTGGGAGACCCAAAATATCTACGACATTTTTTTCCCAGCTGCGTAGTCTATGATTTCTCTTACAATTTCACCCTCTTCAAACTCCGCCATAATGTCATCGTCATCAGAAGATCCTCTTAAAGATATTTCTTCATCATTTTCTTCATCGCTCTCTTCTGACATATCGCCATTTTTTACTGCCCCTACAGCTCTTTCCATATCAGTTATTGAAACTTTATATCTTTTCTTCGCTTCCTTACTTCTTGGCATTTTCAAATTTTCATAAAAAAAATTCTCTAATTATTGTAGGCACTCCATATCCAATAATTTTCACAATTTCTGTATATGCATTGTTGGTGTTTTGTACTTTGAACACTTGTTGCTGTTCCAAGGTACAGCAGTTAGCATGTTCCAAGGTACAAGAATGCGCCATTTTGTAAAGAAAGTCACTACAGCACTTTGCAGATTAAACTGATTGAATTACAATATATCCATAACGTACTAAAATACATGCAGAATAATAATAACCAAGTAGTAAATTAATTGATTCCTACCTTTTGACGTAAAACTCGAAATAACAGCTGCCTTTATTTTTACTTTCTCAGACGATAAACATATTTGTCTGACTGAGAAATAAAACGATGATGTAAAAGACAGTATGACAGAGTTATAGTATTCTTTACGGCCGACTTCACTGATATGTGATGATGAGAATCACGAGGTGGCGCTATATGTCTTGAAATCGCACCTGTTTCAAGGTACAAATGTTCCAAGGTACAGCACTTTCCCCTACTTACCAGTTGAAACGTTGTGATATGAAAAACTAAAGGCAATGGAAGTCCAAAACACATCTATTACTCAAGAGTGAAAGAAGTTACACACCATAATGAACAGAGTTCTAATATTACATATTTCTCGAGAATAGAGTTGATTAGTTGGAAAACGTTTTGGTTTCTTAAGACATATTTTTACAATAAATTTTAAATAACTCGAGGTTGTTCAAGATTACTGCCATACATTCCACCACAGATCAGAATACCATATCTCAGAAGAGGTGCGACAAGCACCCTATAAACCATAATGATGAGCTTTTTGTTTAGAATTTCTCTCAAGATATAAAACTTGTGTATTAGACATTTAGACCCTATGTGGTTCAACTTAGTATACCCCGAACATCATTGTTTCAGAACTCTTTCATTTGGAGGACGTCATCTTTGTGGAACGGCCTTTCTGAGATCGTGTTTCCAACCGAATATAACCTCCAACAATTTAAGAAAAACGTGAATTGCTTTCTTCGCACACGCACCGCTACCAGAGCGCCTTAAAGGATTTTTCCTATAGTGCTTGTGCTCGATCAAAAAAAAAATCGTTCACAAATTGAAGGAACATAACTAAATCTCTCTGACCACAACCGTTTAGCTTCCAGAACAGCTTCAGCACTTGTAGGAAATTTAATAAAAATATTGGCCTTCTCCAAAACTGTATCCATTACAGAAGTGTATGTCTTACAGACAATAGTTTAGTGAACACCGAGTTCTTCACCTACAGAATTTTGAAAGCCCGGATCCGACAATTTCAGCAAAAATACTTTTATCTTATTTAAAGGCCACAGTGCACCCCCTCGCCTTTTACCATTAATGGTCAAAAAAATAATTTGCCAACCACTCAACATTTTCGCAGTCAAATCAATATATCTTTCTGAAATCATCATAATATCTGCAATTTTTACGTACACTGTAGATTTTTCTTTTACGCACGTTCATATATTGAGCCATAATTGAAGACACAAATTAGGGGCAACGCACGTGTATGCCGCGGAGCACTAAATTTGACCGCTACCAAGCAAATGATGCAGGGGTCGACCTACCTTAAAAAGTTGGAAGCGATCGCTACACTAGAAAAAACAATTCCTTAATTTATTCATCACATTTTAAGCAAACGATAGCAATTGCATCTATTTTTTAATAAAAAGCATTGAGTCCTGCACTTTCAAGCAATTGCTGGACGCAAAAGCAATTACTTTAGTTTTTATTCATTGGCTTTTAAGAAATTACTTCGATTTTATTAGCTACATTTTTATTCATTAGGCTCATTATCTAATTTTCAGACATTCGCTTGTCATCAACCTGCATTAATTCTTATTTAAACTAATACGTATAATTTTTTGTGTCACTGGATAGTTAAAAAATATTTTAACAACAGTTGGGTTTTATTTATTCGGTTTCTAATTTATTTCTTTAATTTAATAGAGTAATTTAAATTGCTGCTTTTCGTATTCTATTATAAAAATATTGTAAAGTGATTGACTGATGACTGATTGACTGATTCATCAATGCCCAGCGTAAACCCCTAATTATAAATCGTGAAATTTCGAGGATATATTTTACTTATAACATTGGCATTAGACAATCAACCCCTCAGTGGGTAAAAACGGGGGTTGAAATTTTTATAGGACTTTCTGCATCTTTAAAACTAAAACTGGTGGGGTTCCAAGAATTGGCATATAATTGCTTTAATAAAATAAAAAGGGGTTGAAAAGGGGGTGTAACCTATTTTGAGGGGGTACCTATAACTGTCTATAATTTGAAGCTATATTGCTGAAAATTGGACCTACGCTTATTTTTTTAAAATAAGCAAGTATTCTAACTACTCAGGGGGTAATAGCGATATCACGTGATCCCTAGTAAAATCCACAGTTAGCTGCGGAATTAGTCGCATAACTGCCGAAAACGTATTTGCTTCTCTGTCCGTGTCTTGCTGTATTGCCGCACTCACTTTTCTCGTTTTATCGCCATCCGCGAACACGGAAGCTTCTTAAGTAGTTTTCGCAAACGTACATATGAATGTCATGTGATAATTAATTTTAAACTAGCCTTTTGTGTCACGTCACCTGCGCCGGAGAAACTCAAACCACGACAAACATTTTTGATATACCTAGTTATACATAAATATCAAATTTAAAATCTTGTGAACTTAACACCCTCGATAAGCAATCTTAAACGAAAGCAAGTTTAATTAAAGACGTCATTTTTTGCCGACGTCAGTTTTCTCATTACCTATACACTATTTTTAACACGTTTTTATTAATTAAACGAATTTAAACTTATGTTTTAAACCATCTGTTTCAAGATATCGCGATAGATTACTTACTTAGGCTCGGTTGTATATACTATTCACCGTGAACTGAGGTTTATTAGTGGACTAACCCTTTCGGAAAATAATTATACCGTGCGAGCAAAAATTATTTGCATCAAAGAGGGCTTGGATTAAAAAACGTAGGGCTTGGTTTAGATCACAATGATATGGGGACAATATACCTAACCAAATATAGGTTAAAATTTTGTCAAATTCATATTATGACATGATATGCCAAACTAATGAGTAATAAAATAAGCAGACAAATACAAATTTATTTTTGTTGTATTACAAAATTAACATAGTAAGAATATACAGAAAGATAAAGAAAAATAATTACATGTATTCTGAGAATTCACATAACCGGAGAGGTGGAACCAGGCTTCATCCGAAAAAAATGTCATGTCTAATAAATCATTTATCTCCAATAAATTTTGGGTAAACCATTGAGAGTAATTCCTGCGTCTTTCAAAATCATGCGGCTTGTATTTCTTGGAATACTTGCACTTTATAAGGAAATAAATTTAGCTGCTTCTTATAGTCCTGCATGTTCCATAAGATCTTCTCAATTCTTGGGCCAGACGTCTTAAACAATTTGTTAGCGTATTTTGCATTATTTCACGAACGTTTGCAACAAGTTCTTCTGTTCTTACAGATGGTCTTCCTGCTCCTTTTTTGTGTTGTATAGAACCTGTTTCTTTAAACACAGTCACGGTTCGTTTTAGGCAATGATAAAAATCCCCAGCAATAAAAGCAACGTTAGGAAAATGTTCGTGAAAATCGTCCATGCACAAACCAGGATTGTATTGCCACTCACTATTTACTCTAACCCCGTTTCGAAAATACGCTTCTACCATGAATGTTTTGTGCTGTTCCGTAAAGCCCATTGTGTGAATTGTTCAAGAAATTGGAAAAATTAGCGATGACTCAAATTACTTGTAAGGACTGTCAAAGATAACGGAATAACTGATTGATTGTTAATTCTGGTAGTTACTGACAGTCAACAGGTATTAAGCTCTACGGCTAAGCAATACGTCCTTAGATGCAAGGCCCTCTTTGATGCAAATAATTTTTGCTCGCACGGTAGATAATTAATTAAACACCTTTAGCATCCACAGCCCACACTCTCACAATATTTTAAATTATTCTTTATATAAACGGATTGAGAACCACATACTTACTATAGTGTTGCGACATATCCAATCAGCGGTGTAAGTAAAAGGACGCCACGTAACAAAGCTCACGAATTTCAATAATGAATTATATGGGATGTTTGCTAGAATCGAAATGAATCCGCAAGAGGAAATTTGCGTTTTATTTAGATGGCTCTTAACGATAAGTAACTAAAAATAAATCACTGGAAATATCTATTAGAACGGCTTTAAATAATTGCTTGAATAAGATAGCACTGCAGTTTTATTATTTAAAAGCACTTGCATATTTTTCCGGACACTAACATAATATCCCAGGAAGAAGGTACAAAGTAATATAGCCAGGGATTTAATTTTTCTCTCAATGGAAACCCTACTTTAACAGTTTTTGACTTACGTAAGGTACGTAGACCCAGAAATGGTGTTTATAGAATTTGTTCGTTAAAATGCAATTTATTGATACAGTTACATTTCTAAACTTGTATGTAGGCTAACTTTATGTTAAAACCTTTATTTTATTGCCATACAAACAATAATAATAGAATTATATATTTGTTCGCTATCCTATTACCTGGTTACCCTTTTAAACTACTATAAAGGCTAACATAATGTTAAATATTTTATTTTACATTATGTATATAAGGATAGTTTATTTCAACTTTATTATTGCCAAACAATAATAAAAATAATTCCTTCGAAATAAAAATAAATAGCTGATTTTTAAAGGTTAATAATATGGAAAGCTATCATTATTTTTTAAGGCTATACGGTAGTGCCAGGGGTGTAGGTAGGGGAGAGTTGGATAAAATCGGATATTAGTCCGATAGATGGCAACAGACATTTGACAGAGCTAGGCGGTACCCGGTTTTATCAACCTACCCGGTTTTGTCCAACTCTCCCCTACCTACCTAAGTCGAAGAAACAATTTCTACTTATTTTTCTTGAAACAGAAAAGGATACCTAGATAATGCAAAATGCAAAACTTTTACATTAGAAACCTAACCTTTACGACTTGGCGGTTGCTCTATAAGGCCGCGTAGCCGCGCGCCCCTCCTAGGAATTTTAACATAACACACAAATTAAATGTTTATTTAAAAATTTGTTATTACTATTCATTTTAATACTAATATTACTATTATTATTTATATAGGTAGTTAAAATATCTAAATTTTAAAAAACCATAGCAACTCACCAATTCTGAACTCATCTCTAATTGTCCGTTTTCGTTGACCAACGATAAGCAAGCCTCCTCGTGTGAATTTTAGATAATTGAATTCCGTCGTTGAAACGCTGCGACGGACGGTGAATCTCGCCTGGCGTATATAAATTTCGCCGAACGAACCCGAACGTCACCCGGTTATATCCGATTTATTAAGGGACTCTACCGCCGCGGTATTTTAGCGCCTGCATTGCTTTATACATTTCGGATTTTGTTGTGGCGTAAGCGCGCGTCGAGTTCGAACTAATAAAAATTTTTTGAGAGCGCTCTTGCAAAATTTTCTGTTTTTACAGAATAAGCCCTTTACGACTGACCTTTTCTAAGGTACCGTACTGGGACGCAAGATGTCGCACCGGGTTCTATAATTCCCGTCGATAATCGATCCTGACAAGTGATTTGTCTTTGAGCCCTGTTTCCTTCTGCCAAACTGAGCCTCACTGATGAGCCGTAATAACGGCGAAACGCGTCTGGGGATGGGTTTGGCAGAAGGAAACAGACAAAACTCTTTTCAATTAATAAAAATTAATTTCGTCAATAATATAAGTCAAATAATTTTTTGTAGGCTGCCATTAGCGGATAAACTTAAAATTAAAGAACTGGGGAGGCCGTTGCCAGATATAAAGTTATCACAAACTTGTGACCGACGCCGACGGACCGAAAACCGATCTTTTACGCGTCGGTTTTCAAAAGACATTTATAAATGTATGTATTAATTTACCTAAAATTTTTTTTATAAATAGATACTTTTCGAGCAATTTGCTTATATGTCATTTGGTATTGGATTTCTATTGCGCCCCTCCAAACACAAACCCCACGACACGCCACTGCTTTACGAACAAAACATTTTAAGAACAATAATTTTACAAACTAACTTTTCGACAAAAACGGCGTTCAGATGAAATGAAACTTATTACTTATCGAATGAAATCAACTAACGTACAAGGCACACATTAATAATTATAATTCCTAATAAAAAAGAATTAAACAATTTTTACCTGTAAATTTTTTATCAAATGAATAATATTAACAAAAGTAATTAAAATTCAATTAAAATAAAAATAAAAGGAATTATAACCACTAAATATTTTGAAAACGTAATTAAATGTAACAAAAAGCACAAAAACGCAATTCATAACTTGGTGCTTGCGCTCATTACGGTCCACTACTAATCTGGGGATATTATTATGTCCCTATATCAGCTGATCGATGACAAATTTCCACTATCATCTGTTTTAAAACGAGAGAATTCGTGCCGTTTACTATATTCTATATAACAGGATGATTTGAATTGCATTTTTTAGAGGTGTATTTTTCCTCAGATATTACAGTTCAAGTCTCTTTGAAAAATTATAAATGATTTTATTCAATTTACACTATTAAAAAGTATTTTTTTATTTTTATTTACATAATTGCCGATTGCTGAATATAAATTAAATATTATGCATCGCCAATTTTCAGGATAATAATTACATTTGCAACATTATTAGA
Source organism: Polydrusus pterygomalis (assembly GCA_963969555.1). NCBI lineage: Eukaryota > Metazoa > Arthropoda > Insecta > Coleoptera > Curculionidae > Polydrusus > Polydrusus pterygomalis. Next base: position 40,450,576 of record OZ018379.1, read on the forward strand.
CAATTGCACTAGTAGATTATCAAGCGACCAGAGCATAAAGTTTCTTTGATGTATAATAAAACAACACAACAATAACCATCAGAATTATATCTACTCATTAATATTTTTAGCGCTATCAATTAATTACCCTGAGGGCATTTCAACCGGGGATTGTACAGCTCTGTAGTAATAGTTGATAATTTCTCCCCAAGCAAACAATTTCGGCTCGTAAACAAACAGATGTCATTATAAAACATTCATAACGCGTCCAGCGTAATGATGATTAATCATTTAGATTTAAGTGAATATTCATGAATTCACGAGGGGTTGAAATCCCGTATCCGGGATAAAGCGGGACTTGATAATGTAGAGGTAGCTCTAGATGAAATGTGTATACGGGATCTAGAGCTATTCGTAGGCTAATTAAAATTGTGTGTTTTCGACCTCCTTTGTGGCAAAATTATCATATTGGTTTGTTGGCATAAATTAAACAGGGACATTGCATATACCGGTGCTTAACACCTATTTACAGCTGAGAATAATTAACGCGGATTTGTAATTTAACTATAATTGCCCGTTTTAGGAAACATTTTTAATGGTATAATTTATCCAAACTCAGTTTGATGACATTAGAAAGCGTTTAACAGGCTTCAAAGAAACCGACCTCACAACCAGGGTTGTCAGATCTATTTTTTTAAATTCTTTTTATTAAAAATGTTCTTTTTATATCAGTATTCAATTGTAAGTCAGTCTTTTTGAAAGCTAGTTTACAAATATACTTTAAACTAAGAAGTTTTGAGTGTGAAAGAAGGAAAACCATTAATATTATTATAGGTTATTTAGAAAAAAATAATTAAAATAAAAATAAAAAGATTTTCATTGTTAAAAACAACTAATTAACAAACAATTGTTTTTCGTATACTTATACATTATATTAACAAACATGAAAATTTGGTTAAACTGGCAATCGTGCATAATTTATGCACGTCTCGAACAATGTCTCCCAATCTGTCAATGATACTAAGACAAACGCAATTGGAAATTTATATGTTCTAGACAAGAAAAGCGGAATATTTTCAGCGAATCACGATATTTCTTATCTACTTGCTAAAAGATAATTGAGCCATCATCACTGTCATCAGTGGCGGATTTACAAATTTGTCGCTTGTAGGCTATTCAATTTTTGCCGCTCCTATACCAGTGACGGCTCGTGAGTTGTGGAACAGGTGAAGTGTTTGGGAAAGGAAAAGCCCGTTGCAGGCGAAATGCGCCGCAGGCGAAAAATTTTTAAGACCACGCCCAAATTTGGTCAATAATTTTTAGTAAATATTTTTAAAATTTATGATTACCTACTTATTTTATTGAAAATGAAATTTCTTTCTGCAAAGCCAGTAAAGTTCCAACTACCTTTTTTTATCCCCATTAACAGACACGGCCAACAATAAAGTTTATTTAAAAAAATACTACCCGTCGACCATGAATAAAGATTGTACCATTTATTTCTGTAAGATAAAAAAAAAATGTTGGGCCAAATTTGCCGCCCCCTAAAATCTGCCGCCCTACGCTCCAGCCTACTTAGCCTAATGGTAAATCCAGCACTGACAGTCATGTCATGTATTAATAGTTTATTAAGGAAGAGGACAGTGGAGTTAGTAGTAGTAGTAGTAACAAGATTTATTTAGCAATGTGCTACAATTTAACAAGTTATATAAAATATTTAAACGAATTTAACAATATCATCTTTAAAAAAATTTTATCAGTCACTATTTTGTTTTTTAAATAAATAATTTTTCAATGATTTTTTAAAATTTTTCAATGAGGTCTGTGATTTAATTAAAATATTCAAGTTATTATATTCACTTAATCCTTTATAGAAAACCGATTTATATGTCAAATGTTTTGATACCCTACCTAGACAAAAATCTTTATTATACCGGGTTGAATAGTTATGATTTTCAAAATTTTGTGTTATAAAATCTTTCAAATGAGAAGGCAGTAAGTTATGTTGTATTTTAAAAATAAAAGTACAAATCAAAAGAAATAATAAATTTTTAACATTTAACCACTGAAGTTTCTTTAACATTAAATTTATTTTCGTATATTTATCCACATTTAAAATTATACGCATAGCTTTATTTTGCAAAACTTGGAGTCTATTAAAGACCCCATCATTTGCGGTGTATAAAATAGTTGAACAATATAAAAAATGTGGTAAAATTATAGTGTTATAAATTGTTTTTCGTGAAAATAAACTCAAATTTTGACTAATTCTTTTTAAATAATTAATTTTTTTTCCAATTTTAGATACCAGATTTTCAAAATGTAATTCAAATTTTAACTTAGAATCTAAAATTACTCCCAAATATTTAAAAGAGTCTATAATTTCTAATTTTTCATCATCAACAAAAATATTTATGTCTGTATTAATCACGCTATTTCCAATAACCATAAATTTTGTTTTAGAAACATTTAATTTTAATTTATTTACCTTTAACCAGTTTGATAAAATTTTTAATTCAAAATTTAAAATGTCTATACAATCAAAAATATTTTTACCCTTTATATATAATAAGGTATCGTCAGCAAACATTTGAATAAAACTTTGTTTTAAAACATTTGGCATGTCATTTATATAAAGAATAAATAATAATGGACCCAAAATGCTACCTTGTGGTACCCCAATATTATTATATTCCTTTTTAGAAAAAATATTATCAATTTTTGTTTTTTGCTGCCTATTACTTAAATAACTTTGAAACCATTTATAAACAACTCCCCTTAATCCATACTGATATAATTTTTTTAATAATTTATCCCTATCAATTGTTTCGAATGCACGTTTAAAATCCAAAAATACTGCCAATACAACTTCATTTTTGTCAACGCTTCGCTTCCAATTTTCAATTACAGACTGGATTGCCGTTTCTGTTAAATATCCTTTTCTAAAACCTCCTTGCATATTTACTAAAATTTTGTTTTCTTCAATAAATTCGAGTATCTGTTCATAAACTGTCATTTCCAATAATTTTTCAATATCCCATAATATATTTATTGGCCTCATTTCACAGCTTTTTTTTGTATTTTTAATTTTTGGAACTGGTGTTATAATAGAACATTTTAGATCTTCAGGTATTTCTCCATATTTTAGGCAGGTATTGATTAATCTTAATATAATTTCACCTGTGCCTGTAAAAGTTTCTTTCATTACTTTTTTTGATAAAATTTCACTATAATTATTGTTTGATTTGAGTTTGTTAATTTTAAATTTTAATTCTTTTAATGAAACTTCTCGGAACTCTTCAATGATATTGGAACATGTAGCAATTTTAGGACATAATATTTCATTTCCAACCTCGATATCATCAACTATTTCTTTAATACTATTAACGTAATAATTATTCATATTTTCAGCAATACAATACGGATTTGTTTATTTTCTGCCGTTAAATATCATTTCCTTTATTTCACTTTTTGTAGTTGGCTTGACAAAATTCTTTAAAGTTTTCCACATTCTTTTTGGATCATATTTATTTCTATCTATTTGTTCATCATAATATTTTTCTTTTTCTTTTCGTAAGACACTGACACAACAGTTTCTTAATTTTTTGTACTCCTCCCAATCATTAGAACTTTTGGTAATAATACATTTTTTATACATATTGTCACGTTTTTTCTTCGCTTCCATAATAATTTTGTTAAACCATGGTGTCGGATGTTTTCTATTGGTGACTATCTTTGTTATTACAATTTTGTTAATAGACTTTTCAACATTACATATTATATTGTCAAACAAAACATTTACATTTAAACTATTATAATTCCAGACACTTGATAATAGTTCATTTGACAATTTTTTGTAGTCAACATACTTCATAATTTTACTTTTATCTCTGTCTTCTAAAAACTTTTCAATATTTACATAAATCCAATCGTGATCACTAATTTTCGGCTCCTGTACAACACTGGTATTTAAATAATGGTCGTTTGATATTATTAAGTCAATAATTGTTTTAGATTTATTAGTTACTCTGGTGTAATCTGTTATCATTTGCTTCATACCATTTATATTGATTATTTGTTTAAATTTTTTAACATAAAAATCATTATTTATGAAATCTATATTAAAGTCTCCAATATGTATCACTGTGCCATTTTTTTCCCATGTCAAATTACATTGCATTTCAAAAAATGTAAGAAAATCCGTTATATTTCCACTAGGCGATCTGTAGTAAACACAAAGTTCGTAAAACTGTCGGTTAATTTTTAAATTTATATAAATATACCAATATTGATAGTGGTTTATAAGTGTGTGGTTTTGGAGAAATACGTTTTTACTTGGTACATTTTATTATCAGCAATGGCTTTTCAGCGATCATTTTAAACAGCAGATCAAGGTGAATTATATTGGTGCCTGCATGCTCGGTGGAGTCGGCCTTCGTGAGCGCAATAAGTCCGGAATTGAGAAACAAAGATTTACATGTTCAATGTGCAGGTAATTAACGACATGAGTAGCGATATATGAAAAAATAAATTAATACTTTTTTATGTCATTAAATTAACCTGAGAAACACTATAGTATAATTATCGCATAAGAACAAATTTATAAGTGTTTAATAATCAGTGGAAATATTCGATTTAAGTAGCCGATAATTACTTGATGAAGATCCACTGAAAAACTATTAAAACAATAATACACACGTGTAGGATTTTCACTTATTTTTATTGCTATTAACCATAACAATTGTTGTTACATAAAGTATTTTCGTCAGATGGAAAAACTTAATAACTTATCTGTTAATAGTATTATATTCATACACCAAGGGAAATGATTTACTACAACAGGTCTACTAAGACATAGTTCGTCTTGATAGTTTATTTTTTTATTAACCCATATTACATAAATTTCTACTGTATCAAACCGGCTTCAGTGTTATATCAATTCCAGATTTGCTAGAACAGTCTTTTTATTGGTCCTAATACTGAACTACTTTTAATACAGCAATTTTGTTAAGAAATAAATTGTATTTTCTCAATGCGACGCATTTTGTTCCCAGTAAAGCGCTTTCTTTACAGTTAAGAAAGCAGAACAGCGTCCCCAAACACGAATTGTATCCGTTAGAACCTATAATCTTCAAGACGTGGTCAGAGTTCGTAGTGATTGGCAATCGCTGCGCTCCGTAGTATTAGTTTTAACGTATTTGTTGCGCAGATCACATCGTTGTTCAAAGTCTTCTAGCTGTCCTATCTGAATTGTATCTTTATTAGTCGTACTGATACCTGTTTCATTTAATTTATTTTTACTTTGTATTTAAGTTTTTTTCAAACTTTGCATGTCACATAATGCAATAGAAGATTTTTATGTCGCACAACCCATAAGTATTGGGCTTTATAATCTATAGACGAACTTTACCATCTCAGTAACCCATGTTGCATAATAGAAAATCATAGGTAATGTTAAACGACAAGAACAATATCATAGTAGAAGCTATTTAAAACTTTGATAACTACTTATTTTTAGAGGTAAATATATGCTATATTAATGGTAAAAAGCAAATATTATTATGTGTCATTACAACTGCCAGTCGGAACTAATACAGTATATAAAACCAGATTACACCCCTAATAGAAGTTGATAATTACTGTGAGTATTTAGAGCAGTTATGGCTATAAACCATTCTATGGTAGCATTAACTCCTATTTCCTATTGGCTAAATAACCGTGATATTATCACTACACAACGGTTTAGCAATTTTCGTTGTCTTATAGTAGAAAAGCGCGTTGCTCTCACATATAGTAAAGTCGATTCACCCAGTAAACCTGCAAGATGGCCGACATGTCATATGACAAAAGTCATATTCCAGCTAAATAAAATGAATATTTGCATTTTCAATGACTTTTGTCATATGACATGTCGGCCATCTTGCAGGTTTACTGGGTGAATCGTGTTTATTAAACAGTTGTATGTATTTGAATTCTTATAAGGAACAGAAGGCTTTTTTCTCAGTGTAGTACCAAATACATCATAAATTTACCAATGGGGAATTATTCAAGCCAGCTGGTCATTTAATAAAATATTTAATTATTTATATTTATACTTTCCAGCAAATTAAGTTTTAAAGATTTATTTTCTACATGTAAATGTAGTAGTAAGTGTGTAAGTGTAAAAAAAATTTTCATCAATATTATATGTTTGTCTTCAAATATGAGTAAAGTGAGAGTTTTTTATTATAACTAGTTTTGTATTCATTAACTCTTTGTACGGGATTGTTCAGTCCCTGCCTGTCTGTCCTATGTAAATTTTTGGGCAACTGCCGCATTTAAATTTATACACAACATCTATGTTTCCTTTAAGTTTTAGTTTTGGTATTTTTTATTGAATTTTTTGATTTGTTCTTAGTGGTAAATCCAATTTTTAGATTTTTGGTTTTTGGATTTTAATATTTAGCTATCTTACGGGTCAACTAACCATTATACCTACGTTAAAGTTTTATAGTTAGAAGTAGCTTTGAACTTTACTACTTAGTAAGCGAAACTTATTGCTTTTTAATATTGTTTTTTTTTTTACGTCGGCCCATTTCCGCAACGAGGCCAATCACCGACGCCAGGGAATTTGTCACACACTATCTGGTAATTTTGCCGAATCCCTCTTTGTCGAGGGTAGGGTTCTTTAACGTGCTAACATCCATGACACGGGACCCACAGTTTAACGTCTCTTAAGCCAAATTCCAAATGTAACATTGACGTTGCCGGCCCCGGGGATCGAACCCGGGACCTTTGATCCGTGAGGCCGCTGCACTGACCACTAAACAACAACGCCGATTTGTTTTTTATTAATAATTTGATCAATCGTACTTTCTGACTAGCCGTTATTTATAGCTATTTGGTGATAAATCTGTGAATATGAATGTGGTTAGGGCTTTTATGTATTGTTATATCAGTGTGTGACTGTTTATGATAATCTATTGAGAAATCATTAATATTTTTTTCTACGTGTGTTATTTCTTCGTTGAGTTAACTTTGGGTCTAAGTTATTAAAACCAAAAATTGCAGTTAAACTGTAACTAACAACAAATTAGGCAATTTAAAGAAAAATAACATAACTAAAACTGAAAAAAAACATAAATTGAGTTATTATACCACCTTTTTGAAGAATTGTACCTACTATGATAGACCCAGTTTTACAATGTCAAATTAAATAACTAATGAGGTTAAAAAAATCACCAATATTGAATTCTGTAACAAAAAGTATACGAATTTGTTGTAATATGACACTTTACAATACTTATATCGTAAATCAATTCATTAATTTTTTAGATATAATATACAAGAATTATAGGGAAATAGTTAGGGTATATTTTCTATTTAAAACTAGAAACTTAAGCAACACATTTAAGTACGCAAACGTAATATAATAAAACATAATTAGAAACGTTAAGACAGACAATTAAATAACTCATCTAGACTATGAAAACATTTAGATTATAAATGACTCAGTAATTTTATACATTTTATACTATTACAATTCTTAATTTTCCAGGCGAAATCAACGACTAACAAATTACTATTACGTGGTAAAAAAAGGTAGAGATTTAAGTTTTTATGGCATGCATGATCATTTTTAACTTATGTGTGGCAATTTGTCACTGAGCTGTCAAGTATGGGGTTTATTATTTTAAAAGGAAAAGTATAATGAATAAATACGGTTGAAAAATAATTTCTTGCGATCAAATAAATAACAACAATAAATTTTTCTTTTCTGAAGGTAATTTTTTTTATTTACACTTTACTTGCGCTAATACAGCTGGTAATTAAAATATATAGTAATATAAAAGCGCAATATATTTTCTTCATATTCTTTATCTCGAATAATATATTCAGCGTTTAACAGTAAAACATGAAACAGAAATTCTTTTATGTCACGCGAAGTAGACATTTTAAAAATTATTACTTCGGCTTCGGTCGAAAAGAATTAATAATTCTCCATACCCTAGAAATGTAGGAACAATAATTTAGTTTTAAAAAGGTATTATTCTTTTCCATCTTTCATATAAAATTTAAATATAGAAAATTACGAAATTTGCGGTTAAATCATTTATGCAACTACTGCTAAAATAAGTGTTCTTTACACGCGATATGCAATGATAAGAATGAAAAACAGTCATTTCGCAATGTTACCTAAATTTTTGTAATGTAAGATACGGCGAATAGTAATAAAATGTTCTAACAGCAAGACAATTTTTATGAAACCAATTGTTGCAACAACTCTTTTTATTAGCATTATTTACAAATTTATTTTGCTGTTAGTGGGAACAGCAAATTGTTAAATGATTTTAATGATGGAACGTGCAAAAAATAATCATATTGCATTACTTTAATTTGATATTGATCAATTGCATAAAATATACTAGTCTTTTAAATCACATCTGATTTTAGGGACTTTTAAACTAGTTTAACACGCAACAATTTAATAGATCGGGAGTACCACTTTATAATTTTCCTGTGCCAGATTTGCAGTTGGTCGTTGGCTTTGAACATTATGTGTCGTTCGCACGGTGCAGGTTCCTTTTTTCTTTTGTGTGGCAAAAAAAAAAACAGGTCTTTGTAAAGACACCAAAGAAGTGTTTTACAATATATAGCTGCTGCAGAAAAGCATAGCTAGCTTACCCATAATCTATAAGTAGAAGTTTCCTTTTTTTGACAACCTTTCAGAAAAACGTTTTTGTTCATTATAATGTTTCTCTCTTCCTAGCTTGCATTAAAACTGACACCATAATTAGAAATTTTGGATAAAAGCAATTTAATGTGGTACCCAGATTAGTTCCTTCATATTCAACCACGCCCTTTTAGTTTAGGCTATTTCAGTCTATACAACGTATTGACATTCAAGGTGTCTTTAAACAGATCTGAACATGGCTATAAGCATTTTGAATGTAATTAAAAATAATTTATGTTTAATTAAGAAATTATTAAATAATAATTATGCAGGGTGTGTCAACAAGGTGTTCGCCTTCGATAGTGCCTAAACTATAAGAGGTTTACAAAAAAGTGTTATATAAAAGTTATAGGATTGACAATGGAGCATAACGCTAAAATATTTTATGATATACAGGGTGGCTCAAAAAAGCGGAACAAGAAAAAATGTACTTCTTTCAAATAGAACACCCTGTATATTTTTACATTTTTAAATTCCACATAAAATTATAATTATTTTTTATTAATTGCATTATTAGTCTATACCTCATAGTTTCCGAGATATTGACTGTCGAAAAGTGACATTTTTGAACTTTGACAGCTTCTAACTTTCTAACAGTACGTCTTAGAGCAAAACGGCTTACATATCCCTATCTTCAATTTTTATTATCTTCCCAAAAAATTAACTTAAACCGGATGTAACTGGAAAGCAGGAAATATAGTTGTTCCGGTTTAACTGGAAGTTGATTTTTTGGGAAGATAATAAAAATTGAAGATAGGAACGTTTAAGCCGTTTTGCTCTAAGACGTTAGAAAGTTTGAAGCTGTCAAAGTTCAAAAATGTAACTTTTCGAGAGTCAATATCTCGGAAACTATGAAGTATAAACTAAAAATGCATTTAATAAAAAATAATTATAATTTTATGTGGAATTTAAAAATGTTAAAATATACAGGGTGTTCCATTTGAAAAAAGTACATTTTTTCTTGTTCCGCTTTTTTGAGCCACCCTGTATATCATAAAATATTTTAACGTTATGCTCCATTGTCAATCCTATAACTTTTTATGTAACACTTTTTTATAAATCTCTTATAGTTTAGGCGCTATCGAAGGCGAACACCTTGTTGACACACCCTGTATATGGAAGCCAATTTTACCATTATTGACCAAAATGTTTAATAAAAATTGATTAATCAGTAATAGTTTCTACATTAATCAGTTTTAAATAAGGCGGCCTTGGTCGTTGGCTTTAAACGTTATCTGTCGTTCACACGGTGCCGGTTCATTTTGTCTTTGTGTAGGCATAGGAAAGTAGGTGATGTAAAGACACTAAAGTAGTGTTTAACAGTACTGCTATTGCAGAAGAGCTTTTGAATATTCATCTTAATTTTAAATGTTTACGTGTTGCCGCCCTCCAGTGTTTTTAAAACTACCCGCTTACGCATTCTGTCTGAAAAATTTGTTTTGACAAAAAATGCTCTTTAAGAAAAAGTTTCCTTTGTGCAACCTTTTAGCAACATACTCTTTTCTTACAACAATATAAAAAAGCTTTAGTTTCTTATAAAGTGTGTTCTTTTCCTAGCGTCTATCAGAACTGACACCCCAATCAGTAATTTGGGAGAGAAGTAATTTCCTACTTGATACAGAGCGATAATTTTCCCAAGTGCGCCACATAGTAAAAAAACTAGTTGGACACTAATATTTCTATGCGCCACAGAATCAATACTTTAACAAATTTCTCAAACACACAATACACAGGTTCTCTTAAGACTGATTATATATCGCAATTTAAACAGGCCCGACCCTGGGGTGAATTAACGAGGGTGCCTAACATAAATAACAATTACAAACGCCATATTACGGGGTGGACCTACCTGCTCTTAATAACAAGGACAAAATTTTTATGCGAAATAATGGTAAACAAGTGACATTATTAAAATTTTAAATATTTTACCCTGTAGACTTTTCTCAGGTGTACAACAATAATGTTTTATTAATATAAATTACAAGTATTTTTCACCCTGAATGGTATCGACTTATTGACTGCAATAAAACTACCGGTTTAATCCCATTGTTATACACAATGAATAAGCAAATACACTACAGGGTAGGATTTTAGATATTTAATTCGTTATATAATAATATATTATCCTAAATAAATCGCAATCACAAGCACAAGATAGTTATAGTTATATTACCTACTATAATTACAAATTATAATCCGACCCTGACTCACAGCTTATTTGCATTTTTATGGCCGAGCTCTTGCAAAACGTTCCAGGTAGTTAAACGGAGTCAACCATTTATTGTGAAAAATACTTTAGCAGAAGTCAACACGAAATACTTTAAGACGTACTTTACATTAATCGGTTTTAAATAAGGCTGCTTAATCACATACTCACACTCAATGGACAGTGTTATTCAGTAATCTAATCAGGTCTGACTGAATTATATGCCTTTTAAAAGCGAAATGTCATATTGCATGAAGCTTTTAAAATAATTAACTAACAAGGCAAATTTTGCTTGCGACATTTGCAGAAATGATATTCTCACAATTAACGTTACCTGACTAGTAAATCAATAATTAAGCTTTTACCTCTTACTACACGCCCTTGTCCCTTATGTTGAAGAAGTAAAATTCTGACCCCACAGACTGGTGTTTCTGACGACGCCTCCGGCGTATAACCTAAGTTTATTGTTTACAAAGAAACTTACCTGTTTTGCTGGTTATTTGCATTCGGTTGCGTCGTCATGGGTGAGCGAGCAGGATACGCAGATGCTCTAGGGCTTCCAGAAAGTACATAGTCTGTAACAATATTTTTAATAACTTTATACCCTAAATTGTGCAAAAATATATAGTTAAAACAGCTTTTTAGTTAAAATGCGCAAAATTAATGTGTTTTTTTTTAATATAGGCACGCTAAATAAAACAGATTGGTTAAGTTTAGCGTTAACTTCTTATAACAGCCGAAAAATGATTAAAAAATAATGATAGATGAACAGAAGTATGCAACATCGACACAAGATAGCGCTTCGCGTTACATCCTCTGACGGTGCCCTTGTGTATACACTACAACTAGTATACTAGTTCAAGAGTGCTGCTGTGAGCAGTGTGTGTTCTACGCCACTATATATTACTTGAGACCAACAATATTTTCAATTTGAAGTCCCTACTTAAAGCAGAGTTGAAAGTATGCGAAGGAGAGAAAAACAAAAACTTATTAGAATAAAAAATTTTTTTTTCAAATGTCTCAACATGTTTTGAATGTAGAAACGTTCATCATCAGGAGACAGAAAAGGCTTTGTTGATTGTATTAGCCGAAGAGAAAATAGTAAATATTATCCAACTTTAATGGAGATTTAATGGAAAATAAAATGGTGCAAGTATAACACATGAACAGTGACAAAAACTTATCAGCTTACTAAGTTTGTAGAAAAATATGTTCAGTAAGAATATTTCACACCAACTGAAGGCAAGCAGGGGAAGAAAAATAAAATATCGTAAAATGAAAATTTTAAGGGGGAAAATTTAAAAGACTGTTATAGTTATTTACGTACCAAGGCAGTAAACTGATTCTTTATCGGACTAGTCTGAAATTATGAGATGAGCGAGCGAGGTGAATAACAGGCGAGTCGATAAAGACACTTTACTGACGTGGTGCATACAAAATTTTATCGCCATCAACCGTTCAGAATTTATAATATAAAAAATTGAGGTATAACTCATCGCAATAAATCGCGAGAAAACTATTATCGAGCTGTCATAGGGAAAGGCGTGACAGTGACAGACGATTTTTGATTATTAAATGTCAAAGTCACTAATTTTTGGAAGGTAAAAGTATTTATCTGCCGCATTTGCGGCAGGTAAAGAATTTTATTTTACAATAAAATAAAGTGTTCGTTTACTTCCGGAAATCACTCTGATAATGTACGGCTTTACTGACGGTTGACGATAAATACTTTTATCCTCCGCAAATTAGTGACATTGACATTTATTAATCAGAAATCGTCTGTCACTGTCACGCCTTTCCCTATGACAGCTCGATAATAGTTTTCTCGCGATTTATTGCGATGAGTTATACCTCAATTTTTTATATTATAAATTCTGAACGGGTGGCGATCAAATTTTGTATGCACTACGTCAGTAAAGTGTCTTTATCGACTCACCTGTTATTTGCCTCGCTCGCTTCGCTAGCTCATCTCATAATTTCAGACTCGTCCGATAAAGAATCACTTTACTGCCTTGGTACATAAATAACTATTAAAATCCGTTTCAAAAGGGGGATTGATTTACTCCTGTTGACTGGGGCAAGAAAAAAATAAGTGGATTTTTCAAACTGTATAAATCAGGCGGTTGGGGCACTGAGTGTTGCTAGGTGCTGCAGGGTTACTGAGTCTTATACACTTTGAAAGTTTTACTTAGAAATTTGTTTTTCTTAATCTCCCACTCAACAAGAGAATAATTACGAAAAAGGACCCCTTCTCTTGTTTATATAATAATTATTTTAATTTGTCATGTTGTCATGTGTATGTTGTTGATAATATTATAGGGTACTTACATAAGAATACAACTTTAACTTTAAAAAAATAAATTTGTATTTTCTAATGTTAAAGATGAAGTATCAGTAAAAATCGATGATCAAATTACAAACCATTTATAGGTTTGGTATTAATCATTGGATATAATGTGCCGTAATTACAGCTCACACGTCGTTTTTGTTATTTTTAAATAAAAGGCCAGTGGGCCCCATATATGTGGCCACTGTTACCCGCTTGTGGGGTACAGTGGTCGTTTTTTTATATACCCAAAAAATTGAAATTAGTATTTTTTCTAAATTGTTTTGTGGTGCTAATAAATGTTTTATTAGACCTGACATTTTTTTTCGGATGAAGCCTGGTTGCACCTCTCTGGTTATGTAAATTCTCAGAATACACGCATGTGGAGTAGTGAAAATCCCCATTTTTTTGTAGAGTCCACATTGCACCCTCAAAAAATTGGTGTCTGGTTAGCTGTTTCCCAAAGAAGAATTGTTGGTCCTATTTTTTTCCATGACACAGTTACAGCACAGCGGTATAGAGACAATATTTGGAATCTATTTGTGGAGCAATTACTTGACGATGAACTACGTGTTGGATATTTTCAACAGGACGGTGCAACCGCCCATACAGCCTCCGAAACTATTAACTACTTACGCAATTTTTTCGACGACTGGTTGATCAGTTTTCGATCGGATATTGAATTCCCACCTAGATCACCTTGTTTAACGGTTATGGATTACTTCGTTTTTTCTCATTTAAAGAACACTATTTTTAAAACACCAGTTGCAAATTTAGAACAATTACAAGAAAGGATTATTCAAGAATGTGGTAACATTTCTCCAGAGATGCTGGTCAACACTTTCGAAAACATGAAGAGACATGTGAATTTATGCTTGGAGCACGGCGGTGTCCAATTTCTGCAATTTATGTAGTTATTTTTCTTTCTGTAAGTTGTTAATTTTATAAAAAAAAAAAAATTTGTATTTGTCTACTTATTTTGTTACTTATTAGTTTGGCATATCATGTCGTAATATGAATTTGACAAAATTTTAACCTAGATTTGGTTAGATATATCGTCCACATTATGATCTAAACCAAGCCCTACGTTTTCTAATCCAATCCCTCTTTGATGGAAATAATTTTGTCTCGCACGGTATAAGTGACATTCACACCCATAACAAGAGACGTTTAAAAATATTTTTTATTTTTATTTACATATCACGATTTGTGGGTTTGTTCGTACGTCATTTCCAGATGATCCTATAATATAATAAGAATTTAAAACTGCTGCCTCCAAGTAAATACCTTCCGTTGGAAAGTTCTTATATGTTTAAAAGTCAAGTTTATATTTTCTCCGTTAGCATTTAAAGTGCTTGATTTGGCTTGAATGAAGCTAATTATGATAAAATAAATAGCGGAATCTCCTCTGACATTTTAGCCAAGTAGCACTTCTAGAAATGCTCCGGAAATTTCTGAAAGTTATGTGACAATTTTAACGTTTTCTAGACACTTTGCATACATTTTTAAATAGTGCCAGCTTTGGAGAAAAGCGAGTGGTAAAATTTTAAATCGATGTTTAAAGAGTTCGACGAAGTGGACCAGGAAACGATACATAAAATATGACCGACAATAAGCAATTGATGAACGAGAACAAAAATATGTTTTGAACCTACATCTTCCTATAGGAGAAATTCATAAACACAATCGGATTTTTCACTATAATCGAATTTACCATATTCAGCACTGACATCCTGAATTATATCCCATTGATAATACACCCCAATAAATAAAATCTTATACCGTGCGAGCAAAAATTATTTGCATCAAAGAGGGCTTCGATTAAACGAGGGGCTTGGTTTAGATTACAATGATATGGGGACGAAATATCTAACCAAATCTAGGTTAGAATTTTGTCAAATTCATATTATGACATGGTATGCCAAACTAATGACTAATAAAATAAGTAGACAAATACAAATTTATTTTTGTTGTTTACAAAATTAACAAAGTAAGAATCTACAGAAAGAAAAAGAAAAATAATTACATAAATTGCTAAAATTGGCCACCGCCATTCTCAAAGCATAAATTAACACGTCTCTTCATATTTTCGAAAGTGTTGACCAGGATCTCTGGAGAAATGTTACCACATTCTAGGATAATCCTTTCTTGTAATTGTTCTGAATTTGCAACCGGAGAGAATTCACATAACCGAAGAGGTGGAACCAGGCTTCATCCGAAAAAAAGTCAGGTCTAATGAATCATTTCATACATTTCTTTCCAATAAATTTTAGTTAAACCATTGAGAGTAATTCCTGCTTCTTTAAAAATCTGCGGCTTGTATTTCTTGGAATACTTGCACTTTATAATGAAATAAATTTAGCTGCTCCTTAAGAATAGTCCTGCATGTTTCATAAGATCTTCCCACTTCTTGGGACAGGCGTCTTATATAATTTGTTGGCGTATTTTGCATTGTTTCACGAACGTTTGCAACAAGTTCTTCTGTTCTTACAGATGGTCTTCCTGCTCCTATTTTTGTGTTGTATAGAACCTGTTTCCCTAAACACAGCCACGGTTCTTTTCAGGCAACTCTAACCCCGTTTCGAAAATACGCTTCAACTATGAATGTTTTGTGCTGTTCCGTAAAGCTCATTGTGTTAATTGTTCAAGAAATTGGAAAAATTAGCGATGAATCAAATTACTTGTAACGACTGTCAAAGATGACGGAATAACTGATTAATTGTTAATTCAGGTAGATACTAAAACCCAACAGGTATTAAGCTTTACGGCTAAGCATTACGTCCTTAGATGCAAGGCCCTCTTTGATGCAAATAATTTTTGCTCGCACAGTAGTGTCACAAACCTTTCCCAGAAACAATGAAAAAGACGCCGCGAAAGCAGAAAGTTTGAAAACGTGAGAACAGAAGCTTATTACGTCATCCTATTATTCGTGCAATTGTCAGTCGCCACCAATTATAATTGTATCCTTGTTTCGATAAGTTATTATTCAGGTAGATGCCCGAGTGTCGACCTTCAGCGCCAATCTCTGCATTTGCTCGATTTGTGTTGTGACGTAGATTGCTGGTTCCGCGAGCGTTTATTAGCGAGCGCATTTTGTTTAATTATTTTCTCAGTAAATATTTCAAAATCTTAAAAACTAAACTTTATATGCTAGATTGTGATGCACTTCGTAGTTTATTTAGTTGTCTACCTTTCGATTATTACCAATGTGACTGCATTTTGCATTGGAGTTAATTCCTCTGGGATGGCGCTGCGGTGTATTGATGACCGCTTTACATTTGTAAAAGGCTTTTAATACCTCTTACCGCTGTTGTTGGGATTGCTTGAGTTATGGCTACCCGTAGAGTCCTAACAAGGACGAAACGGCCGTCGTGATCTACCCGCCTCAGGGTATTCATTGTGCTTGGATCCCTGTGTATACCAATATAAAAAAAACAGTTACACACTTGTCCGATATGCCACAATTATTGGCTTTTAAATATTTTCGCGGACACTATATTATTTTCTAAATAGATTACCTATATTTTCTTTCATTTTTGATCAAACTAAAATGTAGAGATAGAAAATTATCAATATAATCTGTTTTTCGAAACGTTTATGCAGGTTTAGGAAAAATTACCAGAACGGTAGATTATTTCAAAATATACAGGGGTTATCAAAAAACGTCTTATATAAAAAATGTAGGGCTGTTAAAAATGTACATATCGGTGATAAATTAAAATATACAGGGTCGCCCACAAAGTTGTGGAGAATGATAGTTATATTTTTTTAAATGGAACACCCTGTATATTTTTACTTAATTTGATTGTCGACTCAATTTTAAACATTTTTCATTAACCATGTGTTATATATGTCATTACTTTCCTACATAAATTGATCAGCTACAAAACAAAAAATAAATTTCAAGAAACAATTTATTAAGTTAACTTTAAACAAAAACGTATAACAAATCATGGCAAAACGGCTCTATTTTTTAATAAGTGTTGAAAATGACCCCCATTTACTAACTGACAATGATACAAATTATCGCAAAAATGTCTTTGGGTGTTTAAAACCATTTCCCTTGTTATTCTCGCACTTTCATTGACAATTTTCATTCTTAATTCTTCTAAATTATTGAATTTATTTTGATAAACTATGTTTTTCAGGTGACCCCAATAAAAAAATCTAATAGCGAAAGATCGGGGGACCGTGAAGGCCATTCGATAGGCCCTCTTCTTCCTATCCATCGATTTGGGAACGTGACATCCAAAAATTCTCTAACTTCGCGAGTAAAATGCGGAGGAGCTCCATCTTGCTGATACCAGGTTAATATCAGCATTTAAATTGTTTATAGCTGGAACTATTTCTTGCCGAAGAAGCCGAAGATATCGATCACCGTTCAAATTTCCTTCGATAAAAAAGGGTCCAATTACATGTCCCGCAAACAATCCAGCCCAGACATTAACTTTTCTTGGGAACTGTGTATGCAGCTCTTCATACCAGTTAGGGTTATTTCGCGCCCAGTAACGGTAATTTTGCTTATTCACCATTCCGTGTAGTGTAAAAGTCGCTTCATCCGAAAACACAATATTGTTTGAAAAATTGGGGTTTTCTTCCATATTTCTTGTCATTATTTCGCAAAATTCTAGCCTTCGATCACAGTCAACGTCAAAAAGTTCTTGTACCTACAACATTAATTTTGTATGGATGCATTTTCTCAGTATGAAGAACGGTTCGTACAGATTTTTGATCAATTTCATGATCCAAATTGCATTGCAATGCATTTTTTTTAATGTGCCTGTCTGGATGCAAATTATTGTAAATATTACATACCTCCTGATATGATCTCTGTTTATCGCCAAACCCCCTTAAAATTAAAATATCAATTCTCTCTGTTTCAGTAAGTAAAAATGCCATGCTATTTTTTTTTTGTCTATTTCTGTCAGAATTTGAGTTTTAGATGACAAACTATTAATTATTTATTAGTAACCTTGGTCGTGCCTTATTTGTTGTTCCTATGTTCGAAAATCGCATCGTTATACGTTATTATTTGAAACGCCGATTTCTAGGAAAGTAATGAATTTAGGTATAACACATGGTTAATAAAAAATGTTTAAAATTGAGTCGACAATCAAAATAAGTAAAAATATATAGGGTATTCTATTTAAAAAAATATAACTATCATTCTCCACAACTTTGTGGGCGACCCTGTATATTTCAATTTATCACTGATATGTAGATTTTTAACAGCCCTACATTTTTTATATAAGACGTTTTTTAATAACCCCTGTATATTTTGAAATAATCGTTTTTCCTAACCCTGTATAAACTGGAGTCAATATACCTAATAATTTCAACAACACTTGTTGTTTTATGAGTAATTATAATTGCACCTGTTGTATTATGCATCGCATAATGCTCTTACTCTCAGAAATATTATGCGCCGAATAAATGGCTGTAGATAATAATCTTATTTCATGTTTAACATCAGCAAAATACATAATATATTTCATATATTATGCATCGCTGCGAAAATAGAACATGGTAAATACTGTAAATTCCATTGAAATTTATTAAAGCGAGGCATTTTATCTAAGCAAAACAGAAACGGCAGTAGCCCTTCATATAAAGCGCAATTTATATTTCTTATTGGCACGCGAAACAGTCATTACTGTATATCTAGAGAATAACAGACATATAAATTAAATGTCCCTTTGTATCGTCTTCCGTCGTCATTTTTGTCTAAAGAGGAAGTAACTAAACTAGAAAATAAAAGCGGGGTTTTAATAAGATTGCAAGTGCCTTGTTTGGGTAATTTATTTTCATTTTGGTTTCGCTAAGCATTTGTTGGGACTGCTAAAAATCGAAAGATGAGCTTGTCTGATTTAAAATCAAATATCTATTGTGAGTAAAAGTATTGGACCTTTTGTAATAAATTGGCAAAAACACGATATTCTTTATTTAACACTTTTTAAAAAAGCTTTTTAAAAAATAGGTGGGTACAGCTGACGATATATAAATTCATACACTCCATCCATACATAACTCAATTACAACAAAATTGGGTAAAACAGGTTTTTCACCTTGCTGCTTATACCTGGATAAAACACCAGCTTACAGCCTTGCAGAAAGTTGGTCAGTAACAACTTACTAAACATTTTTTTTTGCTAAACATTTACCCAGTAAGATGACAATTTCACTATATGTGGTATACTATTTTATCCTCCGTTAAAGTATTAAGGTTGGATACCATCAACTACTTTTATTTCTCCTAATACCAGCAGCAACAACTTTTTCTGTCACCAGACGTACAGTTGACGACATATAAATTCGTACACTCCACCAATACAATGACATAACTCAATTACAACAAAATTGGGTAAAACGGATTTCTCACCTTGCTGCTTATACCTTGATAGAACACCAGCTTACAGCCTTGCAGAAAGTTGGTCAGTAACAACTTACTAAACATTTTTTTTTCTAAACATTTACTCAGTAAGATGACAATTTCACTATATGTGTTATACTATTTTATCTTCCGTTAAAGTATTAAGGTTGGATACCATCAACTACTTTTATTTCTCCTAATACCAGCAGCAACAACTTTTTCTGTCACCAGACGTACAGTTGACGACATATAAATTCGTACACTCCACCCATAATGATACATAACTGAATTACAACAAAATTGGGTAAAACAGGTTTTTCACCTTGCTGCTTATACCTGGATAGAACACCAGCTTACAGCCTTGCAGAAAGTTGGTCAGTAACAACTTACTAAACATTTTTTTTTCTAAACATTTACTCAGTAAGATGACAATTTCACTATATGTGTTATACTATTTTATCTTCCGTTAAAGTATTAAGGTTGGATACCATCAACTACTTTTATTTCTCCTAATACCAGCAGCAACAACTTTTTCTGTCACCAGACGTACAGTTGACGACATATAAATTCGTACACTCCACCCATAATGATACATTACTTAATTACAACAAAATTGGGTAAAACAGGTTTTTCACCTTGCTGCTTATACCTGGATAGAACACCAGCTTACAGCCTTGCAGAAAGTTGGTCAGTAACAACTTACTAAACATTTTTTTTCTAAACATTTACTCAGTAAGATGACAATTTCACTATATGTGTTATACTATTTTATCTTCCGTTAAAGTATTAAGGTTGGATACCATCAACTACTTTTATTTCTCCTAATACCAGCAGCAACAACTTTTTCTGTCACCAGACGTACAGTTGACGACATATAAATTCGTACACTCCACCCATAATGATACATTACTTAATTACAACAAAATTGGGCAAAACAGGTTTTTCACCTTGCTGCTTATACCTGGATAGAACACCAGCTTACAGCCTTGCAGAAAGTTGGTCAGTAACAACTTACTAAACATTTTTTTTTTAAACAATTACTCAGTAAGATGACAATTTCACTATATGTGTTATACTATTTTATCTTCCGTTAAAGTATTAAGGTTGGATACCATCAACTACTTTTATTTCTCCTAATAGCAGCAGCAACAACTTTTTCTGTCACCAGACGTACAGTTGACGACATATAAATTCGTACACTCCACCCATAATGATACATAACTCAATTACAACAAAATTGGGTAAAACAGATTTTTCACCTTGCTGCTTATACCTGGATAGAACACCAGCTTACAGCCTTGCAGAAAGTTGGTCAGTAACAACTTACTAAACATTTTTTTTTCTAAACATTTACTCAGTAAGATGACAATTTCACTATATGTGTTATACTATTTTATCTTCCGTTAAAGTATTAAGGTTGGATACCATCAACTACTTTTATTCCTCCTAATACCAGCAGCAACAACTTTTTCTGTCACCAGACGTACAGTTGACGACATATAAATTCGTACACTCCACCCATACAATGACATAACTCAATTACAACAAAATTGGGTAAAATCGGTTTCTCACCTTGCTGCTTATACCTTGATAGAACACCAGCTTACAGCCTTGCAGAAAGTTGGTCAGTAACAACTTACTAAACATTTTTTTTTCTAAACATTTACCCAGTAAGATGACAATTTCACTATATGTGGTATACTATTTTTTCCTCCGTTAAAGTATTAAGGTTGGATACCATCAACTACTTTTATTTCTCCTAATACCAGCAGCTACAACTTTTTCTGTCACCAGACGTACAGTTGACGACATATAAATTCGTACACTCCACCCATACAATGACATAACTCAATTACAACAAAATTGGGTAAAACGAGTTTCTCACCTTGCTGCTTATACCTGGATAGAACACCAGCTTACAGCCTTGCAGAAAGTTGGTCAGTAACAACTTACTAAACATTTTTTTTTTCTAAACATTTACTCAGTAAGATGACAATTTCACTATATGTGTTATACTATTTTATCCTCCGTTAAAGTATTAAGGTTGGATACCATCAACTACTTTTATTTCTCCTAATGCCAGCAGCAACAACTTTTTCTGTCACCAGACGTACAGTTGACGACATATAAATTCGTACACTCCACCCATACAATGACATAACTTAATTACAACAAAATTGGGTAAAACGGATTTCTCACCTTGCTGCTTATACCTGCATAGAACACCAGCTTACAGCCTTGCAGAAAGTTGGACAGTAACAACTTACTAAACATTTTTTTTTTCTAAACATTTACTCAGTAAGATGACAATTTCACTATATGTGTTATACTATTTTATCTTCCATTAAAGTATTAAGGTTGGATACCATCAACTACTTTTATTTCTCCTAATACCAGCAGCAACAACTTTTTCTGGCACCAGACGTACAGTTGACGACATATAAATTCGTACACTCCACCTATACGATAACATAACTCACTTACACCAAAATTGGGTAAAACGGGTTTCTCACCTTGCTGCTTATACCTGCATAGAACACCAGCTTACAGCCTTGCAGAAAGTTGGACAGTAACAACTTACTAAACATTTTTTTTTTCTAAACATTTACTCAGTAAGATGACAATTTCACTATATGTGTTATACTATTTTATCTTCCATTAAAGTATTAAGGTTGGATACCATCAACTACTTTTATTTCTCCTAATACCAGCAGCAACAACTTTTTCTGGCACCAGACGTACAGTTGACGACATATAAATTCGTACACTCCACCTATACGATAACATAACTCAATTACACCAAAATTGGGTAAAACGGGTTTCTCACCTTGCTGCTTATACCTGGAGAGAACACCAGCTATATACATAGCTGCAAATTATTATATGTACGATTTTTTACCATAAGTAATAATGGTTATTTCTAAATATTTTTGTGTTTAAATAACAGCCGCGAAATAAGAAAATTATAAAATAGTGCCAGGAAAACTAAAAAAGTATAAAGCCAAAAAGGGTAAATTTATTAACAAATAAAATACTAATATTTTATTGGTGCGCCATTGGATTCCAACACCAATCGTAATCTTTTTGGCACTGACAAAATAATACTTTTGGTGTAATCTGGAGTTAGCCATTTTAAAAGTTCTTCTATTTCATCAAATAACTTTATTTCATTCTGTGGTTTAAAATTTATTTTGTACATTCTTTTTACCATTAATCCCCAAACATTTTCAATTGGGTTTAAATCAGGACTTCTTGAGCACCAAGGCAGACATGTTACGTTGTTTTGTCTAATCCAGCTTCCTATATTTCTTGCAGTATGCACAGGGCACTTATCTTGCTGGAATAACAAGTTATTTCCTTCAAAAACTATCGCGGCAGAAGGAAGTAAAACATTTTGCAAAATCTGAAGATATATATTACTGTTTAGTGTTCCACCAATATTTCAGCATACACCTGCACCGTAAATGCTTATCCATGCCCACACATTAACAGAGAAACGTCCACTGGTTTGCTTTTTTTGAGTATACTTCTCATCATATCTCACTCTACATATAATCCTTCCATTTATGTAGACTGAAAAGTTTTTTCATCGGAAAAGATAACATTTTGCCAAAAAAAAAAATCATTTTCTGGTAAATATTGCATAGCAAACCCAATTCCTTGTTCCTTATTACTATTTTTTAAAAACGGTTTGGATGCGCTGCTCGATTTCTTAATTCTACCCGGAACATTGTCTTACTCGGCGTTGCGCACTTCTAGATGAAGCAGGGAATCCTGTTATGTGCATAGCGGATACTGTAGGTTCAAATGGATTTTGCCTTAAATACTTCACCAAATTTTGGTCTTCTTCATTCGATAATTTTCTATTATTTAAATCAGACCTATTATGGTTTCGATAAAGAATTTATAGCAAATGAATTGCGTAAACGAATCTGTGAGTGCCGGCTAGTCTATTATAAATTTAAAATAACTTTGGGCAACATAATGAAAACATGAATGTCAATCTTTAAGTAGGTACATAATCATTTAAAAAGGCTAGGTAAAAATATTAATTCCTTATTATTAGAACGAGTTTCCCTCTTGCTAACATATCAGGACCGTATTGCAAAAAAAATTTAAGTATACCGATGATGGATTATCTATTCAAAACTATGCATTTTAGCAAAACATTATTAGTTTATTTTGAGGAACAAAATACTTCAGGAAATAATATTTAAATTTCAGGTCTGTATTTAAAAATTTTGATCTGATGGTGATATCTGAAAACCGAAACGTCGTTTAGTAAATTAGAAACTTTAAATGCGTCTTGATAAAGTGCCAGATTATCCAACTTTGCCCCGATTTAACATTTGCTATATCTTTTATAGTTTCCGAGACCCCAATGGTGAGCATCGAATTTGGGACACCCTGTACAAGCACTAGAGTCCGGATGTCAGGTAGTGAAAAAGATCTTCAAACCAGAGTCGGCATAAGGACTTATTGAATAATACTATTTATAAATATTAGAGATGGAAGTTTTATAGGCTATTAGTACTTACCACAAATGACATACAGACATCAACGGCCACGTCTCCTCCCCCGGGGGGTTAATATAAATAAATAAGTGATCGAAACTTAATGTTTTTTAATCAGGTACTCAAACAGTCCTTTGTTTACTGCCAAGTAATATCCTAAACGGTCAAAAATGAGTTTCCTACATTAGATTGATACGTAATGATTTGATTTAGTTCTTCAAAATTATGATAATGCACCTTTTATATAATATATAACACTGTTTCGTTTGGTGGAAGATCAGGAGATCTAGCTGACCAATTTATGGTATAATTTAATCCTATTGTGAGTCCATCCAAAACATTTTGAACTTTTTCCCTTACTTCTCGTGCATTGTGCTCAGGAGATCCCTTTCAAACCACATAGCTTTTTCTAAAACAGGTCCAATCCGAATTTGTAAAGGTTCCAAGAAATTTCCTTTTCCCGAATTTTATTCCCAGAAAGAAAGAAGGTAAAATAACCCGATGTCCCCATATGTATGCCCGCCCAAACATTGAGGGTCCATTGAGTCCTTATTTGTACAAATCTGTGTTAACTTTCTGTACTCCAATATCTACAATTTTGAACATTTTATTTATTTTGAAGAAGTAGTCCATGATTAAACTGGAGTATGGGAAAGAAAGGAAAAACTAAAAATCTTCCTCCACAAAATTTATTAGAATAAAATTCGTCAAGGGTCTCCACATGTTTCGAACGTAGAAACGTTCATCATCAGGAGACAGAAAATATATTTAGTGCTGATGGTTTTAGCAGAAGAGAAAATGGTGAAGGACCTTAATGGAACTTTTATGTAAATAAAAAATGATGTGTAAAAGAGAGCAAAGACTTTGGTCCCAGCACGTGGACGTGAACAACCTCTTTGCCCTCTAAGTTCTTAAAATGTTCACCTTTTAAATTAATTTTACTGATTTTAAATTAACCTCTTGTGGGGTAACTGAGCTTTAAACCTCAGTACCCCACAAAGCACTTTTGCTGAATGTAATTTCATTGTGATACCTTGATAATTGCGACTAATTTTATCCTCACAATGTCTTATAGACATATACTTAAAAATGTTTTATAAAAAAATTAAATAATCTTCGACACCTGCTTTTAAGAAAGGTTTTTTCTTCTTCCCCAGTTTATTTGGTTGGTTTAGACCCCATTTACTGACTTCTCACATACTCAGTATGTTTTAACTTTTATCAATTTCTCCATAGTATGTATCTTTTACACATCATCTTTTAATTACATAAAAGCTCCATTAAGGTCACCATTTTCTCTTCTGCTAAAACCATCAGCACTAAATATATTTTCTGTCTCCTGATGATGAATGTTTCTACGTTCGAAACAGGTAGAGACACTTGAGGAATTTTATTCTATTAAATTTTGTGGAGGAAGACTTTTAGTTTTTTCTTTCTTTCCCATTTCATTTATTGTTTATTGTGAAGGTGTATAGTATTGAATTATTTACCCTTTTCGTAACTTCAAAAAAAGTTGGCTCTTCGTATTTCATCACCTTTCCTCAATTCCTGATGTTTTTTATATTTATACGGATAATATTTATAGTTATGTAATTTGAGCAGTACTGTAGAGTGAGATTTTCCTACAGTTTTT
Source organism: Polydrusus pterygomalis (assembly GCA_963969555.1). Lineage (NCBI taxonomy): Eukaryota > Metazoa > Arthropoda > Insecta > Coleoptera > Curculionidae > Polydrusus > Polydrusus pterygomalis. The sequence continues at coordinate 40,476,316 of OZ018379.1, forward strand.
TTCAAAAAGCCTAGTGCTAATTCCATTATCGTCTTCTACCTGGAGTAAAAGTTCTTAATCTGCATTATTTTTTTGAGCTCTACCATCGCGTACATCATTATTTTGTTATAAGCAGTAACATTTCTTAGTATCGGAACTGTTGTTTTGCTTGGCATGCGTTTGTCGGGAAACATCGCAGCGGACATTACGTATATACTCTCCGAGAACTATCAATTAAAATGGTCCGTATATTTAAAAAAGTTAACGGTGGTATTAGAAGAAGAAAACTTCGAATTTCGAAACTAATAACGCCATCTTCCAGAATATGAAAATAAGTTAGGAAAAATGTTTTGGTTTTTCCGAAGTCAAAAATTAAGCTTAAAAAGTTGACTACCAAAACTGAATTTTTTTTTCTCGGATGTCTTTAAAAGTGTACGAAATATTTATAATACCTTTTACCAAATTATTAGGCCCCAAAATATTTAGCTTTGCTTCAATTAAATCATCTTCTTATCTCTTACCATTTTCGAGATTCCCATGTAAGCCCACAAATTTGGAGCACCCAGTATATAGCTAATAACACCTAACTTTGAATGGTATGCTCATTCTTACTAAAGAAGCAAGCAAAAAATGCTGCTATTATATCTATATCATCAAGTTGACAAATACATACCAGTTTCTATGCTAAACTATAATATTTCAAATTTCGGAAGTAAGAACTTCTATCTGCTTATTATTTACTGCCCCCCAGTTTAATCAGCATAATACATTCTCGCACGGGTGGCAAAACGTGTTTCTAAATGGAATAAGAAAAATAACTGCAATAACTCTTGACGGTGTCGAGTTGACAATTGCCCGCTCCCGGCTGTATCTCGTATAGTCAAGGGACTAATGCATCAAAGTAAGTGTCAGATGAGACCGTATAAACGAGAACCTTAATGTCTATTGGAGACAATCGTAAAAAATCGATTTGTTCAATTAAATAAATTGCCTACAGTGATTTTTCAAACTGAAGGTAATATAAAGCAACGACTGTTTGTATTTGTTTGTTAAGTAGTCCACCGACTTGGTAGCTTTGCTTGAACAAAAAACACGTAGATTGTCTCAGTATATATGTATAGCAGTAGCGTAGTAGCCCACAGACTGCAGGTTTAAACTAGGTGGCATAATTATCGCTAATCCTAATATTAGTACAGTCTGCCGCACTGTTCTAAACCTACTGAAAGTATGCGGATTTGAAACAAACATTGCTCTATTAATGCTTTCCTATACCGTACGAGCAAAAATTATGTGGATCAAAGATGGCTTGGATTAAAAAACGTGGGTCTTGGTTTAGATCACAATGATATGGGGACGATATATCCAACCAAATCTAGGTTAACAATTTGTCAAATTCATTATGACATGATATGCCAAACTAATGAGTAATAAAATACGCCAGCGCCATGCTCCAAGCATAAATTCACCCGTCTCTTCATATTTTCGAAAGTGTTGACCAGCATCTCTGGAGCAATATACATTCTTGGATAATCCTTTCTTGTAATTGTTCTAAATTTGGAACTGGTGTTTTATAAATATTGTTTTTTAAATGAGGAAAAACGAAGTAATCCATAATCGTTAAACAAGGTGATCTAAGTGGAAATTCAATGTCTGATTGAAAACTGATCAATCTGTCGTCGAAAAAATTGCGTAAGTAGTTACTAGTTTCGGCAGCTGTATGGGCGGTTATACCGTCCTGTTGAAAATATCCAAAACGTAGTTCGTCGTCAAGTATTTGCTCCACAAATGGATTCAAAATATTGTCTCTATACCGCTGTGCTGTAACTGTGTCATGGAAAAAAAATGGAACCAACAATTTTTCTTCGGAAAACAGCTAACCAGACAACAATTTTTTGAGGGTGCAATGTGGACTCTACAAAAAAATGGTAATTTTCACTATTCCACATGCGTGTATTCTGAGAATTCACATAACCGGAGAGGTGGAACCAGGCTTCATCCGAAAAAAATGTCAGGTCTAATAAATCATTTTTTTCCAATAAATTTTTGGGTAAACCATTAAGAGGAATTCATGCGTCTTTCAAAATCTGCAGCTTGTATTTCTTGGAATACTTGCACTTTATAAGGAAATAAATTTAGCTGCTTCTTAAGAATAGACCTGCATGTTCCATAAGATCTTCCCACTTCTTGGAACAGGCGTCTTATATAATTTGTTGGCGTATTTTGCAGTATTTCACGAACGTTTGCAACAAGTTCTTCTGTTCTTACAGATGGTCTTCCTGCTCCTTTTTTGTGTTGTATAGAACCTGTTTCCCTAAACACAGCCACGGTTCTTTTCAGGCAATGATAAAAATCCCCAGCAATAAAAGCAACGTCAGGAAAATGTTCGTGAAAATCGTCCATGCACAAACCCGAATTGTATTGCCACTCACCATTTACTCTAACCCCGTTTCGAAAATAGGCTTCAACCATGAATGTTTTGTGCTGTTCCGTAAAGCCCATTGTGTGAATTGGTCAAGAAATTGGAAAAATTAGCGATGAATCAAATTACTTGTAACGACTGTCAAAGATGACGAAATAACTGATTCAACAAACCCAAGGTATTAAGCTCTATGGCTATGCATTACGTCCTTAGATGCAAGGCCCTCTTTGATGCAAATAATTTTTGCTCGCACGGTATAATTGAACACTTCTGAAAAACATACTTCATTAATGTTTAGAAAATAATATTGTGTCAGCGAAAATAATTAAAAGCAAATCTGTAAAACGGCAGATGTTCCGGTGAGAACGCAAATAGCGTTCTCTATACTGGATTGTGATGCACTTCGTGGTTTATTTAGTTGTCTACCTTTCAATTATTATTACCAGTGTGACTGCCTTTTATTTTGAAGTTAATTCCGCTGGGATGGCGCTACGGTGTATTAATGGCCGCTTTGTTTTTGCAAAAAGGCTTTTAGTACATCTTACCGCTGAGTCGGGATTGCTTGGGTTATGGCTGCCCATAGAGTTCTAACAAGGACGAAACGGCCGTCGTGGTCTACCCGTCCCAGGGTTTCCATTGTGCTTGGATCCCTGTGTATTCCAATATAAAAAACAATTACACACTAGAGTTGTCCGATATGCCATAATATTCACTTTTTAATTATTTTCGCTGACACTATATTGTCTTCTATTGGCGACATTGTGATAACCTACTTCTCCGATATTGCCAATTATACATAATAAAAAAGATTAAAAAAATTTAAATGTCAATTTTTGTCTTTACCTTGAAATACCCCTTCTTTAAAACATAATAAAGTTTGAAGACTTTTGGACTTGCATTGTCTTTATTTGTTTTAAATTACAACGTTTTAACTGATATGTATCCTCTCTCCAGTCATCCTCAGGTGGAATGCAGTATTAATCTGATAAAAGATTATTAACACCAGAGTTCCTATTAAATCAAGCTGATTTTTTTTCAAGGTTATTTTTTCCAGCAAAAATATTTGACCATTTTTAAATAAAATTATGCAATTATTGTGTTTCCATAAATATTTAGAAGACCTGGACTACCCTCTAAAAACGACACTAGTGGTAGTTGTTTCTAAACGCTTCTAGGGTTCTTTTGATTGGCCTAGTTTAAGAATTGTCCCACATTGGCATAATTAATTACCTACTAAATATTATGATTTCTCTAAAATGAATATGAATTTTATTAATTTGTCGTAGAAAAACGCCTATATTCAGGAGCCGTCCTCAGCTCGTCAATTTATTATTCATCCTGTTCTCAATGTAATTGGAAGTGAAAAGAAATAAAAGTACGTGCTATGGTCTATCCCTTTACAAACTTTTTTAAAACTTTTCAGCTTCGGCTAGTCCAAAAGCTATTAGAGCACGAATAAAATTATTCATGACATGCTTAATGAGGGTAGAGATTTTACGACTAGCATTTTATGCTGTAATTAACATGAAAGGATTTTTTCGTGTCAGGGTTATTTAAAATTAATTGTATTTTTAATTGTGATTATTTCAGAATCTTAAACATGTATATTTGATATATCTTTTGATCCATCAAGCTAATATTAGTTTTTGTATTATTAAAGGGCTTTTAGAGCATTTACGGTTTCAATTTTTGTTATTTTGCATTACCCACCGAGAAAACAATTAAACAAAATACGTTCCTTAATAAAAAAAAAACATGCAAACCGAATACCGACGTCATCGCAAACCAACACATTGACGGCCGCCGATGTTGTTCAGCACAATTCGTTATCTCTTCAAGTCATGTTTTCAGTTTCTATGCTGCTATGATAAAATCAGTTCTGTCAGCACGAAAATCTAGGAAAAATTAATGCATATCGCATGAGACAAAAGTATATATTTATGTGTGTGTGTATTTGTTTTATGGCTCTGGTGAAACCAACTGGCCAGCATCTCTCTTTATGTAAGGAATGTGGAAACTTTTATCCAATATAAAATTTACTGATTTTTATTATACTTATAGACTACTTTTGATACTACATATTAACGTACTTACTAATTAATAACTAAAATAATGCTGATTTTGTTTATCTATATTTTTTTTTTAAACTTATATATTTTTTTATAGTGTCACCAATAAAATCCGCATCATATGGGATTTTTTTTTATTAATAGCTTTATTCGAAATTTGACTTTGGCATCAAGCTCTGCTTCGATCGAGATGAAAATTAGGCAAAAAAATAGTAGTCACGTGATTCGCATTATCTATCAAATTTTAATTTTTTCAAAAAAATAATTTAAAAGTGGAGTTATTTTTAAAAATATCGAAAAAAGTTATAAGAAAAAGTTTTTTTAATGCAGTTTCTAGCCCATGTGCAAAATTTCAGCCGCATAAGATAATTTTAATTTTTTACCTATATTTTGTAAATTGCATCACTTTTGCAAAATAAGACTCAACGCAACTTACATAAAACTTCTTAGTTTTGACAATGCTCTATTTCAGATACATTTTCTTTAAAGAAGCGCCACAATAAAGGTGTGTTTTTCTACAAAATCAAAATTGGGCTATTAAAATTTGGTCGTATGTGATGCAAAGTTTATTTGTTTTGTACCCTGTATAAGGTAACTTCATAAATTAAGTATTTTTTAAAACGTAGTTTGTGGTTGAAAGTTAATGTTATTATGACATAGCTTCATAATAAATTATAATATAGGGGTTTTTAATTAAATCGTTGAAAATAGATAAACTTTACGTTGTTAAACTAAAATTTATTTTCCACTTAAACTGAAGACACTGTGTTCTTTTTTGTCTTAATATTAAGGTGTATTACTTTCAGATACAAACTACCTTTTCTAAAATACTTATTTTATGGAGTTACCTTATACAGGGTCAAAAACAAATAAACTTTGCATCACATACGACCAAATTTTAATAGCCCAATTTTGATTTTGTAGAAAAACACACATTTAATATGGCGCTACTTTAAAGAAAATGTATCTGAAATAGCATTGTCAAAACTAAGAAGTTTTATGTAAGTTGCGTTGAGTCTTATTTTGCAAAAGTGGTGCAATTTACAAAATATAGGTAAAAAATTAAAATTATCTTGTGCGGCTGAAATTTTGCATGTGTGCTAGAAACTGCATTTAGAAAACCTTTTTCTAATAACTTTTTTCGATATTTTTAGAAATAACCCCACTTTTAAATTATTTTTTTGAAAAAATTAAAATTTGACATATAATGCCAATCACGTGACTAATATTTTTTTGCTTAATTTTCATCTCGATCAAAGCAGAGCTTAATGCCAAAGTCAAATTTCGAATAAAGCTATTAATAAAAAAAAATCCCATATGATGCGGACTTTACTGGTGACACTGTATATATATATTTTTTCATGTTTCTTTTTTTTTATTTTTTTTGTTTTTTTTTGAAAAATTTTTTATTTTTTTTTTCCAATTTTTGGTTTTTTTAAAAATTTATATTTTGTTTTACAATGAAGTTATACAGAATTCTATAAATAGTTATATTGTTGGTGATGACCAAGCTTTCCAAGTTAAAAGGGAGTGTTACAATGTTTTGTAAATCATTATGTAATAGATTCAAAAATGGTCGATTTGAACCACACTCCAATAAAATATGACTTAAATCACCTATCTCTCCGCATTCACAATTTTCATGTGCCTGTAAATTAATTTTTTTCTTATATTTTGGGTACAAAGCATGTCCATTGCGGATGCGAGAAATAGTTCTTTCAAAACTACGATTTTATTCGCTACATAACCAAGGTGTTTATATTTGGAAACATTTTTTTAAATGAGTACCTACCCTTTGGATGATTGATTTAAAAGTACCTGCCAATCGTCATAAATTCGTTTTTTGATAATATAAAAACATCCGTATGAGGTAAATAAAATTTTTTAACGTTTCTCTTCATTTTTGTTGCTTTCTTGGCTAATTTGTCAACAATCTCGTTTTCCAAAATACCGATATGAGCTTTTATCCAAACAAAGGTGATACTTTTTTTTAAGAAGTTTTAATAATTTATAGGTGTTCATTATTTTTTTGACAATATAATTGGTGGGTACTTTATAACTTCAATTTACCAGTGCCTGTAAAGCGCTTTTGCTATCTGAAAATATAACAAAATTGTTACCCTCCTGATATTCAATACAATATACCAGTATTTAAATAATGTGAAAATATTTCTTAATTATTTCTAATATTATAATTTATTTACTTTTAAAGCCAAGATAGCCAAAGAGGTACAACTTGAATATACACAAAATGATTTAATAAGTTTTAAGAGTGAACTGTTTATAGACAACGTAACACCAGCATTTTTAATTTAACATATTTTTTAAAATTTTGTTTTAGAAAAATTGTTATTTATTTACTAAAAAAGTTAAGAGCAAACACTAGTGACGCGTTCGCCATTGCGTTAATGCGTCACTAGTTCCTAACAAAAATTTTCTATTCCAAACATTTATCTTTATCTAAATGGCGCTTTTCCCTGCATTTTCAACCAATGCACCATTCACATTAAACAATAAACCAAATTAAAAGCGAATGAGAGTGGCATATCGGACAAGTGTGTAACTGTTTTTTATATCAGTAGAGGGAGATGGGGGTTTCTGCGCCAATCCCACAGGTCCCCTCTGCGCATGCCCGGGCAGCTCGCAGACGTGGGCGACACAACAACAACACAACAACAACACAACAACAACAACACAACAGCAACACAACAACAACACAATAGCCTAGAGAGAGATTGTTGTGTTGTTGATGTGTTGCTGTTGTGTTGTTGTGTTGTTGTTGTGTCGCCCACGTCTGCGAGCTGCCCGGGCATGCGCAGAGGGGACCTGTGGGATTGGCGCAGAAACCCCCATCTCCCTCTACTTATATCGGAATTAACAGGGATCTAAGCACAATGGATACTCTGGGGCGGGTAGACCGCGACGGCCGTTTAGTCCTTGTTAGGACTCTACGGGCAGCCATAACCCAAGCAACCCCAAGAACAGCGGTAAGATGTATTAAAAGCATTTAACAAAAGTAAAGCGGCCATTGTAAAATGCTCTTAATACATTTTACCGCTGTTGTTGGGATTGCTTGGGTTATGGCTGCCCGTAGAATCTACCCCCATTTGCGCGTTTGTTATTAACTTAATAAATTTAGTGAAAAGCCAATTACCAAATATTAACTTGACGCATCGGCACTTAACTGCCATTATTAAAAGTGTTCGAAATTTTTTTATATTTGCAGCACAAATTGTTACCCTTGTCTTAACGCCTAAATCCACCGTCTAAAGAAAATCTATTATGCTGTTTACTTTCTGAAAAATGTTCTCATTAAGTTGTTGTTGTCACGCGGGCAAACAATAACACCGTAATGGGTGAAATATAGGGAGGGATGCGCCGATTTCGTCTGGTAATCCAAATTGATTAAACTGACCGAGGCGAGGCCGAGGGGACGAAAATTGTCCTAATAAGTTTATTTACCATTATTGCGCTCGTTATGAATTTGTAGCTGGAACGGGTTTTCTATGGTTGTTCTTAAAAGTTACTTGCCTATTGTATTGGATGAAAATTAAATATGAAAAATAATGCTCTTAAGCCTAAGCTAATATCATCAAAAGACCCACAGGTCACAAAGAACTGTTTTTTAAATCCTATTTTTAAAGTTTGTTTGTGACGTCAAAGCGCACTACAATTAATACATATCGCGAGAACCGGTTACTCATACTACCTACATATACGGCGATCTTAAATTATTAATAAAAAATTAAGGAATGATATTTAAGACTTAATAGTATATGTTATTTTTTGGTGTGGTTAAATATATTTAAGCAATAAAAAAATTGTGCAAGGTTCCTATTGTTATAAATTCGCTGTAACGCAACCGCTAGAGATTGGCGGATTCCTAAACTGCCCCGACATCGCCGCTCGAGCCACTGCAATGGAATCATCTTCTAAGCGACGATTGACCATCTACCTCATGTTGCTCGCTCCCAGTGACGGATCGGCTAGATGAAACACATTCCCAAACTCCGTTTTCTTGCTACTAGAATGGCTGTGCCACAGCATCTCTCGCTGTTAGCGCGACTCTCTATTAAAAACATTGTTCTTATATTCTCAATGCAGACAAGAGAACCAGTTTGTATTTTTTGAGCTACTAATAATTTCATTCGGCTAAAGGCCAGCTACTAAAAACAAAATGTCTTACATCCTACCCCCTACAAATAATGTGGTAAGCTTGTATTCCATGTAATAATACAAACAACAGACTACTTCCGTTAAAATTATGTGACATTGTAACGTGAATCAACGAAGCCAGTGCTTTCCAAAATGCTCACCATATCCATGGTAATGAAGCGAATCTGCTCAACCAAAGTTATAAGATATTCAAACAATATCATTAACCATTCCTTTAAGCGTCCACTGCTGGACATAGGCCTCTCTCGTGGGTTGCCACCTGACTATATTTTGACCTGCTTGGATCCAGTTGTTTGCAATTCTTCTTAGATCGTCGGTCCATCGTGTTGCTCTACTTCGTTTATCGGTGCGTGGTCTCCATTCTAACAACCTCTTTGTCCATCTGTCGCCGCTCATTCTGACCACATGTTCTGCCCAATTCCACTTCAACGTAGTTATTCGTTCGATGATGTCCTTTACGCCGGTTTTTCTCCGTAGGTCGTGGTTTGTGACGTGGTCTCTCAAACTGAACCCAGTCATTGACCTTTCCATTCTGCGTTGTGGAAGAACACATTGATCAAATACTTTTCTTTTTTGGCATAAATTGGCACTTTTAAAGACGTGTTTTAACTTTCCGTAGGCCGCCCACCGGAGGCTGATCCTTCTCTGTGCAACTCGCATGTCAGATTATCTCTGAATACTAATCTCATGGCCTAGGTATGTGTATTTTTCAACTCATTCGATTTCGGTGTTATCGATGCTTATACCTTGGCTCATTACAAGATTTGTCATGATTTTTGTTTTGGAAAGGTTCAGTTTCAGACCGACCTGGAGCATGCCTCTTCTAATTCACACCTTTCCCAAGTCGCCGGTTGTTAGGACGATATCATCTGCGAAACGAAGGTGACTATGTTTCTGACCATCTATGTTTATTCCTTTTGAATCCCAATCAAGTTTTTTGAAAGCGTGTTCTAGCACTGTGATAAATAATTTAGGAGACATGGTGTCTCCTTGCCTTACTCCTCTTCCTATTTTGATTCAATCAATAACTGACAACAAAATCGGCTGCGAGTCACAAGATTTTCCTTATAAAAAGAAATCTATTTTTCCTACGTTTCAACAGTACCGATGTCCCGGACTGTTTCTTACAAAACACAAATGCTGAATATGTTAAATTCGTTTTTGATAATAAATAAACTCATTGATTTTTCAGATGCATGATCATTGTTTCGTAGACAGAATCGATAGAGAACTCTTAATAATACTATTAAATTAACTAAATTTTTGTTTTTGTCTGATTTACTCCTTATAATAACCTGGAAAACAATTATTTATAAATAATAAATATATTTCACATTACTTTCAGTCTTTTGTATAAAGTTAAGAAAACAGATACCTACTATACATCAATGAAAACTTTTTAAACTGCATGTAAATTATCCTGCTTTCTAACAATAGTACAAAAATAACATACCGAAGTTACAAACAAATCAGACGATGGAATAATAGACTTGGCCAAGTTCGATTTCGGAATGAAATTGCTATGTAAATTCTTTGTTTGCCAAATTCCAATTCCATTTAAAGTAAAAGGATTTTCCAAGAATAGTTTGAATTGCCATTGTCGAGCTAGTTGGAGAATGATATCGGCGGCATTATGATTAGGATATTGAAGCAAAGAATTTTAAAAGTATAAAATGTAATGCAAAAGATTACTGTGTTTGCAAAGTTTAAGAGCAATAAAAGAATAATTGTTGGATTTAGATTATTTTAACGTTCAACGTTAAGGAAATTTAAAACTTTTACGACTCGTTTGCAGCGGTTGTGGTAAACGAAAATCCCTTCTCAACTTCTGTAGGTAGGTCTTACGGTCGATGGTACCTTAGACGTTTCTGACGAACCAGTAAAGGAATCGTTCTGAAAATTTGGTCGCGTACATAAACGGACATGCTCTACCAACCTAAAATATTTTTAACAATACAGTGTTACCGCTTCCACATAAAAATAATAGTAACTTCGATTTTTTAAATGCAACACCATATATTTTATTTTATTTTCGAAACCCCCATTACTTTCCTTAAAATTTTTATTAACTTTACTCTATACTTATCTCTTACCGTTTCTAAGATATAAATTAATTTCCGTTTTTTTGTCCGAAAACGTCACTTTTAAAAATGCTGATAATTTTGAACTCTAAAACACTGAAACACTAAAATTTGGTAAATAGCTAACTAATACCATAGGGCTCTTTGCAATAGTCCCAAATCTTAGTTGCAATATACAGGGTGGTTGAAAAATACACTTATTATGGTAACTTGAAAAAGTGACCAAAAGTCCTTTTTTTCAAATGAAACACCCTGTATATTATTACGGATTTGAAAAGCTGCTAAAATTTCACTTAATTCGTGTATATCATACCTGTACCTAACTAACTAGTTTAACCATTTTTTTGACGTATTAAGCATAATTTGTAAAATTTTCTATACAATTCAATTTTTATTCCATTATTAGTAAGTTAGCCATGACAAAAACTAATGTTCACGTATGTTACTATGGTTAACGTTTTGATATTTCATTAAGTTTAGATACAAGAAATACACTTTAAAGTCATGGAAAAAAACTATACAAATGCAGTTCTTATGAATTTATTTATTTTATTTGGACAATGTGTGTTTGCATTAACATGCAAAAAACATTATAACTAAATTTTTGTTGAAATCCATGCAGTCAACACCCGCATATTAAAGTGTTTGGATGTAAACGGCCAGCGTTTTGAACATCTGTTAAAATAGCATTTTATTAGATATAATTTTAGTAGTCTTATATTATTTGACTACCTAGTTAACATTTAATAAAATTGTCCTGGATCCTTATGAATTTTCCAAGATTCATTGGCGGTAAATTAGAGTACATTTCGTTAAACTTTATACATGTCCTGGCGATGATTCATCACATTGTCCAAATAAAATAAATAAATTCATAAGAACTGCATTTCTATAGTTTTCTTCTATGACTTTAAAGTGTATTTCTACCTTGTATCTGAACTTAATGAAATGTCAAAACGATAACCATAGTAATATACTTTACGCAAACATTAGTTTTTGTCATGGCTAACTTACTAATAAGCGAATAAAAATTGAACTGTATAGAAAATTTTACAAATTATGCTTAATACGTCAAATAAATGGTTAAACTAGTTAGGTACAGGTATGATATACAGGAATTAAGTGAAATTTTAGCAGCCTTTCAAATCCGTAATAATATACAGGGTGTTTCATTTGAAAAAAGGGACTTATGGCCACTTTTTCAAGTTACCAGAATAAGTGTATTTTTCAACTAATTTGCAACTATATTGCAACTAAGGTTTGGGACTAGGGCAAAGAGCCCTATGGTATTAGTTAACTATTTACCAAATTTCAGGGTTTCAGTGTTTTAGAGTTCAAAATTATCAGCATTTTTAAAAGTGACGTTTTCGGACAAAGAAAACGGAAATTAATTTATATCTTAGAAACGGTAAGAGATAAGTATAGAGTAAAGTTAATAAAAATTTTAAGGAAAGTAATGTGGGTTTCGAAAATAAAATAAAATATATGGTGTTGTATTTAAAAAATCGAAGTTACTGTTATTTTTCTGTGGAAGCGGCAACACTGTGTTGTTAAAAATATTTTAGGTTGGTAGAGCATGTCCGTTTATGTACGCGACCAAATTTTCAGAACGATTCCTTTACTGGTTCGTCAGAAACGTCTAAGGTACCATCGACCGTGAGACACACTGTATGTATATGTCGTAGGCTGATAGTGAAATCCGTCATTTCATGAAAAGCCTAGTCATATCATACTGCACGCTAAAAGGTATATTTGCAACTGGTTTGTTCGTTGTTACCCAGAGCATTTTTTCCAATTTTTTTTTAATTTAATTTAAATTTTATTTTTATAAAATAATATTAGTTGAAAAAATTGAAAAAAATGCTCTGGGGAACAACGAACAAACCAGTTGCAATATACCTTTTAGCCACGCTTCATGATAAGACTAGGCGTTTCATGAAATGACGGATTTCACTATCAGCCTACGACATATACAACAGGGTGATTCGCAGAACTAGTTCGTTAAAGCATCATTAATTTGAAATTAGTTAGCTGGTCATAATCGACTAATTAAAATTCAATTTAACGTTAAACCCTGTCGTCAAACATGGTGTGGATTCGTTGAAACAAAGTTTTGTTTATCACTTTCAAAAGTCGCATTGGGCGCATGAACTGGGTATAACAAAAAGTCAGTAAAAAAGTAAAATTTCGACATAATCTTTAGGAATAAAATAAAAAAATAGTACCTTTATTCCCATTAAAACAGGACTTAAGAATTTCTTAATGGATCCCTGCATCCTGCAATCATTGTCTTTTATACAATGGGGAAATGTTTGATGTGATCAATCGTTGGATGCGTATTAAAAAACTTTATTTAAATATACTATGATAATACTTAATATATAAAAAAATTTAAAGTGATTATAAATTTTTAAAAATTATTCAACTTTGAAAGATCTGGTAAAAAAAATAAAAGGAAATAAATTTGTGTACAGGTATTTTGGTGCAGATGCAAACATCTTGACAACATGACACTTTAGATGAAAAAAATTTAATTTATTTGAAAAATAGGTTACCTACTCTCCAAGTATCTGAAATTACCCCCCCCCCCCATAAATTATGCATTTTTATATTTTAGGATAAATAATATTCATTACTTATTCAAGGTTGCTAGATTGTAGTCTTAATGATAAATATCGCACCATATATTTTTTCCTTTTTGAACAATGTTCTCTTGTTACATTATTTTAAAATTAACGTCTTGAGGGGCACTGAGTCCTAAAAAAATTTTTCGTAAGTACAACTTTATCAGGCTTCAAATTTTTTGATTTAAATCCCATTTTTTATTCTTCTTACAGATTTCAACAATATGATTCCCCTTTCTAACTAAAAAATGTATGTTTTGCAATGTCTTATAAATAGTCAAATTTAAAATTTATTTGATATCTTCTTTTTAAAAGTGTTTTTACTTCCCGTTTTCATTTGGTTGGTTGGTTTTAAACAATCGTTTTAACTATTGTTTCACATACTCAGTATTTTTCAATTTTTTCTTCACTATCCATATGTTATATCAATAATATAGGTACCACTTTCGATTTCATAAAAGCTCCATTAAGGTTTCAAACAAACCTATCACCATTTTCTCTTCTGCTAAAACCATCAGCAAACTTTTCTGTCTCATGATGATGAATGTGTCTACGTTCGAAACATATAGAGACCCCTAGTTGAATATTTTTATTCTATTAAATTTTGTAAAAAATTTTCTTTCTTTCCCGTATTTTATAAATATTAAATTAATACAAAACGTAACAAAATTAATATATTTGAATAGAGAAATTTTAAAGATTAAAAAATATAAAGTACAGCTTACTTAAAGTTGAGGTCACTTTTGGCTAAACCGGAAGCTGTCAAAATTTAACAAGTATCTTGAAAACTGATTGTCCTTGGACTCCTGCCAAGTTTCATTTTGTTCAATTGAAATTTAAAGAAATGGCAGCTGAAAAATGATCTCGTTGATGCCTGGTATACATGATTAACTGGAGGGGTTGAAACTTTTGCAGTATAAGTGGTTCTTGTGCAAGTGTCATTAATCAGCTTATATGTAAGAAACAGTCACCTTTTATAATTAATTATTGTAATTTGTTTCAGTACAAAGGGTATTTTATCCTAACTTATTATTATTTTTTGAAACAATAAATTATTTAAAACGGCAATTTAATTACTAGCTTTCCACTTAATTTGAATTTAACCATTTATTTTTATATTTTATTAAATATTCATAAGTTATGAGGCCTTCTAGGTTTTGTAACAAATGGAACAATAAAATACATTTTTGATTTCCATATATTATCCTTTAATGTCTATTGATTTCATAAAGTCAATTATTAAAAGTAAACAATGTTAATATTTATTATTAGTTCAATTTTAGTAAAAGCTTAAAAGCTTACTATTGCCGACACGAAATCGCTTTTAGACTAATATATTTTCAAATTGTTTTTATTTAGGTATGGGAGTTTTAATGATACTGGAAAATTTCCAACAGGGCAGACAATTTTTGAATTACACAGAAATAAGCATTCATTGACAACCACAAAAGTTCAGAACTCCCCAGTGTCAGGATGTATACAGACCTTTGAGGAGGTTTATGCATAGGCGGATATGTCCATTTCTACCAAGCTCGTTTTTTTTTCAGATTTGTACTCTTTTTATGGTTTCTAGTGCCTGTCATCATCACAATCTCTAAAAACTATATAGATCCCGTATTATTTATCATCCAAAAACTCCGAGTTCGATCAAAAAAAAACATATCAAAAAGAAATCTAAAACAAAACCAGTCAAATCCCTATAAATATAATCACTAAATTTACAATTTTTAAACAGAACACAACTCCATACAAATTTAATCTGTTTATGTTTTTATTTTCTGTCAAAGAGCTATTATAAATTTATATTAAAATGATAGACACTACAGAATTAAAGATATTTAAAATATCTGACATGATACCTGTGTAAAATATAAGGGCGGCTAATTCGAAAATATTACCGAACAAAAGTATATACCTTTGAGAAAGCGGGGATGGGACCTCAAGAAAACAAATTTTTAATAGAGCTGCGAATAAGAAACCGTATCCCAGCAGAAAACAAATGTTGTGACACTTCTGAAAAACTGTTTATCAAAAAATCAGCAAAATCTTCCAGTTATACTGATTAAAAAAAAATATTTTAGATAGAGATAACGAGTATTTGCGGGAATAAGAAGAAAGGATAGCCGAGAATAATACTTGCGACTACCTTGAAGATGACAACCAATTATTTTGTGTTTGGTCCTTCATTTTTTAAAAATTTTGTATAATATTATTCATATTACTGAATTCAAACAAATTCAGACATATTCATAATCTGTTTAAGCAAAAGTAGTTATATCCTCTGGGTTCATCCAAAAGAAAACATTATTATCGACTTTTATATTTTTTAGAAATATTATTTTTTAAAATACATCCGTTTTTTTCTAGATCTAGCCACAATCATGATATAAGTTTGTATTTTTAGTTTTTTTTCGCTTCCTTTTTTTGACATTCTTAGTAGTATCCAATATTCATTGTAATGTAAATTGATTGTACCGGGTGAGTCATGCCCGGAAGATAAGATTTGTCAATAATAAGCTTTTGTATTAAGGTAAGGTCGAATATCTGGCACATTTTAAAAATATTTTGAATTATACAGGGTGCGCCCAAAAAGGAGCAGGAAGACCATCTGTAGGAACAGAAGAACTTATTGCAAACGTTCGTAAAATAATGCAAAATACGCCAACAAATTGGATAAGACGCCTGTGCCAAGAAGTGGGAAGATCTTATGGAACATGCAGGATTATTCTTAAGAAGCAGATAAATTTATTTCCTTATAAAGTGCAAGTATTCCAAGAAATACAAGCCGCAGATTTTGAGAGACGCAGGAATTACTCTCAATGGCTTACCCAAAGTTTATTGGAAAGAAATGATTTATTAGACCTGACATTTTTTTCGGGTGAAGCCTGGTTCCACCTCTCCGGTTATGTGAATTCTTAGAATACACGCATGTGGAGTAGTGAAAATCCCCATTTATTTATAGAGTTCACATTGCACCCTCAAAAAATTGGTGTCTGGTTAGCTGTTTTCCGAAGAAGAATTGTTGGACATATTTTTTTTCCATGACACAGTTACAGCACAGCGGTATAGAGACAATAATTTGAATCCATTTGTGGAGCAATTACTTGACGACGAACTACGTTTTGGATATTTTCAACAGGACGGTGCAACCGCCCATACAGCGGCCGAAACTATTAACTACTTACGCAAATTTTTCGACGACAGATTGATCAGTTTTCGATCAGACATTGAATTCCCACCTAGATCACCTTGTTTAACGGTTATGGATTACTTCGTTTTTCATTTTTTAAAGAACCGTGTTTTTAAAACACCAGTTGCAAATTTAGAACAATTACAATAAAGGATTATCAAAGAATGTGGTAACATTTCTCCAGAGATGCTGGTCAACTCTTTCGAAAATATGAAGAGACGTGTGAATTAATGCTTGAAGCATGGTGGTGGTAGCCAATTTCAACAATTTATGTAATTATTTTTCTTTTTCTTTTTGTATATTCTTAATTTGTTAATTTTGTAAACAAAAAAATAAATTTGGATTTGTCTACTTATTTTATTACTTATTAGTTTGGCATATCGTTTGACAAAATTTTATCCTAGATTTGATTAGATATGTCGTCCCCATACGTTTTTTACTCCAAGCCCTCTTTGATGCAAATAATTTTTGCTCGCACGGTACTTAAATACACTTTTCCCAGGTCGGAGGATACAGGTAGACGAGCCGCTATAGAGTGCTATAATCAAATATAAATAATACAAACTAATTTAGCAAAAGGTTGGTAAAAATATGTGATAGATTCTCGTGCTCTATAATAAAAGTACGCTGTTTAAAATTCCTATCGTGACCCAATATAATATATTTATACTCGGCGTTTTGTTGTTAAGTGAATTTATAACTAGTTTTTAATTGAAGGGCGGAAAGGATAATTTTACATATTGCAGACCAATTATCTAGACGGTGAACACGAAAGTCAACAATATAGGTTAAAAATAGTTCAATATTTGAAAAATGTTTACCTCGCAATAAATCAATAGTTATTATTGCTTAACCAAATAAAAAACTGTTTTTACTTCAGAGATACATATACATATTAAATAAACACCATTTTTGCCCTTAGCTTTCACCAAATTTATTAACTATTATATACAGTGTGACCAGTAAAGTCCGCATCATAATATGAGACTTTTTTTTATTATTAACTTTATTTAAAATTTGACTTTGGCATCAAATTCTGCTTCGATCGAGATGAAAATTTAGCAAAAAAATAGTAGTCACGTGATTCGCATTATCTGTCAAATTTTAATTTTTTTCAAAAAATAATTCCAAAATTTCTGAAAGTATCGAAAAAGTTATTAGAAAAAGTTTTTTTAAACGCAGCATCTAGCCCACATGCAAAATTTCAGCTGCATAAGATAATTTTGATTTTTTACCCATTTTTTGTAAATTGCACCACTTTTGCAAAATAAGATTCAACGCAACCTACATAAAACTTCTTAGTTTTGACAATGCCTTGTTTCAGATACATTTTCTTTAAAGTAGCGCCATATTAAATGTGTGTTTTTCTACACAATCAAAATTGGGCTATTAAAATTTGGTCGCATGTGATGCAAAGTTTATTTGTTTTTGACCCTGTATAAGGTAACTTCATAAAATAAGTATTTTTGAAAACGTAGTATGTGTTTGAAAGTAATACACCTTAATATTAAAACAAAAAAAAAACACACAGTGTCATCAGTAAAGTGTCCATTAAGTGAAAAATAAATTTTAGTGGTGGTTAAAAAATCAAAATTATCTTATGCAGCTGAAATTTTGCATGTGGGCTAGAAGCTGCATTTAAAAAAAAATTTCTAATAACTTTTGTCGATGCTTTCAGTGATAACCCCACTTTTGAATTATTTTTTGAAAAAAATTAAAATTTAACAGATATTGCGAATCACGTGACTACTATTTTTTTGCTTAATTTTCATTTCGATCGAAGCAGAACATGATTCCAAAGTCGAATTTCGAATAAAGCTATTAATAAAAAAAATCCCATACGATGCGGACCTTACTGGTTATACTGTTTGTCGTTCATTTTGATTTTAACATTAAAGGCATGTCAATAATTTTTTTATTTTTAATAAAATTATTTTTAAAGAAAATAAAATACGTTTATAAAGCTACCAGTCTTTCCCTAACCTATAAATAACTGGGTAGTTTAAAATAAGCTTCACCTGTAGCATGTATATGGGCTATGAATAGAAAAATTGATTGTATATTCGATAGTATTGTGAATAAACGCCGTAAACACATTTTATGTCCGAATACGTTTACAGACTAATGGCGCCATTTACATAATTAATAGGTTTGTTAAAAATTGAACGGGCCCCCTTTTGTTTCGGCTCCGAACATAATTCGCTTATTGTAAAATACAATTTGTGAAAACGGCGCTACCCACACAAAATAGATATAAATCCATATAACGTTATGTAGATTATTTGAAATTATATAAGTATGAAGAGGAATTTGTTAAACAATTCTTACCAAAAACATTACAATCAGGACTTATGCCCAAGAATAATGCGTTTCTTCTAACAAATCAGTACATATTATTATTTAATATACCGTGCGATCAAAAATTATTTGCATCAAAGAGGGCCTTGCATCTAAGGACGTAATGCTTAGTTGTAGAGCTAAATACCTGTTGGGTGTCAGTAACTACCTGAATTAAAAATCAATCAGTTATTCCGTCATCTTTGACAGTCGTTACAAGTAATTTGATTCATGGCTAATTTTTCCAATTTCTTGAACAATTCACACAATGGGCTTTACGGAACAGCACAAAACATTCATGGTTGAAGCGTATTTTCGAAACGGGGTTAGAGTGAATGGTGAGTGGCAATACAATCCGAGTTTGTGCATGGACGATTTTCACGAACATTTTCCTAACGTTGCTTTTATTGCTGGGGATTTTTATCATTGCCTGAAAAGAACCGTGGCTGTGTTTAGGGAAACAGGTTCAATACAACACCTAAAAAGAGCAAGAAGACCATCTGTAAGAACAGAACAACTTGTTGCAAACGTTCGTGAAATAATGCAAAATACTCCAACAACTTGTATAAGATGCCTGTCCCAAGAAATGGGAAGATCTTATGGAATATGCAGGACTATTCTTAAGAAGCAGCTAAATTTATTTTCTTATAAAGTGCAAGTATTTCAAGAAATACAAGCCGCAGATTTTTAAAGAAGCAGGAATTACTCCCAATGGTTTACCCAAAATTTATTGGAAATAAATGATTTATTAGACCTGACATTTTTTTCGGATGAAGCCTGGTTCCACCTCTCCGGTTATGTGAATTCTCAGAATACACGTATGTGGAGTAGTGAAAATTCCCATTTTTTTTGTAGGGTCCAATTTGCACACCAAATGGTGTCTGGTTAGCTATTTCCCGAAGAAGATTTGTTGGTCCTATACTTTTCCATGACACAGTTACAGCACATCGGTGTAGGGACAATATTTTGAATCTATTTGTGGAGCATTTACTTGACGACGAACTACGTTGTGACGTAGACAACAACGCCCTTTACGATTAAGAATAACCACATTTGATATAACATTTTCCATAAGAGTTTCGATTATGCGTCGAAACAGGGAGTCACAGCTAGTACAACCACTTGGAAACAGGTGCAATAGCGCCATTTAAAACGTGTACGTTTCGAAAATGTTTCCAAATTTGTAGCCAACAGTTTCCTTTTTGTGTTAGAATCCGAAACATAGGTTTCGATACATTTACTAAAATGTGTCTAAAAATGCCACTTTTGTCAAATGGCACACTCTATATGATTTTTTGCCTTTGCCTTTTTTTTTTGTAAAGAATGTTCTATCTCTATATCTAATAGTTTTCAACATAATTTGATAATTAGAGATTTTCTAGTTTCGTTGTTGCATCTTTCGCAATGGTTCTCAGTAGCAATGGAAAATAAATAAAAATAATGTTACTGGAAGACATTATTATTTTGTTTAAGAACTTGACAGTTTCTTTACATTGACAAGTTATAGCTTTCAAAAGTAATGATTTAAGATATGCGCCATCGATTTGACGGCATACATTAAGAACGTTTTTTTAAATCTTACGGTAGAGAGACAGCGATTCAATTTGTGATTGAGACGTGGAAGAAAACCATTGATCAAGGGGAAAATGTTATAGCTGTATTTTTGGATTTTAAGCGGGCATTCGAAACATTTGACAGGGATAGATTCTTGAGTAAAATTGTATCAGTATGGTATTCGCGGAAACGTATAGAAATGGTTTAAAAATTATTTAGGTAACAGGTCATAGAAACCAAAGATATCAAAATCATAGTTAAAGAAAAAAAATAATAATAGGAGTTCCTCAAGGAAGTATACTAGGTCCAATATTATTTATTTTATACATCAACGATATGCCTTTAGTTTTAAAAATGTGTAAGTTTCAAATGTTTGCTCATGACACCTTAATTTACATTAATGTTGTAAATATTTTTCATGGTCTAAATATTCTAAATTCTGACATAAATATATTATTAAATTGGCTAAAAGTAAATAAATTAAAATTAAATATTTCAAAAACTAAATGTATGGTTATGGGTAATAATTTAAATTGTCAAAATATAAATGTTGTAATTGATGGTGAAAAATTGAAATTAGTAAACGGTGTTAAATATTTAGGGATAATAATTATTGATTCAAAATTAAATTTTTTTAATTATTTTGAAAATATCATATCGAAGATTGCCAGAAAAGTAGGTTATTTTTAAAGAATCAGTTCTAATTTAAGTTTGTCTTCTAAAAAAACTGTATTTAATACTATTATATTAGCACATTATCTTTATTGTTCTTTCATTTTATATTGAGGAAATATTTGATAAATTACAAATTTTACAAAATAAGGCAATGCGGATTATTTTAAATTATGACAAATATAGAAAATTCAATTTTATGTTAAACAATTTAAATTGGTTGAATATCAGAAATTTAATTTTTTATTTAGTATCTATTATTATACATAAAATTAAAAATAATTTATTGCCTGATTGTATAAAAAAATGTTGTTCTTTTAATTATGACCATCATAATCATAAAACAAGAACTAATAAAAATTTTTTTGTCGTATAGTGTCTAAAACATTAGCTGATAAGTCTATTTTTCATAAGGGTTTGATAGAAGTGGTATAATAGAATAGTAACTTGGAAAATTCTATTAAATCTCAAATATCATTAAAACTATTTTAAAAAAAAACCTTAAAATTACATTTATTTAAAAAACAAAATGATACATAATATTTGATAGAATTTGCAAAATGTTTAACTTTTCTGTCTGTTTTTGTTAAAAGAGGTTGCGTTTTAAAATTTAAAAATAATTCTATAAAAATTTGTTAAGAAAATATAAGTATTAAAAAATATTTAATTGTAGCTTTTTGCTAAATAAAACATGTTATTACTACGACTAACTACCGAAATAATATATAACAACTGCAAAAGCAAGTAAGCTCACTAAACTCGATTAAGTTCTAGGATATGCCCAAAATAAACAAACCCACAGACGCAACAGATAAAATATTTAATAAAAGAGAGAGAAAGAAACAGAAATTAAAGGTCGTCGACCTGACTTAACAAAGACGAAGAATATCCTGAACGGCATGGGTCCACAGTTGGGAGCCACAAAAATTAGAGAATGTCTCTTTTAATCGTAGTATGTGTTGGCCAAAGATATGAGAGGTTGTTATAATAAGTCGTATTTTGTCTCATGTCTTTTCAGTCACTGAGAGAAAACTCTATTAGCAGTAGCCAGAAAATCATTAGTAGTAGCAAAAAATTTGCATTAGATAGGCACCGAAAAAACAACCTATTGTCACTACTAGCTACAGCTTTTTGATATCACTTTTATCCTTAATATTGTAATTTTTTAAATATTACTCTTTTGCTGCTAAAAGACAACAAGATTAATGTTTGGGCATCTTTTCATTTATTTCCTCAGTCTTCAATACGGTGTGCTGAATATGGTTTATGTAAAGGGTTTTCCAATAAGAACGATATAATTTCAAAATGAAATAAAATTAAAATAATTTCAGATACAACAACACGTTTTATATTATCTGTAAGTATAGTCGTTAACATTTATGTTTTGAATAACACATCCTTTAAATGTCCTCCGCGACTTCGTGTACACGAGCGAATTCGACGAACCCAATTTTCGATTACTTTATGCAATAAATCGGGCGTGATCTGACGAATGCAGTGTTCAATATTCAACCTTAATGCATCAAGTGTTTGTGGTCTATTTTCATAAACCTTAGATTTCAAATAGCCCCACAAGAAGTTATCTAAAGGAGTTAAATCACAGCTTCTTGGAGGCCACTGAACAGTAGCATTCCTTGAAATTATCCTTTCGTTAAACTTTTCTTGCAGTATATCGATAGTTTCATGAGCAGTGTGACATGTGGCACCGTCTTGCTGGAACCACATATCCTCCAAATCAAGTGCATCTAAATTTGGCCACAAAAAATTTCTTAACATCTGTCGATATCGTTCACCATTCACTGTAACTGCATCTCCTGCCTTATTTTGGAAAAAAAATGGTCCGATGATGCCACCATACCATAAACTACACCATACAGTTACCTTTAGCGGATACAAAGGCTTCTCACGAATCTGTTGTGGATTGTTTTCACACCAAAAACGGCAATTTTGCTTATTAACGTATCCACTTAACCAAAAATGAGCTTCATCTGAAAAGGTAATTTTTTTGGCAAAATTAGGATCCCTTTCAAGTTGTTCTAAACTCCAAGCAGAAAATTCTCTGCGCCGACGATGGTCCAGTGGCTTAAGTTCTTGGGTCAAAACAATCTTATACGGGCGTAAATTCAAGTCTTCTTTCAAAATACGCCAAGTTGTCGTTTTTTTAATCCTTAATTCTTGAGCACGACGAGGAATTGATAAATTTGGATCCACTGCAACACTAGCTCTTACAGCAGCAATATTCTCAACAATTCTTGCGTTTCGATGTCTTCTTGGTGTTTTTACATCATGAAGAGTAAAATTATTTTCAAATTTCTCAACGATGCGACGAATGGCAAGCATAGGAGGACGATTAATTACACCAAAGTGTTCGCGAAGTGCGCGATAAGTGTTCACAAAAGATCGTCTATTTTCGTAAAATTTTTGGATAATAACCAAACGTTCTTGAAGCGCGTATTTAGTCATAATAAACTGTTATAGTTTACTGACAATAACTGATAACTGGTGACAGGTATAACTTTATTACCATGGTTACCATATCGTTTTAAAATCATATCGTTCTTATTGGAAAACCCTTTATAACATATTTATCAGTTCAACGAATTTTAGAACAACATGATGAACACGCATGATGATAAGTTTACTAAAATTCAAGCCATGCAGCCTGAATATCCTCAACAGAGAGTTGAATTTTGTGAAATATACTACCTGAATTTTTTGTAAGGAAAATAAAATAAAGAAATGCACGTAAATAGTTTTCTTCCCTGATTTTTAACGATATTCAGTACCTGTATCGGTAATAATTATTGACAAAAGACCACAGCAGTAACGAAAGTGACACAATTTTTTATGTCAAACTAGAGTTTTGTCTCTGTTACCTACTAAAAGCCGAATGGAAATAAATTTATTGAGAACATTTTACAAATAATGGTTTATAAGTCAAAAATTTTACTAATTAGGTGTATACCGTGCGAGCAAAAACTATTTGCATCAAAGCGGGCTGGGATTAAAAAACGAAGGGTTTGGTTTAGATCACAATTATATGGGGACGATATATCTAACCAAATCTAGGTTAAAATTTTGTCAAATTCATATAATGACATGATATGCCAAACTAATGAGTAATAAAATAAGTAGACAAATACAAATTTATTTTTCTTGTTTACTAAATTAACAAAGTAAGAATATACAGAAAGAAGAAGAAAAATAATTA
Source organism: Polydrusus pterygomalis (assembly GCA_963969555.1). Classification (NCBI taxonomy): domain Eukaryota; kingdom Metazoa; phylum Arthropoda; class Insecta; order Coleoptera; family Curculionidae; genus Polydrusus; species Polydrusus pterygomalis. Next base: position 40,500,628 of record OZ018379.1, read on the forward strand.
CATAAATTGCTGAAATTGGCCACCGCCATGCTCCAAGCATAAATTCATACGTCTCTTCATATTTTCGACAGTGTTGACCAGCATCTCTGGAGAAATGTTACCACATTCTTGGATAATCCTTTCTTGTAATTGTTCTAAACGACTGTCAATGATGACGGAATAACTGATTGATTGTTAATTTAGGTAGTTACTGACACCCAACAGGTATTAAGCTCTACGGGTAAGCATTACGTCCTTAGATGCAAGGCTCTCTTTGATGCAAATAATTTTTCCTCGCACGGTATATGATATACAAAAAAAGTCCACTTTATGTAGCTTTTCAAATCAGTAATAATACCTATATAAATATACTCATGATAATCTTTTCAAGTAACCAAATTAACTGTATTTTTAAACCACCCTGTATATCACAACAAAGACGTTAAAAGTCCCCCAATATTATTTAACTGTCCACAAAATTTAGGGGTCTCAATATTTCGGAGTTAAAAGATATAAATAATTTAAAAAAAAATGGAATATAATTATTATTTTAGAAACAGTAAGAGATAGGAGCCTCCTCGGAACCAGGAGAACAATTAAAGGGTTTCTTGGGTCAATTTTTGTTTGTATCTTACAAATAGGTATACTTAAATAAAAAAAAAATTAAATTTCGAAAATGTTAACTGACTTTTGTTTTAATAGTAGTATCATATATGATACTTTTAGTATTTATTAATACAAAATAAAACGAGTAACTAGCCATTTTATTTAATTATGAAAATCATAAAAAACAATTTGTTTCGATACTACAACATAAAAAGATTTTACAGGTCGTGCATTTTGCAAATGTGAGCTTTTTTCATGCAGGATTACGATATTTGGACCTTTTTTGATCATTTTTCATAAATTGTGGATAATGCTGACCGGATATCCTGAATCTCTTGTCTGGTGAAGGTTGTATTTTTCTTTTTTTGCTAGGACACTCTTCTTTAGAGGTTTCTTCATCCCTGTTTGAAGAATGATCCTAAATTAAAGATTGGGCCATGGATAACTTAAAATCTAGGTAGTCCAAAATATCTCTTTTTGGAAAATTTACAGCAGCGGCATCTTGTCTATACTCAAGCCATGCCGCTGCAGTAGCAGAATCAAAAAAAAATACATTATTTTTAAAACACGCCCATCTAAGACGTTACACAAAACAAAAAACTGTGAATAAAAAATATATATTATGACAAATATTTATATAAACTGTATTGCTATAGGGACCCAGTGTATCATGGATGATACCGACATAAAACGGTATGATATGGAAAGAGATTAATTAGATTTGGCTAAACTAAACATATGATATGAATGCTCAATATATCGTGGGCTTGCGGCGAAAACTCACTAAGTCAAAATATGAAGTTTCGAGAAAATGCCATTTAAAAAATTACTTAGACATTTGTCGTTTAAATCCAAATAATGAAACAAATATTTAAGTTCTAAGTTTGGATTATAGAAAATATAATAATATACTGTTTCTTTAACATTTTTTAACAAAATAATATTACATGAATTTAATTTTTTTGCGTAAAAATAGAAAAATACAAGTGGTGTGACCCGGGGTGTGACTTAGTGAGTTTTAAATTTGATCATGTTTTATTAGAGGACTGTCTTATAAAAAAAAAATTATATTTTATATTATCGCGGCTCCAACTTAATGCTTTTTGATAGCTGTATTATTTTATTTGTCGATTTGAATACATTGCGGTAGATTTTTGTAGTCTCTAACACATACATGCACAATAATTATTATTACTTTTGGCATATAAAACTCATTAAGTCAGATTTTGCGCAGCACCCTATACATAAAATTCACCAAGTCACTTTTAGTGAGTTCTCGCATTAACTACCAAAGGACAATATTGACTTAATGACATTCTTAGTATGCCATTTCTGGTTACTTAGAGAGTTTTTCAACGAAAATACATGGTAATATGTTAGACCTAAATCAGACTTGATGAAATATATAAAAATGTCAAAACTGGAAAAATATGACTTAGTGAGTTTTCGTCGCAAGCCCACGATATAAACAACTTTCTGTAGAAAAAAATATATTTTTTTAAAGTACTTACGTTTATTTTTCTCCCTAAACATTATTATGTCACGAACCACTTGTTTACAGCCTAAATTAACAAGTATTACTAACCTCAAAATATCAGCAGAGGCGCGAAAACGGTTGCCGCGTGTCGAAACAACCATATCACCTGAGATATAGTTGAGTCTGTAGCACTACGAAACCTATTTAGATATAAATAAAATTTTGTAAAAAAAGTATCCTATATGATATCGGGGTTCCGAGGAGGATAGGACTAAAGGATTAAAAACGTTGTTAAAAAAAATAATTAATAGGAGAATCGGAGGGTGTTCCATAATATAGTCGTTGCTACTAATTTTTGGTAGAAGGGGCAACACCATATAACGTCAAAACTATTTTAGACTACCAATTACCGTGAATAACACTGTATATTAAGAAAAGTTATCCCTAAAGCTTTATATTATTATAAAATATTATTGTTCGCCGATACAAAAAATAGTCTTCTACAAAAGTTAACAAAAGTAATTATCGATCAAACAGAGTGCAGCCGTAAAAATATTCACATCACACTGAAGTGGCTTAATTGCTAATTGCCATTTGAGCTGGTTGCCGGGAGACACTGATTTAAGTCCGTCTATAATCACGTCTGAAATCAGTCATTTGTGAAATATGGTGAAGGGTAAATAGAGAGGACTGCATCTCGTTTCTGCCAAACGAAAACGTAAAAATTAATTTCGAGTAATGGTTTACGAAGTTAAGTTAATGGTTACCTACCCTATAATATAATAATATGGCCTTCTGGTTTTATTAAATTTAAATTAGATGTCCAGACTTTAAATAATTGAGAGGTCCCAGTGTAAAATTAGATAGTAATTAGGTGAATTGTTGATACAACTATGTTTTTCTATAAAAACAGAAACACATTTTGTAGGCATTATCGACATTATTATAACACACGAACTACTGTTGTAAGGTCGACAATAATAATTGTATATGTATTGAATACGCGCCACGAAGCACAGAAATTTAAAAACTATCCGACCTGATACAATATTCGTAAATACGCCATAGTGGACGACCCTTGTCTCAACTAACTTTAAGAGTCTAACATCGTTTTTACTCGCTACATGCATTAATTTATACCATTTACTCGAAACCCTCTAAAACTATCGAATTTATTTCAAGATATATTTGTTAATTAATAAATTTGTACATTTGTCTTCCATACTATTAACGATAGCCAAGATGAAACTTTCGATAAAATAGTGTCACCAAATATCACCAGTTAAATTTAATTAAACAGGTATAAATTTGTTATCACTGAATAGCTAAAGGTTCAAACGTTGTTTTTTGCAAAATGGCAACGTTCGTCGAAACCTCATCGAAACTTTATTTGGCTTCTAGCCACTACAGATTCCTTTTCCTTGTCTTTTCTATTAGTAGTAGCATGCGTTTATTTCTCTCTTGCACGTTTGCTCATAGAGCGTGGCTGCCACTGTGACCATAAAATTCTCGTCAAATACGAGGGATGTTTTAGAGGTAAAAATACCGATACAAACGAAGTTACATAAAGAATAAGTTACAAATATACACTACGGGATCACTCTGGCTTGAGAGGACCTGCGTCAGCAGTACTAAGTCAAAATTAGTAAGGCGCTTTCGCACCAATCTCTGCACACTTAGTGCTCAGCATCAAATCACCTTGTGTTGGGTTCCTGGACACAGCAATATAGATGGCAACGAGACTGCTGATGCGCTCGCCACGGAGGGCGCAATCATGTCTGTCGAACTGGCAGAGAATACTGCGTGGCTAGACCACTGGAATCAGTCAAAGAGGAGATAGATCGAACAGATAAACAACTTGCGCAAAGCAGATGGACAGGGCTTACAACTTGTGGCATATCCAGGCAATTGTGGCCCCTACTTGATAACAGGAAAACCGCAGCGCTATTACAGCACAGTCGGAAGGACCTAAGAAACATCACTGCCGTAGTCACCGGATATTGCCTGTTCGGTATACACGCTGAACGTATGCAAATACCAACTAATGACTTCTGTAGAAGTTGCAGAGATGAAGAAGAGGAGGAGAGTATTCAGCATTTCTTGTGTGAATACCCCGGCCTCGCGAGAAGAAAGTTCAATGCCCTAGGCGAACCATTCTTTAATGATCTGGAGGAAGTGAGCAGCCTGCAACTGGTTCGACTCACTAAGTTTATTAACAGCAGTGGCTGGTTTGACTGAGCTGTCAAGATTCTTCTACGATCGCGTTATCCATCAGGAAGCTTATGCGATAGGTTCTGCGAAACATGTGTGGTACCACAACGGTTCTTATAGGGCTACGTGTGAAAGTTTGGACAATGCCAGAGGTCTGCCACTCTAACCTAACCTAACCTAAGTTACAAATTTAATAATAGAAGCAGGTTATTGACCAAATGACCTTATGGGAAGACCGTCACTACATGCACGCACACGAATTTGTAGCACCTTGTATTTTCATGACCGAAAACACAAAATTATTTTTGCACCCAGAAACGGAAGTTTAATGTCCCCCGCTACTTGTTAGGTACAAAATACTACAACCTCTTAAGAAGTAATAACTATTAAAACTAGTTAAACGCAAACAAACAATAAAACAACTTTTACCAATTCAATTTCGAGATAAATTAGTTTACTGTCCGGTATTTATTTTAAATCTTCGTGGCTCTATCCAATTAAATTCGTGTAAATGGTTGGAAATCACCCACATGACATAAACCAGTTTTATAACAATTCCATGGCTGAGCGAAGATGTTCTACATTAATTTTATTCGGATCCAATTCCCAGTTGTAATTATTTTCTCTCTGTCAAACTGTCACTGATAGACTTCGAAGTTGCACCAACTTGACAAATTCTGATAAAATCCAAGAAGGATAAATGAAGGGGTTTAGAAATGGTTACTGAAAAGCATTTTATAATGCTCGGAGAACAAGACTAATTAAACTTGTTATAAAATTTTAATTGGTTAAAGGGCAGAGTGGCAGATCTACTATAAAAATTAAACGGAAATACAGACAATAATAAACTTTATTACAGAAATTAAATTTTGAATAATCTCAATGAAAATTTTCTGTTGCCATACTTTATCGGGTATCGTTTTTACAGAAGTAAGGTATAAAAACCATTACGATGTCGCAGTGTTGCTGCAGAATAATAATAATTAACATGCATCATGTTAGACACCTTAATGAAGCAATGGATTCTAACCTCCATATTGGATAAGATAAGTGGTAAGTAATAAATATAGTTTAAAAAAAACTGGCGTGGGGTGCTCGATATACGAAAAATATAGCTTTTTTTTCACTATAATACTAATGTTTATCGTTCATTATTATTTTCTGCCTATATTAAGAATTTCAAGAATTATTTTAAACTATATTTATTTTCCGCTTTTTAGTTTGATTAATTTGATTAAGGTAAATCGTGTTTTTTAGTTTTTTTAAACAATATTTATTTTTCATTTTTTAGTTTGAGTTATTGTTAAGAAATTTTTTTTTGAGTAGATTAAGCTAAATTAGTAGACTATTGTATGGTCAGCGGTTCTTGATAAGTCTACCAAATTTAAATTAAATCTGACCGTTTAAAGTGGGTCAAAATCGGGTTTATAGAAGTCGGTTACAAACAAACATACATACAAACCCGAACAAACGACAAAAATTTCCATTTTAAAAAAAAAATTGTTAAAATTTTATTTCGACGGGAAGAATTTTTTTTTAATTTTTTCTCTATTCTTAGCGACAATTTAATTTCACGTTTGTTTCATTACTATCGGTTATTGTAATAATTCTGACATATTGACAGTTGTCAGATTTTTACAAGAGAATTTTTTGGGTATTTTTTTCAACTTTCCACCGTCAATATACATACGACCTTATAGTTTTTTCATTAAAATCATTTTTTTTAAACGATTTGACATATTGACAGCTGTCAAATTTTGTCTTGCCTCCTTAAGACTCACTTCAGGAACGGTGGTTTAATCCAAGTAAGTCAGAAGAAACCACTATGACTTTATAGTTAACTCAGACCAAAAGGACATTAAACAGTTTACGCCTAAACACGTTATGAATCAATGTATAAAGAACACTTACGCAATGGGAACAAAGTAGACTGACTCTGGAGCAGTGTAACTGCTTACTTCACTTAAATTGACAAAAACTAGTGCTTTGAATTGGCAAACGTGCAGAGGTTTCCCTTACACTTGAATACTTGTTTCAACTCTTCGTCGTGTGTGCTCTTTAGAGTTTTTATAGTGTTTTGTAACCCCTACCAATTGGAAGAAGGGGTTCAACCCCTACCAATTGGAAGAAGGGGTTCCTTTTTTGCTGTGTCATGAATTATTTTCTAAAACTGTAAAAGAGGGGATTTCCCTAGATGTACTATTCAAAATGGAACCCTTTATTCCAACCAATTACAAACAAGTATTTTTATAAACATTCTTAATTCTGACTCCCCCTACTAAACTCAAATGTCACTATCTCTCTTCTACACACTAGTTTTTTTATCACACCTTTTTTTTTGATAAGCTCCGCCACCTTAAGGGTTTTTACACTGCAGTTAAGTTTTAACAATTTCATCTAGCCTTAAGGATGCCAATCCATATCCGACAATATTTTTGTTGTGTTTGGTCTTTCTCAGGAAGTATTAGGTACTTTCAATTTGTTCTTTTTTAAACAGCAAAGCAAAATAAAAATCATTGCTAAGCCAAGTTGTTAAAGGAACGCTTAATGAACAACTGCGTATGGTTCATATGGAAAATAAAGAGGGGCATACTGAACTGTGGTGTGAAGGGGAGGGGAACCTTTGCTGGGATCAGTTAAATATTTAAAAGAAAAGCTCAACTAAGCCGTTGGCTTTGCTTGGCTATTTAAAAGAAGCTTTAAAGAACTCTGCTATAATGTTATTACATTCATTATTATGTGCGTATTATACAAGATATTTTGGTTATATTATCCTGTTGCACTGTGTGTATCTATAAATTATTTATCTTTACTGAAAAGAATGTAAACGTGCGGCCGACCTTAAAATGGACGAGATTATCAATTTGACCTGCATTAAATTTGTATGATTTTAATTATTTTTTGCATATAGTAAAGTTGGTTACCAAGATTGTCCCATCGCATTGTAAGGAACTTAAAAGAATAAAGGGAAGGGGAAAGTAAAGGTTAAAAGTTTATACCATTTTTTCTGCAAACGGTTAATGTAAAAAGAGTGTTACGAGAAATGACGTGTGTCATCGACGGTCATTAAATTACCCTTAGACTTTTTAAAAATTACTGTAATTTTAATAAAATAAATATTTTATGAGGATTTGGTAACATGCTATACCTAAATAAACATGCCGTGCATTAAAATTAACACTTTATGTCCGTTATTTATTGATACTATATTACCTTTTATTATAACGAAACAAATAAAAAAATAACATAAATTTTCACAAATATTTTTACTGACAATTAACTGACCTAACAACTTTAACTAGGAAAAAAACTGAAATAAATATTTTAAAAGGGAAAGAAAGTAAATATGTCTTGAGTGAGGAACAATTGCTTTGGAGGGTTTCACTAACATATTAAACCATAAAAACGTTAACTGGACACTAACTAAAATACTTGTTGAAAGTTTCATAAAAAGAATTTTTGTTACATATAATTTCATCAAGCAAGTAGCTCTACACAAATTAACCTGAAATATGATTTAATTAGGCCTGTAGACAAATAATTTCTTCCAATGTCATTTACGTCCATCAGGCTGGTTATTTAATTATAAAAAAATTAAGAAAATTAACACGGATTGAGCGCATTCTTGTGGGTACCAGCGTTGATCTGTTTCTAGTCTGCAAAACGGCCGATATTTCGGTAAAAACGTAAATAGCGTTCCCTATACTGGATTGCGATGCACTTCGTGGTTTATTTAGTTGTTTATCTTTCAATATTACCAGTTTGACTGCCTTTTATATTGGAGTTAATTCCGCTGGGATGGCGCTAAGGTGTATTGATGGCCGCTTTGATTTTGCAAAAAGGCTTTTAATACATCTTACCGCCGTTGTCAAGATTGATTGGGTTATGGCTGCCCGTAGAGTCCTAAGAAGGACGAAACGGCCGTCGTGGTCTACCCGCCCCAGGTTATTCATTGTGCTTAGATCTCTGTGTATTCAAATAGAAAAAACAGTTACACACTTGTCCGATATGCTACAATATTCACTTTTTAATTATTTTCGCGGACAATATATTATCTTCTAAACACTTTTATGGCTTTTCTTAAACGGATTGCGCTCATTCTAGTGGGTGCCAGCATTGATCTGTTTCTAGTCTGCAAAACGGCAGATGTTCCGGTGAAAACGCAAATAGCGTTCCCTATACTGGATTGTGATGCACTTCGTGGTTTATTTAGTTGTTAACCTTTCAATATTACCAGTGTGACTGCCTTTTATATTGGAGTTAATTCCGCTGGGATATCTCTATGACTCTATGGTGTATTGATGGCCGCTTTGATTCTGCAAAAAGGCTTTTAATGCATCTTACCGCTGTTGTTGGGATTGCTTGGGTTATGACTGCCCGTAGATTCCTAACAAGAACGAAACTGCCGTCGTGGTCTACCCATCCCAGAGTAACCATTGTGCTTGGATCCCTGTGTATTCCAATATAAAAAAAACAGTTACACATTTGTCCGATATGCCACAATATTTACTTTTTAAGAAAATTAAGTGAATAAAATCTTTGTGCAACCCAACATTGACGTAGCAATTCCACGTAAGTAACACGTAATGATCCTTAACTGAAAAAATATTTACTTTCCCGAAAATACTGGATACAATATGAGATGAGAAGTTTTTCAAAATTTACAGTATGGTTAGGTATTTCGACTTGATATCTAAATCAGATCGCTCAGAACTATAACTCACAACATGGAGGTACGAAAAACAAACAAAAATCAACTAATCATTTTTGCTTTTTTTTCCATCTCCTCGTCAATTAATATTAGGAGAGTGGTAGGGCCAAAATATGAAATAAAAAAAAATGTACACAAAACTTCCCAAATAATTTAGGGCCGCATAATAAGAACATTGCCCTAACTCACAACTACTACATTTCAAAGCAATAATTTCCCCCTTTGAATGTTTGGTATAAACAAGAAAAGCGCGAAAAGTCGCGAATGTTTTAAAAATCCGTTTTAATTAATTTGAAATTTAAAAAATTGAAACAAATCTAACCCCGGAAAACCCACCTACCTAACGTAACACCTAAACTACAATAATAATTAAATTGTCATAAAAATATATTTTAAAGTTACTATTGACAGGCGTTAATGTAACGCCCCTTCCCCGGTGCAAATAACGGAATCAATTTTTAGCACCATATAGACCATACCTAGCACCAAAATTATAGAGCTAGCACCATTGTCGTTACGGAGTTATTATCCTAATTAAGAATGGCATCGACAACGTTGCCGCCTCAGACCAGTTACCATAGACGAAGCTATTTACATTTGGTCATAAAAACACTTTTATGTTTACAGTATAAGAATGTATGCCCTGTAGTAGTAATACCGCTGTGATCGCAACGCAATGTTGCCGACCTGCACTAAATTATATAAAAATTATTATTATTGTCTATAAAATAGTAAAAATTAACAACACCTTTTTTTTACCCAGTTAGTTAATACAAGGAATTATTCTAAAAGTATTTACAGTCATCCTTATGGCAAAAAAAGTATTATTTTCTACCCTACTCAACGTGACAACGTCGCATTTGGTACGGTGGGGATATTTCGGTTGCGCACGCAGCTTACGCTATCTGAGGGTCTTTCAATTCATTCTCAAATTGCTCCGTAACGACTATGGTGCTAGTTCTATAACTTGGGTGCTAGGTAGTGCTAGGTATGGTCTATCTATAGGGTGCTAAAAATTGATGCAGTTATTTGCACCGGGGGGGGGGGGGGGGCTAATGTAACGGACCCTAATAGGGAAACCCTTATTAAAAACAATTGCCATCCGGTATCTTGTAGCGGTAGCAAAGACGACAGACTTACCCTATTGGTGTTAGCCGACTACACAAAATCAAGCATGTGAAAGTTCGCCAATCGCGGGCGGATTTGGGGATCTGGCCAAGGCACAAATTTTCCTATTTAAATTTAACAATGAGTATAAATAAATAGTTTGGTTTACAGGTAGGTAGATAGATCCATGACTCTATGGCCTTATCGTGCAAGCAGTCACTGTATTAGAAAACTATTTTCCAATAGCTTAACACAAATTTTATTAAAAACGATATTTGTTAACGAGTTTTCTTCTTGGACGATATTTTTGACCAAGTTCTAGCCTTAGGTTACAAAAAATGGTCAAAAGTAAAATGGAACATTTTAGATTTCTTTTTTTGTATGCAATCGTTCATAAAATATTTGACATTGCTGCCAACGAAAAAAAAATATAAAAAACAGGACTTTACCAAATATTACATCTCTTTATTATTTAAAAATACATTACAACATTTTACATTATCTTCTTATAGAATGGTTTTCATCACGAATGGAAAATATGTTCATAAAGCTTAGAATAATATTTAACATGAAAAGATATGAAAATACAAAGCAATTAGTAGCGTGTTTGTGTATCCTGTTGGCACTTTGCTCCTGGGTTTAAACGACAATCTGCCTCGATTTTTACTCTCGTCGTGTTTTTTAACACATTATAATACTTGTATTTAAAGCTGTACCTACTGTTTAAATTTTAAATTATAAAAATATATCCCAATATTTTGCTTTTCTAGAATTGTTGCGAAATCAATTTTCCAAATAATCAAACTCGAAAATTAACTGAAACTTTACCTGGTTATCTCTATTTAAATATTAGGATTTAAAAGCAGGGACCTATGTAGAAGGATGGAGGCTCCTTAACGGCATCCATGGGGAGTTTTCACATCTACCGATATAACACGACGTCGACATCTTAACTATGTACAGAAAGAAAAAGAAAAATAATTACATAAATTGCTGAAATTGGCCACCGCCACGCTCCAAGCATAAAGTCACACGTCTCTTCATACTTTCGAAAGTGTTGACCAGCATCTCTGGAGAAATGTTACCACATTCTTGGATAATCCTTTCTTGTAATTGTTCTAAATTTGCAACTGATCTTTTAAAAAAAGTGTTCTTTAAATGAGGAAAAACGAAGTAATCCATAACCGATAAACAAGGTGATCTACACTGAGAAAACAGCTCCAAGTAAACTGTGGTAGCTGGGAAAAGTTTACTTACACCGACTAATATTTCATTTATTATAGAAATGTAGTTTATTTAAAGCAAGTAAAACAAATTAGCTACAATCGGTTTAGTTGGATCTAATAAATTAGTAAACAATGTTTATTTGATTTTAGTAAACATATAATTTTTAAGTATACTGTACACCTTATTTAAACTTGTGTTCACTTGTTTTGGATAAATTATAACATGTAAAAAAGTTTACTTTAAATAAGTAAACCAAAATATTCTCCTAAGTAAACTTGGTTGCTTAAATAAAGTGTCCAGTTCACTTGTTTAACCTTTCGTCAACGTTCGGTTCGCTTTTAGCCGCTCCCGCTTCACTTCGGCAGGATGAAACTCGAAACTCGTGGCGTCGCACGCAACACGCTTTATCATTTTCTTTTCGTCGTAGACGAAGACGGTCGAATCGTTTGGTACTCTGTTGCTGTAATATTTGTGTTGCCGTATTGGACATCGCGGTGTACTATAATATTATGGAGTGTTCTAATATGGAGTATTTGTTAATAAATTGGAATTTAGAAGATCATATTTCTGCTTTTCAGGGTATCCCTTATCCTTATCCCTTTCACTAATTCTAACTAAACAATTTGTCTATTTTAAAGAAATGGTTTATTGGTTAAAGGTACATATTTTAATAAATGGGTTACTTATTCCAAGTAAACAGTTCGTTTAGACCAGATAACGAATTTCTAAGCACACCTGTTTATTTGTGTTTACTAGTTCTAGGTAAACTATTTCAGCATTTTCCATTTACTTATGCCAAGTGAACCCTTCACTAGTCACTATATGAAGTGAACTTTTTAATTAAAGTAAGTGTATTTTCACCTAGATCTAATAAACTTTTTTCTCGGTGTAGGTGGGAATTCAATGTCTGATCGAAAACTGATCAATGTGTCGTCAAAAAAATTGCATAAGTAGTTAATACTTTCGGCGGATGTATGGGCGGTTGCACCGTCCAGTTGAAAATATCCAAAACGTAATTCGTCGTCAAGTAATTGCTCCACAAATGGATTCAAAATATTGTCTCCATACCGCTGTGCTGTAACTGTGTCATGGAAAAAAATAGGACCAACAATTCTTCTTCGGGAAACAGCTAACCAGACACCAATTTTTTGAGGGTGCAATGTGGACTCTACAAAAATATGGGGATTTTCATTACTCCACATGCGTGTATTCACATAACCGGAGAGGTGGAACCAGGTTTTATCCGAAAAAAATGTCAAGTCTAATAAATCATTTATTTCCAGTAAATTTTGGGTAAACCATTGAGAGTAATTCCTGCGTCTCTCAAAATCTGCGGCTTGTATTTCTTCCTGCTCCTTTTTTATGTTGTGTTGTATAGAACCTGTTTCCCTAAACACAGCCACAGGTCTTTTCAGGCAATGATAAAAATCCCCAGCAATAAAAGCAACGTTAGGAAAATGCTCGTAAAAATCGTCCATGCACAAACCCGAATTGTATTTCCACTCACCATTTACTTTAACCCCAATTCGAAAATACGCTTCAGCCATGAATGTTTTGTGCTGTTCCGTAAAGCCCATTGTGTGAATTGTTCAAGAAATTGGAAAAATTAGCGATGAATCAAATTATTTGTAATGACTGTCAAAGATGACGGAATAACTGATTGATTGTTAATTCAGGTAGTTACTGACACCCAACAGGTACTAAGCTCTACGGCTAAGCATTACGTCCTTAGATGCAAGGCCCCCTTTGATGCAAATAATTTTGCTCGCACGGTATTATAACCATTCATAAAAACGAGGACACATCAGATCAATGGAATTTGTTTAAATTAGTTTTTGAGATAAGTGTTGCTTGTTTGTATCTATTCCCTTTAGTAAATCCCGTGTATTGGAAAACTAGTTTAAAGCAGCAGCGATTACCCTTAAAATGGAATTCTCGTAAATCCTCTTTATTTATCTATCAAACGCTTAAAATCGAATCATCCGAACGCCAAGCTTTCTGTGTATACCGATCACGTGTTCAGTTTATTGCACCAATTTAAACGTTTACAACTAAAATTTAACCTGAAATGAGGCGGCGATCTTTTGAAATCGTTGGTCAATAATGTTGCTAGTATAGCCGGTAAATCAAATTTTAGTTTTTTTATGTAATTTTGTTGTAGTTTGGTTTAGAAATTACATTGTAGTTAGTGCACAATGATTTCTCCATAAAAACTGGAGAATATTAAAGATGTCCATGAGAAACATGTACAAACCCTGTTCTGATTATCTGATTCACCGTTAATTCTGATCTACCAACAAGAGACTTGCTAAAACTGAATTTATTTTAGTTAAAAATTTCACACTGTATAGAGAATTTATCACCCTTTAGACTTTTTAACTTAAATATAACAGTCAAGGAAGGATGAGAAAAATTTAATAATAAATATGCAATTTAAAAATACATGCAAAAACGTAGCCGATGTCCTTAAGAAAATAGTATAGCATTACACAAATAAAACGGGAATTAGTACACCAGTTCCAAAAAAAGTGACGCACCTAATTTTTGTTGAAACTTTGAAGCTTTATCATTTCTGAACGAATGGACCGATTTTTATTTTCTTTCCATTTGTTGGTAGGTAATTCCTTTTCCTTTAAGAAAAAAGTAAACTGGTAGACATGTTTTTAACGCCCCCTGGATGATAGTGGAAAAACTCAAGCTATGTTATTTTCTTAATTTTTGACTCACTCTGTGCGTTAATCAAGTAAATATATAGAAAGCGCCTATACTCTATGTGAAAGTCGCTTCTTTTACGAGCATTTTAATTTTTTGTTCATTCATTTATCTCTAAAGTTGTCCAAATAACAGCTTTTTTTGCTGAAACCTTGTATATTACCAGTTTTATGAATTTACCGAGAAACAGTTTTTAACAGATACGAATTTTAAAAACATTTTCATTAAACACAAAATTATAACATAGGATAACTGCCTAAAACCGTGTATTGCCTCCCCTAGCAACTCTAGATCAAGAGCTTTTAATCTACGCGGCATACTAGAAATTAGGTTTCCTATCGTTTCCATTGGTATACGATTCCATTCTTCCACTAATGCATATGCTAATTCTGCGAAATTTTCAGCAGGACTCTGGCGAGAACGTACCCTTCACCCTAGTTCATCTCACAAATGTCTTATAGGGTTCATATCCGGGCTTTTGGCAGGCCACTGTAATGTGGTGATATCCGAAGCTTCTAAGAAGTTTCGAACAATTGCTGCGGTGTGTGGTCGGGCATTATCCTGCATCAATATAAAATTATTGCCCACTAACTTTGCACGAGGTAAGACATGCTGTAAAATGTCAATATAGATTAGCGCTGTCATCGACTGCCTCAATGGAAAAACATGGAGGGTTGTCTTTCCATTCATTGAAATCCCTCCCCACACCATAATTGACCCACCATTAAAACTTTCACATTCTGTTAATAAATTCTGATTAAACCTTTCACCAGTCCTTCTCCATACTCTTTTCTTTTCGTCCACCTTGTTAAGGCAAAACCGTGATTCATCCGTAAACAAGACATTCGACCATTCACGAATATTCCATTGTCCATAATTTTCAACGAAGTTTCTTCTAGCAGCACGATGTTGTAGCAATAATTTGGGACCTTTTGCAGGTCTTGCAGCTTTCAAATTAATTTCGTTAAGACGTCGACATACCGTTTGCTTACTAATTGTAACACCCCGAATTTGGCGAAGATCTTGCTGAACATTTACCGCAGTATTTGATCGATCACGTAATATCCTCAATCTCAAAAAGCGATCATCTATTGGAAACATTTTTCGAGAGCGACTAGAACCAACCCTTCGAGTAGTGCTTCCTGTTTGTTCGTACTTGTGGATTGCTCTACGAGCAGCTGCTTCATGGACACCCACTGCACGAGCGGCGTAACGTTTACTATCGTTAACTAAAGTAACTAATGCTGCTACTTGTTCTGAACTTATTTGAGGCATTTTATGTAATTTTAGCCACTACAACTGTTATAATGACATTGACTTTTTTAGTGACACAACGACAAAGGTTCAAATAATATGGATTAATTGCTATGGCAAGGGCAATAATTGTTTTTTTTTTGCAATGTGATCCTACAATGAATTACATTTGTGGAATAAAGGTAATGTTTCAGCAAAAAAGCTGTAATTTGGACAATTTTAGAGATAAATTAATGAACAAAAAAGCAAAATGCTCGTAAGAGAAGTGACTTCCATATAGAGTATAGGCGCTTTCTATAAATTTACTTGATTTAACGCACAGGGTGAGTCAAAAATTAAGAAAATAACATGGCTTGAGTTTTTCCACTATCATCCAGGAGGTTTTAAAAAAAAAATTACCAGTTTATTTTTTTTCTTAGAAAGGTAAAGGAATTACCTACCACTAAATGGAAAGAAAATAAAAATTGGTCCATTTGTTCAGAAATGACAAAGCTTCAAATTTGCAACCAAAATTAGGTGCGTCACTTTTTTTTGGAACTGAGTGTAGTTAGTTTAGGTGTTTCTCGCCTTTAAGAACTATATTGTCAATATTGTGGGCTACCCAGTATGCTCCAGAAGAATTTTAGAATATGCACCTTAACGATTACTATAACTTTTGTGTTTGACATTTTTATCCAGTTCTTAAAATAAATGGAAAAGTGTACTTTATTTTACCGTTGACTCATCCTGTACATAGAACAGGAAATACAAGATCGCACGATACAATGCCAACATATTTTATAACCAAGTTTCCTATTTTAATTTGGTCCACAAGTCCTTTGTGCACGAATTTAAAGCCCTTTAATGAAACAAATAACTGTCAAGCAAGCAGTAAGATAATGTATGCGTGCTTAGAATTCCCCTAAAAAGACATACTTTGCAATTTAAATAGGACGCTACAAAGGGTAATGGCATTTTATTTTCACTAAACAAGTTCTACGTTGCGATTGGTCGATATCAATAAACGGATACCACTGAATGTTTTGTTTTAGGAATTACAACCCAGTTGTTTTGTTTCCTTAGATAGTGATTGTTCTTTATGATAAACCCGGAAGAAAAGCTTTAGTAGATTATAATGCAAAGACCAAAACCTTAATTTGTATAGTTAAATTTTTCTCAAAACAAAGCGTTTCGACAGAAGACAACGACATTTGGCATTAACAGCTGATCTGGTTTCGTCGTTAAAGTTCCCAGATCAGCAGTGGGCCGTAGCTAGCTCACGTGTTTTTTTAAGTGTTTCTGTGGCTGTTTTTTGTGTAGTGTGTGTTTTAAACATTTTACTTTTAATTTTGAAGAAGTAGTCCATACTCAAAGTGGAGTTGAATAATATAGGGAAAAGAAAAGCATAAAGTCTTTCTCCACAATTTTAATTCAATAGCTAGGCTAGAATCGACATGTTTCGAGTGTTTCTAGACTCAAAACATGTCGATTCTAGCCTAGCTATTGAATTAAAATAAACACTCGAAACATGTCGATTCTAGCCTAGCTATTGAATTAAAATTGTGGAGAAAGACTTTATGCTTTTCCCTATATTTTACTTTTAGATTTTATATATTTTTGAGACAGATTTTCTCTGTGTTTATAATTTAAATTTAATAGTGAGTACAAACATCATTTTGGTTAACTCATTTATTATCAAATCAATAGACATTTTTCGTTTTCTTTTAAAAGCGGTTCCGATAGCCGCTATTTGACAACTTTGACATTTGAGCTGTCATTTATCGTTATCGTTACGGATAAGTAGCGGGAGCTAACAGACGGAAGACAAAGCCATAGCGAAAACGGAACGCATACGTAATGACCATTTTTTTGACAGATGCAATCAACATATAACCTATTTTTTGTTGAAGTCTGTTTTTAAAGTTTTTGATTAGTATTTTTTGTTTTCTTGTTTTCGTCATGGATTCAACAGTAAATTCTCTCAAAAGATCGAGAAATCGTTTCATAGATGAGGACGATATCATTTTATTAGAGGAAATATTGGCCAATAACCTATATGGCGATGCATGTAAATAGGCTACGGTAGTAGCCAATTTTGTAAAAACCACAGGGAAAGAAGTATCATTGAGATGGGTTAAAGAACACACATATCCTACATCATAAATAATATGTCATATATATATGGTTGTTCATGAAGTCAATGATTTTTGAGAGAGCTGGAGCTGACCGTCCAAAAAAGGCCTCCAAATCAACTAGCCTACTAGGGTAGCTTAATCTTCTTAACAAAATGCAAAACCCTTCCACGCCAGAAACGTTTTAGTGGCTTTCTGTTATTACATTATTGGGAATCCTAAGTGCTTCAGCCAGTCTTTTTAAGTGATTTTTTTCAATTCGGAAATAAAGTTTGCATTCAGCATTATTATAGTTTTCTAAATTGAAATTTCCATACAACTGTGCTCGATACTGAATGTCCTGGCGATCAAGCACCTCCAAGAGAAGGGCATCATCCAAATCCGAATCACTGGATGAGTCCAATAAAAGCAACCTTTTGCCTATCATAATGTTTTAGAATTTTGAATACTATACTCGAAACCCAATATTATAGGCAGTGACGTATTATTCGAAACCATGGAAACTATTGCAAACCGCCATTTACCATACAGTATTTTGGTCATTTCCATGGTTATGAGAGCTACGTCACTGCCTATATTTTTGGTAATAGACTATTGGAAATTAAAACCAAGCAAAAAAGATTGCACAAAACGTATATGAAAACATGAACACAAACCATTAAAGATAGGTTATGTAAATGTTATATTTGTCATGTTTACTGTCGAATTCGACTTAACGTTAACGTTAAGCGGATTGAACGAAAACTTTTTTTACGATCTGTTAAATAGCGGCTTCGTATTCGTATTCGTTATGGTTAACCGTTTGAATTTGCCAATACAACGAAAACTCTCCAATAAAGTGCATAGTTAAACCATTTACTTATCGTTATATATAGGATGTCTCATATCTAATAGGCAAATACAGCAACAGGAGATAGTAGACTTGAAAATATGTCAATTATGCTTAAGAATGAACGGTTAATTTTCAATAAATATGTTTCGTTAAGAAAGGTGCTTATTTAAATGTTTCTTGCCATCTAGCATTTAAGCGCAATTATTTCAAAAACAAATTGAAATATCGAGAATAATTAAGTACAAGTTTTTTACGTATAAAATATTCCTCTTTCATAAATGTGAGAGACAAAAGATATATGCGAGAATTTATCAAATTCGTATTGTGTAGCTAGCATTCTCTAGGAGATATATACCAAAATTATGGAATCCTCCTTCTTGCCCTCAAAAACATAACTACATCAAATTTGATTCATATCCGATTAACAATAAATCATCGCCAATTTTATAAAGAAAATAATTACTTGAATCACCTTGTATCTCTTTAACCGTATAAGAAATGAAATTAAATGACATATTTTTAAGTCCACTATCTCCTGTTGCTGTATACAGTGGCGGATTTACAAATTTGCCGTTAGTAGGCTATTCAATTTTTGCCGCTCCTATACCAGTGACGCCTCTTGAGTTGTAAAACAGGTGTGAAGTGTTCGGGAAAGAAAAAGCCCGCTGCAGGCGAAAAATTTTTTAAACCACGCCCAAATTTGGTCAATAATTTTTAGTAAATATTTTAAAAATTTATGATTACCTACTTATTTTATTGAAAATGAAATTTCATTCTGCAAAGACAGTAAAGTTCCAACTCCCTTTTTTATCCCCATTAACAGACACGGCCTACAATAAAGTTTATTTAAAAAAATACTACCCGTCGACCATGAATAAAGATTGTACCATTTATTTCTGTAAGATAAAAAAAATTTTTGGGCCAAATTTGCCGCCCCCTAAAATCTGCCGCCCTAGGCTCCAGCCTACTCAGCCTAATGGTAAATCCAGCACTGGCTGTATAGCCCCTAAGTTACAGAAATCCCTATATATGCATATATAAAAATCCCACAAAAGTAACAATACAAAAAGTGTGCCCAATATGGCGTTTTAAATTAGACATCCACCTTGTGGTGGTAAGCTTTGTAGCTTCACCTCGCAAAAATGTATTATTGTTCCTTGTATATTAAAACATAAATACCTATTATTGCTTTATATTTCAACGTTTTTACACATTTATTTTTGTAGGTACTGTGACAGAACTAATCTAGTATATTACTGATTACTAATTAATTACAAAAAACAAATGGTAGCGTTCTGATTATAATGAGCCTGATTCATTATCACTGGTAGCGTTTCTGACCGAGAATACTAGATCTGTCCCTTCACATAAGGGTAGATTTGGGAGAATAGAATGACTAAAGCGATATTATAGCAAGAGCACTCTTGAAGACAATGGAGAGTAGTTCTGGAAGGTCTCGGCGTCATTATGGATCGTTAGTTGAGTTTGTGTTAGGTTTCAACGACTTATCAATGTATACCATTCAGCCAAAATGATGTAGATAATATCCTAACAGCAAGGTCTAGCTAGGCGCTGAGTTTACACACCAAAGCGCGACGAGAAGACTTTACGCCGCGGTGCGCGTACGTGAATCTCCCTTATTAATTATCAACAATGAAACACCAGATTCTCAAAACACTTAAATCTATTATAATAATTAGGAATAAGAGATATGAATTTACAATAGAAAAATAAATCTTAAGATAATACAATAAAAATGTAAATAGAGAGCAAAGAGAGGTGTTTAACCCAATGTTAGTCAGAAAATCAACATAATGACAACATTTAATTGATTGAAACCCTTTTTAATACAGAAATAAAAATTTACAGAAAACCCTGAAATTTAACGCCCTGAGATGGATAATCCCCAAGACTAGGAAGTCTTTAAGAATAAAAAAAAAAACACTAACCCTGAAATTAATTCGTTATTAAATCTTAAATCTGACCCAAATCACTTGTATATTAAAAGAAAACAAAATAGGAGAATTCACTAGACAAGACAATTAATTTAGACCGAACCGAAAAAAAATATCTTTGGAACTGAATTCTAATTTTCCCTGGGTTCACCATCTAAACTGTGCAACCCCCCTTAATTTGTGTGACTTTAAATATTTATCTTTTCAAGCCTATGGAATGTCAGAACATTAGTTTTCAGCCCCCAGTACTACCCCTTCAAGCATACAATAAAACTCACGCCGCCAATCAGGGTGATTCTCGACTAAGACCCTGCCTTAAGTCATAAAACTGCGTAGTCCCAAAGTATGCTTGAAAAGTTAGCCACTAGGTGCCGATACTAATCCATGGACTGAATTTAAATTATTACCTTCCATCTCTTTAGGTTTACTTAAGACTATTATGTATATAATTATACGTATTACAACCGTAATTAATAATAATAATAAAAAAACTAGCCTAAAGCACAAAATCAGATATGTTTAAAAAAACCTTCTACCTGTTGTTCTTTCTTCGAAGGAAAATAAAGAACAAATCTGACTCGGCTTTTCCAAATATTTGAATGGTCAAGATACAAGGTCCATTTTCATTCTTAACCATATTTTCCATTTTTTTACCAATATAGGATTCATATTTTCTGATAAGAGAACACCCACGAAGGTTCTCTTGTTTATTATTGCATCTGTGGGGTATTCTAGGGTTTAGGATATTTATATTAACTTGACAAAACGTGCT
Source organism: Polydrusus pterygomalis (assembly GCA_963969555.1). NCBI lineage: Eukaryota > Metazoa > Arthropoda > Insecta > Coleoptera > Curculionidae > Polydrusus > Polydrusus pterygomalis. The sequence goes on from OZ018379.1 coordinate 40,521,582, forward strand.
CTTTTACAGATGGTAATATTTGTTATTATACTTAGTTGGGTTTTTGCTATCAATTCTACTTTTAAGATATAGAAAAATAAACTTTATGGCTTAACAAATATTTAGGATAACTTGGGCAATTTAATTATTTGCTTAAGAAAACGGTTGGTTTAAAATAGTTTGGTATTATTATATTTATTTTGTGAACAAAAGCTCTTTGAATTTAAGGAAACATCTGTTTTGACTCGTGAGAACGCAACTTAAAAATAATTTGAAATAAAAAGATAAATTTTTGCGTTCTATTACAGTACGGGTCTGTCAATATTTTATTTTCTAAAAATAAAATTGGTATCTACGCTATATCTTTACAAAATATTAAGACTCCCTTACAAAATTTAACAGATGGCGAAGGCGATGGTAAACGAGCTTAGTCCGGTTCTGTTTCTATAGCCAACCGCTTGACGTAAAATAAACCAGACTTCAACAGGGTCAGTGGAGGATTTACAAATTTGCCGCTGGTAGGCTATGTAATTTTTGCCGCCCCTACCGGTGACGGCTCGTGAGTTGTGAAACAGGTGAAGTGCTCGGGAAAGAAAAAGCCCGCTGCAGGCGAAAATTTTTTAAGACCACGCCCAAATTTGGTCAATAATTTTCAGTAAATATTTTTAAAATTTATTTATTACCTATACTTATTTTATTGAAAATGAAATTTCTTTCTGCAAAGCCAGTAAAGATCCAACTAACTTTTTTTATCTCCATTAACAGACACGGCCAACAATAAAGTTTATTTAAAACAATACTACCCGTCAACCATGAATAAAGATTGTACCATTCATTTCTGTAAGATAAAAAAAATCTGCCGCCCTAGGCTCCAGCCCACTCAGCCTACTGGTAAATCCAGCACTGAACAGGGTGCCATTAATGACAGGTGATACTACAAGTTCTTATATTAATTTGACTTTATGATCAGGACGTATGTCAATCGTCGGTGTTTCCACTGATGGACCGTCACATCAAGACGTGCTCAATGGATTGGTCACTTGGTCAGGGCCATAGGCATCTTTAAAAGAAGGATGTGTGCCCAGTGTCCGTTCTATGTTTCTCATATTGGCTTTTACGCAGCACTACCCAATTTATTTTTTTACCTTAATAACAGCTTCTGATTTACATAATAATCTTATCATAAATAACTTCTACATTTTCAACAAAATGGTAAAGCACGAGTTGCCGTAGCCGTTTTAAAGTTTTAAATTTAACCACCAATCATAACTGCATAAACTATATGATAACTTTCTTTAACTTGTTATAACTTTTTCCTATCTGGCTTTATAAAAGTTTAAAATTTTGTTTCATTCATCAGGTTGCGTTTATTTAAAAGTAAAAGATGAATATTGTAAACAACTATACGAATTTTTGTCAAATTTATTAAACTTCCACAGCGTACGTGAAGTTTGGTTTGGATGAGAAAACTTTTTGATACCTGTTTTCGATTATTAAGTTGGATATTATGCGTCTCGTCAGATTAAAAACAGGTCGGTTATAAAGTTAGAGCTGCTGTGAAATGAATAGCAAACTATTTCTTTTCCCGAAAGAAAATCGGTATGCGTTTTGCTGGTTAAACAAAAATAAAACATAAAAATTTCAACTTTTAATACCCGACCTGGCAATCGAAAATATTTTCAAAATTTTTTAAAGAAAAAATAACTGGTTTTGTTAATTTTGTAATATCTTTAATAATTATATACCGTGCGAGCAAAAATTAATTGCATCAAAGAGGGCCTTACATCTAAGGAAGTATTGCTTAGCCGTAGAGCTTAATACCTGTTGGGTGTCAGTAACTACTACAATCCGGGTTTGTGCATGGACGATTTTCACGAATATTTTCCTAACGTTGCTTTTATTGCTGGGGATTTTTATCATTGCCTGAAAAGAACCGTGGCTGTGTTAAGGGAAACGGGTTCTATACAACACAAAAAAGGAGCAGGAAGACCATCTGTAAGAACAGAAGAACCTGTTGCAAACGTTCGTGAAATAATGCAAAATACGCCAACAAATTGTATAAGACGCCTGTCCCACGAAGTGGGAAGATCTTATGGAATATGCAGGGCTATTCTTAAGAAATAGCTAAATTTATTTCCTTATAAAGTGCAGGTATTCCAAAAAATACAAGCCGCAGATTTTGAAAGACGCAGGAATTACTCTCAATGGTTTACCCAAAATTTATTGGAAAGAAATGATTCATTAGACCTGACATTTTTTTCGGATGAAGTTCACATTGCACCCTCAGAAAATTGGTGTCTGGTTAGCTGTCTTCCGAAGAAGAATAGTTGGTCCTATTTTTTCCATGACACAGTTACAGCACGCACAGCGTTATAGAAACAATACTTTAAATCCATTTGTGGAGCAATTACTTGACGACGAACTACGTTTTGGATATTTTCAACAGGACGGTGCAACCGCCCATACAGCCTTCGAAACTATTAACTACTTACGCAATTTTTTCGACGACAGATTGATCAGTTTTCGATCAGACATTGAATTCCCACCTAGATCATCTTGTTTAACGGTTAGGGATTACTTCGTTTTTCTTCATTTAAAGAACACTATTTTTAAAACACCAGTTGCAAATTTAGAACAATTACAAGAAAGGATTATCCAAGAATGTGGTAACATTTCTCCAGAGATGCTGGTCAACACTTTCGAAAATATGAAGAGACACGTGTGAATTTATGCTTGGAGGCGGCCAATTTCAGCAATTTATGTAAGTATTTTTCTTTCTGTATATTCTTACTTTGTTAATTTTGTAAACAACAAAAATAAATTTGTATTTGTCTACTTATTTTATTACTTATTAGTTTGGCATATCATGTCAGAATATGAATTTGACAAAATTTTAACCTAGATTTGGTTAGATATATCGTCCCCACACCATTGTGAGATCTAAACCAAGCTCTACGTTTTTTAATCCAAGCTCTCTTTTATGCAAATAATTCTTGCTCGCACGGTATATCATTTTAAATAAATATTCTACACATTACGCCATCATAATGTACTATATTATGTTTCTGTTAATTTAATTCTCCGCCTCATTTTATTTACCGATAGTGCTACAACAGACATTTTCCGCACTTGCTGACTATGCTTTAGCAGCAGAACGTGTTGTTGAATATTCATCACGGTTTAAAAGAGCGTATTGCAAGTCGTTTAAACTTGTGCTTAAAGGACGTTTACCATTAAAGTGGTTTTATTGATCTTTTAGGTCTAATATTATTTGTTAAAAGAAGCAAGGTTAAAATATAAAAGTTTTACGTTTTTAGTAATGGGTAACAAGGAGATAAAGACAAAATTGTTTTGGAAACATCAATAAGCAAATTTACAGGGTGGCCACCGGCCATATCTTGGAAACTACTAAGCATAGAAACTTGGGAAAAAATATTATAATTACAGCGGTCATGAGAAAATTCTGGAAATTATTTTTAAGTTCCTTATTTCGCCGCAAGGGGGCTCAACTTTTCAACAATTCTGCATCATTTTTATTTAAGGCTCATTGGCGTACCGACCTTGATAACAGTGGGGGAAGCTATTGAAGGTGTAGACATTAAAATCGCTGTAACTTCTAAACGACATATCCGATTTTACTAAATTTAAACTTGTTAGGAAGAGAAAGGTAAGTACCTTAAATTGCCGTATCCAACGGTACACGATAGTTTCTAATAAAATTGCTAGAGGGCGCAATTTGTAATAATAACAGTTTTTTTTATTTTACTCCGAAAATTCAAATTATACGGTATAACTATGACATCATAATCCGAAAGTAGATTAAATTTGCAAGAAAAAATGTAAAGACCGCAGTTCGATATCATTGTTCGTTTCAGAGTTATTGCCAAAATAATAATTTTTAACGTTTTAATCGAAAAAATTATTGTTTTCGTAGTGTCATTGGTATGTAGGTTGGATTAGTAATAATAAGTTTTCATTTGTCATTTTCCATGCCTCCCTTTACACTTTATCTAGGTTTAGGACTAGTCAAAATTATGTAAAAGGCAAAATTTGTAGGCCAACGGGCAATAACAACAGCATTAAAATGGCTATAATATATAATTATTATATTATATTATTATTGTATAATCATGGAAAATTTTTAACGAAACAATCGGAAGACTTTATAAAGATTAAAAATTACTTTCATTTTGCAAAATACAACCATTAATTCTTCTTTTAGAACTAGAAATGGTTGCTTCAATTTTAGCGTCTCTGGTGGTTGGTCGAGTATTATAAACAATGTCTTTTATTTGCTTTTTATGCTTTGGCCACGAAGCTATAAAAACAATAATTTCTTCGATTAAAGCGTTCAAAATTATTGTTTTGGCAATAACTCTGAAACGAACAAAGATAATATCGAACTGAGGAATTCACATTTTTTTTTTAAATTTAATCTACTTTCCGATTATGATGTCATCGTTATACCGTATGATTTGAATTTATTTCTGCAAATTAATTATTATTACAAATGGCGCCCTCTAGCAAATCGTTTACTATTGGATACGGCACTTGAAGGTACTTACCTTTCTCTTCGAAATAAGCTTAAGTTTAGTAATATCGCATAAGTCGTTTAGAAGTTACAGTGATTTTAATGACTATACTTTCAGTAGCTTCCCCCACTCTTATCAAGGTCGGTACGCTAATGAGCCTGAAACCAAAATGATGCTGAATTATCTAAGCTTTCTATTGACGTAATCAAAGTTATACTTAATATGGGAATTTTCGGAGAAATTTAGAATTTAAAAAAATAATTTTCAAATGTGCCCCCTTGCGGCAAAATGAGGAACTTAAAAATAATTTCCAGAATTTTCTTATGGCCGCTTTAATAATAATTTTTTGTCTCCCAAGTTTTTATGCCTAGTAGTTTCCGAGATATGGGCGGTGGCCACCCTTAATGAAACACCCTGTATATAATACAATATAGGTTTTTAATTTAAATCCGTTCAAGTTAACCAATTTTGGTATGAGCTTGAGATGATAAATTATAGGAATGACCAAACCATTCATTCGTGAACACTCTGTCTGTTTACATCAAACAGTACTTGTAACACAAAGACAGAAGAGAGAAAGAGAGAGAGAGAGCGTTAAAATTCTGACTCTGCGAGCTGTTGCAATGGCTCAAAGATTCCGAGCCATCAGTTATCACTATAGTGGCGTAGAGTGGATAAATAATAATTAAAAAATTGTGTGTGTTTAAGACCACACGACAGAAGTGAAAACTTCAACAAGGTGAAATTAACAATATCAAATACAATTTTTCAATTTTGTTTCTTTTAGGTTAGGTTCGTAAGCAATCATAAAAATAACATAAACTTGGAATACGGGATAATTTTACTGCATACGAAAAAAGATATTTCCTAAAATTGAACAACCCTTGAATTTTTATATCTTCAACAGAAGTCAGAAATCATAATAAATTAGGTCCACGGAATAAGCAATTACGGTAAACCTTACTTCACCCTACGTAAATATATAATTTAAAAAATGCCAGAACATACCTGAGACGCAGACGAGTGTCTATACAACGCACACTGTTTGCGGCATGCTTTTTCATATAACGTTCATTCGGGTCAGGGTCAGTTCGGATTGAATATAGCAGTTGAATTCGAGCGTAGCACACCCGAGTCTGACGCGTGACGGCGACGCGCGACGGTTCAGTTTAATTCAGTGCCCACAAAAAGTGCTAAACGCGCCTAAAGAAGTTTCACTTCAAAAATTGTGGGTGCTTAAGACCACACGACAGAAGTGAAAACTTCAACAAGGTGAAATTAACAATATCAAATACACGAGTGTCTAGACAACGCACACTGACTGTTTCCACGTCGATACTGAATGCGACCGATGGCGGCATGCTCTTTCATATAACGTTCATTCGGGTCAGGGTCAGTTCGGATTGAATATAGCAGTTGAATTCGAGCGTAGCACACCCGAGTCTGACGCCTGACGGCTCAGTTTTATTCAGTGCCCACAAAAAGTGCTAAACGTGCCTAAAGAAGTTTTCACTTCAAAAAGGTTTTATTAAAGTATTAATACATTTTTACATCTTTACATGTACAAAAAAAAGAAGCCTTTGAGAAAAGCATAGACTGTAAGTTATTATTTATGAATGAAATTAATGAAGTTTTAGGCGAGGGACAATAAGAAATATTTTATATTTTATATTTAGTCATAACCTATTTAATCACGTAAAGGATATTTATATATATTTTTCAAGTGAAAACTTCTTTAGGCGCGTTTAGCACTTTTTGTGGGCACTAAATTAAACTGAGCCGTCACGCGTCGCCGTCACGCGTCAGGCGTCAGACTCGGGTGTGCTACGCTCGAATTCAACTGCTATATTCAATCCGAACTGACCCTGACCCGAATGAACGTTATATGAAAGAGCATGCCGCCATGGAAACAGTCAGTGTGCGTTGTCTAGACACTCGTGTATTTGATTTTGTCAATTTCACCTTGTTGAAGTTTTCACTTCTGTCGTGTGGTCTTAAGCACACACAATTTTTTTAATAACAATTGATTTCAGACCTCCAAACAGTTTACAGAGAACTGGTACCGAGACCTTAAAATTTAAACATTACTCAACAGAAATAATAAAATTTTACAAATAAACAGTGTAGTTTAATTCCAATAAAGTATATTTTCTGTTTTCCCTTAAATAGTTCTTGATATTATGACACATTGTTGCAGTAACACCCTGAAGTACAGTTTGTGGTATCCTATTATATGCTTGTATGCTTCTATATTAATTATATTGGCGAGTCTCCATTTTGTTGTGGTTTCACATTTATTTTTAAAAGTTTATTTTATATACAGTAAATTACTTTTGTTTGTTGTCGTACTTTTAACTCACTTATTTTTATATAAGGTTGTGTTTCATCAATTTCATTACTAGGTGTATAAAAGTTCATATTAAATATCACTTTATAGCAGATAGAACATAATATGTTAAAGTATATATTACACTGACGAACATTTTAAAACTTTTTTTTCCTCCCTGGAATGATTTTGGCTGGATTTGATATATTTTGGCCTGCTGAATCCGAATCTGGCCTCAGATTTTCGATATCAGCCTCCAATGATAAGGGAGGGACATATGCTTTGATGTTAAGAAAAAGTCAATAAAAACCCCTTTCAATGCCGATTTATTAAATTTTTATTAATTAAAAACATATAATATATTTTATTAACAGTTAGCTTAGGTACAGTATAAACATTTATAAATAATTTAAAATTTAATATTTACTTCCCTAACGTCTTTCTTTTATAAGAACTCCTGGATGTGTCTCGTATTAGGGTCCAGCAATAGTCGGCTAACATATTCGGGCTCCACTTTCCTGTATACCTTTTCTCTATGGACGCAATATCTTGGTGAAATCGTTCTCCATGCTCATCTGATACTGCTCCTAAATTTTCAGGAAAAAAGTCCAAATGAGAATGGAGAAAGTGAAGTTTTAGTGACATGTTGCATTCTTAAATATGATAGGCCGTAAGTAGTTCTTCCACGAGTTCACAATAATTTTCTGATTTATTATTTCCACGAAAATTGTTGCAAACACTTTCAAATGCATTCCATGCCCGACTTTCATTGTCACTTAAAATTTGCCTGAAGTTCGCATCTTTAAACAATTGCCTAATTTGGGGACCAACAAAAATTCCTTCTTTAATTTTGGCCTCACTTATACGTGGAATTTTGTCTTTTAAATACGTGAAAGCATTGCCTTCTCTATCCAGTGCTTTAACAAAATTTTTGATCAGACCCAGCTTAATGTGAAGTGGAGGTAAATATATTTTTTCTTTCTGAACTAATGGTTCTCGGGTCAAATTTTTAACGCCAACTTGTATTTTGTCACGTGGAGGTCAAACCTTAATTTTATAATGTTTGTCTCTTGCACGGCTGTCCCATTCACACAAAAAGCAACAGTATTTTGTATATCCTGATTGCAGTCCTGTCAGTAACGCCACCACTTTTAAATCTGCACATATGTTCCATTTGTGATCTTCGTACTTTACACATCTTAGTAACATCTTAAGATTGTCATATGTTTCTTTCATATTTACCGAATGACCTATAGGAACCGATGGATGCTCGTTTCCATTAAAAAGTAAAACAGCTTTTAGACTTGTTTTAGACGAATCTATGAATAGTCTCCATTTATCGGGAGTATATGGTAAGTTCAGTTCGGTCATTAGGCCAGGTATGTCATGGCAAAATACTAAATCACCTTCCACTGCAAAAAAATTTGTGAGAGTAGATTGCCTTTTCCTGTAGATGGACACCTTCACTCCTTTTTCCACTGCTGCAGGCGGGATCCGAGAAGTTCAGCTTTTGTTTTCCGGAGGTCCAAGTCACGAACAAGGTCATTTAATTCACCTTGAGTGATTAAATGAGGTGTATCAGGCAAATCATGAGAACTAGGGATGTAGCTTGGTCCGGCTTCTGGTGAAATACTTCCGGAGTCTGATTCGGAATCAAGCGTGTAACTCTCAGGTGGCTGGGGAATGGGTAATGAGTTGTCATGGGGCACTGGTCGCATTGCAGAAGGAATATTGGGGTACTGAACGCTACGCTTGGTTTTGCTAGTAATTCCTTTAATATTCGTCATGCAAAAATAACAATCATCTACGTGATTACGAGGTTCCCTCCAAACCATTGGAACTGCGAATGGCATAGATTTATGAGTACCTTTCAGCCATCCAGTCAATGTTCTCGAGCACAAACTGCAACACATTTTTGGGGCCCAGGACCTATCTTGATCGCCAACTTTGCATCCAAAGTACAGTTCATAAGCCTTTTTTACTAATGAAGATATCGGTTTTTGGTACGCTTTTGCGGTAACTTCGCCACAAATATAACAGAAGCTATCGGCTTTATTAACGCAAACGCGCATCGACATTTTTGGTACCGTTTTAACACGCCCGTAGATCTAAGCGAAAATATGAATAGATGTTTACTAAATGATGATATAGTAACGACTAAAGGCATATTTCAAGCATAGATCCAACTACCTGCAAATAACAATGGGGCGACCGTTTATTACCTATTAATGGGCCTATTCGACCCTTCCAAGAAATCTGAGGCCAATATAAACATTTGGTGGTCAGTTGTATATTAGTTTAGGTCCAAATATTACAAAATACACGATATTTTTATAAAGAGGATTTTTGTGTTGAACAGTGTTATTTGTTAACACACGTTACCATTTTAAAATTGGCCAGTAAACTCCTAAAGAGAAATACATACCTGATCTTACTCACGGTAAACTATACTTAAAAATACAATATAAAAGTTTATAAAACTTGTATCGGGTTTCCAACTTCCTCTGTCGTTTTGGCGTAATTTTAAAAACAATATAAAACTTTTTAGAGCTTTGATGTTTTCCAACCTCTGCAAACCTTAAAGATCAATAAAACACCATTAATATTAAACGACCACTCAAAAGCAATTTTAAAATAACTTTGTATGTGTTTCTCGAACACACAAATGTTCATCGTTACGCTCTTCTGCTTTACTGTGTGAATTGAGTTTGTTAAAATATTATAAGCGACTAGTTAATTCGTAATCAATTTCGCCAATTAACTATTAATTTGCATAAACTGGTCGTTGAAAGCTACCACAATATCGTGAACTAGTACAAGGGGTCGATGCTTAAAACATATACTTTTCCAAATCTAAATCTAACTGGTAACTTGTAAAAGGTATTAAGAGGAAGTAACTCCTTCACCACAATGAAAATTGCCGAACGTTTTGCTGGTCAAACGAAAAGAAAAAATAAAAATTGGTATTTAGAAAATAAATTCTACTTTAAATACCCCATCCAGAAAAGTAAATGACGATCGAAAATATTCCCAAAATTTTTTTTAGAAATTTTTTTTATTTTTAGTAATTTTGTAATATCTTTAACAATTCTTTATTGATCAAAAGCAAAATGACTTTCCCGGGTGTAGAATGTTGTACCAAACAATTTTTCTTAAAGCCATTTTTCAATATCGGCCTTACTTTTTCTCAAAAACGTTGGGCGCGTAAATCCACTTTACACGCTTAAATTCACTTTACGCGCCCAACGTTTTTGAGAAAAAAGTAAGGCCGATATTGAAAAATGGCTTTAAGAAAAATTGTTTGGTACAACATTCTACACCCGGGAAAGTCATTTTGCTTTTGATCAATAAAGAATTGTTAAAGATATTACAAAATTACTAAAAATAAAAAAAATTTCTAAAAAAAATTTTGGGAATATTTTCGATCGTCATTTACTTTTTTGGATGGGGTATTTAAAGTAGAATTTATTTTCTAAATACCAATTTTTATTTTTTCTTTTCGTTTGAGCAGCAAAACGTTCGGCAATTTTCATTGTGGTGAAGGGGTTACTTCCTCTTAAAGAGGTATATATATTCGTATGAATTTTACACATTGCCTAAAAATAAAGTTACAAAGATATCAGCCAAAGTGTCTTCTTGTTACAATCTAAGCGCAGTCTCTCGAAGCCAGTCTTCTGCTTGTGGAACTAAAACATGAATATCCTCTAGTGAACCGTCGAAATGGGTGTGAGGGCATTCTGTGACCAGATGGTGAATGGTTTGTTCGGCTGCTCCACATTTGTCACACTGGGGGTTGTCCGTGATACCCCATTGGTTTAATGTTTTGTTGCACACTCCGTGTCCCGTTCTAATTATATTAAAGTTGCACCATTGTCTACGGGTTAGATTAAATCCATTTGGTTTGGCTGTTGGATCCTGGATGAGGTAGGAGTTTCTGATCTCTTTGCTCTGCCACTCAGCGGTCCAGTGCTGCTCGCTTGTGAAGTTAGTCAGTTGACTTGCCGTTCTTACTGGTGGTTGTCTGGATTTTAATCTCTGTTGTCTGTTTCTAGTTAGCAATGTTGGCATTTATTGGCAATGTTGGTTTGTTTTGACATTTTGCAACATGAGCTTTTAGTGCCGCCATTTTTCTTGTGTTTGGGGGGGCGATGTTGCACAGAACTGGAAGCCACGCATTTGGTGTCGATTTGATGGTACCCGATATTTTCCGCATCGTGTGGTTCAGCTGTGTATCTATGATAGAGGTATGATGACTATTTAACCATACTGGCGCGCAGTATTCTGCAGTAGAATAATCCAAGGATAGCGCACTGGTTCTAAGAGCTTCGGCTGTTGCGCCCCAAGAAGAGTTGGCCAGTTTTTGTATGATATTGTTTCTGGTTCTAACTTTAGACGATACTTTTTGCAGGTGCGGTTTATAAGTCAAAGTTCGGTCGAGTGTAACTCCTAGATACTTTGGTGTTGGGTTGTGGTTTAGTACGACTCCTTCGGACTCAATATGCAGCTGTTGGTTTGCTTCTTTATTGTTCAGATGGAAGGCCGTCACTTCTGTTTTTGAGGTAAAATGGTAATAGGTATATATACACATTTCAATCAACAACATCCTCTCCCCGGTCTATGTTCTGCAGCTTCAATCTCTAATTTGCATAGTTTATTAGTCGCTTTTCGGTAGGTTGCAGTTGATGTTTTAACATCAACAGATGTTTCAACAACTCGTACTCTGCCATCTCAGCAGGGATAAACGGCAAATATTTTGCACTTGTTTCTTGCAGCGTTATCACCTGCTATTACTACGACGCGACGTCACCTATTTCAATTGCCTTTGATTTATCGTCAATTTTGTTTTACTTGTTAAAGTCGGAGGGTACTCTTTGATCCATCTATTTCAACACGAGTTGGCAAGTTCTTGGGACTTCTTACATTGAAGTTGAAGGTTTTGATTCCATGTTAAGTAAACTGTAATTGTAAAACTGTCTCCATTGCATTGGCAGAACCTGTTGTTTGAAACTTTTATCAATGGGCGGAAATATACGATTCGCTTAGCTTCAGCAAACGTGTTATGAGGGACTCATCGAGAAAAGATATATATGATATGATATACATGAGGTTATCTGATCCAATCAATCGTTTCAATGTTATCCACGGAGTTGCATTGAGAGGTAGGTAACGAGTAGAATTTAAAATCAATTCCTTTGGCGATCATTGCATTTGGTAAAATCTTGTCATCAATTTCTTAAACAAGAACTGTGTATTTTAACCAAAAACCTCCTATTGAATAGATCAAACTATTCATTTATGTATAGCCTGATTGTTTGCATCAAACATTAGTATGTGTGAAAAAAAGAGACAAGAGAGAGAAAGCGTTAGAATTCCGACTCCGCGTAATATTGCAATGGCTCAAGGATTCCGAGCGATCAGTGTTCTCTAGTGGTGTAGGGTGAGGCAAGGATTTTTAATACAATAAATAATTAATTATTAAAGAAATGTTTATTAAAGTATTATTACATTTTTAATTAAGTGAATATTAAAAGAAGCATATGAAAAAATCCTAGGCTGTACCGGGTGTTCCACCTAAGGCGGTAATCGGCTATATCTCAGAAAGTAATAACAGTAGGACTTTGGGAAAAAATATATATCCATAAAAGCGGCCAAGAGAAATTGCTGGAAATTATTTTCAAGTTCGAAAAATGACCGCTAGGGGGCGTAAGAGAATTTTCAAAATAGAAATGCCGATTTTCTCTTGATTTTTCTTAATAAAAATATGTTAAAAATATAAGCATTGTATTCTTCATAAAATTATGCAACTTTATGTTAGGAATCGTTTTTTTCTATTTTCAATAATAAAGTAGTGGGAGAAGGTCAAACCTTTTTTCTTTTAAACGCTGATATCTCTGCTTTGGATAAACCGATTTTATTCAACTTGGTCTTGAAAAAAGCCCTTCTTTTTCTCTTCACGTAGATCTATTAACTATACCATATTGATTCTGATGGTGGCCACTAGATGGCGTTTTTCCGTAATTCATCAATGAATAAGGATTTTCTCAAAAAAATCAAATGTTATGATATGACTTTTTCATCATATTTTATTTTAGGCCTATAAAGGCTATTAAATAGTGGAATAAAAAATCCAGGTCCGTATTCAAAATAAAAAAGTTGATGATGGTCGCTCGAATCCGAAACGTCGGATTAAAAAACTAACCCCATCAGCTTGTAGAGGAGGAAAAGTTACTATAAGGAACTAAAAACCGCAACGTGATATCTTTTGTTAAACTAGAGAAATTAGGGATAATAATAATTAATATGGAAAAATATGCAATTTTTTAAAACATTCATTAATCAATTAAATCACTGGTTTTTTCCCTAGTTTAACAAAAGATATCACGTTGCGGTTTTCAGTTCCTTATAGGCATTTTTTCTCCTCTACAAGCTGATGGGGTTAGTTTTTTAATCCGACGTTTCGGATTCGAGCGACCATCATCAACTTTTTTATTTTAAATACGGACCTGGATTTTTTATTCCACTATTTAATAGCCTTTATAAGCCTAAAATAAAATATGATAAAAAAGTCATATCATAACATTTGATTTTTTTGAGAAAATCCTTATTCATTGAGGAATTACGGAAAAACGCCATCTAGTGGCCACCATCAGAATCAATATGGTATAGTTAATAGATCTACGTGAAGAGGAAAAGAAGGGTTTTTTTTCAAGATCAAGTTGAATAAAATCGGTTTATCCAAAGCAGAGATGTCAGCGCTTAAACAAAAAAGGTTTGACCTTCTGCTACCACTTTATTATTGAAAATAAAAAAAAAAAGATTCCTAACATAAAGTTGCATAATTTTATGGAGAATACAATGCTTATATTTTTAACATATTTTTATTAAGAAAAATCAAGAGAAAATCGGCATTTCTATTTTGAAAGTTCTCTTACGTCCCCTAGCGGTCATTTTTCGAACTTGAAAATAATTTCCAGCAATTTCTCTTGGCCGCTTTTATGGATATATATTTTTTCCTAAAGTCCTAGTGTTATTACTTTCTGAGATATAGCCGATTACCTCCTTAGGTGGAACACCCGGTACATATATTATTAATGAAGTTTTAGGCAAGTCTCTTCTATAAGAAATATTTTTTTATATATTTAATCATAACCCAACCACGTAGAAGATCTTTGTATAATATATACTCTGCTAAGCTGGGTGCTCCAATGCAGTAAAAACTACTTAAATTGTTGAAAGAGAAATATTGTTTGTTAACATGCCAGGAACGAAAATACTGTATAAATAGAAATATCCTTTTTTGCTTCCTGCTTTTAGGAGACTTATAGGAGTGAACTCTATCTATTATTTTACATTTCAATGTTTCAAATCTCAGAGAAAATGAGTGAAGTATACCCACTAGTTTCTATAGTTTTAGTGTATACCTACATAATTTTTGTAAGTAAACTTTTAAGAAAAAGGGAAATTAAACATTTTTCAGTGCAAAAGTATTCTTTTTTACTGACTAGGTACTACGTACGTTGTGAAAAGATAATTCCGAAACAAAGGAATTTAATTTTCCACAAACTTGATACTGACACACCATTTTTTAAGTATATCAATAAAATCCTTTAAAAAGAACTACAGAAAACAAATTTCAGGTATTCCGATCCCTAACCACACGGTCGCAAATAACAAATACTACGCTTACTACAGCGGTATCTAAGAGAGGCCCACGCTTAAAAAAAAAAAGAATAAAAGAGAACTCAAATGTAAAATATTCACTAAAATAGAATGCTCTTAATATTGCCGACCATAATTTGTTCTTGTTAATTTATGGGTACACTGTTTGTTAACACTTTAAGCTACTAAAAATAAAAAAAGCCATTTGAATAAACTGCACAGTTCGTGATTTTCATGAAAATGTTGGAATTATTTTAAATTATTTGAAATGCATTCAGATGCCTCCGAAGCAGTGTATAAATATTTATAAACTATTTAAAGAGAGTTTTAAAACGTATTTTTAAACTTCATTCCGCAGTTTCTTCAGGGTTTCTCTAAAAAGCACGTAATGAAAATTTACCTTAATAAAAATAATTATCACAACTCAACAAATAAAGAAAAATTTCGGTTGATGTTATAATGACTGTACGGGGGAGTTTAAAGCATCCTGATCGAGCATTCAACAACCAAAATTTTCCACCACGTATATATTTTGAGTTATAGATTATATTAGTTATTTTCATTTTATACAAACATTTATATATAATACCTATTCATACATAGAGGAAAGTGACCTAATGTCGCACACTTTTTTTTTGAAGCTCATATCTAACATAAAAAAAATAGTTTGATATTACCAAATTAGGGTTTTGATAATATTGTTATTACTAAAGCAATTGAAAGAATTATAGTTTTCAAATAGTTTCTTATAAACCTAAAAAATAACAATTTAAAACATTTTTGACTAAAACTAATATAGCCTAGGCCTAGGTAGCATAATATTGCATATGCGATATTTGGGCATCCATAAGGAAAACGATATTAGGCAACTTTATCCTGATAAGCAGAAATCGCAAACAAAATTTTTTTTCTTGTCAGAATTTGCGCAGTCTTCGTATGCCCATTTATGGCACTGGTAACATTTTATCCATTTCTTCCCTCTTGTATCATCTGAGTACCGTTCCAAGCAAAACATTCATTCTGCATCTTCATCATCATTCCCAAAACTGCAGTCCATATCAGAGTCGTCGTCTATTTCTATGTCTACATTTGATTCGCTGTCACTATCTTCTTCTATTCTCCTTTTATTTTTTTTATAACATTCTTCGCGCGCAAAAACCTAAGCAGCCTTTTTTTACCAGCGGCTCCCTTTTCGCGAGAAAATGGATGAGGTAGCCAGTTTTTTATAACGAGCTGATAATCCACTCTTCTGATGTTCGAGGAAGTCAAACCATAAAATCTTTTATCCATTTCCAAACAGTAGTTTACTAACTCAGTTTCTAGCTCATCCGGCAGTACCGTCTTTCGATCTAGTTTAACATTAACCAGCTCTTCTGGATTTATTATCAACATTTTTGACGTAATCCCTTAATGTATTTTTGGGAACTTTAAATTCCTTACATGCCTTTTGGTATCCCATTTCCTTACTTCTTACGGAGGTAATCTGCTGCCAGCATTGACTGTTTATCCCATTTTTTTCGTTTATTTTGTGATGCCATTTTATCTGGAACAAACTAGGAACAATAAACTAAATTGTATATTTAAGGTTCCAAATATCGCACAGTGCGATATTGGGAAATCTTTACCCGTGTGATATTGGGGCACCTAGCATATTTATGAGGTTAAGAAAACAAAAAAAATAGTCACAATAGGGAACTTGACAAAAATTTTAAATGGGGAAAAATTCTATAAATCATAAGCATATATTATCATAAAACATATAGCAGCAAAAAAAAAAACAACATATTTCGTCCGAAAAGATTTAAAAATGCCCCAAAATGCAAATTATCCCAAGCGGGTAAAAACGGGTCGTGACGTCAACAAGTATAATTCGTGTGTGACATCCACGAAATAGGTTATAGGTTGGCAAGAAATTGAACGACGTTGAGAATTCCACCTTAAAACTACAATACAATAACAATAACAAACGGCAATCCAAATGCAAACTCGGTAGCTCGGCCACCGGTCAGGATGACGGATGACGGAAAAGTCATACTTCCTGACGTCATCGGGCTTGGCGCCCTTAGAAGGTCGTATAAAATGTTTTTGACACGCGCGAAACTTTAAAGAATTTTTACCAAATGATTACTGATTTTTAGGGAGTAATAATTGGGGAATATTTTTTTAGGCCTAACTAAATCATATTATTGAAAAAAAAATAATTGGAAAGTTCCGTATTAGTTTTCGCCACAATTGTATTATTATAATAAGCAAAACATACCTAATTAACCATAATATATAGGGGTTAACACATTTTACTTACCTGTTTTGCAAAAAAAACACTTATTATTAGAGTAACATAAAAACTGACAATCGGCTTGCATAACAAACGACACACTGCCGCCATTTATTAGCTTTTAATGGCACTGAACCTACCTATAAAATGATTTAGTTTTTGAAAAATCCCACTGTTCGGTATTGGGGAACAGTGCGATATTAGGGTAATTTCTTCTAAGTTAAATACAAGAAAAAAATAAGATATTTTAAGGATAACAGGATTTATTTTAAAAAATACAATAACAATAACACACGGCAATCCAAATGCAAACTCGGTAGCTCGGCCACCGGTCAGGATGACGGATGACGGAAAAGTCGTACTTCCTGACGTCATCGGGCTTGGCGCCCTTAGAAGGTCGTTTGAAATGTTTTTGACACGCGCGAAACTTTAAAGAATTTTTACCAAATGATTACTGATTTTTAGGGAGTAATAATTGGGGAATATTTTTTTAGGCCTAACTAAATCATATTATTGAAAAAAAAAAATTGGAAAGTTCCCTATTAGTTTTCGCCACAATTGTATTATTATAATAAGCAAAACATACCTAATTAACCATAATATATAGAGGTTAACACATTTTACTTACCTGTTTTGCAAAAAAAAACACTTATTATTAGAGTAACATTAAAACTGACAATCGGCTTGCATAACAAACGACACACTGCCGCCATCTATTAGCTTTTAATGGCACTGAACCTACCTATAAAATGATTTAGTTTTTTAAAAAATCCCACTGTTCGGTATTGGGGAACAGTGCGATATTAGGGTACTTTCTTCTAAGTTAAATACAAGAAAAAAATAAGATATTTTAAGGATAACAGGATTTATTTAAAAAAATTCACATGATAATATAATTATTGTAAGTCTTTAGTATACTATAACTTTTTTGCAAATGCTGACTTTTGTTTATATTCCGGATCGCTTTCTCTTATAGGAAACCAACGATAAGTCCCCTTTATTGCTGGATCCCATCTGCCTTGGTAGTGTTGCTTTATTGTTAGTATGTCTTGGTGGAACCTTGTTCGTCACTAACCGCACCCAAATTTTTTGGGAAAAAGTTGAAATGGGAGTACAAAAAGTGTATTTCAAGTAGTTCTTCTACAAGTTTTTCATTGTTTTTTGCATTTTGTTTTCTGGAAACAATTTTTAAAAGAACTTCAATATCACTTAATTTTTTGGTCAAACTATTGATTCGTTATAAAGCATTGTTTCAATTTATGGTCAAACTGATATTCCTTCCTTAAGCTTGGCATCGCTTAGTTTAAGAACAATTTGTTTAAGGTATTTAAACACATATATCTCCTTCTTTATCTAATGCTTTCCCGAAAATTTCATTAATCCCAGTTTAATGTTTAATGGAGGTAACATAACTTCTTTGGGATCAACAAAATATATCCCATATCCATATCCCATATATAGCCATTGTTTTACTTGGTAACTCTACTATCCTAAAGATAAAGAACAGCAACTCTTCATAAATCCATCCTGAAGCCCTATGACTTTTGGGTAACCACTTAATGGTCACGTATACGTATTATAGCTTATTGTATTTAGAATAAGTGACATACTTTCATATGTTTCCTTCAAATCAACTGCATGCACAAGAGGAATAGAGAATCTGTTGTTGCCATTATAAAGCAAAGCCTTTTAAACTTATTTTATACGAATCTATAAATAAGCGCCATTCATCCGGATTACGGCAAATCTTAATTTTTCCATAATACTGTTTGGATTAATACAAACACACATATTATCGTGCAATGTTTATTTTACCGATGAATCCTCCTTCAAATTAACAAAAATTAACCAAATGTTAAAAATTGTTAATATTGGAGTAAGAAAATGAACACAGGTTTGCACCAAACCTTAATACCTTCAAAAAGTAAATGTTTTGGGGCATACCTATTTGGATATCGTATTTGTTATACCTTTTCTTTGAAACATATTTTGGTAAGTAACTTTTACACAATCAAAGTGGACCTGCTTTAGAAGATGTTGCTGCTAAGAATAAAGATTTCGTTTTAAATAGACCGTTATTCAGCTCACAATGCATGAGAACTTAGGAAATATTATGTCCGAAACGTCTTCGATGGACATACAATTTGCCAGCTAGGTGTTCTGATGTTTTACCAAACGTATTTTTTCTTTTGGATCACATTAACAGTGCTGTTTATAAAAATGTGAGTTACTACAATTTGGAAGAAAAGATGGCAATTTTAGAGGCATCCTATTGAATCTTTGCGTACCAACTTAATAATGTAAGAACTGAATTAATAGTTTTTTAATGTCTGTATTAAATACAAAACTATAGGGTATTTTTCAGGTTTTTCCACTAAATTTTTTAAACCATTTGTTTGATATGGCACATAATTTGTATACACATTATGATTGTCCTATAGCTAGTTTAACCAAACAATAATTGTTATAATATTTAGTTGCTCAACAGGCATAGGTAAATCTGATTCATACAAAAATTGGACGGAAGTTTTTAATATGTACATTGCAGAACCTTTATTTAACTTTTCCGTTTTTGAAGTAATCAAAGACTAGTTTGTTGTCGGTCAATTTTAGATCGATTGTTTGAAAATTGGCTTGTCACACTTGTTGTTTCGTTTATTGGTTCATGACTCATCTGCCTATGTTTTTTAATTTGCGATGATGGATTATTCCGACATGTCATGGTAATGCATTATTTAGTAATACCAAGGACCCCGGTTTTTTAGTATAATGATTGGTAATTGTGAAAATGACTGATGATCGACGACAAAAAAAAGACCGTTTATAGGTGATGATTTATAACTTTTATATGTTTTTGCTGTTTTGTTTTATCCAAGAATGTACTTAATTCGATTTAATATATTTTATATAGAGATGTAGGTACCGATTTGATTTAGTTAGACAACAAGCACACCATTTTTGTTAGTGGAGAAAATAAAAATAAAAGTGTATAATTATTCTTACTAATTCAACAGTTGCTCTTAAATATGTTTGGTAACATTAATTTTCAGCCTTTTAAAGTACTAAACTCAACTATAATAGATTGTTATCAGCATACTTTCATTGTGTCAGTTTTTCTTAAAAATTTAAGAAATTTACCATGACAATTTTCTTAAAAATGGTCCGAAAACCCTATTTTCAACAATGCCCGCCCAGAAATATTTTTTATTATACTGGGTATAGTTTTTCATGAACCAGTTGGGATTTTTCTGTGCTCAAAATCTGTGGTTTTGTGTATTAACGTGATCATTTAAAGATAACGAAGATTTAACTAAAAACAATTTTTTTTAACAATTCATGCGTCTATCAGGATCATCATCCAATAACTCTTGTGCAATTATTGGTTTGTTGGAGATAAAACTACTCTTTTAAAAAACAATTAGATATGGTTGGTTGGTGGGACTTGTAGTCACGCACAAGTTGTGTGATGAGAATCTTTCCGTAGGAATCATAGTATGTTTAATCTATAAAATAAATACTCCTTCTCTATCTTGTATCAATTCAGGATCGTATTCTATTCCCATCGCTCTCAGATCTGCAACGATGTTATCACTCCATCTCATACGTGGTCTCCCCAGAGATCTTCGCCCTTCCGGATTCTGTTCCCAGACCATTTTGATCACACGAGAGCCTGGTTGTCGGTGTATAATATGTCCAGCCCAACTCAGCCGTCCGGACTTAATTAGCTTGATAATCAGCCCGGTGAGACAAAGATTGGCGGAATGGAAGCATATGTGACGTCAGACTGTGACGTCAGAGCCAGACTTTTGTCGCTAGTAGTCGCCCTACGTTTACCATCCCCATCATTTATGAGTTAATATAACTCCTACGTCGTTATTTGTACAAACTGAACGCGTTTACTAAGCAAGGCGACCTTTCATCGTTCGAGCTATACTTGTCTCTCTTTATATGTGGCGAAGGTAACTTGATGCAGACAGAGACAGATATATGCTACAAATGGCCCGAGCCATTAAATTATTTTGCGACTTAAAACGTTCAGTGTCTTTTTGGACTCGGCCACAATAATGGAATCGCCCAGCCCAACCTCGCCTTTAAAAAATGATAATGGCTGACAGAGTTTATCAAAGAGTTTGTTTAACTTATTAACTTGATATTTTCTATTAATATTGTTCATGAACACGAGCCTTTCTACATTTCATTCTGCTAAATGTGAGTTTGTTAACTTTGATTAATTATTTTTATGATTATACAAATCATCCCATATAAGTCATAATAATATAACTCAATATTAACCAAAATGTACCAACACTCTTGTTTGATTATTTTCTCCTAATTTTGGTAAATACGCATATTTTAATTACTAAACCCTACGATACTAATTTAAATCTTGCTGATTCTGCTTACTATGTATACGATCTATTTTTTTGATCTTTTTTAAACCTTTGTAGGTTCGCTGCCTACTAAACTCAAGTGGAAATAATTTTATTTTAACTAATGATTTAATTATGATTATGATTATTATGATTAACTTACTCTTTTTTCAATAATCTGTAGGTAGCAGATTGTTTTTTTTGCATTGTGGTATTTTTGTTTTAGATCAGCTGTTCGTTATGTGAAAGAATGAATTTTGGAGACAAGATTTTGTCGTCACCTTAAGGTTAGCTATAAAAAGTTTTTACCCAGGTCTTTCCACTTTTCCAGGCTGACAATGGAAATGGGTATTCTTATTGAAAATACACACATTGCTGAGAAAGCTACAAGTAGAGAATTAATGAAAAACCAGTTAACGAGGAACTCGATCAGCAGATTACGAGGAATTATAAGACACTCAAATACTCAAATGGTAATTGTGATTTCCTTTTAATATTTCAATAAAATTATGTCGTGCATTTCCGAGTTTTATTTTTTAATTTCTTCGAGGCTAATATAGAGTATATTATTTTAAAGTGATATTTAGTAAAAAAGGTTATTCAGATTGCTGCTATTTGATTTTTACTACATATAAAATCAACTAACGGGATTTTGAATAGTTTTTTTTTGGCTTAAATGTTACTTTAAAATATTTCGCCGGAAAAAAATAACAAAACTGTGGGCGTTTAAACGTCCCGCCTCTTGGCTCAATGTTCCAACCAGACCCGATGGTGCGCTGTTTTTGACAGTTTTGACATTCCTATAATGTCATTTTTGCTTCGACCAATTAACATGCTTGTTTGTCTTCTTCCTGGTGTAAGTATTCGTTGTTGATAATGTCTGGTTCCTCATAGAGCCCCGTCAGTTCATTATTTGTTCTTGGTCGGAGTTGTTCTGTTCGTGGGTCTTTGTATGGTCCAAAGATTTTACGCAGAACTTTTCGCTCGAAACACTTCAGCTTGCACTCGTCTTCCTTGGTAAGTGTCCAAGTTTTACTCCCGTACATGACAGCTGGTCGTATGACTGTTTTATATACTTTAATCTTTGACCTTCGGGATAGATTTTTGCTGTTAATATAATAATGTTATAATAATAAATAATATACTTTATCTGGACTAGCCTGAAAGTTTGTTATAACAAATTTTATACTCAACTCGTGGACAGTATAAAGGTACGCCGAATGATAAATTACTTTCCTCTGTGCAGAGACATCTTGACGTATTTAAAGCCAATTTACTTCTCCGCGGGGTGCACAAAAGGGATTCAATTAATCTTTAATCGAAAAGTTATTTTCTCGTTGTTTTTAATTCTCTTTCAGCTGTCGTTTTTCGTAATTAAAATCAGACTGGCATTACCCCCTTAAGTTGTCAACTGCAAGAAACTCCTTTATCCCTTTATGCAGAGGGATAAGAGATAGAACGGTAAAGCAAAAAGATAACTCATAAAAATATTTACGAAATTAAACATTCCTTTGTAATTTCACAAAAAAGAAAAACATGTAAAAAATTTACGGATGAGTTTTCAGTAACCAGGGAAATAGGTTGTTTTTAAGTTAGGTTTTCTTTCTGCATTTCTGTTATTGGTGTAACATGGTGATGGTTATTTGCTAAAAAAAAGTTTTCTTAGATTTAAGAATGGTGCGTGTTTACTATCCACCAGTCAGCATTAGGCATTCATCAATAATATGAAGAAGTAGTCCATGCTTAAAGTGGAGTTAAAGTATGGGAACGAAAGAAAAAACTAAAAGTCATCCTGCACAAAATTTAATAGAAGAAAAGATTATTTAAGGGTCTCTACATGTTTCGAACGTAGAAACGTTCATCATCAGGAGACAGAAAAATTTATTTTATGCTGATGGTGTTAGCAAAAGAGAAAATTAGAACCTTAATGCAGCTTTTATGAAAAAATTGATAAAGGTTAAACCATACTGAGTATGTAAAAAAGTTATTAATGGGGGTCTAAACCAACCAAACAAACTGGGGAAGAAGAAAAAACCTTTCTAAGCAGGTGTCGAAGATTAGTTAAATTTTATTAAAAAACTTTCCAAACATATATGTCTGTAAGACATATTATATCGTAGGTCCCCAGGGATTAGGCAACGGAAACGACAAAGGCACAAGGTTTATACAGTTCTGTCAGGAAAAAAAACTAGTCATTAGTAACACTTGGTTCCAGCTTCCAAAGAGAAGGCTATATACTTGGAAGTCACCCCAAGACAGAAAGGGCAACATTGTTAGAAACCAAATAGACTACGTAACAATTAATGAGAGATTTAAAAATAGTGTGCTTAACGCAAAAGCTTACCCAGGATGCGACATAGACTCAGATCATAACCCAGTGGCTATAACTTTAAGAGTAAGGCTCAAAAAGATCGAAAAACCAAAAAAGGTAAATAGAAACGCCTGGAGTAATGCAAGTAATAAACAGAAAATACAGTTTCAAGAAAGGGTCGACAGAAGGCTTAACACATCAACACAAACAAACAACGATGACCTTAAGGAGGAGAACATCGAAGCCACATGGAAAAGCTTTAGAGACACTCTGGTGGGGACAGCACGAGAAACAATAGGAAGGGAAAAACGCAGAAAGAAGCAGCCCTGGATGACCGACGCCATACTGACAATGATGGATGCCAGACGCACAGAAAAGAACAATGATGAGACATACAAAAAAATAAACAAACAGATCCAAGAACACATCAAAAATGCAAAGGAACAGTGGATGAATGCGAAGCGCGAGGAAATTGAGGAACTGCAAGCACAACACAAGGACAGAGAAATGCATGAAAAAATTAAAGAAGCCGCTGGACTGTGGAAGCCCAAACATGTTTCTTTGATAGAAAATGGAAACAACGAAATAGAAATAGACCCGGAAAAACAAAAAATAATTTGGGAACAGTATCTAAAAAACCTGTTTCAAGACAACAGAACAAAGGAGGGACCAAATCTTAAAAAAGAGAGTAACTTGACAATCTTCACCACAGAAGTGACCCGGGCGATCGCAGAAACTAAAAGCAATAAAGCACCAGGAGAGGACGCTCTTGTAGCAGAGCAGTTCAAGAATCTGAGTGAGAATGCAATTACCAAGCTAACTCATTTGTTCAACGCAATTTACAAGAGCGGGAGACTCCCAGAGGACTGGGTGAAGTCTACATACATCCCGCTTCCTAAAAAAAAAGCTAGGCGATGCGAAGACCACAGAACCATATGCCTTATGAGCCACGCAGCAAAGATCTTCATGAGAATCATTTTCAACCGCATACGCACTAAATGTGACAACTACCTAGGCAGATCCCAATACGGATTTAGAAGAGGCACAGGCACAAGGGAAGCCATGTTGGGATTAACCCTCATAGCGGAAAGATTCTTGTAAGTAAAGAGAAAGCTATTCGTCTGCTTTGTGGACTACAAAAAGGCCTTCGACCGTATTCAACACGAAAAGTTAATACATATTTTGCAGGACATAGGACTAGACAGCCACGACATAATGGTAATACGCAACACATACTGGAATCAACGGGGATGCATTCGTACAACAAATGGCAATACATCTTATATTAATATCGAAAGGGGAGTTCGTCAAGGTTGCCTTCTATCCCCCTTACTGTTTAACGTATATGCGGAGTATATAGTTAGGCAATCGTTGGAAGATCGACCAGAAGGAGCAAAATTAAACGGCATCGTGATCAACAACATAAGGTACGCGGACGACACTGTGGTCATGGGAGAATCCGAAGAACAACTACAAACACTGATGAGCACTCTAACGGATGAGAGTCTGAGAATGGGATTAGAGGTGAATGCGGCAAAGACTAAGACCATGGTCTTCGATCGTAACTTAGAAGAACAACATGCAAATATCGTAATCAACGGCGTCACCCTCCATAATGTTCGCAGCTACATATACCTGGGCAGGGAAATAAACCATCAGCTGAACCACGCTAAAGAGATAAAAAGAAGAATAGAAATAGCCAGAGCGGGTTTTCTGAAAATGCGAAAAATACTGTGTAATCCAGGTTTATCTCTTGAGGTGAGACTTAGAACAGTAAAGTGCTATGTGTGGTCCCTGCTCTTATACGGCTGCGAGACATGGACGGTGAAGCAGGAAGAACTCCGGAGGATGGACGCATTTGAAATGTGGGCATACAGAAGAATGCTCCGTATAGCCTGGACCACCAGAACAACAAATGCAGAAGTTTTAGATAGAATGAGAACCCGCCCTCAGCTTACAAATATCATGAAGATAAGAAAAACAGCCTATCTGGGACATCTAATGCGGCACAAGGAGTATGAACAACTGCAAGTAATACTGGAAGGAAAAATTGAAGGTAAACGAGGCATAGGGAGAAAGAAAAAGTCCTGGCTAAGAAACATAAGAGACTGGACAAATATGGATGGTAATACCCTGATCCATCGAGCCCAACATAGAGAAGAATTTGCCATAGTGGTCGCCAACCTCAACAGAGACGGCACCTGAGAGGAGGAAGACATTATGAGGATAAAACTTAAATAAATCACAATAAGATTACGTTCTAAAAAGCTTTTTGGGGTACTGAGGATTAAACCTCAGTAACATCGCGAGAGGTTGGTTTTAAATTAAATCGTCAACGTTATTGTATCTTCGCTTGTAAATTTGGTTCTTTAAAACATCCCACAAAAAATAACAAGATGGTTTAGGTCTGGTGATCGGGGAGGCCACTGAATAGGTCCATTTATTCCTATTCATAGTACTTAGAAGTTGATAAGAACCTCTGTCGTTACGGGCAGGTGCGCCATCTTGTTGAAAATGAAGATTCTGTCTACGTATAAGATCCAGTTCGTCTAAGAAATTATTCAAAATATCAGTAATAAATTCCACGTATCACCGTAGGGTGCTCTCATAAAAAAAAACCAACAATTCTTGAACCAATTAAACCGCACCAAACGTTAAAACTAAAACGTACTTGTGGAGCTCGTGGATGTACTACGAAATGATTTTCCCGTGACCAGTAATGATGATTTTTTCTACTGTAAATTTTAGAATTTTAGAAATTGGATTTATCTGTCCATAAAATATAACAAAATTATTTACATTTTCGCCACAGAAGTTAAGATACCTACCAATGGCAAAAAATTAGTTTTCTCTCTGGATCCCCTGCCAAAAGAGCTTGAACTGGGCGGTACTTGTAAAGAATAAATTTGTGCTTTTTTAAAATCCTATGAACAGTACCATAAGACAAATTAGAGTCCTTGACAATATTTGCAATGGAATTCTCACGGTAGGCTTCAAAATATGCCATAACTTCAATTTCCGTGGCCTCGCTTATTATAAAAAATTTTTGTCCTTGTTTTGGCAAAAATACTTTCAATGTCTCTAAATTTTCGGTAGAATCTTGGAAAAAATCGCTCATTCGGTTGAATGCAAAGTAAATATACCTCAGAGTAATACTCTCTTGCTCTCGAAGAGGATTTTCTGCACTCTAAGTTAGTTTCTAACGTATCACATTTTTCTTCATGGGTAAAAACCATATTTTTTTCAATAATAACTTACACAACAAAACTTATAAACGAAAAAAGAATAAAAACCGTACCTACTAACACAAAATACTTCATATTAAAGTACCATTACTATTACTATTAATATTTAGAAATTCAGTATTGGCGTTATTTTTGATTCTAGTAGAAAAGTAATTATAAGCTTTTTTGTTTAAAATTTAAAGCTTTAACAGATAAAAATATAATATACAGGGGTTTCCATTTAAAAAAAATGAATTTTACTTCTTAACTTACACTTAATTTGGATAACACTGTATTAAAAAAACTCCTACTGATAAAATTATTACAATTACTCATATCGGTTTTCAGTTTTTCAGCGCATTTGAAATGGATTTAATAAAATGTCAAATTTTTTTTTAAATTATTGCTCGAACTTTTTTCGGTTATTAAAAAAACATTCCTTAAATTCTTTCTTAAAAATTAATTTAATAAACATAAATTCTTTAAAAATATAGGCATTATCAAGCCTCGATATTTTATTGGGTGACCTAATTATTTTTGAGTGATTTAAGTACTTTTATAACTTTTATTAATATTACGTTTAGGTTGTGAAATTAAAATTAAGCAGATGCTTGCTATCCTTAAAAACGGGAATTAAAATTTAATTAAAAATAATGTTCCTCAGCCTTGATGTTTCTTGGTTTTATTAAAGTAGTGGCCTTAAGGCTCGACGCTTATTGAGTTATAAAAAGTATATTGTTTATACTTGAGTGAATCAAGTATTAATGCCTAAAAGAGGGAAAAAAATAATTTCGGAATTTTAGAAGTTTGACAGTTTCATTTCAGGAAATGTATATTTTTTATTAAATTTTGAAAATTTACAGGCAAATTTTCCAAAATACTAACAAATCGCTTTCTTGTATTTTAAAAAATTGTTTATACAGGGTGTTTCATTAAGGGTGACCACCAGCGAAATATCTTGGAAGCAACCAAGCATATAATCTTGGGAAAAAATATTAATAAAGCGGTCATAAGAAAATTCTGGAAAGTACTGTTAAGTTTCTCATTTCGCCGTAAGGGGGCACAATTGAAAATTAATTTTTAAAATTCTAAATTTCTCCGAAAATTCCCATATTAAGATATAACTCTGATTACATTTGAAAGCTTAGACAATCCTGCATCATTTTGGTTTAAGGCTTATTGGCGTACCGACCTTAATAAGAATATGGGAAGCTATTGAAAGTGTAAACATTAAAATCGCTGTAACTTCTTAACGACTTATCCGATTTTACTAAATTTAAGCTTGTTTGGAAGAGAAATTATTGTTTCCAATGGTACATGATAGTTTCTAATAAAATTGCTAGAGGGCGCAATTTGTAATAATAACAGTTTATTTGATTTTATTCCAAAAATTTAAATCATACGGTATACCTATGGCATCATAATCGGAAAGTAGATTAAATTTGCAAGAAAAAATGTAAAGATCGCAGTTCGATATATTTGTTCGTTTTAGAGTTATTGCCAAAACAATAATTTTTAACACTTGAATCGAAGAAATTATTGTTTTTATAGCTTCGTGGCCACGACAAAAAAATATTTTTCAACTGTATGATTCTGTTATGTGCAGGTTTGTTACTCATTATTCCAATGGCCCAAAAAACTACTTTAGAATTCATGACATAATCATGGAAAACTTCCAACAAAATCGGTAGATTTGATTTTGATAAGTGTTGACAAATGTTTTTCCTTGATTCTTTTTGAATTACTTCTTACCTAACCATTTGATTTGAATTTTCGGGATAAAATCAAAAAAACTGTTATTATTACAAATTGCGCCCTCTAGCAATTTTATGAGACACTATCGTGTACCATTGGATACGACAATTGAAGGTACTTCCCTCTCTCTTCGAGCCAAGCTCAAATTTAGTAAAATCGGATAAGTGGTTTAGATTTTACAGCGATTTTAATGTTGACACTTTCAATAGCTTCCCCCACTCTTATCAAGGTCGGTATACCAATGAGCCTTAAACCAAAATGATTATTAGATTATTAATTATTATTAGAATTGTTTAAGCTTTCTAATGATGTAATCAGAGTTATCCCTTTTTATGGGCATTTTTGGAAAAATTTTGAAGTGTAAAAAATAATCTTCAATTGTGCCCCATAAAAATAATTTCCAGAATTTTCTCACGACCGCTTTAGTCATAATTTTTTTTTCTTTTCTAATGAAACACCCTGCATTATAAAGTACAAAATAAAAAAGGGCAAATAATTGGAACTAAGATAATCAAACGAAATTACAAGTAATTTTAAATATTGACTTGGGGAGACGTTTTCTCCGTTATTTAAAACTTACATTATATCCTTTTAATATCTTATTATACATATTATTATACCTAATATACCTTTATGTTTGCCTAATTTGTTGTATTTGACCAAATGACGCAGTCAACCAGTTAATATAATGTGCACCCAATTGACATAGACTCTTCAAAAACGAATTGCCCTACTAGGGAGCCATACAGCAACAGGAGATAATAGACTGGAAAATATGAAGGTAATTTATTGATTTTTTATAATAAATTATCCACGATAAATGTTCAATAAATTATGTGTTTATTTAAATATATTTATATTATGTATTTAATATTTAAACGTAAATATCTTAAAAACTGTGTCCTCTAGAAGGTATTTTCAAACTAATTATAAAATCATCATAACCCAACATCCATCTTTGGAGTATATACATACATTTTTACGTTAAAAAGTTTGGATTTATCAATTAATAAAAGCAGAAATGGAAACGGGTATTAACAAATTTGACAAACTTTGGTCTTTTACTGTTATTAACTCTAATTAATCAATTGATTTTCTTTTTTAACTTAAATAGTAGGTAATTGCTGTCGAAAAAGGAAGGTATTTGGCCGCTTTTTGGAAAAAAACGAAAAATAAACGAGATATGGATAAAAAAATTAAATGGCGAATGAGTTATTAGTATTTGCTCTTAACCATTTTCAAATAATCACCAATTTTCTAAAATAGATTTTTTCTTGGATCACCCTGTATCACTTTAACCGCGGATATTTTATCATAATAAATTAAGCATAAACATGACCTATTTTCAATTCTACTTAGTGGAATTGATGTATGAATCCTGTATTTGTGTATAAGTCATCAATGTTTTTACATAATAAAAGTAATATTATTTGTAGACCAACAACTTATATTGTTCTAATAATTATTAAAATTACTACTTAAAGTTTAATGTTTACTCATTGGTGTCCAATAATTGAGTCGTTTATTATTGAAAGGACACAAAAACCACTTTCTTGCTAAAATGATATATTTAACACACTCTCGTTTATGAAGGTAGACCTTTTTAGTATCGAAACGGCTTATGTCTCGCTTTACTTTGTAGGACTTTAGGATCGAGTTAAGTCTTCGTTTATTTTTGAAAGGGTTTATGCCTATTGGACGTGTACCACCTCAATTATAAATGCATATTATGTAAAATGTCTCTCACTCTAAAACTCAAGGTTATTGTATCATCCTACAGGTGGATCTCTCAACTGAAATGATAAAGGGAAAGAAATTAGACACTTCAAGTCGTCCTCCGCTGGTATATTTAAATTGAGAAGTTTAAATGATGGTAAATTCTTTACACGTTTCGAATGTATAAATCTTCATACTCAGGAGAAAACAGAAAAATTAGAAAACTAACAGGTGCATACCTACAATCATAACGGAGCTCTAAGATGAAGGAAATAAACTGGGTAACTAGTTAAGTGATTTAAAGAAATTTTAAACTACTAAAAATAATAAAACTTAAAAAGGGAGTCAAGTCGTAAAGTATAGAATGTAATGAATAAGGACAATTAAGCCAGAAAAAATTATTGAATGAAGATAGACTATACAGTATATTACGTATATTATATATAATATAAACTAAAAGCAAAAATAGTCTTTGATTATCAAAGTATCTTTTTATTGCTTGTTCTTTTTTTAATGTTAAGAAATTACGCCATGTCCTAAAACGTTCCTGGGAAAATAAAAACGAGGTCTTAAAAACAGATCAAACACAAGGACAAAAATAAGTTAATGAGGCACGCTGTGCAACTTAACTTTTATGGTTAAAGACAAAAGCATGTTTCGTAATAGTCGTGCTCTAAAAGAAGAAAATTTTATATTTGTTTTGGCAATAAGGAGTTTTTTCTCCCAGGCTATTGTATAGAAAATGCCTGTATGCTACAATTATTTATTAAAAACAAAATTAAACTGAAAATTTCCCTCATGTATAAAAAATGCCATAAGAGGTGTGCAATTTCCACTGAATTGCAGTGGAAATTGCATCACTGGAAATTGCACTGTAGCAACCATAGCAACCAGTAATAAAGAAGTCAACATTGACGTTTCTATTTTAATAATAATTATTTGTATGTTTAAATAAAAACGCCCCAAAACCATAGCAACAAATAATAAAGAAGTCAACTTTGACGTTTCTTCTTTATTAATAATTATTTGAAAGCCGATCGTTTTGGTGAATTTAGTGAAGATGCGATTGATGTAAATATAGAAAAAACTATCCCACCCAATACAAAGAAAAGCCGATCGTTCGTATGGAAACAATTCATGGAGTTTTGTGTTGTTAGAAACTATAAACTAGAGCAGGAAACATCAGTGCATGAGATTGCTACACTACTTAAAGATTGGTGCTACAACATGCGAAAAAATAATGGCGATGAATATAAAGAAAGCACAATAAAAGTAATGTGGAATTTAACTGCAAAAATGGTGATGGAGGAATACTTTGAAAAATATGGTATTAAAATAGACCCATTTGAAGATCAAGAGTCTAAAGCTGCCAGGGATGCAAAAAATGCTAAAAGAAAGGAATTGCAAAAGCACGAGGATAAAAGAAAGGTCAGTTCAATTGCCCTAAAATATAATGAAATGAAAGTCTTAATTGACAATTGCAACGAATGTACCCCAGAAGGTCTGCAAAAAAAGTTGTTTTTTATATTCTCCTATGAATTGGCATGGAGAGGGGGAGAAGGCAGTAAAACTGTATTGGAATTTTTTAAAAAAGAATTTGACAATGGGGGGCAAACAACAGGTAGAATAGAATAAAATCCCATATTCAGCAAAACGACACAAGGTGGCTCCAAACCGTGCGCTCCATCTAAATGGCTAGTCGCTAATAAGAAAAATCCCGATCTTTGTCCAATCAGATTGTTTAACCTGCTAAAATCAAAACGAGAAGGTATTGAAAATGATCGTTTATTTTTAACGGTCAATCCATTTTGGAAAACTGGAAGTCGATGGTATAAAAACAGTCCTGTTGGGCGAAATGAAATAGCAAAATGGACTACTACTCAAGCAAAAACAGTGGGACTAGACGTTAAAAAAACAAAAATTACTAATCACTTACTTAGGGCTACAGCCGTGTCAAAACTTGCAAAAAGCGGTATTGCAAAACAGGAACTTATAAAAATGACTGGCCATGCTAGTTCCAAATCAATTGCCAGCTACCTTCAAATGGATCAAGAACATCATGAAGCCATTGTAGAAAAAATGAGAACAGATAGCACCCCAAAATTCAGTGAAAAAACATCAAGCACTCAAGAGAACCTATGTATTATGGACTGAAATAAGACCACACAATATATAATAAATTACAATAATTGTAATATTACTTTTAATAAATAAAAAACTAAGATAAAATGTTAACGTGGTAACTATTTATTCTGTAAATTTTCTACCGAATACCATTCGTGCATAAAAATTTCCAGAAAATTCTGAAAAATGAAATGTTTTTTGGAAACCGCATTCGTTTATTTTCATCGTTGTTTCCAAAAATAGCCCTCCTCCTTCGGAGTCGGGCAATTTATAGTTTGAAACAATGATGAAAATAAACCATAGACAATTTACCTTTAGATACGTACAGCTTATCTCCTGCGCAAACAAAAGTTACGTTTTATGGGTGAAAAAATACGTCCGAGCGCATGACTCGCCGGTCAGCTGGCTTCCTCGTGTTATCGGCCTCTCCTACTTTATCGACAATAATTGACATGCACAAGATACTCTGCAGAACCGGCTCGGCCGCCATTTTTGTTGTTGCGTTTTAAGGTTTCTCTGTGGATTCCTTGTAGTTTTCAGTTTTCATAGCTATCGTGGATTGTGGGTCTTTAATATTTACGGATTTCTAGTTTTTCTGTAGTTTAGTGAATTGTGTCTGATTGTAAGAAAATTAGTTCTGTCAAAGTTGCTGGTTGGTTAATTTTTTGGTTAAAATCTGTACATCCCGACATTAAGCTTTTAATAAAGCCAAAACGGCTCAAGAGTTCTCGGGCAAAAACTTTTCAAATTCTTGAACACGAAATTTTGCTTGAAAATATTTTACACGTACCCAAGTTTTTGCCAAATTGTAAAAATCAATACAAGTTATATACCAACTAATATTTGACTTGAGGTTAGGTACGCGATAACACCGTAGATTGGCTATTTTGCTGGTTTTGTTTGTTTTTATATTCGATTTTATAAGACTAGTTTAATTCACTTGTTCTTGTTCTCTTCCTTTTCGAACTAAAAACACGACAACGAATTATTTTTAAACAAATTTTAGAAACAAACCCTTTAAAACAATTTTCTGTCCTCAAAATCTGATGAGGTTTGCAAAGCAATATTACTATTCAAGTTTTTTAAAAAGTTTACAAGTTAAAATGTAATGATTGCTCTAAAGCTTATATCGGAAAAACAGGTCGAAACTTAAAAAAACGAATGAATGAACATCATGCTAGTTTTATAAAAAACAAAACAGATTCTAATTATTCTAACCATCTGTTAAAAGCAAATCATACATTTAATTAAACTACGATATCTTGCACATTGAAAACAAAAGTACAAAATTAAATTAGCTTGAATCCTTATAAATAAATAGGCTTAAAAATAACAATACTCCTCTTAATGATCAATTGGATTTAAACGGATCACCTCTTTTGAATCTCTTTAATTAGTCTGTAAACATTATTATTGGGTTTTCCAACAATTTAAACAACCTGAAAATTACCTGCAATTTTATTATTAGACCTAAGTTATAACTTTTAAAATACCATTTTTAAGTACTCCTTTGAAAAAGCAACTGTGTTGCGAAACATGTCGAGTCAAAATAAAAATCTGTGGAAAGTGAAAAATTATTATTTTTTTTATTTGTTTACCATTTATTTAACACAATATTTAAGTTAGTTAACAAAATTGTTTAATAACGACAACAAACTCAACCGGCTTTAATAGGGATGCTACTAATGGTAAGTATCTGACCAGCATTATAATTTTAGCACTTCAGCAACGATGATTACCTGTCCCCCTATTTTATTACGATTTTTAGCTGTAGCAAGTCGATTTCTAGTAGCAGTAACTAGAAATATGTGTGACCTTAGACCTAGGTCATACGCAGTCATAAGTTCTGAAAATGCTAGTTGGGTTGGATTGGATTACAGAAAAAAAATTAAAATTAACTGTGATAATAGACATTTTTAAAGTTATATTACAAAGTATGTCACGGTCACACCAATAGCAAAAAATGCTGGCTTATCGTTGCAAGCAAGGCCGTAGCCAGAAAATAATTTGGGGGGGGGGGTTGTTCTAGTGGCGGATTTAGGATTTGTTCTAGGGGGGGGGCGAAAGGGAACTGCTCTAAAGGTGGTGCTTTGCGTCGCAGGCGAAAATTTTTTGGGTGCCACGCCGTTTTTGGGTAAAATAAGCGTAAAGCTTAATCTGCGGCATATTCCAGACTTTAAAACACTCCTTTAAT
Organism: Polydrusus pterygomalis; assembly: GCA_963969555.1. Taxonomy (NCBI): domain Eukaryota; kingdom Metazoa; phylum Arthropoda; class Insecta; order Coleoptera; family Curculionidae; genus Polydrusus; species Polydrusus pterygomalis. The sequence continues at coordinate 40,556,047 of OZ018379.1, forward strand.
TTAAAAGAAATTCGAAATTTGAAAGGTCGGTCGACCAAATAAACAATAAACTATTTATTTTACTAATTAACATGTCTCTTATATTAAGTCATAATTATATCTAAGTATAATCGCCTTAGTCGCATTGGATCACTTATCACATTCCAAGAGAGAACTACCTCTCCGTGCTCGACGGCTGCGAGATATCGAGAATAACCCGTCTCATTCTATGCTTATTAGATATTCCCGAAATGCAGTTCGAGCACGTCGCCGAAGTTGCGTTGCTTGTATAGTCGGCGTAGCACGTAGTTTCGCCGCTCCCTAATAGATGTCGCTGCGCCGCTATTTAAGTATAGTCGTGCGAATACCAAGCGAGCATAAAGTCATAGATAATAAAAACAACAGTAGGTAGAGAATTTTGTTTGTAGTGATGTATGTAACTATTATGTTGTGTAACAACAAAGTGAGAAGGGCGCACTGTATATAACTGCAGTCTAATGAATACTTATTAAAAGTCTAAAATAAATATAGTTTTTTTATTTCGGGGGGGGATCAATCCCCCTTGACCCCCCCCCCTGGCTACGGCCTTGGTTGCAAGATTCCCAAAGAAATAACCGTTATCATACCTGTTTGGAGTCGTTTTTAGTAAACATATTAAAAACAAACTTACAAAACAAAACCTACTGAATGGGCACGAAATGAACACCGATTGTTTAAAAAACCATAAATATTCTTCGCAACAATCAATTAATTCATTCGATACAGTAAAGTTGTTTCTTCAGTTTAAACGAATCGTTTATGAACGCCACACTTCTAGGCCACTTAAAACCACATAAAAGTATTGTAAAATGAAATCGATAAATCTTCACATTTTCTTTTAACCGCTCACTCTTTTCCATTGTGTTCATATGCTCGAAAACCCTAAATAAAGCTTTATTGTAATTGTGTTTACACAATTCGGTGCAATTGTATATCTTGAACAATAAGTATGGGGCCCTCGTGATACGCAGTTATAACGCTCTCGCATACTTTAGACATATGTGGTGAGCCCCATTACGTGTAAGGGCAGTCATTCAGAGGCTTTTACTAAACAAATAGGGCTTTATTTATGCATGCCGGTAACATAAATTTTTAATGCCGGTGTTAAAAATGCCAGTATTTCATGATAATGGCGTTTGTTTTTATCAGGGTAGTAAATCATCGAGATTTTTGGTTAAGTCTTAAAATATTTGGAATATTTTTAGTTATAGACAAATTGCTGTAGAAAAATTTAACTAAAGTATAGTGTAACAAAATAAATTTAGGAATATAATAGTAGCTACATACTCTTAAAGTCGAGCTGTTAAAATATGTAAATAATCTTTACCAAAAAATTTAAATTTAATTCCCTAAAGCAGCTATACTCTAAGTGTGTTCCGCGGAACCCTAGGGTTCCACGATACCTCTGTAGGGGTTCCTCAAGAATTTAGAAAAAAATCAAAACACCTCTCTAGGGTCGAACGTTTTGACTCCGCGGCCGCGCGTAGGTATATTTATTTAGAAAAAAAATTAGATTTTTGGATTATTTGCGTTGGTAAGAAAGAAATAGATAGCTTTACGTCACTCAGTGAGTTTGTTAGCGATAACGACTCAGAAATGTTTCAAGATGATGTGTTTGAAGAATTGGTCCAATATCTCAGTTCGATGCGCGCATCTTTTGAAAAGTATTTTCCCGAAGAACAGAATACAAAAATAAAACTGAATTCATGGACTCATAATCCTTTTTTACCCAACTTGGAAAAGCCCGAAAGTATGTCAAACGAGATATATGAATCTCTTTTAGAAATGTCATCAGACACAAGTATGGAGTCACTGTTCAAAACGATGCCTCTCAACGATTTTTGGTGCAGAATCCGTGATGAATATCCAATGCTTGGCAAAATGGCTCTGAATATTCTTCTCCCGTTCCCAACAACATATTTGTGCGAAACAGGATTCTCAACCTATGCAGCCACGAAAACAAAATATCGCAATAGACTGGACGCCGAACCTGATATGAGACTTCAACTGTCTTCTATCAAACCTGATATCAACCAATTGATGAAAAATAAAAAACAGTTTCATACCTCCCATTAGTTAGATTTTTTCTTTTTTAATATCTTCTATTATTGTACTTGCCATGTGGTAAAGTAAGTAATAATTAGTAACTGTTACATTGTACTTTTATTATGCTTATTAATAAAGAATACACTTTTAAAAACTATTGTTTTATTGTAGGGTTCCATCAAGTATTTTGCTTCCCAAAAGGGTTCCGTCACCAAAAAAGTTTGAGAACCGCTGCCCTAAAGGGTATACAGGGTCCTGCACCTTACCTCCCGTATTCTATAGCTTACTTAGTAATTAAATTAAAATTTTTATATTTTGCAGACCTTACCCTTATCTTGAGGAACATTTCAGAAAAATATTTTTTTTCATACAGGGTGTTCCAAAAAAGTGTGACGTCATAAGGATGTATTTTTTTAGATTACACTCCATATATTTTCTTACTTATTTGGGTGCCTCCTATAATTAACTACATACCCCTATTTTATTAAAATCGATTCAGTATTATAGGCAAAAAAAAATAAAAACTGAAAAATATCAGTTTTGCACCACTGGTTTTAAAAATTAATAAAAAATAAAACTTATGCCTCGTTAATAAACTTATAAAGAGATACTTATTAAATAAAGTCTAACAGTCTCGTTAAACCAAGTTTGACTAATACGAATTGTACAGGGTGTTCAAAGTTTAGTGTCAAACTTTGCAAACATTAAAGCAATTTATTTTTCTTATTTTAAATAAGAACCCCTATATCTTATTATGCCATTCGATGCAGAACTAAAAATCAAACATTTGTCCTAATTACAATCCTATCGCGATTTCTAACGCATCAACACTTATTTGCAGAAAACTCATTTTATCAACTATTCCAACAGTCATTATTAGGAATAAATATCGAAGGTGGCTTTGAAAAACAATTTATTGGTATTAAAGTTTAATAAATAAAGTAACAAGAGACCATTTCGACTTGACTAGTAATCTAAAAGTTTCGAATATAGTTAAATTGTAAGTAATTACTTAAGCTGTTATAAGTAATTTATAGATTTTGTTTTTTGTGATGGACTAAAACCAAGAAGACCTCGTAGATATGATTTTTATATTAGGAGCATGCGAAAAGAACTCTTTTTTGGCAAGCCGAGTTTACGCACAGCGTTATCCGGAAGAACAACATCCAGATAAAAGGAGCCTGCAAAACATATTAGAGAGGTTTGTACAAACGGGAAATGTAAACTACCCAAAACCAGTAAGAAATAAACCGGTCCGATCTAAAGAAAATCAATTGGCTGTGCTATTACTGCTATTATCTGTTATAGAAAATCCTTTAGTTAGTCAACCAGCAGTCGCTGATTCCATAGATGTAAACGAAAGAACAGTTCAACGAATTTTAAAGGATAACCATATCCACGATTATCATTTCCAATTAATTTAAAAATATTTGAAACTTTTAGATTACTAAAGTCAAAATAGTCTCTTATCACTTTAATACCAATAAATTGTTTTTCAATGCCACCTTCGATATTTATTCATAATAATGACTGTTGGAATAGTTGATAAAATAAACAAATGTTTGATTTTTAATTCTGCATCGAATGACATAAAAAGATACAGGGGGCCCTATTTGAAATAAGAAAAATAAATTGCTTTAAAGTTTGCAAAGTTTAACACTAACCTTTGGACACCCTGTACAATTCGTATTAGCTAAACTTGGTTTAACGAGACTGTTAGACTTTATTTAATGAGTATATTTGTTTAATTTTATTAACGATGAATTATTTTTATTTTTTATTAATTTTTAAAACCAGTGGTGCAAAACTGATTTTTTTTAGTTTTTATTTTTTTCGCCTATAATACTAAATCGATTTTAGTAAAATTTTAGGGGTATGTAGTTAATTATAGGAGGCACTCAAATAAGTAAGAAAATATATGGCGTGTAATCTAAAAAAATACATCCTTATGACGTCACACTTTTCTGGAACACCCTGTACAAAAAAAAATATTTTCCTGAAATGCGCACCAAGATACAGGTAAGGTCTGCAAAATATCAAAATCCTAACTTTATTAATAAGTGAGCTATAGAAGACGGGGGGTGAGGTGCAGAACCCTGTATATTTTGTGGTCAGTTGACTTCAAGCAGAAAATAATTCTCGGAGAGTATCCGAAATGTTCTCTGCAATGTTTCCTCACCCATTCCAAGCAAAAGAGCAGTCTTTAAGATTGTTCGTAATTTTGAGAGTAAAGGTACTATAATTAATAAATGGAACTACTTAGAGCCAAATACTGATGTATTTAATGGTAAAGCAAAAGACATAATGCAGATTAGGAACTTTTACTCCATGTATAAGAAGATAATGGAATTAGCACCAGGCTTCTTGGCAAAACTGTCGGAAAACATCACTTTACAGTACAGCGCCAATTACATAAATATAAACATCATCCGTATAAATATCAAAAAATCAGGAATTGAGGAAAGGTGATGATATACGAAAAGCAAACGTTTGTTCTGAAGTTATGGAAAGGGTAAATAACGATACGAAATTCTCAAGCAATGTTGGCTTTATAGTCGGAAGCAACCTTTAACTCACATTGAATAATGAACCAAATGTTCCTAATTATCGATATTAGACAGATACAGAAAATGAACACAGATCTGTATAAACGTATTCTCAATACCCTCAAAAGGTAAAGTTTGGGCATATTTAGAAATCGGATTATTGAATCTGCATAAGAAGAAGTTGGTCCTAAGAATAACTATATCTGGTAACAAATGGACGGTTGTCTTGCGTACAATGCACAAAGAGTTTCACCCAACTACTTTTTTCTGTAGGGTTACATTAAATTTATAAAAATGTTAATAATGTAAGAACTGAATTTAAAGACCTTTTAGGATATTGCTTAAATGTTATAGATTATGTTGAAACTAATAAAAAATTAAACGTCTAGTAACATTCAATATTATCATAATTTGAAGAAGTAGTCCATGCTTAAAGTGGAGTTGAAAGTATAGGAAAGAAAGAAAAACCGAAAGTCTTCCTCCGCAAAATTTAATAGAATAAAATTATTTATTGTTCTCTACATGTTTCGAACGTAGAAACGTTCATCATAAGGAGACAGAAAATGTATTTGGTGCTGATGGTTTTAGCAGAAGAGAAAGTGGTGTAGAATCTTAATGGAGCTCGTATGGAATTGAAACTTGAAGTGTAGAAGAGACATAATATGAAGGAAATTGATGAAAATTAAACCATACTGAGTATGTGACAAGTCAGTTAGGGGGGTCTAAACTAACCAAATAAACTGGGGAAGAAGAAAAAACCTTTCTAAAAAGAAGGTGTGGAAGATATTTAAGTATTTTTTAAAACCTTTTTGTAAAACATCTTTAAGTGTATGTCAGTAAGACATTGTATGGATAAAATTAGTCAAAATAATGAAGACATTAAAATGTAAAATGTAAAATGTAAAAAATAGAGATTGAAATTTACAATCAAAGAACGAAGTAAAAAAAATGTTGGCAAATTTTCTTGAATAAAAAGTAAGTACTTAGATACAGAATTACATTCCAACAAAAGTGTTTTGTGGGGTACTGAGGGTTAAAGCTCAGTAGCCCAGAGGTTAATTTAAAAACCATAAAATTAATTAAGAAGTTGTACATTTTTTAATAAAATGACATACGCACCTAAAGATGTTTTATAAAAAGTTTTTATTTCTGACCGGGATATCATAAGTTGATATCATCATGGTTACGCTATCAATAAAGAGGGTTATAACTCCCTTGGGATATTAAAGATTCTCTAATTCCCTCTACCTTTTACAGGTACAATAAAACAAGAAATGCTAAAATAACTATTTTTTATTCATGTCATTATAACGTCAATGTCATTATTGACGGCACCTGATTCAAATATACCGGAAAGGTAATAAATTGAAACATTTATTCCGGTTTAAAAATGAACAAAAATTGAAATCGGTCAGAAATAAAATTATCTATGTACCACGGGAATTATAAGTGTCTCAATTGCCTCGGTCAATTGCTGTCCCTCGGGCCAAAGGCCCTAGGAAAGTAAACTTTGCCCTCGGTCATTAAGACCCTTATAATTCCTTTGACACATAAATAACTATTAAAATTTTTTTAAATAATCTTCGACACCTTCTTTTTAGAAAGATTTTTTCTTCTTCCCCAGTTTATTTGGTTAGTTTAGATTCCCTTTACTGACTTCTCACATACTCGGTATGGTTTAATTTTCATCAATTTCCTTCATATTATGTTTCTTCTGCACTTCAAGTTTCAATTCCATACAAGCTCCATTAAGGTTCTACACCACTTTCTCTTCTGCTAAAACCATCAGCATTATTTAAATACATTTTCTGTCTCCTGATGATGAAAGTTTCTACGTTCGAAACATGTAGAGACCCTTGAAGAATTTTATTCTATTAAATTTTGTGGAGGAAAACTTTTAGTTTTTCTTTCTTTCCCAATATCATAATTATTATTGATGCTTCCATTGAGGCCAATGGAGCCATCAGAGCCGTGTTTAATTTCTAAGAATTCTTCTAAATACCTTTCAATTGGCTTATGTAATAAAATAACCTTTTACTATACTTTAGGCTTTAATTAACAGAATTGAATACATAGAGAAATACTATATGTCAGCAAGTGACAATATACCAAAAGTACAAGTACCAGAAGATTAAGGTAAACAATACAAACTTATACAGGAGTAACTAGAATTATACCACATTCTCCCCAGGTTTATTTTATTCATAATCTTTAAAATATGCAGGAGGATTGCGTTTTCTCAGCGACTGACGAATAATTTTGTTAGCCTTTTCTTCCTGGATCTGGATGCTCTGATCATGGGAATTAATTTCAGTGTCTTCATTATTTTCATCATTTTGAATACTAGGTCCAGCAAGATCGTTAATCGGCATTGAACTAAAAGTAGTTTCTGTATTGGATAATAGATTAGTTTCAGCTTCAGAATCAGTATCAGGAATTGTAGTATTTTGATCAGAGTTTATTAAGCTTAAATCTCCTCTTGGGGCGAGATGTTTTATAGAAACCGTTGACTCTTTTCCATTCTGATATCGGATTAATGCATATTCAGGGTTTGCCTCTACCAATTCCACTTCATCGACGAGAGGGTCATTTTTGCTTTGCCGTACATATTTTTTAAGAAACACTTTTGTTGAAGGAATTAGCCAAGAGGGTATTGATGTGCCGCTGGTTGATCGTCTTTGATAATTAAACATTCTTTCATGCGGCGTGCAGTTGGTTGAGGTACACAGTAATGAACGTATAGAGTGTAATGCGTCATGTAAAACAAGTTCCCACTGAGTCACTTTTAGATTTCTACTTTTTAGTGCTAAATTAACAGCCTTCCAAATTATACCATTGTATCTTTCTACTTGCCCATTGCCTTCTGGATTGTATGGTGTAGTACGACTATGAGCTATTCCACGTGATTGAAGATATGATATTATTTCTCGGGACATAAAAGAAGTTCCTCGATCAGAGTGAATATATGCTGGCATACCAAAAATAGTAAATAGAAGATCTAGGCATCCTATGACTGTGGAACTAGTCATATCTGAACAAGGAAAAGCAAAAGGAAACCTAGAGTATTCATCAACTATTGTTAACAAATATCTATGATTAGTAGAGCTAGGTAAAGGTCCTTTAAAATCAATATTAAGACGCTCAAATGCGGAGGTAGCTTTAATTAGATGTCCCATCGAATTTTTACAAAATTTTGGCTTCATCTCAGCACATAACGGGCATGCTGTAGTCATTTTTTTTACATCTTCCATAGAAAAAGGTAAGTTGCGAGTTCGAACAAAATGGTACATTCTTGTAATACCAGGATGGCAGAGGGACTGATGAAGTTCATACAGTTTAGTATTTGTACTAGCTCCACAAATTCTGGATAAAGCATCAGCAACTATATTTTCTTTTCCAGGTCTATAAACAATATCGTAGTTGTAGCAAGATAACTCTAAACGCCATCGTAATATTTTTTCATTTTTAATTTTACTGGATTGTTTAGTATCAAACATAAAAGATACAGCTTCTTGGTCAGTCACTAATTTAAAGTGGCGTCCCATCAGAAAATGCCTCCATTTCCTTAGTGCCTCAACACATGCATACGCTTCTTTTTCGACTGAAGAGTGTCGTCGCTCTGTTTCTGACAATGTCCTTGAAAAGAAAGCTACCGGTCTTCCAGACTGACTTAACGTAGCAGCTATACAATAGTCTGAGGCATCTGTTTCTACAATTAGAGGTATTTTATAATCAATAGTCCACAGCAGAGAATTAGAAATATCTGTTTTTAAGTTTTCAAAATCTTTAATTTCAGTTTGCGTCAATGGAAAAATTTTACAATTCACCAAACTTTTGATTTTGTCGGAAAATTTGTAAATCCATTTAGAATAGTGAGAAAACATACCTACTATTCTACGAAGTTCGCCAGTATTGCGTGGTGCTGGTAAATCTAGGAGAGGTTGTAGTCTATCAGGATCTGGTTTCAGGGTTCCGTTTTCAATAATATATCCCAATAATTTAATAGACGTCTTGTTAAAAGTGCATTTATTTTGATTTAGTGTTAAATTGAATTTCTTAACAGCATTTAGGAATTTTTCTAGATTATGATTATGAATTTCTTGATTCTCTCCACAAACAGTCACGTCATCAAGGTAAGCGAAGACTCCATTTAAATTTTCTTTTAATATGATCGAGTCGATTGTTCTTTGAAAACAGGACACACCGTTTGTTACACCAAAAGGTATTCTTTGAAATTGATAGAGACGCCCACCTGCTTCAAAAGCTGTAAACGGTTTATCATTATCGCTAATTGGTATTTGATGATAAGCACTTTTTAAATCTATAGTGCTAAATATTTTATATTTTGCGACTTTTGAGACAATGCTTTCAATGTTCGGTAGAGGATAGGCATCTAATTTGGTAAATTTATTGACCGTCTGGGAGTAATCTACAACCATGCGACGCTTATGGTGTTCACTATGAGTAACTAATACTTGAGCTCGCCATGGTGAGTTACTTTCTTCAATAATGTTTTCTTGTAAAAGTTTGTTTACTTCTTGCTTAATAAACTGTTCATCTTCATCTGAATGCCGGCGTGACTTAGTAGCTATAGGTTTACATTCATTGGATACATTTGGAAATAATTCAGGTGGTTCTATTTTAGCTTCGGTAAGACAGCAAATTGATAACGGTTGTTTAGTGCCACCAAAATTCATAGTAACACTAGTATGTTGTTTCATTATGTCGTGACCAATAATAATATCTGTGCATAGTTTATGAAGGACAGATATCTTAAAATTTTCATACTTTTCGTTAGGTAAATGTAAATTTATTATGCAAAAACCTTTTACATTTGAAACGCAGGAAGTATTTGCCATAGAAACTATGCCATGAGTTGGATAGATTTTAAAACCATTTGATAATACAAAATCATAATCCAAAAAACTATCAGAGCTTCCGGTGTCTATTAGAGCATGTGCAGGTATATTATTAACTTTAGCTTTGACTACTGCCTGTGATAAACAATATGGTATTGGCCTTGATACGGAAGCAATGAGGGATGTAGAAGCTGATGTTGACTTTTGTCTAGAAAATTTAGGTTTCATGCATACCTTTGCAAAATGTCCTAGTTTTTGACAGTTACTGCAGGTAACATTCCGGGCTGGGCATATACTGCGTGGATGTCTAGTGTTTCCACAAAAATAACAGCGCTGAGAGGTGGCAGCTGCAGATGTAGATTGTATTTGTGATTCATTGTGGATTTCTTTTAAATGAACTGTATTTATTGAATTGTGGTTAAAATAGACGCTTGATTGCTTACGTGCTTCTTCTAAAGAACGTGATTGTATAATTGCTTTTTCTAAATTTAGAGTATTACTTTCTAATAGACGCTGACGGATTTCATTAAGTAACAGTCCACCTATAAAAGCATCGCGAATAAAATCATTTTTATTTTGTTCTGCAGTTACTGATTTAAAATCACAATTTTTGCTTAGTAGTTTTAGAGCTTGAACATATTGATCAATACTTTCTGTGGGCTGTTGCTTTCTTGTAGATAATAGATGTCTAGCAAATACCTCATTAACATTTTTCACATATAAATCTTCTAAAATCTTTGTAGCTTGTTCAAACTTCTCACATTCACTAATATGTTCGTAGACAGTATGAGACACAAAATTAGTTAGAAGCCTTAGTTTTGCACTATCATCAAGTTTATTTTCTTTATCGCTTGTTTCCAAAAAATTTTTAAAAGTCTTGAACCAGTGTTTCCATTCTTTAGCCGCTGAGTCTTCATGTGGATCTGCTTCAAATCGTTCAGGCTTCAAAAACTTGTCCATTTATAATTCTGTTAATTAAATTGTAATAAAATAACCTTTTACTATACTTTAGGCTTTAATTAACAGAATTGAATACATAGAGAAATACTATATGTCAGCAAGTGACAATATACCAAAAGTACAAGTACCAGAAGATTAAGGTAAACAATACAAACTTATACAGGAGTAACTAGAATTATACCACAGCTTATTAGAAAATAATAAAATTGGGTATACAAGTCCATCATAAAAGTAACTTTAAAAAGTCTCATACAATTTTGATGTAAAATTAATAGGGGGAACTAATATTTGAGGGTGGCAAAATTTACATGGGATTTCCCATGGGCAATCTGGCGGGAGAAATATGGGACATAACGCTGCTCTTAAATAAATAATTTCATTTCAAAAGAAAGTAATGTTTTTCTTCTGTGTAATAAAACCTAAACAAATCTACTCATGGACTAGGAGTTAAAAATTGTTAGTTGCAGAAATACCCTCATTACTTATCTAATAAAAACCGCTTCCAAAAGAAAAAAATTCCATTTTAAAAGGCAGACTCTAAAAACATCTACTTTTCTCTATACCTAAATCCACTTTATGCAGGAGTATACTGACATTAGTTGCGTGTCAGTCTTTTAGAGTTTTCCTCAGTTTTTCATCGGAAGTGTCTTTGCCAAGAGGAAAAAGAAAAATGCACTAACGTACAAGGTTTTAAACTCTCGAGTTTTCACCTATTTAATCATTGCCCATATAAACAGCACCGCATTTTTCACTTCGCGGATAAATAAAATGACGCAGGTGGAGAATGGGTGTTACGTTTTATTTTATGACATTTAGCTCTAGGTTAGTAAATAAAGGGTTTGATTATATACCGCTATTAAACCATTCATATTTTTCTTTTAAATGGGTAACCCTATTCTTATTTTGTTTTAGTAATTAAATAAATTCATCCCATGGTCACTTAGAATGCTTTTACTATAATAAAAATTTTAAATATCCTCGCAAGATGGAGGCAAAGTCACGTGACACTCTGTCAATTTTGGTATATTTTTATTAATTTTGATAGGTTGGTATGAATTTCAGTCCCGATAATCTACTACATAGCCTAAATCTCTGGTTGGCAAAATTAACATTTTTCTATGGAAAAAATTAATCCTGCTTCGAGAAATTGGTCGAACACTAAACTTAAAAGGCGTAAATGTTCATTGAAGTCCTCAGAAACAAGTATAATGTCGTCTAGATAAACCATTACTGAGGGTTGAAGATCAGCTCCTTGAACATTATCGATAATTCTTTGCCACGTAGCAGGCGAGTTGGTCAAGCCGAAAGGCATGCGGCGAAACTGATATTGTCCTCTTGCAGGAACGGTGAACACTGTATATTCACGTGAAGACTCCGACAACGGTACAGTCCAAAAATCGGATTTAATGTCGATAGAACTGAGGTACTTAGCATCTCTCAAACGGTCAAGAATTGATTGTAGTAAATACTAAATTTTAAATGCTCAGAATAGGTACCAAACTTTGGAGGCTTTTTTTTCAAAATAACTAATTTGCTACTTAGGTCATTTTGCTTCTAACCCCTATAAATTGTCCTATAACATCATCAAAGGAAATACCTTTGGAGAATAATTAGGCGTTAGGTAATTACCGTTCCGATTCCACCGAAAATTGTTAAGGTGGTAGAACTGGTGTGACAATATTATGCTAAAAGAAATCATAAATAAAATGAGGTTTTTTAAATTTGGCTTCGATTAGATATTATCCCGTAAAGATTTTTATTTAGCACCAGGCCAATACATTTAAACAGAAAATATGGTCCCCATAAAGATAATTCGACTGCATTATTTTTACCTAGCGTTTGCATTTACCCGGTGAAAAATGATGATTAAATTTATCGGAACGACTATTTTCTCGTTGACTCCAGTTTTGTGAAATATACCGTAATCCTCATGTCTTTATGGTTCTCTATAGGGTAATAATGTAACAAAGCTAACTGCATGGCAAATGTCCAACGCTGTAAAAGCAATTCCTAGGGCGTTCACTTTGCTGTGTTTAAAATTTAATCTTGCTTATAAAGGGTTAAACGTAACTCTAATATGGTTGGCTTCAGCTTTTAAAACAAATATTTATGGCGGAAAAAGTATTTACCATAATCCTTAACTTTCTGTGTGTAGATTCGGGAATGAGCATTACTTTTAACGATAAAGAGTATTTACATTTAGTACTGTACTTTTCCTATGTTAATATGAAATGTGGTGTGGAAATGTGAACGTTTAAATATTCGGGGCTCATTCTCCCTTGTTAATATTTGTATAGGTTTAACCCGAACTTAAAATATACACACACATAATAAAGTATAAATTTGCGTTCGGGTTTTAAAAATGTTTTTATTGTTTTAGCATAATAAATAAAATTATTTGAGTTTTTCGTTCGAAACAAAATCGTAATCGAAATGGTAAAGTAATACCGTGCGAGCAAAAATTATTTGCATCATCATATATCATATTGCCTTACATCTAAGGGCGATTACGGCATGTATTAAGCTAATGCTTAGCCGTAGAACTTAATACCTGTTGGGTGTCAGTAACTACCTGAATGAACAATCAATCAGTTATTTCGTCATCTTTAACAGTCGTTACAAGTAATTTGATTCATCGCTAATTTTTCCAATTTCTTAAACAATTCACACAATGGGCTTTACGCAACAGCACCAAACATTCATGGTTGAAGTGTATTTTCAAAACGAGATTAGAGTAAATGGTGAGTAGCAATACAATCCGGGTTTGTGCATGGACGATTTTCACGAACATTTTCCTAACGTTGCTTTTATTGCTGGGGATTTTTATTATTGCCTGAAAAGAAGCGTGGCTGTGTTTGGGGAAACAGGTTCTATACAACACAAAAAAGGAGCAGAAAGACCATCTGCAAGAACAGAAGAACTTGTTGCAAACGTTCGTGAAATAATGCAAAATACGCCAACAAATTGTATAAGACGCCTGTCCCAAGAAGTGGGAAGATCTTATGGAACACGCAGGACTATTCTTAAGAAGCAGCTAAATTTATTTCCTTATAAAGTGCAAGTAGCTATTCCAAGAAATACAAGCCGCAGATTTTGAAAGACGTAGGAATTACTCCCAATGGTTTACCCAAAATTTATTGGAAAGTGATTTATTAGACTTGACATTTTTTTCGGATGAAGCCTGGTTCCACTCCTCCGGTTATGTGAATTCTCAGAATACACGCATGTGGAGTAGTGAAAATTCCCATTTTTTTGTAGAGTCCACGTTGCACCCTCAAAAAATTGGTGTCTGGTTAGCTGTTTCCCGAAGAAGAATTGTTGGTCCTATTTTTTTCCATGACATAGTTACAGCACAGCGGAGTAGAGACAATATTTTAAATCCATTATTTGTGGAGCAATTACTTGACGACGTACTACGTTATGGATAGTTTCAACAGGACGGTACCCATACAGCTGCCGAAACTATTAACTACTTATGCAATTTTTTTGACGACAGATTGATCAGTTTTCGATCAGACATTGAATTCCCACATAGATCACCTTGTTTAACGCTTATGGATTACTTCGTTTCTCCTCATTTAAAGAACACTATTTTTAAAACACCAGTTGCAAATTTAGAACAATTACAAAAAAGGATTATTCAAGAATGTGGTAACATTTCTCCAGCGATGCTGGTCAACACTTTCGAAAATATGAAGAGACGTGTGAATTTATGCTTGGCGCATGGCGGTGGCCAATTTCAACAATTTATGCAATTATTTTTCTTTTTCTTTCTGTATATTCTTACTTTACTAATTTTATAAACAACAAAAATAAATTTGTATTTGTCTACTTATTATATTACTCATTAGTTTGTAATATCATGTCATAATATGAATTTGACAAAATTTTGACCTAGATTTGGTTAGATATAAAGTCGCCATATCATTGTGATCTAAACCAAGCCCCACGTTTTTTAATCCAAGCCATCTTTGATGCAAATAATTTTTGCTCGCACGGTACTTTGTTATGGCTAAGAAAATAGAAACATTTTCCCCGTAATCACTAAAGAGATTTAAAATTTAATACGGGTTAATACCTGTAGAAACAAAAAGTGTATTCTTTATTGTTTTATTTTAATAAATAAAATTGTAACTTTTGGTTCGGAACAAAATCTCTAAAGATTGTTTTAAAGCCACAATTTTATGTTTGGTCGTAATTCATAATGTAGATATTAATCCGATGTAGAAGTTATACGTATTACTGTGTTATGACTAAGAAAACAAAAACAGTTTTCCCATAATCGCTAAAGGGATTTAAACTTTAATATGGGTTCATAACTATGGAAACAAATACAAAATAGAAATGTTATATGGATACCCATGTAAGAATTGGGATGGACTAATATATTTTAACTCTTAATGTGAAAACAACAAATTGTATATGTTTTTCAATAACTAAGATTGAGTTGTTTAATAAGGATTAAATTGTAGTAAACTCGTTACTTCTCTAAGAAATGTTCATGTAACGGTATAGTAAGGTCATTAATTAAAAATCTATACATTTTTGGGAGCTCTGCTCATAAAAATATCTTAAGCAATATTACTATTTAACAAAAATGCATTTTAAAAATAGTTGTGTTTAAGTCTAGATGTTTTTCATCTGAACTTTTATTTCAACAGTCTGGTGTCTTCTCAATCAACGATGTTTTAAATGAGGCTATAATATAAGATAATAATATAAAATAGTCTGTATAGTTTATACAATATTATTGTTTATTAATAGAGTGTATAAAAACGTTAAAAAATAAAAACAGATCTAAAATAATCTGGGATTTTCAATTGGTAAAATTAATGAAAGTGTGAATAAATCTATTAAACCTTTGAGATCTTGAAAACAAGATACCATCGATGGATAATGGATATGTTTAAAATTCAAATAGTTAATTTCTTGTCACGGATAAAATAACGCATTATAGTCGGCTATAAATTACACTTATTTTAAACAATTTGCCATATAATCGGTAATGTACTTGTTATTATGCCAAGTCTGGTCTTTTGATAGTTTCTGACTGAAGTTAACAGTATGAACCACTTTTGAGAATAAGTAAGCATAAGGTATAATCTTCAGAATTTCGCTCCATTTGACACGGGACGTAGTATCCTTTAAAATACCACATTTTCAGATGCTGAAGAGCAGGGTATCTTTAACAACTTGTAAAATTGAATTGGCTGACAAATCGTTAAAACCGTCAAACACACGCTGTCATTAAGACTTTAAATTGTACAGAAGCAGCTAAAGTTTAGTAAACTAATTTTTAAAGTAAAATTCATTGAACGGGCCAAAACAATAATTTTAATTTAAATTCATATTCTTCCAGCAACTTTAAATTCATTAAATGTTTGGATAAGATTCTCTGCTTAAGTCTGGCTTAAATCGTTCAGCCAGACAAGTAATAAAACCCAATTAACTTATAATTCCTTTATCCGACTTTCCTTTCTCCTTTATTGGGAAACAAAAATAATAAACTCCAATTTTCAAGTAATTATTGCAGGACTGTTTAAAGGGAATCGACGTGGAACAAATAGAAGCTATCAAATAATCTCCAAGTAATTAAAGTTTTCTGTTTTTATCTTGTGAGAAAAGAAGCTTAGTTGTAATCAAAGAGTAACTGAAAAAAAATTATATTTTGAATACGAAAATACGTGAGGGGAAAATTTACGCACGATTACCTACCGTGAGAGCAAAAAATATTTGCATCAAAGAGACTTGAATTAAAAAACGTGGGGCTTGGTTTAGATCACAATGATATGGGGACGATATATCTAACCAAATCTAGGTTAAAATTTTGTCAAATTCATATTATGACATGATATGCCAAACATGCACAAACCCGGATTGTATTGCCACTGACCTTTTACTCTAACCCCGTATCGAAAATACGCTTCAACCATGAATGTTTTGTGCATGCTGTTCCGTAAAGCCCATTGTGTGAATTGTTCAAGAAATTGGAAAAATTAGCGATGAATCAAATTACTTGTAACGACTGTCAAAGATGACGGAATAACACTGATTGATTGTTAATTCAGGTAGTTACTGACACCCAACAGGTATTAAGCTATACGGCTAAACATTACGTCCTTAGATGCAAGGCCCTCTTTGATGCAAATATTTTTTGCTCGCACGGTATGTGAGATACAAAGTGTTTTGGAATTGCCTTAATATTTTAAAACCCCTAAAATACTAATATGAAAACACAACACAAAAACATAATCATTTGTAAATGTCGCTTTGTTATAAGAAGCGAAAAAATTAACCATTTATTTTTCTGGTATGCCATGCCGCCACTGGTGTATTCATAAATTCAACCCGCACGGCATAAGGAGAGGTAAATAAAAACTTAACCTACCTCAAAAATCCAGGAATGGTACATAATGTACAACTTAATAATTAAACAAATCGTTATAAATTAATTTAACCGACGATTTAAACTTTAAAAAGTTTTTAATATTCAAAGCAAACAACGAACTGAAAGTACTAGTACAGTTTTTAACACGTTATTGGGCAACTTGACATTGAAAATTCACGAACATCTAAATCATTTATTAAATAAAAAAAATAGTATATCAAACAGACCAGACCAGCTGACCGACAGAAAAGCTTGAGTTCTCTTACTACATCAAAACTGATAACGTCGACAGTATTTTGCACTGTACAGTACAGCAGTGTAACAAAGAAACGATAAATCGCAGAAACGCTATCATGAAGGAATGATAGGGCGAGCAAATAAACACTTTAAAACTATTATTCCTCTGTGACAGCAGCTAGGCTGCAGCTATTGCTACTCTTGACTCGTACCAAGTTAAAACAAATGACTGGCTTTTTAACAGGCACTTAAGAAAATACCTTCAACGAATGGGAATTAGAGGTGGGCTTCAGAGTTATTTTTGAATCACCGGTATACCGCTGACTGTTATTTTAAATTAACTGTTATTTTAAACAGTTACCTGTTATTTTCAAAAAATGAGATTTACTATGGTGAAGGTGTAAATTTAAATAATCGACTTTTTCTCTTTTTAAATATTTTATTGGCGCCAAATTAAAATAGCTGTGAAGAGTATCTAGTGAAGACGTGAAATTATCTAGTAACTATTTAACACCTTTCCTTTAAGCATAAGCATCCTGCAAACCAGGACTATCAAATATCAGAGAAATAACGTTCATTGGAAATTAATTATACCTTACCGTTACCGCCCACAAAGTGATATGAAAATTATCCGATTACGAATAATAACCATGTTATTTTTTAATATCCAGTTATTTAACAGCGAGAGAAGGCTGCATGAGCCGGCGACTTAAGCAGCGGCAGTGCTGTGCGATCGGTTGTTATATGAATCACTAGTAGTTGCTTCACATCCTATTACTAAAATAACCATGTTATTCTTTATCCAGTTATTTAGAAAATAACAGCGTGCAGCGAAAGAAGGCTGCCATGAGCCGGCGAACTCAGTCGGCAGTGCGATGTGCGAGCGCTTGTTATATTGAATAACTGGTAACTGCTTCAGATCATATTTAATCACCGACAGTGACTGTTATTTCTTAATAACCGGTTACTTTTAACCGTGACAGTTATATCGTCACACCTCTAATGGGAATCTACAATAGACCCATTGAATGCAGACTTAGCGGTGAAAAGGACGAGACCTACTTTCATCTTATAATCGCAAAGCACGAACCCGCAAAAGATTCAAAATCTTTGGAATATTCAACGCGACGACAACCTTCCGCATGACAAACTTGGTAGAAAACTATTGGATCTCGTGAAACGAATAAGCCAGAAGGTTGCAGTGTAAAAAGTCCCTGGCTTTAACCAACCAACCAATGAACCAACCCAGAAGTTTAAACAAACATTATTAAGAAAATAACAAATGTACGAACCAGTAAGCAATTATTTAGGGTATTACAAAGGAATTTCTATTTTTATTTGTAGATTTTGTACAAATATTCATTGACAAAAGCATTCAAAAATATAAACCAAAAAAAAAAAGGAAACATTTCAATGAATAAGAGAAAAAGAATTTAATAAAATAAAAAACTGCTGTATTTCCCATGAAAGCTATTGCTACAAACACAAACGTCGAACAGTGAAAAGGTCGATCTGTTGTCGGCCTCGCTTCGCAAACAAGGACGGACATAAAGACGCATCGGAGAGGGATGCCGCGGGTTGCCGGTCAATACCCGACAGTGTAGTTAGCCCCACTTGCTGGCTGAGGTCGCCACCGTACAGCAAACAACTTTGTATTTAGTAAAGGAAAAATATAGAAAACTTAAAAATATATATTTATATATTTATACAGAATGGGCTGCATGAGTGAGTTCCAATAGAAAATATTCACGATACAATTATAGTATGATTAGGTATACAGGGTTGGGCAAATGTTCCGGAACGGCTTAATTACAGGCGAACGAAAAGTGATATCGGATCCGGGTTTTGGGCATTCTATAGGACTAAAATTTTACTATTTGACTATTATATCATATGTCAGTAATCTTACCAACTGTCAAGTGTTGACGTTATTTTTTTTTTAAATGGAACGCCCTGTATATTTTTACATTTTTAAATTCCGCATAAAATTATAATTATTTTTTATTGAATGCACTTCTGGATACTTCCTAGTTTCCGAGATATTGACTCTCGAAAAGAGACATTTTTGAACTTTGACACAAATAATTTCCATAATGGACTTATCCAATACAACATGTTACCTTCTGTAATAAAGAACGCAAATACAACAAAACTGTTTAGAAAGAAATGTTCAGAATACTGTAAAACCAATGTAAATGATTATTTATGAATGCTTGGTGTAGTACTTACAAATTTACATTTGTCGGACTTAATGTATATTTACTATATGTAACAAAAATTACTATTGTATTATTTTGTTAGCTTTAAGCTATTACCAATAAATAAATAAAAAAAAATTATATCTAATGATGGCATACTGAAACAACTTGGGTTCTGGTATATAGCAGCAGCTTCCTTGAACTTTCTCTTTCTACTGTATGGTTCTTTATTCAGGATTTCAGCTTCTGACCACGCAAGATATGATAGCCACGTGACCAGCCATTATTAGCTACACCTGACTTTTCGGTCTCTTCTTTTAGCATATTGTTTTTGTGCTCTTTGATTCTTGTTTCGAGAGGTCTTAGTGTATCACCAATATAATAAGATTGGCTGCACTCGCAGGGGATCTGGTAGACACAGTTTTGACTGTCTTTTTGGCTTGTGGGTTTTGTCTTCATCTTCTTAAATTCTATCGCGACCTGAATACTGTACTGATGTTGTATCGTCGTAGTCTTTTTATTCTCTTAAATACTCCTTTGACATAGGGAATGTTGAGTTTTGGTTGTGCCTGTTTTTCTGCCATTTTGTGCGTCTGGCCGATTCTTACAATTTTCCAATATTTTGCAACTTATCTCACGTGACAGTCATTTTTGTTGAGGTCGGTCTTGATGTAGGTATTTTCTTTTTCAAAAACTTATTTCGAGTTACAAATAGTAATTCTCCTATCTACAACGATTTTCACTATGCCATGTTTTATGTTGCTTAAGTGATCTTATATATAACTAATACATTGACCTGTATGCGTAGGTTTCCTGTATTCTGAAGTTCGAATGGTGTTGCAATTTTTTTTTACGTTGACCTCTAGGAAAGATAATTTGCTATTTTCTTCTTTCTTCGAGGTGTTTTTGATTGTCGGTGTGAAGCTATTGTGATTTACGAATTCCCTCAGTTCTGAAATTTTTTCAACAATAATAATTCATATAATTCATATCTACTGCGTCCCAACAATACTTGCTGATTTGCAGTAGTCCATAAATATTATAACTCATCAGCTAGAAGGCTGCTCTTGACGCGCACCCAGTTAAAATAAGTGACCGATCTACTAACAGGCCATTGTCACTTAAGAAAACACCCTCAACGAATGGGAGTCTATAATGGACCCATTGAATGGACACTTTGCGGCAAGGAGGACGAAACCGCCTACCATATCATATTATACAACTGCGAAGCGCTAAACCGTAAAATATTTAAAATCTTCGGAAACATTCGACGCGGCGATAACCTTCCGCATGACAAACTTGGAAGAAAACTACTGGACCTCGTAGAAGGAACAAACCTTTTCTAACAAGACTGAGGCGCACAATAAGCCTGAAGACTACATTGTAAGAAGCTTGGGCCACACGTAGAACCCGACCCCAGCTTTTAACCAACCAACTAAGCGCAGTATGTGTTTGCTGAGTAAATTTATTTAAAACATCACTTATCTTCCAAGTGTCTATTCTAACTTGGGATCCAGCTACATTCTTTCTGACTGTTTGTCCTTGGTATATGTCTCGTGAATGGTTTACATTTAATAAATGTTTTTACATTGACACTTCTTGAACTCTCCAAGTCCAAAATTCTTATTCAGGTTTGTCTAGCTCGATAATATTGTAATCAATACGACATGGGTGTTAGACGTTACCTAGAAAAATATTTTTAGCCAAAAAAATTAATAAAATTTATATGCTTAAAAAATAATACAAATTATATTACATGCAGAGACTTTGTTAGGTCCGTTTATCATAATTAATCAAATATCAGGCTACATCTGTGACTGTCGCTGTGTCGACGTTTAGTTAAATTGCTTCGAGTTAAAAATTTCAATGCGAGGCGACGAATGCTCTCGTAAAGTACAATACGAAAAAAAATCAACTTTCTGCAACCTATGCAGCATAATTTTTTACAGGCTAGACGATAGATTTTTAAATTATAACATTAAACAGAAACGTGCTTTCTATTATATATTGGAATATTTTACATTTTTACTGGGATTTTATAGTGTTAATAAAAAGGGATTACGAAATCCGACAAAATACAGCATATTTTTACAAATCAATTTGCAACTGCAACATCTTTTAAATATTTGGCCCATTGTGCTCACCCTAGTAGTCTTACACCCACTCATTGATCCCAGTTCCTTGCACTAGTTTGTGTAGGTCAACTAGGGAGAGTGTCAGGATATCCTCTGGTTCTAGTGACTCGCAGTAGCAGATTATCAATTGTACCGTTTCCCTTTCTCGCCCGTATAACATGCAGCTTAGATCTCCGTTGTACAGTTGCATATGGTGAAGGTGCTTCTTGATGGCCATATTATGGCCTGTGAGGAACTCAGCTGGTCCTATCATAAAACTAACCTCAAACTATAAGAAGGCCATATAAGCAGATTTCCTAAATCTGCTACGTTAAATTCATAGATGGCACAATGAGTCACCAACAATAAAGCGTGCTGATGCAGCCACTAACGACAAGCTTTTTCACTGCTAAATTAAAACATTGTTGCCGCCTGTCTGTTGGCACAAACATAACTTTTAATTGGACCCAAAGTCGTTGAGTTTTTTAAATTTATTTTTATAGCTTATCGTAAAACTTGATTTCACATAAGTATCTACACCTATCCTAGATTTAAGTAGCTTACATTTATTTTCCTACCTATAGTATAATTTAGACTGAAAAATGTCCCTATTTTTAATTGCTTTGTAGCATAATATAATATCTTCAACCTTTTGACGTTCCAATGTTAATTACATGAAAACATATTGACTGCCATGTTTTCTATTTCTAACAGAATTAAATGACGACTCTCACTATTCAATACATACATATAGATAGGTAAAATGTGATGGGTAAAATATGAATGATGTGCGGTTTGTAGGTATAACTTGGTTTTTATTTGCAAATATTAGGTACTATTTTTCAAAATGGTAAAAATAAGTAGGTTTTACTTTCTTACTTAAGAAACATTCAGTTTGTTTGTATTAGTGTATTACATATTTTGCTATTTTTTGACGAAATAAAACCTATTTTAGTTATACTTGCTGTCGCTTTTTATCTACTTTTATTTGTATAACATTTAACACCTAATGCAACGATAAAATCATTTTGAAAATCGGACCAATTACCCCGGAGTAATCAGCGTACATATTATTATTAAAAACATACATTCGGCTGGAATTGAGAACCTCCTATTTTATTGTCTGTTAAAATGGCTGAAATCCTTAAAAAATCCAATACAATACGATATGCGGCAACACCACGACATCACATCAGTGAATTTGAGCCATCTGTTGCCGAGGCGCAGCATTTATAACTATAAATTACGATCAACTCCACAATGGCGGCCAAACCGTCTCCACTACAGTCTGAAACAAGGTTGTCAAGTTTTCTCGAAGATCCGCTATTCTTATAGTTTGATATTCAATCAATAAACTAATAAGTCTTGACGTCTTGTCATGATTTTCCAACCAACACCAGACTTAAATTATTTAGTTAAACTCCTTGCCGCAATATATTTGTTTTTTATTAATTTAACTGTATGTACCGTTTATGTTTATTCTCATAGAATAAAATTATATATACAGTGTGGTTGTTTAAGTGTGCAACATATGGGCATTTTTTTTATTACCGATTTCTCAGAAAATTTTATTCTTGATAAAAGTTGGTGCATGTTCGATAATCATATTTGGTGCACTTGAAATGGTTGCAAGTCAAACGGCGTACAGGGTAGGCCAAAAAATATAAAACTTGTACAAGAATAAAGTTTTTGAATAAATATTTAAAATAAAAATTTGGCACTTTAAATAAGAGATTTTTAATTTGCATATTATTATTAATTATGTTTTATCTTCTTAAAAAGAATTTTTAGGATATTTTAAAGTTGTGTTTAATATCGTTGCAACAAACATGAAGTTTGTGATTCCTTAATAAATTAAAAATTCAAGTAAATTTTACAAATATGCTTGAATTTGGACAAAGATATGTGAAATTGATTTGATTTTGATTAATTTATGAAGGTCTTTATGGTGAATATATAAAAAAAAATTTTTGGGAAATTATTAATGTTTTTTAAAAAAATATATTTTTTCTTCAAACGTCAATAAACTTGACGTTTTTCTACTAATTTTTTGACGTTAAAGTTCTACTTTTTCGTCAGAAGGCGGTTGCTTTTGGCAACGGAAGAAAAAGTATTTACTTTTTCTTCCGTTGCCAATAGCAGCGGAAGTAAAAGTATGACTGTGTTCTCATGACTAAATATATATTAAATAATACCGTACAGGTAAATTCTGAGTCTGACATTTTAGTTTGAAGTAAATGTAGTTTTAAAAAATTCTATTTTTAAAAGGATAAAAATTAAATAAAGTTACGCAATAATGAATGCTGACACTTGTCAAATCGAATGGCACGTCGCTATCAAACAATATAATAATAAATCCATAGTAACGCTAGCCCCTTCTCAAAACTTAAAATTTTTAAATGAAACAATTAAAACATTTTGTATCTTTGTGTTTTCATATTTAAACAACGTCTGAAGAAAAAAAAGTATGTTTTATTCGGAGTAAAAGCAACTTCTTATGACTCGTCCGTAATTGCCGGACTCACTTTGTTCGTCCGGCAAACCTACAGACTCGTCAGAAAAGTATCGCTTTTACTCCTAATAAAACAATATACTATTTTTATTTCAGGAGGTCATGTTTTCGAATTTATGCATAACTTTTTATTCTAAACAACTTTTCTTCATAACATTTTGCTGAATTTTCTGACATAGGGGTACTTTATTCTTGTATAAGTTTTATAATTTTTGGCCTACCCTGTACGCCGTTTGACTTGCAACCATTCCAAGTACACCAAATATGATCATCGAACATGCACCAAATTTTATCAGGAGTAAAATTTTCTGAGAAATCGGTAATATAAAAAATGCCCATATGTTGCACCCTTAAACAACCACACTGTATAGGACTTATCTCTATACACGTAAATACGACCTTAATCTAATATTCACCCAATGAGTTTAAAAGTAAAGCAAGACTTTAATATTTTAATGAAATTACAACGTGTAAATAAAGGTATAGTTTGTTGAGATTTGTACAACTCAACAAAATTGAAACTTAATATACTCTTATGCCCTACCTAATAATAATTTTATTAATAAGCTTTTACTTAGATAGTAGGACTTAACTATCACTGGCGATGTGACTTAACCTAATAGGACTTTATTTACAGTAATGTTCATAATTTGGGTAGGGTAAAGTGCCCTATTATCGGATAGGTGCCTAATATTGGACCGTTCTGTTTTAAAGAAATCTGTAATCCGTTAAATAAGAAACATGTCTACAGTTTATCATGGAACTAATCTTAAGCCGCCGAATAATATTTTAGGACCACTGATAAAACTTAGAGGGATCGCATTTCTAGTTTGTGCACGTGCTAATCGTAACGTGATTTTTAGACATTCAGATAGGTTATTGAAATATGACTTAGTAGTAGATAGTAGTAGTAGAGTAGTTTATGTTAGCCTATAATATGTCTACTTTAATTTGATGCATGTGGACAATGATTATGATGACGATGACAATGATGATTATACCTTTTCTTGCTCCATTAACCGAACCTTACATGAGACAATTTGCCTCATATCGGATTATCGCACTTAATATCCGATATTAGGACAAAAAAATTATTATTTAACTATAGAATAATACCATCTTTAGGTAGCTAATTCCTTATTAACAACATAGATAAAAAAAAAGAGACATACCTATGTTCGTGATTTCTGCCTCGAAGGCTAGTTTCATCTCATTATCCGGTATTAGGAATATTTTTTTTGGCAACGAAAATTGACTGCTTTTCGTAGATTTTGGATTTTACTTTTTAATAGCTGGCAATGATTTATTTTGGATTAATGTACAGTTCTCAATAACCAATCATTTCTATTGCTCCAAAGACGTCGTAGATTTATTGACAGAATGAAATTAATATTAGCGTTAATAATTTTTTTTATGGCTCAAAACTCAAACGGATTGCGCGCATTCTGGTAGGTGCCAGCGTTGATCTGTTTTCTGGTCTGCAAAATGGCAAATCTTTTCGGTGAAAACACGAATAGCGTTCCCTATACTAGATTGTGATGCACTTCGTTGTTTATTTAGTTGTCTACCTTTCGATTATTACCAGTTTAACTGCCTTTTATATTGGAGTTAATTCCACTGGGATGGCGCTACGGTGTATTGATGGCCGCCTTGATTTTGCAAGGAGGCTTTTAGTACATTTTTCCGTCATCCTTGGAATTGCTTGAGTCCGTAGAGTTCCAACACGGACGAAACGGCCGTCGTGGTCTACCCGCCCCAGGGTATCCATTAAACTTGGATCCCTGTGTATTCCAATATGGAAAATAGTTACACACTTGTCCGATATGCCACAATATGTTCTTTTATATAGTGTTAATAAAAAGTATCCCATATTGGGGCACTATTATACTCTAATAATGAAAAAAAAACTAATCTGTTCACAATTATTCAAATATCGATTTTCTGGCAAATGACTGAATTTAAGTATAGGACATGGTACATGAAATAAGTTTAGAATTGTATGCAGAATTAAAAAAGTTAAATGAGTTGTCATACTTAACTAGTTTCTGGGTTACGCTTAACAAAAATAAAGAGTTGACGATTCCGAGCGTTTTTTCGAAGAAAAAAACACCTAAATTTTAAATAAATTTGTTTTAACCTTTATATTCTCACTGTATAAAAAAAGGAGCGCCGCTGTAGTTTGATACAAAGATGATAAAAGCTAAAAACGCCATGGAGAAAAGAATCCCTACGCGTCAAAACTTTTGCAAAGCCATAATGCTTTATTTCTTAAAGCACATCACACCAATTCATCATTTTGCATATCGCATTTGCTCACACTTTTCACACCGACTTTTCGCATTTGCTATACTTTACTAAGCTAAATTTGGCACAAGATTTTATTTTTGTGAATTTGCATAGTTTAATAACTATAGCCGGAATATAGTCGGAGTTTATTTTAGTTCAGGGTAGCACTAAGGAACTAAAGAAAGGCCAAAGATGTTAAGTAATAATCAAAAAAATATTATTATATCTTTAGATCAGCAAACATAAATCATGAAAGTGGCAAATTTATGGCCTCGCGAATGTAAACAAAGCTTCACACGATTCGACATGCGCACTGCAACATTATCGTTTGACGAATGGGAAAATAGACAGGTCCGGGCAATAAAATTTAAACTATAATATACTCGCACAACTCTGTAAAAGATAACCTGGTTT
Source organism: Polydrusus pterygomalis (assembly GCA_963969555.1). NCBI lineage: Eukaryota > Metazoa > Arthropoda > Insecta > Coleoptera > Curculionidae > Polydrusus > Polydrusus pterygomalis. The sequence continues at coordinate 40,582,625 of OZ018379.1, forward strand.
AAAGAGGTTCCCTCTCACCCGCCCTAACTTTACCTAACCATTCTAACCTAACCTAACGCACATTACAATGATGTTGATGTATATTTTACTGCCTAAAGGCCTATAGACTAATCATTTTAAGTAAAATAATTGATTCATACTTGAATTAATATAAACTATATATACAGTGAGGACGTAAAGTTTGGAATAAATTCATTATTTAGGGAACGCTGAATGTTTTTAAAAATCGCTCGTACACGTCGATTTTGTTTTTTTAATACGCATTTTTTTCAATATTTTTTATCCTGCTCCGAAAGCACTCTGCTTGGACCAACTTTAATTTTTTAAATGGAAACCCCCATTTTTTTTTTTTAATTTTAGGATTCTGTGCATAATTGTGAACATTTTTTATCTAACATGTCATTATGATTTATCGACAGTTAAAGTTCGAAAATAAATAAAACAATTAATTATTTATCATTTTAATAAATGCTGAAAATGTTGCCCAAAGGTTAATTGGCAGTAACCTAGACGATCGAAAAATTCTTGCTGCACATTTCTGACAACTTCCGGACTGATTGACCGTATTTCTTAAACAATTCGATTCTTTAAGTCCTCCATGTCCATTGGCTTAGTTTGGAAAACTTTACCTTTAAGGTAACCCCACAGAAAAAAGTCAAGCGGGGTTAAGTCGGGAGACCTCGGCGGCCATTCAATAGCTCCCCTTTTTCCAATCCATCTATTTTCAAAAGTTTGCGCTTATCTTAATACTATTTTTGAAAATAGATAGATTGCAAGGAGGGGAGCTATTGAATGGCCGTGGAGGTCTCCCGACTTAACCCCCCTTGACTTTTTTCTGTGGGTTTACCTTAAAGGTAAAGTTTTTTAAACTAAGCCAATGGACATGGAGGACTTAAAGAATCGAATTGTTCAAGAAATACGGACAATCACTCCGGAAGTTGTCAGAAATGTGCAGAAAGAATTTTTCGATCGTCTAGGTTACTGCCAATTAACCTTTGGGCAACATTTTCAACATTTATTAAAATGATAAATAATTAATTGTTTTATTTATTTTCGAACTTTAACTGTCGATAAATCATAATGACATGTTAGATAAAAAATCTTCACAATTATGCACAGAATCCTAAAATTAAAAAAAAAATTTGGGTTCCCATTTAAAAAAATTAAAGTTGGTCCAAGCAGAGTGCTTTTGAAGACACAATAAAAAATATTGAAAAAAATGCGTATTAAAAACACAAAATCAACGTGTCCGAGCGATTTTTAAAAACATTCAGCGTTCCCTAAATAATGAATTTATTCCAGACTTTACGTCCTCACTATATACTCGCACAACTCTGTAAAAGATAACCTGGTTTGAAGAGGTTCCCTCTCACGAGCCCTAACTTTACCTAACCATTCTAACCTAAGCTAACGCACATTACAATGATGTTTATGTATATTGTACGGCCCAAAGGCCTATAGACTAATCATTTCAAATAAAATAATTGATTCATACTTGAATTAATATAATTATAGGTATTTACTTTTATCTTATAAATATAAGTATAGAGAAAAGTATTTTTTAACTTTTTTACTGCAAGAAAAATAGGCATACCTAATAAGAATCCTTGCAGTGCTGTAAATAGAATTTTCTATAAGCTGCCTTTGTATTTTTTTCTTTATTTTTATTTCTTGTTTGTGTGGCCTATTAGGCATTAAATGTATTTAAATTGGTCATAATGAACTAAAAATTATATAACAGACATAATTCACTTAACTACACAAATATTAGAAATCCGTAATATGAAACATACACAATAATAAAGAAACCGTAACAACAAAAATGGCGTCGAGCCGGTTCTGGAGTGTATGCAGATGATGTCGCTAAAAAGGAAAACATGAGGGTTGTGCTCGCATCAGTCTTTATGTAGATCAACTCTAAGAAAAATCATAAGGGCTTAATTGTTTATTTATATATAAAGGGTGGAATATATGCAAAATGTATGTCCTCGGTGGCGCAATTGGTTAGCGCGTTGTAGTAGATATACAGAGGTTGTCGGTTCGATCCCGGCTCGAGGATTACTTTTTTCTGAGATATAAATTAGTACTTAATACAATAATCTTTTTATTATTTATATGCATTTTTGCATATTTTGTCATTTTATAATGAAATGCATAATTATTTGTATAAATTTTAAGAGCATATTTTTATGTTTTCTTCTGTATCAAAAAATTTAAAAGGTTAAAGGTTTAATGCTAAGGTTTGCAGGTATATTGTTACGGGTTGTTTATTGTCACTTAATAATGCGTTATTATTACCTGCTTAACAAACTGTATTTATATCGATTTGTAATACACACTTCTGGTGAATAAACCTTTGGTAAATAAACTAATTTCAAATGTAAAAAAAAGTGTTTTTAAAGGCACCTCTAGGAGTGCAGTTGCAGAACCTGTAATTACCCGGTGGGGAACATGGATTAAGTCCGAAATATTCTACGCAGAGCATTTCGAAACCATTAAAGAACTAATATTGGATTTAGATGACGATCCGCAGTGTGTTGTGAAAAGTAAAGAGTTGTTAAAAGTGCAAGTGTAGCTAAGAATCTTGTTTTTATTAAGGTTAATTTCAATTTTATACCGGACATAATATCTTCGTTGGAGAGTAGAAATTTAAGTTAATTAGTATTGCTGAAACTTTTTCCGCTAAATGTAACAGCATTCCCGGTAGTAGGAGGTCAAGTAAGGAACAAATTGGATATAACTGTAAAAAAAATTAAGGATTTAAATATTCAACTGCAGTTAAAAGCATTTATGAAGGTAAACCATCCAACGACTAATCTTGGCCTTATATTTTGCTACCTAAGTTGCAGTATTGTCCGATTACATCAGTTGATATTGAAAAAAGATTCTCTTAGTATAAATATATTTTATTAACAGAATACTTTTGACTTTTTGGTTGAAAATTTTGAAAAAATAAATGCTTTTTATTCAATTTTAGGTTAAAAAATGGTTTAATTTTATTTATCTTTGTTTTTTTTTGCCTTTTTTTTTTAAATAAACATATTTTTTAGAACCTAATGTGTTTCTTTACCTCATTAACACGCTTTTATTAGCTTCACCTGTATGTTTGTTTGTATGTATGTTTGTAACCGACTTTTTTTAACACGATTTTGACCCACTTTAAACGGTCAGATTTTCTTTAAATTTTGTAGACTTATCAAGAACCGCTACAATAATCAATACAATACAATACAATAATCTACACGCAAAAAATTATCAGGTATAAAACGAAGTAAACGATTTTGACGAAACAAATTATGGGGTCGTTATAGTACATATTAAATGCGGAGACTTCGGGAAAAATAAGCAAAAAATTCACCTGTCAAAATTTGACAGCTGTTAATATGTCAAATCGTTTAAAAAAATGATAATAATGAAAAACTATAAGGTCGTATGTATATTGACGGTGGAAAGTTGAAAAAATACGCAAAAAAATTTCTTGTTAAAATTTGACACCTGTCAATATGTCAGAATTATTACAATAACCGATAGTAATAAAACAAACATGGGGTCGTATAGATATTGTCGCTAAGAATAGAGAAAAATTTTAAAAAACATTCTACCGGTCAAAATAAAATTTTGACAATTTTTTTTTCAAAATTTTGAAATATTTGGCGTTTGTTCAGGTTTGTTTGGGTTTGTATGTATGTTTGTTTGTAACCGACTTCTTTGAACCCGAGTTTGACCCACTTTAAACGGTCAGATTTAATTTAAATTTTGTAGACTTATCAAGAACCGCTGACAATACAAAAATCTACTAATCTAGCTCAATCTACTCAAAAAAATAGTTTTTCTCAACAACAACTCAAACTAAAAAATGAAAAATAGATATAGTTTAAAAAACACGCTTTAATAATTAATCAAACTAAAAAGCGGAAAATAAATATAGTTTAAAATAATTCTTGAAATTCTTAATATAGGCAGAAAATAATAATGAACGATAAACATTAGTATTATTGTGAAAAAAACGTGGGGTGCTCGATATACGAAAAATATTGCACAAAGCGCCTCACGCTTTTTTCACAATAATACTAATGTTTATCGTTCATTATTATTTTCTGCCTATATTAAGATTTTCAAGAAATATTTTACACTATATTTATTTTACTATAATAAATTAAGAAATATTGCATACCACTATGCATATTTAGTATAAAAAAAATTAAAATAACTGCATATTTTAAAAGCAAACAAGGCATATATCTTCGCATATTTTGGCTGAATTGAAGTGCATATAATCCACCCTTTATTTATATACTACCTATAAAATGTATTGCTTTATTACTGCTTGTCGAGATTAGCATATTTTTTGTTGTTTAATTCCCATTTTTGTTTTAAATGTTTATATTATTAGATTAAGAAAACAAAAAATGTATACAGTGAAATTTGTAGATATATGTAATTATATATAAATAAATTTATTTAATATTATTATTATTAGTATAACAAATGAACAACATACCTCTTGAGTAATGCGAAAACGTGCGTAGTTCCAACCTGGACGTGTTGCAATAAATCCTTTTTAATATTGGCCTTGCGAGGTCGTGACTCTTAAGGTCGACTCCAGCTCGCACCAAACGGGATTCACAATCACTATTAATGCCCCACTAAGTGGCAATAAAGTTTACAGCAACCCCGACTTTAAAATTAGTATGCATCGACCGTATCTCACGGAAAATTACGCGACACACCATCTAACTGGCAGTCCTTTGGCTTGAATTGAACTAACAACGATACAAAGAGCCTGTTGTTTCGTTGAATAATAAAAAAAATTGGGCCAATTTTCTTTCATATTATTGTCTTAATAAGGGATACAACTTTATAAAATTAAAAAGCCAGCTTACTGGTAGGTAAGAGAAGGTTGCATAATTGCACCGCCTCCTAATTTAGCCCAACGTGATAATTTCTACAGTGTGTATCGGCCAAAAGGAATAAATTCGATAATAAATACATGGGGGCGTGTCCGAAAAAACGCTCGGATACGTCGATTGGTATTTCTAGTTGCGCATTTTTTTCAAAGAAAACTTTTTATACAAGGTGTGTCATGTAACAGTGGCCAATATTAACTTTCTTTATTTTAAATGCAGCACCCTATATATTCAATTTTTGGATTCTTTAGAAAATTTTAGACTTATTTCATGTACAATATCCTATTCCCATCGTCAACTGTTTGGGAAATATTAAGGTCCCATCTTCATTAATGGCAATTTAAATAACGATCATTATTTAGCACTGCTCCAAAATAATGTCTTGCCAACTTTGACAAACTTACATCCTGATCCATGATCTAGCAAATCCACAACTTCCAGCAAATATGATATGGTTTTAGCAAGATGGAGCACCGCCCCATTACCAAATCAATGTCCGGCAGTATAATTTATCCAAAGTCAGTGTAATGACATTCCAATCATTCCATACGCATACAAACGGCGGTAACTCTGTGAGACTGTTTACCGCAGTATGGAATGTCATCACACTGACTTTGGATAAATTATACCTCAACCGAGTATTTCCAAAACGGTGGATAGGGAGGCGTGGATCGATAGAATGGCCAGCACGATCCTCAGATCTGACGCCATTAGAATTATTCTTATGGGGTTATGTCAAAAATATTGTATACAAAAAGAAAACTTCTCGACTTAGCTGACTTAAGAAGACGAATAACGCCTGCGATTAGATCGGTCACTCCTGAGATGTTGAGTAACATTAGAAGAAATTATTATTTAAGATTAGGATGTTGCCAAGACGTTCGCGGACAGCATTTTGAACATCTCCTACATTGTTTAGTTTTTATTTTTTACATTATCAAGAAATAAACAGTATTACTTATTAGTTTTTGAGGGTGTTGTAAATTTTTACAATAAATCTGAAAACACTTAATATTTCCGAAACAGTTGAATATAGGTATGGGATATTGTACATGAAATATGTCTAAAATTATCTGAAGAATCCAAAAATTGAATAATATTTAGGGTGTCATTTAAAATAAGAAAGATAATGTCAATATTAAAATACCATATTATGTCAAAAATAGTAAGGTCCAGGAAGCTGAAATATTGCCGACACTTAGGTAGGATGCCGCAAAGATTTTTAACAATAATTAACTAATCTGGCAACTTTAACTATGACAGCAATGACATTAACAAACATAATTTCCTCACAATCAAAGTGGCTTGGTACAAACTTGTACAGGTTTTGCACCAGCTTGTACGAGTTTCTACAATTTTATAACCACTTGTTTAAGTTTGTTCAAGTTTACAAGTACAAGTTTGTTCGCGTCCAAAATTCTACTTACACTTGTACAAGTGTTTTTAATACCAAATTGTACCAACTAGTAGAAACTTATGCCTACTTATACAAGCGTGTATATACAAAAGCTAGCCGAGCCACTTTGATAGTGATTAAATTATGTTTGTCAATGTCATTACTGTCACAGTCAACGTTGCCTGATTGTTAAAAACTTTATTCAATCCAATATAAGTGTCTGCATAATTTTAGCTTTCTGGCTGAACCTTAACGCTTTGGAGATATCGCTTATTAATATTAGGGGCCTCTTCTCCCTGGGGAAGAGGCGGCCCTCAATGTATATAACCACTTTGTGGTAAGCACCTATTAATTGCTTAATATTTGAGTCACTTTAATAATAATAACTACTTTTACTACCTGATATCTGGACTATCAGGCGTGGCTTGTCCATAAGGTCGTTTCCTCAATGACCTACTTAATTTATTTTTCAAAACAAAAAAAAATTATTATCCCGCAGATCTATTCTTCAATCCTATTAACAGGAAACAAAAAGGCAGGATAACTTTGAAAAACTTGTAGAAGAATTACTTGAAAGCTACTGCAAAATGGGCTGTCTTTTGGAAGAAAAATTCCACGAAGATGTGCTAACAATGGAGCAACGCTACCAAGGCAGACGGGATTCAGCAATGATGGGGAATTATTGTTGGTTCCTTATGAGAGAAAGCGATCAGGAATATAAACGAAAGTCAGCATTTGCAAAAACGTTATGTACAAAAGACTTACTATAATAATTGTATTTTCCTGTGTATATTTGTAAATAAATTCTGTCATCCTTAAAATATATTTTTTTCCCTAATTTGAACAAAGTGTCACTTTTAACTATAAAATAATAAAATACATACTTCTTAATTTAATATTTAATTTATAATATGATGTGAGTTTTGAGCCAAACACTATAATAATATTATGCTTAAGTTACGTTATTAGGTCCATGTCTCGATCGTATTGCTAAGGAGAATCGCGAGACACACTGTCTAACTCCCATTTAGAAAGAACTAATTTATGACGATAATATGGTTTTGTGTTGTTTGATTTACGTGTATTAAAGTGAGTCTAACAAGGAAGTAATTTGTACCAATATTACTGTATTATAGACTACACAGGGTGTCTATTAAATTTGGCAGCAAATGGAGTTCATCAGAGCTAATAGATTTAAGTTGTTGAATATATTTAGAAATCTACTTACCTAAACAATATGATTCAGTGTGTTCAAAATTGAGATATGACAATACCGTCACCAACCACCAAATATGCAGTTTAAAAATGGTCAAGAAAAGACTACGGTTGTTTAAAATTATCGAGAGTAATAATAGCATAAGTGTAAAAAAATTACCGATACTTTTGTATGAAAGCGAGATTTCTAAAAACTGCATGAGTTTATTTTCATATTTTCGAAAGAGCCGACACCGAAAGTGAAAAGGCTTTTTAAAAAAAAAATTGAAAATGAGCGAATGCAGTTTTTAAAGAAAACAGGCCTGAATGCCAAATTATCTGGTTATTTTGAAGCACGCATTCTATTTAGTGGAATATTTTTGGAATAAATACACAAAAATTAAAACCCATCAATATACAGGGTGTCCGGGAAAATGTGGGAAATCTCCCGGATATGAAAAAAACACGTGAAAAAAATACTAAAAGTTCATATTAACTTCTTTCGTATCGGCCTCCTCTTCGAAGATATGGGGGAGGCCTGGCCCCTGGCCTCCTCGTTCTCCCGACCTAACGCTATTGGATTTTTACCAGTGGGGGCACCCGAAAACCTTGGTGTATTCCAATCCGGTTGATAGTAGGGAGGAACTTCTATGAAGAATCATGTTTTAATGTGATCAAATAAGGAACAAAGCTGGGTTATTGTGGCGGGTACAGCAGTCCTCAATTCGTCGTGCCCGCGAGTGTATCAAACTTCACGGAGCTCATGTTGAACCCACTTACGAAGGTTTTAACTAAGCAGGCAAAGTTCAAATATTTATTTTTTGACAAAGATGTATGTAAAAACGTTATTAAAAGTTTTTATTATACAGGGCGTAAAAAAAATTGACACATTAGTGTCACAGCTAATCCGTCCCTGCAGCTGTGAGTAATTCGCAATACTTTCTGGGATACTAATTTGAAGGGTCTTACCTGGTATACATCATATGAAAAAAAAAAATTGAAATATACCTGTTGGTTTAATAATTGTGAAAATGTGTCAAAAACTTCATTCGATGGGAGCTCTTTGGGAACCCATATCTCCGAAGAGAAGGCCGATACGAAAGAAGTTTATACGAAATTGTAGTATTCTTTTCACTTGTTTTTTATATATCCGGGAAATTTCCCACATTTTCCCAGACACCCTGTATATTTAAAAATAAAAATTCCAAGAATTACACTTAAATACAGAGTTAGTATTTCTTTTTTCCATAGGAACCATATTCAACAATGTATACATTTTTCTCATACCAACTATTCTTAACAACCATGTTTTATGCACTCAAACCAAAAAACTCAGACTTGGATCACTTTATTTCTTACACATTCAAAACACATTAGCGGATAACGCAAAAAAGTGTTTTTTTGTCAAATATAATCAAACAACATTAGATAGCTAGCGTGCAATTATCGTAATTTTACTAAAATTGCACACCTCTTATGGGATTTTTTACACATAAGGGAAATATTCGGTATTATTATAGCTGTAATTTGGGACACACTGTATTAATATTTGGTTTATAAAAAATACCACAAAACTACAAGTTAAAATGTTAATACCTCTTTTCAAGCATTTCTCCAAAAAAAACTTTACTTGATGTAGTGAATTTATTCCAAAATGTTGTAACTAAAATATTATCAAGTAGGCATATTTTATGTAAAAAGTTGCTATCAAAATGTGTTTACAGATTTTTAAAATGTTGGGAAATACGATATTTACAGCCGATTTAAGGAAATGCAACATTTTAGTTTATTCATAAAATCTCAAAAACCAAAAGAACCAGAATCGATCCGCAGCACCAATAAACTGCCTAAAACTGTTCTCTTTTCATGGTCTTTCTATTTCTTACAGTTTTCGAGATCACAATATCGGGCATCCTGTATAGATTTATAATAAAATCTGTGTGTTATAATAGTTTTTTGTTGATGCAATAGAAAGGCTCTTTTAATAAATTAATAATAAACAGTTTTTTGATAACTTTCTGCCTGTAATAAAGTAGTGCCTAGGACGAAAAAATTTGAATTCATTATATAAAACAGGTCCTGAAGGTAAAATAATAATAAATCAGATCGCAACTTACCCCCTGGCAGATACTGAGGCTCCTGACAGGAACTTAAGTCTTCATTAAGTGGCAATTGATATTGTGTCCGGCTTCTCAAAGTAGCGGAATGAAGCGAACCTCCCCGGGGAGGTATTTCAGGTGGAGCAGGTTCTGGAGGAGAATCTTCGGTGACATCTGGTTGTAAAAATAATATGATATTAACAGTGTCAGGAGAAAGAATAAAGAATAATATAACGAAATTCAATCGTATTACCATATTTAAATGAATAAACGAATGCGAGTAGGTATTCTCTTTAGAAAAATATATATTTTTTAAGATTTTAGTAACATGGTTATGGGGTTATTAGGTTTATTGAAATGGGTTTAAGGAGTCGTTTCCGTTTAAGTTTGTCATTCGGAAGTTGCCGCCGCGTTGCATTTTCTTTGTGGGTTATTATGTGAGACAGTTTCGTACTCTTCGCCGCAAAGTCTGCATTTAATGTGTATGTCGTAAATTTATATTCGTTGTATACGTATTTTTCATGGCCTGTTAATATGCCGGTCACTTGTTTTATCTGGAAATGCGTTAAAAGTAGCATTTCAGTTAATAGTTTCTTCGAGGGTATAATCGATTGCATGTGATTGACCGGGTATTCTCTTCCTTTAAGATAAATATTTTTTTTATATAATTCACGACCTCAAAAAAATTTCCGAAAATAATTCAAGCTATGGAAATCGTGTTTTCTTAAAAAAATCGTATATCTTGAACCGAGAAAGACATCGGGACAACTGTTAAGAATAAATGAACCTAGAGTAATGCATAGCAGAAACACACGACGAACCACTGCCGCCCATTCCTATGTGGTTCAACTTAGTACACCCCGAACATCATTGTTTCAGAACTCTCATCTTTGTGAAACGGCCTTTCTGAGACCGTGTTTCCAACCGAATATAACCTCCAACGATTCAAAAAAAACGTGAATCGCTTTCTTCACACACGCACTGCTCCCAGAGCACCTTAAAGGATTTTTTCCTATAGTGTTTGTGCTCGATCATAAAAAAAAAAAAAAAAAATGAAACTTTACCGAGAAGAGTCTTAATTAAAATTTAGATTGCAATATTACTCTACAGGGTGTTACAAAATTAAGGGTATTTTTTCCCTGTACAGTATACCTGCAGCTTTTTAGGAAATTGAAAAAGCCAATGAAACCTAAATCATTTATCTGGAATTAAAAAACAAATTCATTTAAATCGAACTATGGGAAAAAGTTATCATAAAATAAAATCGAACAAAATTTTGGATGGATCGCAATTTGATGTCGGTGAGTGTATACAGGGTGTCCGGGAAAATGTGGGAAGGCTCTCGGATATGAAAAAGAAAGACGTGAAAAGAATACTACAAGTTCATATAAACTTCTTTCGTATCGGCCTACTTTTCAGAGATATGGGCTCCCAAAGACCTCCCATGGAATTAAGATGTTGACACATAATTATTAAACCAATAGGTATAATTCAATTTTTTTCATTTGATGTATACCAGGTAAATTCCTTCAAACTACTATTTCAGAAAGTGTTGCGAATTACTTACAGCTGCAGGGACCGACTAGCTGTGGCACTAATGTGCCAATTTTTTTTACGTCCTGTATGATAAAAACTTTGGACAACGTTTTTTACATACCTTTAACTATTGACAAAAAATTAAGAACTCTTCATTCATGTCGCTAATCCTAACCGTTTTCGGAAAAACGTAATTTTATTTGCATCATGTATTATATTATAAAATATTAGCATAGTCAGCTAAAAAAATTATAGAGCGTATTTCGATAAAAGTCAAAAAATAAAAATTTAAACCTTACCTGCTTAGTTAAAAACTTCGTAAGTAGGTTCAACATGGGCTCCGTGAAGTCTGATACACTTGCGGGCATGACGAATTGAGGACTGCTGTACCCGCCACAATAACGCAGCTTTGTTCCTTCATGTTTTTTTGTCCCAAATGACGTTTTTCCGAAAACGGTTAGGATTAGCGACAGGAATGAAAAGTACTTCATTTTTAGTCAATAGTTAAAGGTATGTAAAAAACGTTGTCCAAAGTTTTTATCATACAAGGCGTAAAAAAAATGGACACATTAGTGTCACAGCAGTCTAGTCCGTCCCTGCAGCTGTGAGCAATTCGCAACACTTTCTGAGATAGTAATTTAAAGGGTCTTACCTGGAATACATCATATGAAAAAAAATTGAAATATACCTGTTGGTTTAATAATTATGTGTCAAAAACTTAATTCCATGGGAGGTCTTATGGAGCCCATATCTCTAAAGAGGAGGCCGATACGAAAGAAGTTTATATGATCCTATAGTATTCTTTTCACGTGTTTCTTCATATCCGAGCGATTTCCCACATTTTCTCGGACTCCCTATAGTTGAATGACAATTTTTTACAAGCGAATAGGCTTTAACCATGTTCAAGAAAACAATATAAAGTTTGTATAAATTTTCATATAATTTTAATGATTTACCTGCGTGTGTTATTTTAAGGGCTTCATTCGGATAAAAAAAGTATTTATTTAATATTAGCTTTGCAATTTAAGTTGAAAAATGAAAATTGTATTTTCTCAGGCTTGAATCCACTATTTATTTTAGCTGGGTTCAAGTGGTGATCAAATTATCAAATCAGTTGAAAATTATCGGACAGTAACACTACTATACTATAATAATTAGGTACTTTCTTATAATTTATTTTGATTTTAAAAAATATTCATACCGCATTTAATTACATAAATAATTGTTGGTTCAATAGTAGGTACTACATTGGTTTTATATACATATATTTATTGACTTATAATATAAATATATCATTTTTTTGAAAGAAAAAATTGATATAATCGCGGAAAAGAAAACAACTGGTTTCAGTACCAGGAAATTGATTGAAAAATTTAAAGTGAATAAAATCCATGTGACTCTGTTGCTTCAAAATAAAATAAAAGTTAGAAATTTGTTTCAAGAAGGTGACACCTTGCGGGGACACATTTGGGAAATTGAAACTGATTTACCAACAGCAGAGAAAGAGGAACCGGAAATTGTTCCAGTGTCGATAATATGAAGCCTATCTGAAGCCTGCGCAAGTTTGAGAGACTTCGACAAGTCTACAATATTTTCCAATTATTATTAAAATTTGTGTCTGAATTTTATAAAAACAATCATTCATTTCTGATTATTTCAAAAAATAAGAATTCCATAGCAAACAGACAGTACATTGTATGTATGTATATAGTATGTTAGTACCTATGTAGAATGTAGATGCAGTATATACATATTGGGATCTGGTTCATCTTATTTAATTTTAGTTCTGGTAAAAAACAAAAATATTTAAAATTGTATATACAGTGTGTCTACTTAAGTTGGCTACATATGGAAAACTTTTTTATTATTAACTTTACGAAAAAAATGTATTTCTCATAAAAAGTTCTGCATGGTCCAAAACCTAAAATGCAACCATCAGATATTAATTTTTTTCAGTAGTATACGAGGTTTGTCAAAAAATATGAATTTTACCTAAGAGTAAAGTACCTTTATTTTGACAATATCGAAAACTGTAATTATAAAAAGTTGTTCGAAATGTAAAACTATATTTTAATATGCAATTACATCCTTCTACTTAATTTTTTTTAAAATCATGATAACCTTTCTGTTTTGTTCTGAAAATAATAAATCTCAAAACAAAATTTATTTCTAAAAATTTAATTAATACACCAATTAAATAAAAATCCGTAATTAAGTAGTAGGTAGTAGAAGAATGTAATTGCATAATAAAATATAGTTTTACATTCCGGACAACTTTTCATAATTACAGTTTTCGATATTGTCAAAAATAAAGGTACTTTACTCATGGGCAAAATTCATATTTTTTCACAAACCTCGTATAATACGACTGAAAAAATTTAATATCTGTTGGTTGCATTTTAGGTTTTGGACCATGCAGATTAAGTTTTTTTCGTAAAGTTAATAATAAAAAAGTTTCCCATATGTAGTCAACTTAAGTAAACAGACTGACATATATAAATAAACAATATAAAATGCAGACCAGTTGTTTTAATTTTTCTCTATTAGCCGACCATCCCTATTTAGCAACATTTGATTCCTGGAGGGTGGTCGCTACTAAGAGATTTTACTGTAGTTTGCTTTTCCGTTAGTTAAGTTTTTTGACGTTTTCAAAGTTTTTGAGCTATTTAATGATGGTTAAGTTCACAAACCTTAAATATGCCGATATGCATTTTATTTATAGTCTTGCCAATGGTAGAAAAAAGTATAGGAGAGTGGAATATTCGGTAGCGCAAATAAATTTAACAACCTGTATACTGCATTCGACAATTTTGACTTTTACTTGTATAGTTTTTACGTGTATCAAATTACAAATATTTATTTTAAAAAATGCGTAAGAAGAAAAGAATTAAAACTTTGATATTGTATATCAAAAATGAGTGGTTTTGACCTCATGTTTAAAACTATTTTTTTCTTATCTTGGGAAGCACTATCACATGTGACGTTTATTAACGACCTGTATATAAATATATAAATTCATGATCTGGAACCTCTCTTTTGATTTTTTGGAGGGTAAGTTCTTTGATTTCTTTAAATTTGTGTAGTATATTTTGCTCATTCAAGTCACAGTGTTCCAAAAATTTTACATTTGGTTTTGTGCAATATTACTTAACTTTAATACGCGATTGAAAGTCAACGGGCGTATAGCGGGCAGAAACCGTCAGCAAACTGACGACGCATGCGCATTTGTTTAAAAGCATTCGTACACGATAAATCCCAAACCGCTGCCAGAAAATCCGACGTTCGCCGAAGCCAAATTGTTGGTTCTGAATCGGTTTCTGACTGTCAGAATAATTCACTGATTAGAAGTAAATTTTTAGGTGGTTTGTTGTAAGGTTAGTGCGTGACGTTTAGAAAAGAAAAACAAAATACTGCTGGAAACTTGGACAATAGACAGAATCTTTTTACCCTGCGAGCAAAAATTATTTGCATCAAAGAAGGCCTTGCATCATCGTAATGCTTAACCGTAGAGCTTAATACCTGTTGGGTGTCAGTAACTACCTGAATTAACAATCAATCAGTTATTCCGTCATCTTTGACAGTCGTTCCAAGTAATTTGATTCATCGCTAATTTTTCCAATTTCTTGAATAATTCACACAATGGGCTTTACGGAACAGCACAAAACATTCATGGTTGAAAAGTATTTTCGAAACGGGGTTAGAGTAAATGGTGAGTGGCAATACAATCCGGGTTTGTGCATGGACGATTTTCACGAACATTTTCCTAACGTTGCGTTTATTGCCGGGGATTTTTATCATTGCCTGAAAAGAACCGTGGCTATGTTTAGGGAAACAGATTCTATACAACACAAAAAAAGGAGCAGGGAGACCATCTATAAGAACAGAAGAACTTTTTGCAAACGTCCGTAAAATAATGCAAAATACGCCAACAAATTGTATAAGATAAGAAGTGGGAAGATCTTATGGAACATGCAGGACTATTCTTAAGAAGTAGCTAAATTTATTTCCTTATAAAGTGCACGTATTCCAAGAAATACAAGCCGCAGATTTTTAAAGACGCATCAGGAAATACCGCAGGAATTTATGCTTGGAGCATGGTGGTCGCCAATTTCAGCAATTTATGTAATTATTTTTCTTTTTCTTTCTGTATATTCTTACTTTGTTAATTTTGTAAGCAACAAAAGAAAATTTGTATTTGTCTACTTATTTTATTACTCATTAGTTTGGCATATCATGTCATAATATTAATTTGACAAAATTTTAACCTAGATTTAGTTAGATATATCGTTCCTATATCATTGTGATCTAAACCAAGCCCTACGTTTTTTAATCCAAGCCCTCTTTAATGCAAATAATTTTTACTCGCACGGGATTAAGGTCTAGTAAAATAAGTGTGTTTGCTTGGGAGCAAGAAAATGCACACCTATAACATTATTTGAATTCAGCTCCTATCTCCTGTGTTTTAATGGAAATAACTAGCCGTAGAATCCGCATCTGAGTAAAAAACTAGAAATTCTTAATTATTTAATATGTTACTTAAAAAATAAAGTTAAACCTACATTCTCCAACATGCGTTTTGCAGATTGTATTGTTTTTAATACAACAAATACCTTTTGTAATAGATGTTGCAATGAATTTACTATTATTTATTTATTAGGTTAGATTTCTGTCATCTGTCAGTTATCCTCACAGAAAAAAAAAATAGTTTCTTATACGTTAGGGGTTTGGGAACGCGTTCGCGAACACGAAGCTATTAAAGTCAATAGTATTCTAAGTCTAGTATTTAACCGTAGTTAACATGGTTATTGAATAAATTATTACTTTCAAGGAATACCGAATAGTGTGCGTCTCTGAATCAATGTATTTAATGTTGATACCAAGTATATCTGCTATCGGTGTAAATCTAAAAGAAACTATGTAATATTAATTTCTCATAATTTAAGTACAAAAAAAATGGTTCGAATCTCTTTACAACTTCTATTTGTCCAAAAGAGTAATAATTTTGTATAAATTTCCATGCCATTTTCACTTTATTTACATAGCTCTGTTATTCTGCGACGTTCATTAAAATTCAGCAGTGTTTACTTAATCTCTTGGTCCGAGAACTAAAATTGTTGAGCATCTTTGTTGATTGTTATATTATTTTGCAATGAGCCTTTGATAATATTTAAAAGGGGAAGATGGTCAAACAAATTTTGTAATTATTAAAATTGTTATTATTTGAGTCAGGATTTAACAAACTGTAAAACCTTTTATTTATAATATGTATTTATTACACTTATTATTGGTCTTATCATAGAACCCAGCTTTTACATTAAAGATTAAGACAATATTGCCACGTTTTTTAAAGGAAATTTAGTTACTTTAAATACAGCTTCATTAAGGTGACATTTTAAGCTCAGATTAGTATACAGGGTGTCTCAAAACTCAGTATCAAGATTTTAGGGGCGTATTTGCCAGGTCAAAATAAGCCTTTTTTTTCCTATAAGCATGTGTCCGCAAACGCTTCGTCACCGATCTACCGAGTGTTAAATTTTCAAAAATTTTTTATTTTTTCCTTCATAGCTCTTTTAGTTTTTGAGATATTAAGATAAAATTTAAAACATAGATTACGCTTTAGGGCTTACATCATCTAGTATACCGAGTGATTGTAAGAATCTACAGGGAGATATTTTTTCAGGGGTCATGCTCCCTTTTCTCCGCATAAACTTTTTTATAGTGCGCTGCTGGCGGATTCTGAAATATGCAGTACATTCTTTGTTTTGTTTATAAACTTTTTTATCTCTTATAATTTTTATGCATCTAAGATCGTTATCGAGAAAAAAATTTAAACAAATTTTTGTAATTAGCTACATTTAATTAACATTTATAACAACAGGGGGGAATAAATACCACATGAAAACAAAAGACGCTATACTTATTTGTTATAAGATTATTTAAACATTACCTCAAAAATAAGAAACTTAATCAACTTTGACTTTTTATAAAAGATGCTGGAAATGCCCTCCTCTTTCTGCGATACAACCCTCTACTCTTCTTCTCATAGACTGCCGTACGCGTTCTAATATTCCGGGATTGTTTCTTACCGTTTGAAAGGCATCCATAATTCGTCCAGTTAGAACTTCGATGGAAGGCACTGGTCCTGCATCATAAACTAGACTCTTTACATGCCCCCATAAAAAGAAGTCCAGCGAGTTGCAATCTGGGGACCGTGGGGGCCAAGCAATTGGACCTGCTCTGCCAATCCACCGATTGGGAAACACTGTGTCTAAATAATCGCGGACGGTGACTCGAAAATGAGGGGGGGCCCCATCGTGCATAAACCACATTTGTTGACGAACGTGTAAAGGCACATCCTCCATTAATGCAGGCAATTCATTCTGTAGGAAGTTTAAATATGTGTCACCATTTAAAATTCGCGGTAAAATAAAAGGACCAATTAAAGTATCTCCTACTATTCCTGCCCATATGTTTACGCTAAACTGTTCCTGGTGTCGAGATTCTCTGATCATGTGTGGATTTTCTAGTGCCCAAATATGAACATTGTGGTAATTCACTACTCCGTCGCGTGTAAATTGAGCCTCGTCGGTAAAAAGGATACGAGATAAAAATTCAGGATCCACAGTACACTTGCGCAGTATCCATCTGGAGAACTGCAAGCGCTGTGGAAAGTCTCGAGGAAGCAAACCTTGGACGCGCTGAATATGATATGGGTATAGCATGTTTTCGTGTAAAACCTTTCAGACAGTTGAACGGGAAACATCCAAATGCCGTGCTATTTGTCGAGTACTCATACCAGGGTTTTCGTCGATAACATTTAAAATCTCTTCATCAACTGCTGGGTAGCGTGCTTGTCTTGGTCTACCAGTATCGTGCATTGGAGTCTGAAATCTGCCGTATTCCCGAAGGTGTTGATGGGAATTTATAAAAGTTCTGTAGTTGGGAAGCCGGCGATTAGGAAATCTTAGCGCGTACAACCTCTGAGCATTAAGCCCGTTACCATTAGCCAGACCATAAACGAAATGGATGTCAGCCAGATGTTCAAATGAATATGGTCCATTTTCCATTTTAATGTTAAACAAATCAAAAAATATACGATAAGTTATAAACCAACTTTTAAATAATGTCAAATGCATAAACCAACTTTTAAATAATGTCAAATGCTTCACAATAAGCGTAAACGTCAAAATGAAAATAGCAGTCAAAGCCCACTTGTTTTTTTTTATTGTTTCATTGAAAAATTTCAATTAAATATGGCGAATTACAAAAATTTGTTTAAATTTTTTTCTCGATAACGATCTTAGATGCATAAAAATTATAAGAGATAAAAAAGTTTATAAACAAAACAAAGAATGTACTGCATATTTCAGAATCCGCCAGCAGCGCACTATAAAAAAGTTTATGCGGAGAAAAGGGAGCATGACCCCTGAAAAAATATCTCCCTGTAGATTCTTACAATCACTCGGTAGACTAGATGATGTAAGCTCGGTAGATCGGTGACGAAGCGTTTGCGGACACATGCCTATAGGAAAAAAAAGGCTTATTTTGACCTGGCAAATACGCCCCTAAAATCTTGATACTGAGTTTTGAGACACCCTATATACAAAAGTGTTTTTTATCTTTTAGCATATAGCAAATTGTTGTGTTAGAAGGTAGTAGTAGGAGTAGAAGTAGTTTCATTATATTTACCAATAACAAAATTCGTATTTTTGAATATACAACTGTACTTTCAGTTTACCGTTGCCGGTTTCATATGACATCTTTACTATTTAAAAATGCATCGTTAATATAAAAATTTGACATAAGAATGGTGCTTATGCTCTGATGGTATAGGATATTTTGCTCGTTCGTTGGAGATGTTGAACCTTATTGGGACAGATTAATCTTTTATATCTTAATTAAATTTACTTAAATGTATTTTTTTAGATTTTATATCGAATTAAAAAATAGAAAAAACTACCAGTTTTTTAAAACAAAAATTTAAATTGAAATAGAGGGGATCAGCCTAAGCCCCTAAGCAAGACCCAAATTAATAATGACGTGTTAGCACTAATAGCCACATAACTTTCATGATAACAATTATTGTTCCAATTATGGTATACTTGGAAAGTAATATTACATTTCGTGTTGACGGGATATTAGGTATATAAATTATTCGCCATTTTTTTTAATGAATTCCGCACTGAAAGGTTTTTTGGTGGATGCCAGCGTTGATCTGTTTTCTGGTCTGCAAAATGGCAGATATTTTCGGTGAAAAGGCGAATAGCGTTTCCAATACTAGATTGTGATGCACTTCGTGGTTTATTTAGTTGTCTACCTTTCATTTGTACCAATGTAACTACCTTTTATATTGGAGTTAATTCCGCTGGGATGGCGCTACGATGTATTGATGGCCGTCTTGATTTTGCAAGGAGGCTTTTAGTACATTTTTCCGTCGATCTTGGAATTGCTCGGGTTATGGCTGCCCGTAGATTCCTAACAAGGACGAAACGGCCGTAATGGTCTACCCGCCCCAGGGTATCCATTAAACTTGGATCCCTGTGTAATCCAATATAAAAAATAGTTCCACATCCGTGTAACACATGTCCGATATGCCACAATATTTTCTTTCTATTTTAATTATTTTCTCGGACACTACCATCATTTTCTAATTATTAAAATTAATATCAACGAAAAATAATTTCAGCTAGCGGACGTTAAAGTATAAAAAGACCTGCATTTTGCTTTGAAGTACACAGGGATACAAAAAAAAAGGACTCCCAGGGGCCGAGTAGACATTGACAGCTGTTTCGTCCTTGTTAGGAACTCATCGGAATGGAATGACACAACCGGAAGCAACTCCACCGATAACACCGCAGCGCATTTAAACCCTGATGAACTAAATTTAAAAATATGAATTCAGATTTTGAATTTTCCGACACGGAAAATGAGATTCCAGAAGAAATATTGGAAGCAGTAAGGAAAGCGACTTACGATATATTGTCAGTAAAATTAAAAGCCCGTTACGAGAAGTCATACGACGCATTTAAAAATAATATAAAATAAAATAAAATAAAGAATTAAATGTATATCGATGTGTCGGTCTTAAAAAAAAATATTGTACGTCACGCAACCGAAAATTGGTATTGTGCAGGTCTCTCCAAGCTTCCAGGACTCGCCTACGGCTCGCCCTGGAAATGCTTGTCTCGACATGACAAACACTAATTTCCGGTCTTGTAACGTAAATTACTAATTAATCTTATAAAATTGAAAAAAACCTTTCTGTTTTTCTTTCGTTCCCATTAATAATAATATATAGATAGATTGCATAAAAATTATTAAACTTTTGAAAGTGACTTTGGCTTTTTGATTCTTTGAAAAACTTAGCTAAATTTTTAGTCAAAAATTAAAAAAAGTAACCAACTTAGCCATACTTTCGCATGAAATTTCCTATGTTACGCCAGTCAAATCATCACCCTATTGAGCACATTCACGTGTGTAACACTGTGTATAGTTTCATAGAATCCAGGTCTCTTGGATGTTACTTAATTCCGTTCAAAGTTTATTAAACCTTTCTAATCAACTTAAGTAATCTCGCCCTGTTAAATTAAATAAAAAGGAGGATTGTAAACTATTCTCGCTGGACCTTACCAACAGATAGAAAATCCCACTGGAAATGGCTTAATCCTGTTAGCTGATGCGAGATACTAGTCGAAACGCCACCTATTGGGTTTTAAGTTAATTATGCGTCGACGTTCATTAGCATAACTTTCAAGCCGCACCTAATTTTATTAGGTCTTGGAGTCGTTTGTTTCTGGGGAACTTTGTAAGTGGATTTTTAAGACACTACTGAGTTTATATGGCTTGGGGATGTCAATAGGTGCTTATCTGAACTAATCTACCTGTAATAGTATAACTATGCCTGAATAATTTTAATCATTAGTGAAGGGGAGATATTACTGCCACAACCATCTTGAAAGAAGCCGTGAAACAGAAACATCGACAACATTGCTTGAAGATCCATGTATCACGTGACTTTTTTGAGGTTAGCCATGGTTTAGTATCTAGTAGGTGTAGGTGTCGTATTAATTTGTATTTTTATCCGGTTTTCGATTGATATCTAATAGAAAATTTAAGGGACATGATTGCTAAGAACCTCTACAAAATACTACTGAACATTTTTGTAGCTGCACTAATAGCATTAATGAAGTGAGAAATCGAACAGCCTGGCTGGCCGGCGGTTTGTTTACGGGTTTTATAATGGCGGCAGAATTTTATTTGTTTTAATTTAAAAGTTGTTTTTTTTGTATTCTGGTTAGTTCTTTGGAAAGGTTGGTACAATAGATCGCATGGTCGCAGTGAAGGGTTAGCTGTAACCACACTTTTAACCTAGCCTAATCTAGCCTAGTTCTCTGAAATAAAATAAAATATATAATTTAGGGGATTACTACTATTTTTATTCCTAAAAAAAGTTTTGAAAGTAAGTTGCATATACACATATTGTATTTTCACTAACCTGAATTTTCTCTTTTACAGTTAATTGACTACTCACATTATGACGACCTTCCTTAAATTTTAACACTATTTTCCACTCTTAATTTTACTGTTTTATACATTACTTTCCTCACACTTGATCACTTTTTCTTCCCCTTTCATCAGCATGTTCAAATTTAAATTTTACTCCTTTCCACGGCTGTACTGATTTCGCTTCACATATGGGCCTTGATTCCTCTAATTTTTACTATTATTACCATACACCTGGCAAATTAATACTTCGGTTCTTTGTTTTTTGATGCTTTTCTGACTTAGAATGTTAACGTTGTCATTCTCACTATCTTAAAGCCTAGCTTAAAGCGTTATTACTAGTTATTTTTCTTGCTTATAACATCTTAATTCTCCTGAAGATGAACATTTCTATGTTCGAAACATGTTGAGGTATCTTTAAATAAGATTCATTTGGAATATATTAGTGGAGGAAGACTTAGAGTTTTTCTTTCCCTTTCAATATAATTTATTGTTTTGTGGCTACAGTTAGTTTATTAAATATTGAAGTGTTTATTTAGCTTGAAGGTATATGTGAATTAGTTTAAAAATATCACTAGTAGACATAGTTCGTAAGTAGGTAGGATACTAGATACCTCGGTACTTAGGTAAGTACTTTTTTTTTCTTATAGTTTGTTATTTATCAACATGCCAAGCCCCTGCTGTATTCCTGGATGTAACTCTAACTAAAAAAGTGTAAGGTGAAGAGAGTATTAGTTTTTCACTTCCCAAAAGATAAAAATCTGAAAATTCTATTGCTAAAAGCCATTCCAAGAGCTAATTGGTCGCCCACACAGTATTCTGTGGTTTGTGCTAAGCATTTTATCCTCAGTGACATATTCGTAAGGATATTTATCTTTTGCCTGATGGCACCACAAAAAAATCCAACTAAAGTGAGACTAAATTTAACAGCTGTTCCGTGCTTTTATCCCAATTTCCTGCTTACTTGTCAAAAACGGTTCTCATTCCTAGAAAAACTCCAGCGGAGAGAAACAACGAACAGCAAGAGCGTACCTCTCAATAATCAAGCTTTCGAGCAATCAGATTTTATAAAAAGTTTTGACGATATCAGTAATTATTCACAAAAAATTAATACTTCTGAATTTTGGGAAGCAAAAATTGTACGTGACTCAAAAATATATTTTTATAGTTTAGATTTGACCAATGACTGTATAAAATATTGTTAATCAAGTTTCAGTGGACCTTGATATGAAGGTAAAGGTTTTTAAAAGGTAATGAATTGGCTTACAATAATTTGAAATGGATTTTGCCCTTTGAAATGAAACTAAGCAGGTGGTCTCAGCTTGAAAACTTATTGTCTCGTACCAATTCATACATTGTGAAAGTAACTAAGTTACCCAGATAGTAGGTTACTTTCTTAAAACAAGCGTAGATTTCTTAAATAAAGCCTTAAAAGCTTACTAAATTTTGACTTCAGAAGTCGATAGTCAATCCTGTAATTTAAACGCAGAAGATAATAATTTGTATAATAGAATATTACTTGTGATCAATCAAATAAATCTACTCCTGGTGAAACAAAAATAGCTTCTCAAAGCAATATTACTATTATTTAATAATTTTGTAAGTTGTTCTTGTTATCCAAAACTATTTATTAATTTTTTGTACATTTTTCAATATCAATATAGTGGCAACAGAGCCAAAAAAACCAAAAATATCAGAAAGAATAAACAACTCGCCCGTTGCCGCGCGTCATAATAATAGCTTGTGGATCCGCAACTCCCAGCTGATGCGGCGTTGCCCGATGTCACTTCATGGCTACTTTTCAAGGTGGTTGTGTTACTGCACAATAATAGGAAAATGTTCCGAAAATCGTTTAATATGACGTAGTAGTAGTAGTAGTAGTTGAGGGAGGCTTAACGCCAAGCAAGTAGGCCAGTGCAAACGGCGAGCGGCGAGCGGTTATCTTTACGCTCTTTATGCAACTGTCCTTCTCACAAAATAAAATAAAATTATTAACACTAAAAGCATAAATAACTATTAAACTAATATACTAAATTCGAAACTAAGCAGTACACCAAGAATTTGCTATTTCTTTTTTGGGACTTACAATAAAATAGGATTTAATTGTTCACTCTGAATAATCCTGCATACTACAAATAATGCCATTTACCATAACTGTGTATATTATGTAAGTATGAATAAATTAAAATTTTCAACATACCATTGCTTAGTCTTCGGGAGTGTTCATGGTACGGAATGTCACCGTTCGGTTGCAATATATTATCGTTGCAGTTGCTATTGCAGGAAGTTGCACTACTACTTGACGTCATTCCTCCTATCCTGTGGCGCCGCCCCGACCGGTTCAAAGTTGTGTTGTTAGATAAGGTCTTTTTATTTCCGGTGGCATATATTACTTCTCCTGCAACAACAAGCTATAATTAACAGTGTGATATATTAAAAATATGATCGCTATATTTTGCTACCGGTTAATATAATAAAGCTAAGAATATTTTTTTTTCGAGCTTGCAAATAATATTACTTTTCAATAAAGTATTGTATTTTATATAGATAGTCCACTTGTAACGTAGTAGTAACATAAATATTTTTTTCTTCAAACGTCAATAAACTTGACGTTTTTCTACTAATTTTTTGACGTTAAAGTTCTACTTTTTCGTCAGAAGGCGGTTGCTTTTGGCAACGGAAGAAAAAGTATTTACTTTTTCTTCCGTTGCCAATAGCAGCGGAAGTAAAAGTAAATAAAGTTACGCAATAATGAATGCTGACACTTGTCAAATCGAATGGCACGTCGCTATCAAACAATATAATAATAAATCCATAGTAACGCTAGCCCCTTCTCAAACAGATTTTTAAATAAAACAATTAAAACATTTTGTATCTTTGTGTTTTCATATTTAAACAACGTCTGAAGAAAAAAAAGTATGTTTTATTCGGAGTAAAAGCAACTTCTTATGACTCGTCCGTAATTGCCGGACTCACTTTGTTCGTCCGGCAAACCTACAGACTCGTCAGAAAAGTATCGCTTTTACTCCTAATAAAACAATATACTATTTTTTCTAAAATCTGAAAATTCTTTATAATATAATAAAAAAAAAATTCGAGCATAATATTTATGTTACCACTACCAAAGATTGGTAATGATGCTGCTGATGCGCTCGCCAGGGAAGGCGTAGGTATGTCTGCTGAACTACTGTGGCTAGACTACTGGGATCGGTTAAAGATGTCGGATAGCATCTCCAAGCAATTGTGGTCCCTACTAGATAACAAGAAAATCGCAGAGTTATTACAGCACAGCCGGAAAGACCTAAGAAATATCACTGCCATAGTCACCGGACATTGCCCTTACGGTAGACACGCCGAACTTATACAAATACCAGCTATTGACTTCTGCAGATGTTGCAGAGATGAAGAAGAGGAGAAAAGTATGCAACATTTCTTCTTTGAATGCCCTGTCCTCGCGAGAAGAAGGTTCAGTGCCTTGGGCAAACCATTCTTTAATGATCTGGAGGAAGTGAGCAGCGTTGGGCGAACTTTTCGAAGTGGCGGGGGGGAATTGGGCCGTTTTTTGGGTGCCACGCCCTTTTTTGGTTAAAATAACCGTAAAGCTTAATCTGCGGCGATATGCCAGACTTTAAAACACTCTTTTAATTTAAAAGAAATTTGAAAGGGCGACAAAATAAACCAGTTTTAAAAGCTTCGAGGGCATTATCCGTGACAGATGAACTTTGTTTATACAATTGTACTATACATATCTAGGGGGGCCCGGTCCCCCTGAGGCCCCTAGTAAATACGCCACTAATGTATAATATTGTAACATAAGTCAAAACACTAAAATAAAACAAAACTTAAATGTATATCACTACATAGTATAAAACAAAGTCGCTGTCGCTGTCTGTCCGTCCCCCTATACGCTTAAATCTTTAAAACTACGCAACGGATTTTGAAGCGGTTTTTTTAAATAGATAGAGTGATTTAAGAGGAAGGTTTATATGTATAATACATGCATAATATTGTAGAGAAACACTGATACATTTAGAGGTTTCTAATGTGATGTCGTAAATAAACACATTTTAGACCCGCGTGCGAAGCCGGGGGCGGGTTGCTAGTGTATAATAAAGAAATCAGAACATGAAAATAAAGCTAAAAAAAATTACAATTGTTTTTTAATATATTTTGCATTGGATGCTGCTGCTTTTAACATTTTTATTAAGTCATTAGAAAACCAGACATTCTTCGGTCCGGGCGTCGTAGGTTCATTTTTGCCGAAGAGGGCAGCACAATGCAGGCGACCTTGTGTAGGCCCACTATAGTGTATTAAATATTAAACTTAACAGTTTTATTCTCTAGACAACTATTTTCAATATTAAATAAGCAGGAATATTTTAGAATTTTTTGAAGTATCGTACAGACGCAAAAAAAAATCGTATCGAAATCGGTAGGTCGGAATCGGCCTACCAAACAACCGGCCGATCGGCCCACCGGAAATTTCCCGGTGTCACGGTGGGTTCATCCAACCCTGGAAGTGAGTAGCCTACAACTGGGTCGACTCACTACGTTCATTAACAATAGTAGCTGGTTTGAACAAGCTGCTACGAGACTAAAAACGATAAATCCAAAAAGGAAGAATTTGAATCTTTGTCAATAAAAAAATTAAAATTCGTTTACAAACGCTTCAGGCGGAATTAACACGTATCCAAAAAAAAATTCCGTTCTTGCATAAACGTTGCTAACTTCACACATTTAATTTTTGGTTTTTTTTTGCTATTGTGGATTGTGGATGTTTAGTATTTATGTCTTTCTAGTTTTTCTGTAATTTAGTAAATTGTGTTTGTGCCCTTAATGACTCGGATACAATGACTAGTAAAGACCATTGTATGATTTTATTATGCCCAAATAGGGATAAAGTACCGGGTATTTCGTATTTCATGAAACTAGTCCTAGGGTAAACAAATAATACAGAGGTCGTATAGACTCCCTGACTATACTGCAGCATTTTCCAGGCAGAATTTTTTTCAGTGGAAGCAGTCAATAACCTGCGGGATCACCCTGGCTTGAGAGGACCTGCGTCTATAGCTGTCTATATCGACAGTCAAGCAGCCATACAGGTAATTTGCTCCAGCAGTACTAAGTCAAAATTGGTAAGGCGCTGTCGCAACAATCATTGAACGCTTGGTGCTCAACATCAAATCACCTTGTGATTAGTTCCTGGACACAGCAAAATATATGGCAACGAGACTGTTAATGCGCTCGCCACGGAGGGCGCAAGCGTGTCTGTCGAACTAGCAGAAAATACTGTAGCTAGACCACTGGGATCAGTCAAAGAGGAGATAGATTGAACAGCTAAACAACTTGCGCAAAGCAGATGGATATGGTTACAACTTCTAGCATCTCCAGGCAATTGTGGCCCCTACTTAATAACAGGAAAATCGCAGCGGTATTACAACACAGTCGGAAGGACCTAAGAAACATCACTGCCGTAGTCACCGGACATTGCCTGTTCGGTAGACACGCTGAACGTATGCAAATACCAACTAACTACTTCTGTAGAAGTTGCAGAGATGAAGAAGAGGAGGAAAGTATTCAGCATTTCTTGTATGAATGACCCGCGAGAAGAAGGTTCAATGCCCTAGGCGAACCATTCTTTAACGATCTGGAGGAAGTAAGCAGCCTGCAACCGGGTCGACTTACCAAGTTTATTAACAGCAGTGGCTAGTTTGACTGAGCTGTCAAGATTATTCTACGATCGCGTTAACCATCAGGAAGCTGATGCGGATAGGTTCCGCGGAACATGTGTGGTACCACAACGGTCCTTATAGGACTATACGTGTGACTGTTTGGACAATGTCAAAAGTCTGCCACTCTAACCTAACCTAACTTAGGCTATACGAACAAGATGTTAAAGCCCGGACTTCTGTATTTTTCCCATTCCCTTAATGATAATTTTGCAGTGCGCATGCCTATTCCTGTGTGGTTTGGTTTACATTCGCAAGGCCATAAATTTACCACTTTCGTGATTATCGTTTACTTATCCAAAGGTTAATGTCTGATCAAACCTTAAATCTTTCTTTGATTCCTCAATAATATACCCACGTTCTATTTAAAATAAAAAATGTAATACTTTTTTGTCCTTCATTGGCGTGCCGTTTTGTAAGGTGCCGATTTTCAAAAAAATATTTTTAGTGGTATTTGTGACATTTGTAATATTTCAGCCTTTGCAGGAAATCTAAAAATAATATTGATAATTTAAATTATTAATAATGTAGTGGTTGCTAAATTATATATAACGATAGCATAACCGCAATAAATTATTGTTTTTAAATCTCCTTGTAATCTACATAGATAATATTCAAATCTTTAACATAAAAACACTTCACTTACATATCCCTGAGTAGGTATTTAAGAGATAATATTTTTTATAGGAACTCATACTATTTAAGTTTTACAAAAGCTTGTTGCTTAGCATTGTCTTTTACAATTTTATGGTTGTATAATCATTATAATTAAAAATGAATACTTTTGTGGCCCTAACGATTTTATCAGCCCTAGGTAAGAAAATTGATTATTTAAAATTTTAGAATAAAAAAAAATTGTTGAGCTTTAAAATATTGAGATAAATTTAATTTGTTTTCCGTATATGGATCAATCTACTTAAGTAAGAAATATAACATTTGGAAATAAGTGTGCATTGCTTTTAGACATGAATTTACTCTTAACTTATCGAATTTATTTCAAGATATATTATTTGTTTATTTTGAAGGAATTTTGTACATTTTTTAACTTCTATACTATTAACGATAGCTAAGAAAAATATTTCAATAAATATAGTTTAAAAAACTAATAAACAAGCTTTAATAATTAATCAGACTAAAAAGCGGAAAATAAATACAGTTTAAAATAATTCCTGGAATTCTTAATATTGGCAGAAAACGTGCTATATTTTTCGTATATTGAGCACCCCTCGCTTTTTCACAATAATACTAATGTTTATCGTTCATTATTATTTTCTGCCTATATTAAGAATTTTAAGAATTATTTTAAACTATATTTATTTTCCGCTTTTTAGTCTGATTAATTTATTAAACCGTGTTTTTTAGTTTTTTTAAACTGTATATTTTTCATTTTTTAGTTTGAGTTATTGTTAAGAAAAATTTTTTTTTTTAGTAGATTGAGCTAGATTTAGATTACCTACCTATTGTATTGTCAGCGATTCTTGATAAGTCTACAAAAATTAAATTAAATCTGACCGTTTAAAGTTGGTCAAAATCGGGTTCAAAGAAGTCAGTTACAAACAAACATACATACAAACCCGAACAAACCCAATCGTTTATGCCGAATTATAAGAAAAGAACGATATTTGCGAATTTTTGAAAATTCTGACATATTGACAGGTGTCAAATTTTGACAAGAGAATTTTTTGCGTATTTTCTTCAACTTTCCACCGTCAATATACATACGACCTTATAGTTTTTTCATTAATATTAGTTTTTTAAACGATTTGACATATTGACAGCTGTCAAATTTTGACAGGAGAATTTTTTGCTTATTTTTTTCGAAGTCTCCGCATCAAATACTATACGACCTCATAATTTGTTTCGCCAAAATCGCATCTTCGTTTTATACCTGACAGCTGTCAAAATTTGACAGGAGAATTTTTGCGTATTAGATTATTGTATTTTCAGCGGTTCTTGATAAGTCTACAAAATTTAAATTAAATCTGACCGTTTAAAGTTGGTCAAAATCGGGTTCAAAGAAGTCAGTTACAAACAAACATACATACAAACCCGAACAAACCCGATCGTTTATGCCGAATTATAAGAAAAGAACGATATTTGCGAATTTTTGAAAATTCTGACTTATTGACAGGTGTCAAATTTTGACAAGAGAATTTTTTGCGTATTTTCTTCAACTTTCCACCGTCAATATAAATACGACCTTATAGTTTTTTCATTAATATCAGTTTTTTAAACGATTTGACATATTGACAGCTGTCAAATTTTGACAGGAGAATTTTTTGCTTATTTTTTCCGAAGTCTCCGCATAAAATACTATACGACCCCATAATTTGTTTCGTCAAAATCGCATCTTCGTTTTATACCTGACAGCCGTCAAAATTTGACAGGAGAATTTTTTGCGTATTAGATTATTGTATTTTCAGCGGTTCTTGATAAGTCTACAAAATTTAAGTTAAATCTGACCGTTTAAAGTTGGTCAAAATCGGGTTCAAAGAATTCGGTTACAAACAAACAAACAAACAAACAAACAAACATACATACATGTGAAGCTAATAAAAGCGTGTTAAAAATAGTTGCAGATGTACGGCTGTCACCAAATATCACCAGTTAAAATTAGTTAAACGGGAATAAATTTGGTATCACAGGACAGCAAAAGGTTAAATCATTATCTTTCTTGTAATATATTTTTAATTTGGGCCTTTCTTTCGTGGGAAATAATTTTTAAAGGTAGTCTATTTATACTAACAAATATTATACTATATTTTAAAAACGAAAGAATAATCGAAAAATCTGCCACATAAGAGACATAGTTTAAGGATAGGTCTTCCAATATATTTAATTTAAAGTAAATCGTAGGTACTGTTTTAGAGAAATTCGGTGACAGCGTAGGGTAAAAACTGGGTTTATTTTACATGTATGATGCCCTCTTAAACTTTTTTTTCAAGATTTTTATGAAATTGCAACTTGCAATCAAAATTCAGCGGCGTCATTGAAAAATATTTATATTTGTAACTGAAAAATGTTAATCGGCGCTGGCGTCCAGTCAAAGTTTTTAATACTGAAAAAAAATGTACGCCGCCTCGGCTGGGATTTGAACACTCTATCAGTGGGTACCTTGCATACTACCCAATAAAACCTTTGCTTCATACAAAATAAATTTCTTTGATGCCTTCTAAAATTATTTTTTCTTTAAATAAAAATATCTTTTATCTAGTATTTCTGTTCTTGACCAATACCAATATAACAAACACAGATTTATCATTATTAAAAAATATCTACCGGATGACCATGCCATCACTTCACGGCTGCCATTTCTTTAGGTTTTAAACGGACAAGATAAAACTCAGCGGGAGTCATAGGCTAAAAAAAAAATTTTCAAGGTAGGACTTGTCAAATTTTAGCACCTTCCGGTTTAGCCGGAAGTAAACTCCACGTTGGATTATTAAATGGGGCACCCTGTATATATTTAAACAAAATTAATAAATTTTCTAGCCGTAGGGGGAGCCGTTGGTCTAAGCGGATCCGGAACTACCACCAGATACTGGGACTGTTGCAAACCCTCATGCTCATGGAAAGAAAATGTGGGTACTTTGGACCCCGTCGCTTCGTGTTCTGCTGATGGCGTTACTAAACTAAATGCCTCAGTCCACTCTGGATGTGATGACGGTAAGAAATTTTACTGTATTTTTTTTTAACAAATGTGGAAAGTGAGCTTTTTCGCATTTCATTGATCAAAAAACAAAAAAACAAAAACTTAAAGACATTAGGAACTGACAATATCATTAAATGTCAACAAACATTTGAAAAATACAATTTTCTGCGCTGTGTAACCTAAGAAATTTAGGGTTATGCAGCAGGTAAAAGAGTACTCTTTAAAGTTGGTCCAAGCTTTCGGTTCCCTCTTCAGGAAAACTAATATACATTCAACATGGAATCATGCATTAGCTGTATAACCCAATATTTTCGAGTTTATATAAATATATATTATATAAATTATACTAATAATATATTTTCCACGGTCAATATAAACTGGGAAGGTTGACGATTTCCAAGGTTAATAATTGTTTGTAGTAGAAAAAATATATTTCATTCTCCCCTCCACGAAAATATACTTTTCTCCACGACCATTACTGAATGCAATAATTCCAAAATCATTTTTGATAATAGAATGTAAAAATTCTCGCTCTTGAGTTGGAATATTTATTCTGAAACACTTGCTTCTTATGCGTTTTGCGTATATTTTCATTCCATAACAAGATACGGAATGAATATTCTGTAATTGATATAAACGACATAGGTTGCCATGAATTTCGAAACTGTCAGTGTCAGATAAAAATGGCCGCGTTGTAATAATTATTTTCAGACAAATTTTAGTGCAAGTCAAAAAATGAGTGAAAAATCGGATGAATCAGATATGGAACTGGATGGTCGTAGAGAAAATATAGTCTGCTACTCGGTTAGAATAAAAATTCGATACTCGTGGTTCCTCACGCTCGCTACGCTCGCGTTCGGAATCTTCCACTCGGATCGAATTTTCATTCCAACCTCGTTACAGAACCTACTATTCTGTTTTAAAAGGGCAAGCGGAAGCGAAAGTAAAACATGCGAGGTGATCGGTTGCTAGGTAAGAAAAACTTTTATTTAGAAACAAACTTAAATGTAAAATTACAATTGTTATAAGAGCCTGAAATATTTAACGGCAAACAAACTTCTACACGCAATATTCGCTACTTCTTGAATAGAATTCATGTTTTGTCAAATTCTCGGCAAATACAAAATTTATCAACTATCATAACATCACTATTCAATAATATTATTTGATAACTGCCAATAGTTATTTTTTTACTGACATGAAGGTTACCTTAATAACGTTAACAACCTGGCTGTTTTTATGAGAGTAAGCCGCCTTTACCCATTTTATTACAATCGATTGAGGATTTTCAGCATCAAATTTGAATGTGTGTGTTTTAAGAAATCGAGAGGGAAGAATGAAAAGTTTAATACATTACACGCTGCAAAAGCCCTTTCAGGTGCTCGGAGTATTTAAATACCCTCGGCTACGCTACGCTTCGCATCGGCTATTTAAACACACCTCGCACCAAAAAGTGAACTTTCGCAGCTTTTAATGTAAATAACTATTTCTGCACAACTATCATAAAAAACTGACTTTTTTTTGTTGCTATGCCAAAACGCCTCTTTTTTTTCACCGTAAAAAAATGTTAATATTCTTCTATAGCTAGAAAAATGTATTGATGTTTTCGTATAAATTCAAATATTAATTTCTAAACCATTTTTTATTAACAATTCTATTATCAAAGTAAATCAAATTAATATTTTCGATTTTTCCTTCAAATAACTCAGCAAAACATTTTCTGAAACTGTTTTTACCTTCTTTATGTTACACCATTCACAAAACTGAGTGTACACGTTCTCATATTGTATTTTTGATTTAGCGGGCAAAAGATTTGATACAGTGATCTTCGCCGCATCCGTTATTTCTTGAGGTGTCTCTCTATCGCTATCAGACATAATGGTACTGGACAAACTTGAGCAAAATATTGTAAATGTCTTGACATGAAACACGAAAAATGATAGATTTGACAATCAATTAGTTTTATTAATTGCAGGTTTTATGGTAATCAGAACAGGGATAAAAAAATACCTTAAAAGCTATGAATTTTAATTTTTAATTTTTGTTCCAAACACAAAACTAGTAATTCTAATATCCATTATATTTATTAAAATAGTTAATAACAAACAGTTGTACAAAAAATGATTATTATTTCGCGCGCAAGACCTAACGGTCTCGGTAAAAATTAAAAATCTCTTGTGCAGTTAAAAAAAAGCTATTTTGCGTACTTAATACTAAAATAACTATTATTGGACGTTTCATATACTTATTATGATAGGTGTCGTAGACCTTATGCATCCAAACCTGTGTTCTAATCGTTTTAGTTTTATAGTAAAGTGTATGCTTGGATGTACAAAAAATATAAAGTGCAATAGTGCAAAATACAAATTTGGTTTTTTATTTTCGACTCGACTTTTGATTTATGTTTGTTTATGCAACGATCATACCACGTTAATATATAATTTTCCCTTCATGCACTGAAGTTGAGTGACGGTGTCGTATACTGTAAGGATTCTATAAACCTGTTAATTTGAGATTGTTTTTTTTTACAATTACAAAAACATTTAAATAATAATATTAATTTAACTTCCAATTTGACGAAAATGTATTCAACTAAATAACAGAACCTTTATAATACCGATATTAAGATTCAATCACTTACTGTAATTAAATTCATCATTAAAATCCATAAGATTCCTATAGAAAAGTCAATAATATTTTCAATTTCGTAACCAACTATAAGATTCTTTGTCATTCACTAAATTAGGTATATTTTATTATAAATCAAAATAGATTGTACCATTTACTCAAGAATTCAATGTATTGATCGTACAATAGCTTGATCATGTAATGATCAAATTCCGGCGTAATGTCAATTTTTCATAGTAAGTATATTTTTCTCTGAAAATCTATTATTTTATGTTTCTAATTTTTCAGGTGGCACTTCCTATGTATGTAACAACCTACAACCCTGGGTGATCAGTGACACGTTATCCTATGGATTTGTTGCCGCTTCCTTCACCGGTGGCGTAGATAACAGCAAATGTTGTATTTGTCTTAAACTTACCTTCACAAATAACCTTTCAGGAAAAACTATGATTGTACAGAATGTGAACACCGGTGGCGATTTGGGATCTAACCAATTTGACATCCAAATTCCCGGAGGTAATAAATCGTATTTATCCTTTACATGTCATTCCTATAGCTTCAAAGGTCACGAATATCCCAATGGGCAAAAAATCAATCAATATTTACGTATATTCCTTGGTATATAAATTGTTTTAAAACAAATTAATTACGGTCGATGTTTAATCTGACCTTTAAAGTGCGTGTTAAACCAGAAAGGTCGCTTTTGTGCAGTGTGTTACAAAGATCGGATAATTAACTTTTGGGAAAATTAATTGCAGATAACTAAATGCTATCTTACTCTCTAACTCCTAAGTGCGTTTTAGCGAACAAACAAAACATAATGTATTCGTTAAACTATATAGATACTCTTGTTGGCCTTTTAAAAAGAATAATTAGGTTAGGTTAGGTTAGAGTGCCAGACCTCTGGCATTGACCAAACAGTCACACGTAGTCCTATAAGGATTGTGGTACTACACATGTTCCGCGGAACCTATTTGCATCAGCTTCCTGATGGTTAACGCGATTGTAGAAGATCATTGACAACTCATTCAAACCAGCCACTGTTGTTAATAAACTTAGTAAGAATAGTAAGTCGACCCAGCTGCAGGCTGCTCACTTCCTCCAGATCATTTAAAGATGGTTCACCCAGTGCATTGAACCTTCTTCTCGAGAGGCCGGGGCATTCACACAAGAAATGTTGAATACTTTCGTCCTCTTCTTCATCTCTGCAACTTTTACAGAAGTCGTTGGTATTTGCATACGTTCAGCGTGTCTACCAAACAGGCAATGTCCGGTGACTACGGCAGTGATGTTTCTTAGGTCCTTCTGACTGTGCTGTAATAGGGCTGCGGTTTTTCTGTCATCAAGTAGGGGCCACAATTGCCTAGAGATGCTACAAGTTGTAAGACCTGTCCATCTGCTTTGCGGAAGTTGTTTAGCTATTCGATCTATCTCTTTTTTGACCCAGTGGTCTAGCCACAGTATTGTCTGCTAGTTCGACAGACATGCTTGCGCCCTCTCTGG
Organism: Polydrusus pterygomalis; assembly: GCA_963969555.1. NCBI lineage: Eukaryota > Metazoa > Arthropoda > Insecta > Coleoptera > Curculionidae > Polydrusus > Polydrusus pterygomalis. The sequence continues at coordinate 40,617,772 of OZ018379.1, forward strand.
CGAGCGCATCAGCCGTCTCGTTGCTATATATGTCCCTGTGTCCAGGAACCCAACACAAGGTGATTCGATGTTGAGCACCAAGTGTGCAGACATTGTTGCGACAGTGCCTTACTAATTTTGACTTAGTACCGCTGGAGCAAATTGCTTTTATGGCTGCTTGACTGTCTATATAGATAGCTATAGACGCAGGTCCTCTCAAGACAGGGTGATCCCGCAGGTTGTAGACCGCTTTATCCACTGCAAAAATTTTTGCCTGGAAAATGCTACAGTAGTCAGGGAGTCTGTACGACCTCTGTATTAGCATGCTCTCGGAGAAGATACCAGCTCCCTCCCGCGACGTCCATTTTTGAATCGTCTGTGATGTCGACGTTGTGGTCTGGTGGTTAGCGCAGCAGCCTCACAGATCGTAGGCCCGGGTTCCATTCCCGATGCCAGCAACGTCGATGTTAAATTTGGAATTTGGTTTAAGAGGTGGCGCCGTCTTTCGGAAGAGACGTTAAACTGTGGGCCCCGTGTCATGGATGTTGGCACGTTAAAGAACCCTACCCTCGACTAAGAGGGATTCGGCAAAATTACCAGATAGTGTGTGACAAATTCCCTGGCGTCGGTGATTGGCCTCGTTGCGGAAAAAGGCCGACGTAAAATAAATAAATAAAAAAAAAAAAAAAAAATCGTCTGTGATCCGGCTCCATTATAAAAAAGAATAATTGAAATAACTCTTCTGCTCCGAAAAGTAAGCGCACCACTATAAAATTTGTAAAATGTTATTTAGAAATGAAACATTATATTTCAATAATTTTCAGAGTCTCCGTAGTGCAAGTGGCAGAGCGTTCGAGCATTTTCCAGTTATAATATTTATAGAGATACTAAAAAAATCATTGTATGAGGATTAATGCTCGGATTAATGTTGTAATTCCAATATAGGACCATACTTCATCGTGACAGCAACGCCACGTATTCTCGTCGATTCGTTCGCCTATAGCCAGCGTTATAGAACCGCATTTTATTCTAACTAGCAACTTTTTAATTGATCATTTAATTACCTACTAGAATTTTTTTTAAATTGTGAAAATAGATTAATATTGTGATTTTTATCTACAAAAACAAATACTCTTGATGATTTCCACGTGACTTACAAGGTCATATCTTAATTTGTTTATTTATAGAGCCAAAGTTATATTATACAGGGTCATCCACGGTGAGTGGCCTATCGGCAATGAGTAAAATTATCTTTGTTTAATTTGGTTGCAGGCATAAGAGATTTTAAACTTTTAAAATATTATGTTTTCACGTTTAAAGAACTTCTGGAAGTTATGGCCAACTTTGCTATTTCAAATACAATACCCTGTATATTTCAGCATTTTTGGATACCTTAGTAACTTTTGTTAATAACAATCTATATCCATCTCTAGCCGTTGTTGAGATATGAATTATAATATCAATTTTTATATAAAAACATACCGAGAAGAAAGTTTAGTAACTTTGAAACTAATAAAGCTAACCATTTGAAATTTTAATAACTTTGGACTAAATCATAGGTCTTTAGACTCCATAACTTAGGTTTTATATTTTTTTTTACAGGGGGTTTTTAAAATTTTGCCAATCTGGCCATTTAGGTAAATGTATTTTTTTTAAATGGAACACCCTATATATTAATTTGCCATTACGCGTTATTTATCCAATTACTCAGGACATGCATGTTTCTTAAGTAGTTTTTAAGTTATGGGCGTTTAAAAAGATTGCGATACATTGTTCGTCAAAAACACATTTAAAATTTTTTTGGATCTTTTTTCTTCATGTCCTTGATTTATTAAATAAATTTTGCTTGTGCTAAAACTACAATTTCTAATATCATATTTGTTATTGATATACAGGGTTCTTCACAATCAACATTTTTAGTTTTTTGGATTCCGCTTAAAATAAGTTTACGTAAAAACAAACAACTATTGTTGCTTTGTTACTTCGAATATGATTTTATATCTGGCCTAGTAACGATTTTGTTGTAAGAAACCCATTTTTTGTTTGCCTACTTTTGAAGTATTTTTATTATTACATGTCATAAATCTTTAATTCATTTAATCACAAATTATAAAACTTTTATTTAAACGTGGTACCACCGCATAGTTCAACTCGACATCTGAAATTCCGATAACAATTCCTAACTTGCTGTATTGTAATATTTGCAATAACTACTTTTATTTTTTCTTTCAAATTTTATAGTTATTCAAATTGGTTTTATTCACATGTGGCTTCAAATATCCCCATAAACGAAAGTCGATAATTGTGAGATCGGGACTGCTACGTGCCAACTGATTTGGACCATAGGTACCTTCCAATCCATTTGTTTCCAAAGTGATGATTTAGCCAATCATCAAAAGGAATTGAAGAAAATTAGAATTAAAAAAAAATCCAAAAAGCAACAACTGTTGTTTCTGACAAACCCTGTATAGTAAGCGTAAATCTAGTGATTGAAATTGTAATTTCAACACTAGCAAAATTCATTTAATAAATCAAGGAATTGAAAAAAAATATCCAAAAAACTAAAAACGTTGTTTGTGATGAATCCTGTATAGTAATCGCAAATCTAATAGTTGAAATTGTAGTTTTAACACTAGCAGAATTCATTTAATAAATCAAGAAATTGAAAAAAAATATCCAAAAAACTAAAAATGTTGTTTTTGACGAACCCTGTATAGTAATCGCAAATCTGATATTCGAAATTGTAGTTTTAGCACAAAAAAACGTTTTTATAAAAAATGACTTTTTCTCCTATACCTACTAATAAAAAAGTTTTTCCTCTTCCAAACTCTATCCGTGGACACACTGTATATTTGGACCACAGAATATTAACAGCAAGTGTGTTCTCTGATTTGGACTACTATTTTAATATTTACACTACGTTTTAGAATTCTTAAAATTTGAGGTAATTTTTTAAAATTCAGCTTAGTGATCAAAATTAATTTGTCGTAACCTCAAGTAGGTAATCAAACTCAATTATTTAAGATTATAAATAAAAACAACTTTACATTATTTAATTTATCTTATTTTGATTACGTTCGAATTACAAAATATAGAATAAAACTATTATGTAATCGATATTTTTAGGTGCGAGTAAATAAAAATGAACATTTATGTTATCTTGTATTCATATTGCAGTTTTTGATAAAAAGGAAGCGGAAAATAAGAAAAATAAACCTTGAAGAACCTTGTCCTGCGCTTAGAAAAGTAAACTATGTAACTCGCTAACATTTCAGAAACTTCGTTTACGCAAAAAGAAACTATTCAGCTATTATTAACCCTTAACCAGAGACAGTTGTAATACTTTTAGGGGAAGTAAATTTATTTAAAATAAAATTAGTGGCTACGCGTTTCGGCCAAATAGGCCATCATCAGGACTGCTGTAAGAAAGATGAAACAAGTTAAACAATATAAAAAATTTTACAAACTAACCACAGGGACAAAGTAGGAAAATAGTAATAGTAAAATAAAATTAATAATAATAATAATAATAATAATAATAACAATAATAATAATAATAATAATAATAATAATAATAATAATAATAATAATAAAAATAATAATAATAATAATAATAATAATAATAATAATAATAATAATAATAATAATAATAATAATAATAATAATAATAATAATATGGTACGGTGGTACATTTCAAAAAAGAATGCAAACAATCAAAACACAGCGTCATGTAAGCAGAGACAACAACTTTTTAGATGAGATCAAAAAGGTGATTTATTGTCATGCTGTAGTCTACTAGATCTAAGATGTTCTTTTATTCGTTTATTGAAAGACCGAACTGTTTGTCCTATGTATTCAGCTGGATAGAAATCACATGAAAGTAAATAAATCCCGCATTTGTCTACAGCTGGTAATTTATCTTTAAGTTTAGAAACAAGGTTAGAGACTGTTCCTAGTTCCTACTGATCTATAGCAAACAAAAATATTTTCATTACGTTTTTTCAAAGGATGACCTAAAACAGTTGATATTTTGCCAATAGAAGGAAGAGAAATGAAACGTTTAAAAAGGAGCTTTTATTTATGTATAAATTTTGTGTAGGCATTGTCCCATAAGGATTTCCGAAGTTTTATATGAAAAACATTATTAATAATGTAAAAGGGGAAACCAGTCTTTCAAGCTATTTGTAAAACAATATTTTTCTTTAGATCTAAATAGTTTTATTACGTAAAGGGGGAGGTATATTCCGGTTTACACGGGATAGACTTTTTTCAAACACAAACCGACACGCGTCGCCTGTCAGACAACGCTGGACGTAGCAACCATAATAATTTCTTAATAAATACTGATCTACTTTGACAAATTGGGCTACCTGGTAAGTTCGACTAGGGAAAGGGGATTGACCGACGACGTGTCTCCGGTTAAGGATTAAAAAGAATTGCTAATACAACCCCGTACTGCTTTAATAATTTGCAATAAAAAAAGAATCCATTCTCACAATTATTATTTTCAAATATTTTTTTCATTTGTTTCCTAGGTGGTGTTGGTATATTTACCCGAGGTTGCCAAACCCAATGGAATGCTCCATCGACCGGTTGGGGTCAGCAATACGGAGGAGTTAGTTCTGATGCTGAATGCTCCCAATTGCCAACGGAATTGCAAGCCGGTTGCCACTGGAGATTCGGTTGGTACCAAAATGCTGATAATCCACAAGTCAACTTTGAACAAGTCACATGTCCTGATGAACTCACCGCGCTTACCGGGTGCGTTAATAACAACTTTTAATAAATATGCTAGTCAAATTTTGTAATATTTTTAAATAAATGAGTAATTAAAAAAAAACAGTGCTTTATTTTGTTAAGGTAAAATATCCTGGTCACTTTAATAAGTTGTAGATTTAAATTGAACTTGTCAGTTTCTAGCATTGAGATTTAGCTCAATAAAAAACCAAAAGAAAAAACTTGTTTGTTTTAATAAGAGGCAATTGTTTTTATCAGTGGAATCTCAGCTTGGAATAAACAGCGTTTATTGGTGATTTTAAATGCTTGACGCAATTTTATTTTAGTCTTGACCAAAAATTGTACAATCATGAAATTTTTCTGTAACCCTTTAGACGATTAGATAATAGCTTTTAATCAAGAAAGTAAACTTAGAAATTGAAGCTCTAAGAAAGATGGTAAAATATCACATGTGATTTAAAACTAAAAGTTAGAGTAGTTATTTCCAACTCTATTATACAATCAATATGTATATAGTATAATATGATATAATGTCCATAAAAATAATTAAAAGAAAATATTGTGGCATATCGGACAAGGGTGTAACTATTTTTTATATTGGAATACACAGGGATCCAAGTTTAATGGATACCCTGATGCGGGTAGACCACGACGGCCGTTTCGTCCTTGTTAGGACTCTACGGGCAGCCATAACCCAAGCAATTCCAAGAATGACGGAAAAATGTACCAAAAGCCTCTTTGCAAAATCAAAGCGGTTATCAATACACCGTAGCGCCATCCCATAGGAAACCTTTAGGCCAACTTAGAAACTTGAAAATAATTTTCAGCAATTTCTCTTAGTCATCTTTGTAGGAAATATTTTTTCCGCAAACAGTACGGTAAACAATTTCCAAGATACCTACAGCCGGCGTCCTTTTTAGTTATACACGCGGTACAGATAATAAATAACTTTTTATGACTTACCCCCAACACTTCTAAGTCTATCCTGTGGAGTTTGATAAGTCATTCTTCTATTATTTATACTTTCCAAGGGAAAAGGCGATGCTTGTCGATGTAGGGGTATTGGAGACCTAGGAGATATCAAGGTAGGAGGCGGAGTGGGGAAAGGAGTTGTCGGATTATCAGTAGTCGTTGCTTCTTCAGTGTCGTCAGATCTATAGTTGCGCTCAATATCATCTGAAAAGAAAATTATATTACTAGTTTTAATATTCTAATTTAAAATAATAAACTACAGCGCGCGGTTATGTAGGTAATGGTAAGCTTAGCCTCATTTTACAGCCTCAGACACAGGCAACAATAAGTATCAACGTGAAATTTTCAAAACCTTATTTTTACAAAAATATCACTTTTTAATGCCTATGTAAAATGTAACTGAAAAATGTTAAGTGAAAAAATTTTAAACTGAAAATAATTTTATAACTTCGCCGGGAATCTAACCTGGAACCTGTGGTCAAGCTACGGGAACCATGAAATTCTCTTACCAACTTCGGTCATATAACTTACTGGTAATAGAGGCCCAATAAACATTTAACGCCTTAGAAACCTCTAATTTGGAGTAAATGACCTATTTAAGTAAAAAATAGTCTATTTTTTTACTTCCAAATCGGCTTCTTGGCAAAACAGCCAAAGAGAATAACTGTTTGGTGAAAAAAAGGTGATTCGAACTTATTTTAACGTCTTGAAAGTCGAAAAATATAAGAGGCCCAAGACTGAAATTTGCTTAGATGTTTTTAAGTCAATTTTAAAATTTTTGTTTTATAGGTGTTACTTTTCTGTCAATTTGCCAGTATACGTTAAGTTTATAGCAACAACTAGCTTTAAATTTTACTACTGGATGACATAACTTTATTGTATTTAAATACTGTTTTTAAATTAATCATTAATTTAATCATATTCGCTGAATAACAGTTATTTATTGCTGTTTGCTTAATAACGTTTAACTCATTTTTTTAATTCGGCGACCGAGAGCTGGGAGCAAAATCACCTGCCTTATAAGATACCAAAGGTTTTGTATTAGAGGTGTATAATATAGCCTAAAGTTAAAAGTAAACCGCCCGTCTGCCTACTCGATGTGGTCGCCTTCACCAGATACAAAATAAAAAAAAGTAAAAAATAAAAATTACAAATGCCGAATTAATACCAGAATAATGTGCACGAAAAAATGACTGCAAGTACCCAATTAGTTTAAAATACCCGCGTCTGCTGCGTGAAGTGGTCGCTGTTTTGTAACAGATAGGATTGAAAAGAAAAAAAAACGGCCCTGACTTTCTCACAAAATACCAAAATACAAATATTTTGCAATCATTGAAATAATCGATTTAAAAAAATTAAATTTTTAATTAATTAAAAATTCACACATATTGATGCTCGGTTTTGGGGCATTACTTGACTGCCTTTTAAATATCAAGGAGGTTTTCGCGAAGAAAAAATATTCACGCGTTATATTCTTGCTCTAATAACGTCTGTTGCTCACAAGTGATGGCATTTTTAAAGCAGACAAATTTTAAGGGGTATTGGACATGGAAAACACGAAAATAATGATGAGAGTCATAAATTAAAGCTATTGAAATAGTGGTCTTAAGATAAATACAAATTAATTATATTTAATTTAAGACCCTCGCATATTAAAATGGTTTTTTTACATGAAGTATATTTATGGGGCAAATACACCAAAACAAATATAACAAATGAAAAATTACCTAGTTTTTCTTTTTTCTCTTCATTTCCCACCCAAGACAGTGCCTTTGCACTAGGCCTTGACTCTTCAGTATGCTGGAATATTTTCTGTCTTCTGACTATTCAAATTTTTTCACTCCTCGTATGTACCATTGAAAGCTCCATTACGGCTTAGTCTCACTTGTTATTTTCTCTACTGCTAACAACATCAGCATTGTATTATTTACTTCGGTTTCCTGATGATGAGTGTTTCTACACTCGAAACATGTCGATTTGATTTATAATGAATTATTCTAGGTTCGCCTAGTTTTTTCGAATAAAAATTGTGGAGAAAGACTTTGTACTTTTCTTTTTTCTAAATATAACAAAGTAAATGAAATAAGCAAACTAAATATAAATCTTCTTCATAGCTAGACTGGTTATAGGATACACCTTCATCGTCACTATCAGATGAAACTGGGTCAGCTAAAATTTCTGTCAGGAGTCTATGGGCCTACAAACCATTCAATATGATACTTTTTATCAACCAAAATCCAACCATTTTCTTGAGGTTTATAAAATGCTGGCTCAAACTCTGTTGCAAAATTCGATATTGCACAAATTTTATTAATTCTTTTTATTTTGCATAATAATGAACTACTACATGGTGGCATAAGGCTGCTATTAAGATAAGATATATTAATATTAAGATGCCTGTATATTAAATCACAATCACTCAATACATAAATAAGACTTTTTTTTACAAATAAAAATACTATAACGAAAAAAAAAAATGCCATTTAAACAAAAAAAAAGTAAAATATGCGCGAGTTCGGAATGCATCAAACGTTAAATGCTACCTACGGGCAATTTTTGTTGTACACTTATACTTTTTAAAATACCTACTAATAATTTTCTCTCTATAATGTTATACCTTTCATTATCTTAGCCCAAAAGGTGTGCCACTAAAATTAGAGTTAATTCACAAAATTTATAGTTGCGGGTTGCAGTCTACACATTGTCATTGTCAATAAATTCGTCTGCTTTAAAAATGCTATCACTTGTGAGCAACAGACGTTATTAGAGCAAGAATATAACGCGTGAATATTTTTTCTTCGCGGAAACTACCTTGATATTCATAAGGCAGACAGGTAATGCCACAAAACCGAGTATCAATATGAGTGACTTTTTAATTAATTTTATGCCCGTCTGAACTTGTTACACGACCGTCTGCCGATGTTTAATTTTTTAAATCGATTTCAATCATATCTGTTACCAGCTCTAGGACTAGCAGCGAGCTTAAAGAATTTCCCATATACCTTAATTTTAAATTCAAAGTAATGTTGAATCATACAAACCAATAGTAGACGATGAAGGTGTATCCTATAACCAGTCTAGCTATGAAGAAGATTTATATTTAGTTTGCTTATTTCATTTACTTTGTTATATTTAGAAAAAAGAAAAGTACAAAGTCTTTCTCCACAATTTTTATTCGAAAAAACTAGGCGAACCTAGAATAATTCATTATAAATCAAATCGACATGTTTCGAGTGTAGAAACACTCATCATCAGGAAACCGAAGTAAATAATACAATGCTGATGTTGTTAGCAGTAGAGAAAATAACAAGTGAGACTAAGCCGTAATGGAGCTTTCAATGGTACATACGAGGAGTGAAAAAATTTGAATAGTCAGAAGACAGAAAATATTCCAGCATACTGAAGAGTCAAGGCCTAGTGCAAAGGCACTGTCTTGGGTGGGAAATGAAGAGAAAAAAGAAAAACTAGGTAATTTTTCATTTGTTATATTTGTTTTGGTGTATTTGCCCCATAAATATACTTCATGTAAAAAAACCATTTTAATATGCGAGGGTCTTAAATTAAATATAATTAATTTGTATTTATCTTAAGACCACTATTTCCATAGCTTTAATTTATGACTCTCATCATTATTTTCGTGTTTTCCATGTCCAATACCCCTTAAAATTTGTCTGCTTTAAAAATGCCATCACTTGTGAGCAACAGACGTTATTAGAGCAAGAATATAACGCGTGAATATTTTTTCTTCGCGGAAACTACCTTGATATTCATAAGGCAGACAGGTAATGCCACAAAACCGAGTATCAATATGAGTGACTTTTTAATTAATTTTATGCCCGTCTGAACTTGTTACACGACCGTCTGCCGATGTTTAATTTTTTAAATCGATTTCAATCATATCTGTTACCAGCTCTAGGACTAGCAGCGAGCTTAAAGAATTTCCCATATACCTTAATTTTAAATTCAAAGTAATGTTGAATCATACAAACCAATAGTACATCCAAAATATCTTGTTTTATAGCAGGATTAACATTATTTTTTATAAGTAAATCCTGAACTTAAAGGATAACTTTACAAGGTGGTACACTGGAAAACAAATTTAGCACAACAAAAGTATATCGTTATTAGGGATATTATTAACATTTCTTAACCTAATAACGACTCGTAGAACTTTTTTAGCCTATATTTTGACTTAAAACTACAATGCTTTTAATTTAATTCTTTCATTTCATTGGATAACTTACCGAAGGGTGTATAGTATATGGAACTGCTGGTCTAATAATCTATTCTTATGTTATTTAATTAAAGAGCTTAACTTAGGTGTTTTTCATAATTCTAAGTCTACATAATTTTATTACTATCTATTACAGGTTATACATTATAATATACAGTGTCACCAGTAAAGTCCGCATCATATGGGATTTTTTCTTTATTAATAGCTTTATTTAAAATTTGACTTTGGCATCAAGTTCTGCTTCGATCGAGATGAAAATCAAGCAAAAAAATAGTAGTCACGTGAATCGCATTATCTGTCAAATTTTAATTTTTTCCAAAAAATTATTCAAAAGTGGGGTTATTTCTGAAAATATCAAAAAAAGTTATTGGAAAAAGTTTTTTTAAATGCAGTTTCTAGCCCACATGTGCAATTTCAGCTGTATAAGATAATTTTGATTTTTTACCTATATTTTGGAAATTGCACCACTTTTGCAAAATAAGACTAAACGCAACCTACATAAAACTTCTCAGTTTTCACAAGGCTTTATTTCAGATACATTTTGTTTAAAGTAGCGCCATATTAAATGAGTGTTTTTCTACAAAATCAAAATTGGGCTATTAAAATTTGGTCGCATGTGATGCAAAGTTTATTTGTTTTTGACCCTGTATAAGGTAACTTCATAAAATAAGTATTTTTGAAAACGTAGTTTGTGTCTGAAAGTAATACACCTTAATAATAAGACAAAAAAAACACAGTGGCCTCAGTAAAGTGTTTTTAAGTGGAAAATAAATTTTATTTTAACAACGTAACAAGTTTATCTATTTTTAACGATTTAATTTAAAACCCCTATATTATAATTTATTATTAAGCTATGTCATAATAACGTTAACGTGTATTATTACTTTCAGATACAAACTACGTTTTCAAAAATACTTATTTTATGAAGTTACCTTATACAGGATCAAAAACAAATAAACTTTGCATCACATGCGACCAAATTTTAACAGCCCAATTTTGATTTTGTAGAAAAACACACATTTAATACGGCGCTACTTTAAAGAAAATGTATCTGAAATAAAGCATTGTCAAAATTAAGAAGTTTTATGTAGGTTGCGTTGAGTCTTATTTAATATGGGTAAAAAATTAAAATTATCCTATGCAGCTAAAATGATTGAATTATTTTTTGGAAAAAATTAAAATTTAACAGATAATGCGAATCACGTGACTACTATTTTTTTGCTTAATTTTCATCTCGATCGAAGCAGAACATTTTAAATAAAGCTATTAATAAAAAAAATCCCATATGATGCGGACTTTACTAGTGACACTGTATATTTGTGTCACGAAGTATTTATTAGTCCAAAATAACTTTAAATTCAGGACACAGATTTGCGCGAAAAAATACAATAGAAATATATCCATGCCCAGCACCTACATTTTTATTCCCTTGAAAAATATGCTGATAAATGCAATTTCCCTCTATTCAGAATATCGCACATCCAACAACAGTTCTGTTGTATATTTGTACAGACGTGATGAATATGGTGTTGCAGGAGATCCCGTTGCGTTATATTGACAACCAATGAATATTAAGCACCCCTTTTTCTGGTATTAGATGACTTTAAAATTGGCAATTCAATTTGGGACGCTGTCACGAGATAATCTCGATGCAAATTTTCTTTCGGCTGGGATAGCTTATTTACTGTTTTATTAAGCAAAATACAAGCCAGTAAAATACAAGATAATTTCAAGGGAAACATGTTTTCTACCAGGAATAAGTATGTATCTATCAAGAATTTTCTGGCTGGTGTCATGTTTTTGTATGATATTTAGCCCATCATTTATAACATCCTTCAAGCCGCACCACGGAAGCGTAATGAGCTGCCCCCGCCGATGTATGTTGTAGAATAGCTGTACACTCTGTATAGTATTATAACCAATATAAATTATAGACGTAAGCTAATTAAAGTAGTTTATTTATATACAGTGTCACCAGTAAAGTCCGCATCATATGGGATTTTTTTTATTAATGGCTTTATTCGAAATTTGACTTTGGCATCAAGCTCTGCTTCGATCGAGATGAAAATTAAGCAAAAAAATAGTAGTCACGTGATTCGCATTATCTGTCAAATTTTAATTTTTTCAAAAAAATAATTCGAAAGTGGGGTTATTTTTGAAAATATCGAAAAAGGTTTTTCTGAATGTAGTTTCTAGCGCACATGCAAAATTTCAGCCGCACAAGATAATTTTCATTTTTTACCTATATTTTGTAAATTGCACCACTTTTGCAAAATAAGACTCAACGCAACTTACATAAAACTTCTTAGTTTTGACAATGTTTTATTTCAGATACATTTTCTTTAAAGAAGCGCCACAATAAATGTGTGTTTTTCTACAAAATCAAAATTGGGCTATTAAAATTTGGTCGTATGTGATGCAAAGTTTATTTGTTTTGGATCCTGTATAAGGTAACTTCATAAAATAAGTATTTTTGAAAACGTAGTTTGTGGTTGAAAGTAATACACTTTAACATTATTATGACATAGCTTAATAATAAATTATAATATAGGAGTTTTAAATTAAATCGTTGAAAATAGATAAACTTTACGTTGTTAAACTATAATTTATTTTCCACTTAAAAAACACTTTACTGAAGACACTGTGTTCTTTTTTGTCTTAATATTAAGGTGTATTACTTTCAGACACAGACTACTTTTTCAAAAATACTTATTTTATGGAGTTACCTTATACAGGGTCAAAAACAAATAAACTTTGCATCACATATGACCAAATTTTAATAGCCCAATTTTGATTTTGTAGAAAAACACACATTTAATATGGCGCTATTTTAAAGAAAATGTATCTGAACTAAAGCATTGTCAAAACTAAGAAGTTTTATGTAAGTTGCGTTGAGTCTTATTTTGCAAAAGTGGTGCAATTTACAAAATATAGGTAAAAAATGAAAATTATCTTATGCGGCTGAAATTTTTGCATATGGGCTAGAAACTACATTTAGAAAAACTTTTTCTAATAACTTTTTTCGATATTTTCAAAAATAACCCTACTTTTGAATTATTTTTTTGAAAAAATTATAATTTGACATATAATGCGAATCACGTGACTACTATTTTTTTGCTTAATTTTCATCTCGATCGAAGCAGAGCTTGATGCCAAAGTCAAATTTCGAATAAAGCTATTAATAAAAAAAAATCCCATATGATGCGGACTTTACTGGTGACACTGTATTAGAATAAGTGTGTAAAATAAGCAATTATAGAATAGGGTAATGTATTTTGTCAGTAGAAAATAGATCGATATACTTTTAAACTCGACAACAGAAGTTTGATTTACCTAATCTGCCCTTTTTATGGCGATCCAGCAAACGAACCAAGTTGAGGGTTAAAAATCAAAATGGGCAAAACGCAGAGCAAAGAAGAAATCATTATTGCACAATCAAGAAATAGCGGTGGCCAAACTAGTAGCCCCAGTACCCATGGTTTTGGCTCTATCCAGGATGTCCTAAGCATCTGTATTATTGGAGGGTTTTTAGGTTACAATATAACTAAGTATGGTTTTTTGGAGCAAAGGAGCATGGTTAAACTAATGGATAAAAAAGGGAATGTCCGTGCCCACTGAATTGGTATATTTACTCGATGAAGTCAAAGTATTTAATAGGAATTTAATAAACGATACTACAGAAAAGAGACAGAAGGAGAAATATAATCTACGTAAGCTAAATAAACTTAAAAATTATACATGAGAATTAGGGACCATTAGGGAAACTTTTAATGCAAAAGAAAACGAACCTAAGTTAATATATATAGTTAGGGAATATATACAGCGGATAGAACAGTATCTAAAAGCTAGTCAAGATATTTTACAGTCTAGGTTGGGGGATATCACGATAGCAGGGAAAGAAAGCGAAATTTTGGTTTCCTCTGTCTCAGATTCGGAAAATTTTCACGAAGCTACAGCAAAGATGACTCAAAAATTCGATCCAAAACTGCATCAAGCCTTTTACCAGTTATGGATGGTTCTGAAACTGTAACTTTACAATTAATTAATGGAATTGAATGGTATGATGCACTTTTGGACAAAGCGGGTAAATTATTGTCAACCACATAATATGTACTAAAAACGCGTTTATCAGGGAATGCAAATATCAAGTTAAAATCATCCTATGCTTCAAATCAACTTTTAGTTACGGATTTTATTCGACATTTTATAAAAAAAAAAAAATCTGCGACCGCTTTATCTTCTCAGCTAAATTACATAAAACAAGAGGTTTTCGCTCTAATACTAGTTATTCATCACGGGGACAGTATAATACTAGGGGGCGTTTCTTTGGTAATAATTCAATTCAAAGAGGATATTATATGAATTCTGAAGAATCTGATGATCCTAATCGAAATAGTAGCGAAACATTTTTTCGAGGCCCCTCTAAATAAAAGATAGACTTTCCTGTCCCATTTATATTTAATACTAACGGACTTAATTTTATTTATGTGAAGTATAAAAATAAAAATTTAAAATTTTTGCTTGATACCGGGGCTTCAATAAGTGTCATTTTTAAAAAGAGCTTAGACAAAACAGAAAAAATTAATTAATTAAAGAGAATAAAAATTAACGGGGTCTCGGGGACAATAATTTTGCAAGGCTCGACAAATTTATGTTTAGATATAAATGGTGCAAAAGTGTGTCACGAGTTTTTGCTGATCGACAGTTTTGAGGACAATGTGCATGGTTTAATTGGAACAGATTTTTTTATGCGATACTTTGGTAAGTTAGACTACGAAAACTTTTGTTTTTCATTCAGTTTAAACAATAAACAAATATTAACGTCTATTCACTCGAATCATGATAATTATACTTGTATACCGGCTAGACATGAAGTAATAAAATACTTTCATACCAACGCAAATAATGAACAAAGCGTTGTAATACCAGATGAAATTTGTAAGGGTGTATTTGTAGCGGCAATTTTGGTAAAAGCAATTTCTAATCGTATTCCAGTACGAATTCTTAATACACGCAATCAAGATGTGAACATAAAAAATTTTGCTCCAAAAATTGTGCCTTTATACTATTATGATATGTGTCAGTATAACCCAGTCGACAAAACTGTAAACAGGATAGATAAATTGTTAAGCACCGTAAAATTAGATCATCTTGAAAAATCACAAAAGTTCTTTTAACAAAAATTGTTCTCTAAATATTCGGATGTTTTTCACTTAAAAGGGGAACCTTTAACTACGACAAGAATTTACAAACAAAAAATTCACCTACAACCTAACACAAGCCCTGCTTATGTTAAACCTTATCGTTTACCTTATTCCCAAAAAATTGAACTTAACAAACAAATTGGTAAAATGCTACAGGAAAAGACAATTGAAGAAGCCTCTTCTCCATGGTCGGCGCCAATTTTACTAGTACCTAAAAAAGCAGATGACCAAGGAAATAAAACGTGGAAAATGGTAATAGATTATAGGAAAACTTTAAATTTAAATATACAGGATGATAAATTTCCATTACCGTGTATATCCGAAATTTTAGATTCTTTGTCCGGGGCGGTATATTTTTCACATTTATATTTATCGCAAGGATATTATCAGATTAACCTAGAAAAAGAAAGTAGGCCTTGTACAGCATTTGTAACTGACCAAGGATAGTTTCAAATGACTCGACTGCCAATGGGGCTTAAGATAAATACTAGTTCTTTCTCTAGAGCGATGCCAATTGCTTTATCGGGACTAACTTATTCGTCTTGTTTTGTTTACTTGGACGACTAAATTATTTTTGGTAATAATCTAGAAACTCATAACAGTAACTTAATAAAAGTCCTACAAAGATTACGCGACATTAATCTGAAGTTAAATCCCGAAAAGTGTGACATCTTGAAAAAATAACTTTTATATCTCGGACACGTGATTTCAGCAGACGGTGTTTGCCCCGATCCTCAAAAAGTTCAGGCTATACAAAACTATCCTATACCAAAAGACGAAAAGGAAGTCAAGAGGTTTGTGGCATCAGCAAATTTTTATAGAAAAAGCACTAACAATTTTGCACAAATAGTTGCTCCATTAAATTATTTAACGCGTAAAGGTGTGCAGTTTCACTGAACAGGGGTTAGGTTAGGTTAGATTAGGTTAGAGTGGCAGATCTCTGGCATTGACCAAACTGTCACACGTAGTCCTGTAGGACCGTTGTGGTACCACACGTGTTCCGCGGAACCTATCCGCATCAGCCTCCTGATGGTTAACGCGACGTGACGTAGATCGTAGAAGAATCTTGACAGCTCATTCAAACCAGCCACTGCTGTTAATAAACTTCGTAAGTCGACCCAGTTGCAGGCTGCTCACTTCCTCCAGATCATTAAAGAATGGTTCGCCCAGGGCATTGAACCTTCTTCTAGCGAGGCCGGGGCATTCACACAAGAAATGCTGAATACTTTCCTCCTCCTCTTCATCTCTGCAACTTCTACAGAAATCGTTAGTTGGTACTTGCATACGTTCAGCGTGTCTACCGAACAGGGGTGGACAGGGGTTAACTGCCCTTTATCACAATGTGGTGGACAAATATTAAATGTGTTACAACAAGAACGTAAAAACTGTGCCTATAAATCTGTGACTCGGAACACGCATAGACACGTAGGTCCTGTCTAACTGATATTACCCAGCCATAAAATGGGATAGGTAAAAAGGGTCGCACTTGCACTGGTCTAATTGTTTGGCGCTAAGCCTTTCCTCAGCTACTACTTACTAGCTTATTATTTCATCTTACCAACAACGCTGAAGTCGTATATTTAGGCCCATGTATAGTTACAATTGGGAGAATGGTAATTAGGGGTTTGTTAGACCCACAGTATAAAATATCATAGTTATGACTGGCTGGCATAGTTGCATTATCGCAATCCTCCGTAACACGGAAACGTGGCGCACATGTTCATTTGAGAAAATTACCTTTTTTACATTTCGATATGCTGCAGCATCTTTCTGGTACAACAAAACGGCTTGCACATTCGTACCTTAGTTTTTCATACTGTATTCAAAAATAGCACCTTTCGGTTTAATTCTTATAGTTAAAATACTGAGAAAAAAACGATTTACTAGTTAAACCAACATTAAATAGGAAGGTAGCGAAGATTTTTGACTAGAGAAAGAAATGCTAAATATAAATATGCAAGACGTCTATTTCTACGTTGCTGCAGCGTAACAAAATGTAAGAAACGTCATGTTTAGTAATGAATATGCCATTTTTTCAATAGAAGGGATGTCAATTTAATTGGATTATTAAAGATTTTTGTCATGGTATTACTTGCGCTTTTGTACCTAATTTACGACGATCATTTTTACCAAAAACTAAAGTTGCAATGTGTGTGATAAGGAGGCTTCAGTGCTACAGGGTGGCTCATTTGTGTTTGAAAGTAATATATCGGCTGAACTATTAGAGTTTTCCTAAAATAGTTTTTACAAAAGTTGTGAGGTTTAATTAAATATATTTTTTTTATTGATACCCTATTTCGCTTATTTAAAGTACGCCTCAGCGTGTTTAAATCTCACTTTCAAAAACGCGCGTGTTTTAAAGTTACCATGGCAACATCAACAACCCGTGAAACGTGAAGTCTGAATATGTCAACTTTTTAATAATTGATTTGCAGAATTACCTTTTAACGTCAAATAAAATATTTTTTTAAGCAATACACAATCAATGTCAACGGTGACAACAATGAATCTTATGTGACAGATTGAAAGTTATTTTTTGTTCTTCTCGTTTTAATGACAATGACAGGTATATCACATCACGAATTCGACCATTTCACTTAAACTAAGTTATTATTTCCATTTTTTGTAATATAAATACCAATCAATTAATGATTTCAAAGTGTACCAATAAAAAAAAATAATGTAAAGTATTAGTGGATAACTGGTCTTTAAAACACTTGCTCTATTTCAAGCACTCCGGCTGCGCCGTCGTGCTTGCAAAATCGCGCGTGTTTTAAAGACCTTAATATCCACTTATACTTTAATATACTATTATAATATTTTATAAATTTTTTTTTACATATACAGAGTGGTCCAGAAAAGCCGGATAATAAAAATATACATATTTTTAAATGGCACACTATTTCAGTATTTTGGTTTCCTCACAAAGTTATCCATATGAAGACATATGTGGTTTTTAATTTTGTTCCAAAGTTGCCGAACAAAATAAAAAATTTTAAAATTTTTTGAAAAAACATGATAGTACCAAATTACCTATACCTACTTCTCAATTAGAAAATCTAATATAGAAAATCTCCTATACTGCTAAGCCATATATTTCAGTATAAAAATATAGTTTCAAATTATAAAGTAGTTAAAATCTATTGCAGCGATTATTATGTCGACATTGGACCATATAGGATTTTAAAATACAGTAACTCGATTTTTCATATGAAACACATTATAAAGGGTTTTCCAATAAGAACGATATGATTTCAAAATAAAATAAAATTAAAATAATTTCAGATACAACAAAACGTTTTATATTATCTTAAAGTATAGTCTATAACATTTATGTTTTGAATAACACATCGTTTAAATGTCCTCCGCGACTTCGTGTACACGAGCGAATTCGACGAACCCAATTTTCGATGACTTTATGCAATAAATCGGGCGTGATCTGACGAATGCAGGGTATCAATGTTCAACCTTAATACATCAAGTGTTTGTGGTCTGTTTTCATAAACCTTAGATTTCAAATAGCCCCACAAGAAGTAATCTAAAGGAGTTAAATCACAGTTTCTTGGAGGCCACTGAACAGTAGCATTCCTTGAAATTATCCTTTCGTCAAACTTTTCTTGCAATATATCGATAGTTTCATGAGCAGTGTGACATGTGGCACCGTCTTGCTGGAACCACATATCCTTCAAATCAAGTGCATCTAAATTTGGCCACAAAAAATTTCTTAACATCTGTCGATATCGTTCACCATTCAATGTAACTGCATCTCCTGCCTCATTTTGAAAAAAAAATGGCCCGATGATGCCACCATACCATATACCACACCATACAGTTACCTTTAGCCGATACAAAGGCTTCTCATGAATCTGTTGTGGATTGTTTTCACACCAAAAATGGCAATTTTGCTTGTTAACGTATCCACTTAACCAAAAATGAGCTTCATCTGAAAAGATAATTTTTTGGCAAAATTAGGATCCCTTTCAAGTTGTTCTAAACTCCAAGCAGAAAATTCTCTGCGCCGACGATGGTCCAGTGGCTTAAGTTCTTGGGTCAAAACAATCTTATACGGGAGTAAATTCAAGTCTTCTTTCAAAATACGCCAAGTTGTCGTTTTTTTTAATCCTTTACTTTTGAGCACGACGAAGAATTTGGATACACTGCAACACTAGCTCTTACAGCAGCAATATTCTCAACAGTTCTTGCGTTCCGATGTCTTCTTGGTGCTTTTACATCGTGAAGAGTAAAATTATTTTCAAATTTCTCAACGATGTGACGAATGGCAAGCAAAGGAGGACGATTATTTACATGGCACCAAAGTTTTCACGAAGTGCGCGATAAGTGATCACAAAAGATCGTCTATTTTCGTAAAATTTTTGGATAATAACCAAACGTTCTTGAAGCGCGTATTTAGCCATAATAAATTGTTATAGTTTACTGACAATAACTGACAACTGGTGACAGGTATAACTTTATTACCATGGTTACCATATCGTTTCAAAATCATATCGTTCTTATTGGAAAACCCTTTATTTATAAGGCTTGTCCCATATGATTTTAATTCTCTTCTATGTTTGTTAAATCATCTTTAGTATACCTTAATTCACTATACTTAATTTATCAAAAATCGGTAAAAAAATCTGTACTGTTGCCCAAATTTTTTTCTTAAATTCTATGGTTCAGATGATATCATTATATTAAATTGTGGAATGTTAAATACACGGGTGGAGCTACTAAAAATTCGTTTAGCTAACCGCATTGCCAACGTTAATAAATTATTATTTCACAGATTAAAAGAAAAAATTAGGCAGATATTAGACCTAGAATTGCCTTCAATTATTCAACTCTAAGTTTTGTAAAATAAAAATGTAATCTTTAATAAATTGTAAGGAAAAGAAATATTGAAAAGAACCATTCCTTATAAATATTCACCTACTCTTTATACAACGGTTTATTACTATATGTGATATGCAACGCGCTTTCCTACTGTGAAACAACAAAAATGGCTAGACCGTTGTGTAGTGATAATACCACGGTAATTTAGCCAATGGGAAATAGGAGTTAATGCTACCATAGTATGGTTTATAGCCATTATTGCTCTAAATACGCACAGTAATTATCAGGTTCTATGGGGGGTGTAATCTGGTTTTATATACCGTATATTAGTTCCGACTGGCAGTTGTAATAAATTTGACATTAAAAATCTGGTACACACAGGTACTGTAGTTTTCAAAAATTTAAATAGCTTTTAGTATGATATTGTTCTTGTCGTTTAACATTGCATATGATTATCTATTATGCAACATGGTTTACTGAGATGGTAAAGTACGTCCATAGATTTTAAAGTTCAATACTAATGATGAATTGTGCGAAACTACTATAGCTTTATCTGACATGCAAAGTTTAACAAAACGTAAATAAAAAGTACAAATAAATTAATTAAAATAGATATTGGTACGATGAATAAATTTCAAATTCAGAGAGGACAGCTAGAAGACTCCGAACAATGATGTGACCTGCGCAACAAATACCTCTAAACTTATACTACACTGTTAAAAGAAAAGAATCAAATTTAACTTTTTTTTTATGTCCCAGAAAGTCCACTCCCGTTTTTTTGTCAATTTAACTAAAACCGCTTCAGTCAATCAGTAACTCATAAAATATGTTATTACTATTTTGACATTAATCTAATTTTAGTGTGCAGTAAAAATTACAACTTGATTAGTTAATTTGACACATTTTTTATGTTAGTATTAACTTTTTTTTTAATTTTAACTAAAAAAGATATTGATAATGATTATAAACTTTATCAAGGTTACTAGTATTTGATTTATTTGAACCGTAAAAGAATTGCATGTTAATTTTAGGTAGCTGTTATGTTAAAACGACTTCCAGAAAAGTTAGTTCTTAAAATCTGATTTTTACTAAACACAAAAGAGTTAAAATAACTATACATTTTAAGTTAAATTTGATTTATTTTAATTGATTATAAATTTATTTGATTCTCACGTCCAGGATTTCTAACAGTGTACGGCCCGCGGTAATTACCGATCGCTACGAACCCCCATCAACGTCTGTTAATTATAGGTTCTAACGGAAACAATTCATTTTTGGGTATGCTGTTCTGCTTTCTTAATTGTACAAAAAGCGCTTTACTGGAAACAAAATGCGGCGCATTGAGAAGATACAATTTATTTCTTAACAAAATTGCTGTATTAAAAGCAGTTCATTATTCAACAAGACTGTGCGGCTAATTGAACTGATTACTACCAATTGTTCTAGCAAAGTTGGAATTTATATAATACTAAAGCGGGTTTGATTAACTAGCAGTTTATTTAATATGGGTTAATAAAAATACGATATGAATACAAGCAAACCTGTTGTATTAGATCATTTTCTTAAGTGTACAAATTGAAAATAAAAAATATTAAACTTTTGTAGAACAACAGGCTCATATTGTACAAAAATACTTTAGCTAATTTAATGACTTTATGATGGGATGAGAGTAGAAATTGGAAGATAAGCTAGTTAGTAGACAATTATATTGTAAATTAACTAAGGTGTTTTTGCAAGAGCTTCCAGCAGTAAGTAAAGAAAAGAAAAGCGCACTTTCTCGAAAGCGAAGCACTGAGGCATCATCCCCTATGAAATTACCTGATTAAATTTTCATATTCAATCTTGAGTTGTTTCCCCTCGGGAAAACTCCAGACTATGTTCAAGTTGTACAGGTTCTCTCTCCGTTCTTTAAAGGTCTTTATCTAACCTATGTTAGCCATTTTGCTGGGATGTTATTAGGCACAAATTGGATATTAAAGTTATAAAAACGTTCCCCCTTAAGGATTTACTAATTAATGGGCTGTTGCTAGTGAACTACGTGTGGTATTAAGTGTAATTTTGTAGTAATTTTAATATTACCAGCATTTTGGTTTAGTGTTTCACAAGACGAAAAAGAAATCTCGTCTAGCAAATCGAGACTTCTTACTAAAATCTCTGCTAGCGCCAGATTTTTTCTTGTCTCGCATCGTTACCTTTTGTTTGCAAGCATTACAAAAATTGCAATTGACGTGTCGGAGCGATTCATGATCAAGTAAGCGGTCCTCCTTTCGTTTATTACAACCCTGTCTTGTATTTATAAAAACGTAAACAACGCGTATTGTAATATCTATTTTCTACTTCTGTGGGTAAAACACTAACCTTACGCACTATAGAAAGTGTATAAAATTTTACGTTCGACGCGTAAAGTAATTTACTTAACGCACTAGTGCGTAAAGTAAATTAGATTATTACTTTAATATGTATACATGCATTTTTAATTAAAATTGGTCTGATTGGCTATGCAGAAATGGAGAGAAATCTATTTGACGTATTTATCAGATAATATATTTCCTTTCATGTAATAGAACGTAAAACAAAATACTTTACGTACCACGGCCAAAAGATACATATTATCTTGTCGGACAGCCAAACTGCCCTGAAGGCTCTGAACTCCTTCCGATTTACATCAAAAATCACAATGGAGTGCCTTAACGACCTAAAAGACCTGGCAGCCAGAAACAACAAGGTTGAACTCCTATGGGTTCCTGGTCATTCAGGGATAAAAGGCAACGAAAAAGCAGATAAACTGACAGGAACCGGATCTGCTCAAAATATCAGGGGCCCAGAACCCGCCCTTGGAATATCAAAAAAGGTAACCAAAACAACATTAGACAGATGGGCGCAAAAACAACATCTATCTCGATGGAACGGTGTACCTGGTCAGGCACACGCACGGGCTGTTATCTATAGGCCCTCGAAGAAGCTATCAGCTGGAATGCTGCTCTTGATGCGCACCCAGTTAAAACAAGTGACCGGCCTACTAACAGGCCATTGTCACTTAAGAAAACACCTTCAACGAATGGGAGTCTATAATGGACCCATTGAATGAAGACTTTGCGGTGAAGAGGACGAAACCGCCTCCCATATCATATACAGCTGCGAAGCGGTAAGCCGTAAAAGATTTAAAATCTTCGGAAATATTCGATGTGGCGATAACCTCCCGCATGACAAACTTGGAAGAAAACTACTGGACCTCGTAGCAGGAACAAACATTTTCTAACAAGACTGGGGTGCACAATAAGCCAGAAGGCTGCAGTGTAAGAAGCTTGGGCCACACGTCGAACCCGACCCCCGCCTTAAACCAACCAACCAACAAACCATCTAAAGTTGACTGCTACCAAGCTAATGACGCAGGGGTCGACCTACCTTAAAAAGTTGAAAGCAATTGCTACACTAGAAAAAGCAATTCCTTAATTTATTTATCACATTTTAAGCGAACGATAGCGATTGCTTTTTTTTTTAAGAAAAAGCATTGGCTAGAAGCAATTCCTGCACTATTAAGAAATCGCTGGACGCAAAAGCTATTACTTTAGTTTTTATTCATTGGCTTTCAAGAAATTACTTCGATTTTATATGAAAAGCAATTATTGCGATATTTTTATTCATTAGGCTCCATATCAGTGCGCCATATTCCAATCTAGAGCGTACATAATATGAGAAATAAAGGATTTTGATCGACTGAATATTATTAAAGTTTTTACATGTACGAATGAGAAACCTTAGCAGTTTTATAGAAGATTCCCAGACATTCATCATATGTTAATTAAAAGAAAAATTTAGAATCAAATTATATCCCTAGGCACCCAAAGAAATTAACACGATCGAGCGCTGTTGATTGGGTACTATATTGATAAAGGATTTTATGTTTTTTAAAGGTAAAAGTCATGATTTTATTTTGTCATTATTTAAGGGTAGTTGATTGTCCATACACCACTGGTTAAGGTGGTCAAGGTCATTTTGCAAACAATCGCATTCGAGAGAGGAATGAATAACCCTGACAATCTTAAGGTTATCTGCAAACAGAAGTCAAACGCTCTTGATGAATCTAGGTAAGACATTAATAAAAAGCGAAAACAGTAATGGAGTTAGGTTACTCTGTGGTGTACCACTTGTGGCAAATTAATTCATATAACATTTTTAATTTTACTCTGCGGACGCATACAAATTTTTTCACGTTTACCCTGCGGATGCATACAACTTTTTTCACGTTTATTCTGAGGAGGCATACAACTTTTTTCACTTTTACTTTGCGGAGGCATAAAACTTTTTTCACGTTTACCCTGATGTGGCGGCATACAGCTTTTTCACTTGAACCTGCGAAGGCATACCAGTTTTTGTACGTTTACCCAGCGGAGGCATTAAATTTTTCCAGTTGTAAACATTTGTCTGCAAACCGATTAATATTTTTCATTTGCCGATTTAATAATTATACCTAATTAAATATAAAATGTACCAATGGCATGATCAAAAAATTAATGCTTAATAAATCCAAGGTTCAAGCATCGTACATATTTACTGCCCAATTTGCATTGCCGCAGTAGACATAAATCTTTCCAGCGTAGGCGTGGAAAAAGGGCCATCTCTTTTAATTAGGAGTATTTTAGAGGTTTTGAGCTCCTAAAAAGGTTGATAATACCGCGAAAGAAGCCTCAGGTGATTCAGGACGCCAGTCTTTTACCTTTGACTCCTTTCGGTATTTTGTAGCTATAAAAACAATCTGGTGGGCGGAACGAAAACGTTATGTTTTTACTTTAATATTAAAATACCAAGAACTAATTACGGTGCTAATGTGTTTTTTACATATTATCAGTCGTAACAGAAAAACAGTACATTTTAGTTCTCATCTCTCATTCTCAAAACTTTAATTTAATAACAAAAAACTCCGCACTTCATTTATGGAAAACGGCCCTCGGTTAAATTTCCTACATTTTTAGTATGTTGTAGAAAATGTCATTCTGATCAAAAAAGTATCCATGGCCACAATAAAGTCTACCGACTAGTTTTTGAGATACATAGTGTTTAAGTTACAAAATATAAATTTTTACTGCATTATATTTTCATAGTTTTGTGATATCAATTCGTTATGTTTCTTTGGATTTTTGTTTGTCGTATCTTAGATATAATAAAATACTATAAAAATGAATGAATGATGAAAATTATAAAATATTTTTTGTTAAATCATTGTATTTTCGACACTAAGATGGGAGTATCAACATAATTGCCAACCTATAACCCATTTCGCGTAGATTTAAATACTTTTTCTAGCTTTTACACAAAATTTAAATAAAATCAATTGAGTGCCTATAGGTAATAATTAATATAGTAAATTAATATCAAGAAATTTTATAAATTATTTCAGGAGAATTGTATAGCGAGAAATGTCTGGTATTCGGTATAAGATTTTTGTTTTAAGGCCGACCAGAAAATATACCCTTTCTGGACAATTTTTCGTCCAGAAAATAATGTTTTGTCGATCAAGACCGGAAAATGGACGTGAGGGACCGGCAATAGTATTTTACAATACGAGACGGAAAATGTTTCATTGCTGGCCGAGAGATTATAGTTTATCGAGACGCGTAGCGTAGAGTAGCGTCTCGATAAACTATAATCTCGAGACCGCAATGAAATTTTCCGTCGAGGATTGTATACTATTTTATTTTCAGCCATGACATTATGATTCAAGTAAACATTGAATATTTTTGCACGATAGACTTTTTTGAAATAACAAATTTTGTCGCACCGGTTATTACCTTTCATTTCCATTGTTAGTCGTTGTCACCAGTTGACAGCAGTTATCGCTTAAAATTTTTCGAAAGTCAGCGTTTTTTTTAAGAAAAAGAATACAGATTAAAGATGTTCTCCGATAGTGACGATGAGTTAATTAGCTGTACTGATTTGAAAGAAGCAGCGGATAAGATTGAAGAAAGTCTGCTACCTACAAAAAGTAAGCTGCCTTATGAGAAATAAAATGAGGATTGAAATGTATTAGGATGGAAACGCATTTTCAGTCCTAGGATGAAAAATGTGGATCGGAAGTAAGAAGACAGAAATGTGACATTTTCAAATTTCTAAAAAGACAGGAATGTCAATATTACATACATGGCTGAAAATAAAAGATTTTTTTCGGCAACCGTCCGGGAAGCATTTTTGTATCGAGCGTCCAGTAAGCCGCATTCGTGATTTTCGACCTCGGCACGTATCGAGCGTTCGGTACTATGACAACAGTCGGACTACCATACGCTCAATTAGGCGGAAATCTTTTTTTTTTTGGTTTTTGAATTAAAAAAAAATGCTCTGGGTAACAACGAACAAACCGGTTGCCAATATACCTTTTAGACGGAATTTGTTCCTCTAGTTATCGCCTCCTAATAATCCTCCACTTATAAGAAAAAAGCTAAAAAAATTAACGCTTATCAGTCAAAAGTTGACTGTTGCTGTCGTATGGTAGCTTGACAATCGACGATAGACAGACCTCGGTTAATGCGAAATTACCCGAATGCGGTGTACTGGACGCTCGATACAAAAATGCGTCCGGGAAGAATCACATCAATATTAGCAATTGTTCGAATTTTAATATAAATATTAATATAAATAAGAATTGGAATGTTTCTGTTAGCACCTATCTTCTGTTCGAATTTCAATATTTAATACAAATAATAATTAAAATGTTCGAAATTTTCTTCTACAAAGAAATATAATAAAGAAATGTGTCTCATTGATTTGTTATTCTACACGGTTGCCGAAAAAATAGTGTACGCAACACGTCCGAAAACAGTTTTTTTGGACTCGCCTACTAGAATTTTATCGACTCGTCCAAAAAAACAGTATTTTCCGGACTTGTAACGTAAATTACTATTCTGGTCTCTGCTTTTTCATTTTTCCAATCGCTCTTTGATAATACAATCTACCTTGATTTCGTTAGCATGATAACAACATGTCGATGTATTGTCGAGTGACAGTTCGTTGATTTTTAATTTGTTGTTTATGTCAAACTTGTTTCGCGAGTGAGCAAATTTAAAAATATGAATTCAGATTTTGAACTATCCGACACGGAAAATGAGATTCCAGAAGAAATCTTGGAAATAGCAAGGAAAGCTACTTACGATATATTGTCAGTAAAATCAAAAGCCCGTTACGAGAAGTCATACGACGCATTTAAAAATAATATAAAATAAAACAAACTAAGAATTAAATGTTTATCGAAGTTTCGGTCTTAAAAAAATATTGTACATCACGCAACCGAAAATTAGTGTTTTGCAGGTCTCTCCAAGCTTCCAGGACTCGCCTACGGCTCGCCCTGGAAATGCTTGTCTCGACCGGAAAGACACAGCTTTCCGGTCTTGTAACGTAAATTACTATTTTACCATTATTATGTCATTGTTCTTTCACTATACCATTCTCCCAAAAACAGCAATAAAATAAACTGATATTTTTGTAATATGTCAGATATTACCTATATAAAGTGCCGACGATATTGATTCCATTTAAATGTTAGTTAACGAAGTAATAAACTAAAAAAACAACGCAAAATAGGTTATTGGTTGGCACTAGATTTTAATGACGTTGAGAATTCCACCTTAAGGTTGAATTCTCAATGTCATTCAATCTAGTGCCAACCTATAACCTATTTCGCGTTGATTTTTTGAGTTTATTATTTTAATAACTAACATTTAAAGAAAATCAATATCGTCGGTACATTATTTAGGTAGTATCTGATATATTACAAAAATATCAATTTATTTCATTGCTAATTTTGGGAGAATTGTATAGTGAAAGAACAATGAGTGACAATGACATAATAATGTTAAAAAAAATCTTACCCGATATTTTTCGCTATACAATTCTCCTAAAATAAGTTATGAAATTCCTTGATATTTATTAAATATGTCAATTATTACCTATAGAATATCAAGTCGATACTGATTTTCTTTAGATTTTGTATAAAAGATAGAAAACATAAATAAATCTACGCGAAATAGGTTATAGGTTGGCAAGCATGTTGATACTCCCACCTTAACTTAAATATTAACAAAGTAATACTGTAGATGACATTAGTTTGGAGCTGTCAGAATTTATATTTTTTAGATTTATGCATGGTGGCTCAAAAAGTTAATATTTTTATCTCTAAAATAATATTGCATAATATTATTATATTTTTTTATACAACTTCTCTAGTTTCATGCCTCTGCAGGATAAAATTGAAAAAAAAATTATGCCTCCGCAGGGCAAAAGTGAAAAAAGAATCATGCCTCCCCAGGGAATCGATCAGGGAACATCTAGATAATTAGTCGAGCGCTCTACCATTTGCACTACACACTTAAAGAATTATTAGAGAAACTGATTATATTTTTATTAATTTATATAAAAATTTTTAATTAATAATGATAAAATTGGCTTCGATGTGAACTAATTATCATTTTTTATTTAATCTTAAATCATTTTTAATTGGTTTTATCAGCCATTGGTTAATTTTTAATTTCAAACTCAAGAAATAAAAGGTCCATCTTTTTGTTTGATCAAATAAAATAATACCCAATATTTAAAAAAAAAAACAATCATTGGCTAAAAATTTAGGATCAGTAGCCCTAGCCTAATGAGTTTTAAATAACTTGAAGTAAAGAATCTTAACAAGAGTTAATAAGTACTTTTTTAATATACAGGGTGTTTCATTAAGGGTGACCACCGGCCATATCTCGGAAATTACTAAGCATAGAAACTTGGAAAAAAAATTATCAATAAAGCCGTCATGAGAAAATTCTGGAAATTATTTTTAAGTTCCTTATTTCGTCGCAAGGGGGCACAATTAAAAATAATTTTTTTAAATTATAAATTTCTCCGAAAATTCCCATATTAAGGTATAACTCTGATTACATTATTAGAAAGCTTGGACAATTCTGCATCATTTTAGTGTCTCATTGGTGTACCGACCTTGATAAGAGTGGGGGAAGCTATTAAAAGTGTAAACATTAAAATCGCTGTAACTTCTAAACGACTTATCCGATTTTACTAAATTTAAGCTTGTTTAGAAAAAAAAGTAAGTAACGTGTCCAATGGTACACGACAGTTTCTAAAAAAATTGCTATAGGGCGCAATTTGTAAGCGAGAGGGCGCAATTTGTAACAATAACAGTTTTTTTTATTTTATCCCGAAATTTCAAATAATACGGTATAACTATGACATCATAATCGGAAAATAGATTTAATTTCCAAGAAAAAATGTAAAGAATGCAGTTCGATATCTTTGTTCGTTTCAGAGTTATTGCCAAAACAGTAATGTGTTTTCATTTCTCATCGAATGTTCAACACCTTGCACTTTGACTACCTTTTGTTGATTTTCAAAGCCCTGTACAATAATAATTTTGACTTATAAATGAATTTGTCAAAACGCAATTAAAAGTAAGGTAAGTAATCTTCTAAAACTAATATGGAAAATATAGGTACAGTGTGACCAGTAAAGTCCGCATCCTATGGGATTTTTTTTATAATTAGCTTTATTCGACATTTGACTTTGGCATCTAGTTCTGCCTCGATCGAGATGAAAATTAAGCAAAAAAATAGTAGTCACGTGATTCGCATTATCTGCCAAATTTTATTTTTTTCCAAAAAATAATTCAAAAGTGGGGTATTTCTAAAAATATCGAAAAAAGTTATTAAAAAATTTTTTTTAAATGCCGTTTTTAGCCCACATGCAACAGCTGCATAACGATACCCTACTATGAAAACCTCGTAAGTGCAATTTTTTGCAAAATTGAACTTTATGCGTCATTACATTAAAGGTGTCATATTTTATGTTATGTGAGAACCTCGTATGGTCATCATGAATAATACGCCACCTATTGGCGAATTTGAATACCTCGTAAGTTACCCGTTTGATATTTCTAACTGAAAACCTCGTAAGTTTGATATTTCTAACTGAAAACCTCGTAAGTTTTAGATTTTGGTTAGATAAATAAGAGTAGGTAAGTACTTTTGTTATTTTTATGTGTAATCTAAGGATTGTTACATAATGTTCTACTAATAAAATTTAAGCTCCGTTACATTGTAAAACGTTAGTCATTCATAGTTTATTACTAAAAACTTAAGCGGTTTTCACATACCACTTTTTACAACTAACACAAAACAGTTTTTCTTTGCTACTGCAAAATATAGGAAACTGCACTTACGAGGTTTCCAATGTAGGGTATCGATAAGATAATTTTGATTTTTTACCCACCACTAAAAGGTATTTTCCACTTAATGAACACTTTACTAATGACGATGTGTTCTTTTTTGTCTTAATATTAAGGTATATTACTTTCAGACACTAACTACGTTTTCAAAAATACTTATTTTATGAAGTTACCTTATAAACTAATAAACTTTGCATCACATGCGACCAAATTTTAATAGCCCAATTTTGATTTTGTAGAAAAACACACATTTAATATGGCGCTACTTTGAAGAAAATGTATCTGAAATAAAGCATTGTCAAAACTAAGACGTTTTATATAGGTTGCGTTGAGTCTTATTTCGCAAAAGTGTGCAATTTACAAAATATGGGTAAAAAATCCTAATTATTTTATGCAGCTGAAATTTTGCATGTGGACTAGAAACTGCATTCAAAAAAACTTTTTCTAATAACTTTTTTCGATACTTTTCACTTTTAAATTATTTTTTGGAAAAAAATTAAAAATTGACAGATAATGCGAATCACGTGACTACTATTTTTTTGCTTAATTTCCGTCTCGATCGAAGCAGAACTTGATGCCAAAGTCAAATTTCGAATAAAGCTATTATTAAAAAAAAAACCATATGATGCGGACTTTACTGGTCACACTGTATAGGAAAAATAATTATCTTAACTTAATATTGGCCTTAGTTTTTCGTCCTTATTATCGTACATTCAGCATAGCCAACTACCTCTTTCTGACTTCCATTAAAATTTTAATATGACATGCTTTCACAAATCCTATATATACCATAAGTAGATGAAATGAAATTCCTCTGTGGAAAACAAGATGTATATTAAGGTAATTTGCTACGACTTTTGGCACTAACATGGCAAAAATATTTTCATTTCAAAAGATGTAGTCGAGGCACGCGCAACCCTAATATCGTTCTGATATTATTACCGTATCAGCATGTACCTTGGAATATAGATTATCGAATTATTCTTATTACGTTATAATATGGGATTTTTATTTCAGAAGATTTTTATTATTATTCAAAAACCTATTTTTAGAAGAGGGTTACTTTTTTTTTATTGACGTTAATGCTTGAATTAAAAGGATTATATAATAGAACTGCACAAATATATTTAATGAGCGATATGAGAATAGTAACGTACATGGAAAATATATTCTAGAACTTGTAGCTAAATTTCGGGAAACTAGATCATTCGCCAATAAAAAACGCAGCATTGAAAATCCCATAAGGAACAAATCAATAGAAGTGGGGATTTTAGGGCAAGTTGATGTAGATCCTACGTTAAGTACCTGCAAATTGGATACTGTGTGTGGTGTTAGTCGACGTAGTATCCAACGGATTCTAAAGGTTCATAGTTTTCATCCGTATAAAATTCACCTTGTACAAGAACTTAATGACGACGATTTTGATGGGCGGTTACAATTTTGTGAAGATATGAGTGACCGAATTATAAACGATGAACATTTACTATTTAACACTTGCTTTTTCGACGAATGTTCCTTTTCCTTAAAAGGCGTGGTAAATCGTCATAACTGCCGATATTGGTCCGATTCTAATCCCAGAATTTATCATGAGGTACACACATAGCAGCCACAAAAATTAAATGTTTGGGCTGGTATTTTTGCCGATCATTTAGTTGGTCCTTTTTTCTTACCTGGAAATTTGATGGGTATAGTCAGATCTGGTCTTAACGTGCGGGTCCAAAGGTCACTGATCATATGCGTCAAATCAGACAACACAGAGGCTATCAAAATGTTGTGAGATTATTTACAAATATACCGAAGGAAGGAAAAATAGTTTCATTATTTTAGCTATCGCGAAGATAGCCACATATACCTAATAATATTAGGTTTGTAAAAATTATGTAAAGGGGAGTTGAAAAAGTTACAAAAAAATTATATAATCGTTAATTATATACCTACTGTACCCTTTAATTAAAAACGACAATAATAAACAGTGCAATTTATTTTAACAATTTTACTACTAAAACCTAAAAATACAATGGCATTTAGTCTGATAAACTATTTCGATAATGAAAGAAAAAGTGGAAATTCGCAAACCAATATGCAGGAAACCGTAATGAAAACACTGGGAATTAGTTTAAGGACTATGCAGATTAATATGCATGAAAAAAAAAACATAATATAATACCCAAGAATACTAAAAAATGTAAACGAAAAACACCGTTTATAATTATAGCCTAAAAACTCTCATCGTCACTTATAAAATCTGAAAAGTCCTCGTCGTCTGAGTCGTCTTCGAATGGAGCAATTATCATTGGCGCTAGTTCGACATCTAGTACTTGTTCTCGATCCCACCAATCCCTTATTAATATTTCTGTATGTTCCACCGATTTCTTCCAGTACTCTTGTGTAATATGGTCTAGCGAATCTTGCCAAACTATTTGTACTTGGTCGGATTTAAGACCATCACCTATATGTTTTTCATAATAAGACTTTGCACCACACGGAAAAAAAGGTTTCTTTCAATCAAAGCAAACCGCCATAATTTAAGGACCTCTTGAGTTCGATATGAGTCGAAGAACTATGGCTTTGTATATAGTAAATAATTTCTTTGAAAATATTGTCATACATTAAGGAAATAGGTATTTAAAACAATATATTTTGTTTTCTATTGGATAAGCTAATCCGGCTTTATACGAAGGTTCCCATGTCCTTGTACTATGAACTGAAACTCTTGTGTGAGCAGGAATTAAAGCACTTGGTTACA
The DNA here is from genome assembly GCA_963969555.1 of Polydrusus pterygomalis. Classification (NCBI taxonomy): domain Eukaryota; kingdom Metazoa; phylum Arthropoda; class Insecta; order Coleoptera; family Curculionidae; genus Polydrusus; species Polydrusus pterygomalis. The sequence continues at coordinate 40,650,684 of OZ018379.1, forward strand.
CTCGAGAAGTCTTTCAATTCCTTAATGTAAAAACCGGTAATTTAGTTTCTATCTTTTAAAATCTTTAATTCAACCTTTAGAAAATTTCGAATAAACTTTTAAAATATTTACTTTAAAAACTATAGATTATCAAATTAAGAGCTTGGAATCCTTCATGAAAATTTATATAAATCCTTAGCTCTAGGTTTGAGTTATTTTATTTGAAGCTATTGCCTTTTTAAAATAATGATTCGGAGACTTTCTTTTAAAGGATGCGCGGTTCCTTCGTTACAGGATTCGGAGTTTTTCTTTTAAGAGCAAACACTAGTTACGCCTTCGCCATTTCGTTTTTGATCAATGTTTCGTTTATTTTTCGTTTTTTCCAAAAAGCGGCCAAATACCCCTCTTTGGGTAGCAATTACCAACAGTTTTAAGTTAAGAAAAATTTAAATGATAAATTTGTATATGCATATACATAATATATGTCTTTTTCTGTTTTTATTAATTTATACATTCAACCGTTTTTTAACGTAAAACTGTAGGTAATTGTAGGTACTCCAAAGAGGGGTATTTGGCCAATTTTTGGATAAAACGAAGAAGTAACGAAATATTAATGAAAAACGAAATGGCGAAGGCGTCACTAGTGTTTGCTCTTAAAGGATGAGTGGTTCCTTCGTTATTTCATTTTCCATAATTATTGCATACTGCACATTAAAATTGGCTCTGTACAACAGCTCTTATTATTTAATATTGGCTACTGCCAGGTTGCAAAAAAATCAAGAATTTTCAACAGGATAACTTTTTTAAATTATATTCAGTTAGTCTGGGTAGTTAATGCTTAAATAAAAATTTTCTACAAAACGACATTAGTCATAAAGGGCAGTTGAACAAAGCTCAGTGTGAAAGTGCAATACATGTAATATAATCACGAAAAATGAAATATCCACTGAAACAGCATTCCTTAAAAGTTAAATCAAATTACAAAATACATAAAAAGTATATAAGAAAATTCTATAGTAATTTAGGCAAGTATATCATCATTTAAGATAGGTAGGTCAATAAATAAAAAAAATTGTTACTAAAATACTTATCCTATATTTGTCAAAAAAGTGTAATATGAGCAAAAAAAGCTAGTTATGATATAACAATAAACAACAACGTTGATATTTTAAATTTATTGAATTTACTTTTTGATCGTATGTAATTTACCATGCACTGAACAAAACAGGTTTAATTTACAACAATCATGGCTTAGTAATGTAATAAGTTTTAATATAGCCCTAGTGTTGAAATAGAACATATTACAAAACCCCTTTTTAAACTGTAATATAAATATGTACTTAACAATTTAAAGGTAGATAAAAATAATGTATACATACAAAATAACTATTAATAAACATGTTCTTGTGGAACCCAAGAGCTTAAACGTTTTTTTTATATTTCGAAGAAAGCAAAATGGAAAGAAATGTCCGTCAGTTTTTAATCATGAAATGCAAAATACTTCGTCCCTCCAACAACATGAATTATTTTGGCCACATGAATTTTTCCCCGTTGGTGGAACTGTATGGTTTAGGAAATAAAGTAGTGCTGGTATATTATCATCTGTAATTAAAAAAAAAATAATTAAGCCAGTGGCACCGGAACAACTTTCCTTTAGGGGAGTGCTTGAAAAATAAATTTTAGAGGAGGTACTCATTTTTTTTCTAGTCACTTGTGGTAGTCATTTTCAGCCAAAAGAGAATGCGGCAAAACAATTGTTTTAAATTCTAATATTATAAGGAATAAAAAAAATGGTACCAATTTAACCTGAGATGGAGAGGTGACAATAAAGGCTTCTTTAGTAAGTGCAAAAATACATGTTCATAAAAAAATATATATGAGCTGCTGGCAAATTTTTTTACCAAAAATCTTGCAAAGTAAAAAGGGTATTGCTTATTGTATAGCTTGCTTCATGGCAGCACCGCGCGTTCGCTCTATCCTGCCGTTGTATCCACTGTTTATGATGATGATGACATTAGAAAAAAAAATTTCGAAAACAAATATAGTTTGAAAACATTTTTTCGAAACAACAAATTACGAGTTTTTTTTCCAATACGAAAAAATAATATGTAGTTGCTGATAGGTAATTTTTTTTCGGAAAAAAATTTTGATAATTTTTGTTTTTCAAATTTTTTTGTCGGAATTTAAAAATTATTATAAATTTCAAAATTTATTTCGAAACTATTTTGTTTTGAAGTAATATTTTAAAAAGCCAATTTTTATTTCTCCGGCAGCCGGGGCACCAGCACAAAGTTTAAAAATACAATCAATACAATATAATCTATAAATCATACACCACTAATAAATAAAATGATGCTTACCTTAGAACTTTATTGCGTATTCACCCATATCCCAACTTTGTAATTCATTTTTCATTTCCATACTTATTTTCATTAATTCACAATTCACACCCACCCCGACACAGTGCCAAATCTACTTTACGCGCAGTGAAATTAAGCGAATTGCTTTAGGCAAGGTGCCATTGCGGGTAACAGTAGGGGTAAAAGACTGTAACCTAAGACATCGATTCCTTAAATTATGGCACTGCATATTTAAATATAAATACGGGATGCCTAACCTTAAGACATATGGTTTGGTTAAAACAATATACTTTGTGATTTTAATATAAGACATTTGGTTTTAGTATTTAAGATGCATCTTAATTGGATTATGTATATATATATCTTATTTCAATTAAATTATTTAAAACCTTAAAATGAAAACAACATGTCCTTAAGCCAAAGGTATCGATTTCGAATTAAAAGTATTATTATTTTGATAGAAATACACTTATTTTTTTGCAACAAGGTTATAAGTATCATTATTTTAAAAGCGTTATTATTTTCTTTACAGAGAAAAAAGTTTAATTTAAGGAAATATATTAAGGAAATTATTTTTCTTAAATAAGTACTTTTAGGGTCTCAATGTAAGTCAATTGTCTTACTATAAAGACGTAGATTTTTATATTGAGTAATTATTTTTAAAGTCCCAAAATGTCTTATTTTAAGATATTTTTTTTTTCTGTGCAGCCCATATTAATTCTATTGCGTTAAACTGGCAATGATATGGCGGCAGTCGTAGAACCTCATGACCATATTCACGCAGTATTTCATCTACCGCGTATATTTTGGGTTTTTTAAGAGACTTTGCTATTGATAGGAGTTCCGATTTAAGCATATTTGGTAAAGGATTTTGGTTGTGTTTTCCAGCCACTCATAAATATTACTTTTCCTCCAAGATGAAGTAGGCTGTTTATTTAAAATTCTTGAATGATATGATGCATTATCTAATACAATTAAAGACGGAGCATCCAAATTTGGTATCAATTAAACTTTTAACCATTTTTCAAACATTTCGCAATTCATATTATCATGATAGTCAGCACTTTTTGATGTTGAAGAAAAAATTAAACTCGCACCTGCAACATATCCTGTTGCAGAACCGGCATGCAAAATAATAAAACGCTTTCCCGTACCGCACCCCTTTTTCCTTTTAACACTTTTTACAGACTCATCTTGCCAAGATTTTGAACCACTTCCATTCGAAAATATCCACGTTTCGTCTAAAAATACCACTTTTCTAAATTTCGATTTGTAATTGTCCGTATATTTTTTTAAAAACTGAACACGCTGACTTACTATCTGTGGCTGCTCACATAAAAATCTTCGGTTACAGTCTTTTTTATAGCGAAAACCTAAATTTTTTATTAATTTTGATAACGCTTTAAGTCCAATTTCCAAAACACCCCGAATTTTTAATGTTTTTTGTAAAACTGGAGGAGTTACATTGGTTTTTGATTTGTATAAATCGTAAATCACATTTCGAACTCCCATTTTAATATTTTCGCGTAAATCCTCAGTCTTTGGCTTTCTTCGTTTACACTTTTTAGTATTCTTGGGTAATATGTTATGTTTTGTTTCATGCACAATTTTCTGCACACTCCTTAAACTAATTCCCAGTGCTTTGGCTACTGTTTCCTGAATATTGGTTGGCGAATTTCCACTTTTTCTTTCATTTTCGAAATAGTTTATCAGATTAAGTACCATTTTTTTTGATTGGGGATGCAAAACCCCAGAAAATTGTTTCATTTTGTCACAAACTGTCAAAGTCACAAAACTGGCATATTTAAAATAAAACGTAGCTGGTGCTATTATAAGCTTTTTTAGAATCGCTGGAAAGTAAATTAAAAAAGTATTTTATTTAGAGGGTAAAATTAAACGCAAGTAAAATAAACAAAAACTGAGAGTATGTCTTTCTTGAATCGTATGACCCGCACGATAAGACCAGATCCGACTATAAAATGTATTAGGAATTACTGCAAGACGCCATAGATCCTGCATTAACAGCCATAATTGAAAAGTAGAATGATCGGCGGTACATTGCGAATATATGTTAATGTTCCAACAGGATAGTAAAGTTTTATTTTAGCTTTAAAACATTAAATCTCCAAAACTACTGAACTGCAGTACTTACATGAATTTTACATTATTATAAAGGGAATTGAAAGACCTTTAAAATAAGGTGTCATTCGACCCCCCTTTCCATTTAAGATTTTAGGGGTGGTATCAGTCCCGCTTAGGGGGCTGCATGTGTTTACGTGATTTTTTGCCAATTTTGTGTCCCCCTCAAAAACAAAATCGACGGGTCTGAGCGTTTTTCCAAACAATAACTGAGGTGCCATTAAATGTCTCTGTTTCGCTTTCGATGCGCCACCCTGTAAAGAATGAACTATCTAACCACTCCAGTAAACACACAAAGCTTAACATCAACCTCTAAATAGTAATCAAATAAAACCTAGTTATAGGTATATAGGCTATAGGTTGATTTCTAGGGAAACCAATGTTTTTTGCGTCTATTTTATGAGCGCTACGGAGCTATAGCAGTAACTTCTTTAACATAAAATTTAATTGAATTACTGAGTATTAAAAGGAACTGCCTCCAAAAAACAAAAATGATGAGAAATTCAAAACCTTGAAGTTCCTACTACGGGACTAGTCCCTTTTACGATTCAATTGTATTTACCGATTTTAACTTTACAAGCAGCGCCTCCGAGATTTGGTTTCTTTCACGACTCAATCGTATTTTCTTATTTTAAATTTACAAGCAACGCTCAACTGGGAGTAAGTTCCTTTTTTTCCAAACGATCGGCAAAGCTAAAATTATCACTTATATAAGTCAAAATGGAAAATTGATGGAGTCTCTTTGAATACTCAGCAATTCAATTATTGCCCTATACAGTTGCCGACGAAAAATCTTGAAAACTTAGGTGAACATTTTATGTCATCTTTTCAAAATTTGGCTTTTTTGATAATGTAGGTAAGTACTTATTTTACTTTTCAAAAATTAAATAAATATTTTCGTAAAAATATGACGTTTTTTCATAAAATTTTTAGATATGCTAACTCCTAATATGTGTATAGTAAGTCTCCGCATTTATGTTGAAAAATTATTTTATTAATTTATTATTAATTATTTAATTTTTTAATTATTTAATTAATTTAATGCGTGTAACTGCATATTTAGACGTGGTTTTTAGTTCTGATCAATTTTTTTTAATAACAATTTTTGATAATGTCAAAAATAAAGGTACTTTACTCTTGGGAAAAATTCACATTTTTTGACAAACCTCGTAGATGACTGGAAAATTTCGATATTTGATTGTTGCATTTTAGGTTTTAGACCATGCCTTTTTATAAAGAATAACTTTTTTTCGTAAAATGAATAATAAACAAGTTTTCCATATGGTGCAAACTTACGGAGACATACGGTATATTTATAGCCTGACCATTTTCACACGCTTACAAACATAATGTACAGTGTGTCCACGGATAGAGTTTAGAAGAGGAACATTTTTTAACGTCTGCTTGTGCTAAAACTACAATTTCGAATATCAGATTTGCGATTACTATACAGGGTTAGTCACAAACTACATTTGTAATTTTTTTTGATCTTTTTTTTTTAATTCCTTGATTTATTAAATGCATTTTGCTAGTGTTCATTCAATTATTATAAACTCTTATTTAAACGTGGTACTACCGGGTTAGCGCATAGTTCAACTGGACATCTGAATTCCCGATAACAGTTCCTAACTTACTGTATTGGGATATTTGCAATAACTACTATTATTTTTCTTTCAAGAGTTCCAAGTTATTATTGAAATTGGTTTTATACACATGTGACTTCAGATATCCCCATAAATGAAAGTCGATGATTGTGAGATCGAGACTCGTATGTGCCAACTGATTTGGACCAATCCATTTGATCCCAAAGTGATGATTTAGCCAATCATCAAAAGAAATTGAAAATTAGAATTGAAAAAAAGATCCAAAAAACCACAAATATTGTTTGTAACTAACTCTGTTGAAATTCGAAATTGTAGTTTTAGCATTAGCAGACGTTTCTATACCTACTAATAATAAAGTTTTTCCTCTTCCAAACGCTATCCGTGAACACACTTTACCTATACAGTGTGCTCAAGAAGGTTGGAATAAATTCGTTTAAAATTCAGGTGATTATTTTCTGGAAAAACGCTTGGACATTTCGATTATTATTTTTAATTGCGAATTTTTTGACATAATAAATGTGTATACAGGTTGTCTCAAGAAGAACATATACCGTTAACATTGATTTTTTTAAATAGAACACCCTGTATATTATATTATTTTTGAATTCTACGATACATTCTGAACAGTTTTTGTATAACTATATCTCCAAAATCAACGGTTTTCGATGTATATTGACATTTTTTCTGGTACGAAACCTACAATAATTAAAAATACACTCTTTACATCTACCTATTTAGTCTATATAATATTTACGTAGACTATATTAAGTTTTATTTTATTAAATGTTAATTTTGACGCCACCAACTTCCTGGCAATATGCAAGTCGATCTTTGAATTCTTCCAAAACGTTATGGATTACCTGGGGTTCTATTAACTATTAATCTAACCTCATGCCTTATTCGAGCTCTAAGTTCATCAATATTGTTAGGTCTGTTAAAGTATACTTTAGATTTAGTATAGTATAGCCTCACAGAAAAAAATCTAGCGGGGTCAAATCTAGTGACCTTGCCGGCCATTCTATTGGACCCCTTCGACCAATCCACTTGCCAGGAAAGACTGTATCCAAGTACTCACGCACCGGGCGGGCGTGTGTAATGGGCTAGTGCTCCCTCTTGCTGGTACCATAAGTGATTGTTGGGAATGTCTGGCTCATCTGCATTTGGATAGAGTACAGCAAGTGCCGGTATTAACTCAAATTCTAAAAATGTAGATACAGTTCGCCATTTACGGTACCATCAAAAAGGAAGGGACCTAAAATCCAGTTATCAACAATTCCAGCCCAAACATTTACTTTTTGCGGGTATTGTGTGTGAGACATCATGTTCCAGTGCGGATTTTCCTTAGCCCAATATCGACAGTTTTGGCGATTCACATGCCCATCTAGAGTAAACGTCGTTTCACCAGAGAACACAATTCTTTTTAAAATTTGAGGATCTTCAATGTATCTGTTCATTATTATTTCGCAAAATTCTGTTCTTCTATCCGGGTCATCTTCATTAAGGTCATGAACCAACTGTACCCTATAGGGATGTCATTTATTTTTGTGTAAATGATTCAATACGGTTGCTTGACAAATATTATTTTCCGTTGCAATACCGCGAGTAACACTATGGTGGTTTTCTTGGACAGCTAAGAGGACATTTAACTGCACATCTTCTGAAATCCTAGGTGGACCTTGAATATAATACAAACTCTAACATGCCCCAAATCCCTATATTTTTTTACAATTTTACTAACAACAGATTGAGATATTGGTGCTCGGTTTGGGTACTTATTGTTAAATAACTCACACACTTCTGTTTGGGTACGCATCCTATCTCCATAGCCAATCATCATTAGTACCTCCATCCTATCTTTTTCACCTAACCGCGCCATTTTTACAGAATTACTTGAAGTTAGATAGATCTGCACAATTTAAATAATTTTTAACAAGAAGTAAATGTCTGTGTCAAAATAAATTAATTCAGGTTACAGGTTACAATAATAATAAAGAAATGTGCAATTAAAACTAAAAATCCAGGGATCACAGCATTTTTTCAGAAAATATTAAAATGTCAATATGTCGAAAACCGTTGATTTTGGAGATATGGTATATTATACAAAAAGTTTTCAGAATGTATCGTAAAATTTTTAAAATAATATAATATACAGGGTGTTCTATTTAAAAAATCAATGTTGACGGTATTATGTTCTTCTTGAGACAACCTGTATACACATTTACTATGTCAAAAAATTCGCAATTAAAAATAATAATCGCCATGTCTTAGCGTTTGTCCAGAAAATAATTACCGAATTTATTCCAACCTTTTTAAGCTCCCTATAATATGGCTAGGTGCCTCAAACACCCCACAGTACGACTCGTGTCCCAAAATTGTGTCTGTACGAGTTACGGGTTAACTGACACCGCCTACCATTGAACTAAAACGCCTAAAAACGTGAGACAATTTAAGTAATCATATCCGACAACTGCCAGAATATCAGCAGTTGTAACACCGCAATAATGCATTTTGTAGTCGGTGCAATCTCTGATCTCTAATTACGGCGAATGCAAAATGAGATTGTCGTCGTGCTTTGGCACCCGAACAGTCTCTTGCAATTACGAAGCCTCTGCAACATTATAATTGACATTTACCGGAAATGTCTGATATTGGAGAATGGCTATTTCACCGTCACCCTATCAGCTTTAAGGTCAAAATGGGCTTTGCAACCAGGACAGGACACAACGATATTGACAAATACGATTTTTTATGATAATTTTATATTGTCTCTGCCGTATTGTGGAAAATATTGCACAAATACAACCTAAAATTTTTAAAGAAGCAAAATAAAAGGAGACAATATATTTAATACATTATTAAATTTTATAAATTCTTGTTTAAAATATGGAAATATGCCTTATGAATTAAAATGTTCTTGCATTACACCAATACAAAAAGTAAAAAAACACTAAAAGATGGCATGAGATGAGGCCGGTAAATGTTTTATGGGATGTTGAGAAATTATTAGAATTCTCATTGATGCCAACAAAATTTCAGTTTCCTTTTAAGCTGGTTTTCGAAAAGGGTACTCTACAGAGACAGCCATTTAATGTGTGATTGAGACGTGGAAGAAAACCATTGATAAAGGGGAAAATGTTATAGCTGTATTTTTGGATTTTAAGTGGGCATTCGAAACAATTGACAGGGCTAGATAATTGAGTAAATTTTATCAGTATGGTATTCGCGTGTTAGGAGTTCCTCAAGGAAGTATACTAGGTCCAATATTATTTATTTTGCACATCAACGATATGTCTTTAGTTTTAAAAATGTGTAAGTTACAAATGTTTGCTGATGACACCTTAATTTACATTAATGTTTTAAATATTTTTAATGGTCTGAATACTCTAAATTCTGAGATAAATATATTATTAAATTGGCTAAAAGTAAATAAATTAAAATTAAATATTTCAAAAACTAAATTATGGTTAACTATGGGCAATAATTTAAATTGTCAAAATATAAATGTTATAATTGATGGTGAAAAATTGGAATTAGTAAACAGTTTTAAATATTTAGGGATAATGATTGATTCAAAATTAAAATATTTTATTTATTTTGAAAGTATTATATCGAAGATGGCCGGAAAAGTGGGTTATTTTAAAAGAATCATATAATACTATTATATTACAATATTACCACATTTTCTTTATTGTTCTTCCATTTTATATTGTGCTAGTGGGGAAATATTTGACAAATTACAAATTTTACAAAATAAGGCAATGCGGATTATTGTAAATTGTGACAAATATACAAAAATAAATCTTATGTTAAAAAATGTAGATTGGTTGAATGTCAGAAACTAAATTTTTTATTTAGTATAAATATACATAAAATTAAAAATAATTCATTGCCTGATTGTTTATCATGACCGTCATAATTATAAAATAAGAACTACCTAATCAAAATTTCTTTATGGATAGAGTGTCTAAAACAATTAGCTTATAAGTCTATTTTTCATAAAGGTTTGATACAATTTAATAAATTGGAAAATTCTATTAATTCTCAAATATCATTGAAATTATATAAAAAAACTTTAAAATTACATTTAATTAAAAAACAAAATGTTACATAATATTTGATACAATTTGCAAAATTTTTATTTTTTATGTCTGTTTTTGTTCAAAGAAGGTTGCATTTTAAAATTTAAAAATAAATCTATAAAAATGTGTTAAAAAAATGTATTATAAAATATTTAATTGTAGCTTTTTGCTAAATAAAACATGTTGCTACATTACAAAACACGCCATTAATCAAAAACTAGTTGCCTACAATCATATATATATATACTTCCAAAGTTTCAGGTTAGTTAGAAGGAGGTGGCTTAAAAAAATGGTTGAAAATGACAACACCGTAAGCTGTAAAAACTAGCTGTTATCCTTACAGTGCATTGACATGCATTTTTTTTGGGATAAAAAAATCCGTATATTATGCAACATTTACTTCAAATACAAAACTATTGATACCATTGCTTTTAAGCTAAAAAAACCTGAATAACCTCACTTACCGCCGAGATATTAATCCGAAGTTCGAATAGTAGGGTCTCGTAGACACTACGCAGTGGCGAAACATTGTAAATAATAATAAATAGCACTAAATAGTTCTATTTCGAAAAATTACTAAAAATTATTCGAAAGACGCAATTGATCACAGCTCACAAATGCTGTAACGTTAGGTAATGAATAAATATTAAAAATTGTGCGTCACTCGTAGTAAATACGTCCGTATAGCGTTGGCGTTGTGATTTCCCTAAAACATTCTAACTTGATATCATTGGGAAACTATAAATAATTTCACTAGTAGAAAACATAAAAAATACACATATATTATGTAGTATATTATTTTAACTTAATAGGTACACATCACAAATGCACCTAATATAAGTAATATAACCTTCGTTTTTAAACACAGGTAGTAGATCTAGCGCAATCAGCAGAAATTTGTCATAATAGATTTTTGTAGCTGGTGGTGATTTAGGATAACAAGAAGTGTCGAAGTAAAACATTTGGATTTTGGAAAAGTATTCGAAAATTTCTCGCTCTTGCGTACGTTTATACCCCGCTTAATACGACGAATGTTAAGTCGATACGCAAAGATTCTATTTAATTGGATACCCCTGAAATTGCAGTTTTTAGTTCAAATTTTATTAACTCACATTTTTATAAATCATACTTTTAATGGGATCCCACGGGAAAACATCATTTGGATTACTTCTCGTGAGTTGTGCAATTTTCTTTTCTCCCAAATTTTACTCCAAAAAAAAAGATCCAATAATGCCCGCCACATTTATCCTTTGAGGATGTTAAGTCCTTGTTTCCTTGTTTGTACCAATCGGTGTTCATTTTCGCACATTTGATTCATCGATTAAAGCGACGCCGACGGTACATTCGTCAGTAGAACAAACATTACTTGAGAAATCTTTATCGTTATTTACCCTGTCCAATGGGTGTCCATAACTTCAGAACAAAAGTTTTCTCAGCGTATTTCATTACCTTTCTTCAAGTCCTGAAATTTTTAATATTTTCACTGATGATATTTACACTTATGTTATTTACGTGTACTGCTTTCCTATAGTTTTGCCAAGAAGCCTGTTGCTAATTTTCTTATTTTCTTTTGCATGGAGTAAAAGTTTTAAATCTGCATTATTTCCTGGTGCCTTACCACACACTACATTATTATTTTTCTCTAAGCCTTTCTATGTATTAATTATTACAACCTCACTCTTAAAATAACAAACATGATTCAGGACTGTGTATTGCTTGAAACGGGTCTGTCAGGAAACACTGCAGAGAATATTTTGGATCCTCTCAGAGAAATATTTTCCACGTAGTACCCCTTAATCATTCTTATTGAGGCAACTAATTAAAGCCTCAATAGACAGCTATATGTAATATAACATGTTATATCTTAATTGATATTAATGTAATTTTGGGTTTCGTCCAGTTCTCTTTTAGGCATAGTAATTGTTACTAAAGTGCTCATTATACATATTGTGTTTCCTTTAGTGTATTTCAGTATATTAATCGCGTTTTTATTTAATAATTTTGCTGGTCAACGTTTACCTGCCAGGTTTATTTTCTCTTTATGCTTTGACCTTTTGCTATTTTTTATCGCGAATTAAAATGATTTACAATAATTAGAGGTTGCTAACAAATGATTTTGTCAAAAGTATGAAATGAAAAGAACGAACTCGAACAGTGCCGTGCCCGAAGAGCTCGGCACAATAACATTTTCACCAATTTATCAGCTATCAATGTAAGAATAGTTTCTTTCCTTATGTTTAAATTGATTGAATGCATATTTTTATAGGACAAACTTGGAAAGTATATCTCACATTGCACACCTTTGCTGTGCGATTTTAAAAAGCCGGTGCTGACAGATTCAATGTCAATATCAATGTCATAATATTAATATATCATATATTTCAGTAACAAAAAGTCGTAGCAAATCGAGCGAGACGGCATTCGAAATAGGACGTCTAGCACTATACGATGCCGTCTCCAAAAACTACCTATCTATACGAGAAAATGAAAATTTTGCACCATTTCTTTTTATTTTCTAGTTTTGGTCAGTTGTTATAATGACAATTTGGCGATATGTTTTCCATTCACGTTCCGCAGGAATGTTAGGCAAAAAAAGCAATTATTGTAAATAGAGAAAAAGAAAATAAGAAAAATACTTTTTTAATACGAATTTGTAGTACTAATAATAGATGCATTATCGGCTGACGATTAGCGATATGTACCCAGTCTAGTTCAGTTATAATATTTTGCATACAGCAGCCTGTTGCAGTATAACATAGCTACAATAATACGAGTTTTTTCTAAATATATTTTAATTGGTTTCTTAGAAAATAATAAAATTTGCTGAACATTATAATTATACAAAGTCCTTTAAAAAAGTCCAATAGAATTCTGATATAAAGTGAATGGGGCAGCCAATATTTAAGGGTATCAAAATTTACATGGAATTTCCTATGGCCAGTCTGGCGGTACACCACCAGGTATACAATTAACTCAATGAAAGACAATAATTTATTTTGTCAAATTTTCACTTTTATTGAAAGACTTTTTCTTTACACGACGCGTTTCGCTACATTGTAGCTTCTTCGGGTGTATGGTCCTAACTAATTTTATTTCAGTACAATATCAAAATGGTCTAGATACTTAATTACTCAATTCAGGTATACACATTACAAGCTTAATTATTTAATTATATGTTCTTGACACTGTTTAGGTATTGTAAACTTAAATATTATTGTCGGTATAACATATTATCTTAATCTTATGGGAAATCCAAAGAACCCTATTTAGATTATTGACACAGATTTAGCAAAGGGAAACTATTTAGTTCTAATTGGTCGTTTAATAATGCACCGGAATATTTCAATCGATTTATTTCTTAACTTTCCAAACGATTAAGTTTTTGACTCTTGTTTTCAATATGTAAAATTTTGTTGTCAAAATTATGTTAATCCTGTAAAAGATGATTAGAATAAGTTGAGTCGGTTTTATGACTGAGAAAACTTCTTCTATGTTCCAAAATTATCGTTTTAAATGATCGACCTGTTTGGCCTATAAATACCTATAAGTTTTGGGACAAGAGGCAAAATTTAATTGGTAAACCCCCGATTTGCTGCTTTTTGATTTATAGTTTTTTGAAAAAATTCCCAAATAATTGTTAGTTTTATAAGCGACGTTGATATTCCTTTGATTAAGGTGTTTTTTAATTTTATCCGATGGGTTTCCAAAATAAGTGATAGTTTATGACAGGAGGCCTGGTTTTTCCTTTATAAGAAGGTAGGTTTCAGAAAAAGCCTTATTTTTAAGTTTTTTCGATATTATATGGTATCAATTATAGATGATGAATAGCCGTTATTAATTGCCGTTTGTTTAATTAAATTTAATTCGTGGTTAAAGTTGTTAGCCGAACACTAGTCAATCTATAAATCATGCTGTGATATGCAGCTAGCTTGTGCTGTATTGGGTGAGAGAAGCTTTTGTGAATTGTTGTATCAGTATGTGATGGTTTGTGGTAAATGGAAAAATGTATGTTTGTTTGGTATACAATTTTCTATTTATTTATTTGGCTAAATATTTTGAGGAAAAAATGGTATTAAGCTTATTACTTAGTATATATTTGTCTTTATTTAGCGAATAATTAATCATATTTTAAATATTTTTGCATGCTGACAAGTGACTAGAAAATAAAAGTTATGGATTTATCATAAAACTCACAACAAAAACATAGTTTCATAAAAAAAAATAGAAACCATAACCCTACAATAAAACGGTTGATTTACTTTTACGAAATTATTACAACAGTCAATATTTAAAACAAATTTATTCTGATACGACGACATATATACAGGGTGTTCAATTGAAAACTTCCCACCTCGATTTTCCTGCTTTAAATTGAAAACGTGGAAAATCGCTCGGACCCGTCGATTTTTATTTCGAGGGGGACATCTTTTGCGTATATTGTCATTCTTGTTACTTTATGCCCCTAGGAGGGAGGGGGCGGGGGTAAGATCTAAATCTTAAATGGATACCCCTATTTTATATAATATATTTGGATTCTGCATAAAATTCTGAACATTTTTTAATAAAAGCATTATTAGTCTATACTTAACAGTTTCCGAGATATTTACTCTTGAAAAATGACATTTTTGAACTTTGACAACGTCTAGCAGGAAATACCAAAACCGAATGATGAATTTAATAAAATATTTCATATAAATATTCAAGGATATTTTAGTTCAAAAGATGAAATTAAAATGTTTTTATTTAAAGAAAAACCTGTTGCATTATGTCTCTCAGAAACCCATATTACCGAAAAAACTGATGAATCAGAATTACAAATGGAAAATTATAACCTATATATTTGCAAATCCAATTCAAAACATACAGGTGGAGTTTTAATTTACCTACATTCAAAAATTTCAATAAATTATTTTGAAAAATTCTCTGTTGACTACCAGTTTTGGTGTATACACATTAAATTTAAAATTTGGAAAACGTATAATTTATTTGCATATTATAGATCACCAAATGGAAGTGTCAAAACTTTTTTAGACTTTTTTGAAGAGAAATGTGAAAGTGTGTGGGATGTTAATAGTATTAAAATACACATTGGAGATTTTAATATAAATTTTTTAAATGATGATAACTACGTTAAGAAATTTAAACAAATTATTAATATAACTGGAATGAAACAATTAATAACAGATTTTACAAGGACTACAAACAGAAGTAAAACAATTATAGACCTTATTATCACCAATGAACATTCTCTAAATTCTGGGATAATGAATGTTCCGAAACTAAGCGATCATGACTGGACATTTGTTCAAATTAAAAATATTACTGGAAATGAAAAACAAGTAACAAAAATGACATTTTTTATTGACTATGAAAAATTATCAAAGGAACTTATTTTGTACAATTGGAACTATACTATTACAGATGTCAATATTATATTTGAAAACCTGATAACCAATGTACAGATTGCAATTAATAAAGTAAAAGAAGAAAAAACTATATTTCTAAGAAGACATCCAACACCTTGGTTTAATAAAAAGATTATGGACATTAGAAAAAAAAGAGATAATGCATACAAGAAATTTTCAATTTCAAAAACTGAAGAGGATTGGAATGTTTATAAGAAAAATCGCAACATTTGTGTTTCAGTATTAAGAGAAGAAAAAACAAATTATTATGAAAAACAAATAGATAATAATAAAAAAAACAGTAAGAAAATGTGGAAAACCTTAAGGAATTTAGTTAAACCAACTACAAAAATAGATATTAAAGAAATAATATTTGAAGAAGGTAAAATATCAAACAAGAATATCATTGCTGAAAAATTAAACTCATATTATGTTCAGAGCGTTGAAGATATTATTGCCTCAATAAATGTTGGAAACCATTCTATATGTCCTAAAATTTCTAGAAATAAAAACATTATGGAAAATTTTTCTAAAGTATCTCTTAATCATTTAAGAAAAATTATAAATGATTTAAATTCAAATGAAAATTACAACGAGGTTTTAACTAAGAAATTGATGAAAGAAACATTTACAGTTATTGGATATTATCTTCTTTACTTTATTGAAGTTTGTTTAAACAAAGGAGAAATTCCAGTCGAACTTAAATGTTCATATATTACTCCGGTTCCAAAGATTAAAAATTCAAAACAATGGAATGAAATGAGACCAATAAATGTATTATGGGATATAGAAAAATTAATAGAAGAAGTAGTTTATGAACAAGTTATGGATTTTTTGAATAAAAACAAAATTTTTATTTATTCTCAAGCTGGGTTTCGAAAAGGATATTCTAGTGAAACAGCCATACAATATGTAGTAGAAAATTGGAAAAGAGCCTTGGAAAGAGAAGAATATGTAATAGCAGTATTTCTTGATTTTAAGCGAGCTTTTGAAACGATTAATAGAGATATATTATTAAAAAAATTATTTGAATATGGTATAAGGGGTAAAGTTTATCAATGGTTTCAAAATTATTTAAATAATAGATCACAGAAAACTAAATTTGGTAATTTTTTTTCAACAAAGAAATTTAATAACATAGGAGTACCTCAAGGAAGTATTTTGGGGCCTTTACTTTTTATTTTATATATTAATGACATGCCATTAGTCCTAAAATTTCTTAAAATACAAATGTTTGCTGATGATACTCTTATCTATATAAGCGGTAAAAATCTTTTGGAAATTTTGGAAATTTTAAATTCAGAACTGATTCTATTGTCAAACTGGTTAAAAGTTAACAAATTAAAATTAAATGTTTCTAAAACAAAATGTATGGTTATGGGTGTAAATTTAAATAATTATACAAATATAAGTATTTTAATTGATGGTGATAAACTAGAAATAGTCAATTCTTTTAAATATTTAGGTATATTGATTGATTCAAAATTAAAATTTAATAACCAATTCGAAAATTTAATTTCCAAAATTGCGGGAAAAATTAGTTATTTTAAAAGAATAGGTTCAAATTTAAAATTTTATTCAAAAAAAATTGTATACAATACTTTAATTTTACCACATTTTCTTTATTGTTCTACAATTTTGTTTATGGCGGATGAAGGTGTAATAAATAGATTACAAATTTTACAAAATAAAGCAATGCGAATTTTACTTAATATGGATAGATACAAAAATTAATGTGATGTTAAAAAAATTAGAATGGTTAAATGTAAAAAATTTAGTATTATTTTTGGTTCTAATATTTATTTTTAAAATTCAAAATGATTTGTTACCGCCACATTTAAAGCAATTGACTGTTCTAAATAGTGATCAACATAATTATTTAACACGAAATACCAATAATTTTTTTCTTAATAATTTTTCAAAAAATATTGCATATAAATCAGTTTTTCATAAGGGTCTTATTGAATTTAATAAATTAAACAAGTCAATTAAAAATCAAAAAAGTTTAAAATCTTTTAAAAAAAGTTTAAAATCTTTCTTATTAACTCAACAGGACAAATAAAGTTTCAAAAGGTCATTTAATTCAAAAAATAAATAAAAAAAGGGTATAAAATTGTTAAAATGTATCATGTAGCCACGTGCTAAATAAATCTTTTTACTACTACTACTACTACTAGCTTTCTAACTGTACGTCTTAGAGCAAAACGGCTTACATGTCCCTATCTTCGATTTTTATTATCTTTCCAATAGTGTGAACTTTCGGTTAAACCGGATGTAAGAAATATAGTACTTCCGGTTTGACCGGAAGTTGACACTATTGGAAAGATAAGGACGAAGATAGGGACATGTAAGCCGTTTTGCTCTAAGACGTACAGTTAGAATGCTAGACGCTGTCAAAATTCAAAAAGTAATTTTTCAAGAGTCAATATCTCGGAAACTGTTAAGTATAGACTAATAATGCTTTTACTAAAAAATGTTCATAATTTTATGCAGAATGTAAAAAAATTATATAAAATAGGGGTATCCATTTAAGATTTAGATCTTACCCCCCCCCCCCTCCCTCCTAGGGGCATGAAGTAACAAGATTGACAATATACGCAAAAGATGTCCCCCTCGAAATAAAAATCGACCGGTCCGAGCGATTTTCCACATTTTCATTTTAAAGCAGGAAAATCGAGGTGGGAAGTTTTCAAATGAACACCCTGTATATATACAGTTTCGTCGAACTTATAAAATTCCTTCACACTATTCTTCGATATTCAGAGTAAAATATTCCCACAGAAACGAATCGCAGGAAACGGAAATATTTCTTGTCAAGTTCGGCTAACTTTTAATTAAGTATTTCCGAGTGTCAGTTGAATAGAAGCCTTCTTTGTCCTTGTACACCTTCAAAAGAGTTTCCCTCTAAAAGCTCTATAGATACTAAAAGCCACTTCAAATTAATGGAGTTTGAACGGTTCACCTTGCAAGAGAAAATAAACCATTATTAGTTGCTAGAAAAACTAGTTAGTGTAGCTGGACTTAATAAATATTAAGGGGAATGAATGCGCTAGTTCAACAATATGTTACTGGTTGTTAGAAGTTTACAGCCAAAGCAGTCAAGCTGTACTATTGCTGACTTCTCGCAGCACTGTAAATAACTGGTTTGACCTATCAACCTTATACATAAAAGCTTGCACTAGTGTTAGCAGGTGAAACATGTCTTACATGACCCAATTCTCGAAATTGCTTTTCAATTTTACTGACTGTACTTCGCGACAAAGGTGGCAAATCCGGATGACTTTCATGAAACAACGCAGCAAGTTCTTCTTGACTCCGTTTTCTTTCTCCAAACCCGATCATCATCAATATTTCAATTTTTAGCGTTTCAGTTAAATACATTATTAAAATTTCTGGCGTACGGATGGGTCTGTCTCAAATGGGGCACATTTTCAACAATTGTTACGCTAAAAAAGTGGCCTTACAGTTTTTAAGTTGTTTTATGTATTTATTCGTTAAAAAGTAGTTTTTATTAAATTTTTGACACATGGTTTGACAGATGTAAAAAAAAAAGAATATGGACAAATTCCTTCTTCAATAAGCTTCCCAAAAAGGTGCCACAAGTGGTATCGTCTAATTTAAAAAAAGAAAGTTGGTTAGGGCTGCGCCCCTCCTTTGGGGTCCCCATTTTTTTTACATGACAAAAGCGTGGCCCATAAAAAATCTTTGAGGACGTATTTTTGGATTTTAGAGAAATCTTATTCTTATAGCCGCTATAAGCAGCGTTCCATTTAAAGTCCCCACCCTGTATATATAAATAATTTAATCTTATTGTCAATAATCAATCCTATATCTATATAGTAATCAGAGGCGTGGTTATTTTAAATGGGGGGGGGTCATTTAGTACTCTAAGTAAGTACGAAATGGGCCACGAAAATTTTTTTAGATATTACGTGCATGAAGTATTTTTTAGCCTTCTAACAGTTTTTGTTACCTAATAAAAAAATATGTAGTATAGTTTATTATTTCTCTCCCTACTTATTTGTGTCATTAATAAATTGGGTTATAGGGGACCACTTGCTTTAAATATAAAACATTTATCAAAATTCAAACTAGGTATTAGTGTAAATAATTAAAAAAAAAACTACAAATTATCAAGCCCAGACGGCACCCATACATAAATTCGATAATTAAAAATGAAATGTAAACTAACAATAAATATAATTTTTTGGGAAATAAACTAAGAACTGCTCCCATAATGTAACTCCTAGTCTCCTCTTCCCACACATTGCTGCAAAATGGAAACGTTCATCAGAATCTCATCAAAATTTTATTTGGCTTCTAGCCGCAACAGATTATTTTTTTGTCTTTCCTTTCGGTAGTAGCATGCGTTTATTTCTCTCTTGCACGCTTGCGTATTAAAATTTGTCTGAAAAAGGAAACAAAGAACCGTGGTCAAGACTTACTGGAACCCAATATATATTGCGGAGACATACGCATAAAATTTAAATCGACCTATTATGAGGCATCACATATTTTCTGTTCTTAAAGTCAATGCTACAAGTGTTTTTTATTACCAAAATAATTGTGATAAAACTTTAAAATCCCATCAATTACAATGATAATGACCCAAATACGATAAAATATCTCTTGCGCATAAGCCCTATTTATATATGATTTTTGTTCTCTAATTTTTGTTGTTAAATTATTTTTAGTTAATAATTGAGTTACATTTTGAGAAAGAAACATCAGATAAATAATCTACTTTACTCTACCTACTAGGTACACTAAGGTGAATGCCACAATGGCAAACGAATATTTTTTACAAATCCCATCTTTTAATATGAATCGTATCAACATACCCCTGTAAGTTATATTAAACCCAACTTTGCATCTGGACAACCAGACTTTGTAATTTTTACGAAAATAAAATATATTTTTTTAATACGTTATGATTCATTCTAAGCCAATAATAGGTATGCATAAATAAACCATTTTTGCTAAGCTAGACTACTTTCTTAAGTTCATTGCTTTTTCATGTGGTACATTAAAACTAATAAAATTACTAAGTGGAAAATTTTAAAATTCTTTAACAATATGAGTAGCAAGCAACAGAACTGTATTTGATTGATGGGCACACCCACATATAAAACCAATCAAGCGCCCCCACATCCGTCTTCAATCACTCGTCGGTCTTTATGCTTCCATAAGTTTTCTAGCGCTTATGTCTATCTCTTTCCTTTTCTTTAATTTTCGATACATCAAAGGGCCTGACATGTTATTTTCCATTAGGTTGAAATTATATTGAATGGGGGAAGGCTGTTTGTTGCTTTGTAGAGATTATATTTCGGTTCATTGTAGATAATTCTTATATTATATAATCTACTTGTTCTGTCGTTTATTTGATGTGTAAAATAAAGACTTAAAATTGTAATAACATAGAAAGAAAATTATAATGTGTAACTAGGAACTTTATTAAGAGTGTATGACACTTTCTAACAGATCTTAAAGACCTGTCATGTAAGTATAGAATAAGATTTTTAAAACTTTATTAATAGACAAAATTAAGTGGGTGTGAGATGAGTCTTCGGATAGCCGCAAAAAAAAAGCTTAGCTATAAACTTTGAAATGGCACAATAATAACTTTTTTTTATTGATACCCTATTTCGCTTATTTCGTACTTTCAAAAACGCGCGTGTTTTAAAGTTACCATGGCAACATCAACAACCCATGAAACGTGAAGTCTAAATATGTCATCTTTTTAATTATTAATTTGACAGAATTACCTTTTTAACGTCAAATAATAGTATATTAAAGTACACGTTTCATAAGAAGCGGTTTTAGCGCACGCGTCTATTTTAAAAAACGAGCCACAAAGTGGCGAATTTTTTTATTGACACGTGCGCTAAAACGCCTTATGAAACATGTGCTTTATACATTTTTTTCTATTTCACCTTTTATAATCAAGAAAAATCAATTTTAAAAAGAAAATAAATCCTTCAAATTTTGTAAATTTTTATGTCTAAATTTTATGTTGGTAATACTATTTTTTATCATAGTAGCCTCTGGAAAACAAAAATTATTTTGCAAACTGTCATTTTTTGATTTATTGACCCATTTTCACCACGAGATTCTAATACTATATTAACGTACACGTTTTATAAAGCATCATTTTATAGCACGCGTCCATTTTAAAAAACGAGCCGCCTGCGGAGATGTTTTATAAAGGGACAAGTGCTTAAAACTGCTTTATATAACACGTACGTTATACTATTTTTTCTAATTTGTAGGTTTTTCAATAAAAAACACATATTTAAAAAGAAAATAAATCCTTCAAATTTTGTAAATTTTTATGTCTAAATTTTATGTTGGTAATACTATTTTTTATCATAGTAACCTCTGGACAACAAAAATTATTTTGCGAACTGTCATTTTTTGATTTATTGACCCATTTTCACCACGAGATTCTAAAGTTATTTTAGCGATATGAGATTTGAAATTGGACGGAATACGTTGTGTGATCCTTGTACATTCGGTACATATACAGAGCGTTCGGAAATCGGGAGATTTTGCTACTTTTTTTCGAATTTCAAAAGACGTGATTTTACGTCACGGCATTGCAATTTAGTATAGGGAAATAAAGTTGAAGTTAAAATCGACATTGGAAGGTTAGTAGATTGAATTTTGGATAGGATTTGGCAGAAAATGATAGCTTGAAGCATCTACAAAATATTGATTTATAGATTTATGCAACCAACATACATGACTGTTATCCACACAGAATAAAAAAGTAGGTTATCAAGCTATTTTTCCTCTGCGAAAAATGGGTTTTCTCGTAAATCACAAAGGCCGCGCAAGTCAATGAAATAAAAGATTTAAATGTTACCAACATTAAATAAAGAAAAAACGCGTATCGAAATAGTTAAAGCTTATTATGAACGTGAAATTGAAAAAATATTTTTTTAAGCAATACACAACCAATGCCAACGGTGACAACATTGAATGTTATGTGACAGATTGGAAGTTATTTTTTGTTCTCCTCATTTTCATGACAACGAGTGGTATATCAAATCACGAATTCGACCATTTTACTTACTTACTAAGTTATTATTTCCATTTTTTGTAATATAAATACCAATAAGTATACCAATAAAAAAAAATAATGTAAAGTATTCGTGGATAACTGGTCTTTAAAACACTATTTCAAGCACTCTGGCTGCGCCGTCGTGCTTGCAAAATCGCGCGTGTTTTAAAGACCTTAATATCCACTTATACTTTAATTTACTATTATTGAAAACTAGCGGAAACCGCAACTTCGCTCGCGCAATTCATGTTATAAACTCGCTATCGAAAATGCAGCTGGTACCATACGTACCACCCCATTGAACGTTTAATAGGAGGTACCCATGTTATTTTTAAACAGAACTTTCTTCAGTGGTTTTTTAAATTATTTCTTTCTCTTGCAATAAAACTATCTTTCATCTCCTGGTCTTGTTCATGAAAATAACATATAATCACCGCCATTATTAAAAAACATATCTATTTCAATATAGATCGTTCCATGAACTTTCATTTGGCCGATCCGCATCACCTATGCATTTTCACCCTGCATTTTTTAAACATGGTTGCAACAGCTGATTTAATTATTTTTTAAACATAGGCATCCAAGTTCTGATAAGTCCACATTAATGATTTTTTTTAAATGAAATTCGGTTTTTGGTAATTTTCTATTTTAATATTGTTGCAATTTGACAGAGTACAAAGTTGCTTCAATTTGATACAGTTTTATAAAAGGAATGACGGAGTCTTTGCTCCAGATAAGTCATCGCCAAACCTGAAAAGCAGCAGAAAGTATTTAGAAACAATTATTTGTAGAATTGTTTGAAATTAAATACAGCTTTGACACATATTGTAAACGTCACGAATTCTCTCGTTTTAAAACAGATGACAGCAGAAATTTGTCATCGATCAGCTGATATTAGGACATAAGAATATCCCCAGATTTGTAGTGGACCGTAATGAGCCCAAACACCGAGTTGTGAATTGCGTTTTTGTGCTTTTTGTTATATTTAATTACGTTTTCAAAATATTTTGTGGTTATGGTGCCGTTTATTTTCACTTTT
The DNA here is from genome assembly GCA_963969555.1 of Polydrusus pterygomalis. Taxonomy (NCBI): domain Eukaryota; kingdom Metazoa; phylum Arthropoda; class Insecta; order Coleoptera; family Curculionidae; genus Polydrusus; species Polydrusus pterygomalis. Next base: position 40,674,352 of record OZ018379.1, read on the forward strand.
ATTGAATTTTAATTACTTTCGTGTGGTCGGTAAGTACATACCATTATTATTCATTTGAACAAAAATTTACAAATTAAATTTTTTTTAATTCTTTTTTATTAGGGATCATAATTATTAATGTGTGCCTTGCTCGTTAGTTGATTTCATCGATAAGTAATACGTTCCATTTCATCTCAACGCTGTTTTTGTCGAAATAGTTATTTTTGTATTAAGTGCGCAAAATAGGTGTTTTTTTAATGGCACATGAGATTGTAAATTTTTACCGAGACCGTTAGGTCGAGGTTAAAAATTCAATCAAATGTGCCATAAAAACACTTTTGCGCGCAAAATAAAAACAACATTTTTTCTACAACTGTTTGTTGTTAACTATTTTTTATCGTGTTTAGAAAAAAATCTAAAATCATAATTCATTTAAGGTATTATTTCTTACACCTGTTCCCATTACTATGGAAACCTAAAATTGTTTAAATTTTATTGATTGTCAAATCTATCGTTTTTCGTGTCAAAAGTTTATAGTTGTATGCTCAAGTTTGATACCATTTAAATGTCTGAAAGTGATAGTGAGACGCCTCACGAAATTACGGATGCGGCAGAAATCGTTATATCAAATCTTTTGTCCGTGAAATCAAGAATAAAATATGAGAAAGTGTACACTCAGCTTCGCGAATGGTGCAATATAAAGAAAGTAAAAACAGTAACAGAAAATGTTTTGCTCTGTTATTTGGAGGAAAAGTCGAAAATTTTAAAGCCACCTACACTATGGAGTACCTATTCGATGCTTAAAAGTACCCTAAACATAAAGGAAAATAATGATCTGCAGCGGTTTACTAAATTGGTTCCATTTTTAAAGAGCAAATCCATTGGATATAGAGGAAAGAAGTCTAAAGTATTAGCAAAGGAGGATGAAGCAAGATTTATAAAGGAATTCGATGATGAAATACATTTACTTATGAAGGTATACAACATTTACAAGCAAATATTTAAGTAATTTAAAGACTCATTTTACTATTTTATTGTAGGCTGTTTTAATCTTCGGGATAAGTGGCGCTTGCCGTCGCGAAGAATTAACCAAGATGACCATTGATCACATTGAAGATGTTGGAACTATATTAGTTGTAAAAATACCAGATACAAAAACCGAACCTTTACTATATCCAATTTGAAATATATCGATATCTACAGAAGGTAAGTATACATCTCTGCGACCGTCCCATACTTCAAGTAACCGATTATTTCTAAAATATGCTAAAGGAAAATGTGTAAATCAACATGTTGGAGTCAATAAAATAGGAGAAATGTCAAGTCTTATTGCAAAATGGCTCGGCAAAGAAATGTTCAAAAGTTATATTATAATTATTGACAAACATTTAAAATGGAATTTACATAGTGAATATATTACTAAAAAATTGAGAATACTTATACCAAAATTTAAACATCTTAAACAATTTTTAGATATTAAACATTTAGAAACCATATATTATTCATTAGTACAAACGCAAATAAATTATGGAATATTAGGTTGGGGTGGAATAAATAAAAATAATCTCCGTAATATTGAAATTATTCAAAAATGGATTTTAAAAATTATTTATAATAAAGAATATTTATACTCTTCTGATATGCTTTATAAAGAAAGCAAAAAAATGGATACCCGACAATTATTTTTTTATAACATATTAATCTATATTTTTAAAAATAAAAATAAATTAAATTTTAATATTCATAAATATAACACTAGAAATATAAATAATATAACGTTAAAAAATAAAATCAACAAAGTTATAGGTCAAAAACATTTTTTAAACATAATTCCTTATATTTTTGATATTCTCCCAAAATCGATTAAAACAATTAAATCTATGATTAAATACAAACAAGAAATTAAACTATGGATAATAAAAAATCAAAGATATTTTTTCAATAATATTATGGATAAATATTTTAAAATATAAAATATATTATATATGATTGCGTATATTGTTGTGATATATTATATTATATTATTGTGATACATAATATGTATAAAATTCATTATATTCATGGATATGAAATTATAATACCATAATTATTACTCACTACAAGTAAGACTTCGTGAGTTTCATTATATTTCATTTTAGTTTATTCAAAGTTATAATTTAAAATTTGCAAATATTTTATTATATGTACAATATATTGAATAAACTTTTTATTATTATTATTATTATTATTATTATTATACGGGCCACTGTTTCAGAAGAAGCTCTGCGACACTACTAGCTAATGCAGGGGCGACCTGATTTCTATCAAACGTCACGGAGGTTGGAAATCTAGTTCAGTGACGGAGGGTTACATAGAGGATAGTTTGGTGAACAAAGATGAGATTTCCAATAAAATTTTAGAAAGTTCTTCCAATAAAATCTTAGAAAGTTCATCTGCAGTAAATGTATCGCACAAAATATCTAATAGTTCTTGCGTTTCCGACCAACAATGTGTAACATCGCCTACTGGAATTAATATAGGGAACAATTGCTCTAACTTCACCGTTAATTACTATTCTAATAAAGATTGTTAATTTAATTCACTTTAATAATACATTTTTTTATAAAAAGTGTTTTGGAAATTAATTTTTGCATTTTTATACGAAAACATCAATCAGCTGAGCTTGCCGTAAAAAAATATAATTTTTTCACGGTGAAAAAATGACATTTTTTTACGGTGAAAGAAAGCGACGTTTTGTGCATCCATAGTAACCAAAAAAAGTCATATTTTTTTGACAGTTGTAGAAAAACTTAGTTTTTGAAAATTTTGTTCTTAAAATGTTTGTTCGTAAAGGTTAGGTTTCCAATGTATAATTTTTCCATTTTACATTATCTAGGTATCCTTTTCTGTTTCAAGCAAAGAAGTAGAATTTATTTCTCTGACTTAGGTAGGTAGGGGAGCGTTGGACAAAACCGGGTACCTAGGTTTATAAAACTGGGTATCGCCCAGTTTTGCCAAATGCCAAAACAGCTTTCCATATTATTATTAACCGTTAAATATCAGGTATTTGATTTCGAAGGAGTTATTTTAATTATTGTTATTATTATTATTGTTTGGCAATAGTAAGGTTAAAATAAACTATTTAACATTATTTTAGCCTAAATAGCTAACCATATTAATATCTAATAGGATAGCGAAAAAATATATAATTCTATTTTCTGGGTCTACGTACCTTACATAAGTGAAATAATTATTATTGGATATTACTATTATTATTGTTTGTATGACAATAAAATAAAATTTTTACCATTAAGTTAGCCTACATACAAGTTTAGAAATGTAACCGTATCAATAAATTGCATTTTAACAAACGAATTCCATAAAAATCACTTTTGGGTCTACGTACAATACGTAAGTCAAAAACTGTTAAAGTAGGGTTTCGACTGACAGAAAAATTTAATCCCTGGCTAAACTGATGCATTTAACTTTGTGTTAGCCCACACACAAGCTTAGAAATAATGTAACTGTATCATAACCAACAAATTCCATAAAAACCATTTTTAGGTCTACATTCCTTATGTAAGTCAAAAACTATTAAAGTAGGGTTTCCATTGACAAAAAAATTAAATCCCTGGCTGTATTGAAACTTTTAACTTTATGTTAGCCCATACAAGTTTAGAAGACATGTAACCGTATCATAGCCAACAAATTCTATAAAAACCATATTTGGGTCTACGTACCTTACGTAAGTCATATATGGGTATTTCCTTGACAGTAAATGTAATATCTGACTAAATTCAATTACTTTATGTTGAACTGTAGGTATGGTATTTTACCTATAGGTATAATCTGAATAAATAAAACAAAAAACAGCTCTGTTGTAAATATGAGTGACAGAATCCTGTTTAAAGTTGCCTTTCAGTTAATTTAGTATTTTTAAGGTTTGGATAATTATAGTATTATAAAGTTTTTAAATCTATTTTGACACTTTATCTTTAAACCATATAAAAATGCATGTTATAATGTTCAGTCAAGTCAAATGTCAAACAAGCTGCTAAATACTTTATTTTTTATTGGTTTCAACATGTTTTACGTCATTAAAGAGTATTAAAGACAAAATAACAATGTGGCGGTACATAGAAAATGGTTCTCGAAGAGTATTCAAAATGCTCCCTGTGATCTTTCCTGACAGACCCATCCCAAGAAAAACAACCTAAATATTTTTCATTATCTTTAGGGTAAAGATACTGTAATAGTTAATAAATGCAACTGTTTAAAGCAAAATAATGGTTTACTCGATGGTGGAGCACAAGAGCTAATAAATTTTGCTCCATGTAGAAGCAAATAATGGAATTAACCACCAGGTTTCTTGGCAAAACTGTAGAAAAGCATTACTTCACAGTTATACGCTCATTGCATAAGTATCAATAATATCATCCGCTTAAATATCAGGAATTAAGGGAAGGTGATGAATTACGAAATACATACTTGTGTTTTGAATATTGTTACCTTGTGATGTTGCATATTACCAGTATCAATAAGAACTATAACTTTGTTTCTAATACCTCTTTATTTATGAATTATTATAGTGACTGCCATTTCATTGTTTTGAAATTATGAAAAGGGGATGGGCATTTTTACGCAATGTTTGTTTTCAGCCGAATGCAACCTCAAATTAAATAATGTAAAAAATGTTCAAAACAGTAGGTATTGGAGTACATAAAAAGAACACAGATTTGTACAAACAAGGACTCAATACCATCAAAAGGTAAACTCTTTTGGGTGAGCATTATGCATATTTGGGCATCCAAATATTCAATCTATCCGTGGAAGAAAATTTGGGGAAAAAAATGTTTTTGACCTTTTACAAAGGCAAGTAATTGCCTTAGAAAAAGTTGCTGCTAAGATTGAAGATATTTGGTTTTAAACAGACGGTTGCCCTGCGCTAAAATTTGAGGGTCGCACATAGAATTGTACATGGAATTTTTTATGGCCATGCAGTCTGGTGGTACACCACCCGGCATATTTTCGACGCTACGATGGTTTCATTTATTCTATTTTTGTGTATGAGTTCTTCTTAGGTATATAAAATGTTTTATTATACAGTCGTCTTCAGGTAAATACTAAATAAGTAAAGTAACTACAAGACTATTTTTACCAGCTAGGTGCACTGAAGCATAACTGACGTGAGTGCAGTTATCTATTTAACCGAGCTAGAGGACCCAATACCAACTAGGTAGGTTTCTGTTTTTCGCCTGGCCTAAAAACAGTGGCGCCTTAATTTAAATTGTTTTACCCCTCCCTAATCTCCGGCATATGAGCTAGGGCATATTGCTCGCTGGCAGTAGGCCCCTCTAACTCGGCTAAATTTGATTGGTTTGTTTCATTTCGATTCAGTTATTTAAATTTTTGACATTTTATAAAATCTAATATTTCATAATGACTTTCAATTTTTAATTAATTTTTAAATACTCAATTAAATTTAAAATCCTTAAAAGGCGATTCTCAGCGTAGCAATGCGTTCAGTTGACATGCGCTCTTATCCTAAGATTACACCTATCTAACAAAGGCTACTCGGAAGAAGCGCTTAAAAAAAAGAAGCTCACAACATCAAGACCGACCACAACAAAAATGGCTACCCCAAAAGATTAGTGGATACAATATTGGAAAATCGTTAGAGTCGACCCAACGCGCAAGAAGCAAACAACAGAGAGGCACAACCAACACTCAATATTCCGTATGTCAAAGGAGTATCTGAGAAAATAAAAAGACTAGGACAACGACATAATATCAACACCGTATTCAATTCGAGGGACACCTTAAGAAGCCACCTGAAGAAGACAAAGCCTACAAATCAAAAAGATAGGAAAAACTGCGTCTACCAGATCCCCTGCGAGTGCGGCCAATCTTATATAGGTGAGACATTAAGACCACTCGAGACAAGGATTAAAGAACACAAAAACAATACGTTAAAAGGAGAGACCGAAAAGTCAGGTGCAGCTGACCATGCCTGGAAACATGGTCACCATATCATTTGGTCAGAACCTGAAAGCCTACATAAGGAACCACACTGGAGGAAAAGAATCTTTCTGCTGCCGCTATTCACCAGAACCCAGACTGCTTTAGTAAACCATCATTAGACATAAGAAATATCTGGAAACCTTTGTTAGATAGATGTAATCTTAGGATAAGATCGCGTGCCAACTGAACGCATGACTGCACCCACCTCAGTTATTCTTCAGTGCACCTAGCTAGTATAAATAGTCTTGTAGTTACTTTACTATTTAGTATTCACCTGAAGACGACTGGACATATTTACCAGTTGCAACGTTGTGATTTAAAACAAATAAAGACAATGGAAGTCCAAAACTCTTTCATCATTCAAGAAACATCATTTTCTCCAACCTTCAAACAGTCAAACTAAGAGTTATAAAACTACCCATTATAAGACTCCTTATTATGTAGTAAGGCCCGATGTTATAAAACCCATAGATCACTGTTTCGCCAATGTAAACCAAACATTAGAACGGGCGCTGGAGCCCATTATAAATTAATTGTGTTTACATACACTCACGTTAAATACATTCTCTAACTTTGCGGAAACACAGGTAAAACATTTAAGTTAAATGGCTCCTAGAAGTCGCTGTTGTATTTGGGCTTGCTACGCCTTGTTAGAATATTAATTTTGACAAATGGTCTTTAAATATTTAACATGCGGCCCTCATTTATATGCTCTGCCCGTTTTAAATACTTACCTAGCAATATTTTATTATTACCTTTAAGTCAGCATTATTTGCTTACACTAAAAACCCATAATAAATTTGTTAATGTTAAAGACTTCAATATTTCAAAAATGTGGACTAGAAACGGAACTGCTTTCTTTTCAATATGAATATGCGAAATAACTTTATCGTGATTCCAAGTCCTTTTAAACCAAGAAGGTAGAGTACGGATAGAGGACCAGTTTAAATGGGTTGCGATACTCCAAGCTGCTTAAATGTGGATGGAATTGTCATTTTGCACTATGGTAAAACACCCAAACGTTGGCACTGTGCTAATGATAGGCACCCTTCACTTACTTTTTAATTTTTTAACAGTTTTTGCTAAATTTCAGTAATTTTTAGTTTTTTCTACTATTGGCAACATTGCCCCATCACTGGAAGTAAAAATGCGCCTTCAGTAGTTTCTAAGCTTTCGTGGTGTTAGTGTCGGGCAGTACCAATAAACGTAAGTAAAGATAGATTTGGCTAGGAAACTGATTATATTTGATGGTAATTTTTAAGTCTTTGCATGTATATTTTAATGTGGTAAATCGTTTTTCGTCACTGATAAGGTTGCAATTTGTCTAAAACTTATAAAAATAATTACTTTCTTTATAATTTCCATGAAAATTTTAATGGTGCCAACATTAGGAGATAAAAAAACGAACAGTTTCAAGTTTTGGCACTGTAATAACAATATTAAGTGAAGTTGAAAAAATATGCGCTATTGATTGGCACTTTAAATATTTTTTTATTAATTATAAAAGTTTTTAATAAAACATCAAAAAGAGTAATATCCACTAAGGTAGAATGATATATAACTAATGTGGTAGGCATAAATATAATGTCAGGAAATGTACTGGAATATTTATGTTTCAATATAAAATCATTGCGGTGTTGTGCTATCAAATGTCTGTGAAATTGAACCTTATTGGAGTCCTTGTTTTTATCGATAGGTAAAAAAAAGTGTGTTTTTTTTATAGAAATATGTAGTGTTGTTGCTCAGTCAAAGCATATTTTGAATGTTTATAGAAAAATACAAATAGTATTTGGCTCGTTGTGACGAAAAATGATGGTTTTTGGTTTGAATAATTGGAGGCAGCCGGATCATTGTAGTGACGTGTAATGATGTTCACTGAGTAAATTCATTGCTTTTTCAGATGCCAAAAGGTAAGAAAAACACTGTTTACAACAAAAGATACAAAGAAGAAAATGTACAAAAAGCTCTTGAAGCAATAAGATTGGGAAGTTAAAAAAAAACTACTGCCAAGGAATATGGGGTTCCCAGATCTACGTTGCAATTTCGTTGGGACCCAATTTTACCAAAACAGAAGTCGGTAGAAGCACTTTCTTGACAAAAAATGAAGAAGATTCCCAAGTAAAATGGTTAATAGTCATAGGAAAACTTTTATGCGAAGAAAAATCGACTTACAACTTTTTGTTAAATCTTTTCTTGATGCAAGCAATAGAAATACACCGTACACCGTTTAAGGATAACATGCCAGATAATCACTGGTATCAGCTGTTTCCCAAGCGTCATCCATGTCTCACAGAACGTACCCCTGAAGGAGTCACTTCAGCCTCAGCAAATGTGTCAGACAAGGACATCAAGGGATGGTTTGATGGAATTCAAGAGTACTTGCTAGAAAAAGGTTATTTTCCAATCTTACAAGAACCAACGCGAATTTACAATGGAGACGAAATAATATGCTTCCTATTTTGTCCCAAACTGGGAAAAGAAATTGCTCCTAAAAATATTTACGAAGTTGATATGGGAGAAGCAAAGCAAAATTTGAGAGTAATGTTCACATTTTAAGCCGCTGGCGACATTACTCCACCATTAATCATATTTCCAAACAAAAGGATTTCCAAGCAAATAGCAAGTAGTGTTTATTCCCACCTTTTTAAAAATGAAATAATTTTTCTGGTAATCGTTTTTGTGGATGGACACAAAACACATCTAACTTTTCAGCTGTCTTAACTCTGTACTAGATTAGGAATAATTTTGGTGTATTTATATCCAAATTCAACTAACATACTTCAACCTGCTGATCTATCCAATTTTAATCCTTTGAAAGCTTTAGTTATGTTTTAAAACTGAATACAATGCATCTTCGTATGTAATATAATATGTGTTTATGTTTCTTGTAGTTCCTAATAAAGAGATTTTTTAAACATTTCACCTCCCTTAATACCTATAAATAAACCAAAAGTTAGAGCTGCCAATAATGGGAAATTAGAAGGGCCAATCATTAGTTGCGACAGTGCCAATATTTATGGAAATTCATAAAATTTGATATTTTTATCATAATATAATATATTATTACTGAAGCAACTAAATACCAAAATTTTTGGAAAAATATAACCAATAGACATTTAATCGAGGCCAACGAAATAGACAGGCCATGGCGCGTGGAAAGCACGTGACCAACTGGGTTCTGGCATTGCGCCGACCGCCGAACAATAGTCACCGTTGTCGAGGCAAAGAAAGCGTTATGACCGGTTTGTACGGTTATGTTTGTGTGCATTTTTGGTAAAAATAATAGTATTTAGAACAATTGATGGCGAAAATTTCAGGTAATATTAATTTTTAACATTTATTTGAATGTTAAACTAATAAATTGTTCCATTTTTCTAGTGTGAAGGTCCAAAATGTCGCGGTGTTGCAGCGTAGTTGGCTGCAAATCCAACTATAAATCCGACGAAAGTAAAACATATTTCACTGTTTTTTCCTTACCCAAAGATGTAAATCTAAGAAGTAGATGGCTGCGAAATATTCCAAACGATCTAGAAGGATTAAAACATCCAGTTGTTTGCATAAAGCACTTTGCCGACAAGGATATTATTAAAACAGATAAATGCATAGTAAACGGGAAATTGCAAATATTTCAGAGAAAAATACCCAAATTATCTGAATGCGCTGTTCCTGTGATTTTCCCGAATATTCCTTTATATTTAAATAAAAAAATCAACAGTGTGACACGTCTTGCTGATGTGGAAAAAAGCCAAATGGATAGAGCAATCGAGGAGAGCTTACTAACATTAGAGGAGCATAAAAAGACAAGACAAATTTCTTCTTTTGAAGACATCCAGGCATATTATAGCAGTGCTAGCCAAATTGAAAGAGACTGGCTCTTAGTTGCAGACAATGACAAACTTTTGTTGGGTTACCTAAATTTTAAGGAAGTTCTTGATAAAAATCCAAAAATTTTAGCATCAGTTGTTATAAAACCTGACTTAGAATTTATTGTTTATGTTGGCGAAAATGTGCTAGGACCTAATAAACTGCCAAAAAAGTTACAGGTTGCAAAATTGACAAATACCAATTCGTTGGAAGAACTTTTGGAATTTATTCGAGTGAAGGTGGAAAATCTTAGTAGTGATGTGGTCGATGGAATTGATGTCATACTTGACAAACTGTCAAAGTTATTAAGTAAGTGTGAAAGTGAATGTGATAGTGACAGTGAACAGCCAGCCCATCTTACTTTTATAATGGAGCAACTTCAACTCTACAAGAAGTCCCCGGAAACTAGAAGGTACAGTGGCTATACTAATATTTTAGCGTCAACGCTATATATTCAGTCCTCATCTTCATACTTTTCTTTATATAAAAGCAAAATTATTATTCTTCCACATCCTCGGAATGTAAAAAAAATTATTTCAAAAATGTCATTAACTGATTGTGACATCGAAGGAAGTATTTCATATTTAAAATCAAAAATGACTATGTTAAAAGATCATGAGGTGCTTGTCAATTTACACACTGATGAAGTATATATATCACCACAACTAAATTTTAAAGGGGGAGTAATATTTGGGGGCACGGATAACAATGCCACCGAGGTAGCTAAAACTGCCCTAGTGTTTATGATTTCCAGTTTAACATCTCGATACAAAGATGTTGTGTGTATCTCTGCAGTCAATAATTTGACTGCTGATCTGCTTAAGAAATGTATTTATTCAGTTTTGAGAGAACTAGAAACAATTGGGTTCAAGGTTTTGGCCCTTATTAGTGACAATGGTGCTGTAAATAGAAAAGCATTTCAACTTCTTTCAAACAATACTTTGCAGCCATTTATAACTCACCCCTTTGATCCCATGCGATTATTATTTCTCATTTTTGATGTTGTACATATTTTGAAGTGTATCAGAAATAATTGGATAAGTAAAAGAGTAAAACATCCCTGCCTTCAATTTCCAGACTTTAATACAGATTTTTCTAAAAATGACAACATTCAAGTAAAAGTACTCACAGCACAGTTTAAAATGTTCGAAATTTTGTATGAACAAGAAAAAAATTCTCTCGTAAAGTTTGGTCATACTTTGTCGTACAAAGTTTTGTATCCCAGTAATATTCAAAAACAAAATGTTATTCTTGCCTTGAAACTGTTTAATGAAAATAACATAGCCGCTCTAAAACTTGCATTGCCAGATTCACCCGAGGTTACTGAAACCTGTCAATTTCTTAATATAATTTGCCAGTGGTCGAAAATTGTTAATGTAAAGCATGCCTTCGAAGGTCAAAGATTCAACGATTGTTACAGAGAGCCTATAAGAAAAAATAATGATTTTCAACTGTGTTATTTAAAAAAATTGTCATCTTGGCTTAACCAATGGAAAACTTCTGTTCCAAATTCTCAGTCCCTTTCAACTCAGACATTTCAATCCATTATTTATACCACTAAAGCTTTTATTGCTCTTATACCTTATTTGTTTGAAACACACAAATTCGATTATATTTTATTAAGCAAGTTTCAAAATGATGTAATTGAAGGCCGGTTTGGGTATTACCGTCAACTAAGCGGTGCTAACTATTATATAACCTATGTTCAGCTTCTAGAAAGTGAAAGAAAAATAAGATTTAGAAGTACATTGCTTCTAGCAACAAAAAACAAGAAACTATGTATAAAAACTTTATTAACACAAGATAACAAAGCAAACTTTGATCAAAATATCAATATTGATGTTTTCCTGCCAATACATAAAACATTTGGAGAATTTTCTTTGGATAAAGCTTCAAATGATAAGTTGCCTATTTTAACATATATTGCTGGATTTGCTGTCAGAAAAGAATTAAGGCTGAAACAATGTGATACATGTATTCAATGGTTACAGCTTAAAAATAAAAGTGTCAATGTGGATACGGAAACAGTTCCATACAATTTAATTATGGAGCTAGATCGTGGTAAATTAATCCTACCCTCTGAACACGCTATTGTGGCAACTTCCATAGCCCTACATGTTCTTGAAATAATCGAAATTAAATTCTATAATGAATTTCTGAAGTTTAACAATCAGCTTTCTGCACTGCATAAAGTATGTAAGATTTTTTTACAACAGTATCTCGATGGACATATTCTTTTCAGTTTTTCAGAAGACTATAAAAATTGCTCGTGTAATGAAAAGTTCTTAAAAAAAAATGGAGAATGTCAACTTAAGGGTGTGTAAAATTTTATTAAATAATTTAGTTAAAACCAAGAATGATAAAATCAATATTTAAAATAAGCGCCCTAGAACCGAAATGAGTTCCCTTTCATCATTCAAAGGGAAAACACGTATTGTCAGTGCTCCTGTCAGTGCCAAAAATTCGACAAATTTTGAAAAAAAATATCCTTTTTTGCTCGTTTTGATCGTAAAGGGTTACCGTTCCGCCATGGGGGATACCAGCGGTGGGGAAAACCCACCATTAACCGTAGAGTCATCTTCGGAATCTGAAGAAGAGCATTTGGATGCACAAGATAATTTAAGCGAAAGGGAAAAGGCCTTTGAAGCCAGATATACCAAGATGCTATACAACAGTGAAAAACAATGGAAATTACGCCTGGAGGAGGCAATTACTAAGCTAAGTGCCTATGAGTTAAGGATTAATGAGATGGAATATACTATTCAGCACCAAAAAACAGAATTGGAGAGACAAGTGAGTCAGCTCTCGTCTTATTCAAACATGCCAAATTATAACCTAAACACCCAATCAAACATAACGTCAATCACTACTCAACACAACATCACAGAAGACAACACTTTTACTCCTACTTTGGATACTGAGATGCTATCAGTCGAGAACACTAATGAAAAATCATCATTTCAATTCGTTAAATCAAATCGAAAACGTCCTAATAATATAACCACTTTAGATAACGCTAAAAAACAGCAGGTAGCAACTACGGAATGGCCTAAGTTGCCTGTTTCGAACAATAAGTCTCTTCAAGAATACTTTATTAATAAAAACGCGAATGCTTCAGGTACCTCTAATTCCAGCCATACCGTAGTATCTATCTCAGCCCATCCTAAAAATAATGATAATGTTACAGAGGGAAGCCCAAAAAAAATTCGAGTTCCTCCTGTGGTTTTGCGCGATAAATCAAAATTTAATGAAGTGACCAGCTATCTCAAAGTTAATAAGATTGACTTTGGAAAAGCAATTACTGTTGAGGGCGGAGTAAAACTCCACCCTTCTACTCCAAATGATTATTTTAAAATAGTAAAATTTTTCGACAGCCAGAAAATACCGTATCACTCTTTCCGCTTCCCGGAGGAGAAAGAATTGCATATAATATTACGGGGCGTTATAGAGACCTGGTCTGAGGAGAAGGTCAAGAAAGATTTAGAAGAGTTGGGTTTCCACCCGTCCAAAGTAATTAGGTGGAACAAACGAGATGGTTCTCCTATGCCTCTCATGCTGATAATTTTGCCAAAATCTGAAAAAGGCATTTTCGACCTAACGGCGTTGGATTGTCTAAAAATCAAAGTTGAATCTCAGAAATCAAAATCAAATATTTCGCAATGCCATTGATGTCAGCTATATGGCCACTCGCAGTTCAAATGTACGGCTCTAATTAAATGCCTTAAATGCGCTAAAAATCATTTCTCTTTTGAGTGTAAAGATTTTACTCCTGAACTATTAAAATGTGCAAACTGTGGAGGAGATCATCCTGCCAACTTTCAAGGTTGCCCCTGTCACCCACGTAACTTGTACAATAATAATAAAAATGTCAAAAGAACTCCAACCACCGTTAGACCGAACATACCTCCACCCACATTCAATTGGGGCTCTCAATCAAACTCTAAATTGAGCGACAAGTCCTCAATAGAAAAATCTGCATCAGATTCACTGGAAACAGCGTTGCAGGCCACTTTACAATCGTACCTGGGCGAATTTTCAAAAATGATGCAGCAACAAATGCAGCTGCAAATTCAAAACATGTTGGCGTCGTTTACCTCAACGAACAAGTAATGGCTTTGCAGTGCGAGGTTGCCTATTTTAAGTTGGCTACGATAAATATAAACGGGTTTAAAGGCAAAAAACTTGAAATTATTAACTTTGTCGAGAAAAACGAAATTGATATTTTATTTATACAAGAAACATGGTTTAAAGGGGAGCGCCTCACGTTCCCTAATTTTACGATATTCAGGAATGATAGGCCACTAAGGCAAAAAGGGGGAACCATGGTTCTTGTTAAAAAGAATATCATTGCCCAGGCCGTGCCAGGTCCGTACAATTGTCCACATATTGAGGGTACATTCATTCGAGTGAAAACCAAAACCAAATGGGTTCACTTGGGCTTTGTTTACTGCAGTCCGGCGGTCGATTTCGACGGCACATGTCTAGGCAAGGTTTTTGATACTAATGAAACGATGATTATAGGTGGAGACTTGAACGCCAAACATCGCATCTGGGGATGCCGTATCCAGAATAAGAAAGGCCGCATCTTGTTCCATAAGTCTCTAGACTATAATTATCACATTATGCCACCGAGGGAGCACACTCATTCGTCACCGAATGGTCTCCCGGAGATTCTGGATATTTTTGTGACAAAAAACACTGACCTTTTATCCCAACCCGTTGCTCTTTACGACTTGACATCTGATCATCTTCCAGTCGTAATAGAGTACGGCAACCCCCAAGACAAAGGACAGGGGTCTATTTCAATTACGTCTACCAATTGGCCCGTGTTTAGGCGTCTGTTAGAATCAAAGGAACCATTGCCACCAATTCAGACAGATGCAGATATAGATGCGGCGGTGATTCATATTACCGATGCCATCAATACTGCTGTAGCCAAAGCCTCCGCCACAAAAATATCCAGATTCTCTAAGTACGGAGTCTTATCAAATAATATCAAAGAGCAAATTAGAATAAAAAATAGACTTATGAACCGGGCGTATCGCACTGGTGATCCGCGTATAAAGGCAGAGGCGAACAGAGCTGTTCAACTCATACGTAATCTCCTCAAAGTTCAAGAATCCTCTTTATGGGAAAATAGAGTAGCTGATCTTAATATCGAAGACAATAGCATATTTAAAATGACCAAATCGCTAACAAGGGGCTGCATAAAGCCAATGTCATTTATAAGAAATACTACAACCAACAACATTGTTTCAGATCCTAGGGAAAAAGTCGAAATGTTCGCGGATAGTCTCTATGAACAGTTCAACGAAAACCCGACATCTGATCCAGTAAGGGACGCTCAGATCTCCAGGACGATACGTATTTATAAGTCTATAGAGCACCCCATTCAAAATATCCGGAATATTAATATGGATGAAGTAAAAAACGTTATTAAATCCATTAAACCAAAAAAGGCTCCGGGCTTCGACGGTATAAAAAATAAAGCACTAAAGAACTTGCCTGATAACGTGATTACGGATATAGCAAACATAGCCCAAGCTATTATCGTAGTAGGACATTTCCCCCAAGTGTGGAAAAAAGCTAAAGTGGTTCTGATTCCAAAGTCTGGGCAGGATCAATCTTTAGTTACCAGCTATAGGCCCATCAGCCTATTGTCGTGTCTTGGCAAGGTTGTTGAGAAACTTATTCTTCATCGGATTAATGATTTTGTATTTAACAACAACATTTTACCACCAGAGCAGTTCGGCTTTCGATCCTCTCATTGCACGGTAAGGCAAACCACTAGACTTGCTTCTAATATACGAAATGGTTTTAATAAACGTTTCAGTACAGGAGCGGTCTTCTTCGACGTCAGCAAGGCATTTGATAAGGTCTGGCACAACGGACTCATTCTAAAGTTAATAAGGGCAGGCATGCCGAACTATTTAATAAAGGTAATTCATTCATACCTGACAGACAGGATTTTCGCGGTATCGTCAGAAAATGCGATATCGACGGTGCGACATGTTAGAGCAGGAGTTCCGCAGGGTTCCCCCCTTGCGCCGACTCTGTACAATATCTATACTAGCGATATTCCTAAATTTGGTCAAACTCAACTATATCTGTTTGCTGATGATACCGCCATGACCGCCACTGCAAAACAGCCCAGGTTGATCGTCTCAAAGCTACAACGTCATATAAAGCTTATCGAGGCGTGGTTAGATAAGTGGAAAATTCGTCTTAATGACGCTAAAACACAAGCCATCTATTTTTCAAGGTCCACATGTAAATTTCCACTGACCAGATTGCAAGTCAAAAACTCCAGATTAAACTGGTGCGAAAAAGTAAAATACCTGGGTCTGAGCTTTGACAAACGGCTGGCTTGGACTGACAACGCTAACCAACGCTTAAGAAAAGCAAATGGTCAACTCAGCGCCATCTACTCACTTATCAACAGTAGAAGTAGACTAGACTTACGCACAAAGACTTTACTTTACAAGACAATTGTTAGACCCGTACTTACTTATGGTATCGCCTCCTGGTGCACAGTAAATAAGTCAACGATGAAAAAAATTCAAATTTTTCAAAATAAAGTTTTAAGAATAATAACAAATGCTCCACGATTTACGATGGTTCATACGTTGCACAATGACTTACAGATACCAACAATCACGAAACATATAGACAAACTTATTATCAACTATTACAAACGTACAGACGTATCCATGAACCCACTCATAACGCAATCACACATACACTCCAGCCCACAAAAACCGTACAGACTACCGAGAGACTGGCTCATTCCAGCCACGGCTGCTCAATAAATTAGAAGTAATTACTTTCCCGATGCCCTCTGCCCACTACCTCAACTAAAATGAAATAATTATTCAGCAGTCAACCACTTCATTCAAGATCCGCCGAAAGGCAATACTGTACATAAATATAAATTATAGTCTGTGACTAATTTAATAAACAAATATGATCCAAAAAAAAAAAAAAAAAGAACCGAAATGAGTGCATCTGAAAGAAAAATTAAAAAGCTTAAATCACTAAATTAAGATTAGCTTTAGTGATGCATTTGCCATTAATATTTGTTTACCTAATTGTTCACTCGAATATTTCTTGTTACCTATGTACCTAGGTACCTACTTCTACAACGCGGTACTCAATTTGGCGCAGTAAGCGCTGCCCTAGGTTTTTAATAGTTAGGTAACGAGAAAGAAAGATGTTTTAAAAATATGTGTTTTTCCTTTAGGGTTGTTTACGTAGGTACTAACCGAGGTACTAACCTACCGAAATTTAGTTAAGTAATTTTTAAGTAAGGACTTCACATAATATCTCGCATAATATTATATTTCCTGTTTTATTATTTGTACTCATTTAACAATAAACGAGAGCAAAATTCATAACTTGTCTTATTTAGATACATTTCTGTATTCAATAAATCGGATATATTGGCATAGACCTCACTTGATCACGTGATATTTGCAAATCATTTACGCGCCATGGCCTGTCTATTTCGTTGGCCTCGACATTTAATAAACATTGTACAAAATTTGATGTAAATATTGAATACCATATCTTGAAAAAACGTAATTCATTACACTAGGTTCCTTAAAGTGCCAATGATTGGGTGTTTTACCCTATTTGTCAAGTGTGTTACATCGCTTGATTTTAAAAACATCTTTACTTATCTTTGATCCTTTCTAGACATTGTTAGATATTTCTAGTTGTGACAGCATATAAGTGCTTCTGTAGCTGTTTCGGGAATTTAGTTTAGATATATAATATTCTTATAGATATGATCGTTAAATAAATCTGTGACCACTGATGCCAATATTTTAGTCCTAGGGTTCGATCTGACCCAATTAATTTAGGTCCAGCAGTTCCCTTTTTCGGCGAGTTTGCAATTAGATTATTGATGCCTTTATGCATTTTGATCTACTTCATTTGTGACAACGTTTTTGGAATAGCTGCGATCAAGTCTTGGTAATATTCTAGTGCTAGACCAGTAATGATTACCTGATACTATGAAGACGGACGATATGTTTAAACTTACGAGTCAATCATTGCTTTTATTCTCTACATACCATTTACTTGAAACCTTCTAAACCTATCTAATTTATTTGTTTATTTAGAAGTGATAAAGTGATGTTTCTACATTTGATTCTATTTTACCGTGCGAGCAAAAATTATTTGCATCAAAGAGAGCTTGGATTAAAAAACGTAAGGCTTGGTTTAGATCACAATGATATGGGGACGATATTATCTAACCAAATCTAGGTTAAAATTTTGTCAAATTCATATTATCACATGATATGCCATAAAATAAATAGACAAATACAAATTAATTTTTGTTGTTTACAAAATTAACAAAGTAAGAATATACAGAAAGAAAAACAAAAATAATTACATAAATTGCTGAAATTGCCCACCGCCATGCTCCAAGCATAAATTCACACGTATCTTCATATTTTCGAAAGTGTTGACCAGCATCCCTGGAGAAACCACAGTGAATACTGTATTCACCTGAAGACGGCTGGAGATACTTACCAGTTGAAACGTTGTGATTTAAAACAAATAAAGACAATGTAAGTACAAAACTCTTTCATCATTCAAGAAACATCATTGTCTCCAAAAAATGTAATACACTGATCAGCAATATTAACGCACCACTAAAAAATTGCTATAATTTTGATGTTATATTTCTTCTAAACCGAATGTCAAATTTTAATGATTTTTTTTGCATATTATAGGGACATTCTTTAAGAATATTCCTATACTCGTGGTTTATTTTAGAAAGTTAATTGTTAGTGTATACAGGATGTAAGAAACATAATATGTTGTTTTCCCAAAATTTGAAACACCCTGTGGAAGATTATAGGATTCATACAATATTGCATAGTAAATCTAACGTGGGCTACGTGTTTTCTCGACGTTTTGTTTTTTGGTTCAATTAGTTGGGTTCAATAATAAAAGAATTAGACACTTTTTTAACTCAGCTTGTTTTTTAATCATAAATCCAACTTTTATGGATACTTTGATTAACATAAAGTAGGCTAGGTGAGCAAATGTCAAACGTCTTACTGAGCACAACTTGCATATTAGAGTACCAGCGACAGGCCCCGCATTAAACGCTGATCACCGTAGAGCTAGATTACAATTCGCTAGGGAGCATGCAACCTGGACTAATGAGGACTGGGGGCATGTTTTGTTTACGGACGAATCTAGGTTTTGTCTGTATAGCTCCGATCGACGTCTAAGAGTGATTCGACGACCAAACGAGCGGTATGCCCAATGCAACATTCGAGAAACGACTTTGTTTAATGGAGGCTCTGTGATGGTTTGGGGAGGAATTTTATCAACAGCGCGGACAGATCTTGTTCCTCTACTTGGTGGTTCGTTAAACAGTGAAAGGTATATTACTGATATTTTATCTGAGCACGTTGTACCTTTTGCTCCTTAAATCGGCAATAACTTTTTGTTGATGCACGACAATGCAAGACCACATGTAGCGCGTATTGTAACTAAATATTTGCAAGAGGTAAATATTCAGATTCTCCATTGGCCATCGCGTAGTCCAGATCTTAACCCAATCGAGCATTTGTGGGACATTATTGGCAGAAAATTAAGACGTCGTCAGCCTCCCCCAGCAATCTTGCAAGACATAGAAAGGATAGTTGTTGAAATTTGTAATCAAATTGAACAAAATCAAATTGAGAACCTAATTTCGAGTATGCCACGCCGATGTGCAGCTGTTATTAGAAGTAGAGGCGAAAACACACGCTACTAATGATAATAATCTTTATTTTTTTAAATTAATAATTATTGTGTTTATTTTTGTAGATTTCATTTTTTTAAAGTTACTTGTTATGATTTTCTAATAAAAATGTACACTGGAATATAACAGCGTCTATCTTCATTATTATTGAACCCAACTAAATGAACCAAAAAACAAAACGCCGAGAAAACACGTGGCCCACGTTAGAATTACTCTGCAATATTGTATGAATCCTAGAATCTTCCACAGGGTGTTTCAACTTTTGGGAAAAAAACATATTATGTTTCTTACATCCTGTATACACTAACAATTAACTTTCTAAAATAAAACACGAGTATTGGAATATTCTTAAAGAATGTCCCTATAATATGCAAAAAAAATCATTAAAATTGGACATTAGGTTTAGAAGAAATATAACATCAAAATTGTAGCAAACTTTTAGTGATGCGTTAATATTGCTGATCAGTGTATTATGTAAAAATAATTAATTAAGTATTAAAGCAGTTCCTTTATGTGCCTAAAATTCAATTCATTCTCTCCGACGGTCAACAAGTTTCCAGTTTTTGCAGAGAAATCCCTAGAACGACGAAAAATCGATGACCGGTCAGATGAAAGGGTATAATTCTCAGGAAAGAAAACAACTGTAATAACATCAAACATCGTGTTCTCAAGGGTGTATTTCGATTGGACTCGGTGGTTTTCTCGAACACAAATCGTGAACGTGTCACGTTAAGCACGTGGACTTTGTACCGCTGGCGGGGTGTCAGTCCGTAAAGCCCATCTATCACGACTCTACTCAACGCTTTATACGTAAACTTTCTTTTCCGGAGTGGATTTCTAAATTACTTTTGAAAACGTAAATAGTTTAGGACATAGGGGGGTTAATTTGCTTTTTGACTTAAAAATCCGCGGGCATCTCTTGAAAACGAATGTATACAGCGTGACCCAGTAAAGTACGCATCATATGGGATTTTTTTTTATTAATAACTTTATTCGAAATTTGACTATGGCATCAAGTTCTGCTTCGATCGAGATGAAAATTAAGCAAAAAATTAGTAGTCACGACGTTATTCGCATTATCTGTCAAATTAAAAAAATTTTCAAAAAATAATTCAAAAGTAAGGTTATTTTTGAAAGTATCGAAAAAGGTTATTAGAAATAGTTTTCTTTAAAGCAGTTCCTAGCCCACAGGCAAAATTTTAGCTGCATAATATAATTTTGATTTTTTACCCATATACAGTGTGTGTATAAAGTCTGGAAACGGCTTAATAACATCACAATTTACTGGCCGATTTAAACCAAATTTGGTACAGTTGTGTAAGAGGATCTAACGTACCGAATGACGATATTGGCGTTGTTGCCAGCTTTTTACTTTGTCTGGAATTCGAACGAATTTTATATTTTTAAATATAACACCCAGTATATTTTTACATTTTTAAATTCCATATAAAATTATAATTATTTTTTATTAAATGCATTATTAGTCTATACTTCATAGTTTCCGAGATATTGACTCTCGAAAAGTGACATTTTTGAACTTTGACAGCTTACAACTTTCTAACAGTACGTCTTAGAGCAAAACGGCTTACATGTCCCTATCTTCAATTTTTATTATCTTCCCAAAAAAATCAACTTCCAGTTAAACCGGAACAACTATATTTCCTGCTTTCGAGTTACATCCGGTTTAACCGGAAGTTGATTTTTTGGGAAGATAATAAAAATTGAAGATAGGGACATGTAAGCCGTTTTGCTCTAAGACGTACTTTTAGAAAGTTATAAGCTGTCAAAGTTCAAAAATGTCACTTTTCGAGAGTCAATATCTCGGAAACTATGAAGTATAGACTAATAATGCATTCGATAAAAAATAATTTTAATTTTATGTAGAATTTAAAAATGTAAAAATATACTGGGTGTTATATTTAAAAATATAAAATTCGTTCGAATTCCAGACAAACTAAAAAGCTGGCAACAACGCCAATATCGTCATTCGGTGCGTTAGATCCTCTTACACAACTGTACCAAATTTGGTTTAAATCGGCCAGTAAATTGTGATGTTATTAAGCCGTTTCCAGACTTTATACACACACTGTATATAATTTGGCTGAGAGCAATGAAAGCTTTGATATCGATTAGTGGCTAAACGGTGGGGTTTATCGACCTTGATCTAGAGTAACTTATTTTTTGTGTTCTTAATTGCCACTAAAATGGCACCTTCGGTTTGGCTTTAGCTACCAAAAGAAAAAAGTTATGACGGAAATAATACTTATGTTTCAGGTAAGGTGCCCTCTAGCGGTTTAAAAAAAAAACACTCTTATCTTCAAATTGTATAGTCGCTAGAGATTAGTATGTGTGCTGAATATTAAATGATTTGGTTCGAAAATAAATGTAGTATGACGAAAAACTAAAAAATCAAATTCAAACCCCTGTATATACCTATCTTGGTAACCATGGAGATTTCGACATTTTGCCAAATGATCTACTAGCATTATTTTTGCATGTAAAATCACTCCTTAAAATTTCCTAATGCATTTTCCGAACACCCTGTATAATATATAAAGATAGATACATTCAATATTTCAGATATTACCTTGACTTTTGTGTCATAGACAATTTTAATCGTTGTTTAGGCACATTCATTTGGAGATCATAAATTTAATTGAATTAAACATTTTTAAATTCAACAATTAAATTATCAAACAAATAGGTTTTGATTATAGTGACTATAAATTAAAAATTTAATTAATAAAAAGTGATTTCTTCATACCTATAGAGATTACACTTGCGAAAATACTATGGCATTTTTTTAGGTCTAGAACAAGTTGTATGTATTATAAAATGCTAATAATAACCATGGAATGAGACCTGTAACGATTTATTGTATATATATATATACAATATGTGAGACTCGAAAGTATTGTAATAATAATAGAAGCAGCATTCAATTTAATAAACTGATTCCTCACTTATAGCAGCAATCATATAAACTGGGTGCTTCATTTTCCTCCACTCATTTGATATTTCCAGTACATTTGCCGATCTAATTCAACGATTAAGCGAAGATTGTAGCAAATTTATTACTGCTACCTATATAGCCACGATGTTTCAATTAAAATAGCAATATTCTCTAAATTGCTGTATTAGATTCCAACGGCACGTTTTATTGAAGTGGTTAAATTTAATCTAATCAATAAAATGCTACAATTACCTTTTAATTGTGCAATATTGTAGCAAAGGGCCGTTGAAAATACCATTAAAACCTGTACTATGACCAGTTTCAGTGAAAGCTGAGAATAATTTCTTTGTTGCAGAAATTTATTTTTCAGGTATCAGATACGAGCAACTACTACATACCAAGAGGGACCTATATCAAACTCATATCAATAAAAACTATTAATTTTTTTAAATGTTTAATTAATAGCACTTGTTTATCTATAACCAGTTAGTAATCATAATATGCGCATAATACTTATTATACCCTGTAAAAAAAACAATTGCTTAACAGCAAGAGATATCTGATTTAATTGAATTGGAATACTTTAAATCGATACTGAACAATTTTTATAAAATGTGCCGTTTTAAATCATATTTGATTTAAGGAACTTTAAAATCCATCGAAAGCTACTGATGCATCAGTAACATGCAACACTTCATTCGATCGGGAGTACGGCGTCATAATTTTGATGTTGCAAGTCTACAGTTAGTCAGTGACTTTGAGCGTTACTTGTCTTTGTATGTGATAAAAACAAAGTAAGTGGTAAAGTTTCCTTTTTTTGGCAGCTCATCAGCAACATACTCTTATCATACAACAATAAAAAACGTTGTTGTTTCTTATAATTCTTTCCTCTTTCTAGGATCCATCAAAACCGACACCCCAATCAGACATTTTATAGAAAAGATATTTTTTATGCTATGTTTCTATGTTCCTTCAAGTTTTTTGAAATTCGACAGATAGTTCCTTTAAAACCCAGTTCATGCTAGTTAAGTCTATACAAAAGTATAGGTAAAAAAATTATTTAGGTGGATCTTTAAACATTTTTGAATATTGTCCATAAGTTTCATAAATTTAATCAAAAATAATTTTATCATTATTGATTAAAAGAATTAAAACAAATTGGTTAAAATATAATCGGTAACAATTCTTACGTTAATCAGTTGTGAATAGGACGGCTTAATCACGGACTCTTTGATTTAATCAGCAGGCTGTGTTAATTTTTTAAATCAACCTGGTGTGGACCTACATTTAATCAGTACTGAGTTCTTTTGATTTAAAATTTGATCATTTGTTTTAAGTGTGTAGAAAAAGCATGAATTAATAACTTCTCATTAAACACCTAGGATTATTATGAATTCGTAATAATTGGAGAGCCACAATAGTTATTTGTTTTACTAGGCAGCAAAGTAGTAGATTGGCTGCCGAGTTGAACATATAATTTTTTCTCCGATTGTTTATAATGATATATGTATAATATTGTATTATTTGCAAATTATTACAATTCCCACGATCTTTTTATTTTTCCTGTAGTGATAAATTAAAACAAAATTTGATAGAAATTGCAATTGTTGGAACGGTTGGTTGCTATGGAAATGTATATGTCCATAATAATTATACTTATGAAAATTCTGCCAGTTCCGTGGAAAAATATTGGTATATTTATATTATGGACAGAGAAGTAGAAGTACTTACTTCTCCAGAAATAAGGGAGGTGGCAAAAAATATTGAGTTAAATTTGTTGCCGGAGAAGTCTCGGATGAAATATGAAGGAAATTATAAACGATTTATGGATTATTGCATGATGAAAAATGCGAAGGCTTTTTCGAAGAATGTATTACTTGCTTATTTTGCTGGATTATCTAAAACAATGAAGAGTTCTACAGTTTCGTCTGCATGTTGACGGCAACTATGAATGTTATATAACACTCGCTGCAAGCGACTTGCGTTGTAACCATCCTCGCTTATTATAACCTACATTATACGCTCGTTAATTAACATACTATTATGTACATCTTAACATGTTTAACATTATTAATAAAGGCATTCTGTAAAGAAAACCTTGACTCCCTAGGCGCAGTTCCATTAAAATTTAAATCTAAAATAATTATTGTAAGTAATTTTTTTAGGAGTTTTATTTAGGGCCCTCTAGGAAGAGTATACGTTAAACTAGCATTTTGACAAATCCCAGCATTGGAGAGGTTAGGGCTGAGTGGCGTCGTATTAATAAACCAACCGATATTAATGTCTTGTTAATTTGACTTTAATTAATAAGCCCTGAGCGTCCTAAGTCTAATTTATTTATCAGCTGTCAAATATATATGTTGATTTAATTCTTACAACCCAACAGTATAGGACAATTATTTATGCTTAACTACAAGACAAAAAAATTGAAGATTAAATAAAACCTTTAGTTTTCAATAGTTTACTATATTTTATTACTATCGATAGAAACAATACCTGGTAGATAAAGCGTGAAACTAAAATTAAAATTTTAGGTTTATATTTCTATAGAATAGCATATTATATTATAAAGTCAGATCTTGAGTCTATATATCCATATAAAAAGCTCAATGTAATAACTATCTGAAAAGGAGAGTCGGTTGTACGCCGTATTTTAGAGGAGTTAGGAATTACCTACCTTTTTATTCAATTTTATTCATTAAGACTTATTTAAAGATTTTATACCACCTTTCTCTTATTCGCCATTTTGTGTACAGTAACTACTTTTTTATTTGAGATATCCCTCACCACTTTGTGTGCATGTGTCAGTCAGGTATTGTTTATAAAATTTGAATCCACTACTAAGAAACTTTGTTTATAAATTTTTAAATCTCTTATTACTATGTTTCTTGTCTCCTGGACATAATTTGACGAGTATTCTCAAGTAGTCTGTTCCAACTGTGTTTTTACTCTTGCTTGTGTTTTTCTTTTAGAACCTAAGCCCTGATGATGGCCTCATACACGGAAAAAAATATATACTATAACCAAGAGTGATAGGCTTCAATTAAGGATACGCTAGTTTCGTATATCCGCAAGAGCAAGTATGCTTGTTATTCAAAGCATGGTATTCTTAAAATGACACAGTCACCATTACTTCTTTTGAGGGTCAACAAGCTTAAAGTGAGTATTGTAATCCGTACATCAAAGCGTGCCTTAACTTAAAGCAAGAGTAAGTAACCCTGGCATAAGTTTAGTAGTATTTTAACCATTATTAAGTTATCATAATGTAAAAGCAAATAAACTTTAGGTGAGTTTTTGTTATCCTTATCTCAATTTAATTCTAATCTAATGCTGAAAGTAAGCAAATATAGAACAAATACAGCTATATTCTTGAAATTAAATAATTAAACATTTAATTCAACATCAAATAATCTTTCATTGAGTATAGTAATATTAAAATGAACCACTACTGTTCCTTGGTTTAATAGCGAGTACACTTAAAGTAACATTATTAATCTTTTATCTAATGGCTACCTTTAGTTAACCCATGTGCAAGTCAGCTAGACTTGCTGCAAACACAAATCTGGTAAGTCTATGGTTTAAGATTCGGAAACACCAGGCCGACTGCAAAGCAATTTAAAAAAAATATATAAGTAACATTTACATTACGCGATTCATATCGACATAAGTTACGAAAACTTCCCATATTGCATACCTTATTTTTATGGATTATAAATTACTTGAAATAAAAGCAAAACTTTGTTTTTTTGTCTCTGGTTGTGAGGACCACATGTTATATGAAATTTAGCATACTTCTTGCAGAAGAAAGTTAATAATTATTAAAACAAAGTAATTCCGTTTAGTTTAGTACGAGGAATAGTAAGGAAAGAAATTCAGTGCAAACGTATATTTTTAGATTACTTTTATTAACATGAAAATATTCCAATTCATATTAACTACATTAACTAACAGATAACAGAATATCTTAACTCTTATAATTTATTATATAAAATAAAAAACTTTTACTTAGGTACTTATATAGAACACTCTTGCAGGATTTCTTCCATAACTTACGCACTAAACTAAACAAAATCACAAATAAGGCTACCGATGCCGATCGGTCAAGGCGGCGAAGTCAACAGTAGGCCTGGGCAAAAATTCGATATATCGATATTTTTATCGATATATCGATAAACGATATCTAAAAAATAAAATATCGATATATCGATATTTATCGATATAATCGATAGTATCGACATTTATCGATATTTATCGATATTATCGATATTTATCCATATTATCGATATTTATCGATATTATCGACATTATCGATATTATCGATATTATCGATAGTCGATTGGAATTTCAATATCGTCCATTTAAGGACCAATATTTAATTCAATCTTTTTCTTCATGTTTTCATAATTAGAGTTTCCCCTTTAAATGAAGGTACGGAGTTTTAAAGGGCACATAAGACAATATTGACATACAGTGTCACCAGTAAAGTCCGCATCATATGGGATTTTTTTTTATTAATAGCTTTATTTTAAAAATCAAAATTGGGCTATTAAAATTTGGTCGCATGTGATGCAAAGTTTATTTGTTTTTGACCCTGTATAAGGTAACTTCATAAAATAAGTATTTTTGAAAGCGTAGTTTGTGTCTAAAAGTAATACACCTTAATATTAAGACAAAAAAGAACACAGTGTCTTCAGTAAAGTGTTTTTTAAGTGGAAAATAAATTTTAGTTTAACAACGTAAAGTTTCTATTTTCAACGATTTAATTTAAAACCCCTATATTATAATTTATTATTAAGCTATGCCATAATAAGGTTTTTGTAAAAAAACACACTTTTAATATGGCGCTACTTTAAAGAAAATGTATCTGAAATGAAGCATTGTCAAAACTAAGAAGTTTTATGTAGGTTGCGTTGAGTCTTATTTTGCAAAAGTGGTACAATTTACAAAATATAGGTAAAAAATCAAAATTATCTTATGCAGCTGAAATTTTGCATGTGGGCTAGAAACTGCATTTGGAAAAACTTTTTCCGATAACTTTTTTCGATTTTTTCAAAAATAACCCCACATTTGAATTATTTTTTGGAAAAAATTAAAATCTGACAGATAATGCTTGATTCGCATTGCCTACTATTTTTTTTGCTTAATTTTCATCTCGATCGAAGCAGAACTTGATGCCAAAGTCAAATTTTGAATAAAGCTATTAATAAAAAAAATCCCATAATAATATGATGCGGACTTTTACTGGTGACACTGTATTTATAATATAATATTTTTATGTTTTATCGATATATCGAATAACGATATTCAAAAAATAAAATATCGATATATCGATATATCGAATAACGATATTTAAAAAATAAAATATCGATATATCGATATTTAAAAAAAAATATTGATATTTTCGATATTTATCGATATTATCGATATTTATCGATATTATCGATATTTATCGATATTTTCGATATTATCGATATATCGACTATATCGATATTTTTTTAAATATCGATATTCGATATTGGAATTTCAATATCGCCCAGACCTAGTCAACAGTCAAATGGCAAGTGGTGGCAAGAATAGCCAAAATTAATACAAGCTTATGTCTATTTGTTTCGAACTGAAAAATCAATTTAAAATTAATATATTTTCAAGTTAGTGTATAATAACTATTTGTTTAAATATATGTATCATCTCCATAAAGATAATCTTGTTTTTATTAAAAGTTGACAACAGTTATGCCAATTTACATAGACTAGTTGTTTTAAGTTAAGCAATTCTTGAAACAATATAAAGTAAAATTTAATCTAACCTTATTTCTATTTTCTATTTTAAACTAATCTCTCTTATTGACTTAAAAGTAGCTGTAATTAAGCCAAAATTATGATTGTCTTAACTGCCAAAAATTGAACAATTATACATTCAAGTTTATTCTTTTCTTGGACTAACAATTTTATTTGAATTCAAGTATAGTAGCGCTTTATGTTAGGCTAATTTTTCAAGAATAGATTAATTTTCGAATCAGATTGGGATTTTTTTCCGTGTAATGGGCCGAAAGCGCTAAGCAATATTAATAATATTACGCTTAATACACAAAAGACTGTTTCATTTGTAATAACTATGTTTGTCTGAAAAACAAAACCGACTTCCAGATAAAGTGGAAGTTCAAATTTTTCACATATCTAGATAATGCTACCAACATGTAGGGAAAATCTGAAATACCAAAATTTTCCACTTTCACGTTTCATTTATTGCGGGGTTGCAGGCGGCTAGAAGTGGAAAAACATTTCATATCCGTATTATATTCTAAAGTGACCTACTTTTCAGCTGAAGGATATATTATTATATATTATATTACTTTCTAAAAATGCAATTAAAAGTTATTTAGTACCTAGCTCTTCGTAAAATTCCTAAAAATATATTGATACATATTTCATTAAAACCACCAGTAATATTATTATATTATTTTATTATGATAATGTCAAATGTAGCAAGACGTTTTATTGTTTGTTAGTTTCAACATGTTTTACAGTATTCAAGAAAAATGATAATTAAGTAGTACCTAGTACATAGAAAATAGTTCTCGAAGAGTATGAGAAATATTGTAATTAAGAAATGCAACTGCTAAGAGCCACAACCACCTTGAAAGAAGCCCTGAAACAGAAACATCGACAACACTGCTTGAAGATCCATGTCACGTGACTTTTTTAAGGTTATTCATGGTTTAGTATGTAATTTACGAGCGAATTAGGTGTAGATGTCGTATTAATTTGTATTTTTATCCGGTTTTCGATTGATATCTAATAGAAAATTTAAATGACATAATTGCTAAGAACCTCTACAAAATACTGATCAAAAATTTTGGTACTGGTTTGCTCTAATAGCATTAATAAAGTGAAAAATCCAACAGCCTGGACGGCCTAGCGGTTTGTTTACGGGTCTTATAAATGGCGGCAGAATTTTATTTGTTTTAATTTAAAAGTTGTGTTTTTTGTATTTTAGTTAGCTCTTTGGGATAAACTTTATTGTGTTGTGGCTACAGTTAATTTATTAAATATTGAAGTGTTTATTTAACTTGAAGGTATATGTGAATTAGTTTAAAAATATCACTAGTAGAGATAGTTCGTAAGTAGGTAGAATACCTCTAGATACCTAAGTACTTAGGTAAATACTTTTTTTTTCAGTTTGTTTATTTATCAATATGCCAAGCCCTGCTGTATTCCTGGGTGTCACTCTAACTAAAAAAGTGTTTTCAAAGCAGGTGAAGAGAGTGTAATATATTACCCAATAAACATTTTTGGTTGTATATTATTTACAGTTAATGCTATATCACCTACCCTAAATAACTTAGAGTGATATATTTAGTAATAGAAATATTTCTGTTACTTTTATAAAACCCTTAAAACACTTAAATGGGGAGTTTATAAAGGTTGCGGAAACCTTTGTTTAGTAACGCTATATAAATCTAAGTTATCTAACTAAAAGTAACAGAAAGGTTGTAGTAAGCACTATATAAAATAAATAACGGCGTCTTAACACCTTTAGTGATATAAATTAGTGGTGTAAAGGTTATCGAAATATTTCCGTTACCAAAATTTTGTCACTTCTATCTGTTATGTCATTCCCATCTGTCACTTCTTTTTATTGAAGGCGTATATATTTCTCTCTCTTAGGCACACTTTATTAATTATTATTTGTCTTTTTCTGTTTCCACAATATTAAATCGGAATTGGTGTTCAGATTTTGTACAGACTATTACAGATGGCGGTCGCTAAATTAAATAATAAATATAGAAGAAAATGTTTTATAGGTAGTTTGATTTTATGCTTAGTACTCACGTATTACCCAAAATTTAGATGGGAACAGTTATTTACTGCAAAAATAGAAGGAATACTTCCTAAAAATGCAGGGGCCCTTAAAATACCCAATAACAATCAAATTTA
The DNA here is from genome assembly GCA_963969555.1 of Polydrusus pterygomalis. Taxonomy (NCBI): domain Eukaryota; kingdom Metazoa; phylum Arthropoda; class Insecta; order Coleoptera; family Curculionidae; genus Polydrusus; species Polydrusus pterygomalis. The sequence goes on from OZ018379.1 coordinate 40,704,851, forward strand.
GGTCAGGTTTTCAGTAAAATATATGTTTTTTTTTTTTTTTTTACGACGATTTAACACCAAATGTTATTAGTATATGCCACCATTGAATACGTAAGCGTTTATTTCGTATTGATTGTTGTCAAATTTTGTGTTTTTGTAACGTCCCTTTTTAATAGTTCTAAATTTAACTAAACAATCATGGCGGAATCAATATAGTAACGACATAAACGTTGGAATGCATAATATCACCCATGGTGACCTTATATAACGAATAGTAACATTTTATACATTTAACACCATTATGTTACTTAAATTTATTTAACATTATCTTTTAGATAGGTAACCTTCGTTATTCTCGTATCAGAAAAATTGAGTGTGTTTATTAGTCGTACGGGTTTAAACTGCTAATAAAAATACTTTAAATCAAAGATATTGATGAAAAATGAAAATAAAAGTATTACTTATAACATCTTCCAAGACATTACATTTTAAGATTATGACCACTAATAATCCTGGTTGAGGAGCCTGATGGCACAGAATTTAAAATTTGCTTAAAGTTTTTTGAAATTTTACGTCGAAATGAAGTGCTGTGTTTTATTTTTTCCAATTATTCATTGTAAAATACGAGAAATATCAAAAACCTTACGTGTTTGCGTTCAAATATGACAGACGGCCATTTTATAGACAAGATGGTTTATTGGGCCTATAGAAAAAATTTGTGTTACTTATAGTGTTGGCGAAGTTGTATAGAAGAAGCGGTCGTTACTGATATATCACCAAGAATTTCATATTATACCATAGCCAACACTACCATTTGCCAGTTTTTATTATGGTGATCAATAGTGTACTTCTACATAACTAAAAGTATTTAAGTTGTATAAATGAGGCAACGGCAAACCTTATATAACCTGTTTATAAAACCATTGGTAACGATTACTACAAGTTTTATAAAATGGTGATGGAAATAGTTACGTTGCCTTCTTATATACTTGTAGGTTATAGTGATTTTATAAACCCGTTATAACAATAGGTTACCAAAAGGCACAGATTATAAAACTCCGAAACCTTCTTATATACCTCTATTACCTTTATATAACCATTATATAACTTGGTGTTACTATAAATTACGGAAAATGTTTATTGGGTATTATAGTTTAGATTTGACCAATGACTGTATAAAATTGTTAATCAGGTTTCAGTGGACAAAAGGTAATGAATTGGCTTACAATGATTTAAAATGGATTTTACCGTTTGTAATAAAACTAAGCAGGTGGTCTCAGCTTGAAAACTTATTGTCTCGGTACCAATTCATACATTGTGAAAGTAATAAAGTTACCTAGATGGTAGGTGACTTTCTTAAGAGAAGCGTAGATTTCATAAACAAAGCCTTAATCTTACTAAATTTTGAGACATTAGAAGTCGATAGTCAATCCTGTAATTTAAACGCAGAAGATAATAATTTGTATAATAGAATATTCCTTTTGATTGATCAAATACATTTACTCGTAGTGAAACAAAAACAGCTTCTCAACGCAATATTACTATTATTTAATAATTAGATAAGTTGTTCTTGTTATCCAAAAATATGTATTACTTTTTTGTACATTATTCAATATCAATATAGTGGCAAGAGAGCCAAAAAACACACAAAAACTATCAGAAAGAATAAAATACTCGCCCGTAGCCGCGCGTCATAATAATAGATTGTGGATCCGCAACTCGCAGCTGATGCGGCATTGCCCGATGTCACTTCATGGCTTCTTTTCAAGGTGGTTGTGGCAGTGCACAAGAAAATAATGCAGTTTAAGAACTTCTACTTCATGTAGAAGAATAGTATATTACATAACAAGTGTTGAAAGTGGTACTTTTCAAACGAGGAGGTATTTAACACGAGGCGTCAGCCGAGTGCGGAAATTCTCCGAGTGTGAGAAAATCACTTTCACACGAGTAATGTACACAATTTTTCCTACGACCATACAATATAATCAAAAAGAGTTTGATTTGCTTTTAATAGTTTGTAGGTATCACCATTGTGTTAATCAAATTTTTTCAACACTAGAGTTGAAAAAAATAAAAACAATGCCTACCTTTACCACCTTTACACATTTTAACTTACATAGATTTAAATAAAAATAATAACTCTTTCTCCTATTTGCTTACGCACATCATACCTACTATCTATGTACAGTAAATAAATTTCATTTCTGAACTTTTAGCTGCTTGCATTCTTTTATTAAAACAATAATATAGGTACCTACGAAAACAACATAACACAAAACTACAACATAACCTCAACATTTGCTCAACGTTATAGAAAGATAGAGATGGAGTCAAATATCGATAGCTTGTTAATTATAAAAGTTATATCTTATTCGATTTGTTATAAATATAGCTAAAATAAATTTACTTACATAAAGCGTATTTGGCACTTGTCCCATATCCTTAAACATTGTATGGATATTTTTATCCGAGATAATGGAAAAATTATAAATCGGTATTTCCTAGGGTATTCTATTTCTGCTCTATAGCTGCCCCTTTTTTTTCTGTGGTTCAACTCAGTTGACATGTAAACATGATAGTTGGTGGGTTGCCTGACATATTATTATTTTCCCCTTTTAATAATATTATTTTTATCATAAATACTCTTAGGTTCCCAAAAATAACGAAAAAAAGGATTTTTTTTAATTTGCAGTAATGCCCTAGTGTACTTTACCCCACCCAGCACCCCAATTCACTCCACGTGTCCCGTAAGTTTGTTATTTTTAATAAATAGTTTTGTTATCAAATTGACACCTGTTTAAATTAAATATAGTGTGCTTTGTATTTCGACACTCGTGTTGAAATATTTTTTTTTCTACGAGTGACCGCAAAGAATCTACTTTGCGCACACTTTTGCATATGCAAAGTAGCACTTTCCCGCACACTTATTTTAAAGCAAAATTACCATATTATAGACGCGTTTTTTTCTTCTATTTTATTATTTTTTTAGATATTTATGCAAAAATATTGTAACAAGACAAAGTTGACAGGTGGTTTATATGTTGCCTTATAAACTATACCGAAGTATTGTGCCGTGCGGGTCAAAATTTTTTTGAAATCTGCATTATTATATTTTCCTCTAATTTTGTTCAAGTTAAAAAAAACAAGTATTTTTGTGTCAAATGCGGTTTGTTCCCTTAGCAACCAAAATACATTGTCATACAACGCTTTCATGTCAGTTTAGAGGTCTTCTTCAAAATTTTCACTAGCATTTTCACCTATTTAAAATAAAAAAAAACTGTTTTAAAAATGGATATCACTGAAGAAGAACTTCCAGAAGATGTCCTAGAAGCCACCAACATGGCTAGTTTGCATTTGCTGCCTGCCAAATCGCGAGAAAAATACGAGAGACAGTACGAGTTGTTTTCCAAATGGTGCGAACAAAGGGGGATAAATCGTTAAAGGAAGAGGTACTTTTAGCCTACTTTCTTAAGTTAAGCAAATAATTTAAACCTAACACAATGTGGTCAAAATATTCAATGCTCAAAAATGTAATAAAAATAAAAAGAAACATCGATATTGGTGAATTTTATAAGCCACTGCATTTCTGAAAAAGCAGAATATTGGGTTTAAACCAAAAAAAGCAAAAATATTTACGAAGGAAGAAATATTCAGTTTTATTAATTCGGCACCAGATGAAATTTACCTTTTAATTAAAGTTGCCACTATTTTTGGACTTGCCGGCGCATGCCGAAGGGAAGAGCTAGCAAATTTAACCACTGCCGATTTTGAAGATAAAGAAAACCTCATAATTGTCAAAATTAGGAATTCAAAAAATCATACAGCAAGAAACTTTATAATATCGGAAGAAATTCATAACGGAGCCTACCTGCAACTGTACAGAAAATACAAAAGCTTACGCCCGATAACGTTAAACAACCGTTTTTTCTTAGTCTACAAAAAAGGTAAATGCGTTTCACAATGTGTTGGAGTAAATAGTTTCGGAAAGATGCCTTCTGAAATAGCTGCCTTTTTGAAACTGCCAAATCCGGAACTCTATACAGGGCACAGTTTCAGAAGGTCATCAGCAACGTTACTGGCCAATTCTGCAGAAGGAATCACTGACATAAAACGTTTGGGGGGTTGGAAATCTACTGCGGTAGCTGAGGAATACATCGATGAGTCCACAACTTATAAAAAAGGGCTGAGCAACAAAATTTTAAGCTGCAGCCCTAAAAAATGTGAAGCAGTTCCAAGTACTTCAAAGAATGGATCCATTTCTTCCTTTTGCACCACGACAGTACTGATGAACCAGGAAATGACATCTACTACAACATTTTCACCTCTAGTTGCTAGATCTGCAATAAATGTAGAAAAAGCGACCAACTGCACATTCCATATTAATGTAATTAATAATAATAAATAGGCAATTTAGGTATAAGTACTTATAAGTTGTTTTTGATGTCAATAAAAATTTAAATTAAAAAAAATATATAGTTATTTCACTCGTAGAAAAAATATTGTTCCTAACACGTGCGCAAAGTAGTTTTACCGCATTTAAAGCTTATCCGAACTCCGCTTCGCGTCGTTCGTCTAACTGCTTTCGCGTGCGGGAAAACATAACTTTGCGCACTGAATAGGAAAACTACTATTTCAACACGCGTGTGATATTTAGCACTTTCTAGCCAAGCTAACCGTGCTGTTATTGTCATTTTCGTAGGTGGTCGTAGGAAAAATATTAAAGGAGGGTCGTAGAAGGAATTGATAACGCATGCTCATAGAGCGTCAACTTTTTATGTCACGTTTCTTCGGTCCACCCTATAATGATATATCGATGAAACCGTTCCGTCCCTAATCAGTCACAAAACCTGCCAAATCAGCACTCGGCAAGTGCTAATTTTCTCGAAACAGATTAAATAGGTGATTGTTAATACGTAATTATTCCGACAAGCCCCTTTCCGGACAACCCTTTATTTCGCTCGGCGGAAATTCCGCTCACGTTCAACATGAAAGTGCACGTTAAATGTCAAGCTGAACTCGAGCCGATGGTTTTATTCTGAAAGCGAACTGCAGAATTTGTGATTTTTTTTAAAGGCTTTTAACAAAATAGGTATTGTGGTATACTGGGTGTTCTTGAAGAATGTTGCCTTAGATTTTGAGAGAGAATTTAGTAATTTCAATGAAAGGCTTGCGTCAGCACTAACGGCCAATCCATTATAAGTTCTTTAAAAAAAGTTTCTTACCAGGTTAAAGAATAATCTATCGTAGTTAAAATATTGTCACCGTAGCACCGCACAGCCGGAGGGTGTGGGCAGCTATTTCATGAGCTCAAACTGCTCAAAGAACCAACTATCACACGAAATGCAAGAAATAAAGAAAATAAATTTTACAAAAAAAAATTAGACGATCATCTTTTATCCTTTCAGTTAAAAATATATCCGTCGGGACATAATTAATATAAGTGGAATATGATTCGTGTAGATAGTATGTAAGTATACAGGGTGAGTCGGGAGGAATGATCCAAACTCTAAGGGTGTAAACTACGCATCAAAATAATAAGAAAAAACCCAAATGTTGTTACCCAATATTCATTTGTTTTTAAATTACAGCGTTAAATAAAATAATAATAATGTTAAACCAAAATATGCAACATTAACATTGTTTTAAATAAATCATTAGTTAAGTAAATTTTCAAATATACCGCCATTGACTTCCAAACATTTCCTGCTTCGTTTACAAAGGGCGTGCGTGGCTCTTCTAATTGATTCGTGCCTTTCTTTAATATTGAGTGCAGCATTTCTAATGCGTCTAACTAATGCATCCCTAGTATCTACTTTTACTTTGTATACCTCATATTTTAACCAACCCCATAAATTATAGTCCAACGGTGTGAGGTCTGGCGATCTAGGAGGCGAACTAATAGGACCACCGCGACCAATCTGAACCTTTGGTCCAAATATTGCTACGATCGAAATGGGCAGGCGCTCCGTCGTATTGAAAATACATTTGAATTCTGATGTTTAAAGGAATGTCCTCCAGTAGTCCTTGCAATTGATTTTGTAAAACACCTAAGTAGTGATCCCATTTAAGGCGATTTTCCAAAAGAAAGGGGCCAATTAAATTATTGTCGATCATGCGCATCACACGTTTACTAAAAACCTTTGTTAAAAATTATTTTCGACTATTGCGTGAGAATTTTCGTACCGTACATGGGAGTTTCGATTATTGTTGCCATCACGGGTGAATGTAGCTTCGTCAGTAAAAAGTATATGCGGTACAAGATGACGATTATTAATTATCCACTTACAAAATTGCATACGCTTGGCGTAGTCTCCAGGTTGAAGATTCTGTACACGCTGTACATGGTATGGGTATAAATAAGCCTTGCTCGTGAAACAAAAAAATTAAAAATTGACACACCCCACTCAAATTTCGTATTTGAACTAAGTTTTTAATTTGCAAAAACATTTCCATATAAAATTTTGCTGAATTTCTAATAATTAAGGTACTTTACTCTTAAGGCAATTTAAAAAAAATGGCATTTGCTCTCCTACTATAAGCCGCAGGTGAAATATGAAATATGCATTTATAGTTTTAAGGAATGCACCAGCTTTTATAAAGAATTTTCTGAGAAATCGGTGATAAAAAACTTTTTGTTGCATACTTTTTTGGACACACTGTATATTGCAGTTTCTGTTGATCGATTTTGTAATAAAAAAAAATGTATTATAAAAATTTGTGACCAATTTTTCCTGAAATATCGCTTGCGTCCATTCGTATTTGATTACCCGGTACTCAGCAAAAGGTATTTCCACATTCTTTTTGCGTCTGTGGTCTGCAGAAAAAATTAAATACTAACATTTTCCAATGTTACCTTTAAATTCCTTTTGAGCTTGAGCCAATAAAGTAGCAAACATTTGACTTTCCACAGGTCTGACAATTTCTTCATCACTAGAACTACATTCTCGGTCATTTCTCCATTCAAGACTTCGCTGTCGTCTCATTTCACCTAGTTCTTTCGTGGAGGACTTGCTCCTCCGATTCCAGGAACCACCTCCTGTCCTTTTATTCATTTTGTTAGCTCATCTGAAAAAACAGTAGAGAAATAGGTTAGTCAGACCATTTGACTGAAACACAAAAAAAAAATAGTCAACAACTGAGACCCATATATACAACAAGCTTTTCAATAAATACTAATCAACCAGACATAATGTGAAATTATATTGAAAATTCTTTTATCTCTGATCCACACGAGAATTGTGTATTACATCATTCATTTCGCTTATTTAAGTTACGTAATTAATTAACAAAATACTTTATTATCAAAGGAATAACAAGTGTTTCTTTTAATAAAGAACATTTTTTATGGTTTTATTAAACGGTAGGGCAGAGCCGGGCAAGTTCGTCGTGCTTAGCTTTGCACGTTTACAAAAAGTCGTCACCTGAGAATAACAGGGTTCTATCTGACATAACCCTAAAATCGAGTAAAGATGCGTCAAAATTTTGGACTTTAATAAAAACTTTATTCATAAACAAAATAGTTTTAGTTTTTTTTGGTATTTCATAAGTGTATTATAGTTTTAAATAAATGTCTTAATAGAACGTAATTGTAGATAATAAGTAGTGTAAAGACAACGTCTAATTTCACTTAGGACATTGTTTTTCAAAAATATCTCGAAATTTGAAGAAAAGGGTTCTATGTGGTAGATACATCCTTACAAATAGTATTTGATTAACATCAGGACATAGTAATACTTCTTGGGTTTCACTAATTATTACCATTACTTCATACACATGGTCAGACATTTTAAATAGAGAAATAAATATATATTTCCATTAGTATTTTTGCAAAGAAAATTGAGGTTGGATACCTATGTTGTTTAGGTTTTATAATTATTATTGTTCCTAGGGTCTATCTACAGCAGATAGAACCTTGTCAGAACAGTCAACACAATCACCGCAATCCCTTAGTTCTATCTGCAGTAGTTAGAACTATTATGTTACTAATTTTAATCGATTTTGAAGTGCAGATACACCTTTGTAGCATAAAGATTTTCGCTACTAACTGCCAGATGGCGCTAGGAGTTTGTAATTAGGTAATAATTAACAGATAGAACCATTTTATTCCAAAATCTCAATTTTAACAAAATTGCAGATAGAACCCTGTTATTCTCAGGTCACGAAGTATGGAAATTTTTTTTTAAAGCAGTTTCTAGCCCATATGCAACATTTTAGCTGCATAAGATAATTTTGATTTTTACCCACCACTAAAATTTATTTTCCACTTAACTGATGACACTGTATTCTTTTTTGTCTTTATATTAAAGAGTATTACTTTCAGACACAAACTAAGTTTTCAAAAATACTTATCTTATGAAGTTACCTTATACAGGGTCAAAAACAAATAAACTTTGCATCACATGCGACCAAATTTGAATAGCCCAATTTTGATTTTGTAGAAAAACACACATTTAATATGGCGCTACTTTAAAGAAAATGTATCTGAAATAAAGCATTAAAAAAACTAAGAAGTTTTATGTAGGTTGCGTTGAGTCTTATTTTGCAAAAGTGGTGCAATTTACAAAATATGGATAAAAAATCAAAATTATCTTATGCTGCTGAAATTTTGTTTGTGAGCTAGATAATGCATTTAAAAAACTTTCTCTAGTAACTTTTTTCGATACTTTCAGAAATAACCCCACTTTTAAATTATTATTTGGAAAAAATTAAAATTTGACAGATAATGCGAATCACGTGACTACTATTTTTTTGCTTAATTTTCATCTCGATCGAAGCAGAACTACATGCCAAAGTCAAGTTTCGAATAAAGCTATTAATAAAAAAAATCCCATATGATGCGGACTTTACTATTCACACTGTATAAAGTCCAAAATTACTTTAAAATATATTTAATTTTTATAATTAATGAAAATCATAAAAATGGTCACTTGCCAAATTTGCCCGATAGAGGCGGGCAAGTTCCGCAATGCGATCTTACCCGTTATGCATGTAGAAGAGAAAAACGTCAACAAACTATTTTGTTTCTACTATACCATTAATTCGCTTATGTTATCACTGTTATCCAATGATTTGGTACCTAAAGAGTGGAGATTACGCCGGAGTTACATTTAAATGTGACCTTGGTACTATAGAAGAAACCTAACCTACAAATAACCCAACTTTTTATTGACTCACTCATGAAAAGTAACTGCAGAATTATTATTTTCCGATTTCTCGCATACTTGGTACTTGCAACTCATCTTAATTAGCCTTTAGAAAATATCACAAAACACTAAAAACACAGCCATTAATACACAAAACCAATAAACTAAAAAAAAATTTAAACCGCTGTCAAAGAAACTACAAATAAACACCAAGCATAAATAGGGATGTATCGTTTTTAAGCGATGCATCGAAGCCATTTGAAATTTGTCGATGCATTTAATATGCCCTAATTTTATTCGTAGAATAATTACACAGGCCTGCATTTTTTTCCACTTTGAAAGTTGATTTAAAAATTTTAACTATTTTCTAGCAATTGGGTAGCGCTGATTTCAAATCTGCTTTTAGTTTTTTTATAGCACGTAAGATTACTTTCCAAATCAGTAAAATCCAAAAATATAGAAAAAACACGATTTATTTTATTTACAAGCTAGTTTTATAATACATTAAGGGAAAAAATACAAAAATATACACATAAAAATTATTATAAACACTTATTTATTCTTTACGCTTCTTAAAAAAAAGTTTTCCTTTTCAAAAAAACATCTTTTGGTTGTTTTTCTGCCATCGGCCATCATTTTTGTGGTCCAGCGCCCCTGGTATATTTTCTCCATCTTTCTAATAGCTTAATGAAATCTTTCACCTTGCTCTTCACTCACGTCCCCAGGACTTTCCGGAAAATAGTCCAAATGGGAACGTAAAAAGTGAATTTTTATGCTCTTATTGCAACCAAGAATCCTGAATTTTTCCAGCATATTTTCAACGATCTCAACATAGTTTGTGTCTTTATAATTCCCTAAAAATTTATGTTCAACTTCTTTAAAAGCATTCCATGCATGTTTTTCCTTATCCTATTACATTTTCAAATTCTGTATCTCTCATCAAGCTCCTAATCTGCGGCCCTATAAAGATGCCCTCCTTTAATTTTGCCTCTGACATGGCCGGAAATGTTTTACACAAATATTTATATCAATTTCCTTCTTTGTTTAATGCGTTAACAAATTGTTTCATAAGTCCAAGTTTTATGTGAAGTGGTGGAAGTAAAACTTTTTGAGGACCAATAAGACTTTCGCGAATTACATTTTTGGTTTCAGGTGTTAAAGTCTCTCTTTGCGGCCAGTCTCTTTTTATCCAATGTTGTTCTCGATTCTTGCTATCCCACTCTCACAGGAAACATGGAAATTTAGTAAATCCATACTGCTGACCCAAAAGAAGGCCTCATATTGTATTCTTGAAAGTAGTTTTCCTTTAAATGAACTGAATGGCCGACAGGAACAAAAGCAAAAACATCGCCATTATATAAAAGAACAGCTTCAAGGCTCCTTTTTGAAGAGTCGATGAAAAGTCTTTAGTCAGAAGTTGTGTAGCACCACAGAAAATCATTTTTTGGTTAATACCTAGAATTTGAAGTACTACATTCATTTTGAAATGTATTAAAACGCCTATTATAAGATGTTTTTTATATTTTTTCTTTTTTTTGTGGGTGATAGAGACCAATAATTGTATTTTAGTTAGTTATTTCTATATAAAAACTGAGCTTATCAAACCAATATCACGTGGTCACAAATTTCATGTTGACTTGTGTTATCTTATCGTTGCCTTTCGATCTTGATTATACTGTTTACCATTGGTTGCAATTAAGGTGTGAGCTTAGAGTAATTAGATTTGTGATTTGTTTTACAATTCTAATTAAAATGTTTTCTTCAATGCATCGCAAACATCGATTTTTTTCCACGAAACATTTTCTGAGGACATCCCTAATAAACGGAAATAAATGATACAACGTTCCCCTTTGGGGGCCGATTTCTTACTGCTGCGTTGCCAAATTGCATACTTTTTATAAGGTTTTAGACAAACATTCTAATTTCCCCCATCATGATAATACCGTGCGAGCCAAAATTATTTGCATCAAAGAGGGCTTGGTTTATATCACAATAATATGGGGACGATATATCTAACCAAATCTAGGTTAAAATTTTGTTAAATTCGTATTATGACATGATATTATGCCAAACTAATGAGTAATAAAATAAGTAGACAAATACAAATTTATTTTTGTTGTTTACAAAGTTAACAAAGTAAGAATATACAGAAAGAAAAAGAAAAATAATTACATAAATTGCTGAAATTGGCAACCGCCATGCTCCAAGCATAAATTCACACGTCTCTTCACATTTTCGAAAGTGTTGACCAGCATCTCTGGAGAAATGTTACCACATTCCTGGATAATCCTTTCTTGTAATTGTTCTAAATTTGCAACTGTTGTTTAAAAAAATAGTGTTCTTTAAATGAGAAAAAACGAAGTAATCCATAACCGTTAAATAAGGTGATCTAGGTGGGAATTCAATCTCTGATCAATCTGTCGTTGAAAAAATTGCGCAAGTAGTTAATAGTTTCGGCGGCTGTATGGGCGGTTGCACCGTCCTGTTGAAAATATCCAAAAGATAGTTCGTCGTCAAGTAATTGCTCCACAAATGGATTCAAAATATTGTCTCAATACCGCTTTGCTGTAACTGTGTCATGGAAAAAAATAGGACCAACAATTCTTCTTCGGGAAACAGCTAATCAGACACCAATTTTTTGAGGGTGCAATGTGGACTGGGGATTTTCACTACTCCACATGCGTGTATTCTGAGAATTCACGTAACCGGAGAAGTGGCACCAGGCTTCATCCGAAAAAAATGTCAGGTCTAATAAATCATTTCTATCCAATAAAATTTGGGTAAACCTTTGAGAGTAATTCCAGCGTCTTTCAAGTCAAAAAAATCTGCGGCTTGTATTTCTTGGAATACTTGCACTTTATAAGGAAATAAATTTAGCTGCTTCTTAAGAATAGTCCTGCATGTTCCATAAGATCTTCCCACTTCTTGGGATAGGCGTCTTATACAATTTGTTTGCGTATTTTGCATTATTTTACGAACGTTTGTAAGAAGTTCTTCTGTTCTTACAGATGGTCTTCCTGCTCTTTTTTTGTGTTGTATAGAATCTGTTTCCGTAAGCACAGCCACGGTTCTTTTCATGCAATGATAAAAATCCCAAGCAAAAATAGCAACGTAATAAAAATGTTCGTGAAAATCGTCCATGCATAAACCCGGATTATACTGCCACTCACCATTTACTCTAACCCTGTTTCGAAAATACGTTTCAACCATGAATGTTTTGTGCTATTCCGTGAAGTCCATTGTGTGCATTGTTCACGAAATTGGAAAAATTAGCGATGAATCAAATTACTTGTAACGACTGTCAAAGTTGACGGAATAACTGATTGATTGTTAATTCAGGTAGTTACTGACACCCAACAGGTATTAAGCTCTACGGCTAAGCATTACGTCCTTAGATGCAAGGCCCTCTTTGTTGCAAATAATTTTTGCTCGCACGGTACTTTTAACAAAATAAGTTTGGCAAGCAATGTTTAGGGGCGCAGTTCGGTTCATGATTTTCTTTAGAATGGAATACGATTTGGGCAATAGTTTCATTATTTGTTATTATTTTATGTGTAGGTATCAAATCATTGCTGCAACCTAAAAACAATAATTAATGTCATGATTTAAGTAAGTTTGGTATAAAACAAATTTTAAAAAGTATTGATTTAAATTAAAAAACTTTATTAGGAAACTACACAACCAGTGGCGGATCTACGGGGGGGCCCAGGCCCCCCCAATTTTTTTCCGATGGATCAATAATTTAATCTGCCTTGTTCAACACACGCCAAACCATCGCCACATATTTTTTTACATATTATTTTATTATAGGTAACATAAACTAAAAGTTATAATAAACTAAATAACTGATAGTAATAAAAGTAAGTATACAATTTTATTATACAATTATAGAAACAAAAACACTAAACAGCAGAACAGAACGTTTTTATTTGGTTTTAAAACGCCTTAATTGAAACGCCGCTCCGCCAAAAACCGACCGATACGAAATGCATGTGCAGATTATTCGCTTTTCTCTTTGTATGTTTATTTATAATAGTGATGGGATAACTCGAGTGAAAAATAACCGACCACTCGGTTTTTTCAATCACTCGAATTATTCGATTATCTTCGGAAATAATTCGAGTGACGAAATGAGTGATGAACATAATGGTTTTTGATAGTGATGGGATCACTCGAGTTAAAAAAATAACCGATAACTCATTGCGGGGCTATACAAAGTAGTTAGTTTATGGAACTGGCTTTTTTTTTCTTTTGTTGATGTGTGATCTCGTTTGTTGTGTTTTCTGTATTTGTTTTTCGTCTAGTTCGATGAATATTGTATATAATATGTCATAAAACGCGCTCAAGTGATTTAAATTTGAAAATTAATTGTTTATTTTTGTATGTTGACATCTGTCAAATTTTCAAGCGCAATTACGTTCAATTTACACTCCGTCCGAGGGCAACCGCCTTCGGAGTGACAGCAAATCTCGGGCCGATCGATGACGTCACAGAGCACTCTCGGAGCACTCTCGGAGTTGTAAACCGAAAACGCTATAAGTGATTAAAAATTAATTTTTAAATTGCCCCTCATATAGAATTTGAGTGAACAATCGATTATCATTCGGTTTTTTAAATCACTCGAATTCTCTATAATCGATTATTGAAATAACTCGATTTTTCCCATCACTAATTTATAATATAAGTACCGAATTCCATTCCATTGTCATAATACCGCCGCGCCGTTGCGCGGCCGGCACCTTTGTGGAGTGTCGCGAGGCACCGCACAAAGGAGCCGCGGGACGGCGGCTTTGGTTTTACAAGCGATGTCTTTATTTTTATCCTTTTTGTATGAAACAAAGAGAAGCCGAATTCGATCAGCGACCAATAAGCCGACTTTTTTACATTACGGCTCTCGCTTATTCGCTTGTGGTACTGTTGCCAGTGATGTTTATTTTATATTTATAGGTTAAGGTAAGCAAGGACAAAAAATAATCTTTTGTTGTAATTTGTGGTATAAATATTATACAGGGTGCATGGTGTTATTTAATAAGTGTCCGATATTTTATAGGACGATTCCTCAAGGTGAAAAGTTTGTATAAGCTGTGCTAACAAGCTCTTCATTTTTGAGATACAGGGTAGTAAAAAATTATTATTATTTTTGTTTTTTGTAAATAACTTCGAAAAACTATAATAATTTGTTTGTACCAAAATTGGTATTTGGGGAATTTTCAATATGAGAAATTCAAATTTGATCTTAGTTTGGCCTCTAATTATAGGTGGCGCCACCTACAGTTTTTTTTCTCTTTTGGAGAGTCATAAGCCATAACTTTTTCGTGCATGTAGGTATGTATCGCATTTTCATTTTCTAGAAGAAAAACCGATTCCTCTATTACTTTCACGTGAAAATGGTAAGTTTATCAAAAGTCGCTACAAGCAGCAGTTTTCGAAATATCGTGATTTAAATTAATTAATAATCAATGCATGCATTTCTTATATGAACTTTTTACCTTATAAATAACTGAAACTGAGTAATCGTTCTGTAAAATATCGGACACTTATTGAATAACACACAAATATTATGTACTATGTAACTGGTAATTTGATCGCCCCTTAAAACGGGCGCTCGCTTGCCCTGCGCACCTTGCATGCTCGCTTATTGTTGCCCTAGACTGTGTTTTGAAACAAACTAAGTACGATATCTATGGTTTTTTTTATAGAAAAGATAATGTCGAAAAAACAGTCAAGTCTGCTAAATTTTTTCCGGAAAAATAATCAAGATCCTGATCCTAGTAATGGCTATTGAACATGAATCTGTATCGGATATTTTACAAGAAAATGACTATATGGAACAAATCCTAAATTGTTTCATAAATAGTAGTAACAGAAAAATGATGTTCCATTAAAGTTTATTTCTCATTTATGTTTTTTTTTGTTAAATTATAAGTGTTTTCTTTCTTTTTGTAAATTACCTATTTTGTAGTAGTCTATAATATCTGGTCTTGTGCTAATATAAATAAATTACTTGGGATTATTGTTTTAAAACATTAAGGACCTATAGGTTATTTATTGTTACATTCTTAACAACTTTCAAAAAGTTAATTTTTTTTGTACCTTATACACCATAAACCTATGGATACATTAGTTTTTAATACATTAAAAAACTTCTAATTTAGTTTTATTTTTTGGGCCCCCCCAATTTTTAGGATGTAGATCCGCCACTGTACACAACATCATTATTACCATGTGCTTGACATCAATAATGAATGGATTCTAAGATGTCTTCGACATGGTTCAGCATAACTAGAAAATAATGGGATTGACGACGTTGCTCGCCATACCGAACTTGCCCGGCCCTATATTCAGCTTAAATAGATCAAACGTCTTTAAGCAATTTCACCTCACATCTCATAACAAATATTAAACTTTGCCGCAGAATGAAAATCCAATATACACGCTGACAAAGTCAAGACGTAATAAGAAATTCTTAGGACGCCCCCACAATTATTCCCCGAGGTTATGGGGTCATACAGGAAAGCAATAATTGGCAGAAGCACTTTCAGAGTCTTGTGATAAAGGAACCAGCAAATTTCCGGAGCGACAATTTTCAGCAAAGGAGGCGAGATGGAAACCTATTTCGTATTTTAATTCAACGCTTGAGTTGGCATTCCTTCATCTTTTTTATCTTATAATTCTAAACAAGTATTTGATAAAAGCAGTGGGTAGGTACTATATTTATTTGATATAAGCCTAGATCGAAGAACTGTGTACATGTCCTCATAAAAAACCTCTCATTTCTATATTTCACATTTATATGAGGCTTTTCTGCATATTCTAAATAAATCTAAGATTAAACAAGTCACTAAAATAAAACAAAATAAACGAATTAAACCATGGATTACATATGGCATTATTAATTCTATTAAACACAGAGATAAACTAAAAATAAACATTTACTTTTAAATAATAATATTTTAGATATCAATATGTATAAATATACAGAAACAACCTTAATAAAATAATCGAAAAATGTAAATATGATTATTATAAACAAGAAATAGAAAGCAATAAAAACAATATTAAAAAAATTTAAAAAATTATATCTGAAGCAACTGATCAAAATATATCAAAATCAAATGCGAAAATACAAATTAAGAACAATGACACAGCATTTTCTAATGACAAAGCTGTGGCTAACTTTTGCAATGATTTTTATGTAAATATAGGCTTTAAAATGCACAATAAAGTTACTGCACCATCTATTGAACCAGATGTTAACATAAACACCGTTTCATCCATGTTTCTAAGACCTGTTCATAAAAACGAAATTATTAAACAGATTAACTCTCTTAAGAATAATTGTGCTTCAGGTATAGATTTTATTGGTGTCCGGCTAATAAAGTCATTTCATCAATATTTATTGGAACCCTTAACCCATATCATAAACTTAATTTTTAAAACTCGTAAAGTACCAGAACATTTTAAGACATCTGTTGTTACACCTATCTATAAAGCCGGCGATAAAGCTAATATAAATAATTATCGGCCAATAAGTGTAATAAATAACTTTTCAAAAATTTTTGAAAAATGTCTTAAAGAAAGAATGATTAATTTTCTCAACAACAACATTCTTTCTCGTAATCAATATGGGTTTACAAGTAGGTTAAGTACTGAAAATGCCACATATGAATTGACTAGCCAAAACAACAAACAATTAGATAATAATAAAAAGAGCATTGCCGTATTCCTTGATCTAGCAAAGGCATTTGATACGGTGCCACATGATCTGCTCTTAGATGTGTTACATTCATATGGTATAAGGGGCACCGTGTTAAATGTCTTTGAGAGCCACCTTAAGGATCGTCAACAAGTAGTGAAAATCGATAATATACACAGTGATCCGCTAACCGTAAAAATTGGAATACCTCAGGGGACCGTCTTAGGACCAATTTTATTCATTACCTATATAAATTCCTTAGCTAATTTAAGTATTAATAACGGAATAGTCATATCATATGCAGACGACACAGTTGTGGTATTCGAAGGTGAAACTTGGACTCAAGTAAAAGAGTCAGCTATGGATGGTATGAAAAAAATTAAGATTTGGCTGGATTTCTTTAAATTAACATTGAATACTTCGAAAACTAATTTCATACCATTCTCTCTTACTTCTTCCAATCGTCCCAATTTTAACAACATACAAATTGAAAATCTTGAAGAAGTTATCTGTGAGGTATCCTCAACAAAATATTTAGGAATTACTATTGATAAACATCTTAAGTGGGGAGCATATATCAGTTATTTGACAAACAATATTAAAAAATTAATTCATAAATTCTATATTTTAAGGGAAATTATTGGCAGAAAACTAGTACTCTCTATGTATAAGGCTTTAGTAGAATCTCTAATAAGATACGGTATAATTGCGTGGGGTGGGATCTACAAAAACTCATTAAAACCTCTAAACGTCGTTCAAAATTATATCCTCAAAATATTCTATAAAAAAAACAAACGCTACTCCACACATTTACTTTACAATTCAGAAATCCTAAATGTTCGATCACTGTATATATTGTCAACTGCTATATTAACACATAAAACCTCCAAATTAAGAAACTATATTAATCATCCATATCAGACTCGCAATCATATAAACGGACAGTTGATAATTCCTAACAGTAGTAAAAATGTTAATTTAAAATTTATTCATTACTTAGCTCCAAAAATTCATAATGCTCTTCCACTAGAAATAAGAAATATTTCAAACAACAAAAAGTTTAGAAAAAAATTTAGGATTTTTATAAGTAGCAATTTTGATAAATTTAGTGTATTGTTTTAAAAATTAAACCGTCTAGCGTATTTTTATAATAAGGCACCCAAGTGCATATAATATACTACTTTACATTACTCCTATTCTTATATTATTATACATACCTTAGGAAACACTTATATTTAAGATAGAATAGTTTATACCTACCAGCTTTTAATTAAACCTTTATATTACTTATTTAATAACATTAAGATTACTGTATTATTATTTTGAATAAAATTTTGCACATACAGGGATTTAGTTCTCTAGGTGCAAAACTAAAAAACCTATAAGACTATAAACGTTTATATATACATATAATATAAATCATGTAGACTTTTCTTTTCAGGAATATGTAATATATTATTATTATTAATATTATATTTTTATTTCTATTGCTGGTAAATAGCTTATAGACCAGGGCTGAAGCCTTTGAAAATGGTCAAAAGTGAAAAAAAATAATAGTAGGATGAAACCCATTGGAAAAGGAAGAGAATATAACAAAAATGAAAGGAAAAATAAATGACGGGCGATCCGAGGTCGGGAAGGGGGGGGGGCAGTTTTTAAGGGTAGAAAACGATTTATCTCGATTTCCGGCAAAACTACAAGTTCTATGGAAAAACTTTAAATAGCAAAGTTGTAGGTAATAAAAAGATTTACAACTTTTGTATTTGCACTTTTTTCACATAACCTCAAAATTTATGTGAAAAATTCAAATAACCAAGTTTTTGGTTTTTTATTTTTATCTTTTACAAAAAAAATTTTTATACACGAAATTTGGTGAAGACTTTCCTTTTTATGTCCCAAACACACTGTAATTTTTTTGATTTCAAATATTTATTTTTTAACCTTATTTTGACTTAATATCGAAAAAGCAACCTAATTTTCAATCGAAAATTCTCACGTCAAAATATCTGCTTTATTAAAAATGTCGGTGGGCTTTTTGTTCGTCGAAATCTCTACTTTCTGATGGTGTAAAAATATATATCCATTACTATGGTAAATGTTCTCAATTGAATTCAATTCCCCTTTAAATCCTACCTTTAATTATATTTAGATCAACTATTTACGGATGTTTTTTGCGATCTTTACGTTTTATGGATTTGTAATTTTTTTGCTTATCAATGTAACATGGAATCTTACGTTTTTCGAGTAATTAAAGTATAAATTTTAATAAATAGGTAGCTCAAAATTGTACATAATTATTAAAAAAAAAAAATCGGATTCGAGTTTTTTTGCATTTTTTGAGAACATTGACCATAGTAATGTATTTTTTTTAACACCATCTGAAAGTAGAAATTTCAATGAACAAAAAGCACACCGACTTTTTTAAAAAAGCAGATATTTTGACGTGAGAATTTTCGATTGTAAATTAGGTTGCTTTTTTCGATATTAAGTCAAAATAAGGTTAAAAAATAAATATTTTAAATCAAAAAAATTACAGTGTATTTGGGACACAAAAAGGTAAGTTTTCATCAAATTTCGTGTATAAAAAAAAATGTTTGTAAAAGATAAAAATAAAAAACCAAAAACTTGGTTATTTGAATTTTTCCCATAAATTTTGAGGTTATTTGAAAAAAGTGCAAATACAAAAGTCGTAAATATTTTTATTACCTACAACTTTGCTATTAATTGTTTTTCCGTAGGACTTGTAGTTTTTCCAGAAATCGAAATAAATCGTTTTCTACCCTTAAAAACTCACCCCCTTACCCCTTCCCGACCTCGGATCGCCCGTAATTTATTTTTCCTTTAATTTTTGTTATATTCTCTTCCTTTTCCAATGGATTTCATCCTACTATTATTTTTTTTGGTTTCAAAAATTATCGACCCTGGTCTATTAAACCCAATTAATATTTTATTTTATGGAAAGACAATAAAAAATTAAAAGTCTTTTCCTACAAAATTTTATAGCACAAAAAATTTGTTTAATGTTCTCTACATGTTTCGAATGTAGAAACGTTCATCATCAGAAGACAGACTTTTTTTTTATCATTGCTGATGATTTTGAGCAGAAGAGGAAATGATAAACGGTATTAAACCTTAATGGAGCTTTTATAGAATTAAAAATTTGTGTGTCGAAATGACATAATGTGAAAAAAAATTAGAAAAAAGTTAAAACATACTGAGTATATGAAAAAGTCAGTTAAAAGGTTCATAAACAACCAAATAATCCGGGGAAGAAGAAAAAACGACTTCTAAAAGAATATGTCAAAAGGTTTTTTTTAAATATAAGTACGTCTATAAGACATTGTAAAACATAAAACTTATTATGTATAGATCCTTTCAAAAAGGGGCGTTTGGGGCACTGAGAGTTCCCAAGTCTTATTGACACACTTATATTTTAAAAACCCTTTTGACATCTTCTTTTTACACGTAGTTTTTTCTTCTTCCCCGGTTTATTTTGTTGTTTTAGACCATTTTAATTGACTTTTTCACATACTCAATATGTTTTAACTTTTTTCTTATTTTTTCCACATCATGCCATTTCGACACACAAGTTTTTAATTCCATAAAAGCTGCATAAGGGTTTTATCTAAAACTATCAGCAATAAAAAAAAAATTCTGTCTCCTGATGATGAACGTTTCTACGTTCGAAACATTTAGAGACCTTCAAACAAATTTTTTGTTATATTAAATTTTGTGTTTTTCTTTCCTTTTCATACTTTCAACTAGATAATAAAAAACCTTGTATTAGTATTTTTCTAGATTTAGCAAAAGCTTTTGATACAGATAGCCATAATTTACTGTTAAAAAAGTTTGAAAATATTGGATTCAGAGGAAAGCAATAAAAATTAATTAAAAATTATCTAAAAAATAGAACAACTTATGTTCAAATAGATAAAGAAAAAAGCTATCCAAAAGTATTTAAGTATGGTGTTCCTCGAGGAACAAATTCAAGACCATTATTTTTTAATATTTATATTAACGACTTATTTAGTATAAATTGCCATGGACAAATTCATAGTTTTGCAGATGATACTACAATTTTTTAAACCGATACAAATTGGGACAACTTAAATAATAAAATTTTAAAAAATTGGTTTGATAACAATAATTTGTTAACAATTAATTTTAAACCTAAATAACCTACCACGAAATATAAATAGTATTAAAATAAATGAAGACATTCAATTTTTTAAAGTTAATAAAATAAAATATTTAGGAATTATTTTTGTCAGTAAATTAAATTGGAATTTTCACTTCAAGGTTACTACCGATTTTTAAAAACATTAAAACGTTTTTAAATGTAAGACATATGGAAATATTATATTACGCGTTTGTTAAAACTCATTTAAATTACGGAATTTTAGGTTGGGGAGGAATAAATAGAACTTTAGTTAAAAAAATAGAAATATTACAAAAAAGGTTTCTAAAAATTATATTCAATAAAGATTATCTCTATACTTCAAAAAAATTATATTCAGAAACAAAAAAGTTAAACAAAAGACAACTTTACATTTATAACACCTTAATATAAATATTTAAAAATAAAAACCTTATACAATTTAAAAACCATAATCATAATACACGTCATAAAAGTGAAATAACCTTAACACATAAAATAAATAAGTCCATAGGACAAAAAAATTTCAAATATTTATGTTTTTATTTAAACGATTATTTACTAACAAAAATTAAAAAATTGATTTCATTTAAAAAATTTAAAGTCGAAATAAAAACATGGATATTAAAAACAGACAATTTGAAAATATTTTTAGAAATGCTTTAATTAATTAAAATTGTTCTGAATAGTTTATATAAAAAAGTAATATTTTTTACTTAAAAATTATAAATTAAATATTTTATTATAAGTAGGTAATATATTTCTTCAAAAAAACCACGTTCATAGGTACTATAAATTAACATTTTTACTTTAAAACTTAATTTTTAATGCATATTTATGATTTATGATTTTACATACTAAAACAACAAATAAGATTTGCCCCTAACAAGCTCATCTTCAGGGGATTGAAGAAAATTTTATAGAAGACAACATAAACATATTTATTAAGAAGTATATTATTAAATTTTAAATAAACTTATTATTATTAGGTATTATAAACTCCACTTTAAGCATGGACTTGTTCTTCAAATTTTATTTTATGTTAAAACATGAAAACCCGTATTCACTAAGGAGTTTTAAATTTAGTCCATCAAAATATTAAGATCTTATAGTCATCTTGTTGTATTTTTTCCGTATCATTGTTTTAATTGGCCATATGCCGTTTTCGCGTTAATTGGACTTTTTTGCAATTAAATCGTTTTATCGATGAATAATTTACCGGGATGTGGTCTATATACTTTTAGTTCTTTTAAAAGAAATATTAAGCGTCAAGAAACGTTTTTTATTATTATTGTACAGGGTTTTTCCGTATATTTTTGAGCACCCCTGGAGCTTTTATTTAAAGACCTAGAAAAAACTTAAAATTACCAAAGTTGCATGATTTCTCCTGAACTGCCAGAATTTGTTATTGGACAAAACAAATGAACATCGTAAATTTGTTTAATAATGCCAATGTCAATTTTTTTAAATGGAACACCCTGTATATTAATTTTTTTTTAACTCCTCACTTTTTTCTGATTCCAAATATGTATATATGTTATATGTTTACTTTAGTCGTTTAGGCAAAATTGCATTTCAAAATATTGCGGATTAGAAAATCTATATTGGTGTGAGGAAAACATGATAGAACATAATGCTTATTCAGTAACAATAATTAATATAAATAATGATAATAATTTATGAAACAAACATATAACATATATAGATATTTGGAATCAGAAAAGAGGGAGGAGTTAAAAAAAAATAATATACAGGGTGTTCCATTTAAAAAAATCGACATTGGCATTATTAAACAAATTTACGATGTTCATTTGTTTTGTCCGATAACAAATTCTGGCAGTTCAGGAGAAATAATGCAACTTTGGTAATTTAAAGTTTTTTCTAGGTCTTCAAATAAAAGCTCCAGGGGTGCTCCAAAATATACGGAAAAACCCTGTACAAAAAAAATAAAAGTACGGTCAATTTAAGACGGTGTTAAGTTTAGACCCCAATATGACTTTCTGATGACCTTAATAAGTTTGTAGTATTATGGGATACAGTAAAACAAAGTTGAACTTGTAAAAAATGTCCACTATATTAACAAGAAAAATTACATGTTTCGCTAAGACTGTAGCTTCGTCAGATCACGATGATTAAAAAAAAATTAAATTATTGAAGATGTACATAAAACAGTGGAAGGGCGACAATAGCGGGGAAATCCAACAAAGGGTTTAAAAATTAAAAAAGGTACAATATGGGTAAGTGTATGGTCAACAGAATAAATTTAACAAAGGTGAATTATTAAAACGTAATTGATCATTAAGTAACAGATCCGTATTTTTAGGTTTTTTCATTTTCATAGATTCTAACAAATTTAGTTAATATGTAAGATTTTAAAGAAAAGATCGAAATTATGTGGATAATTAAGTAAATAGTTAGCATAGTTTGAGTCTGTTTTGTTTTTTAGAAAACTGTTATAATGTTCCTGCATTCTTTTGTTAAAATGTCTCCCTGTTTGGCCAACCTTTGCATTTTAATTTATAGACACCTGATTTTTTAGTTTTATCGCTTTTTTTTATTTTGATAATTTTACTTAAAGAGTTATTAGCTTTACATTTACATTGGCCAAAAGGGGTAGACATTTTAACAAAAGAACACAGGAACATTATAACAGTTTTCTAAAAAAACATAACAGACTCAAACTATGTTAACCATTTACTTGATTATCAACATAATTTCAATCCTTTTTTTAAATTCTTACATACAGAAAACAAAGGATTAAAACTAAATTTGTTAGAATCTATGGAAATAAATAAAATTAAAATATGGATCTATTACTTAATGATCAATTAGATTTAAATAATTCACCTTTGTTAAATTTATTCTGTTGACCATATATTTAAGATTTTGTAAATTACCCAGATTGTACCTAATTTAATTATTTTAAACTCTCTGTTGGATTTTCCCGCTATTGTAACTCTTCCACTGTTTTATTAACGTCTTCAATAATTTAATTTAATTGCGCCCCTTTTTATTTTTACCCTTTAATAAATCATTGTCATCTGACGAAGCTACAGTGTTAGCGAAACATGTAATTTTTCTTGTTAATATAGTGGAAATTTATAAGTTCAACTTTGTTTTACTGTATACTGTATGCCATAATACTATAATACCATGCAAGCAAAAATTATTTGCATCAAAGAGGGCCTTGCATCTAAGGACGTAGCCGTACCTGTTGGGTGTCAGTAACTACCTGAATTAACAATCAATCAGTTATTCCGTCATCTTTGACAGTCGTTACAAGTAATTTGATTCATCGCTAATTTTTTCAATTTCTTGAACAATTCACACAATGGGGTTTACGAAACGGGGTTAGAGTAAATGGTGAGTGGCAATACAATACGGGTTTGTGCATGGACGATTTTCACGAACATTTTCCTAACGTTGCTTTTATTGCTGGGGATTTTTATCATTGCCTGAAAAGAACCGTGGCTGTGTTTAGGGAAACAGGTTCCGTACAACACAAAAAATAAGCAGGAAGACCATCTGTAAGAACAGAAGAACTTTTTGCAAACGTTCGTGAAATAATGCAAAATTTATTGGAAATAAATGACTTATTAGACCTGACATTTATTTTGGATGAAGCCTGGTGCCACTTCTCCGGTTACGTGAATTCTTAGAATACACGCATGTGGAGTAGTGAAAATCCCCAGTCCACATTGCACCCTCAAAAAATTGGTGTCTGATTAGCTGTTTCTCGAAGAAGAATTGTTGGTCCTATTTTTTTCCATGACACAGTTACAGCACAGCGGTATAGAGATAATATTGCCAATAGACAAGACAATATTGACGGTGGCCAATTTCAGCAATTTATGTAATTATTTTTCTTTTTCTTTCTGTATATTCTTACATTGTTAATTTTGTAAACAACAAAAATAAATTTGTATTTGTCTACTTATTTTATTACTCATTAGTTTATTATTTCATGTTATTCATTTAAAAATTTGATAAAATTTTAACCTCGATTTGGTTAGATATATCGTCCCCATCTCATTGTGATCTAAATCAAGCCCCACGATTTTTAATCCAAGCCCTCTTTAATGCAAATAATTTTTGCTCGCACGGTAGTAGTAGCTAGGTAAACTACCAATAATTAAAAATAAATTATTTTCTAATACGACCTCAATTAATCACGAAATCATTTTTTTTAGAAAAAAGATTGTTTTTACCACTGCATCATCTTTTTTTTTAGAGCAATAGAGGTGTCATTTAGCAGCAAACAAATAATATTTAAGAAGTGACTATATTGGGGTTAAAAAGTCATTTTAAAACAATGAACCTAGTAGCGAGAACAGAGTTGTTTTTTCGGTGCCTATTTAATGTAGATTTTTTGCTACTAAAGGGTTTTCCAATAAGAACCATATGATTTTGAAACAATATGGTAACCATGGTAATAAAGTTATATCTGTCACCAGTTGTCAGTTATTGTCAGTAAACTATAACAATTTATTATGGCTAAATACGCACTTCCAGAACGTTTGGTTATTATCCAAAAATTTTACGAAAATAGACGATCTTTTGTGAACACTAAGACTTATCGCGCACTTCGCGAAAACTTTGGTGTAAATAATCATCCTCCTTTGCTTGCCATTCGTCGCAGCGTTAAGAAATTTGAAAATAATTTTACTCTTCACGATGTAAAAACACCAAGAAGACATCGAAACGCAAGAACTGTTGAGAATATTGCTGCTGTAAGAGCTAGTGTTGCAGTGGATCCAAATTTATCAATTCCTCGTCGTGCTCAAGAGTTAAGGATTACAAAAACGACAACTTGGCGTATTTTGAAAGAAGACTTGAATTTACACCCGTATAAGATTGTTTTGACCCAAGAACTTAAGCCACTGGACCATCGTCGGCGCAGAGAATTTTCTGCTTGGAGTTTAGAACAACTTGAAACGGATCCTAATTTTGCCAAAAAAATTACCTTTTCAGATGAAGCTCATTTTTGGTTAAGTGGATACATTAACAAGCAAAATTGCCGTTTTTGGTGTGAAAACAATCCACAACAGATTCATGAGAAGCCTTTGTATCCGCTAAAGGTAACTGTATGGTATGGTTTATGGTATGGTGGCATCATCGGACCATTTTTTTTCCAAAATGAGGCAGGAGATGCAGTTACAGTGAATGGTGAACGATATCGACAGCTGTTAAGAAATTTTTTGTGGCCAAATTTAGATGCACTTGATTTGGAGGATATGTGGTTCCAGCAAGACGGTGCCACATGTCACACTGCTCATGAAACAATCAATATACTGCAGGAAAGGTTTGACGAAAGGATAATTTCAAGGAATGCTACTGTTCAGTGGCCTCCAAGAAGCTGTGATTTAACTCCTTTAGATTACTTCTTGTGGGGCTATTTGAAATCTAAGGTTTATGAAAACAGACTACAAACACTTGATGCATTAAGGTTAAACATTGAACCCTGCATTCGTCAGATCACGCCCGATTCATTGAATAAAGTCATCGAAAATTGGGATTGTCGAATTCGCTCGTGTACACGAAGTCGCGGAGGACATTTAAACGATGTGTTATTCAAAACATAAATGTTATCGACTATACTTTAAGATAATATAAAACGTTTTGTTGTATCTGAAATTATTTTAATTTTATTTCATTTTGAAATCATATCGTTCTTATTGGAAAATCCTTTACTAATGGATTTTTGGTTACGGTTAATAGAGTTTTCTCTCAGTGTACTTTTTATAATTTAAAATACATATCCGACGGAGCTTTCTAATTTTCATTTTTAAACCACTTTAAATATTAAACAACAAAAGCTGAAAACTAAAATTATGCTTTTTTGTTTAGCAGCCTTTTCAAATAAAAAGATAAATATTTAATGTATTGTTGAGTTATTACCTAGAGACCGGGAAAGCGAAGATTTTCTAAAGATTGGTATCAGTAGAAAATATAATTTTCAGATGTTGCAAGTCAGCCTTAATGCAATTTATAACGGAAAAATCTCAGAGACAATACCCTCGAGTAATTCCAAAGAAAGAAAATTTGTAGAAAAATCTTTATGAAATGTCTAGAGGTCCAAGTGGAAAAACTTTTATTTAAAAGTTATTGAAAAAACTTATGTAATAGCTGTGGAAAATTAAATACAAGACAGGTATTGGTTTGTTATGATAACAAATAAAAACTAAATAAAGATTTAAAATAGTTATTTATGCTACAAGGGATGTAAGTAACATTTACCAGCCGAGAACGATGTTGAGCCCGAGCGATAGCAAGGGCTGGCAATAAAGTTCGAGACTAGTAAATATACTTAGGTACATCCCGTGAAGTATAATATAACATTTTTCTCCTCCCCGCAGAATTTATTTATTTTATTTATTAACTCGATTTCTTCAATTCCAAGTAAAATTGCTAAATTTCTGAACTTTCAAAACTTTAAGGAGTATTCTGGACACTCCCTTAGAAGAACGTCGGCCATTTTATTAGCGAATACTGGAGTTGATGTCTTAGCCCTCAAGCGATCTGGCGGATGGAAATCTGCAACTATTGCGAAAAGTTATGTAGCGGAGAGCGTCAACAATAAAAAGGAAGTTGCAAATAAAATTTTATACAATATAACGAAGCCATAAGTCTCCTGCAGTACTTCAAGAGTAACAGAAAACTTGGTTAGAGTTGGAGAAATTATGGAGTCAGAACATTTCATACAAATTGAGAAGAAACGAGAAAACATTTATCCAAATTTTCTAAATAATTTGTTCATAATTTTAATAATTGTACTATTACAATTCTCACTAGTCAGTTATGGATTATAACTCACTAGTGTGTTATTTGATAGTTTACTTGTCTAGAATGACATTGATAATGATAATCATAACTGTCATGTGTTGGATAAAGAGTTTTTATTATAAGGTTTAACTTTTAGATTGCCATCTGTTCACGGAGAGAAAACTAAAACTCTATTAGCCGTAGCTAGAAATTCATAAGTAGTAACAAAAAATCTGTATTAAAAATGTTGTCGCTAATACGTTAATTTTTAAAAATGACTTTTTAACTTTGATATGGCCGTTTTTTAAATATTATTTTTTTGCTGCTAAGAGATAACTCTATTGCCCTAAAAAAAATTATGATGATCAAATGATATGTTTTGAATTACTCCGTCCATGTTAAACCACTCGGAGCAATGGCAGTTCAATGTTTTAAGTTAGTTTGTCCCTGTTTGTTTCGTTGTAGGAAGAGATAGACTAGTAGTAGTAGTAATTAAGGAGATGTTCCGAAACCTGGCAAGTAGACCAACGACGATTCTTTTTGCCTACACTGAGGAAAATCACTCAATACAAGTATTTTTTTGAATATATGTGTATTACCACAAGAAAAAATCCATTTATCCCTAAAATATTTCGTTTAGTCGCAATCAAGGACGTTTTTTGACAACAATATTGTTACGTGTGCTCAATGCTTTTTTATGGTAACAGAATATCATATAACCATAACAATATGTATCCAATAAAGTGTTTTTAAAAAGTATTTTTTTAATTCCTATAAGGTTATCTTATTACCACAAATATAAAAATAAAAACTAACCAATCTTTTATACCTATTTAAAATATACCTTTTAGGAACTAAACAGTTGCTTTTTTAAAACATGGTGAAATCGTTTTGGTTCATTTTATTGCCATTTGCAGTGTTATTAGTTTGTTTAGTGGTTGGTGGATTATAGTTTATAGTGGATGTTTGATGGCCATTGATTTGATAAACTTTTTATATTTTAATAATTTCATGTAGGGTGGTGTACTTTTAGTGCAACGTTATATAATAGGTGTTGTGGCGGTGTGTCTCCAAATTCAGGTAGGTACAATTATTTTACCAATATTTATATTTATTACTTAATAAGTAACTCATGTTTATCACATTACTCTACTTAGGTACCTACAAAAAATCGTTGACTTAGGTGAGTCTTTAAATTTTGTTAGGCGAGAAATTAATTTTTTTAGAAATACAATACAAATTTAGGGATAGAATCGGAAAATAATCTGAGTTTTTGAGATATTTCTTCCCCGTTCTAAATTTTGCAATGCAAAATCACATTTGATAGGTTTTCTGATACCTATTAATAAAAAAAATGGCTAAAAAGGGTCATGTTCCTAGCAGTTTGTTACTTTCAGATCAGTCAGATCCCCCCGTTATTAAACAAAGTTTAACATACAATTTTTATCAAAAATACTGCCCTGCTAAGTGCAGAACGGAAACTTAATGGCGGCCATGATCGGAATGAATTAAGAAATAAATATAATTATTGGTAAAATAATTGTACCTATCTGAATTTGGAGACACACCGCCACAACCCTTATTATATAACGTTGCACTAAAAGTACGCCACCCTATATAGACTTATTAAAATATAAAATTTTTATCAAATCAATAGCCAAAAACATCCACTATAAACTAATTCACCAACCACAGCCATTTTAGCGAAGGAGCTAAAAAAAGGAATTTAGTAGTAGCTAGGTGTACTAGCTACAATAAAAATAAAATTATTTTATAGCTGGCTGATTATTTTTAGGAGTAAAAACAGATACTTTTCTAACTACACGACCTCAATTAATCGCAAAATCATTTTTGTTTACCACTGCATTATATATTTTTTATGGCAATAGAAGTTGTCTTTTAACAGCAAAGGAATAATATTTAAAAAACGACCATGTTGAGGTTAAAAAGTCATTTAAAAAAAAAAGAACCTTGTAGCGACAACAGAGTTGTTTTTTCGGCGCCTATTTAATGCAGATTTCTTGCTACTGCGAATGGATTTCTAGCTCCGGCTAATAGAGTTTTCTCTCAGTGTACCCCAGAGTCTTCCTCTAGTCACTCTAACCACCTTGGCTCCCGTCAAAGCGTCCTGACCTCTTTATAAAGTCAAGTATGTCGCTCCAGGCCAAGGCCGTGATTTCTTCCTTTTGGAGAGTCGCCGATCCCAGGACCTGATGCCTGAGTCTTCCCAGGGCCTTACGGGTGCCCAGAAAATGCAGCGGGATCTCTTCCTCCTCCAGGCATCCGGCACAGATTGGGTCCTCTTCGACACCAATCACTGCTAGAAGAGATAGACTATATAGCGCTTGTAGTAGCAATATAGAAACAATATTAGTCTTTGCAACTTTGCCGCCCGGCTGCCTTAACACCAGAGACGGCCCTGGCTTTGAGCATAATAAATCATGATTATTTGTATCAAGCGCAAATTTGCACTAACAGATATTTTACCATCATCCATACTTCTGCCTGCTTATCCTGTTTGATGCCACCTAACTGTACAATATACGTATACACCTTTTTATAAATAATGTTTTCATTAAGAACTTTAAACGGTGTTAGAAAATTTGGTTTAACTTCTAAAATGACACAGTACATTTAATTAAGTTAATTCTCCTGCCTTTATATATAATTTTTACAACTTTGTTGCCAATTAGGTTCGGTAAAAGATGTAAAATTTTTCCGGAACATCATTCTTTTGAAATGGCCTTTTTATGATCGCCCCAAGCTGCAACTTAACAAGAAAGCGTCGTACTTCTTGAAATAGACGTAATATTGTACAGGGTGAAGGAAGACCACAAACAATTTATTGAAACTAAGTGTGTGCATTTTATTGGCCGCAGGCACGTATATAAGGGGGGGGTTTTGGGGGTTCAAACCCCCCCATGGGAAAATACTTATCATACTGTATTACTGCTGAAATATTAGGATTACATTAGTTCATTCCTACTTATAAGTAAAAGTGCGATAGTGTGATGTAAAGAAAAGCCCTCTACTGCCTTAGAAGCAATGGATCAATGTGATGAACTTTTTTCCCAACGACTAAGAAGCTTCTTCAAATCTTGGCAACACTTCCAGTATCAACTGCCACGCCTGAACGTACTTTTTCCACACTTAAACGGCTAAAAACGTATTTAAGAAACAGAATGGGAGACGAACGGCTTACAGGATTCGCGCTTATGAGTGTTCATCGAGATGTGGCAATAGAAATAGATTCCTCAACCATTGTAAATAAGTTAGTTGAAAGAAGAAAGAGATTAAATTTACTTTTGTAAGAATAATTTTGTCTTTTAATATCCCCCATCCAAAAAAAGACCATTGACAAATCAGTATACTTTCTATATCACAAGAAAACAAATTTAAATGTATAATTAATATTTATTTCAATAATAATCCAGTATATACCTAGTTAGTTGTAACTTGATAATATTAATGAGACTTAGACTCGAGAGTCGAAAATTACCTAAAAGGTAAAAACCATCAATAAAAAGGGCGTGGCACCCAAAAAATTTTCGCCTGCGGCGCTTTTTTTTAAGACATTAACATACCCAAACCCCCCCATGTAAAAGCTATAGCTACGTCACTGATTGGCCGATTTTCTCAATGTGTAGTCTACTACTTTACTTGTAGTTAAGTGAAAGATTTACTTGCAATATGATTAAATTATTTTCCAATTTTGTAGTTAATTACAACATTCCAACTAGTAGGTAGTCTCCGCAAGACAAGACGAGAGAAGAAGCGCTCTTGTCTTGAAGTAGAGCTAAAACTATTTATTATTTTATTACATCTATTATATTTTATGATCGTATTTTTAGTGTCGATAAATAATAATAATTAGCAACTGGCATGTTAAAACTAAAATTTAGGATAATAAATCCTTGTGGCTAGAAATTATTTCTTATTTGGCTTGGTTTATTTTGGTAAACATTATTCAATTATATAAATAACTCATTTTCGCAACCACAACCAAAACCTTTTAAAAAAACAATAGTCGAATCTTATCAGATAAATTTAAATATTATTCGAGAGAACGAGAAGGGTCTAGAGTCTAGAAAGAGGAAAAATTCTCGGTGAGATACATTTTGACAGCTACCAACTATCATTTGATACAAATAATATAATATTATTAGTTTGACGTCACCGCTACAGATTTGCTACTAACGCCAGCGCCAAAAATTAAAGTTGGTTCAAATCTCAGACCAAGCACTATAGACAAAGCATGCCACTCATTGCCATTCATGAAAGAGGGGTTGTTGTGTTAACAAATTTCAAGTCACATTGCGATGCAACAGCGATACAAGTAAGTCCCCCACCACTATAAGAGGGATCAATCGGGGCGCGCGGAGAACTGGACGAAATGGAGGGGATACGTCTTGTAAAGCGCTTCGACAAGGAGTGTCGAACGTCGAACGGCGATCACAGCCGTATTGCTACTACAGTGCGTAAATTCTTATACTGTGAACATAAAACTGTTTTTATGGCCAAATGTAAATAGCTTTGTCTATAGTGCTTGGTCTGAGGTTCAAATCAAATGGCTGCCGGCGCCAGTGCGAACGAAAGCAAAGTTCATAAACCGTTCTATTACAATTCAATGTTTTAACTTTTAGCGTTAACGCCAGAGCTGACGCCAACGCAAACGCAGAGTTTATATTTCCAGCTTTAATCCTGATTTTGGACAGTATTATTATTATTATTATTATTATCAACCTAATCCCGGGTAATCCACTGAAGTAACCTACAGCAATAAATACATTATGAGTTGATAGAAAAAAAAATTTTAAGTTAATATTTTGACAGTGAAAACCGTATTAAAACAGCTGCCATCTGGTGTCTGGTAGTGGTAGCAAAGGTAAAGCAATAACCGGATTGGTACTAGCCGGCTAGACAACTTAAAACACATAAAAATCCGCCAATCATGGTCTGATCTAGGGAATCTTGCCAAGGGACGAAATTCCTTATACGCCAGTAAGAAAGGGAAGTATATGTTATGGTTCATCTCTCTCATAATAAATTATTTTATGCGATTCACAGCCTTGATAGAATTTTTCCGGCGCAACGCAATATAAGTGGGTTTTTTGCGAAGCTAGGGAGTTTACAAACCGCTAGCCATTAGGGCTTTTCAGACATCAACGCTTTGAATTATAAATTATTTACGAAATAATTAAGCGTAGGGAAATAAAGTAATAATTTATGAGTGTCAATGCAAAATATAACATGGTGTAACTACAGGTACCCAGAATGGAAATCAACATCCCCCTGGGAAACTACGGCATAGTATACCAAGCAGAAGTTCATGCGATACAAGCATGCCTACAGAAGAATCTTGAAAAGGGCTACCACAATCAAAAGATACATATCCTATCAGACAGCCAGGCTGCCATCAAGGCTTTGAACTCCTTCCGATTTACATCAAAAATCACAATGGAGTGCCTTAACGACCTAAGCCAGAAACAACAGGTTGGAACTCTTATGGGTTTCTGGCCATTCAGGGATAAAAGGCAACGAAAAAGCAGATGACACTGGCAAGAACCAGATATGCTCAAAATTTCAGAGGCCCAGAACCCGCCCTTGGAATAACAAAAAATGGAAGCAAAAAAAAATTAGACAGATGGGCGCAAAAACAACATATCTCAATGGAACGGTACACCTGGTCAGGCACACGTATGGGCCGTTATCGCTAGACCCTCGAAGAAGCTATCAGCTGGAATGCTGCTCTTGACGCGCACCCAGTTAAAACAAGTGACCGGCCTACTAACAGGCCATTGTCACTTAAGAAAACACCTTTAACGAATGGGAGTTTATAATGGACCCATTAAATGTAGCCTTTGCGGTGAAGAGGACGAAACCGCCTCCCATATCATATACAGCTGCGAAGCTCTAAACCGTAAAAGATTCAAAATCTTCGGAAACATTCGACGCGGCGATAACCTCCCGCATGACAAACTTAGAGGAAAACTACTGGACCTCGTAAAAGGAACACACCTAACAACACTGGGGCGCACAATAAGCCAGAAGGCTGCAGTGTAAGAAGCTTGGGCCGCACGTAGAATCCGACCCCCTCCTTTAACCAACCTACAGGTAGATGGTACTGTGGCTCTTTTGTACGAGCAGTGGGCGCCGCTGTCGGGAAAGTACTTCGGTCCCTATTTAATTTCTGCTAAACCGCATATTATGTGATATTTTCCAGGTAAACCATTATATGAAAATTGTCCCGGTCGATAGTAAATAAAATATTTTATGTAAACCAAATTTAATATAACGAGCTTCCTTCCGTCTTCTCTTTTGGTAGTCCTCACCCTGTAGCTATATAACCGCCCCTATTTACAAAAATGCCGCATAAAATGCCTAAAGTGTTTTCTCTTGGCAAACTTTTGAGCTCATTATCTAATTGCGCTTGTTCTTTTTTTGTTTGAAGTTTACCAAGTTATATATATCTATTATTTTAATGATGAGTAATTCGACCGATTTCGTAATTACTTTACAAGAGTCGGTTTTCTCTGCTAATTACCTTTGTTTGGTAAATGGTAAAGTTCTCTAATTAGAAACAATGTTTATTTTAGCTGGCTTAGATGTCTTACATAAAGCAAATTTACCCTTCTGGAGTTTTTGTTATTTTTCGGGATCAGATATATAATTAAATATCAGAGGACAAAGATAATTAGTAGCAATAATGAGTGTAGTCTAGTGTTCGTCACGAAGATATTTAATAACCAAATAAATAATATAACTTTTTAAAAGTAATTGTGACGTGTGTCTTGACAGGTGATTTCTTTCAAACAATATTACTTATTTTTATAAGTTAGTTTGAGGTGCTGGTATGCTTTAAAAGTGTCCCAGACACTGAGAAAAAAATTATTTTATTCGATATAAGAATTCACATATTCTTTACTTTACTTTACTATACTGAGATCATAAAATTCGTCCATATAAAGTCCAATACTAATGATGCATGAACATGCAAAGTTAAAAAAAACATAAATACAAAATAAATTAATTGAAACAGGTATTGACACGATCAATATAATTCAATTTCAGACAGGACAGCTACAAGACTTCGAACAACGATGTGACCTGCGCAACAAATACGTTTAAACTAATACTACCGCGCGCGGCGATTACCGATCGCTACGAGCCCCCACCAACGTGTTGTGGATTATAGGAATACAATTCGTTTTTAGAGACGCAGCCGCTGTTCTGCTTTCTTAATTGTATAGAAAGCGCTTTACTGGGAACAAAATGCGCATGCATATCGAGAAGGTACAATTTATTTCTTAACAAAATTGCTGTACTAAAAGTAATTTATTATTAAACGAGACTGTACTGCTTATGGAAGTAATTACTACCAATAAAAATACTGTTTTAGCAAATCTGGAATTGATATAACACTAAAGCGGGCTTGATGCACTAGCAATTTTTTAATAGCTCGCATTCTTCTCTGCTAATATGGAACAAATTGTGATAATATACAGATATTGCAAAAAATATCTCTCCGAAACAACCCAAGCAATATTGTCAATACTTATCATAATAAAGTTTGATGGTTGTCAAAAGGAATCATGGTCAATTATCAAGTGTTATCGTTTCCAAAAAATATTTTCTAACGGTATACGGTATACTGAAGTATCTGGACCAGGTTAGCATATTATCTGGAGTTAATGTTTCTCATCTATACGGCCGATATTGTTAAATCTTACTGTAAAATTCAAGGTTACGTTGATAACACTTAAATCTGATGACCCAATATTCCCGCCCAAATATTTACACCTTTTAGGGATATTGAGGCCTTGTTTGTACAAATATGTGTTTATTTTCATAATTTCAAAGCAAAAGTTTGCTCTTCGTATTTCATCACTTTTTCTCAATTCGTAATGTTTTTGATATTTATACGGATGGTATTTATACCTACGTGTAAGTAGAAAAGAACAGGAGACAGACTCGAGAACTTATTTCGGTAGATGCCGGAGGATCGACCCTCAGCCAAATCCCTTAGACTGGTCGATTTGATAGCTGGTTTTGCGCTACATTGTGAAAAATTTAAACTTCCGACCTCATTTCGAGATCGGATTTATTTTCCAAATAAACATCGATACCTATTTGAGCTTTATACCGCACGAGCAAAAATTATTTGCATCAAAGAGGGCTTGTATTAAAAACGTAGGGCTTGGTTTGGATCACAATAATATAGGGACGATATATCTAACCAAATCTAGGTTAAAATTTTGTCAAATTCATATTATGACATGATATGCCAATCTAATGAGTAATAAAATAAGTAGACAAATACAAATTTATTTTTGTTGTAATCCATAATCGTTAAACAAGGTGATCTAGGTAGGAATTCAATGTCTGATCGAAAACTCATCAAGCTGTCGTCGAAAAAATTGCGTAAGTAGTTAATAGTTTAGACGGCTGTATGGGCGGTTGCACCGTCCTGTTGAAAATATCCAAAACGTAGTTCGTCGTCAAGTAATTGCTCCACAAATGGATTCAAAATATTGTCTCTATACCGCTGTGCTGTAACTGTGTCATGGAAAAAAATAGGACCAACAATTCTTCTTCGGGAAACCGCTAACCAGACACCAATTTTTTGAGGGTGCAATGTGGACGCTACAAAAAAATGGGAATATTCACTACTCCACATGTGTGTATTCTGAGAATTCACATAAACGCAGAGGTGGAACCAGGTTTCATCCGAAAAAAATGTCAGGTCTAATAAATCATTTCTTTCCAATAAATTTTGGGTAAACCATTGAGAGTAATTCCTGCGTCTTTTAAAATCTGCGGCTTGTATTTCTTGGAATACTTGCAGTTTATAAGGAATTACATTTAGCTGCTTCTTAAGAATAGTCCTGCATGTTCCATAAGCTGTTCCCACTTCTTGGGACAGGCGTCTTATACAATTCTGTTCTTAGAGATGATCTTCCTGCTTCTTTTTTGTGTTGTATAGAACCTGTTTCCCTAAACACAGCCACGGTTCTTTTCAGGCAATAATAAAAATCATTAGCAATAAAAGCAACGTTAGGAAAATGTTCGTGAAAATCGTCCATGCACAAACCCGGATTGTATTGCCACCTCACCATTTACTCTAACCCCGTTTCGAAAATACGCTTCAACCATAAATAATGTTTTGTGCTGTTCCGTACAGCCCATTGTGTGAATTGTTCAAGAAATTGGAAAAATTAGCGATGAACCAAATTACTTGTAACGACTGTCAAAGATGACGGAATAACTGATTGATTGTTAATTCAGGTAGTTACTGACAGCCAACAGGTATTAAGCATGTAGCGCAATGTAGAGATAGATACATCCATTATTTCAGATATAACTTTGGCTTTTGCATCTTAAACAATTTTAATCGTTGTGTAGGCAAATTTATTTAGGGATTAACTTTAATTGGATAGAATATTTCCAAATTCTGCTCACAAAATTATTTTTGGAAAATCCTAAAGTATTTGAAACCTTTTCTAGTAACAATAAAAAGCATAAAGCTTAAAAACATACTATCAGATACTTATTACGTCATTCCATTATACGCGCAATTCTTTTATTTGCCAGCAGTGCGACCGATTATATCGTTATCTTTGTTTTGATAAGTTAAATAGAAAGGAACGGGAGACAAATAAAGGAAATATTTTTCAGGTAGATGCCGGTGGGTAGACCTTCAGCCAAATCCCTGGTACTGCGTATTTTGTTTAATTGCACTCACCGACATTAAATTCGGGACAACCAAAATTTTGATCAAATTTAACGTATTATAACTGTTTCTTCCATAGTCCGATTTCAACCTTTATTTTTACAAAATGTAGATAATTGTTTCGGATTTAATTAATTTTATTCAATTTTCAAAAATACAGTTTACATGTTGAAATATACAGGAAAATAAAAAAGTATGTTTTTTCCCTTTAAGTTTGTAACACTCTGTAGAGCAATTTTGCAACATAAACTACACTGGATATGGATTTTGCTGTTTTATTCTCCTCTGTATCGTTATCGGTTTAAGAGATATGAATTTTATAAATAAACAATACACTTTTAGGTTAAGCCTATTTTTAATTAAAACATAAAAAGTAGGAGTTTTAAAAGTTAGTACCTCGTGTTACCTCCTCTACCTCTTATAACAGGTACGAAACTTCGATTCATTCCTCTAATTATTTTTTGGATATCCTCTTGTGGAATAATACCCCATTCTTCTTCTAGAGCATTTCGTAGTTGTTGAATAGTGAATAACTGTCCTCGGCGTTTTCTAATTCGTCTACCTAACTTGTCTCATACATATTCTATCGGATTAAGGTCAGGACTACGAGCGGGCCAGCGCATAATGTTTATTCCAACCTCTTCTAAATATTTGGCCACTATTCTGGCAGTATGTGGACGGGCATTGTCATGCATGAAAACGAATTCGTTATCGACAAATTGTGCAAAAACAACAACATGTTCTTCCAGAATTTCTTCAATGTACCCTTGGGCAGTTACAGTTCCTCTGTCAATAAAACCAAGTTCTGTTCGAGCGTCAAATGAAATACCGCCCCACACCATAATGGATCCACCAC
Source organism: Polydrusus pterygomalis (assembly GCA_963969555.1). Lineage (NCBI taxonomy): Eukaryota > Metazoa > Arthropoda > Insecta > Coleoptera > Curculionidae > Polydrusus > Polydrusus pterygomalis. The sequence goes on from OZ018379.1 coordinate 40,743,173, forward strand.
CAAAGCTAACCCTTTCGCTGAAATTACATTGGGCGAATCTCTCCCCTTGTCGTCTCCATACTCTTTCTCGTCAGTCAGGAGACCTCAGGCAAAATCTGGACTTGTCTAAAAATAGAACTTGCCTCCACTCTTAAAGGTTCCAGTTAATGTGCTTTCTTGCGAAAAAAGAAGTTTATTAGCCCGATGCTGTATGAGGAGCTCTGGTCCAGTTGCCGGTCTTCTGGTCCGTAACTTGACTTCATGAAGTATTATTTTTACTGTAATTTCATTGACAGCAACTTGACGAACTCTTTGGAGTTCATTTCTTATCACTACTGCACTGGTATGCCGATCTCTTAAAACTGAGACTCTTATAAAGCGGTCATCAAGAGCGGAAGTAGCACGATTTCTTCCAGATCCAGGTCTTCTACTATAACTTCCAGTCTCACGAAACCTTGCAGCGGCTCGTTCCACGCTAGATTTTGTAAAACATAGCATATTCGCCACTTCTCTATAGGAATAACCAAATGTCATCATGAAGAGCAACGGCTCTAGCTGAATCTTCAGATGACAAAGGCATCGTAAAATAAAAAATAAATTTGAAATTCACTCACGAAACGTTTTAAATGCTCGAAATGTCTGATAAAACTGATTGACAAATGCAGAATACGTTTCAAAAATCCAGAGTGTTTTCAATAATTGTTGTAAAAAGTGTATTGTTTATTTATAAAATTCATATCTCTTAAACCGATAACGATACAGAGAAGAATAAAACAGCAAAATCTTAGAAATGAATCAAACTGTGCAGAAAAGCATACCCAGTGTAGTTTATGTTGCAAAATTACTCTACAGAGTGTTACAAACGTAAAGGGAAAAAACATACTTTTTTATTTTCCTGTATATTTCAACATGTAAACTGTATTTTTGAAAATTCAATAAAATTAATTAAATCCGAAACAAGTATCTACATTTTGTAAAAAAAAAGGTTGAAATCGGACTGTGGAAGAAAAAGTTATAATACATTAAATTTGATCTACATTTTGGTTGTCCCGAATTTAATGTCGGTGAGTGTATTTTCTCAATAAATACTTCAACATTTTAAAAACGGAAACCGTAAAAAACTTTATATTTTCTTCCTTTATGCAGTAGGATAAAAATCAAAATTATGTAAAAAAGTCTATCGTTATGCTCAGGTTACTCTCTGAAGGGCACACGGGAAAAACAAGACAAGTCATATTTTGTAGTTTCGAGTTATCGCCGTTTTAGTCCCGTTACCTTCAATAACTCTTTTTGTATATGATATCTGAGAACTATTTCAACTGTATGTTTCTAATTTATGTCGTACACACTTAATTGTAAAGATTTTACAACTGTAAATAAGTCGATTTAAAAAAAAATCATGACTTAGCCTGTTTTTCCACTGTTTTGGGAAAATTTTCAATTTAAAACCGTTTATTTAAAAAAAAATGGTTATAACAACAAAGTATAGTTTCTCCAAAGCTATCTAGGTACCGATTTCTTGATATATAACTAAAAAAAAAAAGTTAGTTGGTAATAAAAAATACTTTTTAAATTTTAATTTTTGTCTTACTGAAATTAATTAATAAAATTATAAATTAAACAAATTCATTAAACAACTAAGAAACGCATTCAATCTCAGCCGATATTAAAGGACTCACAAATTAATAACTCCCACTGCCATCAAAATACGAAAACAACTGAATTATCACGACGCGATTTATGACTAAGTTCGTTTTTTCCCCAGTACCGCGCTGACTTAGCCTATTATTCCCCTGTATGCACTTCTTGTCATCATTAATTTCACGAGACCTAGCTTTTTTTTCCCTGCACGGATACGGGGCTCTAAAGGTACCTGGTCTTGCTACAAGATGGCGCTGCTAACTCAATTATGTTAAAAATTGACTAAGCTTATTTTTCCCGTGCACCCTTCATCTACCTTTATTATAATGTCAATTCTCTGCTGAAAAACCAAAGGAGCGACAAACATACTAAAACATAATAAGCTATACATTTTTTTAAAGTTTGGCACTAAAGAATATCAAAGTACATACATACAAAAGTATAAATTGTGAGTTGTTGAATTAATTTAAGTTTGTGGTTGGCCTAAAGCTCAGATATGAAAAAATTATAGTCTCCTAAACAAGCAAACGACAGGCTTTAAATGCCAAACCTCATTCTACAATAAGTAATTTGGTTGTTACCCTAATTGCCGCAGGCTATGACGTTATTGCCTTGAAAGGGTGTATAAAATTGTTTTGTTGACCATCACAGGAAGGGTTGGAATGTTGCCTTGTTTACCCAACAACGGGGTGAGACTGCATTGGCGATTAAAGCCATAGGGTGTTGGGAATTAATTCGCTATATTAGATTTTCGAGGGCAACTTTTAATTTTATTTAAATAATCTGTTCGTTTGTTTATACGTGCTGGCCTGGTTGCTTAATATATTGTTAGGGCAATTTATATATTATGAAGCTATTGCTTAATCAAATTGTTAAAACAAAACTATTGGTAAATCTGATAATCATATGAACACGTTTTTCCTACAACCGGGCGCAAAGTACAAATTTGCGTAGGTACCTATTTTCAGTGGAGCAAGAGACAAAGTAATCGACACGCTTACACGCCTGATTACAAAAGTCTATTATTCCTTATCAAATGAAGACGTCTTTAGTATCTGTTATAAATATATTATACCGGGTCCGCCAACGAAGCGGGGACGGAAGATTAAGTCCTTATCGATGAACTTATCAAAACTACGAAAACAGCATAAGGTATGGACTTAAAAGCGGCATATTTTAAAAATATTTTACATTATACAGGGTCTCCCAAAAAAGTGTGGCGGACTAAACTTGCATTTTTTTAAATGGAACACCCTGTATATTTTTACATTTTTAAATTCCACGTAAAATTATAATTATTTTTTATTAAATGCATTATTAGTCTATACTTCATAGTTTCCGAGTTATTGACTCTCGAAAAGTGACATTTTTGAATTTTGACAGCTTCTAACTTTTTAACAGTACGTCTTAGAGCAAAACGGCTTACATGTCCCTATCTACAATTTTTATTATCTTCCCAAAAAATTATCTTCCGGTTAAACCGGATGTAGCTCGAAAGCAGGAAATATAGTTGTTCCGGTTTAACTGAAAGTTGATTTTTTGGGAAGATAATAAAAATTGAAGATAGGGACATGTAAGCCGTTTTGCTCTAAGACGTACTGTTAGAAAGTTAGAAGCTGTCAAATTTCAAAAATGTCACTTTTCGAGAGTCAATATCTTAATAATTAATCAAACTAAAATGCGGAAAATAAATATAGTTTAACATAATTCTTAAAATTCTTAATATAGGCAGAAAATAATAATGCACGATAAACATTAGTATAATTGTGAAGAAATCGTGGGGCCCTATATTTTTCGTATATTTAGCACCCCACGCTTTTTTCACAATAGTACTAATGTTTATCGTTCATTATTATTTTCTGCCTGTAAGGCCCTGGGAAGACTTAGGCATCAGGTGCTGAGATCGGCGGTTCTCCTAAAGGAGGAAATCACGGCACTGGCCTGGAGTGAGATACTTGACTTTATAAACAGGTCGGGACGCTTTGGCGGGGGCCAAGGTGGTTAGAGTGACTGGGGGGAAGACTTTGGGGTAGGCTAAAAGGATCGCCGTTGGTCTACTTGCCAGGTTTCGGAACCTCCCCTCTATTACAACTACTACTACTACTACTACTACTACTACTACTACTACTACTACTACTACTACTACTACTACTATAGTAAATTTCCAGTTAAAAATTCTTATTTCGTGACATGTTTTATCAAAGAAAAGTATACCATGTAGATGTCGCTTAGAGCAGGAATCAAATTTAAATGTTTTCTTGCATACTGAAACTTAAGCAAAGTTAGAACTGGTGCAAGAAATTTTGACCTTCGGTCAGTTGAACAAATTAGATCACCACTCCTTATACTATACTTTATATTACTATACTTTTTACGTAACACCTTTTATGGGTTTAATAGCTTTTTGTTAATTACGAAGTTAGTCAATTAAATAAAACTAAGTACTATACTGTAAACGGAAACTTTTGCAAGCGGCATCGCATCGCATATAAAAGTAATGGAGTAGAATAAAGACATTTGAAAAAGATATTATTTTTCCACTCCCAATCTTTTTCGAACATGATTCTTTACACAAGTTTTAAAAATATCTTTTAATCTGATTATTGCTTTCCAGTTTTAAACTTTTATTGTAATTTAATTCCCAAATTCAAGTAAAGCTCTGGAACGAGGCAGTCGCCTCGTTTAAAGAACACTCGAGAAATTCATGCCGGTACAGTCACAAAGAATCCTGAGCATTCTCTCTAAAGCTATTGTAATATCTATGAAATTTAAGCCGCATAGTATAAGGGTTTCAAGTTTTGGGTTTCTTTTCTCGAGGAATTTACCTTCTGCTTTTTTAAATTTATTTTTGTAATATCTTATAAGAAAAGACAATTTCGTGAAGTTTTTGTTGGTTTATATTAAGACAACTACGTACTATGTTTCATAAATTGTACCTAGGTATATATATTTTATATTTAGATTGCAATATTAACATTATAGTTAGAAGAAGAGAGTGAGTTTTCCTTTCATTTTGTCAGATTCATCCCCAGACGCGTTTCGCCTTATCTCGGCTCATCAGGAAGGCTAGGATATGATAAAAGAAATACAAAGTTCAAACTTACTGTCAGGATCGTCGAAAAAATGCGGAACTAAGCGCTATCTAGTATCGATGTTGGAAACTTCTAAAGCATGCCCGCACCTTCAACAAACTTATACAGGGTGTTTCATTAAGGGTGATTACCGGCAATATCTCGGAAACAACTAAGCATAGAAAGTTGAGAAAAAAAAATTATGATTAAAGCGGTCATGAGAAAATTCTGGAAATTATTTTTAAGTTCCTAATTTCGCCGCAAGAGGATACAATTAAAAATTATTTTTTTAAATTCTAAATGTATCCAAAAATTCCCATATTAAGGTATAACTCTGATTACATCATCGAAAACCTTAGACAATTCTGCATCATTTTGGATTAAAGCTCGTTGGCGTACCGACCTTGATAAGAGTGGGGAAGCTATTGAATGTGTAAACATTAAAATCGCTGTCACATCTAAACGACTTATCCGATTTTACTAAATTTAAGCTTGTTTGGAAGGGAAAGGTAAGTATCTTCAATTGCCGTATCCAACAGTACACGATAGTGTTTAATAAAATTGCTAGAGGGCGCAATTTGTAATAATAACAGTTTTTTCGATTTTATCCAGAAAATTCAAATCATACGGTATAACTATGACATCATAATCGGAAAGTAGATGAAATTTGCAAGAAAAGATGTGAAGAACGCAGTTCGATAATTTTGTTCGTTTCAGAGTTATCGCCAAAATAATAATTTTTAATACAAATTGCGCCCTCTAGCAATTTTATTAGAAACTATCGTGTACCACTGGATACAAAAATTGAAGGTACTTACCTTTCTCTTTCAAACAAGCTTAAATTTAGTAAAATTGGATAAGTCGTTTAGAATTTACAACGATTTTAATGATTGCACTTTCACTTGATAAGAGTGGGAGAAGCTATTGAAAGTGTAAATATTAAAATCGCTGTAACTTCTAAACGACTTATCCGATTTTACTAAATTTTAGCTCGTTTGGAAGTACCTTTAGTTGTTGTATCCAATGGTACACGAGAGTTTCTAATAAAATTGCTAGTGGGCGCAATTTGTATTAATAATAATTATTTTGGCGATAACTCTGAATCGAACAAGGATATCGAACTGCTGTCTTCACATCTTTTCTTGCAAATTTCATCTACTTTCCGATTATGATGTCATAGTTATACCGTATTTAGTAAATTTATTTATTTATTATTATTTAAATTAATTTAGAAAAAAAAAAAATTTTAATTGGGCCCTCTTGCGGCGAAATTAGGAACTTAAAAATAATTTCCAGAATTTTCTCATGAACGCTTTAATATTAATTTTTTTTCCCGAGTTTCTATGTTTAGTAGTTTCCGAGATATGGCCTGTAGTCACCCTTAATAAAACACCCTGAATAAATAAGTAAACTGTTGAGAAAAAATCCCCTATAAGAACACAAGTCACAATTATTACAGAAGCGCTGAGAGCTCATAGGCTATCGGTTTGGACCGAAAACCAATGAAATGAAAAGAAATTGGGTTTTTAATAAAACATTAAAATGTAAGTGTTTGGGTCCATGATATTATAGGAAACCAAATTTTAAAATACAAGATTTGAAAAAAAATATATTTTTATACAGATTGTTTGGAAGAAGGAATAAGTCATCGAATGGCCACCAAGATTACCAGGCTTAACTACCCATTACTTTTTTTTATTTTAAAAATAAAGTATTTAAAATAAAACCTGGGGATTTAAAGGGCTTAAAAACCCGTATTACTTTTGAACAACGGTTAATTCGATAAGAAATTATTTGTTATATACAGGAAAAATTTACTAGTCGTAAGTAACAGAAGGAAAACAATTTAAACATTTTTTGATAAAACAAATTTAATCATTTTTTACTACAATAACATTTATTTAATCAATGAATATAGAAAAATAAGAACAACATTTTATTATGCAGTTACTTAAATCCCATTATGCAAGTTATATCCAGGATATGTTAAATGTTTAGAAATGTACAATTAATATTAAAAGAATGGTAAGAAAGGTATTTATTAAATAATGAAGCATCAGCCCACTTTTTTTGGTGTCACCCTATATAGTAAAAATATGGTTTTAAAAACTGAAAAACGCGCTTTAATAATTAATCAAACTAAAATGCCGAAAATAAATATAGTTTAACATAATTCTTAAAATTCTTAATATAGGCAGAAAATAATAATGAACGATAAACATTAGTATAATTGTGAAGAAATCGTGGGGCCCTATATTTTTCGTATATTTAGCACCCCACGCTTTTTTCACAATAATACTAATGTTTATCGTTCATTATTATTTTCTGCCTATATTATGAATTTCAAGAATTATTTTAAACTATATTTATTTTCCGCTTTTTAGTTTGATTAATTATTAAAGCGTTTTTTTTAGTTTTTTTAAAATATATTTAGTTTTCATTTTTTAGTTTGAGTTGTTGTTAAGAAAAAAAAATTTTTTTGAGTAGAGATAGTCATAGAGAGGTCCGGAGTAGAGATGGAATACTGTCACAAATTTAACAATGACTTTTTGACATGGCTAGATTTAAAGCAGTGGATCCATTTTTTTTTTAAATGGCTAAATTAAAAGCAGTGGATCCATTTTTTTTTTAAATGGCTAGATTCAAAGCATTGGATCCACAAACCCGAATAAACCCGCTCGGCCAACTGATAGCGATGAATGTATCAACACAATTAAGCCGAGTGCTCGAGCCGGAAAATAGGTAGATAGTACGCATGCGCATACAGTGAGCACTATCTCTCTCACTCTCATATAGAGGATCTGTAAGGAAATGATTTAATTCCGGCGATCCTGATCAGGATAATGAGATAAACTTATCAAATTATTGTATTGTCAGCGGTTCTTGATAAGTCTACAAAATTTAAATTAAATCTGACCGTTTAAAGTGGGTCAAAATCGGGTTCAAAGAAGTCGGTTACAAACAAACATACATACAAACAAACATACAGGAGAAGCTAATAAAAGCGTGTTAAAAAGTATCCCTAAAAGTGCACAGCGATTTGCCGAAAAATAGGCGTTTTTAAAAATTTTGAAATTATTCCTTACTTTACATCATACCTATAAATGCTCCTATACTGTAGTAAAATAATATATTAATAACGTCATATTTAAGGTAACTTGGACGTAACGTTACCCAAAATGACTACGTCTTTATTACATCACATCCTATAATAAATATAAATACTAAAACTTTGGTTATATATTCACGCTCTAAGCAAATTTATTGGTAGGTAGTCTAAACAAAATGTTAAATTAGTTTTTGTGAACTGTTTAAATAAAATCATATCCCAGGAGCCCTTCCGATATTTTATTAACTCAAATTGCAATTTTGTCTATGGTTTGGTGCTCGGTAACTCTATTTATTGCAGTCATTAATTTATCGGTTTATTGGTTTTATACCTAATGGGGAGATTTTGCAGAATTGCAGATTTTGTGTACGAAACAAGAATATTTCAGATCAATTTGTGATGTGTAGGTACGAAACAAGAATAAATCTTTTAATAATGTATAAATATATTTTATTACAAGAAAAAAAAAATCGGTTTTGTCACCAGGATAATCCAATTACCTTTAGTTGTGACCATTATTTTAAGAAGGTGTAAGTCATATTTGTCTATATTGTGCTACGTAATATTTATTAAAAGTATGTCATGTTTAGATTGATTATGTCAGGTAAAGGGCGTAGTTGTGCAAATAAACTATTTGTGAATTATTATATTTAACCACAGCCTTATGTTTAGTGAAATAAAGTAACAAAACTTCTACCAAAGTTGTCTTTAAAAAAATCTACATTTAAAGTCAGTCCATTTTAATAATTAGGATTGGACTATCAATTTTCACGTTTAGAACCCATTATTTAAGTTAAGTGATCCTTAATTTTAAAATACATACTTATTTTTAACTGCAGTTGAATACGGAAAAATCGTTGCCTTGGATTTAGACACTAGAAATATTATATTAGCATCAGCAACGTACTCTTATCTAAAAACAAAATTAAAAGTTTATGTTTCTTATGTTTTTCTCTAAGTGGCGTCTATTAAACTGACACTCTAATCAGACATTTCGGGAAGAAGCAAGCTATTTTGTGTGCTATTCAGATTAGTTCCTTTAAATTCTATTGATAGCGGCTTTAAAACTAGTTTATGCTAGTTCAGTTTATAAAAAAGTGTAGATTACGACACCATTTATGGAAAATCTTTAAATGTTATCATTATTATATCTTATGTCCATAAGCTTTTTGAATTTAATCAAAAATAATATAAAAATGAATAAATTAGAAAAACAATTTTATCTTTATTGATTAAAATATGATCATTGATCAGTATTGCTTCTTATAATCAGTTTATATAAATGTTCTTTAACTGGCTCAATTATATACCGATGACTACGATTACCCGACCCTGCCACTAAAGAAAGATGTTACTGTTATAACTTCGAATTTATATTTATTTTAGTTCATATAATAATTTATTTTTATTGAAAAATCATAAGAGTTGTAAAAACCTGCAAAGAATAAAGGGTATAAAAAGTATTATATTAAAAAAATAATCTTTTACATTTTACACAGTTCTGTTGCAAAAACTCTCACATAAAGCTAATACTGTTATCCGGCAGGGCTGACAAGTAAATTTAAAATTGGTAATGTTTTAGTGCGTAGAAAATTAAAATTGCAAACGATGTTTAAATATTTGTTTTTAATATTGGATAACACGACAGTTGGAATACTTCTATATCCTGATGTCTATTTACAGATATTGATTTTTTAAGCACAACTATACAAATTGTATAGCTCTTTTAAAAGGTTAATATGAGAAATCTGCTTTTATTCAAAAACTATTGCTTCTCCCACTTTGTCCGTTTCTTTGTTGTTTTAATAGCGTTTACTTCCGCCACTGCACCAAAATATATTATCTTCAATACAGACAGCTGTTATTTTGAAAATTTGAGTTATGTGTTTACTAATTACAATCCGCAGGAGTGTCGTAGAAAGAAAGACAATAAAAATCAAAAAAATAATTTAGTTCAGTTTTAGAGGCACCCGCATGCAAAAGATATAAATCTTTAATAACTAAAATATGTTAACCTCACTGATGAGCCATGATATGGCGAAATGCGTTTGGGGGTGGATCTGACGAAATCAAAGGGAAACCCACTTAACCATTAGTTCTTTAAAAGGAGTTCGTGACGAAGTCGAAAGCTTTTGTTAGATCACACAAAGTTATTGACGTGAGCTCTCCAGATTCCAAGCCCTTGACTATGTCACTCACAACCTTTAGAACGGCTTTCAATGTCGATTTTTTGATTCTAAACTCGAACTGAGAAGAGTGAAATAAATTATTAGTATCGAAACGATTATAATGGCGTTTTTTAAGCAGAGATTCATAAACTTTGGAAAATATTACTATTAAGTATAGGTAAGTATAGGTCGGAAATTTAATTTTGAAAAGTTATTAAAGTGGTCAAAGGTTCAACTAGGACGTCTATGGTTTCTTTAAGGTGGAATTATTAACGTGATTCAATTTATTGCCAACCTATAACCTATTTCGCCTTGTTTTTCTTACTTTATTATTTTATTGACGAAGATTTAAATAAAATCAATATCGTCGGCACATTATTTAGGTAATATCTGATATAATACAAAAATATCAATTTATTTCATTGCTTATTTTGGGAGAATTGTATAGTGAAAGGACAATGACATAATAATTTAAAAAAAAATCTTAACCGATATTGTTCGATATACAATTCTCCTTAAATAACTTATGAAATTCCTTGATATTTATTTAACATGTTAATAATTATTACCTATAGAATATGAAGACGATATTGATTTTATTTAAATTTTGTGTAAAAGAGAAAATATATAAATCTACGCGAAAAAGGTTATAGGTTGGCAGGCATGTTGATACTCCCACCTTAAGCATTCTATCATTTATATAAAAAGCATCCAAAACTGCTAATCGTGACAGTTCAACTTATTTTGGGCATACTGGATGCAGAAAAAAGTTACAATTAACTGAATGAGTATATTTGAAGAAGTCACTTGCTTCGGTGGTGTTTCCGATATGTTCTTAATTATGTTTTTAGAAACCGAGTTAAAATTGCCATTAAAATCATTTGGATCAATCGTTATGTTATCTTTATTTACTAGTTTTTTTCGATATTTCCCAACAATCTTTAGACTTATTTTTTGAATTTATTATGCAATTATTTTAAGCTTGTTTTTTTGTAAAAATTAATAAAATTTCTGTAGTCAGTCTTTAATTTACTTTATGTAGACCAATTCTTAGGATCATTTTCTACATGATATATCATTTTTACAGCTGATAAGACATTTCTTTTATTATTCAGATCCTCATTGAACCACTGCACTGAGAATTTATTATCTTGCTTGCATTTCCTTACAGGAAAATATTTATTTGCTGTCGCTCGATAAGTTTCAACCAGCCACTCAGCCATCCCATTCGTACTTTCGACAAAATATGAAATTTATTCCAGCCCACTATGTTTAAAAGATTTAGTTTTTTTTTTGATATTCTTATTCGACAATACTTGCCTATACTTGTACGGATGTGGCCATAAGGCGCCAGCTCTCACGGCCAAATACTGTCCAAAATGATCCGAAATATATGGGTCAAAAACGCCAACATCCGTCCCATTCACATAAAGACTAGTAACTAAATTATCTATACAGGATTTAGACTGTGGGGTAACCCTGGTATAATCGGTAATAGTAGCCGAAAGACCAATGACTCAAAAAGAAACAACAGTTGTTTCTGGAAAACTGTATCAGACCTGAAATCGCCAACAAGGATAACACCAAAACCACTCAATGATACCCTACTCAATAGTAATTCAAGATTGTCCAAAAATAGATTTATCACTCACGCAAGAATGGTATGTAATAATAATAATAAGATTTAAACTTTTAATTTGTATTGCACAAAATTTAGAGTGAAACTCTTGATTAAATTTAATTATATTAATTCATTTAATCATTTAATAGAATTAAGTTTTAGGAGACAAAATAATAAGACGTTTATTAGTCCATTCAATATTACACAAAAGTTGATAAATAACAAAAATAAGAAATAAAATAGAACAGTTATAACTGCTTTAGATTATACGGACTAATAGGCCGTTGTATCAGCTTTTCCAACAGGTTGTTGAATGGCTGTTGCGGCCTTTGTATACTTAAATCTATAAAATAACTAAGACTAGTCATTAGAATAGTAACATAGAACTATACATATAAAAAAAAACTTAAGAAACATGAAAAATGAATTAGGTAACGCGTACTATCCATTACTAAAATAAGCAAGCAAAGAAAAGTTAGAAAATAAAGATAGGTTGTTGGATCAAAAGAGAAAAGAGAATAAGAAAAACCAACTCTCAAGACATATGATCAAAAAAAAACGAAAAAGAAGAAAAATCACACTTAGGCAGATAACAATTTGAGTTTTGTTTTCTTTTTGTAAGTCTGGCAGCTCAGCGAGAGGTCGGTTGGAGTATTGGTGTTCATTAGGTTGGCACCGTAATACAAGAAAGATCGCTTAAATAGCTCTTTATGATGCAGGAGAATATTAAGAATAGTCTTAGGTCTAATGTCTAGTCTATGGACGTCGGTTTGGAAAGTTAATTTTCGATATAAATATAGTGGAATATTTCTTTTATTAATATTAAATACAAAACAGGAGCCATGCAGCACCCGTCGATTGTACATATTTAAGCCAGTTAAGCTCCGCAAGCTTGTAAGTAAATCTCTCACGGCGCCCTATTCCAAATATACTAATACATAAGGCAGGAATTTTGTAGTTTTTGGATTCTTCGAATATTCAAACTCCAAGCTAAACTTAAGTTTAAGTAAATGTTTTTTGGAGATAGACTGGAATCGTTCAAGATCATCAATGATCATTTCATTAACTAGTCGACTCTCAGAAGGGTTAAATGATAAATACAGTTGTGTATTTTTATTTCGAAGCCGTGAGTCCTACCCACTTTGATCAATTGTTATAACCAAATCTGCTAACGGACGAAACAATTTTTTCACCTGCGTTTTTTTTCCAAGGAAAGCGAATAAGGTCGGGAATGTTTTAAAATGCTGATTTTATTAATTTTGAAACGCGAAAAAGGGTTAAAACAAACTGATCAACAACCCTGGATAAGTGGATAACACACCTACCTAACCTAAAGTCAAATTAATCTAAGAACTCGCCGCACCCCTGTCATTAATGGCACCCTATTGAAGTCTGGTATATTTTACGTTAAGCGGTTGGCTACAGAAACAGAACCGGACTAAGTTCTTTTACATTAGCCTTGAGATAATTGCGTTTAAATGTTAGATGGCAAAAACATTTAAATAAACACCTTTCTTAACAAAACATATTTATTGAAAATTAACCATGCGTTCTTATAAATGACATATTTTCAAGTCTACTATCTCCTGTTGCTGTATTTGCTCCTTAGTTATGAGATATCCTGTATATAATGATAAGTATCTAGGCACTTTATTGATTTGATATTTGAATATGAGTTAACCAAACTGGTGTTTAAACTCACTATTTAACTTAAATAATAAACACCAAAAAAAACGGTCTCTGAAATATGTAAACTCCAAAAGAAAAATGTTTAAAGCACACACTACACAAAAAACAGCCACAGAAACACGTAAAAAACACCAAAATCGGAAGAAAATGATATGACACAACCTGAAGCGTGAGCTTGCTACGGCCCACTGCTGATCTGGGAACTTTAACGACGAAACCAGATCAGCTGTTAATGTCAAAAAATGTCGTTTTTTCTGTCGAAACGCTTTGTTTTAAGATAAAGTTAACTCTAACATCCAACATACAATAATAACTAAATTATAATAAAAATATGTTTTAAACTTAATATTTCGACAAGAAAACACGTATTAAAAATAGCTGCTATCTGGTATCTGGAAGCGGTAGCAAAGATGAAGGACTAACTCGATTCGTGCTAGCCGGCTAGACAAAATAAAGCGCGCCTAATTTAAGGATATGGCAAAGGCACAAAATCCCTATAAGTATGAGCAGTAAGAGAGGGAGACATATTTATCTCTCTCTGTATTTTATGCGATAGACTGGCCAGTAAGCCAACTGGCCAGGCCTAGGCATATGGAATTTAAAAGCCCCAGAAAGTTTTTGCACCGTTAACCGTTAGACATCAACGTCTTAAATTTTAAATTAATCACAATGAGAATTAAGTGTTAGGAGACAAAATAATAATTATGCATATGAATAAATAGTTTCATGTATAGGGAGGTAGGAAGGGCACTATGACCCTGCTGCACGAGCCGCCGCTGATTTTAGGCAACAAGGATGGCTTAAGTTTTAATTGAAATGCAGCCAGATTGCGGCTTTAGAAGCAAATAAAACGATTCCCAAAATTAGGAAACTAAGGGAGCAACCAAATATATGTTTATCTTCCTTTACAGTATCTATGCAATGTCAATGGTTTGAAGTTTATACGTTTGCCAATTTAAGAGTTTAAAAGGTTGTCCTGCAACTTCATTTAATTTTTTTATTTAGAAGGAACACAAAAATTATTTTGTATTAACGAATTGTTTTGGTTGTTAAAACATAAACATATTTAAAAAGGAAGAAGTTAAACGAAACGGACGTGCATAATCTGAGTTTCTACCTAGAAGGGTTTTCTGAAAACGGCATGATGGACAAGCGAAAATGAATCGAAAACTATTTTGCAACAGCCTTTTGTAGTTTAAACATAGATTAATTTGTTTGTGAATTATTATAACTGGCGGCCAGCGTAGCTTCTTTTAAACGCCTTTCAGTTTGGACACCCAAAATATGCAGAATCACTACTCAGCAATTGGTCAGTGTAAACTGCATTATTATAAGTCAGCACATTTACAACGGATGAATAAATATTTGCATACTGTCAAAATTAGTCAAATCTGCCTAATAAGGTTTTCAATATCTTCAGTGTATCTTTGTTTGAAGGTGGTAGACAATATCGCACATCTAATGGAATAAAGACCTAACTGCAAAATTGATTGTTTTGAGAAAACGCGCTTTTAAAAATTGAATTTAAATTATTTAAATTTTTAGGGTACAAAGTTTGGTTTAAAAACAAAATATAAACATCAGCGACTAGGTTTGTTCATTAATTATTAACAATGATCAAATTACCGAGTTTTTTTTAAATGCTTTAGTATTAGTAAATAACAAAAATATGTAATTGTGACACTTTTCTTCTTAAAAAATTAACGATTGTTTCTTAGTTACACTAAAATAAAATTATTATATCTTTTGAATTAAAAATAAACAATATAAGGTTTAAACGAAAGTAACCATAAACACGAGGAACTTTAAACTATAAAAGTAATGGTAACTTTATAAAATAAAAACTATAATATACTTGTATTTTACCTAACAAAAAATAAAGAGAATAAAAGAACAGTGACCTAAACTACAATTAAGTCAATTTCAAAAATAAAAATATTGCCAAATTTAGAGGAAAAACGTCTTAACTGGTACTTACGTCATTTTTCTGTTGAAAATTGCGTGCATCTGCGTCGAAGGCTAAAGCCGAACTGATAGTTGAGTCACTGTTCCAATTAAAAGTAGCGCGAAAGAAAGGCGACACTTCCGCCATCTCGCGTTTGCTTGCTTCAACACAACAATGTCGTTATTTCATTAGAAAGAATATAGCATTAGGACACCCAACAAACAATTTTGGTGCACTAGACCAAAGAGGCAGTGAAAATAACCTAAACAAGGTTTAAATTTGTAATTTATGCCAAAGTATTTTCCTTTTACGTAAAAAAATCTTTTAGCAAGAAAAGTTACGTCCAAAATTAGTATTTCTCAACCTACAAACTGCCTTTAAAGTATAAGTTATTTTCAGTTAAATTATTTTGTTATAAATAACCAATATAACACCTAAAAGTATGTGATTATGGCCAAAGAAATTTTAAGTTATATATTTACGTTATAATCTAGCAATTTTTAACCAAAAAAATGTTTTAACCGTCCAAGGAAACTTTAGGTAATTATTTAAAGTCAAAACAACTATATTTTATCTTCCTAAAGAACTAATAGGTTATTTAACTATTTAGTTTTTATATTAGGTTATAAATTACCAATTTGGACCCCCAAAATCAGTCATAGAGGACAAGGATTTATTTGGTAAAAATATAACCCAATTATTTACCAAACATTTTAACCTTTTAGAAAATACAACCAATTAAATTTTCCTATTGGTCACATCGACTTGATGAAGTTTAAATTTACCAAAAAAAAAGAACCTTAAAGTAAAATTGTCTTGTTAAGGCCCTGGTTAGTTAACCTAACATTTTCATCTTCATGTTGTAGCTATTCATTGTTTACTCTTGTGCTTTTTTTGTTTTGTGTAATGTTTTAAGGCTGAATAATTTAAACAAGTTTAAGCCGTATCATCATTCGACAAATTACTATAGAATCGTAAAAAGAACTATAGCAGGAAATGCAACGCAAATACCAACTTCTGTTGTTAGTAACGAAAGGGACGAGATAAATAATATAAGCCATGATTATGCTGAAACAGATTTATTGCATCAAATTGATTGGGAAAATACTGTGCCTAGTGGGATTGTTAAGTTTTTTTGAGGCCAATACAGTGTTCCGTCTTGTTCCCAGTAGTTATGAGGCACATATTATTATGAATATTTCACCGAACTGGTACCACGCGTTTTTAAAACCGCCACGATTTTAAGGTGTCCTCTACATCAATCATTATTATATTTAATTTTATGGTTGCCAAACAGGTGAAAATTAACAAACCCCAAACAAACAGCTTGTCACTAGCGTCAGACGTCTACAAGTTTCAGTTGCCGATATTTTATTTGGTACCGTATAAAGTTCGGACGTCGGACAACTATCGACGGTTGTAAATGTCCATACTAAAAGAACATTAAATTATCAGGGAAAATAGTTTTGAGGAAATGATTTATTAATAATTCATTTATTAATATTATAAAATCAAATTTTTAGTATCTATTATTATTTTTTCTTATAAAATCGTTAAAAACGTTATTATTTTGAACATGAATGCAGAGATAAACTTTCGTCTATACAATCGCTATGCTCTTCTTTTTCCGCAATAATGTCCTAATTCCTATAAAATGCCCTAATTTAAACCTTAAAGCTATAAGTTAAAATGTCTTATTCTAGAAAATTTTAACCTACCTCTAAACAAATCGTCATCTTCTGGTCTTCAGTCGTAAAATATTTACCTTTTGAGGTTGAAAATGAAGGAGAATAGGTTTTTAAAGTCGAAAATCTGAAACCGCCATCTTTTTGGTTTACTTGTTATCGTTTTAAGGTTGAATTCTCAACGTCATTCAATCTATTGCCAACCTAGAACCTATTTCGCGTTGATTTTTTGAGTTTATTATTTTAATAACTAACATTTAAAGAAAATCAATATCGTCGGTACATTATTTAGGTAGTATCTGATATATTACAAAAATATCAATTTATTTCATTGCTAATTTTGGGAGAATTGTATAGTTAAGGAACAATGAGTGACAATGACATAATAATGTTAAAAAAAATCTTATCCGATATTTTTCGCTATACAATTCTCCTAAAATAAGTTATGAAATTCCTTGATATTTATTAAATATGTCAATTATTATCTATAGAATATCAAGTCGCTACTGATTTTCTTTAAATTTTGTATAAAAGCTGAAAAACATAAAAAAATATACGCGAAATAGGTTATAGGTTGGCAAGCATGTTGATACTCCCACCTTAACTCGTGGGGAGAAAATGTAACAATATATTTTATAAATATTTGACAATAAATACATAAATAGATTAACACACCTGTTCCAGGGTTTCCTGTAGCTTATTTTAAAACGGGTTAGGCATTTTAAAACAAAAAAATATTTTTATAAACAAAAAATTGATATTTTTATTAAATAAATACCAAAAACTTGGAAGGCGGATCATTTTTGTATGATTATTTTCATTATGTTATACAAAAAAAAATTCTTGCCAGTAGAATTGCTTGCCAAGGAACGCCACAAAGTGTTTATAAGTTACTCATTATTAATAAATTTACTGTCATCGCCATTCTAAAAATAACAAAGTTAATCCATTTTGCTTAGTTATGTGTTGTTCTCTGTTAAATATATTATTTTTATTGTTTGTTCTCTTTTTCTAGTAAAATGACAGATGAAGATAGAAGTCGAATTTAAGACGAAATTTAGACGAATATTCCACTATTCAACCAATTTTTAACTTAATATAGGAACCTACTATGCAACCTGCAACATAATTGTCGCTTTTTACCTGATTACTTCTATTATCCTTCCAAATTACCTTAGTTTTTTCCCCACATTGGGAAAAAAGTCCACGAATTTAAGTAAATTATCCCACTGAGAAATTGGTTAAGCAATTTATTCGACCTATCGGTGGGCGAAATTAAGTAAAATTTAACCAAGAATGTTTGTATATGACGCTTATAACTTAAAAATGGAATTTTTTGCAGTTAGGTCTTTTTTCCATTAGATGTGCGATATAGTATTATAAAAATAATTACCTTGTCGGACTTCCATTGTCTTTATTTTGTTACTTAACACAACGTTTCGGTTAGTTAGTATGTCTAACCGTTTTCAAGTAGTAAACTAAATTATAATTCTAAAGCTACTGTCTTAAATACTATCCATGTGCAATGAAGCTTGATGACTCCGCCTACGTGCTTATTTTAATGTAAAGTTTAAGTTGTTTATTTTGGATAAGGAGAGGCTTTCAGTTATTGGGAATATCCATACTTGGTTTACTAAATGTATGGATAGTTAGGTCATAAAAGCTGCTTCTGTAAATTTGCTTTTTCTCTAGTGCTATTCCATGTCCAAAACTTTGGCTTCTGATCACAGTATATTATATTGGTTAATACATAGATGTTCCGCTATACATGTTCTCTTTGAGTTGTTCTTTAACTCGCACGGGAAGAAGTAATTTTATTATAGTTTTTGGTTATACTTTAAATATTTTCAAAAATCCATAAGGTATTGTACGAAATGCTGGCTCCTCTTTCGTTACTAGCTTTGCCTTCGCTATTTTTAAGTTAAATGATAATAGAGTGACCGACAGAAAGTACGCACCAAAGGGGATTTTTTTAAATTTCAAAACTTACCAAATTTTTTTGCAGGTGGAAAAGTTCTGCATGTTCTTAAACAAAAAAGAGCATAGACAAAACTAGTAAATATTGCGTAGTATACCAGGGAGAGATGAAAACGTTAAAATCACTCAAGAATAAAGTGCCCTTATTTTCCACCGTAGAAATTTTATTTTATTAGTAAATGTTGTTTGCACTGAAAAGTTGTCCATAATTACCAAATTTCAGCTAGGTAGCACAAAAAAAGTGTTTTTACTTTTTTTAACGCCCCCTCGTATAACGAATCGATAGAAGCTATGCAACCTATAAATTCAATTTTTTAACAGCTCTTGGTCAATTAGACACATAACGTACTTAAATTTGTTAAAATACGCGAGAACTGGATGTTTAATAAAATAACGTCAAAAATAATCTGACTTTTCTGGTGCACGTACATCATTCTATGGATAAGCGGAATAACTTTATGCAAAACAAATGAGGGTTTACTTCATACATTTAACATTTTTTTGCCGTTCCCAATTTTTCAAAAACTCTTAAACCCATTGGTTCATGAATTAAAGTATAAACCCTTACAATAAAATTCGTTTTCATTTAAATCTAGTTGCCATGAAAAATATTTATATTTGTGCTACCGAGCTGAAATTTGGTATTTATGGATAACTTTTAAGTGCAAACAACATTTCCTAATAAAAAAATTTTCCACAGTGAAAAATAAGGGCAATTTATTCTTGAGTGAATTTAACGTTTTCACCTCTCCCTCGTATACGGCGCAATACTTACTAGTTTTGTCTATGCTCTTTTTTGATTAGGGACATGCAGAACTTTTGGAAAGTTTTGAAAGTTAAAAAGGTTTTAAGGTAACCATTTGTTGTAAATCCTTTTTGATACTTGAAATTTCAATATTAAGGTCTTCCAGATTATTGCAAATGTTATAATATGCTCTGTGATAAAAGAGTTTTTTTTTTCTGGAAAGATTAAAAGGATAATCAAACACTACTCGTATAATGTCACAACAGCCTTTAAATCCGGAAATACGCTTAGAAGCTTTCTTACAAAACTAAACCCCCTCCGTAATGAAAGCACAAAAAATTGCATCGATTGAATCCTTTGAGGCGGTGGAGAATCGTACATTGGAAAAACAAAAAGACCTCCTCCCGTGAGAGTTAAAGAACATATGAAGCATACTCAAAGAGGTGAAACTTCGAGAACAGGTATAGCGGAACATGTGTGGGGCCAACCAAGATAATATACAGCGGTCAGAAGCCAATACTTTGAACATGGAACAGCACTGTCGAAAACGCAATTTCAAAGAAGCAGCTTATATGACTCAAAAACCCACATATTTAGTAAACAAAATATGTATGGATATCCTCAATAACTGCTCTCCTTGTCCAAAACAGCAACAGCCCAGACTTCACATTAAAATAAGCATGTATGGGCATGGGGAGTCATCACGCTTCATTGCACGTGGGTAGTATTTAAGACAGTAGCCTTAAGGTACCTATTCACGTTCAGTCGGCCGTCCGTCCTGGCCGGCCGGCCGTTATCGAAAGTCAAACTACACGTACAGTTTTATTCACCGATTACGGCCGGAGGATTTCTGCCGGATTCGATAGCGGCCTTAAGTTTTTGTTATTTCACCATACACGCGCAGTTATTTCGACAGGTCAAACATGTCGCAAGAATAGTGCGCAGCGGCAATTGTTGTTATTTCACACGAACAAAGAAAAAGAAAAACAATTTGGATAAAAGACTGGCTAAAAAGACGTTGCACTTTCTCCCACATGAAGCTTGTACGAGAACTGAGGCAATCGAGTGCAAGTGATTTAAAAAACTTTATTAGGATGAATGATCATTGTTTCGAGTATTTATTAAAACCGTATATTACAAGAAAGGACACCGTAATGCCTTTTTCAGTTCTTTTCTGAACGCACTTTTCATATTATTTATCTTATGTTTCACCGAGTCTTTAAGTAGCTTCGACGTCTACTGTTTTATATAGTAAAAGTAATTCTTCATATTATGCTTTAATTCGCAAAGTCCTATCAGCATGTGAAGAGTCTTTTATTTTCCACAAATATTTATGTTTGCGGTACAACTCAATAAAATTCTTGATGAAGTTAGGATGGTTTGCGATTTTGTTCGGCGTTACTGAATAAAAACTATAAAATTTTAGAAAGGAGAGAAATAAGACACTTGAAGTCTTCCTCTACTGGTATATTAAAATAAAGTTTTAATGAATGGTAAATTATCTACATGTTTCGAATGTATATACATTTGTAAATCTTGGCTCTCGACATTACTTAATTAAAAATTAAAGTTTAAAAAGTTTTAAATGTAAACTGGAGCTGACAGTTCTGAAATTGAAATGAATTCTAAATGGATGTCTACATGACATGACATGACATGACATGACATGACATGGCCTGCAGTCCAATGCCGGCCGGTAAACTACTACACACGTTAAGTTTTAACAGCCGACAGGCCGCCGGCAGAACGCGACTCGTCATTTAACTGCGTGTGTGTAGTGAGTACCTGCCGCCCGGCCATTATCTCTCCGGCAAAATACGGCCGGCCGACTGAACGTGAATGAGTACCTTTAGAATTATAATTTAGTTTACACTTGCAAATGGTTAGAGATACTAATTGACCGAAACGTTGTTTTAAGTAACAAAATAAAGGTAATGGAAATCCGACAAGGTAATTTTTTTGATAATACTTCATCGTCTACCACCTTCAAACAAAGATATACTGGAGATATTAAAAACTCTATTAGTTAGATTTGACTCATTTTAAGGATATATAAATGTTTATTTAACCGTTATAAGTGTGATAAGTTAAAAATACATTTTTTTGGTGCTTTTTAACATTCTTGCAATCAAATAGGGCATTTATAGGCTAGGTTTGTTTATAAAAATAATACCAAAAATATAGGTTCATCATTATTGAAAATTGTATCTATTGTATCCATTTCATTATATCATTAATAACTCTAACAGAACCTTTCCATGAACTTTGCGTTTCTAACACCTTAGGGGTAGAATTTATTAAAGTATTGAAATACGTCAAGAAGGCCGCCAAAAATATTTCATTCAATATAAACTTTTTTAAATTATTATGGTTGTTAAATCATATATCTATGATCTATAATAAACGTGATACAACGATATACAGTGAGGACCTAAAGTCCCCCCCCCTCTAACTTCTAAACCGTTCGGTATATTTTAATAAAATTTTGATCGATAATATTTGAGCAAGTCTTGCACTTTTTGACATACCAATGACAGCTTTAAATGCCAAGATGACAGCTGGGTCCGCTTTTGGAATATTTTTTTAAATGGAAAATGGGTTCCAATGGTACCTCATTTTGAAGGTCTTTTAATGCTTAAAACATTCTCCAATTTAAAAAACATTTGGTTCAGTATGAAATGAAATTTATTAATTATAAGTATTTTAAACAAAAGATAAAGGGACACATCTACAAAACAGTGGTTACTTCAACAATTGTTGAAAATGACCGCCATGGACCTCTTGGCAAATAAATATTTTATTAGTAAATTCCTCTCGGACATTATGAAGCACCTGTGGCGTTATCCTTGAACAAAGATCTGTAATTCGTTGCCTAAGTTCTTCTAATGAGCCTGGAGCCGTTTTATAAACCTCAGTTTTAACGTCTCCCCAAAGAAAAAAATCTAGAGGCGTTAGGTCTGGCGATCTAGCTGGCCATTCTGTCGGACCTCGACGACCAATCCACCTATTTTCATAAGATTCGTCTAGGTAATTTCTGACTTGCCTAAAATAGTGTGGCAGGGCACCATCTTGTTGAAATACAACCTCTTGAAACTCATGTGGGTTTTGGGCAACAACATCATTAATAAGTGGAGTAATTGTATGTTGCAACATATCCAGGTACCTGGGGCCATTAAGATTATATTCCAGAAAAATGGGACCTATAATGTGATTACCCAAAATGCCTGCCCAAACATTTATTTTCTGGGGAAACTGTGAGTGTCCCTCCCGAAAAACATGAGGGTTTTCATCACTCAAGTACCTACAGTTTTGGGTATTAACTCGTCCATGTAAGAAAAAAGTACTTTCGTCGCTAAAACAGATATTCCGCAAATAGTTATTATTCCTTACGATTCTTTCTGACATAATTTCGCAAAATTCTAGTAGTCTATCTGGATCATCTTCTATTAATTCGTGTATAATTTTCATTTAATATGGTTGAAATTTATGGCTTTTCAAAATTCTTTTGACAGAAGTACGAGAAACATTACATGCCTCAGCCACGTGTTTCGTTGACTGTTGGGGAGTAACAACCATTTCAGCTAAAACTTGGACTTTCACATCTTCCACGATTTTTGGCCTTCCAGACCTTGGTGCGTCTTTAACCGAACCAGTTTCTTGAAATTTTAAGATTAGTTTTCGCAAATATTTTCTGCATATTTGGCGTTCCGGATATCGTTCATTGAACATACGAACAGCAGCATGGTAATTTCGGTTAGCTTCGCCCAAAATAATAATAGCTTCAAATTTATCTTCTAAAGAAAGAAAAAGTGCAAGACTTGCTCAAATATTATCGTTCAAAATTTCATTAAAATATACCGAACGGTTTAGAAGTTACCCAGTGAGCACAATTTTGACTCATTTAAGGAATAATTACGTAATTGCATTAAGATCTTGTGCCCGACAGCACACATGTGTGTCGAAACTACTACCTCTGTGTGACTTTTATATGTAGGAAGTGGAGCACGATGGCACAACACATTTAAGGGCAAATGTGGGAATAATTTCGATACTTGTGCCTTGTCTGTCAATTGGTCAAATGACACATTGCCGAGACATAGGCGACACAATTGAGAAAATATGACTGCCACAAATCCTTAATTGTCTGCCACAAATCCCACTAAATTATTTTAAAAATTATGAGGTGAACTGCTTTACACAACTTAGGAATTATTTATATTATTTTATATTTAATGTTTCTTTCAGAGTAGCATTCCGTTATAGATGTTATATTTTATTGTGCCTTACATGGGCCCAAGTGGATGTGTAAATAAACAGTAGATGAATAATAATAATAAATATATATAAGTAATAGCTTACAAAATATTTTGTTTACTTGCGACAACAGCTGTTCTGTCTACTTTTTCCATATACTTACACTAGTAAAAGGGGCCTTTACATAATAAATATACGGGTAAATATATAAGAAAAATCTTTAGAAAAAAAAACATAAAAAAATTATAATTTTTAAACTTTTAAGTTTTGACAAATAAAAACGTTTAAGAAGTAATGTGGAAACTAGGTTTTTTTAAACTAATTACATATATTATTTTAATATTAACACAATTGGCGTTTTAATTTATGGGTAAAAAAATATATCGAAAGATAATACAGAAAATATGGCGGTTACACGCAAAATTCCTTAATTGTGACCCATATGTGTAAAATGACGAAAGTTGGGCAATGCGTGACGCACTTTCTTCGCGGTGTCACATAATTCCTACTAATTGTTAATAATAACACAAATAGGGAATATTGTGTCACACAATTCCCACTGTTCTTTATTAATAACACAAATAGGGAATCGTTTGACACAATTCCCCATTATGTGTGTTTACTATAAATTGCGGAAAATTGACAATGCGCTTCCGAATTTTGACCGTATTTGTAACAGGTATCAACGCGTCAACCCCGACGCGATATTTATGCCGGCATTATATGGTGTTTACGTTTAGGTGAAAAATATCCATCAGCATCAACATCGGTATCAAATTCATTTTCATCTTCTTGATGGCTATAATTTCTACCACGATCCAGTATACTAGAAACTGTTTTACTTGGTTCACTTGAACACGATGGTAGACAATCATCGCTTACACTGGTCGCCGGTCTATTCAAAGCACCACTACTACATAATTGTACATTTGATTGGTCTGATTCTGCCATTCCTGTGTCACAAGGGACTTGCTGTTTTAATTTCGCATAAAGCGTCAGTGATTTTAATATGAGCTTTCCCACATCCTGATTTTTTGTTACTTTATTGGAATCACTGTAAGCACTTGATGGAACCGGATGTGCGTTAGCCAAAACAGTTTTAGACAAGAATGGAGTAGAATTTAAACGTTTTATTTTTCTATAATATTAGCTAGTTGTTTTGTAATTTCGAGGTCGTTTAGACATATTGAACAAAATTATAAAAGCAACACCTCAAAGTACAAGTACGACAATATAATAATGAAAACATAACCAAAAAATTACATGAAAAAATTCCTACTATGTGTTAAATCAAAATATTTTGTGTTAATATAGAAAAATAGTGGTGAAAATGGCTTTATCGTGTCACACCAACTTCGCGTGCGTGTCTTTAGACAAATATCAGTAAACATTTCCACTTTGCGTTACACAGAAGTTTACAATGTGGTTTCAGCAACAAAAGTCCTACATTGTAGCACACCGCTCATTCCAGAATTACGTGTTTGTGTCTTTGATCGACACATACACAGTTTCGGCATGTTTTTAACACAATTCCGACACCATGGTACTCCTTAATTTTAGATATGTAACAATGCCTTGAGTGTTAACACAATTCCTACACGGTGTAAAAGAACACACAATTCCTTTTTGGTGTCAAATTGCAAACAGTCTATGACGTCACTCAATATTTTGCGTGCATTTTAACACAAAAAAAAGGAAGTGTGACTAAACAACGACGTCGCCAATTACACATTTCCCTTTAGGGAATAAAATGCTCACTGGGTAGAGGGGGGACGGACTTTAGGTCCTCATTGTATAACAGATATAATACCGTGCGAGCAAAAATTATTTGCATCAAAGAGGGAATTGCATCTAAGGACGTTATGCTTAGCCGTAGAGCTTAATACCTGTTGGATGTCAGTAACTAGGTACCTGAATTCACAATTAATCCGTTATTCCGTCATCTTTGACAGTCGCTACAAGTAATTTGATTCGTCGCTAATTTTTCCAATTTCTTGAACAATTCACACAATGGACTTTACGGAACAGCACAAAACATTCATGGTTGAAGCGTATTTTCGAAACGGGGTTAGAGTAAATGGTGAGTGTCAATACAATCCGGGTTTGTGCATGGACGATTTTCACTAACATTTTCCTAACGTTGCTTTATTTTTATTGCTGGGGATTTTTATCATTGCCTAAAAAGAACCGTGGCTGTGTTTAGAGAAACAGGTTCTATACAACACAAAAAAGGAGCAGGAAGACCATCTGTAAGAACAGAAGAACTTGTTGCAAACGTTCGTGAAATAATGTAAAATACGCCAACAAATTGTATAAGACGCCTGTCCCAAGAAGTGCGAAGATCTTATGGAATATGCGGGACTATTTTTAAGAAGCAGCTAAATTTGTTTCCTTACAAAGTGCAAGTATTCCAAGAAATACAAGCTGCAGATTTTGAAAGACGCAGGAATTACTTTCAATAGTTTACCCAAAATTTATTAGAAAGATAGGATCAAACATTGAATTCCCACCTAGATCACCATGTTTAACGGTTATGGATTACTTCGTTGTTCCTCATTTAAAGGACACTATTTTTAAAACACAAGTTGCAAATTTAGAACAGTTACAAGAAAGGATTATCCGAGAATGTGGTAACATTTCTCCAGGGATGCTGGTCAACACTTTCGAAAATATGAAGAGACGTGTGAATTTATGCTTGGAGCATGGCGGTGGCCAATTTCAGCACGTTATGTAATTATTTTCGTTTTCTTTCTGTATATTCTTACTTTGTTAATTTTGTAAACAACAAATAGTTATTTCATCAACGGGATTTATAAAACCCAGTGCGACATCTTGCGTCCCAGTACGGTACCTTAGAAAAGGTCAGTCGTAAAGGGTTATTCTGTAAAAACAGAAAATTATGCAAGATGCCCTCAAAACCGGTATAAGTGCCGGACCACAGTGGTCCGGCACTTATACCGGTTTTGAGGGCATCTTGCATAATTTTCTGTTTTTACAGAATAACCCTTTACGACTGACCTTTTCTAAGGTACCGTACTGGGACGCAAGATGTCGCACTGGGTTTTATAAATCCCGTTGATGATCGATCCTGACAAGTGATTTGTCTTTGAGTCCTGTTTCCTTCTGCCAAACTGAGCCTCACTGATGAGCCGTAATAACGGCGAAACGCGTCTGGGGATGGGTTTGGCGGAAGGAAACAGAAAAACCTTTTTCGAATAAATAGTTATTTGTTTCACTAGGCAGAAAAGCACAAGATTTAATGCCGCGGCTGGTGTTTCATAGACGAGGCGCAGCCGAGGCTAGGAAACCAGCCAAGGCATTAAATCTGCTTTTCTGCCTAGTAAAACATAATTTTTTCTCCAAATTTGTTCCAATTTCACGCAAAATCGTATTTTTTATATTTATGTATGTTATTTCTGACATTTATTGAATTGTTGTGTTTACTTGTCATTTTAAATTTTAATTTTTAATGACACCTGACAGGCTCAAAAGATGTATTTTTTCTGCCTAGGCGTAAAAAGTCCACTTTTTCTGACTAGGCAGAAAAAATACACCTTTTGAGCCTGTCAGGTGTCATTAAAAGACCGCTTTTAATGTAATTTGGAGAAAAAATAAATTTGTATTTGTCTACTTATTTTATTACTCATTAGTTTGGCATATCATGTCATAATATTAATTTGACAAAATTTTAACCTAGATTTGGTTGGATATAATATTATTGTGATCTAAACTAAGCCCTACGTTTTTTAATCTAACCCCTCTTTGCTCGCACGGTATTTACAGGCTCTGATGTCATGTGGTGATTAAAATTTATATTCGTAACCGTGGAAACACAATTAAGATGACGAACTATTTCTATGGTTACTTACTTATCGCGTCACAGCCCTTAAGGATCATATTACCTTTTTGTTTTGTATCATCTATGATAATGAAGGCATAAGATCATTTAAATTAATATTTTAAAAAATTACATTTTTTATTATTACCAAATAAGCCCTAAAATATTGTCGTGTATATAATATGTTCCAGCATTAAAGGCTCTTAATACTACACAACAATATGTTATGTTCAAAATAAAAATCCATTTTAGTACTTTAATAATCTTTATTATAAGGTTATAAACCGTTAATAAATATATCCCAGAATAACGCCCCATCCAATCCTGAAGGGACATAATTTTAATGGTTTTGTATCCATTAAAATGGAAAATATATTGAGGGGACATAAATAACGCCATGATGGCTTTTCTGAAGTTACGACGGTGTAATAAAGTGGTAATACGGGGGAGATTCGGCAACTTAATGATAATAATTAAACTTTTATAACGTTAAATATAAAGTAACATGTTTAGCCTTATATTAATTAATTCGTGGAATTACTTTTAGGATGTTGGATGTAATGCCGGTAGTAAATTAGAAATTTCAGCCATCCACTTAATCATAAAATTATCTGAATTTATGCTTAAACAATAATAACACCTGTGTCTTTAAATTCACATGTAGAAAATATATAAATATAATACACTGAAAGATTATTAAGTATTAGGTACTTTACCGATTAACGCCTAATGGTATCATTTGGATCCAGTCGTGGTTAGATGCTTTAAATAATGATCGTAGCATTGCATAAATAAATGTGATTTAGTAGCATTCAGTAAGGTTTATGTTGCTTAACTGAAAGTTTTACGTGCAATTTACGCCGTTACAAACGTTAAACCAAAATGACAAAACTGACTGAAGTTTTAAATTACCTAAGTATAGAATTTTTAAATATTTTTTATTGCTACACAATTTTAGTGTAAATATTGGTGTTCCTATATTGACCCATTAGGCGGCAACGATGTTTATCTTATTTCGGTGGAATTAAGTTACAGGAAGCATTAGAGTAAGTTCTGTAGAAAGGAATTGTGGTCGATATATGATATATTGAACCTCTCGACAGTAATGTCCTTACTAAAGAAGATTTCGCCGATGAGGATTAGAGAGGAATGGGTCTCTCAGGCAACTTCGTGCTCCGGTAGAAATTGTTTTCTCAAACAAGGATAGAAAAGGTGTTAAAAAGAACAAAATGAAGACGAGACGTATGATACAATATGACAATAAATATAGAATACCGAAATTGAATTTAATAAATATAGTTTAAAAAAACACGCTGTTATAATTAATCAAACTAAAAAGTGGAAAATAAATGTATTTTAAAATAATTCTTGAAATTCCTAATATAGGCAGAAAATAATAATAAACGATAAACATTAGTATTATAGTGAAAAAAAAAGCGTGAGGGGCTTTGCGCTTTATTTTTCGTATATCGAGCACCCCACGCTTTTTTCACTATAAAACCAATGTTTATCGTTCATTATTATTTTCTGCCTATATTAAGAATTTCAAGAATTATTTTAAACTATATTTATTTTCCGCTTTTTAGTTTGATTAATTATTAAAGCGTGTTTTTTAGTTTTTTTAAACTATATTTATTTTTCATTTTTTAGTTTGAGTTCTTGTTAAGAAAGAAAAAAGTTTTTGAGCAGATTGAGCTAGATTATTGTATTATCAGCGGTTCTTGATAAGTCTACAAAATTTAAATTAAATCTGACCGTTTAAAGTGGGTCAAAATCGGGTTCAAAGAAGTCGGTTACAAACAAACATACATACAAACCCGAACAAGAGACAAGAGTTTTCAAAATTAAAAAAAAAAAATGTAAAAATTTTATTTTGACGGGTAGAATTTTTTTTTTAATTTTTCTCTATTCTTAGCGATAATATCTATATGACCCCACGTTTGTTTTATTACTATCGATTATTGTAATAATTCTGACGTATTGACAGGTGTCAAATTTTGACAAGAAAATTTTTTGCGTACTTTTTCAACTTTCCACCATCAATGTACATACGACCTAGTAGTTTTTTCATTAATATCATTTTTCTTTTAACGATTTGACATATTGACAGCTGTCAAATTTTGACAGGAGAATTTTTTGCTTATTTTTCCCGAAGTCTGCGCATCGAATACTATACGACGCCATAATTTGTTTCGTCAAAATCGCTTTATCGTTTTATACTTGACAGCTGTCAAAAGTTAACAGAAGAATTTTTTGTGTAACTTTTTCAACTTTCCAACATCAATATACATACGACCATATTGTTTTTTCATTATTATAATTTTTTTTTAACTATTTGACATATTGACAGCTTTTAAATTTTGAGAGGAGAATTTTTTGCTTATTTTTCCCGAAGTCTCCGCATCGGATACTATACTACCCCCGGACCCCATAATTTATTTCGTCAAAATCGCTTCTTCGTTTTATACATACCTGACAGCTGTCAAAATTTGACAGGAGAATTTTTTGCGTATAGATTATTGTATTGTCAGCGGTTCTTGATAAGTCAACAAAATTTAAATTAAATCTGACCGTTTAAAGTGGGTCCAAGTCGGGTTTAAAGAAGTCGGTTACGGACGTGAAACAACAAGCTACTATGGAATAAACATTTTTTATTTGCAACTACTATAACAGCTCATACGGCATCGGCAGAAATAATGGGCCAAGTATTAATTAAGTATTACTTTAAGTTTCTATAGCAATATGGAAGAAATGTTACAAAAAAACCATGAGGCACATAGTAAAGAGTAAAGAAGTTTAAAAGTATAGCCACGCAATATGAAGACGAAGAGTTTCTTCGAAACGCATGGTTTATGTCGAATTACATGTCTAATTATCAGGACACGCCAACAGTGTCATATAGATTTCTTGGATTCGATAGATCACAAGGTATTTCCTCAGGATGAACGAGCGCCATTTCTAAGCACTGTATTTTGGAACCTAATTTCTTTGAAAATGAATAAGGTCACAATGTAACAGTGAATCAAGAAAAATATATGTATACAACATTTTATGCAATTATTTTTTAGTGGCGCAATAAACGCTTCTGCAGAAGCAAACTTGTCTTATCGATGACAGTGGTTACAGGAAGACGAGCCAATAAGTTATACCGCTAATCCCACTATTACGATGTTAAGACAATATTTCGATAACATAATAGAATTCAAAAAAACTGACATAGCCCCGACTTGAACCACCCTAATGCATACATCTGGGGTATGATGAAAATAGCATTTTCAGCGGAAATGCTCTAAAAATAGTTCCATAATTAAAAACAGCAATAGAACAGTTTTTCCAAAATTTACGCTAGCCTCTATTTAGAGACATAGTCTCCAAACTTCAGCCACGCTGGGAACTACGCTTGAAACCAGATGGTGGTTATGTGGAGCATATCATACATCAATAATTTTATTATTACCTTTGATACCTAGTTTGATATTAAATTAAATTTTGAGTTTCGGTATCCTTTATTTATTGTCATACTATACATCCGATAGTGCATAGTGCAAATTAATAGCAATTCCATAACAATAACTACAAAACTGTTACAGCCTAATTTAATTCAGGATGTTTGGATATATTTTCATAGTGTATTTCCTTCCAACCGCGGATTAATCAAAATATATCGCGGGCGACCGCGCAATATCTCCTAAGTCAAATTCGAATAACTTTTCAGGAGGAACATAAAACTGTTTATTTTGTTTATTTTAAGAAACTAAATTTACTTTTTATGTATTTATTGCGTGAACTCATTATCTCGTTGAATATGTAAAATTATTGTATTTATTTTTTTTTTTTTTTTTAAATTAGATAGGAGATATTGTTTTTGGTTTAAAATTAGATAGGAGATATTGTTTCTTTATTTTATTTAGATAGGAGTAAATGATGCATTTTTTTTTGAGAATTGGGAGAAATTGTTACAAACACACGTGCCGAGATAGGATTTGTTGCAGCATGTGTTTACAGCTTCGTTCTGGTGGGAGATATTTCAACTACATTTTAAAATTATTTAGGCTTTTTCCGACTTATGAGCATTTGCAGACACATTCGATATGATGGGAAGAATGCAGAGCAACAATAATCTGTTTTAGCTAAAAATTGGAGATAGGAGATATTGCGCGGTCGCTCGCGATGTTACTGTTACATTTTAGTTTCTATTTCTGAGAGTAAAATAAGGTGATGTGCATAGGATAAACAAAAGTAAGTTAGATAAAAGCCTTAAACGACATAAATATAGCTGATGCTATGCTGAATAAACCCCATTCACATGAGTAAAGACCACAAAACTGCCTAAGTATTTTGAACAGGGTCACAATTATTTTGATGTTTCGAAGGCAAGGGTGTTTTCTACTAAAGCTAATGGTAGAAAGAGAAATGTTAAGGAAATGTGCTGGCATAAACAGGGACATCAACAAATGCGTTAATTTAAAAGGTGACGTAGATAACCTCAGCACAATTTACGGTGTTAATAAGGCCCTAATAATATTGTTATTATTTAAACGTTTTGTAATCGTAATGGGTGTTTGGCTTTTTTCCCCTGTCCTACTAAATAACTTTGTATATCTGATTTTAATTATAAATAACAAACTAAATAACTATAGTTAAATCGAAACAATTTCCGTTGCACGTCATACCTTCGAGTATCAGCAGTGTTGCCAGTTTATAATCAAAATAGCCCAGTAAGGGAATTGCAAAGTATTTTTTTTTAAATAAAAGCAAGCCAAATTTACCTAAACAAACGCAGATTTATTTATTTTATTATAAGCCGCCCGAGAGATTGTGTTAGAGTAGAGATATTCAAATTTAGAGCAGCTGCTACTTGCCAAAAATTAGTAAAGTAGAAATCAAATTTGTAGACCTTAACATTTAACTTTAAACTTACTTCTCTAACTGCTGTCAAGGGTAATAATGGTCCTTTGTTTTTACGTTCTGCATCAAAATAGCTTATTAGAGAAGCTATTAGCTCTTGGCACCCGCTAATTAAATGCTTCGGCATTTTTCAATGAAGGTAAACAACGTAATCAACAGAAATGTGTATGAATCCCTTTGTTGTTCTTAAAAGAACAGTTTTTAATCCTATTTATAAAAGGATTTGCAGTTTTAGTTAAAAACGACTTAAATAAACTCAGGAAAACACGAAATGAAAACAATAAACGTCAATCAAAATTCGCCAAGAAATAAACTGGCATCACCGATGCGTTGACACTTCTGTTGCCAACTGTTAGCCCAAAAAATTCAAATGATATTAATTTTTTAAATTTTAAATTTAAAAAACATTTCCTTTAAGCGGCTTAGTATCAAAGAAGAATACATTAAGTTTCTTTTACATCCAATATCGCAAGAAATTTATATATTTTTTGCCCAAATTTAATTTTCTTATGTTTCTTGACCGATTTTCAATTATCAGCTGATTGATGACGTGCAACGGAAATTGTTTTGATTTAACTATATTTTCCTTTTTTTTAACAATATTTATCTGTACTGTACTCTACTTAACTTCTGAATTAAACCTAGATACCTTGACAGAGATTATTATCTTTAAAACGTTTCGTCATCCGTTTTTTTTTGTTTAATTATTGGCTGGATTTTCCATCAAAATAATAGATATCACATCTTCAATGGTTATTTTTTTAATTTAATTTATTTATTTTACGTCGGCCTTTTTCCGCAACGAGGCCAATCACCGACGCCAGGGAATTTGTCACACACTATCTGGTAATTTTTGCCGAATCCCTCTTTTTCGAGGGTAGGGTTCTTTAACGTGCCAACATCCATGACACGGGGCCCACAGTTTAACGTCTCTTCCGAAAGACGGCGCCACCTCTTAAACCAAATTCCAAATTTAACATCGACGTTGCGGGCACCGGGAATGGAACCCGGGCCTACGATCTGTAAGGCTGCTGCGCTAACCACTAGACCACAACGTCGACTCTTCAATGGTTAAATACGGCAAATAACTGTAAGAGCTCCGTTATAATAATTTTTATATCTGGATAATATACAAATTTTATCTTAGTATATTTTATGATCCTTTAAAGTTTTTATATTTTAATTAAGGTTGGTTGGTTGGTTGGTTAAAGAAGGAGGTCGGATGTGTGGCCCAAGCTTCTTGCAGTGCAGCCTTTTAGCTTATTGTAAGTCCCAGTCTTATTAGAAAATATTTAATCTTTTATATAGTTTCCTGTCATGCGGAAAGTTGTCGCCGCGTTTAATATTCCCAAAGATTTTAAATATTTTACTGGTTAGTGCTTTGCAGCTCTATATGATGGGAGGCGGTTTCCTCCTCTTCATCGCAAACCCTGCATTCAATGTGTCCATTCTTCATTCCTATTCGTTGAAGGTTTTCTCTTAATTGACAGTGGCAAAATTTGAGCAGATCCGGGTTTCGTTAGTTTCACTACTTTTTCATTGACATGACATTCCTGACAGACCCATAGATGTTCAACCTTGTAGTTGTGGAGTAAATACAAGTTTTTTTCTGTTATAATTTTTTAGCTCTGATGGAGGCAAATAATTTATTATGTATCGAGTGCGTAAAGTCAACTTTTACACACGAATGTGATGTTTGCGAGCCAAAGGCGAACGTCTTATTGAAACTTTCATACATAACGTTCTGTAAATCAAAATACGAATTAGCGATTATCAACAAAATTACTTTTTTATTAATTTTATGAAATTCCCTTTCAAACAAGCCCATTTTTTAAAAAATTTTTACAAAAGATGTGAAAGATACAGTACTTTTAGAAATAACTTATTTACCAGCTTCCCTCACCCTTATTATTGGAGTTACGAAAAAAATTGTTATGACCAAACTACCATTCCAATTTCCATTTCCAATATCAAATCAACAAACTTTTATAGACTTATATTCGTAAGAGTGCGTAATTGACAATAGTACATTTTGATTTGCCTTTTGTCATTTGATTTTTTATAACAAATGCAATTAATAATTACAGCTATTAGAGTACATTTTTTCAGTAAGCTAAAGTTGTTTTTCCAGTTTTTAAAATTAATTGAACCTTAAGTGCGCACTCTTATAACATCCTACCCTATCATGTTTTTTTTGTCATCATCCTATAGCTACGGTAGGTTAAGCACCTTTAAACTTCTTATATATTTATTTATATCTTTTAAGCTCCTGAAGATGGCTGTCTTTACAGTCGAAACATTTAGAGAATTAACCATCTCTTATTTTTTATTGATTTTTTTATATACCAGTGAAGAAAGACCTAAAGTGTATCTTTTTTCCCTTCAAATTTACACTCCACTTAAAGTATGGACTGACAATAGAAATTAGTAAACTCATTGCCAATCTCCACCCTTATTCAGGTCCAATATTAAAACACTGTAAATTTTTACTGCGTTCATAATAGTATATTAAGGTACACGTTTTATAAAGCATCATTTTATATCACGCGTCCATGTTAAAAAACGAGCCGCTTGCGGCGAGTTTTACAACGGGACAAGTGCTTAAAACTGCTTTATATAACACGTACGTTATACTATTTTTTCTAATTTGTAGTTTTTTCAATAAAAAACACATATTTAAAAAGAAAATAAATCCTTCAAATTTTGTAAATTTGTATGTCTAAATTTTATGTTGGTAATACTATTTTTTATCATAGTAGCCTCTGGACAACAAAAATTATTTTGCGAACTGTCATTTTTTGATTTATTGACCCATTTTTACCACGAGATTCTAAAGTTATTTTAGCGATATGTGATTTGAAATTGGACGGAATACGTTGTGTGATCCTTGTACAGGGTTTTTCCGTATATTTTGGAGCACCCCTGGAGCTTTTACTTAAAGACCTAGAAAAAACTTTAAATTACCAAAGTTGCTTAATTTCTCTTGAACTGCCAGAATTTGTTATCGGACAAAACAAATGAACATAGTAAATTTGTTTAATAAGGCCAATGTCGATTTTTTTAAATAGAACACCCTGTATATTAATTTTTTTTAACTCCTCACTCTTTTCTAATTCCAAATATGTATATATGTTATACGTTTACTTTAGTCGTTTAGGCAAAATTGCATTTTAAAATATTGATGATTAGAAAATCTATATTGGTGTGAGGAAAACATGCTAGAACATAATGCTTATTCAGTAACAATAATTAATATAAATAATGATAATATTTTATGAAACAAACATATAACATATATACATATTTGGAATCAGAAAAGAGTGAGGAGTTAAAAAAAAATTAATATACAGAGTGTTCTATTTAAAAAAATCGACATTGGCATTATTAACCAAATTTACAATGTTCATTTGTTTTGTCCGATAACAAATTCTGACAGTTCAGGAGTAATAATGCAACTTTGGTAATTTAAAGTTTTTTCTAGGTCTTCAAATAAGAGCTCCAGGGGTGCTCCAAAATATACGGAAAAACCCTGTACATTCGGTACATATAATACAGAGCGTTCTGAAATTTAGGCGATTTTGCTACTTTTTTTCGAATTTCAAAAGACGTGATTTTACGTCACGGCATTGCAATTTAGTATAGGGAAGATGGAAAATTCAAATAAAGTTGAAGTTAAAATCGACATTGGAAGGTTAGTAGATTAAATTTTGGATAGGATTTGGCAGAAAATGATAGATTGAAGCATCTTCAAAAGGTTGATTTATAGATTTATGCAACCAACATACATGACTGTTATCCACACAGAATAAAAAAGTAGGTTATCAAGCTATTTTTCCTCTGCGAAAAATGGGTTTTCTCGTAAATCACAAAGGCCGCGCAAGTCAATGAAATAAAACATATAAATGTTACCAACATCAAATAAAAAAAAACGCGTATCGAAACAACTTCATTATGATACGCAAATGCGTATCGTAATAGATTTGTTATTATACAGAATTAGAAAAAGAATTATAAAATATAGTCACAGTGCCGACATCTGCGGCAAAATACGCAGAGTTAAGAACCGCAGCACCGGGGAGATCTGTTTCTCCTGTTATCGATTTTAGCTTATGTTTGCGCTTCGCCCTATAGATGTCGCCAACACTTCCAGAAATGCAGTATCGATTTACTACAAAATTCTATTACCGGTTATCATTGACGTTTTACTAATGCGGGTGTAATAAAAGTAAATTACGTCTTGACATTTTCAGATCTAGAGCGTTCGAGGACTTTCAAATTAAGGGACTGAAAGCTTCACTTTAAGGTTCTATTGTAAAAATGCTTTAGATGAGGTACTGGACGTCAAAAAATAAATATTTTTAAATTACGTACAATACAAGGTGATTTACGGTAAATGGCACATTAGGAGAATTCTGAAACGAGTTAAGTGAACTTTTAAAAAATTTGATTATATGCTAAATTGACTTTTTTAGAAATATATTTTGACATTTCTGTCATTTCGGCTCACGCCGAAGTTGTAACCAACTTTGATATTTTATCCAACACATGACAGTTATGATTATCATTATCAATGTAATTTTAGACCAGTTAAAAGAACTATTAAATAACTCACGTTCATATTTAAAGTAGTATTCTATTTATTTATATTACAATTACAAGCAGAATTTTATTCACATTGATATTGAAATTAAAGGAAAACGCTAACGATTTATTCGAATTTGAAGTCATTGTAAAATTCGTTGGTTCATTGGAACCAAACGCTTCCATATCGGTACAGCTGCTAATAGTGCTAGAAGACGCCGACACATTAGAGCCTTGTATTTTTTCTGCAATTTGTATTTTGTTATGCACCGATTCTTCTAGGTATCCTTCTGCTACCGTCGAGGACTTCCATCCTCTGTGACGCTTCAATGTAGTCATGTTAGCCTGCATGGGCCAAAAGAGTCGCCGAAGATCCGTCTCAGACAGTGACCGGTGTAGAGCGCTGGTCCCTCCAATTTCAAAAGCATTGCAATTCTTGAAGATATATTCGACAACGTACCTATTTATTCCCACACACTGGCTGGTACACCTCTCATTTTTATAAAAAATAAAAAAGCGGCTAGAACTAGTATCCTTTGGTCTCAAAGACACGTATTTTTTACACAAATTGATCCGGTTGACTGGAAATCCTTCTTCAAGTATGGTGAAACCTCTCGATTTCTTGGTTTTAGTGTCTGGCAAAACAACGTAAAAATATTTCCCTTTGTCTTGAATATTTTCTATTTTCAATTTGATCAATTCATCGCATCTACAAGCACCGCTAATCCCCATTATGAAAGCCACTTTCATCAACAAGTACTCGTCGTCGGGAGCTTCGTTCAAAAACTTCTCTATTTCAGGTCGTTCTAATGTCTTGGACTTCTTTGGTTTGTATCCCTGTGATTTGCTTTTCAAAAAGCTCGTTAGTTTGCCATATTTTTGAAATATCGATTTTTTTATAAAGGTGAATAGTCGAGCGAAGCATCGAGTGTTTGGTCTATAGCGACGATGGGGCAAATTTTTTTTGAAAATGTAAAAAATAAGCCCCTAGAACATTTTCATCGATACCTTTTGTCTTCCGTGAATTCATCCAAGACTCAAACATTTTGAACTCCTTGTAGTAAGCATCTCGGGACTTTTCTGGCAAAATCTGCATCGCTGCTTCCTCCGCTTCCGTAAGGATATAATAATAATAATAATAATAATAATAATAATAATAATAATAATAATAATAAACGACTTTTATTCATAAATTTAGATGAATACAATTAGGCGATATTTAGCCAGTAGGGCTATTCTTGCATATAACCTAAATAAATAAATGACCTATATATTCCAACTATATTTGATAAATTACCTCTATAACTAAAACTGACTTAATTATTCTATTAAGTGTCCTAAAATGTTTCCTAATATAACCTACCCACAGATAATACATTTGGCAAGCCATAATACAAAAAAGAAAGAAAATTAAATATTATTTATAAACTTTGAATAAAATAAATTAAACCAATAATATAATAAATAAAAAAAAAACTAGTTCGCTAAAAATGCCAACATATAAAGTCTTTTAACTTTAGACTTAAATGACAGGATGGAATCGCGCTTAAATTCAGTGTCAATGCTATTGTACAATTTAACCGAAACGTACGAGAAACAACGCTGAAATATAGCAGTTCTAAATTTAGGGATTGACAACATACCTCGAGTTCTAACTGAGACATCATGCAAATTGGACTTATAACAAAGTTTTCTTCGCAGGTATAAGGGTTTATTTGTGAACAAAAGACGGTGTGTGAAGGAAAGCAAATGAATTTCCCATATTTTGGCCATTGGCAGCCATTCCAAGATTTTTAAATTTGCGGATATTGTGTCATATTTACGAAGGCCAAAAACGAATCTACCACAATTTCTTTGGACTTGTTGTATTCGATACCTGGCAACAGCATCTAAACAAGGCCCATAAATCACATTACCATAATAAAATATTGGGAAAACAGTATATTCACATAACATTTTTCTTAGTTTGAAATTAAGAAAATGCCTGTTGGCGTATAATGTTCTAAGCGTACAATAAGAACGCCGTAAAAGTACTGAAATATGTTCTGTGAAACGTAGGTTAGAGTCAAATATTAAACCCAAATTTCGAGCAGATTCTGTATGTGGAATTTTTTCGTTATTAACCACTGGATTAAAACCCGTATCTAGTATATAGCTACGCTTTTTGGCATTTCCAAATAAAAGAAAAAGGGACTTTTTGGCATTTAGAGTTAGATTATGAGACTTGGAATATTCATAAATAATGTCCAGATCACGATTTATACTATTATTGGCCTCAATAGTTGTTCCAGCAAAAAAACTTAATAATAGTTGTATATCATCTGCATAACCGTGACTGGAGCAAGTAGCAAGTTTACTAAACAGATCAAATGTATATATTAAAAACAATAACGGGCCAAGAACAGATCCCTGTAGTACTCCAGTTTTAACATTTAGACTTTCTGAATACTTACCATCAATCAGTACCCTTTGCTGCCTACCCGACAGATAGCATTTAAAAAAGTTAAGGGGAATATGATCAAAACCAATATACTTTAATTTAGCACTTAACACACCATGATCAACAGTGTCAAAGGCCTTAGAAAAGTCCAACAGAATGAGTGCAGTATTCTTTCCGGCATCCGTTGCCTTTAGAATATCGTCACTAACATTTAGAAGTGCTGAAACTGTGCTGTGGGCCTTTCTAAAACCTGACTGCAGTTCAGGCAAGATGCTATGTTGCGTAAGAAAGTCAGTAACCTAATTATGTATTATCTTCTCAAGTATTTTTGAAAGAACTGGTAAAATGCTAATTGGGCGCAAATCAGATAGTTGAGAAGGATTGCTAATCTTAGGAATAGGTTGTATAATAGCATTTTTCCATAAACTTGGAAAATGTCCTTTTTCGAGAGAGAAATTAATTATATGACATATCTGTGGCAAGATGTAGGGCATACAATAACTGATCATTCGAAGTGAGAGTTGATCGGAACCAGATGCATTTGATTTGATTGAATTAAAAACTGATTCAATTTCCTCAAGGGTTGCCAATTTAAAGTTAAACTTGTCCTGACAGTAAGGTGGTAAAGTAGAATATAATTGTTCAGTATTAAGACAACTATCATTTTTCGTATTAACAAAACTGGCAAAAAAATTATTTATTTTGTTTGAATTTGCTAGATTAGGGGGTATTTCTTTTTTATTTTCAGTTTTAATGCCCATGTCTTTAAAGGCTTTCCAGCCCCTTTTGTCACTTAAAGAAAACATTCTAGAAGCATAATTTTTTTTTTCTCGCCTAACGCAACCCAGAACAAAATTTCTTAATTCTTTATATCTGTTTTTGTCTTCTTCCTTTTTGGTATTTTTAAATTTGGCAAGAGCTAGGTCTCTTTCCTTCATCATTATTTTAAGTACATCAGTAAGCCATGGAGCTTTTGGCTTGCTAACTCTAAGATTGCGCAAAGGAGCATGCATATCAAATAACTCTTTAAGCTTATTAGTAAGCACTTCAACCTTCATATCAATATTTTCATTGTGATAAAAATTATGCCAGGAGATGCTACCAAGGTCCGTCAGAAAATTGTTGTAGTTAAACTGTTTAAAGTCACGCACCGTAATCATTTTTTGCTTAAATTTAGGTACGTTAACGCTTACATTACAGAATACCATACTGTGATCAGAAAAGTCAATATGAACAATACCGTGCCCACTGCAAGAATCGGGTAAACTGACAAAAATTGGATCCAATAATGTCTCAGTTAGGGTGGTCACACGAGTAGCCTTATCAATAAGCTGCGTCAATCCATAATTGTTAAGACAGTTACTTAATGGATTTGAAAGGTTAAATAAATTAATGTTAAAATCTCCCAATAAAATAAAATGATCCACAGATGGCATAAGAAGGGAAATTACATCATCATGCTGTTCAATGCACTCACGCACATTTTGATTTGGGGGTCTATAAACAACTCCCAATAAATAGATTTTACCACGATAAGTTAGTTGAAGAAACAAAAATTCAAAAGCGCATTTCAAATCAATACTTATTTTTTTGACTGCCAATTTAAGTCTATTGTTCAAATATATAGCAATTTCACCACCCCGGCGCCCATCCACCCTGTCCTCCCTAAAATACTGAAAACCATTAATATGCAATGCTGCTGAGTCAATATTGCTATTTAACCAGGTTTCAGACAGGCACATTATATCAATGGAATTATCTGATATTACTTCTTTTAACCCTTTATAGGATACTGGTTCATATTTCAACCAGCGTCAAAATAATTATTTCCTGTTCGCACACCGGTTTGATATTCGGCCAGTTTGTTTATATTTAACTGTGCAAACGAATAATGGTAAAATATTCGACCATATACTTACGTAGTCTGAATTACTCACAAAGTGGTCGAAATTTCAACCAGCGTCCGATTAGGATAGTGATCAAAAAGTCACATGTTTACGTGCTGTCTGGGAAAAAATTGTTGTTTTTGTGTTAATATTGCTAATAATTTTGTGAAAATTTGTTGGTAAGTACATTAAAATACGTAGCTTTCGATACACTAATTATAATATGGATAAAACTTATCGGCAAGATAATATTTTGCTTTAAAACCTAAAATTTTTAAATTTATAACTTAATTTTACGTTTTGCATTCTTATGATATTATTTTAAGTATGTAACATACATGTAACACATAATATACAACGTAATGCCATTGCGGCACAAAGGACTAATTATTACAAGGGTTTGTAACCAATTCACTGCGCGTTCTGGACTACCATTGCCTGTTATAACAACCAATTAAAATTTGTCGAAATGGATACTGGTTAAAATATCGACCTCCTCAAAAAAATGGGTTACGTGTTTTATTTTTTTCTAAGATTTTGTAGATAGGGTCCTTAATGTTAAATAAAGCTATTTCAAACAACAGTTTTTGCAATTTTGATGTTTGATTGTCTGCCCTATAAAGGGTTAAATCATTAAAGTGTGGTATTAATAAACGCACATTTAAATGTGCAATTTTTATTTCAGATCTACCGCATTGAGTGGCCATTTTCCCCCAAAAAAAAAAAAACTTTTATATAACGATGTAACTGTCTCACCAGCCTGCAAATAATAATTACCTACCTATTTAAAAAAAAAGAACCAAACATAACTGACAATACATGGCTTATACACCTTTGTGGGGAGATTGCTGCTATTAAATATTAATATATTATTATATTAGATACCGAACAAAACAAAAACAACCAATCTATTATAGCGGGATAGCAAGAAAAAAAATTGAGATATTACCAAATGTACATTAAACCATTATGTACTATATTCCAACAAAGTTCTAATTAATAATTTTGTGCAGTCCCTAGAACCACAAGACAAAAACCAATAAAATACCAAAATTGAATTTTTTTGGATTCTAACTATTAAAAAAGGTATTAGGTATTAGAACAATAAGAAGTGTTATACCAAAATACTAAACGATAAAAATAATCTTATTATTAGTGACCACTGACCAAATTTTTAGTATCTTATAACATGTATTTAATTAATATAGACAGTTTAAATTATAAAACTTTCAGCCGGTTTTGTTCTTATTTATAAAACATCATAGAATGAAATTTTCTAAAAAATTAACCAATGTTGACAATCACTTGCAAAGTTATAATTAATAATGTTCATTGTATGTAGTTTAATAACGCTAGACTATCGCATGGCATAGATGAGAGTAGATTATTTGTCTTTCTTCTTTTTATGCGTCTGTCTTGTTGTTCTTAGTGTGCTAGGACTATTAACTATTTTTCTTTTTACACTACCATCTTCATTATTTTCTTAGATATCATCTTTCCCGCTGTCATCAAAACTTTCCAAATCACTTTCATCTGCTTGTTCGGTATCTGCTTCCTGTAGTTTTAAAGATTCATAGGTATATTTAATACCATCTATAAATATATTTTTCCCCACAATTTTCGTTGTTTTATTTTGTATTTTTGCCTGACTTGATTTTTTCCTCAAAAAAGATTGTATTTCCCTTTCCTCCTTAGATATATCATGCTTTATCCAAACCTTAGCGTTCTTCAGTTTCGTCAAGTTAGGCTTAATTGCCGCAAATATTTTTGATTTTGTAATATTTCGAGTCAACTCTAGTATTGTGGGAGCTTTACTCTGTTTTCCAGCTTGATAAACATTGGAAATATCAGTTTCATCTAGGCCAATATTGAGCAGAGAATTTAATGTCTCTATGGTATTAGATAGCAGATCATTTTCGTTATGTTCTAACCCAAAAATTGCAATATTATTTTTTCTGATTCTTTTTTCGAGAACAGAAATCCTGTCTTTTTGCGTTTGATTTTCGGCTTTTAATATTGTTATAACCGAATTGGCTTCGAGTAGCTCCTCTCTGTGTTTACTATTATTTTCTTCGATTTTCCCGAGTAAAATCTCGAATTTTTCATCAA
This sequence comes from Polydrusus pterygomalis, assembly GCA_963969555.1. Classification (NCBI taxonomy): domain Eukaryota; kingdom Metazoa; phylum Arthropoda; class Insecta; order Coleoptera; family Curculionidae; genus Polydrusus; species Polydrusus pterygomalis. Next base: position 40,786,819 of record OZ018379.1, read on the forward strand.
ACTTTTTTCTATCTGCTTAAGAAATTCCTGTATAACCTTTGCGTCGCCATTGCTTCCCATAGTCCAAAGTTTTTCACGCGATGTTCCTCTGATTATAGCTCAACAATAACCTCTTCGATGGTAGAGAATTTACTGGCATTAAAATATCAAAAACCAGCCAAATGGTATCTTGCTATGATCGATCAACTGGGCGGAGTCAATAACTGATAACAACGCCACAGGGAAAAATAAACCTTACAGTACCCTACCTTAAGTCCAATGTGTGTTTAGGACCATTTTACAGGTGAACTGGGCACTATATTCAATTGTTTCTTTAGTTTAGGGGTAGCTTATTCCAAACCATTATATATTTTACAACGTTTCACAATTATTTACCGCACTTTCACTGACTTTTCGTTATTTATTTAAAGGACGTCTAACACGTGCTAATCTCTGCTAAGCCTCTACGTACATATATCCTCAGGAACGTAATTTTCATCGGTTTCCTCCATTTTCTATAGGTTTTTTTTCTTCAAAAAAGCATCCCTTTTCTGCAGGGAAAACTGACAAGTGTCAAAATTTATTTAAACATTTGCTAACAATGTATCATGCCCGTGGCAACCAAACAATTAACCAACTTTGACCAAAATGTAAAAAAGTCACTGTCAAGTCATTCTGACATTTATAGGCTACTGAGCCGCAAGTAGCTTTGTTTATTTTTATTTTTATTATTTTGATTATTAATTATTATCTCATACAAAACCGATTTCTTCCACTTGTTGGATAAAACATTGTATGCCACTCGTGTGTTATGTTTCCTAAGTCACTTGAGCATTTATCGCGTGACTTATTTACAACATAACACACTAGTACCATGGTACTATTTTTCTACGAGCGTGTGAAAAGTTAGACTTTTCACACCCATTTCAATGTGAAAAGTTTTACTTTTACGCACTAGTGTGAAAAGTAAATTACTTTTCACACGCCGGGTGAAAAGTCTAACTTTTCATACGCTCGTAGAAAAAATCTTGTACTTTTCACACGCTCGTCAAAAAAATCTTGTATGATATACGTAAGAAAATTTCTCGTTTAAAGCACTCAAATGAATTGCGAAACTCGCTTCGCTCGTTCCGCAAATTTTCATATGCGTGCCTTAATCGAGTTATTTTCACACTTATATCATAAATAACACACTATGCATTGTGTCTCTTGAAGATGCGATTAAATGCTACCACAAATTCCTGAGGGGTAAATAATAAAATTAATTATTACAAAAATTTTAACTTGGCCATAGACGGAGTGAATTTTTCAAATTCAGTTATACACTATTGGCAAAATCGAATCTGCTGTGCGAAATCGCTAATGCAACCAAGAGAGAAGGCACATATGGGCAAAGCCTTCAGTTCAAAAGAGACACCTAACCACTCTTACATTGTTACTGAAAGGGGGGATATGTGTGTGGTATGGCCGAGCCATTGGCTGTGCCGTGAACGTGAACGTGAACAGATTCAAATTTACTAACAATGGAGCTTCGATGGAGCGAGTGTCTGATGTTTTTTGTCGTGCGATATTTTTACGATGTTTTTATTTTTATATCATGTTTTTCGCTGTTGCATTTGAGAATACAACCGCGGTATAAAAGTTAATGTTATTTATTAGCCTTAAAGCTAAAAATGGAATAAAAACTGGTATTCTAAGAAAAGGATGATAATCCCAAAAAAATTATACCTACAATAAATAATACCTCCTAAAAAATAAAAAATCGCCCAACAACTTCTTGGGTACTCTCAGCTGTTAATTACCACTAAGTGGTACCCGAACAAAAAATTAATATCATCAAGTCTTGATGATATTAATTTTTTGTTCGCGTGAATACATTATTAATTTAAAATAACAGTTAATACTTCAAGGGAGGAAGGCTTGCTTTATACAAAAATATTAATTCGACGTATCGACTGATCCAGTGGCTGCTTCGACCGCGTGTTCTAAAGAATGGAGGGTGGGAGATAGGGGATAGCGTGTTCTCTGTTTAACGTGTTAAACGCTACTAATAATTTCCGTCTGATGCGTTTATATTGGCACCCTAGATTCGAATTTACCAATAGTGTATATCTCCAAAACAGCTGCTCTAATCAACTATTCTCACGTATACCTTTTTTGAATAAAAGGTGTTGGAGAATAGGAATTTCATTTAAAAGTTCAATACAGAGTTGCTTAAAAAAGTTATTTCGTTTTAAATGTCTGCAAGGTAGCGCAAGTGGCGACATCTAGATTTTACAATAAAAATGAGAGCTTATTTTAATTTTTTACCTAACAAAACCCTCTTAGCCGAATATTGTGACAATACACCAATTATTAAACTAAATTATTTATGAAAAACTAATTTACCCTGTTTAGTGTGTTATAAAACATTATCTCATTATATTAAATGAGAATAAAATAGTTTTTAAAGACGTTGATAGTGTCGAATCTGCGATGCTTCCAGTAGAAGGCACTATAATGGATCTATCTCAATGACTCAACTGATTGGTGGTTTGATAGTACTTTGAATTTTTTCAGCTATTTCGATTTTTTTTTGCATAAATTCTTCTTCTTAGTAGTAGTCATGTTAGCTTCTGCATTAGCTCATAGGGTATAGTACCTTCTCAAAGAATGCCCAGCATACAGCCCTGGATGTTTTAGGTTTAATTTTAGGTTTAAGGTAAGCAGCAATAATTTTTAGGGTATTCTTGATATGGTATTTATACCAACACACTAATTTGTGCATTTACCAGTTTTATAATAAACAAATAATCGGTCGTAAGTAGTCTTTTTTGTCTCTACAAAATATATTTTTTGCCTAAAAAGACAGGGTTTAATGGAAATCCATGCATCCTCAAAAAAGGTAAAACTTCTTGTTTTAGTTTTTATGTCTGACAAAACAACAAACAAATAAAACAATATACAATCTGATAAAAAAAACTAAAGTACTCTGATTGTAAAAGTAACTTTAAAAAACATTATCTTAGGGTCCGATTGAAAGACTGATCCGTCGTCAATCAAAGTCCTATCTTTTGTGTCAACTGGTATGTTACTGTCACCGATTATTAGTTTTAGTTATTGTATTCTATAATTTTTAAAAGTTTATTCTATTATATAATTTTCAATTTTCGAAAGTGTTAGTTCATCGTATCTACAAGCCTCTGTAATCCCTTTGATCAAAACTACTTTCATCGGAAAATACTCACTGTCTGTGTACAGGTGCTACTCTTAAAAACTTTTCGATTTTACTTTTATCTGTTTAAGTTTGTATCCTTGGGACTTTTTTACACCGATTACAGTGCAATGAGACAGCTTAAGCTGGAATTATAACTTACCTTGATGTTAGCGCTGACGTAGGCGTTAGCGTTCGTCGTTGACGTTTTTAAATGGCATTATAACTAGTTGGAGCTCATTCGTTTCGCATACTTATCCAAATGCACATGCTCACTATCCCGGTAAAGAGCCGTATAATGGCCTTACTTGCGTACCATTATCATTATACTGGTTACATACATAGAAAAAAGAAAAACCTTTGTTTCTTTTTTCTATGATTACATATTATGTGGCGCCAGCGAAAACGCTAGCGAAGTTTGTTTATAAACCGTTCTAAAGGGTGTCCCAATAGGAACGCACATTTTGAATGCAGAACATTTTTATTTTATTCGTAGTAGGCCAACAAACAAATGATAAGAATAATGTAAACAGTTTGCGATTAGTAGCCATGGAAAGATATTCGGTCGAACAACGAATTATTATTGTTAAAACACAAATATGGAGAATGTTTTGCGGAAACAGTTCGAAAATTGCATGGCATTTTTGGTCGGCACAATGCACCAAATCATACGACCGTTCAAAGACTAGCTAACAAATTTGAGCATTATGGTTCTGTCGTGGACGTGAAACCACCAGTGCTTCTCCGTACTAGTCGCTCTGTTAATAACATTGCCACAGTACATGAAAGTGTAGGCGATAATCCAGGAACAAATAATCCGTCATCGTTCACAACAGTTGCACATTCCAAGGAGCACTACCTGGAATGGAATGGAATTCTCACAAAAGATCTTCATTTTCATGCTTATAAGATTCAATTGACGCTAGAATTGAAGCCACTGGACCATGCGATACGCCGTACATTTTCTTCTCAGGTATTGCCCAAAACAAAATGAATGTCGATTTTTCGAAGAATATTCTGTTCACCGATAAGGCACGCTTTCATCTTAACGGCTTTATTAATAAACAAAATTGCCGGATTTGGGCGTAGAAAATCCTAGAGTTATTCACGAGAAGAAAATGCATCCATTAAGAGTCACTGTTTGGTGTGGAATTTGGGCAGGTGGAGTGATTGGACCATAGTTCTTCGAGGACGAGGCAGAAAATGCAGTTACTGTGAACAGCGAACGCTATCGTAACATGCTCACTGAGTTTTTATGGCCTCAATTGAATGGTATGGATACGGAAGCTATGTGGTATCATGAACAGGATGGTGCGACATGTCACACTACACGCGAAGCAATTCAGTTGTTGCAAGATGGTGTCATCTCACGTAATGGAGATCAGAACTGGCCCGCAAGATCGCGCGATTTAGCGCTTTGCGATTTCTTTCTTTGGGGTTTTTTAAAATCACGCGTATGCGCTAATAAGCCAACAACAATACCACAGTTGAAGAACGAAATTGAACGCGTTATTAGCGAAATTGGGCCGGAATTGTTTGAAAAAGTTATTGAAAATGTCTCGAAAAGGATAAAAGTATGTCACAAAAATCAAAAAAGGCCATTTGTCAGATATTATTTTCCACTTTTAATTGCAGTGCATTAACTTTCTATTAGAATATAAATAACACTTACTTTCAAATAAATTTGACTTTTAATTCACAACTAAAATGTGCGTTCTTATTGGGACACCCTTTATAATTCAATGTTTTTAACTCCTTACGAGTTTATAAATTAAAAGTCAAAATACATTTTAAAAAGTTGCTTAACAAATGTTTGAGTTTCATAGCGACCAAAAAAAAAACACTACTTGCCCATTATTAGTCAAGTCAATGACATGACGCTTTGACACTTTTAGGTACAGTTCAGATTATTGTGAAAACAATAAATTGTTGCCTCAAAATTTTTTAAAATGTATTATCTGCAGTTGGATAAAACTTTGTATATTACTCGAGTGTTATGATTAGTAAGTTACTTGAGAAAATTATCTCACTCGGTCTGACGGCTTCGCGGTGTAAATTATTCTCGCGTGACCAATTTTCATTATAACACATCACTGGTAATATAAATAAAAATACCCTGCATAATTTAGCATTTTTTGATACCCCATTAAAACCTAAGTAATCTTTGTTAATGATTATCTAAACCTATCTGTAACAGTCTTTGAGATAAGATTTATAAATTTTTTTTATGTAAAAACACGCCGAATAAAAAGCTTACTAACTGTGAAAGTAATGAATCTTAACATTTAAAAAGTATGTAGGTTAGGTTAGGTTAGAGTGGCAGACCTCTGGAATTGTCCAAACAGTCACACGTAGTCCCATAAGGACCGTTGTGGTACCACATATGTTCCGCGGAACCTATTTGCATCAGCTTCATCATGGTTAACGCGATCGTAGAAGAATCTTGACAGCTCATTCAAATCAGCCACTGCTGTTAATAAACTTAGTAAGTCGACCCAGTTGCAGGCTGCTCACTTTCTCCAGATCATTAAAGAATGGTTCGCCCAGGGCATTTAACCTTCTTCTCGCGAGGCCGGGGCATTCACACAAGAAATGATGAATACTTTCCTCCTCTTCTTCATCTCTGCAACTTCTACAGAAGTCGTTAGTTGGTATTTGCATACGTTCAGCGTGTCTACCGACCAGGCATTGTCCAGTGACTACGGCAGTGATGTTTCTTATTTTCTTAGGTCCTTCCGACTGTGCTGTAATAGCGCTGCGGTTTTCCTGTTATCAAGTAAGAGCCACAATTGCCTGGAGATGCTACAAGTTGTAAGCCCTGTCCATCTACTTTGCACAAGTTGTTTAGCTGTTCGATCTATCTCCTCTTTGACTGATCAAAGTGGTCTAGCTACACTATTCTCTGCTAGTTCGACTGACATGCTTGCGCCCTCCCTGGCGAGCGCATCAGCAGTCTTTTACGAAGCATTTGACCAAAACGTAAATATTTTGATTCCATTACTATGTTTCACATTTTTTATAGATGAGATTTAAAAAAAAAGAAGCTAATTTTCGTAAATGTAATTTATCCTACTTACGTGCAGAGAATCTAATTTTATATCTAAAAGTTGTCATGTCATTATCCTTATCAATAATAATCATTATGTAATTATAGGCATTTTAAAACCTTAATAATGGATTTTACAAACAATTTAAAAAATAATTAGGGCAATTTTGAGACTTGTATCTCCAATTAAATATCTCTAATAGTAGAGCAAGAAATTAACCTTATCGGGACGTACCTTGTTTAAAACTTTTTTCTAACTTGACATTACAAATTTTAAACGCTTATACGTAATTCCAAAGTAATTAAAGATAACGATAGTGATACCTATATTGTACTTACTTTTAGATATGAAATTTTCTAACCATCAACATGATAATAATAGGGGATTAAGCAAATAATTCTACCCAACAAAATTTGCCATATTTGGTCTAAGACGCTTAGACATCAAAATACTAATTCAGATGGCATGACACGACTAAGAAAAAAGAGTTATATATATATATTAACATAATCTAGGTATTGAATCGACTTGTTCATTTTGATGTTTTTGAAACATATTTATTAGGAGGTCGATATGTTTTTTAACTTCTAGCATATCTATTGATCTGCCCTTTGTGTTTTGTTTTTGTCATTCATTTTTGGATTGGGAATTAGATGTGTTGGTTGTATATATATTTGTATATTGCTATTATGACTAGCTGTGTAAATTAAAATAAAGCTTTATTTATTCTATTTTAATATTTTTCCTTCGCTATTTAGTGAAGATTTTTGAATTCCACATTTCTTTTTATGCAACAAGAATTCGTTTTACCAATTTTGTCAATTGAATTGTATCTCAATAAATATGTATATCCCAGTTAAATAAAATATCTTTAATCTACTTGAGCCAGGGGGGGCAAGCGTACCCCCTTGCCCCCCCCCCCCTTCGGACGCCCTTGTCTGTTGCTGGTTGTCCCTTAGTTACAGGACACCATATATAAAATTCCCACAAAAGTAACAATACCAAAAGGGTTCCCAATAATATGGTGTTTTAATTAGAAATGCACCACAAAGCTCACACCTCGCAAAAATGTTTTACTTTTTTCCTTGTATAATAAATACGTAAATACCAATTTTGCTTTTTATAAATAAATACTAAAATAATTAAATATTGGTTCTTTCGTTATCCTTAATTTTATAATATTTTCACATATCTATTTTGGTAGGTAAGTACGGGTCTGTCAATATTTTATTTCATAAATAATAGAATTAGTATCTACGCTACACCTTTACAAACTATTAAGACTCCCTTACAAAATTTAACAGATGGCGAAGGCGAAGGTAAGAGACCTTAGTCCGGTTCTATTTCCGTAGCCATCCGCTTAACGTAAAATATACCAGACTTCAACAGGGTGCCATTAATGACAGGTGATGCGGCAAATTCCTAGATTAATTTGACTTTATGTCTAGGTCTACTTGCTTTCTTCTATCGTGGACTCGCATTTATAATTTAAATTATTAATAAATAATAATTGGTTCAAAGCTCGGATGAAACTGCCATGCAATAAAACATATCGTAATTATACTAATTTACACGGTTTTGAAAGTAAAGGTAAAATTGCAGTAAAAGTTTGCCATTTTACCATTATTTTCCTTAATTAATAATTAGGCTGGGCCGAATAAGTGAAAAATTGGAAATTGCAAATGGTATATTTGCCAATATCTGACTATACATCTAAAAGTAATTTGTGGAAAATTTTATTAAAATCCGTAAATGTTTCGCCGCGCCCCTGTGACCTTGAAAATTAGTAAAAAGCCGATTTCTTAATATTTAATATTTTTTAAATCCAAAATTATAATTTTTTTGTGACTTCTTGTGGATGTGGGAATGTGTATAAAAATAATTTTTTCAATAAAATATTTTTCTGTTGGATGGAAATTACAAATTTGTCTCTGAAAACGTTAAATTACGTGTAAATGAAGATTTTGAGCACAAATTTGTAATTTCCATGCAACAGAAAAATATTTTATTGAAAAAATTATTTTTATACACCGTCCCACATCCACAAGAAGTCACAAAAAAATTATAATTTTGGATTTAAAAAATATTAATTTCTGATTTACTTTTAGATGTATAGTCAGATATTGGCAAATATACCATTTGCAATTTCCAATTTTTCACTTTTTCGGCCCAGCCTATTAATAATGATGTTCTGGGCAATAACTAAAATTAGAATTGTGGATATTTTTAAAGCTTTCCGTATAAAAATATTAATAATGTCATAGTTCCAAATGTAGGTAAACATTTTACGTGCTTTTACAAAAAAATTAAATCGTTGGTTTTTTAAACAGGTATGGAAAAGCGTGTCCGCGCATATCCCAGTAATAAGTAAGAAAGGTAAAAATATGAAGTAACCTAAGGAAACAGAAATAGGATTATTACGTTTTCCCTCTATCGTATCACATAATCTCGCCCATTGCTCTCGTGGTATCAAGCCCCCCGTTTCGATTCAATTATTATTTAACTAGCGTGCACCCGGCCTGCGTTGCAGCGTCTCTGAGATAATAAGGCGAGTTCACCATCACGTCAAGATTTATAAATACAAACCCGAACAAACCTCTAAATTTATCAGTGTTTCTCTACAATATTATGCATGTATTATACTTAAAAACCTTTCTCTTAAACCACTCTATCTATTAAATAAAACCGCTTCAAAATCCGTTGTGTAGTTTTAAAGATTTAAGCACATATAAAAGGGGACAGGCGGGTGACAGCGACTTTGTTTTATACTATGTTAAGATGAATATTCATTCCTTGGTAAGGAATGTTATTTATTTTGTAATAGAATATAACTTTCTGTTATATCACTTCAATATTGTGATAAAACGAAAGAGTACCTTACCTAATAAATCAGTTGAAAAATTTTTTCCAGGCGATTTTTTTTAGCTCGGTATTTATGCTAAAATGTATGGCATTTTTAAACTGTTTAACATTTTACCACTGAAAATAAATAAAATTTAACCCTATTTAAAAATATATTAAGATTTCTATCTATTGACCTGTTTTTCATATTATCTTTTAAAAACGTTTTTTGTACAAAAATCTAACTAACCAAATATATATTTAAACACTTTATATTTTAGTTTTGAAAAAAAAATGTCAAGAATTATGCAAGTCTTAACATATTTAATTTTTCCTTTCTTTCTTTTTATCCGGAGAATTCTTGATTACTAAGCATTAGATTGTTAAATTGGTTGGAATAAGGAACTGCAGTTAGATATCAGCTGGAAAGATCATCCTTTGTTTAATTTGAGTTAAGAGGAATGTTTCAGCTTGAAAATTATTACAGAGATTTCTCGGAAGGATGTACATTTTTTACAACAGTACAATTTATGTGATTTGACTTTTGTTTCGGAAGTTTAGTTATCCAAACTAAGTTGTCGTCTCTTAACTGCTAAATGTTGTCAATTTTTGATTATAAGTTCTTTATTTTGGTGCTTGTTCCTTGTCCACAATACTTTATTATTTACGTTTTTAGAAAATAAGATATTTTTATTTTTGTGATTTCCGATGATGCAGAAACGATTGCTAAGATCGGTATTTGTTGAAATCCAACAATAAATTTTTGCCCGTCACTATACCAGTATAGATAAAGGTATTGTTAAATAAATATAAATTGTCAACATTGGTTGAAAGAAAAACTAATAAACAGTTGAGTTATAGATAATTTTCTAAACCTTTAATGTAGGTAATAAAAGTGTTAGGACTGTAAATAATTATTATATAAACTGTCATTTTAAAATCACACTTACGTCCATAAATCATGTCATTTAAACGTCAAAGGATTTCCAGTAAAATTTGACACAGGGTAGCAAAAAAAAAATTACGGATATTGGCTGAATTTATTGGGTTATATTTATCAGAAAATTTCACACCTATAGTTTTTAGCCAATACGAAGCTTTCATTTCAGCTTGTTACAATAGCAACCACCAAACTTCCGGCAGTTTTTTCCTCCTAGGTACGCTGGGTGTGATTACAGCGACAATTACATAAATTTATTTTTAACCAATTAGAAGGCTCCTTTTTGTTTACGTTGCTTATAGCTACGGGAGATTATCGCGATAATTTTGTTAGTTCATATTAACTTAATGAAATTAATAAGTGATTTTCTGTCAAAAATGAAGTCCTTTACATCTATTGGCAACAAGTCACTCAGAATAAAATCAAAATACATTTTGTTGCTAACTTATAATTTTTATTGATACTAACAACCAATTTGCTTTACATATCGAAACCCGGGGCTAAAAGAGACACATCAAAAATTTAACTAAACTTATCGGAAATATGTTTTTTAAGTTTCATTTGAAACTATTTAGACATGTCGTAATATCAGATGTTATGGTTGAAAACGAATTAACCTTTTTAATGTTCCTGAAATGTTAGTAATAAACCATAGTTGCTAACAAATAAAATCAACTTCTATTGTAAAAATACAGTGCGTCATATTAAACTAAACTCATCGGTAATATGTTTTTTTAAGTTTAATTTAAAAATGGGTAAACATATAATTTCAGATGTTATGGTTGAAAACGAACTAATGTTTTTAATGTTTCTGAAATTTTAGTTATAAACCTTAGTTACTAACAAGTAAAATCAACTTCTATTGTAAAAATACAGTACGTCATATTAAACTAAACTTATCGGAAATATGTTTTCAAAAAAATTGCAATAAGAAAAAACTCCAATTTATGAAATTTTCTTACCGAATCTCCCACGCAGCAGAATTAGTTCCCGATAATTCTGTTGCTAGGGAGATTATTAGTGATAGTTTTTCTGTCAAAGCTACAGCCATCTATTGTTTATAATAACTGTGAGTTTATTATTAATAATAGTTATCACAAAAATTAAAACAATATTAATAGTTATGTAATACGTTTTAAAAATAATATTTAATAAACATATTTTGTTTCCTTCAAAAATACTATTTGTTAATAATAATATTTAGAGTTTAAAACAACTTTATTACAAAACTTCCATTTTATATAAAACATAGGTATGTAAAAATAAAAATTTATTACATAACAATACTCGTATATACCAAACAAGACAAAAAAACAAATCTATGTTTATGTTATGATAATTTTAATTTAACACTTTTAAAAAATAATACTTCATTTATTAGCATCAAAATTTTAAAGATATTACGTACTAATTTGAAAACTACGAGTTTTTTGACATTTAAAAGAAAATTAAAATCATTGACTATGCAAAATTATATAAAGGTAAGCCATCTTATATATTGGTAATAATACTAAATATTACAATACTTTTTCTATTATAATTTTTCCCTTTTTTTTGGGTGACATATTTTTGAATTACTTACTTATATTTTTAAATATATTTATGATGTGATTAAAATTAATAATATAAATGGGTATATATTTTTTCATTACAAAATCGGACAGATTTGTTAATCTATGGTCTTGTAATGATGCTTTCATTGGATTTATTTTTATTAAAAAAAAAACAAGGTTATTGATTTCTAATATTATAATAAAAAAAAACTGCAAATTAAATAAATAAATAATTAATTATTTTAATATGAGTCATTGCTCTTATATAGCCCTATAAATACTTTCAATACCAGTTTAAATTGTACTGTCTCTTTTTTCCCTTTTTTTTGTAAAGTATATAAATATCTATATTTTCCAAAGAATTCGTTAGATATTTATGGCATAAATAAAACATATTACTTGAATTTTAGTTACATGAAATAATTAAAAACAAATTTACCTAACGTTAACCAATCCATTTTAATTTAAGGTTTGCTACTTTAATTTCCCGATATTATAATTTTTGCAAATATTCTTCATGAGAGCCTAATTTTTTTTATTTTATAATAATTATATTGACTCTATATACCCAAAAAATATGTTCCTAGGATTTTAGTAGCATGAAACAAACATTTGCTCGTTAAAAATGATGGATTCTATTAGGTATCAACAAATCTGTATTACCACAGTGAACGGAAGGCTGTATTTTTATAAAAAACTTTGTCAGGTGTCTATATTTGGCAAAGAATTCGCTAGATATTTATCTGTGGACAGGCACATAGCCTACTTGGTAGTTTTATATTGGAAATTCCGAAGAAAAACATCATGCTATAATTTTTAGTATTATTTTGGTGTGAAATTTTCCTACCAAATCTCCCACCTTCTTGCCTATTTGGTAGTTTTAGTTTCATATTGGAATGTCTGAAGAAAAATATTATGCTATAATATTTTTTCGGCAACCGTCCGGGAAGTACCCACTTCCCGGACGCTTTTCCTTTGAGAAAGTAGCATTTCTCCGGCCTATAGTCTGGGAAGTACGTACTTCCCGGACTAGGCCGGGAAGAATCACATCAATATTAGCAATTGCTCGAATTTTAATATAATTATTAATATAAATAAGAATTAGAATGTTTCTGTTAGTACCTATCTTCTGTTCGAATTTCAATATTTAATACAAATAAGAATTAAAATTTTCGAAATTTTATTCTACAAAGAAATATAATAAAGAAATGTGTCTCATTGATTTGTTATTCTACACGGTTGCCGAAAAAATAGTGTACGCAACACGTCCGAAAACAGTTTTTTTGGACTCGCAGACTTCCAGGACTCGCCTACGGCTCGTCCTAGGATTTTGTCGGCTCGTCCAAAAAAACTGTATTTTCCGGACTGGTAACGTAAATTACTATTTTGCAAATATTCTTCATCATAGTGCCATTTTTTTCATTTTATAATAATTATTGAGTCCCTATGTGTACCCAAAAAATATTATCCTAAGATTTTAGTAGTTCAAAACAAACATTTTTTGTTCAACAACAAATCTGTATTACTCCAGTGAACGGAACGCTGTATATTTATAATTTTTGTTTCTTGGGTGTCTATATTTTGCAAAGAATTCGCTAGATATTTATCTGTCGACAGGCACAGAGCCTACTTTTTAATTTTTAATATTATTTTGGTGTGAAATTTTCCTACCGAATCTCCCACCTTCTTGAATTAATGACTGGAAATATCTCCTCGAGCATGAACTTTTTAAGAATTTTAAAAAAATGTATGCTCGAGGAGATATTTTCGTTAGTAATTCAGGTAGGTACTAATGAGATTACTAGATAATATTATGTACCGGGTGGTCAAATAAGCGAGGACGTCGGCTTTATCTCGGAAACCATTAATCGTACAACTTTGGAAAAATTTTTTTTTATGGGTAAAGTGGTCAAGAAAAATTGCTGGAAATTACTTTTAAGTTCCTCATTTCGCAGCAAGGGGGCACAATTAAAAATTGATTTTTAAATTCTAAATTTCTCCGAAAATTCCCATATTAAGGTATAACTCTGATTACATCATTGGAAAGCTTAGGCAATTCTGCATCATTTTGGTTTAAGGCTTATTGGCGTACCGACCTTGATAAGAGTGGGAGAAGCTATTGAAAGTGTAAACATTAAAATCGCTGTAACTTCTAAACGACCAATCCGATATTACCAAATTTAAGCTTGTTTGGAAGAGGAAAATAAGTATCTTCAATTGCCGTATCCAGCAGTACACGATAGTGTTTAATAAAATTGCTAGAGGGCGCAATTTGCAATAACAATACATTTTTTTATTTTACTCCGAAAAAATAAATCATACGGTATAATTATGATACCATAATCGAAAAATAGATGAAATTTGCAAGAAAAGATGTGAAGACCGCAGTTCGATATCTTTGTTCGTTTCAGAGTTATTGCCAAAACAATAATTTTTAATACAAATTGCGCCCTCTAGCTAGTTTATTAGAAACTCTTGTACCATTGGATACGACAATTGAAGGTACTTACGTTTTTCTTCCAAACAAGCTTAAATTTAGTAAAATCGGTTAAGTCGTTTAGAAGTTACAGCGATTTTAATGTTTACACTTTCACTTGATAAGAATGGGAGAAGCTATTGAAAGTGTAAACATGAAAATCACTATAACTTCTAAACGACTTATCCGATTTTACTAAATTTAAGCTTATTTGGAATTGGAAGTACCTTCAATTGTGGTATCTATTGGTACACGATAGTTTCTAATTATATTGCTAGAGGGCGCAATTTGTATTAAAATTATTGTTTTGGCAATAACTCTGAAACGAATAAAGATATCGAACTGCGGTCTTAACATCGTTTCTTGCAAATTTCATCTACTTTTCGATTATGATGTCATAGTTATACTGTATGATTTGAATTTTCGGGATAAAATCGAAAAAACTGTTATTATTACAAATTGCGCTTTCTAGCAAATTTTACTAAACACTATCGTGTACTGTTGGATACGGCAATTGAAGATACTTATTTTCCCCTTCCAAACAAGCTTAAATTTAGTAAAATCAGATAGGTCGTTTAGAAGTTACAGCGATTTTAATGTTTACACTTTCAATAGCTTCTCCCACTCTTATCAAGTTCGGTACGCCAATGAGCCTTCAACCAAAATGATGCAGAATTGTCTAGGCTTTCCAATGATGTAAGCAGAGTTATATTTTAATATGGGAATTTTCGGAGAAATTGAGAATTTAAAAAAAAAAAACTTTTAATTGTGCCCCCTTGCGGCGAAATGAGGAACTTAAAGGTAATTTCCAGCAATTTCTCTTAACCGCTTTAGTCATTAAAAAATCTTTCCGAAAGTTGTACGATTAATGGTTTCCGAGATAAAGCCGACGTAATCGCTTATTTGACCACCCGGTACATACTTTTCACAGCAGCGGTTCTAATATAATTATGTCTTTTAATAAATACATTTCTAAAATTAAAAACGTATCCATCATGGACATATTTTAAAATTTACCCTATTTATTCCCCGACATAAAATTTTTATCACATATTTAAAAAAATTTGTCGATAATCCATTAACTTTATCCACCGAATCGGTTTGCGTTTATCGCCGGAATTTAATGAGGTTTTACGGCTGTGCTTTTTAGCAATAAAAAATCCCTCGCAGTAAATGAAAAAAAAAACCAAATAAACTCTCACACTATCTAGAAAACTCATTTGGTTTTAATGGCTTCTTGAAAAAAATATTGCGAGAGATAAGACGTACTTCGCAAATTAAGGGCTTAAGTCTTTTAAATAAAAATAAAACTTTTATAGGGTTTAAACTCGATAAATATTAGTTGTTTAAATAAATATAGAGTTTATTCTAATTTAATCCATCCAAGCACGTGCTGGATGACGCGACGGAGATACCGGGAGTTTCCCGGTGAGTCTTTGTCTCTGATAATAAAAAGAAATATTTACCCGATTCAAGAGAACGTCTCGTTTAGTACACACAATATGGGGTGTGCAACAAAATCAATTAATCGATTAGAGATAACTTTTTTATCGAAAAATCGATTAATCGAGTATTAATTGAAAAAAAACAACAATTTTTCGATTACTCGAAAAAAAAAATTTTTGATTACTTAATCGATTATTCAATCATCAAAAATGGATTTTATGAAAATTTAATATTGAACGCTGACGATCTAAAACTTCTAAATCTCACTGTAAGTTTACTTAGTCCAATTCAAGAAATTTCCGAAACTCTGTCCGGCGAAATTTATATAACCGGGTCCACCTTATTACCTATTTGTATTGAATTTGGTAAAACACAGGTGGATAATTACGATGAAACCGAAATTGAGAACGATATCGTGAGTCTGAAAAAAGAAATAGCTCTTTTAATTTTTAAAATTTTGAAAGATCGATATGAAAGCGATGAGCAAACCAGCGAACACTGGCACATTGCTGCTTTTATAGATCCACGATTTAAAGGAACATTATTTGACTCTACAAAAATTAAAATTATAGTCCAAAAAATAATAGAACTCAGCAGTGAACTTGAATCAATTCCTATTTCTGTTACCAGACAAGAGATATTAGGTAAGAAGAAGAGCGGACTTACATCTATATTCAAATCCCTTAAAACCATTGAAGGTACTGCTTCTACCAGTATTAGCGTTAAAATAAAAAAATTAATTGATCAGTACGTGAATATGCTAAGGATTGACGTTGACGATGAACCGTTAGTATGGTGGAGACATAATTGTCATGTATTTTTTCTTCTCTCCCAATGTGCGAAATTTTTTTTGTGTATAAAGGCTTCAAGCGTACCATCTGAAAGGGTATTCAGTAAAGGAGGACACACTTGCGACTTGGGTGCCTTACTAACTGGTGATCACATAGAACAGCTCATTTTCCTCACCATGAATAAAGGTTTTATAATAAATAAAACTTCTTAAATATAATATTTTATTTATTTTTGCTTGATTAGTTAATCCTTCACGTGAAATAATTATTAACCCTACTAGCAGTCTATTTTTCGATTAATGAAGTTTTTCCGTTAATTGACTTTTTGATTTATTTTGATTAAATCAATCGATTAATCGATTATTTTCGATTACTCGATTATTCTCGATTAATCGATTATTATTTTCGATTAATCAGAAATAATCTATTATTCTCGATTAATCGGATATAACTAACTATTTTCGATTAATCAATTATTTTTGATAAATCGATTATTTCGATTAATCGATTAAGAGGAAGTAACCCCTTTTACCACAATAAAAATTGCCGAACGTTTTGCTGGTCAAATGAAAAGAAAAAATAAAAATTGTTATTTAGAAAACAAATTCTACTTTAAATACCCCATCCAGAAAAGTAAATGACGATCGAAAATATTCTCAAAATTTTTTTTAGAAATTCTTTTTATTTTTAGTAATTTTGTAATATCTTAAATAATTCTTTATTGGTCAAAAGCAAAATGACTTTCCCAGGTGTAGAATGTTGTACCAAACAATTTTTCTTAAAGCCATTTTTCAATATCGGCCTTACTTTTTTCTCAAAAACGTTGGGCGCGTAAATCCACTTTACACGCTTAAATTCACTTTACGCGCCCAACGTTTTTGAGAAAAAAGTAAGGCCGATATTGAAAAATGTCTTTAAGAAAAATTGTTTGGTACAACATTCTACACCCGGGAAAGTCATTTTGCTTTTGACCAATAAAGAATTGTTTAAGATATTACAAAAATACTAAAAATAAAAAAAATTTCTAAAAAAAATTTTGGGAATATTTTCGATCATCATTTGCTTTTCTGGATGGGGTAGTTAAAGTAGAATTTATTTTGTAAATACCAATTTTTATTTTTTATTTTCGTTTGATCAGCAAAACGTTCGGCAATTTTCATTGTGGTAAAAGGGGTTACTGTTCTTAATAGGAAATAATCGATTATTTCAAATAATCGAAAATCGATTATCTTTTTCGGTAATCGCACAGCCCTACAAACGATATCATGATACAAAGAAAACAAGATATGACGTTGTGCATGTGGGCGGAGTCTACGACGGCGAGAACCACGCCATGTGATGACGAGAATTTGAATGTGAACTGGATTCATCAACACCTAGCCTAAATCCCTATTCCTAGAATTATGAAATTTCAAGGATGTCTTCTCCTTATAACGTAGGCATCCACTCAAAAGGGATTTTTCAAAAATAAACCCCTAAGGGCCAAATTATCAATCTCCTGGTAAAGTTACCAAGAAGATATTTTCCATAGGTACAATAATTGTCTCAACAATCGTTTCCACAGTAATTATGTCCTTGGTACAGATACCAGGTGATTAATAATTTGGCCCTAAGAGGGTTAAAACTGGGGTTGAAATTTCTATAGGAGTTTCTGTATCTCAGAAACTAAAACTGACAGAGGCCTAAAAATTGGTATAAAAGGGTAAATAAAATTTTAGAGGAAAAACATGTCTTCGGGTTATAAAATTAATTCTAGAAGAAGAATTAAATTGTTTTTGATCTCTAAGCAATACATAGGATATATTACAATTAAAATAATCTAATTTGTTTTCCAAATCTATTTTAAAAAGCCTCTAGTAAACGTCAGTTCTGTGACCTGTCCCTACCACAAGTTTATCTATATTATTTGCGAATTTTTACTATTATTTAGAGATTATTAAGTTGTGTTAAGCCAATTTTGCTTTTAAATTATCTTAACTTGGATTTTTTTTAAAACATCCTTAAATATATATTATTCTCTTAACAAAATATTAATATTAAAATACCTGTACCCGTCTTCGTTTATCAGTTCTGTGACGTGGACATTTAGTTCTAAAATAATCATAAAGAGAGCATGTAGCGCCTGCGTAAATGATTTAGTATCCATAATTTCATAACCGAATCTTACCTTAGTAGTGCTTAAAGTTAAAATAGTGCCGCAAAAATACTGTGTAGTCATAGTGAGCTGTCAAAAAAACCAAGCTTGATTGGTTAAAAAGTACTGGTGTGGATCTTCACTTATAATCTCCCTTGCAGCAGAATTATCGGGAATTAATTCTGCTGCGTGAAAGATTCGGTAAGAAAATTTTATAAATTGGAGTTTTTTCTTATTGTACTTTTTTGCTAAAATGATACAAAAACATGTTTCCGGCGGTTTTAGTTTATTGTAACTAAATAGGGTGTTAGAAGTGAAGTTCATTTTAGCCGTTAGTAACTCATTTTTATTACTAAAATGTGAGAAACATTAATTAACAAATTTGTTATCTGAAATCCAATGTCTTTATAGTTTTAAATTCAAATAAAACTTTAAAAAACATATTTCTGATGAGTTTAGTTTAATATGTCGCATTGTATTTTTACAAGAGAAGTTGATTTTACTTGTTAGTAACTAAGTTTTATTACTGACATTTTAGGAACATTAAAAATATACATAACATCTGAAATTACAATGACATGTCAACATAGTTTCAAATTAAACTTAAAAAAACATATTTCCGATAAGTTTAGTTAAATTTTTGATGTGTCTCTTTTAGCCCCGGTTTTCGATTTGTAAAGCAAATTGGTTAGTATCAATAAAAATTATAAGGTAGCAACAAAATGTATTTTGATTTTATTCTGAGTGACTTTTGCCAATAGATATAAAGCACTTCATTTTTGACGGAAAAATGATCAATTATTAATTTCATTGTGTTAATAGGAACTAACAAAATTATCGAATGTAATACCACAAGATATTTCGCGATTACCGAATAATACTTTTACCTGACACGAAACGTGTTACCCAGCAACACCACGACTCCGAAGGAGGAGTGGTGTTGCTGATGGTAACTCGTTGAGTGCCAGGTAAAAGTATTAGGTAATCCCAAAACAATGAGTGGTATTTAAAAGAATATGTAACGAACCATAATTTGAATAATTATTCATTTTTATTATCATTGATAACAAAGTTACAATTATTTTAATAAATATTATTTACTCCAGTGCGATTTTTCTGTATTTTTTGGCTTCAAAGTTTTTATATTTTCATCCACTTCGGACAACGAAACACTTGCAAATCTCGTTTGGTTTGACATTTTTTTAAAAATTAGGTCACAATTAAATATTTGATTATGTTTTACCATGACAGTAACAATCGTTCCACCAAAAGCGATAATCCCAAAGGCTTATCACTTATTAAGCCTCTCGAGCTATATGGAAATTATGTACCATTGCGATAAAAAAAAAGTAGTACAACAAAATATAATTTAATCTGCTGATGGTCTATTATAAAATATTTTCTTTCAAACTGATAACTCAGTGTCACCAGAATTCTTGTGTCAGTGTCATGTCAGTGTACAATACTGTCACCAGAATTCATCATGGTAACGCCTAAAAAGTTAGGTGGCATAATTATATTGTTTTCATAGTGATGACGATATCCACTTCTCGATATCCTTATAGACCAAGAGTTCTATCTGGGACTTCTAATTGTTGTACTACTTTTTTTTTATCGCAATGGTACATTGAGTTGTATAATCGCGATAATCTTACGTAAAGAACAAGAAGCCTTCTAATTGGTTGGAAATAAATTTACGTAATTTTCTTTGTAAATTCATTTATATACGAGTAATCTATCGGATATATTTAAATTGGGTTGTGAAACGACCTATTTCGACACCAGGAGTCTATTAATAAACGTTGAATAGGTATTTTCCTCGCACCCATAATGTTTAGGTACCGGATTAACATGAGGTAAGGTTTATGATATTTTTATAACGAGATTTTAATACTGTTTTTCAGTGATTAACATTTCCCCGGTAAAGTAAAAAACCAATTAAACTGGCATTTTTAGGAAATTTATGTAGACCCAGTAAGTTTTCGAGATTTATTTTGGGAAAGATAAGCTCTGGATCTGGCTAATATAAAAAAGAAGATATTTTAATTTCCGCGCCTAAATGTAAAAAAAGCAATATGCAAAGGATCGTAAAAAATGGAAATTATTTCGCTCCGTCTTGTCGAGAATTAATTTTGGACTGTTTTCACAGATAATTTTTAAAGGGTAGACTTAGGTTATATTTTTAATTCCTTTGCTGATCAGCTGGTAGCAAAAAAGACATCACAAACTACCGTGGAATATCCTTGATATCGATTATGGCTAAGGTGTTCGAGAAGCTGGTGACGGAAGATGTGTTTCAAAGTTTTGCGCATCACATTTCTCCTCTGCAGCATGGATTTTTTAAGAACCGATCCACAGTGTGGAGCCGAAGTTGACGTCATTTACACCGACTTAACAAAGGCGTTCGACAGCGTGGACCATCAGCTGCTAATCGGAAAACTTTCTAAAATGGGCGTGAGTGGTTCCTACCTTAAATGGATTGGGTCGTATCTGTCTGATCGAAAGCGGTTTGTCAGAATCGGAAGTGCAATCTCTCGGGAAATAAACGTGGCATCTGGTGTGCCTCAGGGATCTCATTTGGGGCCTGTTTTATTTCTGATTTTTATAAATAATGTCGTCTCTGTTTTTAAAAAGTGTAAATGTCTTATGTACGCGGATGATCTCAAAATGTTTTGCGTCGTAAAATGTATACGTGACTGTCTACATATACAACAAGACCTTACCAATCTAGTCGATTGGTGTAACGCAAACGGTTTAGAAATTAACGTTGGTAAATGTAAAGTACTGAAATTTAGCAAATCTACTAGTCCAATTAATTATCAATATTCCATCGGTAGCATTTTACTTAATAATGTGGATAGTTTCAACGATTTGGGCGTTGTTTTCAGTTGTGACCTGAGCTTTAATAAGCACATATACAATATAATTCTGAAGACCTCTAGAATGTTGGGCTTTTTACGTCGTACCTGTGCTGACATAAATGATACAGCAGCAATTAATAGTACATTATATACTTAGGTTGAGAAGTGAGCTATCATATAGCGCTTTTATATACTGAGGCGCGAAGCGCCGAGGGATATAATGTGCGAGGTATATAATAGCCTTCTCAACTGCGGTATATATAGAATTTTTTCTACTACTAATAATAAAATATTACATATTTTAATTCGTTTAAATCTTTGTTACCCATTTTCACTTAATTTTTAAAAAAATTTGAAAATCAAGTCACTTAGGATTTTACTTGTCAAATGCGATCTTCTGTCAGTATGTAGAAAATATTCGGGTTAGATAATAATATAAAGTTAAAATTATAAAATGTCGGAAATTGAGAGTGAAGAATTGGAAATTTGTACCCCACCCGAGCTTAGAGAGGCGGCAAATAGCACACAGTGCGATCTGTTACCAGAGAAATCTAAGAAACTATATACTTGAATGCATACGCGCAATTAATGGACTGGTGTGTAAGAAAAAAAGCTGGTAAAATATCAGAAAATGTGTTATTAGCATATTTTCAAGCAAAAGTCGATAACAAAAAAGTTTCCACATTGTGGGCACACTATTCTATGCTTAAGTCGACTCTTTCAATAAAAGACAATATCGACATTTCGAAATTTTTTAAACTGACAGCATTTTTAAAACAAAAAAACCGTTCCTATAAACCCAAAAAATCATCGGTATTTACATAAAATTATAATAAAAAGTTCTATTTTATTGATAATTTAATCCTGTTTTCCAGAATTTCTTTGTTTAAAATGGTCAAAAAGGGCTCAAAATCAATAATATGTTAAAGAAACGGTGAGTTAAGTTATAAAATTTTCTGCAACATTGAACAGCTGTTTTTCATTATTGACCTAGAAAATTTTTTGAAGAAATATTACTTCTCGATAAAGGAATGAAGTAAGTAATGACGATTTCTCAAGTAAGTAGTAGAAAAAAGTGTATTCAATTGCTTAGTGCGCAGTATTTTGGAATATAACTCTGTTATATGGTCTCCTATCTATTACTGTCATATATAGTGTCTGGAACGAATACAAAACAAATTTGCTAAATATGTACTCTATAAGCTAAGGTTTCCATATAAGGATTTGCCATATTTAACCCGAATTAAATTAGTAGGAATAGACAGTCTGGAAAAACGTCGAAAATTATGTTAATAATGAACTTTATTATTGATGTATACGTATTTGTGTTATTGTACTATTTGGAGGTATTCTCTGTGATGTACTGTTTGTATTAAATAAATAAATAAATTAAATAAATAAAACCAAATGTTGTTGTACGAGACAAAACAGTAACAAGTTTTCGAAACACTTAGTGTGTTTTCCGGTCTTTTATGTTGTGCAACAATAGTTATGTAGCAACAGTCCCAATTACAACATTCCATATCCTAGAGAGACCTGGGACCTTAATTGACCTACGTTAGAAGAAGATGGAAGAGTCCAGTCACGTCGCTTAATAAGCGAGTGTGTACGAAACTTGATACCATCAAAAAGTGAGTGTTAAGGGTGGTACTCGGTAGTTTAAATTATGGTGAATGCGCTGAATTATGTTAAATTAAATTAATTTAATTATCACTCGGGAAGGCTACACTAGTTAACTACAAAAATACGTAATATAATTCGAGTGTTACAAATATTACAGAAAATTACATAAATTTATTTTTAACCAATTAGAAGGCTCCTTATAGCAACGGAAGATTATCGCGACAATTTTGTTAGTTCCTATTAACTTAATGAAATTAATAAGTGATACATTGACAAAAACGGATCTACCACTGTCGTGAGTTGCAAAATTAGAGCTACTTTAATGCACGTCTCTGTGTTGTGCCAGCTGAGCCTACGAATTATCACAAATCATTTAAAAACGCTACAATTATTCAGCTTCTTTTGGTTCGCCTCAACACAGAAAAATATTTTTTATCAACATTTTAAACACATCTGGGATTACCACAATCCCTCATCTTGTAACCATTTTATACGTTACCCGAACTCAGTTTTTGGGTTGGGAAAACTTACTAATAGATTTAAAAGTGCCCTTTTTACCCGGATGTGTATTATTTTAACTCATCATCATGTGTAAATTATTTTGGGTTGGAATAATTCAGGACTTGTTTAAAATTAAGTCATAAAACGTGCTACAAAACCCCATATCGTGGGTAAATCACCGACCGAACAGTCACGGAAAGTTCCGAATTTGTGCTCGCGCCGGTTGGGTGCGGTTTTTCTACTGTTTTAGTTTTAGTATACATTCGATCACGCGTAGGCGCAGAAGTAACTTAATGCACGAGCGACTTTAAAAGATGGAGAATGCTGAACCGCATCCGAACAGGGGTTGCACCTGTTAAAACCAATCTGATCAAATGGGGCCTATCTCAACCAAATTACGACAAGTGTGACTGTGGCGCAGTTCAAACCATGAAACATCTCCTGATATCCCGAACTGCCCCGCACGGTGTTCCCTCGACGACCTGTGGCTGGGCAAACCCGAAGCATTGGACGTGGCCCATTACTGGGCCGAGAAACTCATTCCGGACACGAAAAAGTAAAGTAAGTGTTAATGGAATGGGACCTTTTAAATTTTGTTGACCTATTTGAAATTAAGTGTAAAATATGTTTTCTAAGAATAATATAACTTTACTGCAACACGCTCTGAGACTGATAAACTATTTAAGATTTCTGAAATAAAAATTGTCGATTTTTCTATCCATCTGTTAATATTCAAGAAAAACTATAAGCGTAGGTTTCGGAAAATCCTTCGAGAAGGATACTAAATTTCATATTTAGTTAACACGCATTAAGTACTCGTGTGTGTAAACTTAATACTTGAGGATGCACAAAAGATTTCACATTTTATGCTAATGACAGATGACATTGTATTAATTTAAAAATCGCATGTTAAAAAAAGATGTAATTTTATTTTTGAAATACCGAAAAAGTCACTTGGCTTAAAATACTAGTCATTCAGACACAGGAAGACAAAACTGACAAACAGGCTAAACAAATTTATTGTGTTTTTATTGATATTTTTGTTCTAGGATATTAGCAACATACCTGAAAGACTACAAAAAATTTTCGCTTTTCTTCGCTTATTTTTTGTTGCTTAAGATATGTATTCTATCAAGATTTGTAGATGTGTTCCACATTGAAGTAACTACATTTAAAGCTATTTTTATTTATATTTATATTAAATATTATATATATTTCTTTTGTATAAAACATTTTTTTACCGTTCAACTTTTATCATTATTGTTGGTGAAGTAATTCTTTAAATTCGTTGGTTAAATGTAAAAATGATTTTTTATTTCACTAATAAACGCACTTTAGCTAATAACTGGGTTTGAATTAAGTTTCGAAATACACTCCTAAACACATCATTTAATATTTTCAAAAAAAAAAGTACAGTATTTCTGACAGCCAAACGAGTGAGTTATTCTAGCCATCATCGTAAGCTAGGACAACTCAATGATCAAGTTTTCATAGCTCGACTCATGAATTAATCTAGCCCGAGTAGTAAACGAATCACAATTCACCTATTGGTCTCTGGCAGCTTTAACAAGGAATTGCTTGCAGCCCAAGTCGCAGCTACGGTAGCCTTAGCTTACCAATGATTTAAGTCGGTTGGGTGAGCCATCCCAGTGCATAAAATAACACATTTTCTGAGCTATTACAACTTATGAACAGTGATTTAATGCAATTTGTTTGATTTAGTTGCTGTAATTCAGAGGTCTGGGCTGTCCCCTATTGGCAACACGCGTCGAGCTAGGATAATTCATATTTGAGTTATCTCAACTCGATATTTCGCTCAGTGAACTTTTTCTGTCAAAAATTAAGTGCTTTATATCTACTGGCAAAAGTCACTCAGAATAAAATCATAATTTTTTTGCTAACTTATAATTTTTATTGATACTAACCAATTTGCTTTAAATATCGAACACCGGGGCAAAAAATTAACTAAACTCATCGGAAATATGTTTTTTTAATTTTAATTTGAAACTATATAGACATGTAATTTCAGATGTTATGGTTGAAAACGAATTAATGGTTTTAATGTTCCTGTAATTTTAGTAATAAACCTTCGTTAATAACAAGTAAAATCATCTTCTATTGTAAAAATGTAGTGCGTCATATTTAACTAAATTGATCGGAAATATGTTTTTTAAGTTTCATTTGAAACTATGTAGACATGTAATATCAGATGTTATGGTTGAAAATGAATTAATGTTTTTAAAAGTTTTATTTGAATTTAAAACTACAAAGACATTGGATTTCAGATAACAGATTTGTTATTTAATGTTTCTCTCATTTTAGTAATAAAAATGAGTTACTAATGGTCAAAATGAACTTCATTTCTAAAACTCTAATTAGTTACAATTAACTAAGGCCGGGAAATATGTTTTTGTAGCATTTTAGTCAGAAAATTACAATAAGAAAAAATTCCAATTTATGAATTTTTCTTACCGAATCTCCCACGCACAGTGCTGGATTTACCATTAGGCTGAGTAGGCTGGAGCCTAGGGCGGCAGATTTTAGGGGGCGGCAAATTTGGCCCAAAATTTTTTTTTTATCTTACAGAAATAAATGGTACAATCTTTATTCATGGTCGACGGGTAGTATTTTTTTAAATAAACTTTATTGTTGGCCGTGTCTGTTAATGGGGATAAAAAAAGGTAGTTGAAACTTTACTGGCTTTGCAGAAAGAAATTTTATTTTCAATAAAATAAGTAGGTAATCATAAATTTTTAAAATATTTACTAAAAATTATTGACCAAATTTGGGCGTGGTCTTAAAATTTTTTCGCCTGCTGCGCATTTCGCCTGCAACGACCTTTATCTTTCCCGAATACTTCACCTGTTTCACAACTCACGAGCCGTCACTGGTATAGGGGCGGCAAAAATTGAATAGCCTACTAGCGGCAAGGTTGTAAATCCGCCACTGCCCATGCAGCACAGTTAATTCCCGATCTTTTGTTTTCGGTATCACTCATGTTTTTATTGATAAAAAATTTCCCTCGTCTTCTACTCGGGATAATTTCCTATTCGTGACCTGGAAAAAAATTATCGGTAATAATCCTGCTGCTAGGGAGATTATAAGTGATATTGTCTGAATTTCTGTCGATGGGATTTCGTCAAACGTGGCCAGCACAAATGATCCCCTCTCCTTAACCGAGGGAACTAAACATATTATTATTTATTCTCTCAAGTCCATCTAAAATATAACCGTAAGTTCGAGTTGGCCTATACGGTATACCAATTTTTAGTCCTTCACTAGTTTAATCCTCGTTCTTGCCCCTTTAACCCAGATACACCTGAAACTTTTTTTTTAATATATCTATAGAGTAGTTTCTAAGATGATTTTAAACACTTTTTGTAGCAATTTTTTTTTATTTTAATGTTTAGGTTTCTAGATAATTGGTGTATGTTTAAACGGACAGTAGCAATTTAAACTACTATAATAAGAAAATAATTATAATTAAATAGACACAAGAAAATGGAACAAAGTTACAATAAATACAAACTTAGTAATCTTTAGTGTGATAACTTATAAAACTTTCTTTTGGATGAAGAGCATTTTTGGCATCTAAATGCTGCCTGTTTACGACACAATGCGCATCTGGTCTACTTTTCTTGATAAATCACAAGATGGTCCACATATACAGACATATCTTGACGTAAAATGAAGATTTTCGCTCTTCTTGGAAGGGCCTCGTTTTTTTTTAAGGTTTCCAATATTCCCTGAGCAATACATCTTCGGATTACTTCGGAACCATAAATGATCTATTTTTCCACCATTCATTTTATGCACCTGCCAAGCATTCTGTTCCGCCATGTCAAGACAATGAGAGAATAAAGAAAAATACCATTCAATATAGCCCAGTCTGGTGGTGCCTGCCCATAATTTGTACCCCCATCGAATGGGTTTACCCTAAATGAATTGCTTTGCTCCATGACCTCCATAATAAGGAACCATAGATTCGTCCAATCTATGAAATTCTTCAAAGGGCGCAAACAAAATAATTTTTTTTATTCAGCGCCTCAAACAAAGGCCGCATTTTGGAAAATTTATCATCTTTTTCTAATCTTGTATAATCATTGAGATTAATGTTTTGCATGAGATAATTAAATCGATCTCTTGATATAGCCGAATAGACGTGTTTACATCCGGCGTCATCACTATGTTCCAATACATTGCCCTTCTTGAAAACGGATTATATCCACTGAGCAGTAGTACTCCAATAAAACATCTTATTTCATTTGTAGATATATCTCCAAGGCGATAAGGCGAAAGGGAATTTTTCGGCCCACTATCACTTCTTTCCAGTTGGAAAAATTTGAGATTATGTCCCCATTAGTCCAAAAGTACTGGATTTTTGAACTCTTGTGTTTAGTTAATTTTTGACGTTTTGCGGACTGAAAAGTAGATAATGGAAGATCATCATCGCTGTCAAAATCCTCATTTTTAGTCTTCACTACCTCAACATCGTCGCCACTATTTGATTCTCGACAAAAATTACTTCAGCATTTGCAATTAGCTGACTGCCAGGAAGATTCTTTATTCTAACAATGTTCTCATCTCCATAGTCTTAGTCGGTTTTGTAACCAATGGCATTCGTTGTTGGAAGAACTGCTATACCATCTGGAATTGGTACATTTTCATCCAAATTTTCTATTTCTGTCATCAGCTCATGCAATTTTAACGGTTTTCTCCAATACCAGCAAAAATAAAAATATAACATATCCACTCCGTATTATGCTACTGTATGTTATAACCGACACCAATTTTTGAGGTTACGTTTTTACAAAACAAACTAATTTTATTAGTTATATTACTCATTATAAAAAGCTACTAACCTTACCTAACTAAACTATGTGATTTAATACAAAAAAATGTTTTAAAAAAGTGTAAGAGTACTTACTTTAGATTGTCCATTGTTCGTTTAGATTAAACAGAAATTTTCACTAAGCACTTACCGGCACAAAAACTTAAAATAATAAAATCTGTTAAAGGCATTATTGTTCAAATCAGAATCGGTTGCACCATCTAGTTGATTATAGCAAAACGTTATATTTCTGGCGGCCCGAAGGCCTGCGAACAGACTAAAGAACGAAATTATTTGCGTTCCTAAGATAAAATATTGTTTTTATCGAGAAGTGACTTAATATCACTCCTGCCGTCTTAACATTTCATCCAATTAGTCGATTTAAGCATCTTAAAATAATTTTTCTCAAAATGATTTATTTCTCGTTAGGGTTAATTTTTTAAAACGAACTTTTTGGACAAAACTACTAAACTTATTGTAATGTATTGGTATAATACGAGAAAAACCTTAATTTGCTCCAATTAGTCGATTTAAGCACCTTAAAATAATTTTTTTCAAAATTATTTATTTCTCGTTAGGGTTAATTTTTTTAAACGAACTTTTTGGCAGCATAACGTTTTAACGGACAGTAGGCGTATCTGGGTTTATAAGAAATTGATTTTTGAAAAGCCCCTTCATAGTAAATGTCCACGTTATAAGGAGAAGACATCTTCGAAATTTCATTTATACCTAAACTACAATACCATACGAGTTACCTCTAAGAATATTTTCGAATTTGGAAAGAAAAAAATAATTTGGGCGTTAATGGGTTAAGAGTAAAGTACCCTCATTATTAAAAATACAGCAAAATTGTATATGGAAATGTTTTTGCAAATTAGTAAGTTAGTCCAAATACGAAATTAGAGTTAGGTGTCAGTTTTTAATTTTTTTTGGTTAATCTCTATTTTCTCCTAAACGGTACACCTCTGGTCGATTTTTTGTTTACGCAATTTTAATATATTTATTAAAAAACTTAAACGTGGGTTTATAATAAAAATGGATTAAGTAGTTGCAAACTTTTTAAAACCTTTCAATGTTACGAGTTGGTTCAGATATTAGCGTGTTGCACGCCTACTTAAACACATTTTAGCCAACTTATGTTCTAAATAAAATTATGATAGAATCCAACTCTATTCATATTACTGGAAATAATTAATAATTTATTTGTCATTTTCACCCAGTACGCTGAAGTCCAAAAACCTATTTTAAAGAAATGCATATAAAAAAAAAATTTACACACCTAACTCAAATTTCGTATTTGGACTAAGTTTTTAATTTGCAAAAACATTTCCATATAAAATTTTGTTGTATTTCTAATAATTAAGGTTTAATTACTCTTAAGGCAATTTTGAAAAAATGGGATTTGCTCCCCTAGTATTAGCCGCAGGTGAAATATGAAATATGCATTTATAGTTTTAAGGAATGCACCAACTTTTATAAAGAATAAAATTTTCTGAGAAATCGGTGATAAAAAACTTTCCCATATGTTGCATACTTTTTTGGACATACTGTATACAAAATATTATTGTTTTTAGTAATAAATTGCACAGAGGTAATTACCCAAGCATTTGTGGGGCCCTTAACTCCTAGCACCAAAATGTATTTTATTTGTTTACGTTTACATCTTTCTATAAGGCTATTCTAGGCTAATTGAAGGTAATTTGATTTTCTACTCATGTTTATGTAAGCTAAGGAGGAAGTTGGTGGGTCTTTGTGTTTCATGGCTAAAAGCAATGTTAATTAGCCTATATAGGTTTCCTAATCCGTTTCTGTTTTCCTATAAATTTACGTAATCTCTGGAGAAATTTTCAATTTAATTAGAAAGTTTCTTGGTCTATACCAGAATACCCATCAAGTGCCGAATAATATAAGTTAAGTGGGTTTGCCATAAGTGGTGTTTTATAGTTTAATAGCAATAACGTCGAAATCCATGCAAATACATTCTAGAAGAAGGTAAACCTACTTAAATACTTATATTTAAAATTCTTTTTTTTTTTATTTTTTTTTTATTGTTAACAAATTAAATGAGTATTTAATTTAAAAATTTATTTAGTACTTGTTCCATTTACTAAAGCTATTCAATTCCTTTAGAAATATTTTTTTAAATAATTCTTAAATATTTTTTAATGTCTTCTCTGGCTGTTATTACAAATATTGTTTCCTTTATAATGCAGTGATAACATTTTTAAATTACTTTTAAAAAAGTTGTTAATAGTTTGGTCTGTCTGGTATTACGTTCATGAGTTTTAATTATGTTTTCTAATATTATTTTTTTTTATAAAACTTAAGACTGGATAAATTTATACATGTTTTTAATTTAAATAGATAATTAATATCCCAATAGCCACGTAGTTTGTAGAAATTAATTTTTGGTTCAAATATTGTTAATACTTAGTCACAAAAATACAGCTTTTGTTGATCCCTAAATAGTAATTAAATTTTCCTATTTGAAGTGAACTGAGATAAAATAGGTATATTTAAGTATACATTAAGAAGAATTTTGAAAAATAATTACATTTTAAAGGTGTTCCATGTCTTTTTTCAAGATAAACTTTGAATAAACTATGTCCGTGTTATTAAAGGATATTTGACATATTTTTGTTACTTTTTTGCTTATTAATAATTATGCAACATGAAAGTTTAAAATAAATTGTTAATTTATATAATTTAAGCAGAGCCGATCCTAGCAGGTTTGCAGCGCGTGCACCGCACGCGGGCGGCCAAAACAAGGGGCGGCCGTAGGCCGCAGATAGTTCTGTCAATCAGGCAAAAGTTTTTACGAATTTCTCGAAATAAAAATAAAGTGACATTTATCAAATTATAAAAGATAACTTTAAATTAACGTCGAAGAAGAAAACAATATTTTTGTGAATTATTTCAAATGGATTTATTTATTAAAGATTTTCAATCAAACCAGTCAGCGCCAGCCAGTGGTGAAATTTCTAGTTTTTTGATGTGGTACAAGAGGTATATATTTACTTTTCTGCGTCCCCATATTGATGGGATTTACTCAAAAAACGTGAAAACTCTTACTTTAAAACCGTTAAGTGAAACAAGATGGAAAAGTCGTATCAATGCTATTAGACCTCTAAAATTAGAGCTAAAAAACATTATTACCGCATTAAAGGCATTAATTGAAGATATCACCAGAGACACGAAAACAAAAATGGGTGCTAAATCAATAATTAAAAGTCTTGAAACATTTAGGTTTTTGTGATCAATTTTAATTTGGCATGATTTATTATCAAGAATTGATGTATTGAGTAAAATGCTTCAAAATCCTAAATTAAACATCGCGGAATTAGATAATCTTAAAAAATATTTAGTTTTCCAAAGATCTGACGATAATTTTAAAATATTTGTCGATTCAGCAACAACACTTGCTAGAGATTTAGGTATTGATCACGAATTTCCCATCTCGAAGCTCAGAAAAAAAGTTAGTTTATTTGATTACGAGGGCAGTGATGAACCAGTTTTAAATCCCTTCATGCAATTCAAGATTGCTTTCTATTTTGCAGTTCTTGATTACGCGATCTCTTCGATAAATGAAAGATTTACCTTATTATCTGAGTGCTATTCTATATTCTGCTTTCTGTATGAGTTTCACACCATTTCTAATGATGACCTCATGAAAGCCTGCATGGACTTAGATATTAAGTTACAGGTACAGGAGGAAGGAACTATTGTAAAAGATATAGACGGTATACAACTCTTTAATGAAATAACTTCATTTAAAAATATTTTTCCAGGTAAAAAACAGCCAATTAAGATATTAGAAATTTTAGTCAAAAATGATCTCATTCCCTGTTTTCCAAATTTTGCTCTAGCAATAAGGATTTTTTTTAAACTTCCTGTTTCTGTGGCTTCAGGTGAAAGAGGTTTCAGTAAATTAAAAATTATTAAAAATTACTTGAGAAATAATATGACACAAGAAAGACTTTCAGATTTGGCCATCATCTCTATTGAATCCGAAATCTCTGAAAAAATTGATCTCACCGCAATTATTGACAAATTTGCTTCTCAGAAAGCCAGAAAATTGTTTTATAGTTAATTATTAGGTAGTCTTCGAGGAATGACTGTACTTTTCGTTTCGCGAGATTTATGCTTTGGTACTTTTTGTTATTTTATATTTTCTGGTAAATACTGTTGTTTTACATTTCTAATTATAAAATGTCTATTTTTGTTTCAAAAGTAATATTTTTGTTGGTTTATTATTTTGTTAAAGTAAAAAGAAAAAAAGGTGTCGCTAATATATAACATATTAGCTGGCCCAAAAATAAAGTCTTTCCCGTCAAATTTTATTTGTAGTTTGCATTTTTATTAATGTTTAACTTTTTACTCTTATGTACATGTAGATGAGTTTATAACGTCAACGTTAAGTATTACTCAAAATAGGAAAAATTCTTTAGAGGGGCGGCATAATAGGTCTTTGCACGCGGGCGGCCGACACCCTAGGATCGGCCCTGAATTAAAGCCAGTTGCATGTGTAGATCTTATGTCTTATATTATGTAGATAAAATTATTTCTAAAGTATACAATAATTATTGTGCTATCAGGAAACAATATCATATTATCTTTTATTTTAAGTTGATACAGAACTTATATAAAAGGAAATAATGCAGGACCCAATATAGATCCTTGCTGAACTCCACACGTAATAACTTTTGAAGAACTACTTGATCTAATTATCAATTTTTCCATATTAATTTGCTTTCGATTTTTTAAATAACTCTGAAATCAACAATATGTTTGGTAATTATCTATTATACGCACACCACGCCGATTTTGGTGATTTTTTCAGGAAACACGTATTTCGATGCTTAGATTACGAATCCGAAAACGAAAGTTGTCGGAAAAGCTTAGTTTCCGAGATATTTCCTTTTTAAGTTACGATTTTTCATGGGTTTGTTTACATCGTGTTTACTTGGGATTTTTATCGTTTTTCAGCCACCTCTCACTACTTTTTAGGTTACACAGGATATATACTAATTTAAATCGTGGTTAAAAGAAGGAAAATGCGCGTGAAAACGCGCATTTTCTTTCTTTTAACCACGATTTTCCGCTATGGGAAGCCATCGAAGAAACGAGGTTAGGGTATGTTTAAGTTTTAGATTTTATGTTGGTAACCATGAGTAATATTTGGTGCGAAATATTTATATTTAAATCAATCTAGTGGGCGCTCTTTTTTCAATTTTTTTCGTTTTTAAAAGTGCTTTCCACTACTTTTCAGTCTCTGTCTTTTTATTTAGGTTAAATTAAGGAACTTTTGAAAACGTGAGTTTATAATTAATTAGAAACAATATATTTAACAAGAAAAATGAATATTGCCTATAAAATGAGGTTGCACTTTGTTTTCTTCTTCTTTTGGTTCACACAATACTTGCCGCAGCGGAACTTTAGAGTATATTTATTTAACTTCCAAATAGTTGAGCACTTTCCACAATTAATTTTAGATACAAATATTCCGAGCTCCATAAATAATAATAAAAAAGTTGGTGGGTCTTTGTGTTTCATGGCTAAAAGCAATGTTAATTAGCCTATATAGGTTTCCTAATCCGTTTCTGTTTTCCTATAAATTTACGTAATCTCTGGAGAAATTTTCAATTTAATTAGAAAGTTTCTTGGTCTATACCAGAATACCCATCAAGTGCCGAATAATATAAGTTAAGTGGGTTTGCCATAAGTGGTGTTTTATAGTTTAATAGCAATAACGTCGAAATCCATGCAAATACATTCTAGAAGAAGGTAAACCTACTTAAATACTTATATTTAAAATTCTTTTTTTTTTTATTTTTTTTTTATTGTTAACAAATTAAATGAGTATTTAATTTAAAAATTTATTTAGTACTTGTTCCATTTACTAAAGCTATTCAATTCCTTTAGAAATATTTTTTTAAATAATTCTTAAATATTTTTTAATGTCTTCTCTGGCTGTTATTACAAATATTGTTTCCTTTATAATGCAGTGATAACATTTTTAAATTACTTTTAAAAAAGTTGTTAATAGTTTGGTCTGTCTGGTATTACGTTCATGAGTTTTAATTATGTTTTCTAATATTATTTTTTTTTATAAAACTTAAGACTGGATAAATTTATACATGTTTTTAATTTAAATAGATAATTAATATCCCAATAGCCACGTAGTTTGTAGAAATTAATTTTTGGTTCAAATATTGTTAATACTTAGTCACAAAAATACAGCTTTTGTTGATCCCTAAATAGTAATTAAATTTTCCTATTTGAAGTGAACTGAGATAAAATAGGTATATTTAAGTATACATTAAGAAGAATTTTGAAAAATAATTACATTTTAAAGGTGTTCCATGTCTTTTTTCAAGATAAACTTTGAATAAACTATGTCCGTGTTATTAAAGGATATTTGACATATTTTTGTTACTTTTTTGCTTATTAATAATTATGCAACATGAAAGTTTAAAATAAATTGTTAATTTATATAATTTAAGCAGAGCCGATCCTAGCAGGTTTGCAGCGCGTGCACCGCACGCGGGCGGCCAAAACAAGGGGCGGCCGTAGGCCGCAGATAGTTCTGTCAATCAGGCAAAAGTTTTTACGAATTTCTCGAAATAAAAATAAAGTGACATTTATCAAATTATAAAAGATAACTTTAAATTAACGTCGAAGAAGAAAACAATATTTTTGTGAATTATTTCAAATGGATTTATTTATTAAAGATTTTCAATCAAACCAGTCAGCGCCAGCCAGTGGTGAAATTTCTAGTTTTTTGATGTGGTACAAGAGGTATATATTTACTTTTCTGCGTCCCCATATTGATGGGATTTACTCAAAAAACGTGAAAACTCTTACTTTAAAACCGTTAAGTGAAACAAGATGGAAAAGTCGTATCAATGCTATTAGACCTCTAAAATTAGAGCTAAAAAACATTATTACCGCATTAAAGGCATTAATTGAAGATATCACCAGAGACACGAAAACAAAAATGGGTGCTAAATCAATAATTAAAAGTCTTGAAACATTTAGGTTTTTGTGATCAATTTTAATTTGGCATGATTTATTATCAAGAATTGATGTATTGAGTAAAATGCTTCAAAATCCTAAATTAAACATCGCGGAATTAGATAATCTTAAAAAATATTTAGTTTTCCAAAGATCTGACGATAATTTTAAAATATTTGTCGATTCAGCAACAACACTTGCTAGAGATTTAGGTATTGATCACGAATTTCCCATCTCGAAGCTCAGAAAAAAAGTTAGTTTATTTGATTACGAGGGCAGTGATGAACCAGTTTTAAATCCCTTCATGCAATTCAAGATTGCTTTCTATTTTGCAGTTCTTGATTACGCGATCTCTTCGATAAATGAAAGATTTACCTTATTATCTGAGTGCTATTCTATATTCTGCTTTCTGTATGAGTTTCACACCATTTCTAATGATGACCTCATGAAAGCCTGCATGGACTTAGATATTAAGTTACAGGTACAGGAGGAAGGAACTATTGTAAAAGATATAGACGGTATACAACTCTTTAATGAAATAACTTCATTTAAAAATATTTTTCCAGGTAAAAAACAGCCAATTAAGATATTAGAAATTTTAGTCAAAAATGATCTCATTCCCTGTTTTCCAAATTTTGCTCTAGCAATAAGGATTTTTTTTAAACTTCCTGTTTCTGTGGCTTCAGGTGAAAGAGGTTTCAGTAAATTAAAAATTATTAAAAATTACTTGAGAAATAATATGACACAAGAAAGACTTTCAGATTTGGCCATCATCTCTATTGAATCCGAAATCTCTGAAAAAATTGATCTCACCGCAATTATTGACAAATTTGCTTCTCAGAAAGCCAGAAAATTGTTTTATAGTTAATTATTAGGTAGTCTTCGAGGAATGACTGTACTTTTCGTTTCGCGAGATTTATGCTTTGGTACTTTTTGTTATTTTATATTTTCTGGTAAATACTGTTGTTTTACATTTCTAATTATAAAATGTCTATTTTTGTTTCAAAAGTAATATTTTTGTTGGTTTATTATTTTGTTAAAGTAAAAAGAAAAAAAGGTGTCGCTAATATATAACATATTAGCTGGCCCAAAAATAAAGTCTTTCCCGTCAAATTTTATTTGTAGTTTGCATTTTTATTAATGTTTAACTTTTTACTCTTATGTACATGTAGATGAGTTTATAACGTCAACGTTAAGTATTACTCAAAATAGGAAAAATTCTTTAGAGGGGCGGCATAATAGGTCTTTGCACGCGGGCGGCCGACACCCTAGGATCGGCCCTGAATTAAAGCCAGTTGCATGTGTAGATCTTATGTCTTATATTATGTAGATAAAATTATTTCTAAAGTATACAATAATTATTGTGCTATCAGGAAACAATATCATATTATCTTTTATTTTAAGTTGATACAGAACTTATATAAAAGGAAATAATGCAGGACCCAATATAGATCCTTGCTGAACTCCACACGTAATAACTTTTGAAGAACTACTTGATCTAATTATCAATTTTTCCATATTAATTTGCTTTCGATTTTTTAAATAACTCTGAAATCAACAATATGTTTGGTAATTATCTATTATACGCACACCACGCCGATTTTGGTGATTTTTTCAGGAAACACGTATTTCGATGCTTAGATTACGAATCCGAAAACGAAAGTTGTCGGAAAAGCTTAGTTTCCGAGATATTTCCTTTTTAAGTTACGATTTTTCATGGGTTTGTTTACATCGTGTTTACTTGGGATTTTTATCGTTTTTCAGCCACCTCTCACTACTTTTTAGGTTACACAGGATATATACTAATTTAAATCGTGGTTAAAAGAAGGAAAATGCGCGTGAAAACGCGCATTTTCTTTCTTTTAACCACGATTTTCCGCTATGGGAAGCCATCGAAGAAACGAGGTTAGGGTATGTTTAAGTTTTAGATTTTATGTTGGTAACCATGAGTAATATTTGGTGCGAAATATTTATATTTAAATCAATCTAGTGGGCGCTCTTTTTTCAATTTTTTTCGTTTTTAAAAGTGCTTTCCACTACTTTTCAGTCTCTGTCTTTTTATTTAGGTTAAATTAAGGAACTTTTGAAAACGTGAGTTTATAATTAATTAGAAACAATATATTTAACAAGAAAAATGAATATTGCCTATAAAATGAGGTTGCACTTTGTTTTCTTCTTCTTTTGGTTCACACAATACTTGCCGCAGCGGAACTTTAGAGTATATTTATTTAACTTCCAAATAGTTGAGCACTTTCCACAATTAATTTTAGATACAAATATTCCGAGCTCCATAAATAATAATCAATAAGCGGCAAATAAGCATTAGTTAATACTAAAAATTCAGTGAAATTCATTTTTTGGAATAGCGTCCTAATAAAAACCAAACTTAATAATGAAAATAAAGCCGCATTGGTTGGTAGCGTCATTTAAAAACGAAAAAAATTGAAAAAAGAGCGCCCACTAGATTGATTTAAATATAAATAGTTTCGCACCAAATATTACTCATGGTTACCAACATAAAATCTAAAACTTAAACTTACCCTAACCTCGTTTCTTCGATGGCTTCCCATAGTGGAAAATCGTGGTTAAAAGAAGGAAAATGCGCGTTTTCACGCGCATTTTCCTTCTTTGAACCACGATTTAAATTAGTATATATCCTGTGTAACCTAAAAAGTAGTGAGAGGTGGCTGAAAAACGATAAAAATCCCAAATGTAAACAAACCCATGAAAAATCGTAACTTAAGAAGGAAATATCTCGGAAACTAAGCTTTTCCGACAACTTTCGTTTTCGGATTCGTAATCTACGCATCGAAATACGTGTTTTCTGAAAAAATCGTCAAAATCGGCGTGGTGTGCGTATAATAGATAATTACCATATGTTTCTCCTTTTCCTCTAATCCCCATATTATATTATTTGTGGAGCTAAATGTTATGATCAACAGTATCAAATGTCTTACACAAATCCAATGGTAATGTTGCACATTTCTTATTTTGAGCAACATGATACAATCAATTTAATGATCAATATAATACAAATATTCGATATAATTAATTTGTGTTGGGCTACATGCTCGGTGAAACTGTTGTTCCATTGCACAGGAAGAAAAAATAATAACTACTTGTTATGTTTCACAAATTTAATCAGTTTCCTGATACGTGTTTCGGCCTTTGCGGGCCATTGTCAAAGGAGTACAAGAATATACTAAATTCCACATGACATTACAAAGGTATTTATATAATAGTATGGTTATTATAAACATATCATAAAATTAAAATTAGAAGATTGAATGGTCAACTGTGGGTTTTCCTAACTCTTAAAGGTACAGATACTCGTACATATACACACACAGGGTTCCCCATTTAAAACGAAACAGGCTAAATATCTGGTTCCACGTTAATTTAAAAAAAAAACGCGGGCCCGTCGATTTTTATTTCGAAGGGACATCTTTTGCGTATATTATCAATCTTGTTACTTTAAGCACCTATGAGGGAGGGGGGGGGGGGGGGGTAAGATCTAAATCTTAAATGGATACCCCTATTTTATGTAATTGTTTTGGATTCTGCATAAAATTCTGAACATTTTTTAATAAAAGCATTATTAGTCTATACTAAACAGTTTCCGAGATATTGGCTCTTGAAAAATGAGATTTTTGAACTTTGACAGCGTCTAGCTTTCTAACTGTACGTCTTGGACTAAAACGGCTTACATGTCCCTATCTTCGATTTTTATTATCTTTCCAATAGTGTCAACTTCCGGTTAAACCGAAAGTACTATATTTCTTACAACCGGTTTAACCGGAAGTTGACACTATTGGAAAGATAATAAAAATCGAAGATAGAGACATGTAAGCCGTTTTACTCTAGGACGTACAGTTAGAAAGCTAGACGCTGTGAAAGTTCAAAAATCTCATTTTTCAAGAGTCAATATCTCGGAAACTGTTTAGTAAAGACTAATAATGCTTTTATTAAAAAATGTTCAGAATTTTATGCAGAATCCAAAAAAATTATATAAAATTTGGGTATCCATTTAATATTTAGATCTTACACCCCCCTCCCTCCTAGGGGCTTGAAGTAACAAGATTGACAATATACGGAAAAGATGTCCCCCTTGAAATAAAAATCGACGGGTCCGAGCGTTTTTTTTTAAATTAACGTGGAACCAGATATTTAGCCTGTTTCGTTTTAAATGGGGAACCCTGTATATTTACATTACATTTGTTTTTTATTGGTTTTTTGATGCTATTGTTTCTAGTAAATTTAGTTTTCTGCTTTTATTGTGTATGTATATGGGTAGATTGAGTAATTGTGTAATCTGCAGTGATCAGCTAAACCTGCTTTATTTTATTTTTTTTTAAATAGATGTTTTGTGTTCTTTAAGCCTGGTGTCAAAATTTCTAGCTGTTTGTCCAATGTAGATAGCCTCACAGTTGTCGAATTCTATTTGATAGACCCCACTATGTATTGTTTTACGTGGCGTACCTACCTGTTCTTGATAACAGGGACAACATTTCTATGCAAAATAATGATAAATAAGTAATATTATTCAAATCATAAATATGTCACCCTATAGATATTTCAGGTATACAACAATAAGTTTTATTAAAATAAATGCCAGGTAGCAAAAACCAAAACGATATACTTTGAGATGTACTTTAGTTGATCTCGAAGTTTCAACTCGTTGAGAATGTGCATTTTTTCGCATATGGAATCATTGTCCAACTAGCATCGACTCACCTTTCATACCTACTGCTGTGGTAAAAAAATGAAGGCACTTTTTATCGTATATATTTTTACGTGTTTATCTCATTCCTGCAGTGTAAGTTTTCACACCTCAGAAAATTTATTACCTTAACGCCTAAAAGAAAACATTAAAGTCGTATTTTACAACATGAAAGAAATAAACGAAAGCATTAAAATCATAAATTTGTTAGATGCTAAATAAGAAATTGCCTGCCAAATATAAAATGAAAATTTGCTCTGGTTGTAAATCATGATTCCCGGGTTTTAGGCAAAGAAAAAGAAAGCTAGAGGCAAACAACGAAAGAAGCTTGGGCGAAGGCAAATGGAAATTTTATTAATTCTTTAGTAAGCTTAAGAACCAAATGATATATTATTCGTTTCAATTCTCGAATTAATTTTTCTATTCTATTACCCCTATTATCAAAGTAACATATGCATAGTTAATTTTATTACATATATTTAAAAAAAATATATTTTTTCTTCAAACGTTAATTTTTTTCTACTAATTTTTTGACGTTTGGCAGAAGGCGGTTGCTATTGGCAGTGAAAGAAAAAGTGCTTTTCACTAACGTTGCCAATAGCAGCACAAGTAAATCAATCCTTTAAAAAAATTACCAAATAAAGCCATAAAATGCATTCATAAATTACCATTTTTAGAGCCTACTGTAAAGAACCCCGCACTTCACTTATGGAAAATGGGCCTCGGTTAAATTTTCTAAATTTTTAGTATGTTGTAGAGAATGCCATTCTGATCAAAAGTGTTCATGGCCACAAGAATATCTGCCGACCAGTTTTTGAGATACAGGGTGTCCAAGTTGCAAAATATGAATTCTCAATACTACATTATATTTTCCTAGTTTATAATATGAATTCGTTTTGTTTTTTTAAATTTTTAATGGCCCTGTCGTAGAAAGGATAGAATACTCTAAAAATAGTTTAAATTT
The DNA here is from genome assembly GCA_963969555.1 of Polydrusus pterygomalis. NCBI lineage: Eukaryota > Metazoa > Arthropoda > Insecta > Coleoptera > Curculionidae > Polydrusus > Polydrusus pterygomalis. Next base: position 40,827,733 of record OZ018379.1, read on the forward strand.
TTTTATTATATACCGGGTAAGTGACGAAAATTATTTAATATTTTTTGTTAAATCATTGTATTTTCGGCATTAAATTAATTGTTTACAAAGTAATACTGTAGATGACATTAGCTTGGAGCAAGCTATTAGAATTTATATTATTTATATTTATACAGGGTAACTCAAAAAAGTTAATATTATTTTTATTAGTTTTTAAAGAAATTTTGTAGATATTTCTTTATGTACTACTTGTCGCTTATCGTCTGCTTTCAAATATATATAATTATAAAGGTTATACAGGGTGTTTCTGATTATAAACGATAGAAAAATAACATAAAAATGCATGTATTTATATATCACCCGGTATATTAAAAATGAATCGGTTAAATTTCGTTATTTTTTAATATTTTTTGCTTGAAGTGTCTAACTTACATGTTGGCTATTGATTTCCCTTTTCCTATGACCAGTTCTGGAGATATACAGCGTCGAACATACTCAAAACTCAAAAAATAAGCAAATAAAATAACAATTTTTGTTTATCTTTAATAAAACTTTTTGATGAGGGCCATCAAAAATAAAAAAAAAAATACGAATTCATATTATAAAAAAATATAATGTATTGAGAATTCATATTTTGCAACTTGGACATCCTGTATCTCAAAAACTGGTCGGCAGATATTGTTGTGGCCATGAACACTTTTGATCAGAATAGCATTCTCTACAACATGCTAAAACTTTAAAACATTTAACCGAGGGCCATTTTTCATAAGAGAAGTGCGGGGTTCTTTGTACATATAAACCAAATAATTATTTGGATATAGAAAATTTATAATAATATTCCAAAAAAAATTAAAAATACAATCAATTTAAAAAAGTTCAAATATTTATTTAAAAAACATTTATTAAAAATATAACTGTTTTTTTTTTGTTATATATGATACTATAATTATTGTATAATTTTGACTCTTAATCTTAATTAATTAATTTTTAATTTTTTTTTGTTTAATTAGAAATTTCCCTGTAAAAAACTTTTGTAAAGTTGGTTGGGAAATTAAATAAATAAATAAAATTGTGTTCTCTTGAAGAAAAAATATTATGTTTTATTCGGAGTAAAAGCAACTTAATATGACTAGTCTGTAATTGCAGGACTCACTTCGTTAGTCCGGCATACCTGCAGACTCGTCATAAAAGTAGCGCTTTTAGTTCTAATAAAACTATATACCGTGCGAGCAAAAATTATTTGCATCACAGAGGGCTTGGATTAAAAAACATGATGCTTGGTTTAGATCACAATGATATGGGGAAATATCTAAACAAATCTAGGTTACAATTTTGTCAAATTCAAATTATGACATGATATGCCAAACTAATGAGTAATAAAATAAGTAGACAAATACAAATTAATTTTTGTTGTTTACAAAACTAACAAAGTAAGAATATACAAAAAGAAAAAGAAAAATAATTACATAAATTGCTGAAATTGGCCACCGCGCTGCTCCAAGCATAAATTCACACGCCTCTTCATATGTTCGAACGTGTTGTGTTGTGTTGTTTACAACAAGCTCTTCTGTTCTTACAGATGGTCTTCCTGCTCCTTTTTTGTGTTGTATAGAACCTGTTTCCCTAAACACAGCCACGGTTCTTTTCAGGCAATGATAAAAATCCCCAGCAATAAAAGCAACGTTAGGAAAATGTTCGTGAAAATCGTCCATGCACAAACCCGAATTGTATTGCCACTCACCATTTCTAACTCCCTTTCGAAAATACGCTTCAACCAGGAATGTTTTGTGCTGTTCCGTAAAGCCCATTGTGCGAATTGTTAAAGAAATTGGAAAAATTAGCGATGAATCAAATTACTTGTAACGACTGTCAACGATGACGGAATAACTGATTGATTGTTAATTCAGGTAGTTACTGACACCCAACAGGTATTAAGATCTACGGCTAAGTATTACGTCCTTAGATGCAAGGCCCTCTTTGATGCAAATAATTCTTGCTCGCACGGTACTATTTTTTACAAACGTCAGTAAAAGTGTATTTTTTAACGCATGCTGTCAGTTTCTAAATAGTTATTTGTGCAACTATACAAAAGTATATCTTTGTTGCATGATGCATAAATTTTGCAATCATGCTGAGTGCAACAAATATACTTTTTGCACGTGTTGCACACAACATTTTTTCTACGATCGAATTTAATTTTTTTTGTTCAAATTTTATCGAAGAATATTTTACCATACAAGAATGTTACTAAGTAATTCTTGACAATAACATGAACAGTTTAAACTAACGTTATTTTTATAAAACTAGATAGGTAGGTATTTTTTTTTTGAGTTAATTTCAATTGTAGTATCACAGTTAGAGCAATTTACTATGGTTACTGAAGGACAAAGTTCATGTCCAGTAATTTTTTGAATTTTTTTCTCGTTTTTGCTCCTGGAGGTCTCGGGTTCTTCACTTATCTAATCTTTTTCTGATGGTTGTGAAGTTTCCGGTACTATTACTTGGTTCACCTTCCAGAATTTGAGTGGCTATTTTAGTTTTCTTAGAAATTGATTCCTCAATGTAGCCCTCAGCTACAGTTGAAGATTTTCATCCCCCATGACGTTTTAATGTTAATATTGTCATGAAATAAGCCACATTACTATTTAACATTACTAATTAATTCTCGCCCTGTATGATGGTTGTTTATACAGTAAGCATTTGCTGACTAATCATAAACCATACACGGTGAGGGATCGGCTTGGCTACGATCGGGGAGTCAAGTCTTGGCCGTGACGATGTGTGTGCGAATACCAAGTGAATTAACCCATAAGAGCTGAGCCCCTTTTTATTATAAGATGTAAGTACCAGTATATTATTTCAACTAAGCAAGCTGGGTCCTCTAACCACTAAATAACCATTTTTATATTCAACATCACCTCATAAACTCTTCCCTTTTATCAATAAATCTGTATATGTTTTCTACCTCTGACTTTGATTCAACCCTCTGTTCTACCCCCCAAAGCTAGGAACAACGCCAAAGAGCCCGTATTATACGTAATATGGCAGAGGCTCTGTATCTATACATGACATATGGTGGAGGCGCCGTTTTGTTTCTTGGGACGTTTAGTCTTCCTACTAGACGTCGTACCTAAATTTTTAATTTTTTACGTTTTATTTTTTATTTATTATCATTTTTCTCACACAGCCCTTAATTTTCTTTTTTTTGCTTGACTCCAAGTTAGAGGACCTTGCTTAATGCACACATTTTTATATATATATATATATATGTTTATTTTTTTTTATTTTTACACGAATTATTGGCAAATAACAAAGATAATAATGTTAATTTGTATGGGGCAACATAACTCGGTAATTTTTTTTTCTCTTCTTTTTATAAATTCAGAACGCCAATAATTCATATTAATTTAAAGTCTTTTGTGGGTTTCTTCGTAAGTAGTTACTAGAACTACTTAGATTTCAAAAAAAAATTATTTTGTCGGCAGTTTTGTTAATCGGTGAATAAAAAACCCGAATTGCGGATATTTTGCGGAACTTTAAATGTGACAAATTTTTGCGGATATTTTGAAAGAGTGCCCAGTTCTCATATTTAACGATTTTTTTTTACTTTTCGATATATTCTTGAATACCACCCCTAATAATTATGAAGATTCAATTTACACACAGTTATGTATTTTAAAACTAAAGAATTAATACGTTGCCATTGCGTAATTCTAGTTGCTGTTTTCGGATCCAAGTACAATCTTTGGTAATTCTGCCGAATAATTGAAAATATAAATATACAGGGTTAAAGTTGCGAGTAATTTATTATTAAATTTTTTTTAAACTTTTTATATTATTTCAAATTTTGAGTGCTGCTAAAGTCATTAGGGAGACTATATTTTAAATTTAAACAGTACATTCATGCCGAAACTTTGTTTTGTTTTAAGCAACCCCAAATTTCATGACTATTGCAAATATTATTTTATAATATGTACAGAGTTGCCAGATTTTTGAAATGAAAAAACGCCCCTTTTTGGACTATTAAAACCTAGCAATTCTAAATTTCGATCGACAGCCCAACCCAAAAAACGTAGAAACATTCTTATTTTAAATATAATTTTTTTTAAAGGTTTGTAGATATTTTTTATTTTGTATTAATTTCAAAGTTTTTTTTTTGCTTTATTGCAAATGAATGAATAATGAATAATTTCATTTTACGTTTTATTTTAAATATGCCTCCAGTTCAAAGAACATGTAATTTTTTTTTTATTATTTAAATATAAATTATAATATAAATTTGTTGATTGAAGTTAAATTGGCACTTTATAAAATTATTTAAAACTCAGGATTTTCAACATGCAAATCTTCTCAAAAATCGGGACTTTCGACGTGTAAATCGGAAAAATCGGGATTTTTGACGTGCAACCGGAAAGCGGGACAAATCGAGTCATAACGATTAAAATCGGGACGTCTGGCAACCTTGAATACGTGTAATATACATATTTCATTTTTCAAAGATAATTTACATTTATGAATATTAATACTTACTGTGATAACAACTATTGCAATTACTATAAACAACTTTTCTTTATGCCATTTTGCTTTATTTTTTAAAATAAGCGTACTTTACTCTAGAACGATTTTCATATTTTTTGCCCTACCCTGTATTTTATTTGAAGTCATTCTAAGTGCGTCCGATATAATAATTATCGGATAACAAAAAAGGGGAAGTTTACTATTAACCGATAGATGATATAAGGAATTAAGGAAAGCCTTATTTATTTTTAAAATTTTAATCATTGGAGTTTTTTACATAAAGTTTATTTTCGTGTATTTATCCACACTTAAAATTATATACATCGATTTATTTTTTGCAAAATCTGTATTATTTTGTTTTGACTTTCTAATTCTAACGCAGAGAAAAATAAATTTGGTTTAAATGTACAGGATAAATAATACGGATTTTCCTTGAGAATAAGCCTAAATTTTAAATTTGCAGCCTATTAAAATCCACGTAGGAAGTTGCGACTCCGTAGAGGGTATTTTTAGGTTATTTTCGTTGAGAATAAGCTTAAGTGGATTAGCCGCCCATTATACTTACTCCACGTAGGAAGTTGCGACTCCGTAGTGGGTATTTTTAGGTTATTTTCTTTGAGAATAAACTTAAGTGGATTAGCCGCCCATTATACTTACTCCACGTAGGAAGTTGCGACTCCGTAGTGGGTATTTTTAGATTATTTCTCTTAAAAATAAGCTTAAATTTCGACCAATCCTTTTTTAAATAATTAGTTTTTTTCCAATTTGAGACATACAAGATTTTCAAAATGTAATTCAAATTTTAATTTAGAATATAAAAACTACTCTATCTACATGTCAACAGCCAAGCACACAGGGTACCAAAAGTAAAAGGGTTGCGAAATGGATAAAGTAAAAATATTGAATTTTACGTTAAAATATTGTAGGGGATAATCTTTTTTTTTAATTTTATTTTGATGAATATATAAATTTATAGAACAAAAAACTTTCGTCAGTAACTTTTGTTTTAAGTGAAGTTTGTTTTATTTTCTTGTCTAATTAGGTTAGCAAATTTCATAACGTACCGAGGTAACGAGGTTCAAAGTTTTGCAACGTTGCGTAAATGACCGTTATAATTTCACAAGTGTACTCATTTAGCAAATTAATAAACAACCCGTGTTGTAACAAAACAACAATGTTAGGTATCAATGATATTTCCTGTGGAATTAGAAAACAAAATAAAAATTGACCTGAATTTACCTGAGACATACGTGCGAAATTCCTTTGAAATTAAAAGCATAGAGAACAGGGTCTATTTAATTTTTTGGTCATTTCATGAAATAACATATTTTTAATATTTTAGGTATGGGGCAAGATGATAAAGAAATAGAGAATAAAAAAGAAGCACAGCTTTCTCGCTGCACATATACAGGGTGCAATTTATTTTATGTTAACTTAATCGCTTATTTTGTTTGCAGAGATAATTAATATTTTTTTTAGGATTACACAGAATTTATGAATTTTATTTACTAAAGCTATTATTCTTACAGATATGTTTTATGTTTTATTGGCCTGCTGCTATGTACAGGGTCACCAGTCAAAAGTATATTAATTGTGTTGATAATTATTTTATGTTTACAGAGTGCATATGGTATGAATATGGTATCAAAATAATTTATGCAAGCTTGCAAGTTTTTTTTTTTGAGAGATGAGAATATTATGACACTAAAAGGGTTTTAATGATACAGCATTTAAAGTGAAAAAGTTATATGAGTGCCCTGAAAATCGTGGTTGGCACAATATCGGAAAAATTATTGTTTTGTAATCCAGCGCTCGGTGGGGCATATAGCCAAGGGAATAGCTGTTTAAACTAAATTAGGTCCGTACCCTCGTTAACACGTTTTCGGATGATTTAGGGACTAGGTGGGCATGGAAGATGGTTCATTGTAAGAGCTGAATGCTCGCCTAACCTAAGCTCGATTTTATTGAAAAAAGTAAAACAGGGGGACATGGCAGATGGCTCCTTGCAAGAGCTGAATGTTCGCCTTTTTTATATGGGTTCCCGGAAAATGATGGTCGGTAAAATATTGAAATAATTATTGTTTTGTAATCCAGCGCTCGGTGGGGCATATAGCCAAGGGAATAGCTGTTAAACTAAATTAAGTCAGTATTTTCGTTACCACATTTTTTGATGATTAGAGAGTAGGGGGGCATGGAAGATGACTTTACTACAAGTTGAATGTTCGCCTAACCTCGTTTTTATTGAAAAGATTATTATGATGAGAAAAATATTATATTATGCTGTTGTGTCAATGTGTGACGAATGAAAGTAGGGGGGCATGGAAGATGACTCCACAAAGAGAGTTGAATGTTCGCCTAACTTCGAATATATTTGTTGCTGATTATATGTTGTTTTTATAGTGTCAATGAAATTGAACCGTATGAGATATATTTTGATACCAATATTTTGATTTAAATTTTTTCATTTTTTTTCACAGACTCGACAAGTACAAAAGAGACATAGCAGAGGTGACGTTACTTCCAAAGGGAAGCAATAATTGGGCCAGTGATTTTTTCGTGCACTTAAGTTCTTTAATAAAATTTTAATTTTTTTGATATACGTATATCAGAGTGCACTAGCAGCATAATATATCTAGATGAACAAATAATTTACTCTAAAAATCTAATTTTAAATTTCTTTTTGATAAGTTTAAAACAAAAGTAGGCCTACTCAATTGAAATCCAAAGGGTATACCCGTAATTTCTTAGATATTTGCATCGGCAGTCATTGCAATACTAATAGGCGACTAAAATTGGTATTGTGGATAGATGCTTTTGCTGTATCGACACTCTTGCGATTTTTGCGATTTTAAGTTTCAAATGAGCTCTCGATTTATCGACACTCTCGAGATTTTACTTTTCATATGCGTTCTTGCTTTAACGATATTTTAATAATTTTCATTTTACAGGGGCATATTAGGAGTTCGCATTTTTTTTTTCTTCTTCTACTTTGCAGCGATTTTGAAAGTTTTCTGTAACGTTTGAAAATCAGCGTAAAATCTACTCTATTAAATATTAAATACTACTCCGCAAAAATAACTATGAAATAAATAATACTACTCCGCATAATTACGAGACGTACTCCGACATTTACATATATAATTTCATATACCTATATATTTCCTTCTTCTCTAGCTGTAAGCTGAATTGTTTAATTGGTATCTTATTTAACAAATATTTAATTGTTTACGCATATACTTATTTATGTATTGATGTATATTTTCAGGACAAAATTTATTAATTGTGAAGCCATTTTACTGAATTTTTTTTTTTTGTAAGCTTAATTGTTTATTTAAATTTTTACTTGACAAATGTTTTATTATTTGCGCATGGATTTATTTATGTATTGATATATATATTTTCAGGACAAACTTTATTAACTGTGAAGCCATTTTTTCTAAAATTAATTTTTTTTCATAAGCCTAATTATTTATTTCAATTTTTTACTTGAATGCTCAATTGTTTGCGCATGTATTTATTTACATATTTTCATAGAAAACTTTGTTAATTTTGAATGTGACCCATTGCTAATTTGATTCAAACATAATCTAAAAAATTTGTTTTCCTTTGCATGTAAAAACAACCATTCGCCAAAGGACCACTGCAGCTGCCTCACGCCAAGTACGGCCTGTCACTTCCTGATGCATCGCAAGCTGCAATGCCATCAATACAATGACCAAAGCAAACCGATAGTTACCACAAGTTACAAGTTGTAAGCTGTGCAACAAAGTCAACCCTGAGAATACCATGTATTGCCAAAGAAGCACCGAAACAATCAAATTCCTAACATCGATTGTCAAGTTTACAGCTTCTGGTGACCATGCCACCAAATCTGGTAGTCACCCACGACAAAGGGATTCCTCAAAAATAGAGGTTGCGCAAGGTTATAATGTACTCTAATATGTAATGACAGGTCCGTACTAAGGTAGTTATGTTATCCAGCGTAGCGCAGTGCAGTTCCTAACGATTCTGATGGTTGTAGTATTGTTTTGTTTTTGTAATAATTTTTACTGCATAATTTGTCTTTGTATTTCGTTATTCGGATATATTATGATCGTCGTCGTCGATGTGTAATGTAAACAAGCTTGTCTCAATTGAATTGTGATTTGTGATGTAAATTGTGAGTTAAAATGTGTTGTGAATTGTAAATCAAACTTACCAGGTGAGAGGTAGTCCAGCTGCATTATAGTTGTGCACATAATTGCCGGCTACTAGTTTTAAAACGACAATAATTATTAAAACATAACTTAACCTATACAAACATTAATACGATAGTTTTGGCGCCAAAGGAGCTCGCTGCTCGACTGGACATCGGTCCTACCAGTGGTGTGGGTTTGGAATTGTGTTTGATTGTTATTTAATATAGCCAACTTGACAAAATGCCGTCAACACTTGTATGCGTATGCTGCCAGAGAGCTTACGATTCATTTCTCATGGTAAAATGCGGCATCTGTAAAAAAGCATACAAAAATACCTGTGTTGACATATCGTCAGCAGAGGTTAGAATGCTTAACGGCAATAAAGGCTATGAATGGAGTTGCATCAAGTGTCGGGAGTTTGGCAATGAGTTAAAGGACCTAAAAGCGGTAATAATACAATTACAAAATGATATTCATGACCTTAGGGTAGAAAACGCCGAAATTAAAAAACTGCCTCAGTCCCCTTTCGATTTTGAAGAAATAATTTGTGAAATAAATGATCGAAATAGACGCAAGAAAAACATAATCATTTTTGGTATTGATGAACCAAACCAAAGGGACTCACATGAGGTCAGAGTCGACAAAGACTTAAGTGAAACCAGGTCTGTTCTAGGAGTGGTAGTTCCGGAATTGAATCTCCAAAATTTAAATTTAAACCCGGTACGATTAGGACGCTTTACAGAAGGTAAAAAACGACCAATTAAAATTACCATGGGAGATGAACGCGCCGTTCAGAATATTATTCGTCATGCTAACGCCCTAAAAAATAGCAGATTTAGGAATAAAATCAGTATATCCTATGATCGTACAACGCGTCAAATTGAATATTACAAGAAAATTAAAGCCGAATTGCTTGAGAGGCAAGCCACTGGTGATACAAATTGTAAAATCAAATATATTAATGACATGCCAAAGATCGTGAATTTAAACTAAAATTGCCCGACAAGGATGGTGAACTGGTATGTGCATATCAGAACGTTCGAGGACTCAATACTAAAACGGACAGTTTTTATCAGTCGGTCAGTGAAGGTGAATTCGATATTATTGCAATAAGCGAAACTTGGCTTAGAGGCGACGTTCGCAGTTCTGAACTGTTTCCCGATCTGTACGATGTTTATCGCAAGGATCGCAAATTTGGTATTGTTAGAGAGAGTTGTGGTGGGGGTGTACTGCTGGCTTTTAAGAATTGTATTAAAACGCAGGTTTTACAAACAACTGATTTTGATCAAAGCTTCCCAAATATTGACTTACTGTTGTGTAAATGCACCTTTCAATATAAGATTTTGTTTATATTATTATTGTATATACCTCCCTCTGTATCTACAGGTGAATTTGAGTTATTTTTTGAAAGCCTTGAACAGCTTGAATGTTTACAAACAGAGAATGTGCTTATTTTAGGCGACTTTAACGCACCATATTTTGTAAATTTAGATAATTCTGATTCAAAAACATTCTGTCTGTCTAGGTTTATGAATTTTGTTAATTTACGACAGTACAACGAAGTGCTTAACAGTACAAATAAAATATTAGATCTGGTTTTAAGCAGCGTAAACTGCTCAGTTGTCAGAGATGTCGAGCCGCTTGTGCCCGAGGATAAGTATCACCCCGCTTTGATTCTGACGCTCAGTAGTATGGGCTTCAAGGAGCGCGAAATGTCGCCAAATAGCTTAACAAAAACTTATAATTTTCGCAAAGCTGATTTTCCTGCTTTATATAATGCTATTCTGCACACTAACTGGGATTTTTTAAACGAATTTAAAATCGCTGACTTGGCTCTAGAGGGTTTTTACAACCGACTGTATAACATTTTTGATGAATTTGTCCCTGCTTATAAAAACTTTAAAAGACGTTTTCCATCCTGGTATACCTCTGATATTATAAAAAACATAAAATTAAAAGCAAAAATGCACACCAAATATAAAAAAACAAATATTAATCGATACCTTTTGGAGTTTAGGCGACTAAGATCTGCAATAAAGGAGCAAATTAAGGTTGCTCACAATACTTACATTGATAATATGCAGGCCTCAATTGTGAACGATTCTCAAAGATTTTGGCGCTTCATAAATTCAAAAAACAGTACATCAAGAATCCCGGGCGAGATGTACCTCGGGGATCAGCGTCTCGATGAACCTCAGGATATCGTAAACTCTTTTGGCGAGTTCTTTCATAGCGTTTATATACAGGGTGTACCTGATGAGTGTGATCAACCAGTAAATAATGTTATTGATGAATACTTACCAATCCTTCAACCAATAACGGAACAGGACATTAAAGATGCCTCAAAAAAACTTAAAAACAAAATGACATCAGGGCCGGATAATGTTCCTTCTTTTGTTGTGAAGGATTGTATAGGGGCTTTGGTGACACCACTATTAATCATTTTTAACCTATGTATATCAATGTCAACTGTGCCAAAAATGTGGAAACAGGCAAGAGTGTGTCCCATATTCAAAAGTGGTGAGCGAAACCAAATTAACAACTACCGCCCGGTCTCCTTACTTTGTAACTTTTCCAAGATTCTAGAAACAGTACTGTATAGGCGAATTTATGCGTCAGTTTGTAAAAACATTGCAGTTGAGCAGCATGGATTTATGAGTAATAGATCAACGGTTACTAATTTATCATGTTTAACTCAGCTAGTGTCTCGTGTGTTAAACAATCAGGGACAGGTGGACGTAGTCTATACTGATTTCTCGAAGGCATTTGATAGGATAGATCATGTATTGTTGTTGCACAAACTAAGGGGGTATGGTTTTGACGAATCAGCCCTGGAGTTTTTTAGATCATACCTAACAAATAGAAAACAGTTTGTTTTTTACAATGGCTTTACATCTAATAAATATAACGCGTCCTCTGGTGTACCGCAAGGTTCCAACTTAGGACCATTACTGTTTCTACTTTTCATCAATGATTTAAATAATATTGTAAACTGTAGGAAGCTAACTTTTGCGGATGATTTAAAATTATTTTTGCAGATTGAATCTCTTCGTGACTGTATTTTCTTGCAAGAACAGCTGAATTTGGTTCAGGGTTGGTGCGACAGAAACAAACTCAACCTTAATGCAACTAAATGTAAAGTTTTGACCTTCAGTCGCAAGAAACAGCCACTATTGTATCCTTATTCCATCTCAGGTGAGGTTTTAGAGCGCCCCAGGTCGTTGAAGGACTTGGGCGTCACCTTCGATCCTATGTTGACTTTTGTTGAACATATAAATAACATAGTTTTGGAGGCAGGCAGGATGCTGGGCTTCATCGTGCGCAACTGCAGAAACTTTTATGACCCTAGAGTTTTTAATACATTGTATTTTTCTTTCGTCAGATCCAAGCTTGAATATGCTTCACTGATTTGGAATCCTCTTTATGCATGTCACGTAAATAACATCGACAAAGTTCAAAAGAGATTTTTAAAATATTTAACATTTAAATCAGAAGGAGTGTATCCTGAGCAAGGAACCGATTATGACATTTTATTAAACAGATATAATTTTATAACCCTGGAAAAAAGGAGAGCAATTGCATCTCTAGTATTTTTATTTAAGTTGCTGCGCGGTGGAATCGATTGTCCTGATCTGCTATCTCAAATAAATTTGTTTGTACCTAGAGTAAATACTAGACATCATTTAACATTTTTGTGTGAAAGAGCGAGAACAAATGTAATGATTAAATCTCCAATTAATTTTATGTGTTACAATTTTGACAGCATGTGCGAAGATTGTGATATATTTACATGTAGCTTGCGCGATCTGAGGAGGAGTGCCGAGGGTGGTCATTAACTTAGTTGTTATATATACATAATGGTATGTGTTATTGTAATACAGTATACGAATATGTGCATAATATGGCGATAATTTTGAATTTATTGTATTTCCGTTGTTGGTGGTTTATGTTTGCAGATTTATATAGTTGTATTAAATCGAGTACATTATTATTTATATTTAATTTGTAATATTGCTCTGTAAATGGGTTTCTTGTTGGGCAATAAAGCTATTATTATTATTATTATTATTATTATTATTATTGTAAAGTATATTTTAAGCAATAATGTTTTTTTTGTAATAATTTTTCTTTGTATTTCAGTTGACCTTTTGCTTTTTGTAATAATTTTGAGCGCACAATTTTTCTTTGAATTTCATTATTGTAAAGTGTATTGTAAGAACTAATGTTTTTTTTGGAATAATTTTTCTTCGTATTTCTGTTGACCTTTTGTTTTTTGTAATAATTTTAAGCGCACAATTTTTATTTTTATTCCATTATTGTAAAGTGTATTGTAAACACTAATGTTTTTTGTAATAATTTTTCTTTGTATCTCAATTGACCTTTCGTTTGTTGTAATCATTTTTACCGCATAATTTTTGTTCGAATTTCATTTATTGTAAAGTGTATTGTAAACACAAAATGTTATGCAGTTGACCTTTTGTTTTTTCGCTGGGGTCCAGCTCTTCTGCGCGCGGGGAATGTCATGAAATAAGCCACATTACTATTTAACATTACTAATTAATTCTCGCCCTGTATGATGGTTGTTTATACAGTAAGCATTTGCTGACTAATCATAAACCATACACGGTGAGGGATCGGCTTGGCTACGATCGGGGAGTCAAGTCTGGGCCGTGACGATGTGTGTGCGAATACCAAGTGATTAACCCATAAGAGCTGAGCCCCTTTTTATTATAAGATGTAAGTACCAGTATATTATTTCAACTAAGCAAGCTGGGTCCTCTAACCACTAAATAACCATTTTTATATTCAACATCACCAATTAAACTCTTCCCTTTTATCAATAAATCTGTATATGTTTTCTACCTCTGACTTTGATTCAACCCTCTGTTCTACCCCCCAAAGCTAGGAACAACGCCAAAGAGCCCGTATTATACGTAATATGGCAGAGGCTCTGTATCTATACATGACAATATATCTGCCCCCGATTCCATAAGCAATGTTGCAGAAGATCTACGAAAACAGTGTCCCATGTATTGCATTGGGTTTTCAATATTTAAGTATTTTGCAATTTCACTTGGAATTTTACTAAAAGTATTTACACCAACAGGTTGACTGAATATTTTCCGTTATAATATCTGATGAAAAGTCTAGTGTGATTGGTAGACTGGGGACGAAGGGATGCGTATTTGCGATACATTTCAACAATATTAAAACATCTAATTTCACCGCTTATGACAAATAATCCAGGTTTGTTTGTCTTGCTATCAGGAATTTTTACAGTTATGATAGAATTCATGTCATTAATATCATTTAATGTCAGTTTCTGTAACTCGTTCTTGCGGCATGCTCCTGCAATGCCAAATACTGCAACTATCTATAACAAAACACAAGTAATTACAAAGTTAAAAATTAACATAATTTGGATGTGTTACCTTCATCATTAGATATTTATTATCTGGAGCCCCAATTAAAAATTTGTCAAATTCTTGTCTGGTAAAAATTTTTGATTACTTGGGACGGTATTCTGCCGACTTCTTCAAAAATGAAATTAATTCAGTAAAATGTCGAACTTCCACATTTTTATTAATTAAAAGTGTATAGCCTTTAATATTGAATACTCTGACCATAATGTCGATGGCTTTAGTACCTAGGATTTTTCTATTAAATACTCTAGGAGGACGTTTTCATTAATGTTCTTAACAAACTATACGTCACACCAAGCTATAAACCGTCCGTAACAAATTTCGAACACTTTTTTAAATTTATCGGGTAATAAATCTGCTGTAGCTTCTTTTGCTGTTTCAGTATATATCTGGAGAAGTACAACACTAGTTTCTTCCACACTAACCGAACTCGACATTTTTAATAGCATTACACCAAGATATTAAAATATTAAACTGAAAGTTAAACTTTTGGCAGAGTAGACAGTTCAAAAATAGTACCTTTTTGCACGATCGTAGAAAAATGTAATTTTAAGGTACTGGTGTTAAAGGTAATTTACATATTATTATTTATTTACTTTTAACACTTTTATACAAGCAAGCGACTGAGCACAGTTTATTAGGAACAATATATTAATTGATTTAGCTCGAGACAAATACAATATTGTCTCATATGACTCGAGTTTTCTTCATTTTCTCAAAATATCAGCCGAAAAATTACCAAAATTTACATCTGCTAGAGGTAGGTTTGATTATACTCTTTTCTATAGTGTGACCAGTAAAGTCCGCATCATAATATGGAATTTTTTTTATCGAAATTTTACTTTTTCATCAAGTTCTGCTTCAATCGAAATAAAAATTAAGCAAAAAAATAGTAGTCACGTGATTCGCATTACCTGTCAAATTTAAATTTTTTCCAAAAAATAATTCAAAAGTGAGGTTATTTCTGAAAGTATCAAAAAAAGTTTTTTTAAATGCAGTTTCTAGATCACATGCAATATTTTAGCTGCATAGGATAATTTTGATTTTTTACCCATATTTTGTAAATGGCACCACTTTTGCAAAATAAGGTACATCATACATAAAACTTCTTAGTTTTGACAATGCTTTATTTCAGAAACATTTTCTTTAAAGTAGCGCCATATTAATTGTGTGTTTTTCTACAATATCAAAATTGGGCTATTAAAATTTGGTCGCATGTGATGCAAAGTTTATTTGTTTTTGACCCTGTATAAGGTAACTTCATAAAATAAGTATTTTTGAAAACGTAGTTTGTGTCTGAAAGTAATACACCTTAATATTAAGATAAAAAAGAACACAGTGTCATCAGTAAAGTGGTCATTTAGAGGAAAATACATTTTAGTGGTGGTTACAAAATCAAAATTATCTTATGCAGCTGAAATTTGCATGTGTGCTAGAAACTGCTTAAAAAAAAACGTTTTCTGATAACTTTTTTGATAGTTTTAGAAATAACCCCACTTTTGAATTATTTTTTGAAAAAAATTAAAATTTGACAGATAATGGAATCACGTGACAACTATTTTTTTTGCTTAATTTTCATCTCGATCGAAGCAGAACTTGGTGCAAAGTCAAATTTTGAATAAAGCTATTAATAAAAAAAAATCCCATATGTTGCGGACTTTACTGGTCACACTATCTAATTCGGGTGTGAAGAATTAAAAATTTTTTTATTTCAAATCTATTCTACCTTGTTTACCCTTAAAACAACTGATAAGGTGATAATTAGGGTCAGGTAAGGAAAGTTCGCCTTCGGCGTCGCGTCTCGAACTTCCTTTCTCTGAAAATAAAATCTCAGTTTTGGCACTTGTATCAGAATCAAAATTGCCTAAACTAAGCTTGAATAACCCGAAATTGCTAAGGTATCTAGAAGTAAAATAAAATCCATCAGTAAACTTTTTTTAAATCTGAATTAAAAAGTATCGTACCAAAAATAGTAAAAATAAATGAGGACATTCACCTAATTAATATAAAAATTGGTATAGCGGTAAATTTTAAGTTGTAAAGCACAGCGCTTAAAAACATTCAGTTTTAATCTCCAAAGACCAGGCAATTTTCAAAGTGTTTCAAAGTTTTGACTTTAAATTTGCTGCTTAGAAAACGGCGATTTATAGGATTGTATTTTTTATGAAAGAACTTAAGAGCATGTCGGGCTGGAGCAAAATATGTTTTTGTACAATAGAGTTAACTTTTTCTAAAAACAAAGCATTTTGACAGTGAACCACAATATATTATGATAATTATCAGCTGATACTGGTTTCTTCCTAATAGTTACCAGTTGAGTAGTGGGCCCATAATAGGTACAGCTTATCTTCTGCGCAAACAAAAGTTACGTTCTATGGGTGAAAAAATGCGTCCGAGCGCACAGCTTACCGGTCCGATGCCTTCCCTCTTCCCTCCCAGCAGAACTGGGCATGCGCACAAACATCTTGTTATCGGCCTGTCCTTCTTTATCGACATGCTGAAAATACACTCCAGAACCGGCTCGGCGCCATTTTTGTTGTTGTGTTTTAAGTTTTCTCTGTGGATTCCTTGTGGTTTATTGTGGATATTTAATACTTACGGATTTCTAGTTTTTGCGTAGTTTAATGAATTGTGTTTCTGCTTTTAGGGACTCCGATTGGAATATAAACAATGACTAGTAACAGCCGAGTTATTATTTTGTTATAACCAAATAGGGGTAAAATACCGGGTATTTCGTATTTTCAGTGAGTATGGAGTAGTCATGTATAATTTTATTTTATTATGATCAATTTAAACCCATCTAACTAGGCCTAGGCTACAAATAAGGTATGAAAATAAAGAGAAACACACACCAAGACAGGTGGTTATGATGGAGGTGTTAATGATCTAACTGAAAAATGTTTAGCGGTGTGCAGGCAAACTTTTTTTTTTAAATTTAAACGGTGAGTAGAATAAATCAGTTTGGGTTTATTAACTTCCCTATTAAGTACCAATATTTAAACATTGCACAGGAAGAAAAATAACTACTTGATATGTTTCATAATTTTAATCAGTTTCCTGACACGTGTTTCAGCCCTTGCGGGCCATTGTCAAAGGACTACGAGAAGATACTAAATTCTACTTGACATTGCAAAGGTATTTATATCATATTATGGTAATTATAAACATGTCATAAAATTAAAATTAAAATTAGATTGATGAATGGTCAACTGTGGGTTTTCCTAACTTTTAAAGGTACAGATACAATCAGATACATGTTTAGTCCTAAATTAGTGTGCTATTAAGAATTAGGGAAGCGCTTACAGGTATTTCGGTTTGATAATTAATTACATTTCATTTGTTTTTCATGGCTTTTTTGATAGCTATTGTTTCTAGTAAATTTAGTTTTCTGCTTTGTATACACTGTACCTACACAATAAAAGTTCATGTACTCCTGTGACAATGGCCCGCAAGGGCCGAAACACGTGTCAGGAAACTGATTAAATTTGTGAAACATAACAAGTAATTATTTTTTCTTCCTGTGTAATGGAAAAGTTTCACCAAGCATGTAGCCCAACACCAACTAATTAAATATTTAAACATTTTATTAATCGTAATTTGCTTTTATAAATTTAATATTATTAGTTTTATCTATTTATATTGCACATTGCATTTTGGCGGCTTTGTTTTGTACTACGCCGCGAATGTAAATTACAGCGATTTACTATATTGCGCCAGTCCAAGCACAATGCTGTTTTACTTGCTTCTTGTCAAAAATTAACAATTTTTAATAAAAACGCCCTTATCGTATTCCAGCCTATAAATTTTCTTTTTCATGAATATTTTAGAGAATAATAAAAGGATACCGTAGGCGAACCATCATATTTAACCTGTCGCTATTATTTATAAAAGAAAAAATTCCTTGTAAGATGTTTTAACAGCAAAAGTTTTCCCTATAGTTATGATACATTATGTAGATGCTGTTTGACCTACATCTTCAACAAATTGAGGTCTTAAGGGCAGAGCCAAGCTATTAAAAATAAACAGGCTAATGCCGCTATTTTACAAACGCTCCAAGGGACCGAAAACCCGTATACTTGTACCTTCTATTCTTCAAAAATTCATGTCTTGAAGATAACTCTTTTACTTCTTAATTTTTAAACATTTTTATATACGGGTTATGTCGCTTTTGTGAATGTTAGCTTTTTGTACATGCCAATAATTTAATTTAGGGTTTTGATAAGAAATATTGATTGTTTAACAATTAAAAATTAGTGAGTGAGTAATAAACCATTTAAAAAAATCCTTACTTAAGATATTTTAGGAGTGAGTACCTACTGAGTACCTACTCTATACACGATGCTAGGAGTAAAGCTACAGCATTTATCTTTGCGTGCTTTAATAGCACAAGTCAAATACACAAAAATGTTGAAATAAACTTTAGGCGCTAACAGGCGCTATGATCGCATGTATATAACAATGTCGTCGTCACTAATAGCAAATATAAAAGTGGTGGAGATACATAAACATTGACTTTAAAGCATGTTGGCCAGCTTATTTTAAGAAAACTACGAAGTAAGTCGGCGTAGGTAAGAAAAAAGAAAGTTTTAGCATTGTAAAATATAAACATTTAACTTATGTTCATAGACGGCATTACGTCATTTAAGCTTCATTTATCAAAAATTGTTACAGCTCCTCCGTTTCCCAATGTAAGGGCTTATGAAGAAGAAAAGGTCCCAGTTGAGGTCAAAAAGCTGGAGGATCTTATGAAACTTTTAACCTACATTCCTGAGGAAGAACAAGATATTTGTGAACAGTTGGGCCAGGGAATGGCCAAAAATTAACAGATAATATAATTCTGATTAGTTTTTTGGAGTTTTAAGATGTAGGCTAGGTCTTTTTATAACATTCAACCTATATCTTTATAAATATTATAATAAAGAGTACAGCAGCAGCATTCTTATGTTATCTTTATTCATTCATTATATGAAGGAAACAAGTCCAGCTCTTAAAAAACATCTTTTTAAGCTTAGTATAGTTTCCAATATCCATTTGGCTTTATTACATACAGGGTGGCCCTTTAGTGTGGCAAAGTACAATAGCTCCGTTACTATTTCAAATACATTAAAAATATTAATACAAAAGTTGAAGGGCAGTAAGTGACTTATAACGTAAAATTATTTTTAACTCTATAGGGTGACTCAAAAAAGCGGAACAAGAAAAAATGTACTTTTTTCAAATGGAACACCCTGTATATTTTTTCATTTTTAAATTCTACATAGAATTATAATTATTTTTTATTAAATACATTATTAGTCTATACTTTATAGTTTCCGAGATATTGACTCTTGAAAAGTGACATTTTTGAACTTTGACAGCTTCTAACTTTCTAACAGTACGTCTTAGAGCAAAACGGCTTACATGTCCCTATCTTCAATTTTTATTATCTTCCCAAAAAAATCAACTTCCAGTTAAACCGGAACAACTATATTTCCTGCTTTCGAGTAACATCCGGTTTAACCGGAAGTTGATTTTTTTGGGAAGATAATAAAAATTAAAGATAGGGACATGTAAGCCGTTTTGCTCTAAGACGTACTGTTAGAAAGCTAGAAGCTGTCAAAGTTCAAAAATGTCACTTTTCAAGAGTCAATATCTCGGAAACTATAAAGTATAGACTAATAATGTATTTAATAAAAAATAATTATAATTTTATGTGGAATTTAAAAATGAAAAAATATACAGGGTGTTCCATTTGAAAAAAGTACATTTTTTATTGTTCCACTTTTTTGAGCCACCCTATAGAGTTAAAAATAATTTTACGTTATAAGTCACTTACTGCCCTTCAACTTTTGTATTAATATTTTTAATGTATTTGAAATAGTAACGGAGCTATTGTACTTTGCCACACTAAAGGGCCACCCTGTATCATTTTGGTGGCCCATTCCTACATTTCATTTATAGAACATAAACCAATAGGTTTTCAAGTTTACAAGCTAGTTGGTTTTTTTTTTTCATTTTTCTCAAAAGTAGTTTTCACGGACTTGTTCCCTTTATACAATAACCGCTTCGATCTGCAATGTTTTTCTTCTCCATTAAGAAAACTAATACTTGTTTTCTATCTCCTTTGTCACTTTTACGTGTATGTTATCATCTTATTTACTGTTTTATTATTTTCTCCATCTTTTATTTCGTAATATGAACAAGAACGCTTAAGCTTAACACTGTTTTATTGCTTAAATAAACTTTTTAATTTTAACTACGAATGTCAAGAACTTTTGCACCTAATTAGTATTAAAAATACTACTAACATAAAGTTCTGTAGATTTTAACTCGCTGCAGTTGCAGAATTTAACCTCTTAATTTAAAAAGAAAAACTTTAAAATCTTATTAATGAAATTGTTTCTGTTTTAATGCGTGCTTATTCCAGATAAGTTTAAACAACTTCTTTTATGTGAATTGGGTGTTATAATTTCGACGTTCACCATTGTAGTAGGGGAGCCCACGATGCTAAATGGGGATTTACTCGAGCGTCGTGGGGACCTATTGGATCTTGAAGATTGGATGGTAGAAAGGAAAAAATGTCATATCATGTGTACCCTATCACCGGTGGGGGGAGTTACTACAGGCTTTCAAAAATGTAAAAACAATAGTCACATAGATATACTCGAGCGCGTCAGATATTAATAGTGTATATGCCCCACGTGACTCTCATGACGGAGATACATAAATTTGCCGATTTTGATGGTGGGGGCGGCGGTACGGAAGGGTTAAAAATGGGGAAAATAAAAATTTACTCGAGCGTGTCAGATATTCAGAGGGGATGTTAAGGGATCTCTAAGGAAGCTCCCATTCAATAGACTGACGATTCGGATGTGACGCAAGCTCGTGGCGACTTTTCGAAAATGCAAAAAAAAAAAAACACGCTATTTTGACATACTCGAGCGCGTCAGATTTTCATACAGCCGCGAGCCGGTTCAGCTTGGTGTCCTGGTCGTGCTGATTCATAATCTGACGATTATTTTGAGGGATTTTGTTAATCTGACCATTTAAAAAAAAATTCATGATTTTTTTTTCTTAAATCTTAAAAATTTTCCGAAAAATTAAAAAAATCCCGAAATTCGGAACGAGTTATAACAATAAAAGTGACAGACTGCGATATAAATAAAGACAAAATCCATAGCAACAAAACGGTTTCATAACTATCTTGATGCTTTTTAATATTATTATTTTTATATATTTTTGATGGAATTAAGAGAAGAATGCATAAGTGTGTTATATTTTTGAAATCGGAAGAAAAGGAACCATCTAATGCGCTTCTATATACAGAGTGTCTCATTTAAAAAAATTAAATGTTTGGTTTTAAATGTGACATGTGACACCTACTGTCATTTTTGACAAAACCCATAAATACTTGACCAAAAGTTCTACATCCTACTTTTTGAGTGAACGCACTAACTCAAAAAACAAAAAAGTTACAGGCTTTTAAAAGTGGGACAAACTAAAATGTAAAATAATAACCCTGTACATATAATCCCACAAATGCTGTGATCAGCCCGAGTAAATCCAGCTATCGATTTTTTTTTACTATTCTGATCAGCTGCCGTACACGCGCGGCACTCTATAGAGGGCTTAGACATGGCAGAGGTACTCAACAGGGTACAAGGTGCAATATGTTAATTTGCCGCGCTTGAGTAAATCCCAAAATCCCCTGTTGGGCTCCTCTACTATTGGGACCTGGTAAATGGTGGAAGATACAACGAAGCGTATATTTATTAAAAACAGCCAAAGAAACATTAAAAAAACAAGAAAATTAGAAGAAGACAATATGAATTAACCCGAGGCGTGAGCTTTTTTATCGCGTACTACTGAACTGGAAATTTTTAGAAAGAAAGCAGCAGCAGCTGTTAATGTCATATTATGTGGTTGTCAACTATCGAAACGCTTTGTGTTAAGAAAAAGTTGACCTCTAGAGACCAAATATCACTTTGTCACACAAATGGACCACCCTGTATATAGATATAAGATGTTCTTTTATTAAAACAGCGTTCACATTGTCAAGTATTTTATCTAAAATATATAGAAAAAAGAAAAGCACAAAGTCTTTCTCTACAAGTTTATTAGAATAACTAGGCGAACCTAGAATAATTTATAATAATTCGACATGTTTCGAGTGTAGAAACACTCATCATCAGGAAAACAAAGTAAATAGTACAATGCTGATGTTGTTAGCGATAGAGAAAATAATAAGTGGGATTGAGCCGTAATGGAGCTTTCAATGTTGTACACGAGGTGTAAAAAATTAATAGTCAGAAGACCGACAAGACTTCAGCATACTGGAAAGTCAAGTGCTAGTGCAAAGGCCCTGTCTTGGGCAGAAAAATGAAGAGAGCAAAAGAAAAATTAGAGAGTTTTAACAGACTCTGTGAAAATCATTTAGGTATAAGTAGTGAAAGATCTTGTCGGAGACATGTAATGCGGTACCAGGCTTGTTACGGCCTAGTTACCCCGGCTGGAGTCAGTAACTAGACCGTAACAAGCCTGGTAACAAGCCTGATACCCCAACAGCATTTAACTTCAAGCTAAATGATGCTTTGACTTTTACAAAAAACATTTTTTTTTTCTTTCCCTCTCATTTCACTACTTTTACATGTTTCCGACAAAGTTTATTGAAACTTAAGATTTTTCCCTACTTATACCTAAATGATTTTTACAAAGTCTGTTAAAACTCTCTAATTTTTCTTTTGCTGTCTTTATTTTTCTGCCCAAGACAGGACCTTTGCACTAGCCCTTGACTTTCCAGTATGCTGAAGTCTTGTTGGTCTTCTGATTATTCATTTTTTACACCTCGTGTACACCATTGAAAGCTCCATTACGGCTTAATCCCACAATTTTCTCTATTGCTAACAACATCAGCATTGTACTATTTACTTTGTTTTCCTGATAATGAGTGTTTCTCCACTCGAAACATGTCGAATTATTATGAATTATTCTAGGTTCGCCTAGTTATTCTAATAAACTTGTGGAGAAAGACGTTGTACTTTTCTCTTTTTACTGTACATTTAACTCCACTTTGAGTATTACTACTTCTTCGAAATTATCTAACATAGTTTATTTCCAATATTTAATACATCTTACTACTTTTAAGTTCATTTTACGAATTTTTCCTGTTTACTTAAGTTAAATAAACTGCCTATACTTTTGGTTTCAATATGATGATACTAAGACGCTATAAAAGAATAAATCAGTCAAGGAAAAGTACCTAAGCAATCTCCAAAGCTTTATGGAACTTACTTAATTTTAATTACAGCTTGGAAATAATTTCCTAATTCGTTAATTAAAACTTTAATTCTTTTGCAGAAACTCATTTAGTTTTATTACCCTTATTACTTGAACTAAAGCGTCTTACTTCTTAATTACCTTTTTGATTTAAGTTTTTATACGTTATTTACTTGTTTATCTAATTAGTCAACCAATATTATTATAGGTACCTAATTTTGCAGAAAATAAAAAAAAATAAAAAATTGAAAACAAAACCATGCTATATTTATACAACGTGATTTACGGACATGTTCTTTATCTAAAATATTTTTGACGATAAAGTGTAGCAACTGCAACTTCAGATCAGCAATGCAAGTACTCTCCCTGAAGTAGTGGGGTACTCATAGCCGTGAAGCATGGGTACGTGTTATCTCTTCTGAAGCACAAACCACGTACACTGCACCAAAATTCTTACACCTACACAAACATCTTCACAGTAAGCTGTAAACAAACAAAGTAATAAGCCAAAACCGAAAACTAGGTTAAGGCGAAGTAAAGCACGCACTAGGCGTGCAAAGTGAAAATACTAATCGAGTGGTCTGAAGGTTTATACGCCTAAAGCCTAGTCCAGACTTACAT
Organism: Polydrusus pterygomalis; assembly: GCA_963969555.1. Lineage (NCBI taxonomy): Eukaryota > Metazoa > Arthropoda > Insecta > Coleoptera > Curculionidae > Polydrusus > Polydrusus pterygomalis. Next base: position 40,851,707 of record OZ018379.1, read on the forward strand.
ACATTGCCCGCAAACAAATATTTAGAAACATTTGCTTGCAAACAAAACATTTATAGGTACATTTGTGTTTGATGTGTTGTTTCCATAAACATTTAAGTTCAAACGTGGTAGCCAGTAAATCTAGACTAGAGACGAAAACATGTCGCTGAATAGTGAGGCAGTTGTGGGCATTTGTGTAATTTGCAAACGTTTGCCTCGGAACGCGTCCAGACTTGCTCCTTGGCGAGTATAAAAACACGTGTTTCCCATTCAAACGGGAAAGCAAAAAACATTAAACATTTGTTTAAATGTTTTTAAACATATGTTTGCAAACACATCTTAATCAGCTTTTAAACAGTTTTTATACAGATGTTTATATGTTTGCGGGCAAATGTTTGTAGGTCTGGACTAGCCTTATAAGGCGCGGAAACCGCATGAACACGAGGAGTTTAGTGGGTAGATAGTCCCATCAGGGTTGAATCCGACACTACTACGCTTCACATGGTGCCAGTCTTTAGAAGATTTTCCTCAAAAAGAAAACTTTAATAGTTTAAATGGAACAACCTAGATTTTATTTTATATTATATAAATTCATAAGAACTGCATTTAAAGATTCGTACATAATGCTGAAAGAGCTATTTACCTAACAAGTGCCGAAAGTGGTCCTTTATGGCACGCGACGGCAGCCGTTAAGCGCGATAAAGGCACTTTCCGCGTGTGAGGTACAAGATTTTTCCTTCGAGCAAATAATTTTTGGAACAAAAATCAAATTTAAAAAAAAATTAATAAAAAGTAGCAAATATTGTTTGTGAAAAACTATAAATACTTTTATCTTATCGCGCAGATGCAAGTACATTAATTGCATTTTCTTTTAAATTTGTAATACAGGTGCTGTGAAGAAAGAAGGTATTGAAAATTAAAAGCAAAATTTAGGAAATGTCAAATGTCATTAAAGCATGGCATGGACTGCAATAATGTTTCAAAAAAAATAATATATTACCAAATTCGAATCAACAGCGAAAAAATATATAAAAAGAATATTTTTTGAAACAATTTTGACATACAAGCATTGCATAAAAGTATGGCTAACGATATTATATATTAAAATTAAACGTGCAATTTGTAGCGCAATGGAAATTAAGTATTGAGCGAATCATCAGTGGTAGTAGTAGTTTTCGTAAATTACGGAAGATTATTTTCTTTCGACATGCATAATACAGTAGATTGCTGTGAGCTGAAAATTGCTAGAGATGTTGTTCCGAATCGATTTTTCTAGGAAAATCCTCTAAAGTCTCTGTCCCTGCTACTGCCGTTGATGTTGAATACTGCTCAGTGCTTCTATACGGGGTACTAGAGCTTTGCAGAATTTTCTGAGCAGTTTTTATTTTTTAAGAAATCGTCTATGTGTGACACTGCTACAGAGGTGGATTTCAAAGACTTCTAATTAGAAGTCTTTGGTGGATTTCCATCCACCGCGTCTATTAATATTATTACAAGAGTGCGGTAAAGAATTTTTACAGATAGCACTGGGTGCGGTAAAGTACTACATATGATATGCAAATAAGTGAAATTAACTTAATGTATGTAAAATTCGTCAAATAAATATTAAGTCCATTGTTTGACGCATGTTTTATATTATTTGAAAAATTTTTAAAATGCTGTCTTTAACGAAAAAAACTTGTTTGGATCTCATTGGTGATTTTGCACTCGTTGGTTTTGTTTTCTCTAAAAAATAACTCATTGCTTCATAAAATTTGCCAAACTCCTTTTAACCTTTCTACCACTTCGCAATTATTTATAAAAGGAAAATTAAACTCCGCTGTCAGATCTTCTTTATATAACGCGAAGTTCGCCTTAGTTTTAATACATTATGCATAGGCTATTCAACCTTCATCTCGAGTATAATGGGGTTTTAAGAGCAGAGGCAGGCCATTCAAAATAAACCCACTAACACCCCTATTTAATGAGCCTCTACAGAAATAGGGCATTATTTGTTATTTTTGTTCTTAATAATAAATTCGAAATTATATTATTGGGTTATGACATAAATAGTTATTTTTGTATTAAGTGCGCGAAATAGGTGTTTTTTTAATGGCACATGAGATTGTAAATTTTTACAGAGACCGTTAGGTCGAGGTTAAAAATTCAATCAAATGTGCCATAAAAACACTTTTGCGCGCGAAATAAAAACAACATTTTTTCTACAACTGTTTGTTGTTAACTATTTTTTATCGTGTTTAGAGAAAAAATCTAAAATCATAATTCATTTAAGGTATTATTTCTTACACCTGTTTTCATTACTATGGAAACCTAAAATTGTTTAAATTTTATTGATTGTCAAATCTATCGTTTTTCGTGTCAAAAGTTTATAGTTGTTTGCTCAAGTTTGATACCATTTAAATGTCTGAAAGTGATAGTGAGACGCATCACGAAATTACGGATGCGGCAGAAATCGTTATATCAAATCTTTTGCCCGTGAAATCAAAAATCAAATATGAGAAAGTGTACACTCATTTTCGCGAATGGTGCAATATAATGAAAGTAAAAACAGTAACAGAAAATGTTTTGCTCTGTTATTTGGAGGAAAAGTCGAAAATTTTAAAGCCGCCTACACTATGGAGTACCTATTCGATGCTTAAAGTACCCTAAACATAAAGGAAAATATTGATCTGCAGCGGTTTACTAAATTGGTTCCATTTTTAAAGAGCAAATCCATTGGATATAGAGGAAAGAAGTCTAAAGTATTAACAAAGGAGGATGTAGCGAGATTTATAAAGGAATCCGATGATAAAATACATTTTATTTTTAAGATTGTTAATTTAATTCACTTTAATAATAAATTTATTTATAAAAAATGTTTTGGAAATTAATTTTTGCATTTTTATACGAAAACATCAATCAGCTGAGCTTGCCGTAAAAAAATATCATTTTTTCACGGTGAAAAAATTACATTTTTTTACGGTGAAAGAAAGCGACGTTTTGTGCATCCATAGTAACCAAAAAAAGTAATCGTTTTTGACAGTTGTAGAAAAAACATATTTTTCTACAAACGTGTTGATGATGCAATTTTTAACAAATCCCCAATATATTTAAAGATGTTTCTTTAATGTACTGGTGTTAAGAGTGCATCGTTTTTGAACAAACGTCAAAAATACATTTTTTTACAACATTAAAAAAAACTGACTGACTGTCTTTTGTTGCTATGGATGCACGAGACACCTCTTTTTTCACAGTAAACAAATGTTATTTTTTCACAGCTAGATAAATGTATTGATGTTTTCGTATAAATTTAAAAATTAATTTCCAAAACGTTTCAGTACCTACAGTAAATGAAATGATCTAATATTAGCATAATAATTAACTGTGAAGTTATAACAATTATTGCTCCCTATATTATTTCTAGTAGGCGATGTTATATATTGTTCAATCGATTGAATCCAGTCAGATAATAAATTAACTGTCAAGGAAATCCCCATATTATCAGTTTTTTGGCTAATTCCTACACATACCCAAAAAAAATACTATTCCTATTATTGGAATTGGTCATACACTAAAACGTTTACCTTTCTAACCCAAATATACAGTGACCGGCAAAGAGTTCGCAACATTTATGGGAAAAATTTTTATTAGCGGAATATTGAAAAATCTTTTTTGGGGGATTGGATGTGCATGTCCCATAACCTTAAAATCGATTTTGACATACGTCACGTGACCAATGGTATGGCGGGAAAGTTGAAAAAACCAATAATCATATAAATCAGATAAGTTGATGAGATATCGAAAAAATTCCAAGAATAAAAAGTGTTTAGAATTCCATTAGAATCTTAGAAATACAATGTTTGGAATATCTACTTAAAAAAACATAAAATCGAATATTTTTGTAAATATTTTTTTACCGAATTAAAAATTTCCATATTTTTCCTTTCTTAAAGCTTCATTAAGGTAAAACTGACATCTGGTAACCACAACTAGAAATATTCTTTTGTTTTTCTGACAATTTGGAGCAATAATTCAAAAAATTCGTTTTCACTTGGATACCAGCTGTTGCAATAGTCTATTTCTAATAACCATATCGATATTTTTTATATCAAAATATTCTATTATGTTAAGAAATCCTTAAATTCATTAATCCAAAGAAAATTTTATTTATAACTGTAAAAAATAATTTTGAATTTCGCAGAAATCTTTAAAAAAATCTAAAAATTAATAAAAATTTAAATTATTTTTTACGGTTATAAATAAAATTTGCTTTGGATTAATGCATTTAAGGATTTCTTAACATAATAGAATATTTCGATATAAAAAATAGGTTATTAGAAATAGACTATTACAACAGCTGGTATCCAAGTGTAAACGAATTTTTTGAATTATTGCTCCAAATTGTCAGAAAAACAAAAGAATATTTCTAGTTGTGGTCACCAGATGTCAGTTTTACTTTAATGAAGCTTTAAGAAAGGAAATATATGGAAATTTTTAATTCGGTAAAAAAATATTTACAAAAATATTCGATTTTATATTTTTTTAAGTAGATATCCCAAACATTGTATTTAAGGTTCTAATGAAATTCTAAACACTTTTTATTCTTGGAATTTTTTCGATATCTCATCAACTTATCTGATTTATGATGATTTCATATTGGTTTTTTCAACTTTCCCGCCATACCATTGGTCACGTGACGTATGTCAAAATCGATTTTAAGGTTATGGGACATGCACATCCAATCCCCCAAAAAAGATTTTTCAATATTCCGCTAATAAAAATTTTTCCCATATGTTTGAACTCTTTGCCGGTCACTGTATATGCTATTATTGTCACGGGGTAGTTTTGGCTCGGCGCATCCAGCAAATTGTCACGAGGGCACCGGGTTCCTTGATTAAAAGGCGGTCATCATAATTAATTTAACTATTTATTCATAAACATTACAAGATCACACTAAAATACATGTATTACTTATTCCTATCTTTTTAGGGCCCTTACCTTTTTTTGGGAGGAAAGTGTCGTCGCGATCTTTATGGCGGCTCGGGGCGCTGGGCGACGTACCTGCTTTACTGCGAGATGATTGATGATCCCCCCTGCTCGCTCACACACCGTTCGACGTGCTAGGTTACCCACTCTGGCCTGGCCATTGGGTTAAGCGGGGGAACCCAGGCGTGAACCACTTGGACGCGCCAAAAACTACCCTACGTGACACTATATTGACAAAAACTTGAATTCAGCCAGGGACTTAAATTTTACAGTACTTAAACAGTTTTTGACTTACGTAAGTTACGTGACCCAAATATGGTTTCTATAGAATTTGTTCGTTAGGTATGATAGAATTAATTGATACGGTTAACTTCCTAAACTTGTATGAAAGGCTAAAAAAATGATAAATTTTGTTTTATTGCCTTACAAACAATATTAATAATTTGACTTACGTAAGCTACGTATAGACCCAAGAAAGATGATTATAGATTTGTTCGCTATCCTATTATATAAGAAGGGTGCAGGCAAAGCAGTGGGAATGTCAATATTTCCTCATTTTAAACTAATCAAACCATCCAATAGCAAATTAGAAAATCCATCGAGTAGTAACGTCATAAAGGCGAAAAAGAAGGAGAGTCAAAAGATATCGTGACTTAAAGTTTTGCCATACAGGCGAAAAAGGGAGAATGTCCGCGCGGATCAGGCTAAGAAGGTGGAATGTCGCAAAAACAGTGCCAATAAAATTACGACCTGGCTTGGCGGCAGTCTTTTTGTTTGCGTATCTGTTGTTTATTTCAGTTTGTGGACAGGTGCAAACAAGTAGTGCTTGTATTACAAAGTAAAAAAAATAGTACAATTAATACAAGTGGCAGTGCCTGCGATGACTTTTTTACCGAGGTTTATGGGAAAAAGAGGAAACGTTTTGGAAAACTATCTGATGTTTCAAAGAAACTTAACAGTATTTACGATTAAAAAGTATACTCTTTTAATTTGAGCCACAGTGTATATATATTTGTTAAACTTAATAAACGTTGTCATTTTACTTTTGAAAATGGTTTTTGTAAAGAAAATACTAGGAAATTTCTTATATGATTCTGTGACATTCCCCCTTTTATACGTTATGATTTGTACCACTTCAAATTTTATTACGTTTTACAAAAATTGTAAGGGAAATTTTACTTACACATTTTTGTCTTTCAATGTCCAATACACATCCCAATTTATTTCATAAAAAGATTGGGCCTAATACTAACATATTATTATAAAGTTATCTTTTAATATTTGCTAGAAACCCTAACAGACATTTTGAGAAGATAAATTTCAAAAACTAAGATTCTGACAGAAACGGCGTTCCGATAAAATAAAACTTATTACTTAACCATGACAACTAACGTGCAAGGCACACAATAATTATTATGATCCATGTAGATTTAACGTTTAAAAAAAGAATAATAATATCTTAACCTGTATATTTTTGTACAACTGAATAATAATTGTAGGTACTTTCTGGCCAATAAAATTCAATAAAACTAAAAATAAAAGGCACCATAACCACTAAATATTTTTAAAACGTAATCAAAAGTAACAAAAAGCACAAAAACGCAATTCATAACTTGGTGTGTGGGCTCATTACGGCCCTCTACTAATTTGGCTCAATCTGGGGATTTTATTATGTCCCAGTATCAGCTGATCGATGACTGGTGTCATCTGTCGAAAAACGAGATAGTTCGTGGCGTTTTGCATATGACATTTGTGTTAAAGATATTTTGTAAGGCACTCATGTGAATTGCAAAATTCGCTTCGTTCATTCTGCAAAGTTAATGCCAATAGCAATATTTCATATGCAGTGTCCAGTGACTAACCGAAAATTAAGAAGTTTTACCATTATTTATAAGTCATTGCTGGTAATGGATATTTACCAAAAAAGGACGGTTCCTCTCTCGTCGTTAGCTATCTTCGTAGACGTATTTATTCCGAGGTTTCCCTTAAATGTAGTGAAAACAAGAAGGGTATATAAATAACACAGGCCTGCATTTTTTAACACTTTGAAAGTTGATTTAAAAATTTTAACTGTTTTCTAGTAATTGGGTAGCGCTGATTTCAAATCTGCTTTCAGTTTTTTTATATCACGTAAGATTATTTTTCAAACCGGTAAAATCCAAAAATATAGAAAAAACACGATTTATTTCATTTATAAGCTAGTTTTTTAATATATTAAGGAAAAAAATACAAAAATATACAAAATATACACATTTTGGTTGTTTTTCTGTTCCAACAGAAATCGGCCATCATTTTTGTGTCCCAGAGCCTTTGGTATCTTTTTTCCATCTCTTTAATATATTGATGAAATCTTTTACCTTGCTCTTCACCCACGTCCCCAAGATTTTCCGGGAATTAGTCCAAATGGGAATGTAAAAAGTGAATTTTTATGCTCATATTCTGAAATTCCTGAAATTTTCCAGCATGTTTTCAACGATCTCAACATAATAGTAATTTATGTTTAACTTCTTTAAAAGCATTCCATGCATGTTTTTCCTTATCTTTCATTACTTTTTCAAATTCTGTATCTTTCATCAAGCTGCTAATCTGCGGCCCTACAAAGATTCCCTCCTTTAATTTTGCCTCTGACAAAGCCGAAAATGTTTTACACAAATATTTAAAACAATATCCTTCTTTGTTTAATGCCTTAACAAAGTAATGTATGGGGAAAAAATATGGGGAAAAAAACACACAGTCGTCTCCACAAATAATTTATAAGTAGTCAGTTTATACAGGTGGACATGTTTCGGCACTAGAAAGTGCCATCATCAGCACCGAAGGGCTAAAATAAATTGAGAATAGAAAAAGAATGACAAATCAGATCAATGTATGTACTTACCCCAAGTGCCACTTACACGAATAAATGTAAACAAAATTTAAAAACATGAAAAGGACAAGAACATGTTGTATAATTGGACGAAAACAAAGTTAAAATATTTAAAAAGTGTTAAAAAATTAAAAATCGATTTTAAAAAACCGAAAGGAGTTTCCTCCTCTTTTCTTTCCCGTACATAGCAAACAACTTGATTAAACAACGATGACAAGTCAAAAAGGAGGATAAGTAGTGACATCTGACAAAGTAGCGTAAAAGCAGAAAGTTCCCAATATAAATGGGAACTGGCGTGAAAACGTGGTTCTCGGGGCAAGAAACGGACATCTAGTTGTACAGTGTGCAAAGTAACAAATAACAGTTATCGGCAAGAAGGCGAGTAACCCGCCGGGACAAACGTAAGGCAAAAGCCCGCAAGATGGATGGTCATCTAGGACAAGTAAAGTAGGAAACCATCTCGTCATCTCAACATTCAGCAATAAAAGGAAGGAGAAGGAAGGTACACGTAAATATGGCCACCTAGTAGACAGTGTCAAAATCAGAGGTCGAAAGGAGGAAGGTAACGGTTGTTAGATAAGTACATGCGTTGGTGAAAAGTAAAGGCTTTATAGTGGTCATGGTAGATGGAGAATGAGTAAGGGTTGAAAGCAAAAATTCAAAGAATCAAAAAACGGAATGCAAGCGAAGTTAATTTGGTCGTTCACACAGGTAAGGTTACTATTAAGAAGGGCCTTATGGATTTCCATCATTTCGAGGAGATTTAGTTTGCCGCCCTTATTACAGGAATGAAGGAGTTTAGTGTTAGTCAAGGGGTCAAAGGTGTGATTATCACAGAGAACATGAGAAGCAAAATTAGATTTGAAGTTGTGATTAGAGAAATCAGTGCCCTGGAATTTATTTATTTCTTTAAAATGCTCGTTGACTCGGGCTGAAAGTTTACGCCCTGTTTGGCCAATATAACAAACATTACAGTTTTGAGCCCCACAAGAAAGTTTATAAACCCCTGACTTATCTAGTAGGGAAGTTTTATCTTTAGAGTTTATCAAAAATTGACCAACATTGTGGTTAGTTTGGAAAGCAATAGAAATATTGAACTTATTTAGAATATTTTTGGCTGTGAAAGAAATGTTACCCAAAAAAGGTAAAGTGCAAAAACTTTTTGGTTCTTTAGGGGTTGGAGTCAATAAATTTTTGTTAACAAATTTCATAGTGAATTTGTAATAAATTTTATTAATGATCCTGAGGGGAAATTGGTTATTAAATGCGACTAATGTAGTTTAATTCGTTTTGAAAATGATGGTGGGTTAATGGTAAAGAGAAAAGTCTGTGGAAAGCTGTATTGAAAAAAGCAAATTTGTGTTGAGGAGGGTGGTTTAAATTAAAGGGAATGATAGCGTCAGTGGTGGTGGGCTTATGAAAAATTGAGAACTGAAGACTGTTATTGACTTTATGTATTGTTAAATCAAGGAAGTTGATGGACTTATTTTGTTCAATTTCCAAAGTAAATTTGATGGAGGGGTGTAAAGAATTCAAAAAAGAAAACAATAGGTGGATATCACCAAGGGAGCCATCAAAGAGTAGTAAAATGTCATCGACATATCTGTAATAGAATATAATTTTAGGAAAGAGGCGGTGTTGTTTTAATTTAGATTCTAGGGAAGCCATAAAAAACTCAGCCATGAGCGGGGAGAGGTTCGATCCCATGGCTAGACCGGACTTTTGGTTATAGTGTTTGTTGTTAAACATAAAAAAGTTCTGTTTCAGAACAATGTCAGTTAGTCTACATAAATCTATTATCTGTGAGGGGTTCAAATTCGAATTATTAGACAAGTGGTTCTCAACTAGGTTTAAGCAATCTGTAGGGGGAATACTAGGAAATAAATTTTTGACGTCAAATGAAATTAACCTTTTAAAGCCTTTACTTTTCACCAACGCATGTACTTATCTAACAACCGTTACCTTCCTCCTTTCGACCTCTGATTTTGACACTGTCTACTAGGTGGCCATATTTACGTGTACCTTCCTTCTCCTTCCTTTTATTGCTGAATGTTGAAATGACTAGATGGTTTCCTACTTTACTTGTTCTAGATGACCATCCATCTTGCGGGCTTTTGCCTTACCTTTGTCCCGGCGGGTTACTCGCCTTCTTGCCGATAACTGTTATTTGTTACTTTGCACACTGTACAACTAGATGTCCGTTTCTTGCCCCGAGAACCACGTTTTCACGCCAGTTCCCATTTATATTGGGAACTTTCTGCTTTTACGCTACTTTGTCAGATGTCACTATTTATCCTCCTTTTTGACTTGTCATCGTTGTTTAATCAAGTTGTTTGCTATGTACGGGAAAGAAAAGAGGAGGAAACTCCTTTCGGTTTTTTAAAATCGATTTTTAATTTTTTAACACTTTTTAAATATTTTAACTTTGTTTTCGTCCAATTATACAACATGTTCTTGTCCTTTTCATGTTTTTAAATTTTGTTTACATTCATTCGTGTAAGTGGCACTTGGGGTAAGTACATACATTGATCTGATTTGTCATTCTTTTTCTATTCTCAATTTATTTTAGCCCTTCGGTGCTGATGATGGCACTTTCTAGTGCCGAAACATGTCCACCTGTATAAACTGACTACTTATAAATTATTTGTGGAGACGACTGTGTGTTTTTTTCCCCATATCTTCACGGCTCCACTCTGAGATAATGGACTACTTTCGTAAAATTCTTAACAAAGTGTTTCATACGTCCAAGTTTTATGTGAAGTGGTGGAAGTAAAACTTTTTGAGGGTCAATAAGACCATCGCGAATTACATTTTTGTTTCCAGGTGTTAAAGTCTCTCTTTGTGACCAGTCTCTTTTTATCCAATGCTGTTCTCGCTAGCTAGACCACTCGCACAGGAAACATGGAAATTTAGTAAATCATGTTTAGATCTTCACACACTTCCCAGTTGTGATTTTTATATTGTATTCTTAAAAGTAATTCCACTAAATTTTCATAGTTTTCCTTTAACTTAACTGTATGGCCGACCGAAACAGAAGCAAAAACATTGTAATTGTACTGTAAAAGAACAGCTTTAAAGCTCCTTTTTGAAGTCGATAAACAGTCTCCAGTCGGAAGGTGTGTAGCACCACAGAAAATCATTTTTTATTCATCAATCATTTAGAATTTGAAGTACTACATTCATTTTAAAATGTATTAAAACGCCTATAATAAGTTTTTTTTATATTTTTTCTTTTTTTTTGCAAAAAAAAAATTCTGTGGGTGATAGAGACCAATTGTATTTTAATTAGATATTTCTAAAAAAAACTAAGCTCAACAAACAAAAATCACGTCATCACAAATTTCATGCAGGCCTGTGTAATCGGTTAATAAATGCACATATTTATTATTGTGTTTTTAGTATTAATTGGCCAAAAACATTTTTATATTTAAATAAAAATATTACAAAATGACTGAAATTCCTTAGTTCCAAATTTTTACCATGGTGTTAAAGACAATTTATATTATGAAACAATGAATATTATTTAAACAACGAAAATAATTTTTACTGAATAAAGTTATACTTGATGGAAATCTGATATAAAAATGTAGAATTAAAGGAAATGTTCTACATTTTTAAAATAATTCTTATCTAAGCAATATGGTTCTAGTAAGTCTTAATAATTACAAAGACACTGATTGATTAGATACTTCAGGTTACCAATTATTGTTTTTCATTTCAAGCCGTTACGAAAAGTATTAAATTTAACAAGGCAAGGAAGCAGTTTACAGTTACTGGAAAGTAACATACTTCTTGATAGACTTGCATTATGTTATATCACGACCATTATAATGTAAGAGCGAGGTGCAGCAATAATTTCCTTAAAATCTTTCTGACTTGTTATTTTCATTATTATTTTAAGTATCTAGACTTTTTACATTTTTAAAACACTCGGAAAGTGTAAAAAAATTGGTTGAAATAGAGTTATAAATATTTAATAATAATTTAAAATACAAAACTTATCTGTGCGATGTAAATATGTAAGTATGTAAATCTGGGGCATACGATTTCCGATGTGCGATGTCCGATAAGCATTTATTTTTCATTTGAAAATAATTTGCATGTTCCATGGCATGGATCCGACGTTAGGGTTCAAATTTTAGTAAAAATTATGCAAAAAAGAAGATAAATGATTGTCACTTGACACTACCCAATCTCAAATTAAATTTATTTTTAATGTGATGGGTTTGAAGCCGATAATAATAATTTCCCGCATACCTAGTTATTTATTATTAATTTTTGGTTTGGATCCGCATTTAAACCAAAATAACAACGAAATTACCAAAAAGGCGTATATTTCTTTAATCTCTAATGTTATTCTTTTTGCAATTAGATTTTTTCAGTTGTTTAGACTTATTTCTTAATTATTTAGGTGAAAAATTAAGTATAATAACAATAACTAAATTTTTTAGGCGTCCTCACTAATATTTTCAGCAATGTTTACCTATTTACACATTTTTTATTAATATGTATAATATATTAATATATATATATTTCTTCCTTTTTCGTAAATACCTTAAACAGAAATTACTTTACAAAAATAATATCGGTAGATATGCGTTAATTTTTATCTTGGTTTATTTTAAGATTTAATGAAAAAGCTATAAACTTATAATTAGCAAAAAAAAACTAAAATTAACTGAACAACTTTCATTCATCTTATTACTCCAAAGTTTTTTAAAATTTTCATAGTTTTAAACTTCATTTTCTTTTCCCTACTTTACCACTAAACTTTTCGAGTTATCTCAAGCCCATGTCATATAAAGATATAAAATACATTTTATGATACATAAACGTTTGACAGGTGCCCTTGGTAATCAAAATCTTTATTAAGGGAAAAATTCATATCTCAATGCTACATAATATAGATTTTGCAATCAGGTATAAAAAATTTTATACTTTTTCAATCAATGCTTTGATATTAATAAATTTTATTAAAAAAACATAATTTTTTTCTTTCGAGAATAATTGTTACCACAATCTATATACCTCTACTTTCATGTAAAAAAGACTGAAAAGCCGCGCACACACATTGCCAATATAAAATAATCCATCGACCCACCCACCCACCCACTATTTAATCGCTTTGATGCAGTTCCGATTCTCCTCTATAATATTACTTTCTCTCATTTAATAACAAACATTTTGTAAATTTATTCTTACCTCAATGCACGTATTTCTTACTTAGTGTCCTTTATTATTCCTTTGATACTATAAGCCCTGAAGTTTTAATTTCTAAACTAAAATACTATGGATTTTCCCTTGATGCAATTTTTATTATAACATCTTACCTTCATCGAAGAACACAAAAAATATTATTTAACTCCAAGTATTCTTCCTTGTCCGAAGTTCTCTCAGGTGTCCCTCAGGGATCCGTCTTGGATCCCCTATTTTTTCCATATACACTGCAGATATTTTGGACATCGTAAATTATTCTAATAATTAAGTTTTTGCAGATGGTATTAATTTATTTGTTGGATTTGAACCAAAAGATGTTATAGCTGCTTTAGCACAATTAAATGCTGATTTGGAAACTATTAGAATTTTGTCCTTGATACACAATTTAAAATTTAACCCTACCAAGAGTAATTTAATTCTTTTTAATAGCAATAATTTGCTCAATGATTTTAATATTATGATTGATAATAATGTTCTACTAACACAAGTCAATACCAAGAATCTGGCATTGGTTTTGGATCGAAAACTGCAATAATTACAGCATATAAATAGTCTACTGCGTGCATATCTATCCCTAAAGCTTCTATAGGTAAATAGGCATTGTTTCGATGTAATGCTCAGAAAATTGTTGTATAATACTTTGGTGTTGTCATTATTTCATTATGGTGGTGTTGTATACTAGATATTTTTAACGTTTTAAATAAATATCGTAGACAAGGAGAATTTAGAATGCTTGCTGTAGATATATTTTTGGGGTTAGGAATTTTTGTCATATTTCGCTTGTCGTGAAGAATAGGAGGAAAATGATTTTCTTAATATTTGTACACCATATAATAAAGTCAACCTTATCTTATTAGTAGACTTCTAGGCGACAGGATTACCAATCTGTTAACGTTAGATATCGCTCTTCGTTTCATATTTTTAGACATAGGACTGCTTCAGAGATGCTTTTCGTATTGTTCCGCAAGTCTTTATAATGAGCTCACTATTTTACAAACAATTTAAGTGTTTTTTTGTTCAAAAGAAAATTAAAGAGTGAATTACTGCTTACTCAGTCTTAACTTTAAGTTACTTTGATTAAGTCGTGGATTTTTTTTCTAAACAATAATTATTGTATAATAAATGTATTTATATGTGCGCTTCTAATAGTATGGTTTGACACATTATGATTGAGTGTTTATACTTCTATAGTTTTTATATTAATTTTCCTCTTTTCAGGGTTAAGTGTAAGAATAGCAGATTCTCTGGTCTCTGCTAAACTTCGCCTTGCTCTATCTAATTATAGATTTTGTATTAATTTGTTTTATCAAATAAAAGTCAATTAATATTGTTATTATTATTATTAGGTTCTATACTTTACTAAATGTCTCCCTTTATACATTTTTCTTATATTTGGTAGTTTCGTTTAAGGTTTCTTCCAGAAACCTTAACTCGTAACCAAGTCCTTTCTGTCATCTTAAATCTCCGTTACGATGGTATGCACCTTTCGTATTGCTAATATTATTTCTTTGTTCTCCTGCGGATGAATGTTTATATATTCGAAACATGTAGAGAATTTAAATCATCCATATAATTTAAAGTTCTTAATTAAATGTACCAGTGAAGGAAGAATTAAAGTGTGTCCTTTCTTTCCTTTCAAATTTACACTTCACTTAAAGTATTAACTATTTATTCAAGATAACTTATCAGCTCTAACTATAATAAGAACTGTTTGGCAACCCTGCAAAGAAATTTATCTTTTTACAAGGAGAGCTCTAAAATTATTTTAATTAAATAAAAGCTACGTTTAGCAGTAAGGGTTATTTTAAACCTTTATATAAAACAAAATGGGGTTTCTTCTTCGAGTTTGGCTATCAAATTAATATATTTTAATTTACTTTAAGAAGTAAACAAACGCCGAGGGATTTGTGATCCAACTTTCTTACAAGACAAATAATTTAATTCAGGAAGAACAGAAAGTTATTTATTTTCATTAAAAGGTATTCCGAAATTAAACAAATTTCAGAGTTACTATCCTAAGAAAATGAAATATCAGATAAAATATTACAGAAGCCAAACTTTGTTGGAGGTTTTTGCAAACCATTAATTCGGTGTTGTTTTTGAAACCATTAATAACGAGAAAATTAAAAGTTATGGTTTGTTAAATTATTTCAGTTTCCTAACTATATTTCTGTTATTCTATTAAACTCAATTTCTACGGCTACCAGTTACGTACCTTTGTAGATAAGAAAAGCTTTTTTTCCAAAACTTCTGAAAAAAAACCTTGGCCCTTAGAAAATTTTAAGAATTCTGTAATAGAACGCAAAAATCTATCTTTTTATTTTTAAATTATTTTTATTAAAAGTTGCGTTCTCATGAGTCAGAACAAGATGTTTCCTTTTAAATACAAAGAGGGGCTCTAAAAGCTTTTGTTCGCAAAGTAAATATGTTAATACAACTAAACTTACCCAACTATTGTAAACCAACCGTTTACTTAAATAAATAACCAAATTGCCCAAGTTATTCTAAAGATTCGTTATATCATAAAGTTTGTTTTTCTATATCTTAAAAGCGGGTTCTTAGCAAAAACCCATTCATAATAATAAATATTACAATCTTTAGTACAGCACGATTTGTCGAAGTTAACATCAACTTTCTAAAACCAAAAATAACCCACAGCTGGGCAATAATAAACAAGAGAATCTTCGTGGGTGGTCTTTTATCAGATAATATGAATCATATGTTGAGGAAAAAATGGAAAATATAGGTATAGCAACATGGATTTGTATTTTGACCGTTCCATATAAGTATGTGAAAGTCGGATCAGATTTATTTTTAATTTTCCCTGTATCAGCTTAAAAGTTATTTTTTTTTTATTGTCGTACATTCAATTTAAGGTTATTTAGGAATGTTATTTGTTAAGACCGTTTTAATGGTTATTTTATAGGTATACTATGTATTGTTTATCTATTAGCCCGGGAGGAAGCGTTGCATTTTTGATAGTGATTTCAGGTCGCTTGATTTTGTGTGTATTCGATAGTCTAGATATAGCTAGCAATAAAAATAGGCGTCAGCTGCCAGTATTATAGGCGAAAAAAAATGAAAACTAAAAAATATTATCGACGGGAATTATAGAACCCGGTGCGACATCTTGCGTCCCAGTACGGTACCTTAGAAAAGGTCAGTCGTAAAGGGCTTATTCTGTAAAAACAGAAAATTTTTGCAAGAGCGCTCTCAAAACCGGTAAAGTGCCGGACCACAGATATTAATTATTATTAATTTAAAATTAATTATTATTATTAATATCTGTGGTCCGGCACTTTACCGGTTTTGAGAGCGCTCTTGCAAAATTTTCTGTTTTTACAGAATAAGCCCTTTACGACTGACCTTTTCTAAGGTACCGTACTGGGACGCAAGATGTCGCACCGGGTTCTATAATTCCCGTCGATAATCGATCCTGACAAGTGATTTGTCTTTGAGCCCTGTTTCCTTCTGCCAAACTGAGCCTCACTGATGAGCCGTAATAACGGCGAAACGCGTCTGGGGATGGGTTTGGCAGAAGGAAACAGACAAAACTCTTTTCAATTAAAAAATATTAGTTTTGCACCACTGGTTTTAAAAATTAATAAAAAATAAAAATAATGCTTCGTTAATAAAATTATACAGTAGTACCTTGGTATAATTTTATTAACGAGGCATTATATTTATTTTTTATTAATTTTTTAAACCAGTGGTGCAAAACTGATATTTTTTAGTTTTCATTTTTTCCCCTATAATACTGAAACGACTTTAATATAATAAAATTTTAGGGGTATGTAGGTAACTATAGGCGGCACCCAAATAAGTAAGAGATGGCATGTGATCTAAAAAATACGTGCTTATGACGTCACACTTTTTTCGAAAACCCTGTATAAAAAAAATATTTTCCTAAAATGCATTTCAAGATACAGGTAAGGTCTGCAAAATATCAACATTTTAACTAAATTAATAAGGGAGCTATAGAAGACGGGGGGTGAGGTGCAGGACCCTGTATAAGCAGCTGACGCATAATCCCTTATTATCTTTGCAGCTGACTTTTTTTAAAATTATTGTCATATAAACATTTGCTGTACAAATTTTCAAACGACCTGAAATCACTTTTAGTTATTTTTTTTTGACATAATTGACATTCTCTTATGACTAGGTCCACCACGACTCTGACAGCTGACGCTTATTTTGATTGCTAGCTATATCTAGACTATCGAATACACACAAAATCAAGCGACCTGAAATCACTATCAAGAATGCAACGCTACCTCCCGGGCTATATACAGGGTGTCCCATAACTTATGGGCCGTAGAGTAACTAGAGATACTAGACATCAAACTAAGCCGATTAAGTCATATAGGTTTTTTCGGATTGTTACTCGTTCTAGAGATACAGGGTGTTGAAAGTAAAAGTTTATTATTATTATTATTAATATTATTATTTATTTAGTTAAAAGTTTAATAAAGTGTATTGAGGTCAACGGTGGTCACTTTCAACATTTACTAAAGTGAGCTTCTTGTTTTTGTTCCACTGTTTCGAATTTATTGCGTTGTGATAATTAAAATATTAATTTAATTATGTACATGGTTTTTTATGCTTTGGGATGTTTAAAGGGAAATATCTCGAAAACCCTTAATGATATTAAGATCAATCAAGTATACCTTTTTGACTCAGAAAATGCCCTTCTTTAAGAAACTTTAATTGAAAAATACCTTATATCACAGGTAAGAAAAAAAATCATAGATTTATGAAGTCCATTGTATGTGCCCTCTAGTGTGAAACTTAAAAATTTCTACAAATTCTTATTTCTTGCTCACAAAAATATAATACTGCCAACTTTCAATTCGATTCATTAAACGGTTTTAAAATTATGGCTTATTTTCGAGAATAACCTTTTACTTTCAACACCCTGTATCTCTAGAACGAGTAACAATCCGAAAAAACTTATATGACTTAATCGGCTTAGTTTGATGTCTAGTATCTCCAGTTACTCTACGGCCCATAAGTTATGGGACACCCTGTATATGATTTTTAAGCTGAAATGTCCATAAAGAGAGAAAAAGTTTTAATTAAATATCAAGAGTGGATAACTAGAGTCACCTAGAGGTCATGTCTACAGGCATATATTTGTTCTGCCCAGTTTTATAACCTAAGGCAGAGTTTTAGAGAGAAATGACCTCTGATTGGTTGCGTAGAATAGATTGTGTACCTGTAAGACATGATACCGAAGTGTGATATTGATTTTAGTACATTTTATAGGGTCGAATATCTAAATATTTGAAGTAACATAATTTAAGGGGGTGGGTTTAGAAGTTAGAGGCTTAATCAGGGAGATTCACAATTCAGTTCCTGAAGTTCCATTATCGGGTTTGGTTGAGCAAGTACCGAAGATGCTATTTTCGGGTGTAGACGAGCACATTTGTAAGTTTTTATTTTCGGGTTAAATGGACTAAGTTTTCAAAGTATATATTTTCGGACACATTTCTCTTTTGATATACATCTTGTGTAGTGAATCCTTTGTTTCTTAAAAGTATTGTGTAAGTAAAATTGTGGGTCTAAGTATGATTGTTGTTTTTACCTATAAGCTTCAGGGGTTTAGTGTTAATTAGTCTTTGGGTAATTAATTTACAGGGTTGTATTGATTTAAAAATAGTAATTTTATCTTTTCACAGGGTTTTAAACATCAAATGAGTAATTTTCTGAATCGTACAGTAAACGCCTGTCAATAGAAAAATCTCTCTTTATTAGTTAGCATATACAATTATATACATATTTTGTATTAGTTTTATAGTCTTTCTTCTCTTGTAAAGTAACTTTTCTTTCTACCTTTCTTTATCATGTTAATAGATTTATAAGTTGTTGATTAAACTTGGTGTTGTTTTATTGTAACAATCAATATAGAGAGATTCATTAACAAAGGTTGAACGTTTCGCGCCCGCGCCATAAAGACGCATCGCTGCGTCTTGTGTCTTGTTTTGTCTCTCTTGGATAATGTTTGACGTTGACAGTAGGTATACGAGCCACTACTTTGTCTATAAGTATATTATGTAAGGGTTATTTTTTATATTTATTTGAATTTTGTAAATTATGTAATTGTACGTGTCTTCCACAATAACAATTTTACCTTTCGGCCGTTGTGGTGGACTGCCTCATATGGTTTTGTGTTTCTTTACAGCTATCTTCTCCTAATGATAACCTTTGTGGAAAACGCTTTGATTAAATTTAATATATCAAGTCTTAGTGAAATCGGACATTTCTTTGTGTATCTATTATTTACAAAGTAGAAAATAGATGCAATTTCAAATTTTCCATACAAATACTGTATATGGCGATTTCTCAATTTAGTAGAAACATTTTTTTTTATATACAGGGTGTTTCAATAAAAACTCCCAGGCCAATTATTTTGAAAACTAAAAGCGACATGTAAATTCTGTAAACACAATTTTTAGCCTCTATGATTGGCTTCACAACTGTGTAAAAAATGTGTTTATTTACAACCATGTATGTAATAATGACATTTCACCTATCTTTGAAAGGTGGAAAGTTGACGTTTCTTGACTTTTACTTTCCACCCGGGTGGAAAGTGCTCACTTTCCACCCGGGTGGAAAGTAAAATTGTTATTTTTTGTAATTTTATTAAAAATCGATATCTCAAAATAGTAAATTTTTTTTTTTTTTTAATTTTAATAAAAATCGATATCTCAAAATAATATACAAACACACCAACACACAACTCATTACACAAATTCAACAACAATAATTTTATTTTTTATTTCTTTAAATGAATTATACCTAAATGACATTTATAAAAAACAAAAAATTAACATGGTTTATGTTTTACTTATTTACATTAAATATTACATTGGCATTATTGTAGGCAGTCACAGATATGTTTAAACCTTGCTGAAATTCTTCTTTTGAAAGGTTTATTTCATGATTATTTGAAGTTAAAGTAGTGTTAGTAAAACTTGAACTTGGCTTTGAAATCAATTTTGCCGTATTAACCTGAGTAGAAACCGAACTGTCTATGTATCCCTCAGCTACTGTGCTAGATTTCCAGCCTCCTAACCGCTTTATTTGCATAAGATCGCCACCGTTATTTGCGAGCAAAGTAGCCGCTGTTCTTCTGAAACAGTGACCAGTAAAACCTTCAGTATTCAGCTTCAGAAAAGCTGCAATTTTTTTTGGAAACTGACTTAAAGTGTTGTGCCCAATACATTGTTTACTAATTTTTCCATATCTTATTTGCATAAAAAGCTTTCCATCCTGTATATTTTTCCGTAAAGTTATGTACTCCTTAAGTGGTGCAATCCATTTATTATCAGTTATCATAAATGATCGTGGCTGGTACGTTTTGCTATTTTGTATTTCAATCGCGACCTTTTCTTCTAAAAAGTGAACGTCTGTTGTTTTCATTTTGTATAATTCATCTGATCGGCAGGCGCCTGAGACACCAATAACCAATGCGACCTACAAATGTATAAAATAATAAGTTAATATAGAAATAGTCAACCTTTTAGCCTAAAATACCTTTTGAACAAGAAATTCCATAGGTGCTTGTTCCAAAAATGTTTCAATATTATCCATAGACAGTGTGGTCGATTTTTTCGGCTTGTATCCTTTGTTTTGCTTTTTTAAAAATGCTAATAGCTTTGCGTGTTTAGATATGTCTACTTTTTCCCTAATTGATAGAGTGGTCCTCAACATTGAATATATTGACCAAAGCGTTGATATTTTCTTTGTCTTGGCATTTTCACTAAAATAAGCTAGTAGCGCCGATTCAGAACCAGGATTTTGAACTTTGTTTCCAATACACCATTCTTTAAAACAGTTATATGCCTTGTCATATCTCGGGCGGCTTTTAGTTGGCAGAAGATCTTCTTCTACTATTTTTGCTGCTTCTCGAATTTCTGGGGGAGTAGCAGCCAAATCAAATTCCTCATCTGAGAGCATTTTTTTGGTGTTTTGTAAAAACTTTGACACTAACGTTTTAAAAAAATAATATATTGTTTAGTGACATGGAAACCATATTCCAAAAATGATATTTGCCATCTTGATGTGTATTATTACCTACGTTATTTTATCACCTGCGGTTATTTGAAATTCTAAATGTCTGTCTACTTTTGCAATGGAAAAGTCAAAATGACATTTACCTTTTAATAATTATTTGAACTCAAAATAATAAGAAGTGGATGTTGGATGTGGTTGTAAATAAAATAGTATACAAACCTCGGTGAAAAGTTTCATTACTGTCTCTGAGATATAGTTTACCTCGACGCTTCGCGTCTCGGTAAACTATCTAATCTCTCGACAGTAATGAAACACTTTCCACCTCGGTACGTAATATACTATTAAATAATACAAGATGTAGGTTGTGGCGCCACGGTGCAAAGAAATTTTTCGATCACAGGAACTTCTAAATGTCGTCGTTCTTAAAGATAATTAATTTTTGGTCAAATTATGTCCCATAAAAAAATTTAATCAATCCAACATGAAAGGAGTTATTTGGGGTTAAGTTTTTTTTTTAAATAATTGTAACGAGTATTTTAATTATAAATATTTTTAATATCCTTTAGCAGATTTTAATTTAATTTTAGTAATGATAATTTTAGTGATAAAACGCTCATGTAGCGCTAAATTATTACGGCCAGTGACGTCTCAGGGGGCGCCTTAATAAATAATATTGGCAAAAAATAAGTCGCCAATGAGTTTTTGGTAATTTTTATATTTTTTTCGGATTAAGCAACTAAAAGTATCCTTTACTTGTCTGTTAAATTGTTTTTATATCTTGCTTTCTTTTTAAGAAATAAAAATAAAAACAATTTCATTGCATATCTCTGGAAAACAAAAATCATTAAATATTTAATATACGTTGTATTTTTTGTTGTTTAAAAGCATTAAAGCATTATAAAATAAAATTAAAAGATGTTTTAAATTTTATGAAAGAACTGAAGAGAAATTATACAAAATTATCAATGAGGTGTTTAAAATTATTGTCGTTTTCATATACACATAGCAAATCGATATAATTATTCGGTTCTGCAAACTGTTAATAGTGTATTTCGATTAATAGCAAAAGATACAACTTATTAATTATTTAATGATTTTTGTTTTCCAGAGATATGCTATAAAATTGTTTTTATTTTTATTTTTCGATAACCAAGCAAGATAAGAAAACAATTTAACAGACAAGAAAAGGATATTTTTAGTTGCTTAATCCGAAAAAATATAAAAATTACCAAAAACTCATTGGCGACTTATTTTTTGCCAATATTATTTGTTAAGGCGCCCCCTGAGACGTCACTGGACGTAATAATGTAGCGCTACACGAGCGTTTCATTACTAAAATTATCAATTACTAAAATTAAATTAAAATCGGCTGAAGAATATTAAAAATATTAATAATTAAAATACTCGTTAAAACTATTTTAAAAATAAACTTAACCCCAAATATCTCCTTTCATGTTGGATTTATCAAATTTTTTTATGTTACTTAATTTGACCAAAAATTAATTATCTTTAAGAACGACAACATTTAAAAGTTTCTGTCATCGAAAAATTTCTTTGCACCGTAGCGCCACCTACATCTTGTATTATTCAAACACATTTTTTATACAGATGTGAAGCCAATCATAGAGGCTAAAAACTGGCGTTTAGAGAATTTACATGTCATTTTTAGTTTTCGAAATAATTGGCCTGGGAGTTTTTATTGAAACACCCTGTATACCCACTTTTTCTTCCAAATGTCCAAAAAACCTTTTATATTTATTTGTCTTCGCTTTTCATTTTAAACAAGCAGATATATACCTAATGTATTAACTTTGTTGTGATATTGACTTCTGTAAATTTAGGAAGTAAACAAACTTCAAATACTTTAATGGATTATTTATTGAGAAGAATTTTCTTAAGTTGGTAAAAACGTCCTTTATAAATTAAACTCGGAGATATGATGCTCTTTTTCAATAAAAAGTTATATTAAATTGAAACTTTTACAATTTTATCGTTATTTATGCTACACCGAATGCCAGTCCATGTATTGAATAAAAAATCATACAAATTTATGCTTAAGGTGGAAGTCTCAACATGTTTGCCAACCTGTAACCTATTTCGCGTAGATTCATTTAATTTTTCTAGCTTTTACACAAAATTTCAATAAAATCAATATCGCCTGCATATTCTAGAGTGTGTTATTAATAGCTTTATTCAAAATTTGACTTTGGCATCAAGTTCTGCTTCGATCGAGATGCAAATTAAGCAAAAAAATAGTAGTCACGTGATTCGCACTATCTGTCAAATTTGAATTTTTTCCAAAAAATCATTCAAAAGTGGTGTTGTTTCTGAAAATATTGAAAAAAGTTATTAACAAAAGTTTTTTTAAATGCAGTTTTTAGCCAACATGCAAAGTTTCAGCTGCATAATAGAATTTTGATTTTTAACCCACCACTAAAATTTATTTTTCACTTAATGAACACTTTATTGATGACACTGTGTGCTTTTTTATCTTAATATTAAGGTGTATTGCTTTTAGACATAAACTACGTTTTCAAAAATACTTATTTTATAAAGTTACCTTATACAGAGTCAAAAACAAATAAACTTTGCATCACATGCGACCAAATTTTAATAGCCCAATTTTGATTTTAAAGAAAAATACACATTTAATATGGCGCTACTTTAAAGAAAATGTATGTGAAATAAAGCATTATCAAAACTAATGTTTTATGTAGTTGCGTTGAGTCTTATTTTGCAAAAGTGGTGCAATTTACAAAATATGGGTAAAAAATCAAAATTATCTTATGCAACTAAAATTTTGCATGTGAGCTAGAAACTGCATTTAAAAAAACTTTCTCTAATAACTTTTTTCGACACTTTCAGAAATAACCCCTCTTTTGAATTATTTTTGGAAAAATTAAAATTTGACAGATAATGCGAATCACGTGACTACTATTTTTTTTGCTTAATTTTCATCTCGATCATCGCAGAACTTAATGCCAAAGTCAAATTTCGAATAAAGTTATTATTAAAAAAAAATACCATATGATGATGATATAATATAAATATCAAGGAATTTCATACATTATTTTAGGATAATTGTATAGCGAAAAATATCGCGTAAGATTTTTGCCAATATTATGTTACTATTCTTTCATTATACAATTCTCCCAAAATTAGCAATGAAATCAATTGATTTTCTTTTAATAATTACCCGAGGGGTGTCTCACTAGGTAAAATTTGTACACTGACTGCCGATGACTGCCAGTGATTGCCGATGACTGCCAGTAATTTTTTCAAATTTCATTCATCCATCATTACGATACGCCGAAAAATATGCGTTCTTATTAGTCGGATCAAAATTAATTCCGATAAATGCCGAGGGCGATTGCCGAAGACTGCCAGTGATTGCCGATGACTGCAAGTGATTTCCAATGACTGCAAGTGATTGCCAATGACTGCCCGTGATTACCGATGACTGCCAGTGATTGCCGATGACTGCCAGTGGTTGCCGATGACTGCCATTGATTGCCGATGACTGCCAGTGATTGCCGATGACTGCCAGTGATTGCCAATGACTGCCAATAATTTTTCCAAATTTTATTTTTCCATCATTGCGAAACGCCGAAAAATATGCGTTCTTATTGGTCAGATCAAAATTAATTCCGATAAATGCCGAGGGCGATTGCTGAAGACTGCCAGTGATTGCCGAAGACTGCCAGTGATTGCCGAAGACTGCCAGTGATTGCCGATGACTGCCTCTGATTGCCGATGACTGCCAGTGATTGCCGATGACTGCCAGTGATTGCCGATGACTGCCAGTGATTGCCGATGACTGCCAGTGATTGCCGATGACTGCCAGTGATTGCCGATGACTGCCTAGACGTTTGTACACCGACTGCCGTAGTGACACATCCCTTGTAATTACCTAAATAACGTGCCGACGATATTTATTTTGTATAAATGTTAGTTAATAAAATAATAAACTAAAAAAAAAACAAATATTTTTCTGACTAACCCTTACAATAAAATGACAGAAACGGTCTCGCCCTTCTTAGGTGCGCTGTTTTTAACTATACCTATAGATAGGCTAATTTTCAAAAAATATAAATAGTTGTTTTTAAAATATACTCTCTTGACATCCTGTAATTAACCATAAAGTTTAAAAGAGTATTCCAATTTTCAGAAAAAACTATAATTTTTTTTAAAAACTATTTTAAACCGTAACATTATATAGGTAAGTATACGTTCCTGTGCCAAACATTATTGCCGTGCTTCATCGAGCAAACCCAGTACTGGCTGCTCAGCTAAATGTTTACCGAGTAACGAGTACTCGGTGCTCGGTTTTACATTCACTACTCGGCCGAGTAGATACTAAAAATTAATAAAAAATATTGAAAAATATATTTTAATTAAATGAACAACTACGAGAAGCTATAATAAAAACAACGTCGTTGCGGCTTTGGGGATTACGTTCTGCGATCGATCGTACATGAAACACCTGTTCGCTGTTTGACAATGTTCTATAACGCATGCGGAAAAATTTGAAACCGGAGGCAGGCTGACCAGTAATACAGCCGAGTATATTCGGTTGTCAAATTTTATTTATAATACAATATGTAACACTTACCATAAATATGTAATGCTCCTTGAATTTTCCTTTAATAAAAAAAACTAAATATCTCGAAACGTCATGGCTTAGGTATAAGTATTATAACAGTAGTAGTTTCTCAGGGTAATTTAATAACATAAAAAAGTATTAAACTCCTAATCATAGGCGTCGTATCTCCAAATAATTAAAATGCACAGTGTATATTATATCGTTTTAAATTTTTAAAATAATAAAACAATATAAATAAAACAATTTTAATAGGTAACACGTTGTAAACGAACATTATTGATTGAAAATGCAGTAACAATTGAATTGATGGATTCATCATAATTTTCAGAAGTAGAATCGTTTTCAGATTGGATCACTATTGGTGCTATAGGCCATAAAACAGGGATATTCCATTTCTACAGTAACATGAGCTTCGCAATTTTTCCATACATCGCTACCCATGTCCAATGGCGTCCGAAGAGGGGGGGGGGCAAAGGGGTGCGCTTGCCCCCCCCCCCCCCCTGGCCCAAGTAGATTTGAGATATTTTATTTAACTGGGATATACATATTTATTAAGATAAAATTCAATTGACAAAATTGGTAAAACGAACTCTTGTTGTATAAAATGAAATGTGTAATTCAAAAATCTTCACTAAATAGCGAAGGAAAAATATTAGAATAGAATAAATAAAGCTTTATTTTAATTAACACAGCTAGTCATAATAGCAATATACAAATAGATATACAACAACATTTTTAAATATTTTGTTTAGCTATTTTTTGTTATTTAATATAACTATTAGGTATTTTGCTCTATTCTTTTATTGAAGGTTTGTTGAAGTGCTAGAAACAAAAATAATTCCAATTATGATTTGCCCCCCCCCTTGAAAAAGTTCCTTCGGACGCCCTTGCTCATGTCGTTAATTACCTGCCGAATATTATCAAGAACAGCTGCGCGAACATGTAAAGCTTTGTTTCTCGATTCCGGACCTGTTGCGCTCTCGAAGGCCGACTCCACCAAGCATGTCGGCACCAATATAATTCACCTTGATCTGCTGTTTAAAATGATCGCTAAAAAGCCATTGCTGATAATAAGATGTACCATGTAAAAACGTATCTGTCCAAAACCACACAGTCATAAAACCAAATTAAATACGTAAATTATAGCAAATATTATGTTAAACCACCTACACCACTGTCCTTTTCCTTAAGAAACTATTAATAACTGACATGACAGTGATGATGGCTCAATTATCTTTTAGCAGGTACATAAGAAATATCGTGATTCGTTGAAAATATTCCGCCCTTCTTGTCTAGAACATATAAATTTCCAATTGCGTTTGTCTTAGTATCATTCACAGATTGGGAGACAGTATTCGAGACGTGCATAAATTATGCACGATTACCAGATCTACCAAATTTTCGGGTTTGTTAATATAATATATATGTCGTAGGCTGATAGTGAAATCCGTCATTTCATGAAAAGCCTAGTCACTTCATGAAGCGTCGGCAGATTGTGTAAAAACATGAAATTACACGATCTGCCGCGTCACTTCATGAAGAGACCTTGACGTTTCGGCGTATTATGTATAACACAATCTGCCTTATTTTAAATATCGTCACTTCATGTAGTACCTAACGATGTCATGTCAGTCGGCAGATTGTGTAATTCCGTCTAAAAGGTATATTGGCAAATGGTTTGTTCGGGTTTGTCAGAGCATTTTTTTTATTTTTATAAAATAATATAGTTGAAAAAATTTATTTAAAAAAAAAATGCTCTGGGGAACAACGAACAAACCAGTTGCCAATATACCTTTTAGACGGAATTACACAATCTGCCAACTGACATGACATCGTTAGGTACTACATGAAGTGACGATATTTAAAATTAGGCAGATTGTGTTATACATAATACGCCGAAACGTCAAGGTCTCTTCATGAAGTGACGGGTGACGGGGCAGATCGTGTAATTTCATGTTTTTACACAATCTGCCGACGCTTCATTCATGAAGTGACTAGGCTTTTCAGGAAATGACGGATTTCACTATCAGCCTACGACATATATAAGTATACGAGAAACAATTGTTTGTTAATTAGTTGTTTTTCAACAATGAAAACCCTTTTTATTTTAATTTTATTCTTTTTTTCTAAATAATATTTCTTAAGGACTAAAAAACCTATGATAATATTAATATTCTTTCTTTCACACTAAAAACTTCTTAGTTTAAAGTATATTTGTAAACTAGCTTTCAAAGCGAGTTACTGACTAACATTATTAAATACTGATATAAAAAGAACATTTTTAATAAAAAGAACTTAAATAATTTAAAAAAATAGATCTGACAACCCTGGTTGTGCGCATCATCAAACTGAGTTTGGATGAATAACTTGCCTTTATTTATTCTGCTCTATTAAAATAGGTAATAATATACATTTAAATGTTTACAACTTTGGTCTGCAACTTTGTAGGAAATGCAGTTAAAGAATTCCAATATACATTTATTTATTTATTTATTTATTTTCAAATAAACGGGCATTGCCCAATAAAATACAATCTATAAAATTAAAGTTATATACAATTTGTATATGCAAAATACCATACATTAATGGCAATTACTTACGTAACTTACAAAGTACAATTATATATAATATTCATTGATATCATTTTAATTACATATAAATATTATATATAAATATTAAAAATAACTCTAAAATACAATTCCCATTCTCTTAAACTCAAATGTTAATCTGATTTTTAGAAAAGAGAGTCTATATCTTTTTAAGAAGCCATTGAATAATATAGTAGCGCACATATTCAGTACATTAAAAAACTTTTCTGCTACCAAGGAGAAAAACAATTTTTAAAATATAAATCTCGGATAGATTTTAACAGACAAAACAACTCGTACAATTTTATGCGTTTTTGCTTTTAGTGAAAACACATTTGTGTTTCCTGAATCAAGAATAAACTAAACTAATGGAATTGGGAGGTATTAGTATACCTTCACACAGGTGCAAATATACATACAATTTAAATGGAAAGGAATTTGTACATTTTTCTGTGCCTTTTTGCTTTTAGCAAGAGCCTAATTTTATGAGATTTATTACTTGTTGTTAGTAAATTAAATTTTTACGGTATATCCGAAGGTAAAATCGCAAATAAATGGCAGTTAAAAATATAAATATATCTAACTTATAATTTTCTCTTTAAAATCCTAAGAAGTGGGCTAGATAAAGAAACCTGAAATTACGTTAATATCACGTAACTGCAGACCAGTAAAAACTTTGTTTTACGAGCTAAGCTAGAATTCGTGTTGTCCTAAATAATAAATGGAATACACATGTAGAGCCTACCTTCGGTGGTAATAAATTCCGGCCTTTTTTTGCTAAATATTTAAATATCAGCAGGATTATTTTATACTTTTTTCAGCTTCAGTAATGTCTTTATACGAAATTACTTTTCCATAGGAAAACTCCTGCAAACACAAAACTCATTACCTTTAAGAGCAAACACTATAGTAACTGATTCGCCATTTCGTTTTTTGATCAATATTTCATTGATTTTACGTTTTATCTAAAAAGCAGCCATATACTTATTGTAATACCTACAGGGTGTCCGAAAATGACGATGAAAAATTGGTTTAAGGTATGATTCTACATAAAAAGATATGAAAAAAAGTTCATATTAACATAGGTCCGGAAATGCTTCCAGAGGGAGCTACATGCCCTTGAAGATGGTGTCATAAAAGTGGGTTTTATTTAATTTATTAGGATCTACTTACAATACAGGAATTAACTTCTACGTATAAAATCCCATCGACAATCGATCCTGACAAGTGATTTGTCTTTAAGCCCTGTTTCCTTCTGCCAAACTGAGCCTCACTGATGAGCCGTAATAACGGCGAAACGCGTCTGGGGATGAGTTTGGCGGAAGGAAACAGACAAAACCTTTTTTGAACTTCTACGTATAAGTTAGAGTGATTGGTGGTCAATCTTTGGAAATAACAGGTGACCCATAATTGCAACCAGTGGCGTGGGAACAAAGGGGTGGTTAGTTATTTAAAGTTATATTTTTTCGCCGAGTGTATTTTCGCTATCTTTTAAATAAATTATGATTCTTTGAACATTTTTACGTAAAAAAGGTTCCCTAGGTATAAAGTCGTATAGTCGACAGTTTTCGAAATAAACGGCGTAAATACAGTAAACAGGCTATGTAATAAAAATAAGAAGATGCTTGAATACTATTTTAAATTGTACTTTTACACACTTGCCAAAAAGAAAAACGAATTTACTGGTACCTACTACATTGGGTACATTTTTAAATTCACCTGTGGATTTTACCAAAAACTTCATTTAAAAACGTAACGCATAGCAAGCGCTTCGCAACAAGTCATAGGTAGTTGGCTTAATTTAAATGCATTTGAACTTGTTTAATAAGCAACTTCACTATGTCACTTGTTTAAGTTCAAGTTGAACAACCCGTTGTTGTGACTTGTGCGTTTTTTACTATTTAAGAATTTCACTAAAAAGCTGAAAAATGAGTAATTAATCATTTCAAGAAATGGCACAAATGCATTTTCTGTATGGAAAAGCAAATGGTAACGCTCTTGAAGCGCGGAGCTTATATCAAGAGACGTACCCTGCCAGGCAAGTTCCATGCATTCAATTTCTCATTAATGTACATAGAAGACTTTGTGAAAAAGGATCTTTTAAACCAGATTACTCAACTGGTAGACCACGTACCACATGAACTATCGAAGCTGAAGAGAGAGTTCTTGAAATAGTCGCAGGTAATCCACGGTATGCATTAGAAGGCTAGCTACGCAAAGAGCTCAGTTTTAGAAATTTTGCATGAACAGTGTCTCTACCCATACCACATTCAAAGAGTTCAGGCTCTAAAATCCGAAGACTTTGAACCTAGTATGCAATTCTGTCGATGGCTAAGACAAAAATGGCACCGAGATCCCGACATTATAAGTAAAATATTTTTCACTGATGAGGCCGGATTTACTAGAGATGGAATTATCAATTTCCATAATAACCACGTATGGGCAGACGAAAACCCGCATACGATTTTTGAATCAAGGCACCAAGAAAAATTTTCCATTAATGTCTGGGCGGGAATATTTGGGGACTATTTAATAGGGCCCTACATTTTACCAAATAGATTAAACGGGGAATCATACTTAGAGTTTCTACGAAATGTGTTGCAAGACCTGCTTGATGATGTGCCTTATGCTCTAAGGACAGATATGTACTTCATGCAAGACGGGGCTCCAACATATTTCAGTCTTAATGTGAGGGCACATTTAAATGAAGTTTAACCACAGCGATGGATAGGACGAGGGGGCCCTGTAGCTTGGCCACCTCCGGCAACCTCGTTCTTCAAATCTAAATCCATTAGATTATTTTTTTATGGGGATACCTAAAATCCTAAGTATATGAACCAGTTCGAAGCGTTGAAAAATTAGAGCAGCGGGTGTTTGATTGTTGTGAAGTTATAATAAATAAACCTGGTATTTTTAGAAAAGTTAGAAGATCTATGAGAAAACGAGTTCAAGGATGCATTGAAATGAACGGAAATCATTTTCAACACTTATTATAAAATTTATAATAATATTGAAAAGGATTTAAAAATTTAGGGACATCGTTGTTTATTATTTTGTTATTGATTTGTTGGTATTTTTATTAATAAAATTATTATTCAAAAAAAATCTGAGCATTAAAGTCCGTTTATCTCGAAAACGGTCGACTATACGACTTTATACCAAGAAAACCTTTTTTACGTAAAAATCTTCAAATAATCATAATTTATTTAAAAGATAGCGAAAATACACTCGGCGAAAAAATATAACCTTAAATAACTAACCACCCCTTTGTTCCCACGCCACTGGTTGCAATTATGGGTCACCTGATATTTTCAAAGAGTGACCTCCATTCACTCTAACTTATACGTAGAAGTTAATTCCTGTATTGTAAGTAGATCCTAATAAATGAAATAAAAACCACTTTTATGACACCATCTTCAAGGGCCTGTAGCTCCCTCTGGAAGCATTTCCAGACCTATGTTAATATGAACTTTCTTTCATATCGTTTTATGTAAAATCATACCTTAAAATTTTTCATCGTCATTTCGGGACACCCTGTATAAGGGAAGTTACAAAAATGCCGAAGAAGCATGTAGCAGGGGAAAATGTTTGCAACCTGTTAGCTTTAAAAACAAGATATCCTGCGTAGTGATGGGATACCTCTCTCTTTTAATCTATTGATTTAAATACAAATAGTCCATGCATATTCTTATGTCGTGTCGTATATTATTATTTTTGGGGACTACAACAAACTATTGGGTTTTGCTAATCCGTATTACTTTTAATATACAGGGATAATTAAATTATCGCGCACCATGTAGTTGAGTTTATCCTTGACTTTATCTCTAAGCGCTAGAGGTATATTTCGCGTACTACTTCAAAAGATCTGTCGACCTTAGCAATACCTGAAAAATCATTTTTATAATCGTGTAAAAATATGTCAAGCTCAGTTTCCACATAATTAACAGTCACACACGGGTTATCATTAACAATCTTAGACTCCTTTGCGGCTGCCAGTCCGAGAATCCACTTTAAAAATCACTTAACAGTCAATAAAATGGCAAAGAAGTACTATGATTTTTATGCTGACAGTCTAATATGATTTGCCCAAAAACGCAAATTTTATGCGCGGTATAGTTCGCCAAACTACTCGAGGTAGCTTGAACTTTTTCAAGATTAATGTCAAGTTTTTTAAAATCACTATAATTTAGTATATTTTCATGACTTATCTAGGTACTTTTGAATTTGTGAAACCAGAATTAAGTTTAATTTTTTCAAACCACTCGATTGAGGCAACACACGAAATTACGGATATGTCCGTAATTGTCTAAACGACTTGCTCATTTAAATCAGAGTCACCACAAGAGTCACTATTAGAGTCATTATTAATTTCATAAACACCGCTTTTTTAATGAGAATTTTTATCTAACCGCTTTTTTGTACAGATTTTTAATAATGTCCTTTTTCATGACAATGAGAATATATTCTATAATAGGCAGAACACTTACCCTCAAGGCGATCAGGTCCACATTTGCCACAAGAAACGTCATAATATGTCATATTATTCTCTTTTGATTTTGGTGTTCTTTAAGTGTTTCTGTGGCTGTTTTTGTGTAGTGTGTGTTTTAAACAGTTTACTTTTGGATTTTATATATTTCAGACGTTTTTCTTTATGTTTAATCTTTAAGTTTAATAGTGAGTATACAAACACTATTTTGGTTAACTCATCTATTATCAAATCAATAAAGTGCCTAGTTAAACCATGCGAGAATTTATCAAACTCATTGTGTAACTAGCGTTCTCTAGGAGGTATCTTAAACTCATTATGGAATCCTCCTTCTTGCTCTCAATGACATAACTACAGCAAATGCGATTCATATCCGCCTAACATCAAATCATCGTCAATCTTATAAAGTAAATATTTATTTGGATCACACAGCATCTCTTTAACATTATAGGAAATGGAATTAAATGAGATATTTTCAAGTCCACTATCTCCTGTTGCTGTATAGTCCATTCGTTAAGGGACACCCTAGATACATAATAATATATATTCATATCGTGCACCCGGAAGAAGAAGGTGACATCTCAAAATTTGGCAAAATTGGGTTATATACAGAAATCAATTTTACATATTGTATTCTATCATGAGAAAAAAGTTACATGTGAGATTTACTTATTGACCGAGAGATGGCGTGTTGTCGCTTTACTGAATTCGCCATTTTTACGTATCGAGATTATCGAGAAGATGGTGTTATCCAGGGTTGCCATTGCTAGGGAAATTTCCCTAAATCTGGGGAAAATCTGTAATCAGTAGGGAAAAAGGGAAATTTTCTATAATTTAGGGAATTTCTATACTTCTTTGATTTTGTGATATTTGTAAAAAATATATTATGCAATCACTTAAAAAATTATTAGCAATCGATTGACTCATGGCAAAAACGCTATCTATCCTAAGTCCGATTCACTATTAGCAACTCAGAATCTGAGGCAGTGAGGCAGGTCGAATTTACTATAAACCTTACTATCAAGATATAAACAACGAGAAACTCGGTAAACCCCAGGTCTCCGTTCGCTGATATTTTAAGGGGATCACACAAAGGGAACCACGCATTTTTTCAATTTTTTGCGTTAATTTCAATAATTCAAATAATAGCTATGGCCAGTTTATTTTCTATGTATTTATTTTGTATTAAATGTATTATTGTTTATTGTTGAATAAAAACTGTACTATTTTTTGAATGCAAAATGAACCATAAGATAAGTGGTTTGATTTTTATTTGTAGAAAATTTTTTATTAATAAATAGGGATATGTTTTGTTTTCAAGTATCGTTTTTCTTCGGTTTCAAATTAAATGGTCTGGGGAAAATCTGGGGAATTTTTAGGAAATTATATAGGGGAAAAAAAATTTGGACCTGGCAACACTGGTGTTATCTCAGTTTGCCTGTGTCTTTTGAGAAGAGCACGTCGCGAATTATCTTAGAGAAAGGTGACATTTCTAGTTGTCTTGTGGCAAAAGATAGTTTCTGTTTAGAAAAAGAGATTTATTTATATTCAATAAGGTGACAAAACGAAATATGTACTTATATTTGCTTATTTTATATTCAAAAAGGTTACTTCTATCAAATTCTCCCTGATCTTAAGCCATAACAAACAATGAATTTTACAATTCAATGGAGGCACAAAGTCTGTAACACAAGTCAAAAAATCATTATCCTATTAATACCTTAAAAAAAATATTAACAAAAATAAAAAAGACATAATCTTTAAACACCTCTCCTGAAAAATGAGTGATTTTGAGATGTCACTCTCTTCTTTCGGGTGCACGATATATAAAATTCCCACAAAAGTAACGTTAATTTAAAAAAAAAACGCTCGGACCTGTCGATTTTTATTTCGAGGGGGACATCTTTTGCGTATATTGTCAATCTTGTTACTTCAAGCCCCTAGGAGGGAGGACCGGGGGGGGGGGTAAGATATTAAATCTTAAATGGATACCCCTATTTTATATAATTTTTTTAGATTCTGCATAAAATTCTGAACATTTTTTAATTAGTCTATACTAAACAGTTTCCGAGATATTGACTCTTGAAAAATTAGATTTTTGAAATTTGACAGCGTCTAGCTTTCTTACAATACGTCTTAGAGCCAAACGGCTTGCATGTCCCTATCTTCGATTTTTATTATCTTTCCAATAGTGTCAACTTCCAGTTAAACCGGTTGTAAGAAATATGGTACTTCCGGTTTAACCGGAAGTTGAGACTATTGGAAAGATAATACAAATCGAAGATAGGGACATGTAAGCCGTTTGGCCCTAAGACGTATTGTTAGAAAGCTAGACGCTGTCGAAGTTCAAAAATCTCATTTTTCAAGAGTCAATATCTCGGAAACTGTTTAGTATAGACTAATAATGCTTTTATTAAAAAATGTTCAGAATTTTATGCAGAATCCAAAAAAATTATATAAAATAGGGGTATCCATTTAAGATTTAGATCTTACCCCCCTCCCTCCTAGGGGCTTGAAGTAACAAGATTGACAATATACGCAAAAGATGTCCCCCTTAAAATAAAAATCGACGGGTCCGAGCGTTTTTTTTTTAATTAACGTGGAACCAGATATTTAGCCTGTTTCGTTTTAAATGGGGAACCCTGCATTTATTTGTTCAGTATTTCTGAGTTGTAAATATTTTTTAAATATTGCCATAAATGCGAAATTATAGTTTATACAATAAAATATCACTTACATAAAATCAATCCCCATAAAGCGGTTTCGCTTACGAAACCAATTGAAAAGATTTTAAAATCACTTCGATTGATTTAGAATTCCATTTTCTCGGGATTGAATTGGAAAATAAAAAGGAGAGAAATCGTCCTTAACAACAATGTGGGTTTTCTAGATTGAAGCGTTCATTCAAGATGGGTTTTACTTAAATTCTTCAAGTCCAAGATGGTAATTATTCAAACATATCAAATTAAAGAGGGATATTTTCTTCTTAAATAAAACCCCATTTACGCATAATATACAGGGTGTCCGGAAAATACGTGTACAACGTTTGACGACAGACTCCTGACGTCAAAATAGGTCGATCTAAGCCGACTTAGTTATATCCAAAATTGTCTCGTTTAGCCGGTAGAGGGCGTCAAAAATTTGTCAAAATATTGGTTTTTCCTAAATTACGTGAAAACCTGCTAACCGATTTTAATGATTTTTAATATGTAGACTAATACTATAAAATGACGTTTTCTAGTAGTATAGTCACCGGCTGTAAATAAGTGGAAGTGTTATAAAAGTGATATAATAAGTCAACATTTCTCCTCATTTTTTATATGAACGGCGTTATGACAACCCAGATATTTTTGTAGAGTGACTGGATGTATTTGGAAGCTATTTTACCTCTTTAATATTTTTCGTTGAATGAGCTGTTTTACCAGAAGAAAATATTTACAATTACCTGCATACATCAATTATAAACAATAAAATAAAACAAAGTACAACAAAGTTGAAAGTATGTATTGTAAGAAACTAAGTAAAACAAAACATTACTTAAGCAAATGTAAACACTCCGGTAAACACTCCGGTAAACACAGGCGATAAATTATTGCATCGGATTTTAAATGCAGGCAACCATTTTAATAATCCCGAAACATTAGATAGGGTCCAATATCATTTTTTAAGGAGTGTTAATAAGTGTAGTCAGCAAGATGGCGGTCATTTTACACATTTGCTTAAGTAATGTTTTTGTTTTACTTAGTTTCTTACAATACATACTTTCAACTTTGTTGTACTTTGTTTTATTTTTATTGTTAATAATTGATGTATGCAGGTAATTGTAAATATTTTCTTCTGGCAAAACAGCTCATTCAACGAAAAATATTAAAGAGATAAAATAGCTTCCAAATTCATCCAGTCACTCTACAAAAATATCTGGGTTGTCATAACGCCGTTCATATAAAAAATGAGAAGAAATGTTGACGTATTATATCACTTTTCTAACAGTTCCACTTATTTACAGCCGGTGTATTAGTCTACATACTAAAAATCATTAAAATCGATTAGCAGGTTTTCACGTAATTTAGGAAAAACCAATATTTTTACAAATTTTTTACGCCCTCTACCGGCTAAACGAGACAATTTTGGATATAACTAAGTCGGCTTAGATCGACCTATTTTGACGTCAGGAGTCTGTCGTCAAACGTTGTACGCGTATTTTCCGGACACCCTGTATATTTTTTTATTTTGACTTAAAAGGAGTAGAAAAAATGGAAAAATATAAAAAAATATTAAGATATAAAGTAACTTCTAAGACACATATTTGATATAATCCAACTCCACATTTAATGCAAATAAATTTTCTTGTTTCACTATAAACCCTACGGTCTTTTAGTTAGAGTTAACTTTTCTTAAAACAAAGCGTTTCGACAGAAGACAAGAACATTGGACATTAACAGCTGATCTAGTTTCGTCGTTAAAGTTCCCAGATCAGCAGTGGGCCTTAGCAAGATCAAGCGTCAGAGTGTGTCATATTATTTTCTTCCGATTATGGTGCTTTTTAAATGTTTCTGTGGCTGTTTTTTGTGTAGTGTGTGTTTTACACATTTTACTTTTGGATTTTATATATTTCAGAGACGGATTTTCTTGATGTTTATTAGGTATTTAAGTTTAATACTGATTACAAATACTATTTTGGTTAACTCATCTATTATTAAAGTTCCTAGTTAAACCATTTACTTATCGTTATTTACAGGATGTCTCATAACTAAGGGGCAAATACAGCAATAGGAGATAGTAGACTTGAAAAATTGTCACTTATGCTTAAGAACGCACGGTTAATTTTCAATAAATATGTTTGGTTAAGAAAGGTGTTTATTTAAATGTTTCTTGCCATCTGGGATTTAAACGCTATTATCCCAAAACTACCTAATTGAAATATCGAGATTAATCAAGTATAACTTTTTTGCGTACCTATAAAATATCCTTCTTTCATAATTTGAGGTTTAGGGTCAGAAATGTGACAAACAAAAAATATAATGCGAAAATTAATAAACTCATATTGTGTAACTAGCGTTCTCTAGGAGGTATCTTAAAAACCCATTATGGAATCCTCCTTCTTGTCCTCAAAAATA
This sequence comes from Polydrusus pterygomalis, assembly GCA_963969555.1. Lineage (NCBI taxonomy): Eukaryota > Metazoa > Arthropoda > Insecta > Coleoptera > Curculionidae > Polydrusus > Polydrusus pterygomalis. The sequence goes on from OZ018379.1 coordinate 40,889,544, forward strand.
TAACTACACCAAATTTGATTCATATCATCGCCAATTTTATAAAGTAAATATTTACTTGGATCACCCTGTATCTCTTTAACCGTATAAGAAATGAAATTAAATGACATATTTTCAAGTCCACTATCTCCTGTTGCTATATAGCCCCTTAGTTTTTGGAACACCCTATATATATCCATATATAAAACTCCCACAAATGTAATAAATACCAAAATGGTTCCCAATATGGTGTTTTAATTAGACGTGCACCACAAAGCTTACACCTCGTAAAAAATGTATCACTTCTTTCCTTGTATAATAAAGACAGAAATACCTATTTTTGCTTTTTGTAAATAAATACTAAAAGAAGTAAATATTGTTTTCTTCTTTTCCTTTAGTTTAATAATGTTTTCACATACTTATTTTGGTAGGTACGAGTCTGTCAATATTTTATTTTATAAATATTAAATTTAGTATCTGCGCTATATTTAAATATTAAGACTCCCTTACAAAATTTAACAGATGGCGAAGGTAAAACAACTAAGTCCGGTTCTGTTTCTGTAGCCAGCTACTTAACGTAAAATATACCAGACTTCAATAGGGTGCCATTAATGACAGGTGATGCAGCGAGTTATTTGGTTAATTTGACTTTCGGAAGCATTCAGGCCAGTGCAGATATCTCGTCCGTTATATCCCATATGATAAACTAGTAATACTTTTTCCTCTTCTAGAAGGTTAGTCATACGTTGCGGTATACTTTTTGCCTAACTATCTATGCATTTGTAACTGATTCATTAAATTTTGTATACCCCGATAACAAAAGTCTTTCAAGGAAAACGTAAAATTCATTGTTATGTCCGAATTAAAGTTTTTTTTTGTAACCGAAAAAAACATAATTATCCAATAATTTTTTCATTAGCTTATCCTGTATACTTAATTTTTCCTTATTCTAATAGACTTTAAAACCCCCAATACTTTTGTGTTTAACATGTTTCACTATTTTACTGTTAGAAATAATCGACCGTTTTCATCAAAAACAAAGAATCAGATAAACAGAAACATTAAAAAAAAGCAAAGAAATAACTCCAGCAACAAAAAATTTCAAATATCTTGGAGTCGTAATAGGTACAAAACTAAATTTTTCATATTTTCTATACCTACAGTCCACACTTCTTCGTAGCATCCCAAAAATTATACTTAACGCAACCCAGGAAATTACTATTACTTCATAAACTAAATAATAAACTTACTTTTTACAGAAAAATAGTTGGACTAACAAAAACATATACATTTTTCAATACACAAACAAAAAACTTAACATTAACTGATAACCTGACACAAAGAAGACATAGCGACCAAGCGACACACAAACTAATTTATCACAGACTACAAAGACCCTCCACAAGACCCCAAAATCACACGATAAAATCAGAAAACCAAAGCCGCGTGCAAACAAGCCTTGCCTACAAATTGGTATAAATACAAAAATTGACCAATTACACAAGAGGGCAAGCCAATAAATATAGGTAAATAAATATACATAAAACTGCATAAATGGAAGAATAAAAGGGAATGAAAGAATTGAAGATAAATTAGGTTTAAAATATTCTTCAAGCCTCAAGGAAAGCAATAATGCGCTACAGTGTACATAAGTTAACTCAAGCTGGTTTATTTTTTCCGTTTTTCCGTTTTTCCGGTCAAGACAATGTAAAAATATAAAAATAAACATAAATACTTATTTTTAAAAAAATTTCCCACCGCACAAATACATATGGATTTAAGTTGATAGTTTTCAATTTTACTCTAGGAACAGGTAGTTTCAGCTGCCTTTTATTGCTATAAGGGATTTTGTTTAATTTTTTTTAGGGTGAACATAAGTCCGCCATGGCTATGCAGGGCATTTGAAACCTTCCTAATTACTTCGAAAGAAATTAACCTACACTCATGTGTTATTCATGCTTTCAACTTTGGTACTTATGCATAACTTAACATGTTAAAAATAGACAATAATAATATATTAAGGTTGCCGTTGGAAAAAAATTATCGATATGGTCATATCTCTGATTTGGGAAACACTGTATCAATATTTGTTTTTTATAAAATATACCAGAACTCGAAATGTTAATACCCGTGCCTAAGCAATTTTTCAAAAAAAGCTGTTCTGGATTTACTGAATTTACAAGTTACAAAGCATACTCAATTTGAAGTACTTTTGTCAATGTAAAATATGCAACTACCGTGTAAGCAAAAATTATTTGCATAAAAAAAGGCTTGGATTAAAAAACGTAGGGCTTGGTTTAGATCACAATGATACGGGGACAATATATCTAACCAAATCTAGGTTAAAATTTTGTCAAATTCATATTATGACTTGATAATATCATATGCCAAACTATTGAGTAATCAAATAAGTAGACAAATAGAAATTTATTTTGGTTGTTTACAAAATGATCAAAGTAAGAATACTATACAGAAAGAAAAAGAAAGATAATTACATAAATTGCTGAAATGGGCCACCGCCAAGCTCCAAGCATAAATTCACACGTCTCTTTATATTTTCGAAAGTGTTGACCAGCATATCTAGAGAAATGTTACCACATTCTTGGATAATCCTTTCTTGTAATTGTTCTAAATTTGCAACTGGTGTTTTAAAAATAGTGTTCTTTAATGAGGATAAACGATGTAATCCATAACCGTTAAACAAGGTAATCTAGGTGTGAATTCAATGTCTGATCTGTCGTCGAAAAAATTGCGTAAGTAGTTAATAGTTTCGGCGGCTGTATGGGCGGTTGCACCGTCCTGTTGAAAATATCCAAAACGTAGTTCGTCGTCAAGTAATTGCTCCAGAAATGGATTCAAAATATTGTCTCTATACCGCTGTGCTGTAACTGTGTCATGGAAAAAAATAAGACCAACAGTTCTTCCTCGGGAAACAGCTAACAAGACACCAATTTTTTGAGGGTGCAATGTGGACTCTACAAAAAAATAGGGATTTTCATTACTCCACATGCGTGTATTCTGAGAATTCACATAACCGGAGAGGTGGAACCAGGCTTCATCCGAAAAAAAGTCAGGTCTAATAAATCATTTCTTTCCAATAAATTTTGGGTAAACCATTGAGAGTAATTCCTGCGTCTTTCAAAATATGAGGCTTGTATTTCTTGAAATACTTGCACTTTATAAGGAAATAAATTTAGCTCATTCTTAAGAATAGTCCTGCATGTTCCATAAGATCTTCCGACTTCTTGGGACAGGCGTCTTATACAATTTGTTGGCCTATTTTGCATTATTTCACGAACGTTTGCAACAAGTTCTTCTGTTCTTACAGATGGTCTTCATGCTCCTTTTTGTGTTGTATAGAACCTATTCCCTAAACACAGCCATGGTTCTTTTCAGGCAATGACAAAAATCCCCAGCAATAAAAGCAACATTAGGAAAATGTTTGTGAAAATCGTCCATGCAGAAACCCGGATTGTATTGCCACTCACAATTTACTCTAACCCCGTTTCGAAAATACGCTTCAACCATGAATGTTTTGTGCTGTTCCGTGAAGCCCATTGTGTGAATTGTTCAAGAAATTGGAAAAATTAGCGTTGAATCAAATTACTTGTAACTACTGCCAAAGATGACGGAATAACGGATTGATTGTTAATTCAGGTAGTTACTGACTGACAACCAACAGGTATTAAGCTCTACGGCTAAGCATTACGTCCTTAGATGCAAGGCCCTCTTTAATGCAAATAATTTTTACTCGCACGGTAGTTACAGTCTAGGCTGAATCCATAGTTTCACCCATTGCATCTCATTAAGATCTTAAATACACTGAAAAAAAAGAGTCTAAAAAATCAAATAAATGATTTATTTGATTAATATTTATTGGTCCAAGATAAATACTCTTTGGTTCATACAAATATTGTTTGTATTAAATAAACTAAGGTATTTGACATATTTTCTATATTTATTTGGTTTCTTAATTAGTTAGGTGCAATAAATAGTGTTTGCCACAAACACTTTTTAAGATTTAAATTAAATTTGTAATGGCCAACAATGCATTATTTCAAGCAAACAATTTTTATTTCAATTTCATGAAATTATTGTCGCTAAGCAAGTTCCGACTCGACCTTCCCGGGCAATCGCACCCAATCGGCTTCGTCTTTGCGCCGCGTCGTGCCTTCGCGACCGCGCTTCTTGGCGCTCTTTTAGTTGACTTTAGTCAAGAACTGTAAACAAGATATAATCGTTGGACTTTAGTCGGATATTATTTGAGGAATAAGTTTTTAGAAAAGGCTAGCGCAAATAGCTACAAACTTCAAGTGCCCTTAATTTAAGAACTCGTGGTTTATTACTTTAGTTAGTGACAGGTGTTGGTTGGTTATTGTTGTGCAATGGAGCAATGGTTACTGGATAAAGGCTTGGGGCATCTTCAGCCTGTATTTGAAGGTAGGATGGGTTATAATTATTTTTATATTTTATAAAGCAAATTTTTTCACGCCGCAGGCATTAGAATAAGTTATTATATTATTCTTAATTTTGATATAAAAAATTATATATGCATGTGTTATTGTGTAGAGGCTATAAGGACTATATTCTTATTATGCTGCTTAAGAGTACCCATCAACATCTTTGTTTAGAACGCAGGGCTTTAATATTTCCATTTGGAGCATAATAAAGCAAACAATGGCGTCGTAGGTACGTTTCTGTTATTGTCCCATCGTGCTTTGCGTTCTGTAAATAAACTCAAATAAATATTAGTTCTTGTAAATAAAAAGATATTTGGGTAAAATTATAAATTATTTGCAGTAAAAATATATATTTTTGAAAAAAGGATTAATTTATTTAAACTATTTATATTATCGACGGTTTATACCTAGGTAGGTATCAAAATATATATTTTTTTGAGGGAAAAAATATTTATTAAAAAAAATTTACTTAGGACATGTAGGATACTTATATTATTTAAAGATACAGAAAGATGTGTTTCCATCAAAACTTTCACTTTCACTGGCACTTTAACACTTTAAAATATAGTATTTTGTACTTGATGAAATAACAAAAATTTTTAAACTAAAACTTTATTCTTCATTGAAATAAATAAAAAGAACAACACAACACACTAAAAAAACAAATGATTCAAAGAAAAATGAAGTTCGCCGAAACAATTATTTATTTCCTATTAGCGGAACAAATATTTATTTAATAAAGTGACGAAATTTATTTGGATTCTGGATTGACTTTAAATAATATTTGTTTGGCATTAATAAATCTCCTTGCCAGAATCCAAATAAATTTCGTCACTTTATTAAATAAATATTTGTTCCGCTAATAGGAAATAAATAATTGTTTTGGCGAACTCCATTTTTCTTTGAATCAAATCATTGGTTATTTCAGTGTAGTTATTTTTGTATTAATAGTATCTCGCCACTTACTCTTAAATAGACAGCCACATAGAAAAAATTCTCGAAATTTTTTTGTGAGTATTTAGAAATAACTGTGGTGATATAAATATGGCTTTAAAAATATTTAAAAAGTTAGGTATGTTCAATATTTTGATTTATTATGAGACTGAATTGGATATGTTAACCGAAATCTTTAAATGAAAAGCAAATAGCAAACCATTTTAACGACGATAAAGCTACCCCGTTGAGAAAAGCGGATTTCCCGAACAAAATGTGCCTGATAAAGGGATATATGCCGCACCTAAATAAATCTAAACGAAGTAATGCCTCCATTTAATAGTAGCGAAATACACCTATTCACGGAACGGGGGAAATGCTGCCTAATTTTTTAAGTTCTACACATTCTACAGCTTTTATTAAAAATTTGGTTTTGACAAAAATTAGTCCTCACAGCTTATCATTCATTATTGACGCAAATTTACTATCTCACCTAGTTCAGGAATTTCAGAAAGATAAGATCAAAAGTCGCTATAACTGTTACTTTTTATTTGTTATTTTCGCGGACACTATATTATCTTCTGAAAATTTTTATGGCTTTCCTTAACGGATTGCTCGCATTCTAGTGGGTGCCGCTGTTAATCTGTTTCTCATATGCAAAACTGCATACTGTTTCGGTGAAAACGCAAATAGCCTTCCCCATACTGGATTGTGATGCACTTCGTGGTTTATTGAGTTGTCTACCTTTCGATTATTATCAGTGTGACTACCTTTTGTATTGGAGTTAATCCCGCTGGGATGGCGCTACGGTGTACTGATGGTCGCTTTGCTTTTGTAACATTCTTTTAATGCATCTTACCGCTGTTGTTGGGATTGCTTGGGTTATGGCTGCTCGTAGAGTCCTAACAAGGATGAAACGGCCATCGTGGTCCACCCGCCCCAAGGTATCCATTGTGCTTGGATCCCTGTGTATTCCCATATAAAAACAGTTACAAACTTGTCCGATAAGCCACAATTATTCGCTTCTAATTATTTTCGCGGAAACTATATTATCTTCTGAACATTTTTATGACTTTCCTTAACGGATTACGCGCACTCTAGTTGGTGCCGCTGTTGATCTGTTTCTAATCTGCAAAACTGCAGACTGTTTCGGTAAAAACGCAAATAGCGTTCCCTATACTGAATTGTGATGCACTTCGTGGTTCATTTAGTTGTCTACCTTTCGAATATTACCAGTGTGACTGCCTTTTGTATTGGAGTTAATTCCGCTGGGATGGCGCTATGGTGTATTGATGGTCGCTTTGCTTTTGTAAAAGGCTTTTAATTAGGGACCTACCGACAGTTCGGTTTTGGTTTCGGTTTCGGCTAGTTTCGGCCAAAAAATGTAGTTTCGGTGACAGTTTCGGTTTCGCCCAGAAAACGGCTGAACCGAAACTTAGTCTTCGTGAATTGTCGCGCACCGTGCGGCTAAATTTGGGTGAGTTCGTAGACAGTGTTGTCTATATAAATAAAACATTTTCTCTGTCGACCTTTTCTTTTAGGTGGGAACAGTTCAATTTAAGATCGATCTCGTCCTATATATAAAATAAATTAGATTTTCGTATACAATAAAATTACTTTTCGATTATTACTAGTGTGACTGCCTTTTGTATTGAAGTTTATTCCGCTGAGATGGCGCCACGGTGTATTGATGGTCGCTTTGGTTTTATAGAAGGCTTTTAATACATCTTACCGCTGTTGTTGGGATTGCTCGGGTTATGGCTGCCCGTAGAGTCCTAACAAGGACGACACAGTCGTCGTGGTCTACCCGCCCCGGGGAATCTATTGTGTTTGGATCCCTGTATATTCCAATAGAAAAAATAGTTACGCATTTGTTCGATATGCCACAATTATTCGCTTTTACTTATTTTCGCGGACACTATATTATCTTCTAGTTATGAATAATGTTTTTGAACATTTTTTCGAAAATGCATAGCTTACTTATTGGTCTATGTTTTTTTCGTTATGTTATTCCCCCCACCCCCCGCTCTTTGGGTAAAGGAGTTATATGAGATGTTTTCCACATTGTAGGAAAAATACCCTGTTCTAATGGGAGGTTATAAATGTGCAAAAGAGGCTTAATAAGATAAGCACTACATTTTTTAACAAACAATATAATAACATTGTCATGGTAACGTTAAGTAGCAGCAAAATATTCTCTAATTTTATGCCACTTTAATTTGTTCCACAATGTAAGAGTATTTCGATTAGTCTACAAGATACTTCAAAGTTTGATTAACTTTCAGCGTAGTTGGCAAGATCTCAAAAACGAATTTCTCCAGCCGGAAAAAATTTATCTTGTCACTTAAAAGTTTAGCAGTCGGGTTAATAGTTCGCCACGTGTTTGCCATCCTAAAATTTTGTTCTTTAATCAATCTGAAAAAGGGCGAGCTGGACGAGGGAGGAGTATTAATTGTTGCCCAATTAACTCTAAATATCGAGTAGGTATGCCTATTTTAACATAAATTGTTAGATGTAGGTGCTAGGAGAGGTATGATGCACATCTAAGTAAAGTCAAATTTCTCTAAGAACACGCCGCATCGTGGCTAAGTCACCTGTCATTTATGGCACCCTGTTGAAGTCTGGTCTATTTTACGTTAAGGTGTTGGCGACAGAGATAGGAGTGGGCTAACTTTCTTTATCATCGCATTCCCCATATTTGAAACTTGTACAGGGTCATCCAACCAGGACTGAACAGGGGGCCTATTATTTGAGTTTCCCTTTATTTTTATTTAAACCAATATAGCCATTTAGTTTATGCTTTGCCGTAGAATCTAAAATTACCATTTAAAAAGCGATCTGACTTAAAACAAAGGAACTGTGGCGTAAAGTTGTTGTTTTTTCAACGGAACTCCCTTCTTTTCTGATTCCATAAATATATAGTTTGTTCCTATTAGCTCAAACCGTTTTTAAGATATGGGCAATCAAACATTTAAAAAGCTGTATTCATTTGAGCTTAATAGGTACGTCTAGAATGCCTTGGAGAAGAAAATCCCCGTAATGGCGATGCATTAAAATAACATCATAGGAGGTATTGGAAATTAAAGTTTTGATATGTCTAGAATGCCTTGAGAAACAAAACCAATACCAAATCTTTAAAAATATAACTTTACTCGTTTCCGAGATCTTCTAATAGGCCACTCAACGTGAATCACCCTGTATAGGTAGGTATAATGTATGAATAAAACAAAAAAAATTGTGCTGTAAATAAGAGTGACAGAATATTTTAAATTACGTTTCAGTTAATTAATATTGTCGAGGTTTGGGTAATTATAATATAATATTATGTAGTTTTAACTGTATTGTGACACTTTGTCTTTAAATCATATAAAAACTATTATTATAAAATATAATATTTATAGAACAAAATTTTCAAAGTTAATAAAAATAATAATTAGATATTATAATTATTAATATTATTATCATTGTTTGCATGGCAATAGTAAGAAGTTGACCGATAAAACTATTGCATCAATTGTTTTAGAAGGTATCGTATTAGGTATAATTTTTAAGTCCGGTCCTAAAATTCATACCAACTTATAAAAAATCAATAGACTAGAAATGACAGAGCATCACGTGACTTGAATTCCATCTTGCGAGAGGAATTAAAATTTTTAAAATTATATTTATATACAGGGACCTCCATGGAATATTCCTTAATTTGCTATGATATGTTTAATTAAAAAATTAAAAATTATGATTTTGTGTTCATCACATGCAAGCAATGTTCTTTTAGCGTTTTTCTCGAAAACGATTAGATTTATCAAAACAAAAGTAGTATGCCTTTTTTTTTTATTAGTTTCATTTCATGGCAGTAAAGACTACGGAACTGGCTGAGCTAAACGTCAAATCGTCAAACCAAGGGTTAACAACAACCCCGCCGGCGTCGTCAGGCGCGTATCCAAGGTAGCGGATAGTTGCAACAACAGTCCCAGAGAAACCAAATCATGTACAACATTATATTATTATTGTATAGATGAAATGTAAGACATATTGACATGTAACATACCATAACAAATAAAAACCTTTTGATTTTAATTGATTATACTAAAAGGTTAGGAGAATAAAATGTTCAGTCAAAATGCGCATACAGTGTAGGACAAAAAAGTTGTGACCATTCAAATTAATGTATGGGCTCCTATGTGGCGCCCTCTACAAAATGCGAAAAAACGATGGGCAAATTTATATTCTTCATCCCGAAAAAACCCTATATAAGAGATTTCGTCAAAATATTATGAGCGTGGCAAAAGGTATTGCACAAAAAACTGCAAATAAAATTTAACTTTAACACCGTGTAACTCCGTTAATATTCAATTTTCGAAATGTTATAGAAAGAGATATCATTTATTTTCGGTTTAGAATTATCACTTATAATCTACCTAGCAGCAGAATTATTACCGATAATTTTTTTTAAGGTCACGAATGGTTCTGTTGATAGAAAATTATCCCGAGTCAAAGACGAGGGAAATTTTCTATCAACAAAAACATGAGTGAAACCGAGAAAAAAATTATCGGCAATTAATTCTGCTGCGTGGTAGATTCGGTTAGAAAATTTCATAAATTGGAGTTTCTTTTAATGTTCCTGAAATTTTAGTAATACATCTTAGTTACTAACAAGTAAAATCAACTTCTATTGTAAAAATACAGTGCGTCATATTAAATTAAACTCATCGGAAATATGTTTTTTATAGTTATATTTGAATTTAAAACTATAAAGACATTGGATTTCGCTGGTTTGTCTCACCTGTCACTTCGAAATGACATTTGAATTAAAATTGAGTCGTAGTAGTATACCTAAGAAAAATTATCACTTATTAATTTTATTAGGTTAATAGGCTATAGACTATCGCGATAGTCTCCCGTTGCTATAAGCAACGTAAACAAAAAGGAGCCTTCTAATTGGTTGAAAATAAATTTATGAAATTTACCCCTAAATTTCTTGCTCTTCATTTCCGTACACCCTGTATAATAATAATTGTGCCAAAATTCCTCAAAAATAACTTAAAACGCTTCCATATGTTAGGTACACGTGTAAAATCAATATCTTTCACCTTTATTATTAAAGATAGAAGGTACGGTTTTCGCGACACTGTGCTACTTTTTTATGAAACAAAAGATGCCCTAATCAGAATTTTTCTAGCCCTCCTTGTTTTTGATATACGGGATGTTTTTGATAATTTTATATTTTGGGACACCCCCCATATTTAGGTTACCCTGTAGCTTATCAAAGAGAAAACAAATGTTATTTGTGTAGTTTTTTACGTAAAATCCAGTGACTTACTTAGATTTTTTCTACGTTCAATAGTTTCCGAGAAAAATACCAAACTTTTTTTTTTAATGGGACACCCTATATATTTTTAAATAATATAATTCAGTTCATAACAAGCTTCTCAAAAATATATAATACCCTATTTTTAATTTTAATATTAAGCACGAAATTTACGTTTTATTAAAAAATATATAATTTTAGTTAGTAGGCCATGACGGGTATTGAAAAAAAACTATTACTGGTCTGATAATTACTGCAGGAAAAATATATTTTGGACTCCTTAATCTAATTAGCAGTAATATTTCAGTAAAAATAATAACAATGCACAAATCGAGTTGTATTTTACTACGCAAAACATTACAAAGAGAAGCTGAATATTAATAGAACTTTCTCATTAATATTGCTCAAATTGTTCTCCATTATGCCTTAGACATGTTTCACACATAGTTCTTATCCGCCTTAATGAATTTAAAATAATAACAGGCCGTGTCCGTAACTCCCTAAATGCTCTTTCAGTAGCATTTCTTAATTCTGCAATTGTTTGGTATTGAATAGAATAAATTTTATTTTCAAGGCATCCCCACTAGAAGAAATCCAAAACCGACAAGTCGGGTGACATTGGTGGCCATCTTACAGGTCCATTAGTTCCAATCCAGTGGCCTGGAAAATTATTATTTAAGTAGGCCCTGATAATTAGCGCATTGTGAGCGGGTGCTCCATCTTGTTGCAGATATAAGTTATTGATACGCACGTCTTCTATTATTTCCGGCACAACGTTTTCCAGAATTTCCAAATATTTATTGGCATTAAGGCTGCCTTCAAATATATTATAAATTATTTTGCTTCCTAGTACAAAACATGAAACGTTAAAGCCAAACCTTCCTTGCCGTTCGAGTGGAAATATTAGATGCTGATTTTCCTTAAACCAAAACCTCGTATTGTGTCGATTAAATATACCAGCACTGGTAAAATGAGCTTCATCGGACCATACAACGGGTTTTTCAAAATTATTTCCCCTGTTGAGATTTTGTAAATACCAATTACAGAATTCTATACGGCGTTGTGCATCACCAGGATGTAAGTTTTGTACTAGGTGAAATTTATATGGCTTGAAATTGTGTTTTTTTAGGATTGTTTGAACTCTTGATTTAACTACTCCGACCGAACCTTCAACCGTTCTGCAAGAACTAGTTGGATTTGTTTCAATCGAAGCTAAAACATTTATTTCATCAGTCTCGCGATTTTCCTTGTTGTAGATTTTAGGACGAGGTTTAATAAATGAACCGTGTTTAATTAAATTTGATTTCATCTTTAAAAAAATTCTTTTATTCGGCTGTCGTCTTTCGGGATATCTACAAGTAATTAAAAAAAATTACTAAATTTTCATAGAAATACTACACAAAGGCGTATATTTACCTATTAAAATACACTTCTAATGCTACATCTGCATTTTCATTACAATGAACATAACAAACAAGTATGTCGTATTTTTCATTATTTTCAAATTTCACATATTCTGCCATAATTAGGACAAACTGATCCTTTACTATTAATTAGATAGGTATTTTAAAACAACTAAGAGAACCTGAATATTCTGACAGAAACTAAAGAAGTTATTAATATGACATAAACGACTGTGTTCTTTTCTTTTTTTCAATACCCGTCATGGCCTACTAACTAAAATTATATATTTTTTAATAAAACGTAAATTTCGTTCTTAATATTAAAAATAAAAGTAGGGTATTATATATTTTTGACAAGCTTGTTATGAACTGAATTATATTATTTAAAAATATATAGGGTGTCCCATTAAAAAAAAAAAGTTTGGTATTTTTCTCGGAAACTATTAAACCTAGAAAAAATATGAGTACGTCTCTGGATTCTACGTAAAAAACTACACAAATACCATTTGTTTTTTCTTTGATAAGCTACAGGGTAACCTAAATATGGGGGGTGTCCCAAAATGTAAAATTATCAAAAACATCCCGTATATCAAAAACAAGGAGGACTAGAAAAATTCTAATTAGGGCATCTTTTGTTTCATAAAAAAGTAGCATAGTGCCGCGAAAACCGAATCCTTCTATCTTTACTAATAACCGAGATACCCCGTAAAACCATCGAAAACTGGACACCCTGTACAGATAGTCCGTAAAACGGTATTTAAAATTCCACGTTCCTGATAAAAAATTTGACTTGACGGTGGTAGCTAAAGAACGAAACGTCAAATCGGAAAAAATAGCTATGAAATATTATTTTTATTTAGCATCATCATCAAAACGCTATTAAAATAATAGTAACACTTTAAAAAAAGTACAGTTCTGTTTATTTGCAAGGGCATCTCAAATAGCACGGAAACTTAGTTCGGATCTTGTTGGAAGTTTGATGAAGTTGCGGTCTAGTCCTCCAGGGTGGGATAAGATTTATCTCATCACTTAAGAGTTTCTCGGTCAGGTTAATAGTTTAACACGTGTTTGTTTTACTAACACCGTGTTAGCGCGTTGCCGCTTTGGTTACAACTTTATGTTCAATCAGTTGAGTTGTTTTAAACACTAATTATTTTTGTTACAGATTTGAATAAACTATAAAATGATAAATTGGTAACAAAACATGTTTCCTTTATCTAAAACAACAGTATCTTAACATAGTATAAAACAAAGTCGCTGTCGCGTCTGTCCCCAGCTATATGTGCCCTAATCTTTAAAACTACGCAACGGATTTTGAAGCCGTTCTTTTTAATAGATAGAGTGATTCAAGAGGAAGGTTTTTATGTATAATACATGCGTAATATTGTAGAGAAACACTGATAAATTTAGAGGTTTGTTCGGGTTTGTATTTATAAATCTTGACGTGATGGTGAACTCGCCTGATTATTATCTCAGAGGCGTATAATGCCTGGCATTGCAACGCAGGCCGCGTACACGCTAGTTAAATTATATATCGCTTTTTACGCGGTTTCCAATGTGTAAGATTTACGTTTGTCAAGCTGTTTTCATAAAAAATTCTTAAACATTGGCTATTGGGTCTTTTAAACTTCAGAATAGGATAAAATCGTTTTACATGTCATTCGAATTTAGAGATAAAATAAATATGTAAATTTTAAATAATAATCTTCAAACAAAGTAAATAATTTTTATAATTTAATTTTAAAATTAAGCACAAATTCCGATTTTAAGAAAAAGCTTCTAAACCGGGTGTTCCGCTAAGGTCAGCCAGCGGCTGAAGCTCGGAAAGTATTGGTCATAAATTTTCGGGAACTAAATATTTATGGGTAAGCCGGGAAAAAGAAAACACTGGAAATTATTTTTAAAGTGATGCATGCACCGCTAAAGTAATTTATGGGACAAAATAAAAAATCAAATACCTAATTAAAAAAAAAGCTCATTAAGGTATTTGATATCGATAATGGAAAGCTTATTCGTTCTAGCGGCAGTTTGGTTCTAAGGATTTTTTCCGATAATATGGGTGGGGAAAACTGGTAAATAAGTTCTTACTAAAGGTGTTGTATCTTTCACATTTTTTATGCAATTTTAATAAGCTGGCGCTCGTTTGAAAAATAATTTAATGCTTGATAAAAAAATAACTTTGTTGATGGTCGCTAATTCGTATTTTGTTTTACAGAGGGCGCTTTTCAAGATGGTATTAAATACAACGGTTTCAGGGAAACGATTCTTTTTTAAATTTTTTTCACATTTCAAATTTCAATACTAGGTTCTTCCGGATTGTTGCAAATATTAGATCCGTGATAAAGCGTTTATGCCATGAGTTTGCATGATTCGATCCGTGGTTAAGGTACTTCCCCGTATGAGTGGGTTTCCTGTACCTTGAAATTTTTATGCTTTAAGCATTTCGTTTGACGAGAACATCGAGAAAAGGTAGAGTATAATGTTTTTTTGTTTCCATGGTAAATCTAATGGATTGTCTTATACTATTAATATGTTTCAATAACCGTATCAGCTCTTTGTTACTGTTTGTCCTGATAATAAAGGTATCATCAACATATCTAAGCCAAAGTTTAGGGTCAATATTGGCAGTGTTAATTGCGTGTGACTTAAACCATCCCATGTACAGGTTGGCCACCATCGAAGAAAGAGACCCATTGAAAGACCGTCATCCTGGGCATAAAACCTATATTTTACTTGAACGTAGGAACTACGTAGAGAACACTCCAATAGTTCCATCACTCCATTCAGCGACAAACCAATGCGTTCTGAAAGGGTTGAGTCTTCTTGTAGCTTTTACATGATCATATGCAGTGATTCCCCTATAGGTACGTTGGTATATAAGCTCTCTAGGTCGAAACTGACAAATGTATCTTATTAATAAAGAAAAACTTGTTATCTCACAATTCACATGCAAAACCTTTTAAATTTGACAATGGTGAAACCTTCCATTGTTTCGCACCTATACAGTGAGCTCAAAAGGTTGGAATAAATTCGTTTAAAATTCAGGTGATTATTTTCTGGAAAAACGCTTGGACATGTCGATTATTATTTTTATCTGCGATTTTTTTGACATAAGAAATATGTATACAGGTCGTCTCAAGAAGAACATATACCGTCAACATTGATTTTTTAAATAGAACACCCTATATATTGTCGGATATGGAATTGGCACCATTAAGGCTAGAGAAATAATTGTAACGTAACAGCGGTGAAAAGACTCTTAAGGTGGCGGAGCTTATCGCAAAAGAGGTGTGATAAAAAATAACTAGTGTGTAGGAGAGAGACAATGACATTTGCATTTAATAGTGAAGAAAGACAGTGACATTTGAGTTTAGTAGTAGGGGTCAGAATTGGAATGTTTATAGAAAATACTTATTTTGTAATTGGTTGGGATAAAGGATTCCAATCCCCTCTTTTTAGAGTGTGGGAAGACATACGAAAAAGGAATCCCTTCTTCCAATTGGTAGGGGGTTGCAAAACAATATAAAAACACGAAAAAGCACTTACGACGGGGAGTTGAAAAAGTTCAAGTTCAAGTGTAAGGGGAACCCCTGCCCGTTTGCCGGTTCAAGTAATTAATCTATTCAAATGTAAGGGGAAACTCTGCCCGTTTGCCAGTCGAAATATTAATTATCTTAAGTTAAATTCAAGTTATGGAATCCACTGCTCCAGAGACGACCTACTTTGCTTCCATTGCGTAAGTGTTCTTTATCTATTGGTTTATAACATGTAACTGTTTTGAATTGCTTTAATTTCCTTTTGATTTTGAGTTATTATAAAGTTATAGTTGTTTCTTCTGACTTGCTTGGATTAATCTATCATTCCTGAAGTAAGTCTTAAGAGGGCGACTCAACTTTTAAAATAACTTTCTAAATTACCATTTTATAAACATCTATTATTTTTGGTTATTTTACTAGTTTTAAGATTGTATTTTTTATTTATCACAGTTATTATCATTGCTTTTGCTTTTCTTGCCATTTTAATAAAACTGTTAAAAATCCCTTGGTGTTTTAGTGAAGAACTAGAGAGCATCCTTAAACCCGTTAAGACAAATTAAATAGTTATTTTTGTGAAGCTATTTTTTAAACTATCTAAGCTACACAACCCAGTCGACTACAAATCGTAGCCCGACAATATTATATTATTTTTAAATTCTACGATACATTCTGAACACTTTTTGTATAACATACCATATTATCTACAAAATCAACGGTTTTCGATATATTGACATTTTTTCTGGTACGAAAACTACAATTAAAAATGAACTCTTTACATCTATTTAGTCTACAATATTTACATAGACTATATTAAATTTTATTTTGATAAAAATGTTGAAATTGACCGCCACCAACTTCCTGGCAATATGCAAGTCGATCTTTGAATTCTTCTAAAACCTTATGGATTACCTCGGGCTATATTAATCTAACCTCATGCCTTATTCGAGCTTTAAGTTCATCAATATTGTTAGGTCTGTTAAAGTATATTTTAGATTTTAAATAGCCCTACAGAAAAAAATTTAGCGGGGTCAAATCTGGTGACCTTGCCGGCCATTCTATTAGATCCCGTCGACCAATCCACTTGCCAGGAAAGACTGTATGCAAGTACTCACGCACCGGGCGTGTGTAATGGGCTGATGCTCCGTCTTGCTGGTACCATAAGTTATTGTTGGGAAAGTCTGGCTCATCTGGATTTGGATAGAGTACAGCGAGTGCCGGTATTAACTCAAATTCTAAAAATTCTAGATACAGTTCGCCATTTAACGTAGGTACCATCAAAAAAGAAGGGACCGAAAATCCGGTTATCAACAATTCCAGCCTAAACATTCACTTTTTTCAGATATTGTATGTGGGACTCCATGATCCAGTGCGGATTTTCCTTAGCCCAATATTGACAGTTTTAACGATTCACATGCCCATTTAGAGTAAACGTTGCTTCATCAGAGAACACAATTCTTTTTAAAATTTGAGGATCTTCAATGTATCTGTTCATCATTATTTCGCAAAATTCTGTTCTTCTATCCGGGTCATCTTCATTAAGTACATGAATCAACTGTACCCTATAGGGATGCCATTTATTTTTGTATAAATAATTCAATACGGTTGCTTGACAAAATTTTCCGTGGCAATACCGCGAGTAACACTCTGGTGGTTTTCTTGGACAGCTAAGAGGACATTTAACTGCACATCTTCTGAAATCCTAGGTCGACCTTGAATATAATTGTCTCTAACATGCCCCAAATCCCTATATTTTTATACAATTTTACTAACAACAGATTGAGATATTGGTGCTTGGTTTGGGTACTTATTGTTAAATAACTCACACACTTCTGTTTGGGTACGCATCCTATCTCCATAGCCAAGCATCATTAGAACCTCTATCCTATCTTTTTCACTTAACCGCGCCATTTTTACCGAATTACTTGTTAAGTTAGATAGATCTACACAATTTGAAGGATTTTTGACGAGAAATAAATGTCTTTGTCAAAATAAATTAATTCAGGTAACAGGTTACAATAATAATAAAGAAATGCGCAATTAAAACTAAAAATCCACGGATCTCAGCAGTGATTTCAAAAAAATATTAAAATCATTGATCGTTGATTTTGGAGATATTGTATGTTATATAAAAAGTGTTCAGAATGTATCGTAGAATTTAAAAATAATTTAATATACAGGGTGTTCTATTTAAAAAAATCAATGTTGACGGTATATGTCCTTCTTGAGACAACCAGTATAGGTACACATTTATTATGTCAAAAAATTCGCAATTAAAATTAATAATCGACATGTCCAAGCAATTTTCCAGAAAATGATCACCTAAAATTTAAACGAATTTATTCCAACCTTTTCGAGCTTACTGTATATACATGCAGGTATATATTATGTATATATATATACCTAGTTGCCAATACCCACACATTATTTTATATACTACAAGGTAGAAGCAAACAATAACGCCCAATTATTCTATTTCAGGGCACAATATAAAATCTAATATTGTGGAATTACTAAAAATGTTGGTCATTATTTCGACCAAATTCTAAATAATGCATCCTAAATTACGAACTTGATTAAATTTAAAAACGGGGTTTGGCCATTATGAGCACACGGCTCTATGTTTACGATGTGTAATCAGAGGCATGCAATGAAAACTTGTTTAAAATTTATTGGTGCATAAACATTTTGTTCTATGACGGCAATATCGGGACTATGTTCAAACCCAGTAAAATTAAACTTTTTCGTAGGTTAAATCGCGAGAGATTTGAATTTTGCCAGGTAAATTTTAGAAAAGGAATTTTTGCTGTTAAAATGTCTATGACTTAATAATTTTATAATAATGTTGAGACCATCGATATAGGGCTTTGATCGCGACATATAAAGTGAAATCAAAATTTGTCTAATATTTAAATAAATTACCGACTGGCGCACCGCCAGACCGTGATTGGGCAGTTTAAAGCTGGAATTATAAAATATCGTTGACGCCGCAGCTGACATGGATGTCAGCGTTTCTTGTGGACGTTTGTAGTCGGCATTTATAGACTTTGGCGTCGGCATTCGTTCGGTTCGCAGTTTAGACCATAATTTTCAGAGCTGCCAACTATCATGTGACAGACATAATAGAATTTTATTGGCTTGACATCATCGCTACTGATTTGCTACAAACGCCAGCGCCAAAAAGTTAAAGTTGGTTCAAGTTGAATAGTTGCCGACGCCAGCGCAAACGCCAACGAAAATTTTAAACCATTCTATTACAAAATGAAACATTATTTTTTTGTATTAAGCGTAATTTAATTGCTATTGCCTAGCGCTTTCGGCCCACTATGAGGCCATCATCAGGGCTTGGGTTCTAAAAGAAAAACACAAACAAGAGTTAAAAACAGCAGGAACAAACTACGTGAGAATACTTACTCGTCAAATTATGTCCAGGAGACAAGAAACATACTAAAAAGATATTTGAAAATTTCTTAACATTTTCTTGGTAAAGGTTTCATATAAACAACACCTGACTGACATTTGACCCATGGACACAAAGTGGTAAGGGACATCTCAAATAAAAACGTGGTTATACAAAATGACGAATAATAGAAAACCGAAAGGTGGTACAAAAACTTTAAATAAGTCATAAGTAATGAATAAAATTGTATAAAAAGGTAGGTAGGTAACTCCGTCAATTGTTTAAAAGAAAATAATTTAAACAGGATTTTTAAATTATGATATCTGTATCTGCAAAACCGTCCTATTGTTAATAAAATGGAAGGAGTTAAAAGTCTACAAGCGTAGGTTAAGGTAAACAATAAATTAATAAAAAAAGATCAACAAACTGCATTTAACCCTCCGCAAAATAACTTAAACAAAAAATATATTTCTTTATCTTACCAAGGTCCAATTCTACTGAGATAGCCAAAGTATTTAATAAAAATGTAAAAGACAACAATCTCCTTTAAAACAAAATAAATTTTAAAGGAACTTGAAATCTTTACCAAGAAAATTTGTTAAGAAATTTTCAAATATCTTTTTAATATGTTTCTTGTCTCCTGGACATAATTTGACGTATTTTCACGTAGTTTGTTCCTGCTATTTTTTACTTTTGTTTGTGTTTTTCTTTTAGAACCTAAGCCCTGATGAATGATGATGGCCTCATAATGGGCCGAAAGCGCTAGGCAATAGTAACAAAAATAATATTTCATTTGTTAAAATAAAGCGTACAACCGACTCTCCTTTTTATTCTATTACAATTCAATGTTTTAACTTCTCGTGCCAATAAAGACAGAGTTTATAATTCCAGCTTTACAGTTAAAAAATTGATCATTCTTATTTTGAAGTTGACACTTATAGTAGGGGAGCCCAACAGGGGATTTTGAGATTTACTCAAGCGCGGCAGATTAACATATGGGGGGATACCTTGCACCCTGTTGAGTACCTCTGCCATGTCTAAGCCCTCTTTATAGTGCCGCGCGTATACGGCAGCTGATCAGAATAGTAAAAAAAATCGATAGCTGGATTTACTCGAGCGCGTCAGATTAAGGTGTGGTTGGTTAATTACATGCTAAAGAGTCTGCATTTCAATAATCTGACGATTTGAGCGTGACGTTAGGGAGTGGGAGGGTCACAAACTTGCAAAAAAAAACGTCACATGGACATTTTCGAGCGCGGTCAATTTTTTTTTTTATTTTGAAGGAAATAATTCAAGGATAACGGGGAAAATATAATCTGCCGATTACTACAAGCCGAAGTAACAAAAATCGTCAATAAAGTTTATTAGCGCGTGCAGCTGCAGTGAAGCACTCCGCGCCTCAATGTCTCTTTCCTTATCACTCACTCTCTCGTACCGTCCCCATACTACTTTCCGTCAGCCATCACGCCATCACAGGCTGATCACAGCATTCGTGGGATTATATGTTCAGGGTTATTATTTTACATTTTAGTTTGTCCCACATTTAAAAGCCTGTAACTTTTTTGTTTTTTGAGTTAGTGCGTTCACTCAAAAAGTAGGATGTAGAAGTTTTGGCCAAGTATTTATGGGTTTTGTCAAAAATGACAGTAGGTGTCACATGTCACATTTAAAACCAAACATTTATTTTTTTTAAATGAGACACTCTGTATATTAGAAGCGCATTAGATGGTTCCATTTCTTCCGATTTTAAAAATATAACACACTTATGCATTATTCTCTTAATTCCATCAAAAATATGTAAAAATAATATTATTTAAAAGCATCAAGATAGTTATGAAACCGTTTTGTTGCTATGGATTTTGTCTTTATTTATATCGCAGTCTGTCACTCGTATTGTTATTACTTGTTCCGAATTTTGTACCGAAATATTTTTGTAAGTGAATTAAATTTTGTAAGATTTAAGAAAAAAAATCATGAATTTTTTTTTAAACGGTCAGATTAACAAAATCCCTTAAAATAATCGTCAGATTATGAATCAGCACGACCAGGACACCAAGCTGAACCGTCTGTATGAAAATCTGATGCGCTCGAGTATGTTAAAATAGCGTTTTTTTTTGCATTTTCGAAAAGTCGCCACGAGCTTGCTTCACATCCAAATCGCCAGTCTATTGAATGGGAGCTTCCTTAGGGATTCCTTAACATCCCCTCTGAATATCTGACACGCTCGAGTAAATTTTTTTTTTCCCCATTTTTAACCCTTCCGTACCGCCGCCCCCACCATCAAAACTGGCAGATTAATGTACCTCCGTCATGAGAGTCACGTGGGGCATATACACTATAAATATCTGACGCGCTCGAGTATATCCATGTGACTATTTTTTTTACATTTTTGAAAGCCTGTAGTAACTCCCCCCACCGGTGAAAGGGTAGGTACACATGATATGACATTTTTCCTTTCTACCATCCAATCTTCAAGATCCAATTGGTCCCCACGACGCTCGAGTAAATCCCCGTTTAGCATCGTGGGCTCCCCTACTATTACAAAAGTATCGAAATATTTGCTTGTATCTTCATTAAAATAGAACCAACCCGTATTATTTATTTTAGGAACATAAAACAAAATATTAATTAAATAACTTTGGAAAGAAAAAGTGTTTCACGACACAAGAATTGTTGCATTATTTTTTAAAAAACTTTCTTCTCGATTCGCAAATAATTGACAAGAGATTTTTTTCAAATCTCGCCTCGCTATCCTCTTGTAAGATATTTTCCCGTCTCGAGTCTTGGGTTTGATAAATTTTTGCATGTTAGTTTGGCCTTTTTCAAAACTTAAATACACTCTTAGTCTAAAATAAATATGGTTGCCAATATTTAATTTAACCAACATAAAGCTGAAGTACCAGATTTTGAAAATATTCAAAAACAAAGTAGGATAACGATAAAAGGACATTTTTTTCTCTTTACCTTTCGCTGCAAATACAGGGTGTTTGGGGAGAAAAGGGCAATATTTTGGGAATGTGTTCAGAGGGTGAAAATAAGATAAATAAACCCATATGTCGTTCGAGTCTCAACCATTTCTGAAATAATCGGTTCTGAATTTTTTTTAATATTGAAATAACGAAGGAGGCTTTAGTTTTAAACGTCCGATACATTTTGATTGATAGTTCAGACATGCATCGTAGTTGTCAGTTAGCTTCACATTGAGCATATTATCGACTTGAACCAAGATTTTCATACTTAGAATGCCCCACATATTCAGTCACAGGGAGTATGCCGATACGATATCCGTGTATGGTTACTGTAACGGTAGTGCGATGCGCGCAGATAATGAATATCAACGTCGTTTTCCAAATAGAAGAGTTCCTAATAGAAAAGTTTTTAAGAAAGTATTTGCAAGTGCTCAGGAAACTGGAATGTTTCCAAGCGTGAAAATTGTTTCTGAAAGAGTGCAGGGTCTAGATGTGGAAAATGAAGAAACTGTTCTGGATATTGTCGCAGAGAACTCAGGTGTAAGTACGAGACAGGTTGCAAATGAACTGCATATACCATCACATCTAGCCGTATGGGAGTCACTTAGAAAAAAACGGTTTAAAACCTTTTGACGATTAACCCGTTCAACATCTTCTAGATGGTGATCCTACTTCAAGGATACAATTTTGTGAATGGATCCATCAAAATCGAAGTCTGCACAAATACACTTTATTTAGCGATGAAGCTCACCTCACTTGTGATGGAATTAATAATTGCCACAATGAACATCGGTGGTCAGATGAAAACACTCATGCTATATTTGAACGAAACTATTAATATCGATTCAGTATTAATGTCTGGTGTGAAATGTTCAACGACCAGTTGTTTGGTAAATTTAAAATGGATGGGCCTCTTACTGGAGAAGGATATTTACAGTTTTTGAAAGACCATTTGATACACATTTTGGATGATGTCCCGTAAAGGTTCGACAACGAATGTACTTCCAACATGAGGGAGCCCCACCTCATTTTAGTCTCCGTGTGCGAAATTTCTTGAATTATCGTTTTCCTAATCGCTGGATTGGCAAAGGTGGTCCGCAAGTTTGACCACCGAGGTCACCAGACTTAAAACCGCTTGATTATTGCCTTTGGGGATGGATGAAATCGCTATTATATGAAACACGAGTGGAAACGAGAGAATCACTTCGCGATCGAATATTCAATGCTGCAGCTTTTATAAAAAACAACCCATACTCAATCCAACGTGCTACCCGAGCGATTAACAAACATTCCGAAACATGTAGGTATTGAAGTTGATGGAGAGGTTTTTTGAAAATATTCTTTAAGTTACTTTGTACTGCAGTTCCTGCAATTATTCGCTATTAAAATAAAAATTAACTTTAGAACCTATTATTTCAGAAATGGTTGAGAATCGAACTAAAACATATGGGTTTATTTCTCTTATTTTCACCTTTTGAACACATTCCCAAAATATTGCCCTTTCCTCCCCAAACACCCTGTATAATAACTCTCTTACCTTTGTTTCTCAATTTGCGATTTTATTTTCCAAAGTTTAAGTCAGAGGGTTCATATTTTACAATTATTGGATAGTACCTGAGAAGATTAAGCCTTTCAGTTTACTACTGTCATATTTTTAATTCCGTGTTATTAAATATGCATAACCTTAAATTGAAGTTACAGAGAGTTTTTATCAAATAAAAAATAAAACCTAAACAATCGAAGTAGTTAGTTATAGTTGTCAAAAGGGATTAAGCGGAATATGTTATTGCCTTTAATGGTTATGCTAATTTTGTTGGGTTAATAAGATTTAATATGATTCTAGGGATTTCTCTATAAAACTCATAAACCTCCACGGTTTAATTAAGTTTTATACAGGCACTATCCGCTTTTATGATTAACCTAGATTAAACGCACTAGCTTCTTAGTTGAGAACAATAAAGTTTGAAAGGTTAAGATTTGTTCTTATATTTTTTCCCGTGACTTTCCGTGCTCGAATAAGTTATACCTTCTGCGGAAGAAAATGTTTTGTTAAAAAAAAAATTAAATTTTTTTATGGGTATTTTTATATCAACTGTCATTCTTTACTCAATATAAATTAATTATCGATTTAATAATTGTAATATTCGAAATAGTGTATTCTTAGTTGTGTGCTTACAATACTATATCGACTTTTAAATATCAGTATTTTATAAATCGCTTAGGTGAGGTATTAACTAAACCCAGTCTTGCACAGTCGGAATGGTCATAGGAAATCCGATGTAAATTTTGCTACCCCCAAACATTGGCTTACCTCCTAATTTTAAATCAAAATTGTATTAGATTTTTTTCGAATGTTCTTGTATGATAGACTCGCACACCACCAAATTTTATTATTTTCTAATAATCTAAAAAAAGAGGAGAAAGAAAAAATTATTTGGAAAAATCCCTCCATAAAATTTTAAAAAAAAATTATTACGGCTCTTATGCATACCTCCATAAAAGCACCAATGATAATTATGATAATATTAAATGTTACTATACGTTTTATTTTTTATTAGTTTTAACATGTTTTAGAGTAGGATACAATCATTGTGTCCGTGAAAAATATTTAAAAGCATCATAATAGCGGCATAGCGGACGAGTGTGTAGGTATCTGTATTTTGTATTGGAATACACAGGGATTAAAGCGTAATGGATACGCTGGGGCTGGTTAACCATGACGGTCGTTTCGTCCTTATTAGGACTCTACGGGCAGCCATAACAAAAGCAACTCCACAAATAATGGTATAATTCAAGCGGCCTTCGATACACCGTAGTGCCATCCCATCGGAATCAACTACAATACAAAAGGCAGTTACACTGGTAATAATTGAGTGCAATACACTCCAGTATAGGACACGCATACACGTTTCACCAAAACTTACTTTACTAGTAACCTCACCGATAATAACTTTATTATAGGGCTAAAAATATTAATGCCGTCTGATGACTTACGAGCTCAACATAGAAATTCTGTTTTTACAGACTGAAGACAAAACTATGAGCCAGATGCCATTTTTTATACCGTGCGAGCAAAAATTATTTGCATCAAAGAGGGCCTTGCATCTAAGGACGTAATGCTTAGCCCTAGAGCTCAATACTTGTTGGGTGTCAGTAACTACCTGAAATAACAATCAAACATTTATTCCGTCATCTTTGACAGTCGTTACAAGTAATTTGATTCATCGCTTATTTTTCCAATTTCTTGAACAATTCACACAATGGGCTTTACGGAACAGCATAAACCATTCATGGTTGAAGCGTATTTTCGAAACGGGGTAAATGGTGAGTGGCAATACGATCCGGGTTTGTGCATGAACGATTTTCACGAACATTTTCCTAACGTTGCTTTTATTGCTGGGGATTTTTATCATTGCCTGAAAAGAACCGTGGCTGTGTTTAGGGAAACATGTTCTATACAACACAAAAAAGGAGCAGAAAGACCATCTGTAAGAACAGAAGAACTTGTTGCAAACAACACAACACTTTCGAAAATATGAAGAGACGTGTGAATTTATGCTTGGAGCATGGCGGTGGCCAATTTCATCAATTTATGTAATTATTTTTCTTTTTCTTTTTGTATATTCTTACTTTGTTAATTTTGTAAACAACAACAAATAAATTTGTATTTGTCTACCTATTTTATAACTCATTAGTTTGGCATATCATGCATGTCATAATATAAATTTGACAAAATTTTAACCTAGATTTGGTTAGATACTTATATCGTCCCCATATCATTGTGATCCCTACGTTTTTTAATCCAAGCCCTCTTTGATGCAAATAATTTTTGCTCGCACGGTATAATCTCATTCCGAAAAATTCTTCTAAAGTAGTAATTATCGCAAGTTTTTTTAATAAGATTTTTTTTTTAAATGCACCTTGTTACTGGGGTAGTAATATTAATAGATCGGTAGATTTCTTTAAACCTAAACCTGTGTTACCAGGAGAATGAACAGGCCTGGACAAGAAATATTGAAGTTTATTTTTGGTAGTAACTTCACGCCACATTTAATAGGTGTCCATTCCCATGACCTTTTTGACAAATTACCAAAACTTACAACCTTAACCTAGTATTATAAAATGTTTATATTTAGCTAGGTTAGCTTTAATAGTGAAGCCATGCGGTAAAATTTTTATGCACCAATTATTTTAAAACGACATTTTATTTCACGTCAACGATTTTATATCGCACAAATAAAATCAGATTATTTTTAGCGGCCAAGGTATATTTTTTAATTGATAATACGCAGAAAATAGTAATTCTTTGAAATCAACGCATCAATTTATTTTCCCTCTGGATGTAGTAGAGAGTTATGGTGAAAATTTTGAAAACAACCATGCTTCTTAGCATAACATATTTCACTAAATTGAACCGCCCCAAAGCATAATTTGATGTCAAAGTGAAAGAATCCGATAAATGTTATTTTTTTAACATGAAAATATTTTAACAAATTATTTTTTATATACAGGGTCCTGCTCTATTGCGTCAGGCTTCTATTGCTCCTACACGAATTAAGTTAGTTCATTCATATCCTGACCTACACTGCGACACATATTTCAGGAAAATGTTTGCGAGTATTATTATGGAGGTCCAAAAAACCTTTAACAACATAAAATTATATTGTTTAAAATGTATTTATATTTTATTTTTGGTTGGTATTGGTCTCCTTTATAATTGTTCATAATTTTATTGAAATTGCTTTGGCAGTTTAAGAGTAGTAAATTAAAATAAAAGTTTTGCATCCCTGGAAAAAAAAAACAAATAAACAACCTAAAAGCATTTTTTTTTAATTACTGCATTGCATGATATTTGTAACAAGACGTCAAAAGATACTATAAATTAAATGGATTGTACATAATTTATACAGGGTGTGGAAAATAGGGTTTCAAATGTGACATATTTTAAACTAAGCTTTTCAAGTGTATATTATTTTACTATTTGATAAAGAATTTTAAAACAAACAATTTTGCATTTGCAATTTATTTAAAATTGCAAAACGTTTTCAAAACATTTATCAAAAAATCAGTCCATAGCGTCGCAAATTCTGTGCAAACTTTACCATTCCTGTTTGGAAAAGCCCGAGCACCGCTTGTTAAGCCAGATCTTTTAATTTCTGGATTATGCAACACATAATACAGAACACGTGATTGTATTATATTATTAATATTATATAGATAAAAATTTAATTAATTAACAGCAAGAAATGTCTGATTTAATTTATTTGATTATCCGTGCAAGCAAAAATTATTTGCATCAAAGAGGGCCTTGCATCTAAGGACGTAATGCTTAGCCGTAGAGCCAAATACCTGTTGGGTGTCAGTAACTACCTGAATTAACAATCAATCAGTTATTCCGTCATCTTTGACAGTCGTTACAAGTAATTTGATTCATCGCTGATTTTTCCAATTTCTTGAACAATTCACACAATGGGCTTTACGGAACAGCACAAAACATTCATGGTTGAAGCGTATTTTCGAAACGGGGTTAGAGTAAATGGTGAGTGGCAATACAATCCGGGTTTGTGCATGGACGATTTTCACGAATATTTTCCTAACCTTGCTTTTATTGCTGAATATGTTTATCATTGCCTGAAAAGAACCGTGGCTGTGTTTAGGAAAACAGGTTCTATCCAACACAAAAAAGGAGCAGGACCATCTGTAAGAACAGAAGAACTTGTTGCAAACGTTCGTGAAATAATGCAAAATACGCCAACAAATTGTATAAGACGCCTGTCCCAAGAATTGGGAAGATCTTATGGAACATATGGAACATATCGACTATTCTTAAGAAGCAGCTAAATTTATTTCCTTATAAAGTGCAAGTATTCCAAGAAATACAAACCGCAGATTTTGAAAAACGCAGGAATTACTCTCAATGGTTTACCCAAAATTTATTGGAAAGAAATGATTTATTAGACCTGACATTTTTTTCGGATGAAGCCTGGTTTCACCTCTCCGGTTATGTGAATTCTCAGAATACACGCATGTGGAGTAATGAAAATCCACATTGTACCCTCAAAAAATTGGTGTCTGGTTAGCTGTTTCCCGAAGAAGAATTGTTGGTCCTATTTTTTTCCATGACACAGTTACAGCACAGCGGTATAGAGACAATATTTTGAATCCATTTGGGGGGTAATTACTTGACGATGAACTACGTTTTGGATATTTTCAACAGGACGGTGCAACCGCCCATACAGCCGCCGAAACTATTAACTACGTACGCAATTTTTTCGACGACAGTTTGATCAATTTCGATCAGACATTGAATTCCTACCTAGATCACCTTGTTTAGCGGTTATGGATTACTTCGTTTTTCCTCATTTAAAGAACACTATTTTTAAAAGCAGTTGCAAATAATTTAGAACAATTACAAGAAAGGATTATACAAAAATGTGGTAAAATTTCTCCAGAGATGCTGGTCAACACTTTCGAAAATATGAAGAGACGTGTGATTTTATGCTTGGAGCATGGCGGTGGCCAATTTCAGCAATTTATGTAATTATTTTTCTTTTTCTTTCTGTATATTTTTATTTTGTTAATTTTGTAAACAACAAAAATAAATTTGTATTTGTCTATTTATTTTATTACAGATTAGTTTGGCATATCATGTCCTAATATGAATTTGACAAAATTTTAACCTAGATTTGGTTAGATATATCGTCTCCATATCATTGTGATATAAACCAAGCCCTACGTTTTTTAATCCAAGCCCTCTTTGATGCAAATAATTTTTGCTCGGACGGTATTTTGGATTTAAATTTTATTCAATAAAATTCGTGAATCACTATTATGATTTGTATCCATATTGGATTATTTAAAATTGATACTGCTAACCTTTTAATTAATTAAATTTAAAAAAAAACGCATGTGGCGTAACACGCAACAATTTAATCAATCGAGAGTACTATCCCATAATTTTTCTGTGGCAGGTTGGCAGTTTGAACGTTACTTGTCGGTCGTACGGTGCCGGTTCGTTTTGTCTCTGTGTGTGTGTGGGGACTTATATACTAAAAGCAAATTTTACAGTACTGCTACTGGCGCGTCTTAAAACATCTCTAAATATGGTCCATAAGCTTCTCTAATTTAATTAAAAATGATTTAAAAATAAATAAAATATGATTGACTGTTTGAAGGTTGGAGACAATGATGTTTCTTGAATGATGAAAGAGTTTTCAAAAAATAATTTAAAAGTGGGGTTATTTTTGAAAATATCGAAAAAGTTATAAGAAAAGTTTTTTAAAATGCAGTTTCTAGCCCACATGTAATTTCAGCTGAATAAGATAACTTTGATTTTTTACCCATATTTTGTAAATTACAACACTTTTGCAAAATAAGACTCAACTACTAAAACTTCTTAGTTTTGACAATGCTTTATTTCAGATACATTTTCTTTAAAGTAGCACCATAGTAAATGTGTGTTTTTCTACAAAATCAAAATTGGGCTATTAAAATTTGGTCGCATGTGATGCAAAGTTTATTTGTTTTTGACACTGTATAAGGTAACTTCACAAAATAAGTAATTTTTGAAAACGTTGTTTGTGTCTGAAAGTAATACACCTTTATATTAAAACAAAAAAGAACACAGTGTCATCAGTAAATTGTTCATTAATTCGAAAATACATTTTAGGGTGGGTAAAGAATCAAAATTATCTTATGCAGCTGAAATTTTGCTTGTGGGCTAGAAACTGCATTAAAAAAAACTTTTTCTTATTCCCATCTTAATCCCATGATGCGGACTTTACTGATGGTCATTTATTGTATAGTAGTACGTCAAGCATTTTTTAATAAATTAAAAATATACTAAGGTAAACTTGAGTTTTTCCTTTTAACCCATAATGCACCAAAATTGCATTATATTTGACAGCACAGCAAAGCCTTTATTTTTCAAATTTATAGGGGAAATTGGTATAATACGGCATACTAGGATAAAATGGCACACTACCTGTATAATAAATTACGTGCATTTCTTAAATCCCGCCATGCGATTTTCGACACTGGTGGGGAGCATACGACAACTGGTGATTAAAACGAAGAAGATGTCAGTAGATGTTTAGCGGTGGTAGGTGTTAGTTTGTTTTCATGTATGTTTGAAATTGTTTTGAGATTAAGAGAACGTGCCTGAAACTCATAACCTACAACTTATTGAACAATTATTTATAACTTGACAGGTAAGTAGGACACTGAAGCATGTTTTTGTATTATTTGTATATTTTAAAAATTATTTTGTAAATATTTAATAACAAACAAAATTGACTTAGCCGTTTTGGATAAAATAGCACAGGGGTGATATGTTTAAAATGGTACTGTGCCGTTTTATCCAAGATTATAAAATAATATTATTTTGTGTTTTAGATAATGCGCGTTATTGCCTAAACTGCAACAATTACAGAAAATAAAACGAAAGAGGGACCAAATGTTTTAAACTCAACTTCAAATTTAATAGAGATGAAACGAAAAACAGAAGAAAAAAAATTGAGAAGAAAGAAGATCTCAAAAAAAAACGAACAGCGAAAGTAGACCTTACAGATCAGTTCCCCAAATTTGATTCCGAAAACGAAGCCATTTCATTAGGATAATGATATAGCATCTTATATGTCTTGTAATGAATTTTTTTCATGTCTAAGCCTAAGGAGATTTGGATTTGCTGTCAAAGTTGTAGAAAATGGAGCCACTGTGATGAGAGTGCAGGACTTTCTCCAAAAACGAAAATGTTTATTTGTGAACTTTGCCAACCATAATTGACCCTATTTTGCCTTAAAAATATTTTTATCTAAACATACATTATACGAGCAGATATGTATGCTATTTTACCCAACTGGTTGGATAAAACGGCACACCTAACACCTGTGCATGAAGAACGTATATTCAAGGTTTTTGTTCATGATACGCAGGATTTATATTGTTTTACCCAAGGATAAACCCAAAACAAATGTTATGTCTTCTTTGCACTTTTGTATACCTTTATATTTAAAATATATATTTAGTTTTGTAAAAAGTATGCCGTATTATACCAATTTCCCCTACATTTTATTAACTGTTCTCTCGGAATCGACTGGTACGAGAGGTGGCAACCCTAGCCCCCAACCTACGGCACTTCCAAGACAGGAGTATCTCCAATTATAATCGAAAAAGTTTAATAAAATCCCTTGACAATATAAGTAGTTTTATTGGATTCTACTACAACACATAATGAAGTTTACCCTTATTTTCCCGATGTGCTTAAATTTACAAAAAGTTAGTAATTCTAATTTAGAATCACCCAGATACAAATGTTTTGTAATTCAAGTTGTATCCTCGGGAGCTTTTACTCTTTGTACACGTGAGAAAGTCTTATGTTAAATTAGTTTCCGAGTTTGAGACGCGCTAAATGGAGTTAGATTAACTCTGTTTTTAGGCATAATGAAATAAATTGGTTTATTTAATAGGAAATACTTAAATGAGGTCATGCTGATTAAATCAGACGGGCCAAAGTTCGATGAAAGTAAAACTTCAACTACCGATTAAGCTTTATAAAAAAATAAATTTCGTTTGCTTTCAGTTCACTTTTAGTATCTTTGTTTAGCTTAACCCTATTGTGCTTAACTTGAGGTTGATTGATTGGTTGGTTGGTTAAAGGCGGGGGGTTGGGTTCGACGTGTGGCCCAAGCTTCTTACACAGCAGCCTTCTGGCTTATTGTGTGCCCCAGTCTTGTTAGAAAAGGTTTGTTCCTTCTATGAGGGCCAGTAGTTTCTTCCAAGTTTGTTCGGGAGGTTATCGCCACGTCGAATGTTTCCGAAGATTTTGAATCTTTTACGGTTTAGCGCTTCGCAGCTGTAATGATATAGGAGGCGGTTTCATCCTCTTGACCGCAAAGTCTGCATTCAATGGGTCCATTATGGACTCCCATTCGTTGAAGGTGTTTTCTTAAGTAACAATGACCCGTTAGTAGGCCGGTCACTTGTTTTAACTGGGTGCGCGTCAAGAGCAGCATTCCAGCTGATAGCTTCTTCGAGGGCCTATCGATAACAGCCCGTGCGTGTGCCTGGCCAGGTGTACCGTTTCATCGAGATAGATGTTGTTTTTGCGCCCATCTGTCTTATGGTATTTTGGTTACCTTTTTTGATATTCCAAGGGCGGGTTCTGGGCCCCTGAAATTTTGAGCACATTCGGTTCTTGCCAGTTCATCTGCTTTATCGTTACCTTGTATCCCTGAATGTCCAGGAACCCCTAGGAGTTCAACCTTGTTGTTCTTGGCTGCTAGGTCTTTTAGGTCGTTAAGGCACTCCATTGTAATTTTTGATGTAATTCGGAAGGAGTTCAGAGCCTTCAGTGTAGCTTGGCTGTCCGACAGGATACGTATCTTTTGGTCGTGGTAGCCCTTTTCAAGATTTTTTTGTACACATGCTTGTATCGCATGGACTTCTGCTTGGTATACGGTGGCGTAGTTTCCCAGTGGGATGCTGATTTCCATTCTGGATCTTTCCCCGAATATACCTGCGCCTTAACTTGAGGTACTTTTAATAAACCCATTGTGCAGCTAATGGGCCAAGTACCGGCTGATAAACTAAGAATGGCCGTCAGCTATATCTCGGAAACCGTTTACCATACGACTTTCGGAAAAAAAATTTGATATTTGCAAAAAAAAACCCAATCGTAAAGATAGATCTACTTTACCCACTTGCAATGTTACTTAAATAACTAAAGGTAAGCTCACACACAGCTACTTTTGCAGCGACGCAACATAAAAAGTTACGCAGTAGAAGTGAATCTTCGTGTGAACTGTCATGCAACCTTGGAAGTAGCGGGCGCAGTACGGTTGCCTGCAGTATTTTTTAGCTGCGCGCAGTATTTTTTTAGCCGCGCTGACTTATAAGTAGCCACGTATGAACGAGTTGCGATCGCTGCAAAAGATATTAGTTTGGTTGAAACTTTTGCAGCGGCAGCGTCTGTAGTGTGTATACGTTGGTCGCGGTAGGTAATGGTTTTTTTAATTTTTAGAATACAAATGGGCTAGGAAGCTAATATTTTTGTTTTATTCTTTAATTGTAGGATATCCCTATATGTTTAAAAAGGACTCCAGAGTGCAGTTCCTGAAGCAAATTATTCATAGTTTCACAGCTATTTCTTTTTGCAATCCATTTTTTACCCATATTTTCTTTTTCGTAATGCCTCGTCGACGTCTTCTCCGTTTTAAAAGGATAGTTATTAAGCAAGTTGTAGCTATCATTTGCCCCCCATACACTAACATATAAGTTTGACCGATTTGATCCGTTCGGATTTGGTCTGCGAGCTAGGCTCGGAACGTACCAAAACTCTCGTCATTTTTGGGCGGCCGAATTTGGCTCGTCGACTTTATAAAATGACTTTCAGACATTTGTTAAGTATGGTTATATGCCTTATTTTTCAAATTTTGGTTCATGTAATCTTTGCATTTTGCTTGCCACAAACATGGATAACTTTGGTAAATGTTAATAAATTCCGTTATAAATTCTTTTGATAAGTAAAGTGAATCGGTGGACATTATTTGTTATTATTATTATTTTAATTTAACCTCAAACCAAGTTGGAAGAGTTGACACGCGTCTCAAGTTAACCCAGCGAATCTACTGACAGGTTAAAACCCGCTGATTTCATCCATGGCAGATATTGCACGGTCCGATGAAACTCGGCTCGCCGCATACACGTAAAGTTTTATCGGCGTATTTGACTGGTGCCATATTAAATTTGTTAAGTTATCCGCTGGTGTATGGGGGCCTATGCCTCATCGTCAACATCCATATTTTACACGACCCCAAATATAATCGCGACGCAAACACGACAACATCTTTCAGTATACTGTTTCTGCAGCTACCAGCAGTGATCAACTATTTGATGCTCCAGAAATGACGTGTCGTGTCTGAACAGTATTGCAACTTTTTATTGAACTCGCAGTTCTAACTGGTAGCGGCTGCATAAAATACTGCATGCAGGGCGCTACTTTTGCGATATGTGTGAACAGAACAAGAAACTTTTGCTGCAGCAACCGTAAAATTGCGCTGCAAAAGTAGCTGTGGGTGAGCTTAGCTTAATTTGATCTTCAAAGTTGTTTAATTGACCAATATCCGACCAACTTTCTCTAATCCTAACTTATCTATGGTTTAGAAAAATAATTAATTTAATACTTTTTTTTGTAGTTTAAAAACATTTTTAGCTCCTTAAATGTTCGCCGTTAACAAATGCACGCCTTTCATAATATGCCTAAAGCCAGGACTGTCCTTGTTGCTTTCGATGTTGCTATTCCATACGAGCGTCTTATGTTAAATTAGTTTAGCTCTCAGGAGACACCATGCGGGACGGGGTTACATGCCACACAAGTTATAAAAAAAACAAATAAAACTTATATAGCAGCGAAATAAATTCCTCCGTTCCAGAACAACACCATTACGTCAATACCCTTGAGGTTTTTTGGTGAAGCAAATGGGAAGTATAACAACAGCACATGTCATAATTTATTAAATGAAAACGTTATAAAAGAAAAGTTGATATATTCTCGAAAGGGCAGTTTAGAATAATTATTTATCAATTTAGGCAATAGCAAATCGGCTACTGCTAATTTATATTTAAACAAAATAAGAAAAAATGAGAAACAAATTTAGTCTTGTCTTCTTGGATGAAATTACTTTGCGTTTGTAATATACCTTATGGGTAGAATTTATGAAAATACTTCAATAAAGTTCGTCAAAAAATACTTTTTCCAATATAAACTTTTATAACCACTTCAAAAAAAAATGAAATAAGGGTTTTATAACTTGTGTTTAGCGTACTTATTATATATTTTGCAAGTTAAGAGTTAGTAAAAGTAAAAAAAGTAAAGTATGCTTTATTGTATAAAGATACAAGATCTCCTTTACAAAGCAGCTGCAATATAAACATAACATAAGATGATGTTACAATACTAAGATAAATAACCAAAACGTCAGAACATGAAATATTCAAAAGAGAGAGAAAGTAAAGAAATATAAGTCAATCACAAGGTGTGTTTACATCGTTATACTAACATAGGGTCCTTACATCATAATACTAAAATCACCAAAATAAAATATGATAAAAGTAATTAAAAAAAAATTTTGTACTTCACAAGAAAGTTACAGTAATTAAATTAAATTAAATTAAATTAAATTAAATTAAATTAAATTAAATTAAATTAAATTAAATTAAATTAAATTAAATTAAATTAAATTAAATTAAATTAAATTAAATTAAATTAAATTAAATTAAATTAAATTAAATTAAATTAAATTAAATTAAATTAAATTAAATTAAATTAAATTAAATTAAATTAAATTAAATTAAATTAAATTAAATTAAATTAAATTAAATTAAATTAAATTAAATTAAATTAAATTAAATTAAATTAAATTAAATTAAATTAAATTAAATTAAATTAAATTAAATTAAATTAAATTAAATGCTCACACAGGGAAAAGAACATAATAGAATGATGAGGGCAGACTAAGTTGTGCGACAAGTAATATTAAATTACAGATTACATAAACTACAGAGTATCATTGTAATATTCAGTTATATCGTAGTATGCCTTATCAAGCAATATCTCCCTGTTCTTTCTTTTAAAAACTTTAAGTGTGGTTAGTCGTTTTAAGATATTTGGCAGATGATTATAAATCTTAACGCTTTCATATATTATTAATTTCTTTGTTAGTGTTAGAGTTGGAATAGGCAAAGGCAAATCTGAATTTTGCCGGGTATTGTAATATGTGTTATGTGGAATGAAATTGTCACGGTTTTTGTACACAAGGCATACAGTCTCAAGGATAAATAGACTATAAATTGTCAAGAGTTTTCTTTTATGAACAATGGTCTGCATGAATCCCTAGGTTTTGCTCGACTCAAATATCTTACAGCTCGCTTTTGCAAGATAAACAGCGAGTTAATCAGATAACAACATGATATGCCCCAGAACGAGATGCCATATCTCAAGTGTGATTCAACCAGGGAATAGTAAACTGTCCTACCCAATGCAGTACCCAACTCATTGACAATTACCCTAATTGCGTAACAGCCAGAAGCTATCCTTTTAGAAAGTTCAGTAATGTGAGAATCGAATCTAAGTTCTATATCTATAATCAAACCCAGAAACTTTGTTTCACTACGACTCTGTACAAGATTATCTCCAATCACCAAACCCTCCATCCAGTTAGTTTTAGAGTTAGAAATATGTGTTTATGAATATTTGTATACCTATTGGAGAATTTACAGTACACACACAGTGCGTAAGCAATGCTTAATGGTATAATGAAGATAATTGGATGAATATAATCTATGGATGGAACCCACCACAGTTGGATTTTTGAAGGTAAGTTTGCTTTTATTCGATTATAAATTTACTAAAGTTTGTCGAATTAAAAATGTTGTTTATTTTAGGCACAATTTATATGAAAGCAATGATAATTAAACTAATAAAAAAATTTGTTTTAAAGATTTACTAATATATTTAAATTTTTTTCTACGATACTTTCACTATTATTATTTATTCTTTATTTTTCCCTTTTAGTAGGATTGTTAGCAGTAAAATAATAATTATGGTAGAACCCTAGAATTCATTATCAGCATGCTCAGAAGAAAGAAGCCATCTGTATTTACTGAAATATATCCACACACGTAGACCAAGAATGCACCATCTCTACAATCAAGATAGCAGAAAAAGATTGAGTCAGGTGGGATGACTTTTCATTTCATTTCGGTTTCTCGAAAATTGAAGCATTTCAGTGTTTTAAAGAGTTTCAAGTGATAGTACAATCCTCTAGTTCCTGCAAGTTTGATTACCATATATGTAACAGTTCCCATGAGCAAGGGGTAAAGGTACCCAAGCGCTTGTTTACCCTTAAAACTTGATTATTTGGTTGTGGTTTCCATAGAAGCCGTCTGTCCAAAGTGACACCCAAATAATTAAGATTATTTTCCCAAGACACCGGAGTGCCTCTAAGGACAACCTGCCTGAGTTTTTAGAGAAATTGAAATAATGCAAAATACGCCAACAAATTGTATAAGACTTCTGTCCCAAGAAGTCGGAAGATCTTATGGAACATGCAGGACTATTCTTAAGAAGCAGCTAAATTTATTTCCTTATAAAGTGCAAGTATTCCAAGAAATAGAAGCCGCAGGATTTACTCTCAATGTTTTACCCAAAATTTATTGGAAAGAAATGATTTATTAGACCTGACATTTTTTTCGGATGAAGCCTGGTTTCACCTCTCCGCTTACAAGAAAGGATGTGGTAACATTTCTCCAGAGATGCTGGTAAATACTTTCGAAATTATGAAGAGACGTGTGAATGTATGCTTGGAGTATGATGGCGGTGGCCAATTTCAGCAACTTATGTAATTATTTTTCTTTTTCTTTCGGTATATTCTTACTTTGTTAATTCTGTAAACAACGAAAATAAATTTGTATTTATCTACTTATTTTATTACTCATTAGTTTGGCATATCATGTCATAATATGAATTTGACAAAATTTTAACCTAGATTTGGTTAGATATATAGTCCCCATATCATTTTGATCTAAACCAAGCCCTGCGTTTTTTGAAAAACTATTTATCTCTAATATTAGTAAATACTAGACTGTATTATACAGGGTGTTTCAAAAAACATGTGCCATCGCTCGGGTGGTGATTCCTTACCCAAAAATAAGGCAAATAGTTCCTATTAACATGGGTCCGCAGATGCCTTGTTTAAAAGATACAGGGTGTTCAAAATTTTAAATATTTCCGGTTTTTTCAATATATTTCCGAAACGGTAATCATATATAATAAATCAATAATAATCCGAAAAGTAATTTTAGTAAAATTTGGGTTGTGAAAAGTACTTATAATAGCACAAATTTAGGAATAAAAAATGTGTTGACAGGTTGACCAGGGGCGTGCGTGCGATCAGATGCTCTACTCATTTTGAACAAAAAATAGGTACGCCACTGACTTTTTCACATTTTGATAGCACAATTTTCTAATAAATTTAGTTGCTAAAAAAAAGTATTTTTTAATTTTTTTTATGGTCGGCATCGTTTGGAAGATAAATGCAATTTTATTAGGTATAGCGTAAAACGTTTTTAGCAAATTAGGTATTTATTGTTTTATAAAAAAATTATTTATTATTAACCTAAACATAATTATTACAGTAACTGCTGAAAATGTCCACCTCTAACTTCATTATAAGCATTTAACCTTCTACGTAAAGATCTTCTCACTCTGGCACAAATACGAGGATTTTGCCGAACTCGGACAAACGCCATTTCAATTCGTTTCAAAAGTTCTTCTCTACTTTGAACTGGCATGCTATAGACAAGCTCTTTTATATGCCCCCACAGATAAGCAGGGGTGCTGTGCTGTTGGTAGCGCATGTTGCACAACAAGCTATCAAAAAGTTTAACCAACAGCAAACAACAGTACTCCTGTCACTCGATATTAAACAAGCTTTCGATAATGTCTGGTACAATGGGTTAATCTTTAAACTAATAACAGTACATACATTTCCTTTACATTTAATAACTTTATTACACTCTTATATTACTCAACGTACATTAAAAGTCCGAATCAATGGCAGCTTCTCCGAATCAGTAGCTTTACATGCCGGCCTACAACAAGGCACAAATTTGGCAGCTTTCTTGTTCAACTTATACACAGCGGATATTCCGTTCTTCCATAACACTGATCTTGCCATTTTTGTGGACGATGTCTTATTATACGCCAGCTCTTTCTACGCCAATGTCGCAAGACAAT
The DNA here is from genome assembly GCA_963969555.1 of Polydrusus pterygomalis. Lineage (NCBI taxonomy): Eukaryota > Metazoa > Arthropoda > Insecta > Coleoptera > Curculionidae > Polydrusus > Polydrusus pterygomalis. Next base: position 40,928,321 of record OZ018379.1, read on the forward strand.
TAATATCGAGACATCTAACAATTTTATTAACTTGGTATAAAAAATGGAAGCTGGATATAAATGAAAACAAATGTGAGTGCCTAATACTAACTAGAAAGAGAACAAACAACAAAATAAATCAAAATATCATAATAAACGGAAGACAAATTGAACCGACAAACACACTAAAATACTTAGGAGTAATACTGGATGACAAACTAATTTTTAGACAAAACACAGACACAATAATATCAAAATATATAACAATAACACATATTTTAAACAAATTATTAAATAAAAACTCGCCACTTTCACCGCAGAATAAACTCACAATTTATAATCAAATTATCAAACCGACTATGACCTACGCTGCGCCGGTCTGGTGTAGTATGACGGATTGGCATTATAGGAAAATACAAAGACTACAAAACAAAATTTTAAGACAAGTATTAAAAGAAAATATATATGCACCAATTCGTCATCTACATCAGGCTACGCAAACACCATACATTTTTGACTACATACAGGACGTCTCGACAAAATTTTATCAAACTCAACCTCAACAATCATACCTAACACAAAACCTGACGCAAATAAGGCACAATGACAACCTCACTCACAAACCTTTATATTCCAGACTTCCATTTTACTTTCAATAAATAATATGTTTGTAACTGTAATTGTTACAATTACAAAACGACAATCATATCAAGTGTAATTGAAATAGAAATTTAAAACTCCGCCTGGCCAAATAGGACACGCCCACAAAAAAATCCTCAAGCCAAAATGGCAAAAATGCGCTACCTTCGGTGTACCTGTTTAAATCAAGATGGTTTTTTGAATATTTTTCCAGTTAACAGTAATTTAGAAATTTTCACATGTAAACAGCAATATAATTATTTTAAGTTTCTCTTGAACAAAATATACTCTCATGGCAGTAAAGAACCACGGAACTGACCAAACCAACTATAATATTACGTCAATCAAATTAACCAAAAGGGTTAACATCAACCCCGCCGGCGTTGCCAGTGCCTGTTCTGGGTAGAGATGGTTATAAAAAACTGACTCTTACTTTAGACATTACTATGTTAAGTTAATTATTGACTTGTGAAAATATGTTTAATAATAAAAGCCCTTTTTAAATAAAAATAATAACAGATAAAAATCCAATGGATTTAGGTCAGGGGACCGAGGTGTCCATACTATTGTACCACCACGACCAATCCAACGATCGCCATATGTTTCCACAAGATATTCCCGAACAAGTGCTGCAAAATGTGCCGGTGCTCCATCGTGTTGAAACCACATTCTATTTCTCACTAATATAGGCAACAGCTCTGGTAAATCATTTCTAAGAAAATTTAAATAAGACACATGGTCAAGTCTATTTGGCAGAATAATAGGACCAATTATATCATTTCCAATTATTCCAGCCCAAATGTTGATGGAAAACTGGTACTGCCAGTTTGCTACTCTAATTAAATTGGGATTTTCTTCAGCCCATGTATGTAAATTATGAAAATTTATAATTCCCTTTCTTGCGAATGACGCCTCGTCTGTAAAAAGGATACGCCTAGGGAAATGTCGATTGTTCTCCAACTTATTTAAAACCCACTGACAAAATTCTTGTCTAGGCCCATAATATCTATGTAAAAGTTCTTGCACTCTTGTAAAGTGCTATGGTTTTAACTGTTGCTCTTTCCAAATTCTATGTACAGACGATGCAGAAATATTTTCTATTTCGTTAGACACGATTCTAGTACTTGTAGAAGGGTTACGATCCACTATATTAAGAGCCGCTTCCTCAACCTGAACAGTTCGTCGGTATCTTCTTCGGCCAGAATTAGATTTAAAAGGTTTTAAAGTGCCGGATTCTCTTAGACGTCTACAAACGTGTTCGAAAATATTTTTAGATGGATATGTTCGTTGAGAATACCTTTCACGATAAATCCGTGCTGCGTCCTTTCCATTTTGTCTCGCTTCACCATAAATTAATATCAGTTAATTCAGCCAATGTATAATGTACAAAGGGGATTTTGATGCTATAAAATAATTTACGATTTTAAAACTCTTTAAAAATTGAATCGAAAACATGAATTTACTTGCTTAACTTACTAAAATTTTTAAAATATTAGTAAACACCAATGACAGACGGAAATTCTAATTATTAATAATATGTAAAGATACGAGTCAATATAAAACTGACATATTAATCTTTGTTTTAGATTCGACCATGTAGCATACTAGATTTTTAACTTATTAATCTTGCATAAGCTTTAATATTTAACAGAGATTGATAGAATTGCATTTATCTTCCAAACGACGCCGACCATAAACAAAAATTAAGAAGAACTTTTTTTTAGCCACTAAAATTATTAGAAAATTGTGCTATCAAAATGTAAAAAAGTCAGTGGCGTACCTATTTTTTGTTCAAAATGAGTAGAGCATCTGATCGCACGCACGCCCCTGGTCAGCCTGTCAACACATTTTTTATTCCTAAATTTGTGCTATTATAAGTACTTTTCACAACCCAAATTTTACTAAAATTACTTAAGCCGTTTCGGAAATATATTGAAAAAGCCGGAAATATTTAAAATTTTGAACACCCTGTATCTTTTAAACAAAGCATCTGCGGATCCATGTTAATAGGAACTATTTGCCTTTTTTTGGGTAAGGAATCACCACCCGAGCGATGGCACATGTTTTTTAAAACACCCACAATTTATTTATAAAAGTAATATTTCAAAACAATATTAAAAACCAAATTTTTAATAATCAATACAACAATTTTTCTGGTTTTTCCGTTCGGTTTTTGAAATTATAGTCCCAAAGCAACATAGAACAAAATTAAATGTCACTTGCGTTACAAAAACACATAAAACAAATAAAGCCCCAAAATAAAGTATTTCGTTCCGAAGCACCCAGAACAAGGCCGTTATTTCAATACCCCTGCAATATTTTGGTACGCGAAATGAAAAGATATTACGGCAGTTTTGACTCTATTTTTTGCGTCGGTAATATAAAAAGACTAGAATTCTATCGGAAATTTTCTAGCAAATGTGTATTCGGCAACCTTTTAGGAAATAATAAAGAGGACTCGAAAATAACTTGAGAATACCAAAAGATGGATATTTGGATATCCAGTATTCGATAATTTAAATTAGGAAGTAGAAATACAAAAGGTGTGACAAAAAACTTTCTAATTAAAATATGACAATTTGGGGTCTAGGCCTGCTCGACTAGATAATAAAATATATCATATTTTTATTTTTAATGAATCAAGTAGGCATTGACAGAAGCATTTTTTTTTCTGTGAAGTAAACTGCCGCTTCAAAATATCGAAAAATTATATTAAGAAGACTTGCTCAGAATTAAAAATTAACTAAATTTAATAACCACATTAATTTTGTTGCATTTTTGTTTATTAGTTGCTAAAGAAACAAAAATTTAGTTTTTAATTATTTAGTAGTATTTATACGAAAAAAATAAAAATCAATATAGCCTGACGGTTATTATTTTTTATATAGGGTAAAGTCGGGTGAGATGGCCAGCCGGGAGAGATGACCAACAGCTAAAACTCAATAACGCGCCGTCCGATGTCGCTGAGTATCCTCCCCGGCGACCAGCGTTTATATGTACACACGGCCAGTGGGCCAGTGTGTTTTCGACCACGTCAAAGCACATTAAGAGCATCCAGAAAATAAAAATACTATCGCATTCTTGCAAAATTATATAATTGTTTCTTAGTACTTACTACTGTGAATGTGTGGAAAAAAATGTATCGGTAATTTTAACATATTAGGTGAGTACGATGTTCATTCGATAATTCTAACCTCTCAAAACTGTTAAAAGCATGCAGTGGATTTTGTTTGTCGCGTTGACCATCTCTCTCTAGCATTTGGGAGAGATGGCCACCATACTTATAGGGATAGATGGCCATTTATTTTTTGGAGGTAGATGACACTGAATGTTCAGGATGTATAGAAAGCTACAACAGCGCCCGAAAGAAAGAAGATTGGCTGCAATGCATAATATGCCAGATGTGGTTTCATGAAAATTGCTCTTCTTTTTTGAAAACTTGTCAAAATTGTGGTAAAACCGCATTTAAGAAGAAGAAAAATTAATACCAAGGAAAAAAATATTATTTTGACTATAAAAATTTGTTATGTTAAAGTTTATCTATTTTATTTTCATTTTTATTTCGTGGCCATTTCTCATTTGTTGCATTGGCCAACTAACCCCACAGGACTGGGATAGATGGCCACATACAACTTATTTTTATAATTAATAAAACAAAAATTCTAAAAATATTTTGACCCTACTTATTTACTTACCTGTTGGGATGATAGTTAAGCTGTTTCATAAAAATTATGTCTTAATCCTAACCATTACAAAAAAATTACAGGCGCATACTGTTCAAAACGGTGGCCATCTCACCCGACTTTACCCTAAGCTCCATTCAGGTTGTATACCATGTACCATTTTTTTCTTCTGTGAATAAAATCAGCAAAGCTTTTTCTGTCTCCTGATGATGAATGTTTCTACGTTCGAAACATGTAGAGAGCTTTGAACGAATATGCGCATCTTCATCTTACAAGAAATGTAAATTATTTCAGATTACCTTAGCATCATACATCTAATTTTCAAAAGTCATTCAGTTTCATAGCAGTTTAACTGTGGAATAATTTACCTAATAATGTTAAGGAATCTTCATTAATAAATTTTATAATTATATCAAGCAATTTCTTTTAAATATGCAAAAAGGGGAAGTTTAGCTAGCATATCTGTATGTGGTTTTATTTTTTAGTCATAAATCTGCATTGGTCAGTTTTGACCTGAAAACTGCTCGAATTTTCTTTAAGCGTTTTTTTTTTCATTTATAAGTTTTGTCTACCTGTCCTCTCTGCCCTTCTCTCTCTTGCGCCTGGATCGGTCGTTATCTTGCTAAATCTTTGCTTAAATTAAATATTGATATCAGTAATTTACATAATAGTTTTTTAGTTATTAATATCATTTTGGGCTATAATACTACACAGGCGAGCCACAATATAGGCCAGTCATTGGAGCATTTGAATTAACAGTAATGCAAACAATTCAAAATTTTGGATTAACGTTTTGCTTGATGAAAATATAAACTTTACAAATTTGCACGTGTCTATGACGTACGAAACATTGTTTAATCGACAGAAATAAATAATAAGGTAAAAACCGTCTGCCCAAAAATTGCAAAAAACGTGCAAATCGAGGTTAAACACCACCAATGTCGAAGGAATAATTGTGCAAATTTGCACCTCTTAATCTCGTACGGAAATCAGTGATTTAACCGAATATGAAATTATGTATTGCAAATGGGTATCAAACAAATTGCAAACAATCCAAAAACTACGTGCAAATATTGAGATTAAGTGTCAATATCGAATGTGAAATTTGCACGCAAAAATTTTGAACGGAAAATATTTATTTATACATTTTTAATTTGTTGAAAATTTTTAGGTTTCGAACAAATTGCAAACATCGTGCAAATAAGGGATGTAGTTCGAATTAACATTTAAAGCGTTGCTACAAATTCGCACGCGTATACGGGGTACGGAAAACCAATTTTCATATTATTTTTATTCTACTAAAAATGTATTGATAGCGAACAAATTGCAAACATCGTGCAAATGAGAGATGTAGTTCGAAATATCATTTAAAGCCTTACTACAAATTTGCACGCGTATACGGGGTACGGAAAACCAGTTTTCATATTATTTTTAATCTACTAAAAATGTATTGATTGTGAACAAATCACAAACCGTGCACATACGCGAAGTGATTCGCAATATTTTTTTGAGTCCAACCGCTAGCTACTTTGCACGCGCATGCATGCGTTATACGGAACCGAATGTTGATGACTTTGTATATTAATGATAATTTATAGACATTGAACAATTTGCAAACACCGTGCGATAGCGAGCTCATGGAACCACGTGGCGGCGTCTTGCGTCTGTCCTCGTCGTCGTCGGAAGTATGAAAAAATATCGAAATATTTTTGTTCCGGTCAAACCGGAAGTTGGCATATTTGAATAGGAGATGAAAAAGTAAAATAGGAACATGTAAGCCGTTTTTTTTATGACGTACCGTTATAACACGACAGGCTGTCAAACTTCAAATTTTTTTTAAATGTCAATATATATCTCCTAAACCATTGAATTTAAAAATATAGATATAAATATAAAAAATGCTTAGAATTTTGGGTAGAATTTAAAAATAATATGAAAATTGGTTTTCCGTACCCCGTATACGCGTGCAAATTTGTTGCAACGCTTTAAATGTGAATTCGAACTACATCCCTTATTTGCACGATGTTTGCAATTTGTTCGAACCCTAAAAATTTTCAACAAATTAAAAATGTATAAATAAATATTTTCCGTTCAAAATTTTTGCGTGAAAATCTCACATTCGATATTGACACTCAATCTCGATATTTGCACGTAGGTTTTGGATTGTTTGCAATTTGTTCGATACCTATTTGCAATACATAATTTCATATTCGGTTAAATCACTGATTTCCGTACGAGATTAAGAGGTGCAAAGTTGCACAATTATTCCTTCGACATTGGTGGTGATTAATCTCGATTTGCACGTTTTTTGCAATTTTTGGGCAGACGGTTTTTAGATTATTATTTATTTCTGTCGATTAAACAATGTTCCGTGCGTCATAGACACGTGCAAATTTGTAAAGTTTATATTTTCATCAAGCAAAACGTTAATTCAAAATTTTGAATTGTTTGCATTACTGTTAATTCAAATGCTCCAATGACTGGCCTAATAGACCGCAAGGTCGCAGTGCAGGGTTAGCTGTAACCCACTCACTTTTAACCTATCACCTATACTACACAGGCACAATTTATTTGTGCTTTGTGATATGGGTATGGGTATGGTAGATGGGCCTAATTTTCTGGTAGGCTTTATTACCCGCAATTACCTTAATACGGATTTTATTCACCAGCCGTAATATTTATGGTGTATAATTTTAAATCGTTAAATAATAATAAATATTCTGGGATATTTATTTGCAAATTTGTAGAATGATTCTCTGGATTTTTACCATTGTATAATTTCGTTCGGTGTTTATTTTTGAGCAAACATGATAAGTTAAGCACCTTTTATCATTTGTTAAAGAAAATATTCCAGATCACGGCTGTTGAAGAATATAATTTTACCAAAAATATTGTATTTTATTGAAAAACGCCTTCAAATTAAGGCATCAACACGAAATTTGCGAATGTTTTAAAAAGCTTTTAAACGATTTGTAGAAGGTCGAGATAAAAGGCATCAAAAAATAAAATAAACTTTACAAATTTTTAGAACAAAAATAAAATTTTTAATGTTATTTTGCCTCACTTGACTAGATTTGCCTAAATGCAAATATAAACATCAAACAATGGTAAATTTGTGTTGACAAAAAATTTTTTACCAGATAAAGAAAAACTGTTATTCCAACGAGCTGCTCGACGAACATTCCATTTGAACAAAAATCACGCGTGTTTTAGTATAAATAGCAGTAGCGTAGTTAGCACACAGACTACAGGTTTAAACACCAATTTTGCCTAATCTTGGCAGCCCCTTTAATTTCAATCGAGACGAAAAGAGAAACAAAACTACATTTATTTTTAATGGCTGATAATATTTTATTTTGTTTTTTTATAGTTCTGCACCTGGCGTCCCAAATCCGATTCAGTAAAAATAAGTCGAACAATTTAAATGGCAATTTTTGTTCTTACCTTAAATTATCCTTCTGTAAAACCGAATACATTGTATTACAGGTCTCTGGTATAATCTGACTCAGAGCGTGAGATGATGAAAATTTTATATCTTCGCAACTTCTGCCTGTAGCAAGAAATCTTCGTTGCTGCTAGTCGTTCATGTGGAGTAAGTATTGCTTGTCTTAACTGCGTGGCTTGTTTCATGATAATAGAAATTACTTTAGTTTAAAAAAGTATATAATGTTTCGTAATCCATTTGCAAATATTTAAACCAATATCCCACATCCAGTTTAAGCTCGTTTAACTGGTTAACCCATTATGACCTAGCGTTACGTTATGTAACGGGTGCATATGTCTACTAAAGCCGGTCCTGTGTTTTCATTTCTAAATATTTTAAGTAGGTGGCGCATGTTCTGTTGTGTCAAACAGTTCCGTCCTTTGCTCACGTTTTTTATTTAGTCCATTTGCGTGAATTAGTGGTATAGCAACAGATTTATGTGAACTAAAATGAATCACTCTGAGGAGCATGGTATTAAATTTTTGTAAGTAATTTATAAAATATGTAAAATTATAAAAAATTAAATGTATTCCCAAAAGATGTGAGAAAATATTTGTAATTTGTATGGATAATTTATAATGTTGATGATTTTTGAGCATTAGTTAGATTTTAGGGCCTTCCAAATCAGCGTTACATATATGTAACGCAAGGACTTGGAGTGGTCAAAAATGTCAGATTGTTATAATACTATATTTTTTTTATATATTCGTGGTCTCATCTCTCAGGAAGCTTTAGAAATGGCCTATATTGATCAAGACGAGGAAATTTTTATTGAACCTCCAGAAAGCAACGTTCTTACTGATGAGGACTCCGCAGATAAGGAGGATGTCGTTACCGCAGGATCAACTTGCCATATCGTTAGACCGGTAGGATACAGCAAGTCCGATAAAAGTACATCCAAGTTTTAAGACCACATTTAATTGGAGAATATAACCATCACATGGTTGGTACGGATTTAATGGATGAGACTATCTGTACTTATCGAATTGGAGTAAGGTCTAAGAAGTGGTGGTGGTGTATATTCACGTGACTAATTGACGCTTCGATAAGTACCTAATGCATGGATCTTGTTAAGAAAATCGCAAGGAAACCAAACATCCAAACTTGATTTCAGAAGAAGTATTGCAGAAACCGATTTGAAGCGATATGAAAATGTTTCCAAAACACCAGGAAGACCTTCAACTTCAATGTCCAGTCTGTCCATGAATAGAGTTTCTGACGATCTTCGGTACGATGGTTTAAATCATCTCTTAGTGTCTATACCTGACAAGAAGAGGCGTCGTTGTTGCCTGCGAAGGTTGCCCATGCAGCACCAGAACTATGTGCGTGAAGTGTGATGTTGGTATATGGATCGAATGCCACTATATATTTTATACCAAAACAAGAGGGTATCCTGTTTAGTTTTTCCAAAAATAGGCACTCGAATGTCCTAGCGTTACATATATGTAACACCTTTTTTTGTGTTCAAAATAAAAAAATTTCATAAAAATCCTTTATAACAGTCTTATTTACAATCCATTTTACCCAAAACTCTAAAATTTACTAAAAAATTTAAAAAAATAAAAATTCCGGCCTTAATGGGTTTATGGGAGAATTCGTTTTTTTTTCACAAGCCATTCCTTAGCCCACTTTGTTCTTTTCTCTTTTATGTTTATGGCTGATGCCGCCGCCAGTGCACATAAATATATTCTTAGAAGATAATATAGTGTCCGCGAAAATAATTAAAAACAAATATTGTGTCATATGGGAAAGGTGTGTAACTGTTTTTTATATTGGAATACACAGGGATCCAAGCACAATGGATACCCTGGGGCGGGTAGACCACGACGGCCATTTTATCCTTGTTCGGACTCAACGGGCCGCCATAACCCAAGCATACCCGAAACGGCGGTAACATGAATGAATGCCTTTTGCAAAATCAAAGCGGCCATCAATACACCGTAGCGCCATCCCAGCGGAATTAACTTCAATATAAAAGGCAGTCACACTGGTAATAATCGAAAGGTAGACAACTAAATAATTTACGAAGTGCATCACAACCAGATCTGCCGTTTTGCAGATTAGAAACAGATCAACGCTGACACCCACGAGAATGTGCGCAATCTGTTTAATAAAAGCCATACAAATTTTAAAGAAATTTAGAAGATAACATAGTGTCCGCGAAAATAATTAAACGCTATTATTGTGGCATATCGGACAATTGTGTAACTGTTTTTTATATTGGAATACACAGGGATCCAAGCACAACAAACCCGAACAAACCCTGGAGCGGGTAGACCACGATGATGGCCGCTTTGATTTTCCAAATAGCTTTTAATACATCTTAACGCCGTTGTCGGGATTGCTTGGGTTTGTTCGGGTTTGTTCGGGTTGTTCGCGGCCCGTAGAGTACTAACAAGAACGAAACGGTCGTTGTGGCCTACCCGCCCCGGGGTATCCATGGTGCTTGGATCCCTGTATATTCCAATAAAAACAGTTACACACTCGTCCGATATGCCACATTATTCTCTTTTAATAAATATATTCTCTTCAAAATTACGTAGTTTTTTGTTATACTGATGAACAAAACGGCAGACTCACGTTCGCCATTTTGTTCATCGAGCAAAGCAGCCAACAAAGCCGTAGTGTGAGTGGGCTATTTTAGTTTTTGATTATTTCTATAAAAATTCCACCTTTTTTTTTTTATTTATTTATTTTAATTATTTTAATTTCCCAACCAACTTTACCAAAGTTTATTACAGGGAGATTTCTAAGTTAAAAAAAATTAATTAATTAAGATTAAGAGTCAAAATTATACAATAATTATAGTATCATATATGACAACAAAAAAAAAAGAAAGAAAACAATTATATGTTATATTTTTAATAAATGTTTTTTAAATAAATATATTTGAACTTTTTTATATTGATTGTATTTTTAATTTGTTTTGGAATATTATTATAAATATTTATACCATCATGAAGAATTTATTTTTTTCCAAAATTACTTTTTATTTTTACAGTTTTTAAATTTTTATTTTTTCTTGTATTGTGTTCATGAATTTTTGTAACAGAAGTACAAAGCTGAGAAAAAAAATATTTGGGGACAAAAACCGGTAAATATGCATCACACTTAGGGCATGCTTGATCCCCGAGCCCTCTATCTGTATACATTTTACAAAAAAATTGCAAATTTGAAGTGCCTCTATTTTTTTTTTGTTTGTAGGTATGTTAAATGATTCAAATTTTCAATTCATATTATGATATAGTTATCACTTCTTAGATTTATTTATTTATCAGGTCAGAATACCGCAAAGAAAAATCGAATTTAGGTTTGCTAATTATTTAAATTAAATTTAATCATCTTATTACCATATACTAAAAGAAAACTACGATATATTATTGAAATAAAAACCCAAACATACTGGGAAAATATATTCTGCTATAATTCTATTTATTCTATCCCTTATTATAAATACGTAAATAGAGTATCTTATAAAATTGGCCAGCGATTAAAATTTCAGAAAAATGCATGCTAATCATTTGAACCCTGGCCTACAGAATAAAACTTTTTTTAAAACCGTTGAATTTTTTTGAGGATGTATGACTTTAAATACAACGTGAAACATTTTTTTTTTACGGCTCAATTGTTGCCTAGTAGTTCTAATATTTTCCAAATAAAAAAAGATGAGAAATAAAAAAGGCCTTTATAATCCGTTTTCCATCCAATATATTCAGATTTTCTGACGGTCTGCATTTTCTTGTGTTGCCTCATAGTTTCTTTTTTCCCCCGAAATAAAATTTCCTTTTATGGCCAATTGATGTCATTCCAATATGTTCCTGTCAATATATTTTACATAAAATGCTTACCGGTTTTTATCATTTATGTTAACAATATAACTGGTGAGTGGGTGCTATAATGTAAAATTCAAGAAAAATATTTTCTAACCACCTAAAGATTTCTTGTATTATGGTAAGGATTAAACAAATAGTACTAGATACCAAAATTTGCCATTAGTATTTTACGTTACAAGGCCGGTAGGTGACTTATTACAGTACGAGTTGGTTTACGGACGAGGCGACGTAGGAGCCGAGTCTGGAATATAAACGAGTGCTGTAATAACACCTAACAGACGTGTATCGTATGATATTGTATTTCATTTTGTCAGTATAATCATTTTTAAAAAGATTTAATAAAAATGTTTACTACAAATTTAAAAATATTATTGGCAATATTAATTGGTATCACTGGATATAGTTTAAATAAAATAAAAATTACTAACTTTTGTTAAGCAAAATATTTAAAAAAATTTAAAAGAGGGTCTATTCTGTAGTTGCGTAACATTTTTCATTTACTAAAGTTGGTAGAAAAAAGTATATTATTTATAGTAAGACATGCTGCCAAAATAGGGATTTTCCAATAAATACTAGTCGGGGCGTGGAACGCATTTTGATATTCGGCCATGATTGCCTTTATTTTGTATTGAATTATGACAGTTACTGTTATTATAAGTTTTAAAAACTTATATTGGTATTATTATATTCCAAGTTTAATTTAGTTTAATTTATATGAATTAAATAATTAGTGCTCAATATGTGTACTTGAACATTTTGTTTCCTATAATTTTAAGTGACAACTTGTCAAAAATCCAAAGTAAAAAGTAATTATTTCTAAAAACAAAAGATGGTTGCTAGGCAATACATTACAGTACCTGATACTGTAATGTTCCACTTACCGGCCGCAAATGAGTACATGGTAAGTTGATTTACCGGACAAAATGAAATAAATTATCATGTAATCTAGCACTGTTAGATACACAGTAAAAAAATTCAATTGATTTACTGAACGGGATGTGTGAATTTTTTGATTTAAATTTATTCAATTTGTAAATCAGTTGTATGATTAATACGGTTATTATAATAATTTAATTAAAAAATATCACTATACGATCGCATTGACCATTTAAAAAATAAAAATAGATTGCAGAGATAAGAATTGGTTGCCAATCAAATTGCTGGAAATGTAGCCATATGGATGGTGCAGTTTTTGGGCAACCTTATTGCCAGGAATTCTTTAAGCAATTTAATCGGACAAGTTGGTTACTCGTTAATCACCCACTAAATGGGTACCTTTGGATAATAAAGTACTAGTTTATATTGCATAGTACTACTAAGAAAATAGAACTAAATAAAAATTTGATTTAATCAGTACAGGTTATTCGTACCTAACAGTGTTCATGTTGTGAATTTATTCTTGTTAATAAGCAAGGTCCATTCTCTTATAACGCTACTGTGTTTATTATTACAATTTTTTACATTTAAAATTTTAATGTATGTAAGGTTACTAGCTACGTTTATTTATTTTATTTATTTATTTAATCTTTATTTCAAAATTACATTGATATATACATACAAAGTAAATAACAAGTAAAAAGAAATGTCGTCAAAAAAAAACAGAACAAAAGCAATTATAGTTATTTCCACACCTGTAGGTACCTACCTTAATAAATAAAATTTAGTATTTCTTAATTATGCACCTAAGGAATCGCTTAACGTGTAAGGTCTAAATCAATTAGGAAATTTTTTAATTCCTTTTTAAATAAACGTTCATTTGGTGCGTTCTTAATTCTAGCATTCAATTTATTATACATTCAAATACACATATAATACGGATTTTTCTCTGAAAGTGTTAATCTATGTATTGGGTAATTTATATCTTTTGTTCTTGTATTATAATTATAATAAGTAATTGTATTAAACCTATCTCTGTTTTTATAAAGGAATAAAATAGTTTCGTATATGTACAATGCATACACAGTTAATATTTTTTTTTGACCTGAAAATGCCTCTGCATGACTGTAAATAAGACATTTTATATATTATTCGCAAAACACATTTCTGAATAACAAAAATTTTTTCAAGTTTTGAATTGCTTCCCCAAAAAATAATTCCAAACCTCGATGTGGCCTCAAAATTGGCGAAATAGAGAGTTCTCTTTGCCACATCGTTTAAATATTTGGTTATAATGCGTAAACTGTAGCATATCTTATTTAATTTATTACTAAGGTAGTCAATATGGTGTGACCAATCTAAAAATTTATCTATGTGAACGCCTAAAAATTTGGTATTATTTTTCGTTGGCAGCTGATATTGCTCAAGTTCTACCATATCTGGTCGTTCTTTTTTACTTAGTTTGGTTTTAAAAATAACAATGTTTGTCTTATCTTTATTTAAAAGCAATTTGTTCCTTTCAAACCAAACGTTTGTGTCCTGAAAAACTTTTTTTGCATTCGTTGTTATTTCTAAAATATCCCTACCACTTACTAAAATGTTAGTATCATCGGTATACTCTGTAAGACTAAAAAATGGATATAAATCATTAATTTCAAAATTTAAATCATTGATAAATATAATAAACAATATTGGCACTAATATGCTCCCTTGTGGTATTCCTATTGTATTTTGCAATATTTTTGACTTATATACACAGTTTTCTTTTTCTAAAACAACTCTTTGTGTACGATTTCCTAAATATGATGAAATCCATTTCAGAGCGCAGCCCCTAATGCCATAACATTCAAGTTTATTCAAAAGAATGTTTCTGTCCAAACAATCAATAGCTTTTGACAGATCTAAAAATATACCCATAGCTATCTTCCCATCCTCAAGGTGACCTAAAATCAGACGGGTAAATTGGAAAATGGCGGATTGGGTTGATCTTCCGTTGAGGTAACCATGTTGGTTCTCCGAGAAAAGATTACATTTGTTCATAAAATTTATTATTCGATCACACATAATCAACTCAAAATACTTTGAAAAGCTTGGAAGAAGGCTTATAGGTCTATAGCTATCCATGCTTTCTGAATCTCCTTTATTTTTATAAAGTGGTTTAATTGATGCCAATTTAAGCTGGTCCGGAAAAACACCCTTCTTAAGTGAATTATTGATAATATAGCACAGTACTTAGATATAGACTTATCTGTGGATCAGCTTCAGGACGCCATTACAACAGCCTATGAAGAAAACTGCCCTCTAAAAGCACGGGGGAAAAAAAGGGAAGTACCATGGTGGAATCAACACCTGCAAGACCTGAGAAAAGAAAAGAGGAAACTTTTCAACAGAGCTAAAATCACAGGCGACTGGGACAAATACGCCCGGTCTCTCACTGAGTACAACAAAGCCCTAAGAAAAGCCAAACGAGACTCATGGAGGAAATTCTGCGGGGAGGTGGAAACAACCTCCCAAACGGCCCGCATCCATCGAATTCTCGCTAAAGACACGTCAAATTCAGTTGGCACAATAATGAAACCAACAGGCGAATATATCACGAACGGTAAAGAAACTTTTGAAACTCTTCTCCCAGTGCACTTTCCGGGGTCGAAGGTTATACAACCGGAAACTCAACATCACGAAATGAACCTTGTGCACAGAGCCAAGAAGGCAGACTGGAAAACTGCAGTTACAACAGTCAGCTATGAAAGAATCAAATGGGCCATAGAGAAATTCGAACCCTATAAGTCTCCAGGGCCGGATGGAATCTATCCCATCCTACTGCAAGAAGGGCTCGAGTATTTATTACCACACCTATGCTACCGAGCTTGCATAGCCATGGGCTATGTTCCCGAGGCATGGAGAACAGCAAATGTCACCTTCATCCCTAAGCCCGGACGTGTAACATACACCGAAGCCAAGGCATATCGACCCATAAGTCACTCCTCATTTCTACTAAAAGCGCTAGAGAAACTTATAGACAGGCACATTAGAGATGGGGCGCTCATGAAGGAACCCCTTCACGAACACCAACATGCTTATCAACCAGGCAAATCTTGTGAAACTGCCTTACACAACCTAATAACAAGGGTCGAAACAGCGCTATATCACAAAGAAATTGCCCTAGGTGTTTTCATTCACATACAGGGGGCTATTGATAACGCCTCCTATTTCGCAATGATGTCTGCCGCAAAAAGACATGGAGTCGACGATACCACACGGAGATGGATCCACAACATGTTAAAATACCGGTAAGTCAAAACTAGCTTACAAGGGGATTCTATAAAAGCCGATGTAACGCAAGGTTGTCCTCAGGGAGGGGTATTGTCACCTCTCCTATGGAACTTGGTGGTTAATGAGTTACTAGCATGTCTTAACGCAGAGGGCTTCCACGCCCAAGGCTATGCAGACGATGTGGTAATACTCATCATCGGTACATATGCCACTATATTAGCAGAGCTTATGCAAAGAGCACTGAACATCGTGCAACGCTGGTGTGAGAAGGTAAAACTCAAAGTCAACGCTGCTAAGACTGCAACATTGCCATTCACCAAAAGAAGACAAGCAGGGAACTATAACAACCTAAAAATCTTTGGTGAACAGATAAAAACAGTCAGCGAGGTCAAATATCTAGGACTAACACTGGATTCCAAACTGACATGGAACCGGCATATTAACAACAACCTAAACAAGGCAAAAATGTGTCTTATGAGATGCAGAAGATTGTTTGGGAAAACCTGGGGACTTAAACCGCAGATGGTGCTGTGGTTATACGTCACAGTCATCAGACCCCTGATGACAAATGGGTCTGTAGTTTGGTGGACAAAAACACAGCAAATCACGACAGCTACAAAACTCAACAGTGTACAGAGGCTGGCTTGCTTGTGTATCACCGGTGCAATGAGAAGCACCCCCACTGCAGCAATGGAAGTCATACTAGGACTAACACCACTAGATATACACATCAAAATGAAGGCTAACTGCAGCGCCTTCAGGATGAAAGCAAACGGGGAATGGAAACAACGCCCCGAGAAAATAGGGCACACAAGAGCCACGGACCTTATCAACGACGAGCTCCTGGAGATGCAAACCGATCGCATGAAAGCGAAATACAACTTTACAAAACCATTTTATGTCAGGTGTGACCCTGATATGTGGTCCAAAGGAAAATCTCCGCCACTAGACAATGGCCTAGTCTGGCACACTGATGGGTCGAAAACGGCCAACGGAGTAGGCGCAGGTATATTTGGGGAAAGACCCAAAATGGAAATCAGCATTCCCCTTGGAAACTACGCCACAGTATATCAAGCAGAAGTTCATGCGATACAAGCATGCATACAAAAGAATCTTGAAAAGGGCTATCACGACCAAAAGATACATATCCTGTCGGACAGCCAAGCTGCTCTGAAGGCTCTGAACTCCTTCCGATTTACATCAAAAATCACAATGGAGTGCCTTAACGACCTAAAAGACCTGGCAGCCAGAAACAACAGGGTTGAACTCCTATGGGTTCCTGGTCATTCAGGGATAAAAGGCAACGAAAAAGCAGATGAACTGGCAAGAACCGGATCTGCTCAAAATTTCAGGGGCCCAGAACCCGCCCTTGGAATATCAAAAAAGGTAACCAAAACAACATTAGACAGATGGGCGCAAAAGCAACATCTATCTCGATGGAATGGTACACCTGGCCAGGCACACGCACGGGCCGTTATTGATAGGCCCTCGAAGATGCTATCAGCTGGAATGCTGCTCTTGACGCGCCCTCAGTTAAAACAAGTGACCGGCCTACTAACAGGCCACTGTCACCTAAGAAGGCACCTTCAAAGAATGGGAGTCTATAATGGACCCATTGAATGCAGACTTTGCGGCGAAGAGGACGAAACCGCCTCCCATATAATTTACAGCTGCGAAGCGCTAAACCGTAAAAGATTCAAAATCTTCGGAAACATTCGACGTGGCGACAACCTCCCGCACGATAAACTTGGAAGAAAACTACTGGACCTCGTAGAAGGAACAAATCTTTTCTAACAAGACTGGGGCGCACAATAAGCCAGAAGGCTGCAGTGTAAGAAGCTTAGGCCACACGTCGAACCCGACCCCCGCCTTTAACCAACCAACAGTACTTTACAAATTGAAGAAATGCTAAGTTTCATAATACTTGCAGGTATTTCATCATCTCCACTGCTATTCTTCTTCTTCTTTAATACTAGCATGTACCCGGCATGCGTTGCAACCCGCTGGTATAAACACAAACCCGAACAAACCCGATATATTAGTACCCGGCATGCCACTTTCTGAAATTGCACCCGTTTTAATGATTTAAGCACATATAGGGATATAGGGACTGACGGGCGATAACGACTTTGTTTTATACAATGTTAAGATAATATTTATATTAATATATTATATTATATTCGTAGAAATTTAGAATTAAAACTGAGGCTTGACGGATGCTGGTAATTAATTGCCTGAATTTTAAACGCATAATGTGGTTGTTTGTGTAAACTGCATGCCATCACCCAAATTGACGAGACCGCCATTTGATAATTTACTAAACCACTATGCGACAAGTTGCCATTGATTTTGTGGCTGAGCGGAACTTGCAACATGGACCTAAGTTTTTATGCACTGGAAGTTCGTTAATATATACAAAGTGGATCATTTACAAGTTTGTTTAAGGAATCAATCAACATTTTTTCATTTTTTATTTATCACTTTTAGTTTCTGACTTTGTGATGATCGATGATACATACATTGTAAAATGTTTTATGTCTTTAATGGTCAATTTATACGATGAGATGAGGTTCACTAAGATGATTCCAAAGATATTAAAAACGTTTTTTGACAAAAATACTTTTCCCGATAGGGACGACCAACGCCACATTAAACAGTGTGCAGCATAATATAGGAAAAGCATAATATATTTTATGTCATACCAGTACATTATTGTGTTTTTATACCTTAGATACCATCTACATTATGGATTACTTTATGCCCGTGCGGGCATAAATTACACAATATGACCCGCACGGGCATTAAGTGTTGCATTAAGTGTGCATCTTGGTCCATTTTTGATTTTTGACTTTGACACATTAAACATTTTAATACTGTTAAGGTAATGTCGTAGGTAAATATAAAAAAATTGTAAATCAAATTAAATTAAAAAAAAATATTTATTATTCAAAACGATCTGGTATGACATAAAAGTTTGTATGCACCACGGGTACAAATAGATTTATACCCTCGGGCGACTTACCTCGAGTCAGAGGCCCTCGGCTTTGTAAGACTGTCGCCCTCTGGGTATAATCATCTACTTAGTACCCTTGATACATAAATAACTGGGCGCACTCGAACTCAGTTACGGTCAAGAGGTATCGGTAATACGACGTCCGAACTCCGTTACGAACATTTTGGGACCAGAGGGTCGCACCTGAATTCCGTCAAGTTGAATATTGGTACCTGCTCTATTATTAAATTAATAAGCACCCCAATATTAAAGTAGATCGTATTTATTCTATTATCTTATCACTGTAAATTCTATGAAAAATAAAATACCATTATAATAATTTTTAATATTTACCCAAATAGATTTTTTATTTGAACATAACATGGGATGACATAAAAAATATGTACATGTACTGCCAGACTTGGTATAAAATATAAATTAATAGGAAATTCTTAAAGGATTGGAACTTTTTTTGAACCAGTTCAGTTAAACAAATAATATTGGGTAAAAAAAAATATTAAAAAAAAATGCTCTGGGTAACAACGAACAAACCGGTTGCCAATACACCTTTTAGAACCGATTGGAGAGTATGTAGAATATTCACAGGTAATACCGACCACTCCGACCCTTTTTGACCGTAACGCAATTCGGTTAGGGGATTAAAGATCCCTGCAGCATCTTCAAATTGATTAGCAAAAACTTAACGGAATTCGGGTGTACCGAAATAACTATTTCAATTAAATGAATTTATTATTATTATTATTATTATTATTATTATTATTATTATTATTACTATTATTATTATAAAAATCTGTTCTCATGATGTACGAAAACATGTCAAAAATCCTAAATTGAGTTAATGGTAAAGTACACAAATTTTTCACTTTAAAAATGTATCAGAATGTACAGTGTGACCAGTAAAGTCCGCATCATATGGATTTTTTTTTTATTAATAACTTTATTCGAAATTTGACTTTGGCATCAAGTTCTGCTGCGATCGAGATGAAAATTAAGCAAAAAATAGTAGTCACGTGATTCGCATTATTTGTCAAAATTTAATTTTTTCCAAAAAATAATTCAAAAGTGGGGTTATTTCCGAAAGAATCGAAAAAAGTAATTAAAAAAAGTTTTTTTAAATGCAGTTTCTAGCTCACATGCCAAATTTTAGCTGCATAAGATAATTTTGATTTTTTACACATATTTTGTAAATTGCACCACTATTGCAAAATAAGACTCAACGCAACCTACATAAAACTTCTTAGTTTTGACAATGCTTTATTTCAGATACATTTTCTTTAAAGTGGCGCCATATTAAATGTGTGTTTTTCTAGAAAATCAAAATTGGGCTATTAAAATTTGGTCGCATGTGATGCAAAGTTTATTTGTTTTTGACCCTGTTTAACCCTTGAGCGCCCAGCCTACTAAAAGCAACGTAAATGCCCAACCGGGGTCCCCAAGGGACCCCATAGTAAATAAACATATGGATATGCATTAAAGTGTATTTTAATTATCAAACACAAGCTTAAGGTTATAGTGTTCAAAATATTTATTAAATATTTAAAAATTAACTTACAACACCTTCTGAAGAATATTAACAAAAGCAAAACAAATACTAATATGTAGGTATTATACTATTATCTCTGAGGGACCCCACCTACCTAATAGCGTTATAACCTGGCACTGTCGCGGCGTCGGCGGCTCAAACCAAACTAACACGTGCTAACACTATTTTCAAGCACATACCTAAAGGCGCAGTTGCCAGATTTTTTTTATTCCAGAAATACTAAGGAAAATACTGTACTGGGGTCCCGCAAGGACCCCGCTTAGGCATAAGGTAACTTCATAAAATAAGTATTTTTGGAAACGTGGTTTGTGTGTGAAATTAATACACCCTAATATTAAGAGAAAAAAAGAACACAGTGTAATCAGTAAAGTGTTCATTAAGTGGATAATAAATTTTAGTGGTGGGTAAAAAATCAAAATTATCTTATGCAGCTAAAATTGTGGGCTAGAAACTGCATTTAAAAAAAAATTTCTTATAACTTTTTTCGATATTTTCAGAAATAACCCCACTTTTGAATTATTTTTTGGAAAAAATTTAAATTTTACAGATAATGCAAATAACGTGACTACTATTTTTTTGCTTAATTTTCATCTCGATCGAAGCAGAACTTGATGCCAAGGTCAAATTTCGAATAAAGCTATTAATAAAAAAAAAATACCATATTATGCGGATTTTACTGGTCACACTGCAGTTAACTTTTTCTTAAAACAATACGTTTCGACAGAAAATAACGACATTTAACATTAACAGCTGATTAGGTTTTATCGTTAAAGTTTCCAGATCAGTACTGGGCCGTGGCAAGCTCACGCGTCAAGTTGTATCATATTATTTTCTTCCGATTTTGGTATTTTTTAAGTGTTTCTGTGGCTGTTTTTTGTGAAGTGTGTATTTTAAACATTTTACTTTTCGATTTTATATATTTCGGAGATAGCTTTTCTTGGTGTTTATTAGTGAGTATAAACACTATTTTGGTTAACTAATCTATTATCAAATCAATAAAGTGCCTAGTTAAACCATTTACTTATCGTTATATACAGGATGTGTCATAACTGAGGGGCAAATACAGCAACAGGAGATAGTAGACTTAAAAATATTTTAGTAATTTATGCCTAAGAACGAACGATTAAAAATAAAAACGTTTCGTTAAAAAAGGTGTTTATTTAAATGTTTCTTGCCTTCTAGTGAAATGTGAGAGACAAAAAATATATTCGATAATTTATTAAACTCATATTGTGTAGCTGGCGTCCTCAAGAAGGTATCTTAAAACTCATTATGGAATCCTGGAATTCCAATTTTTACAAAGAAAAATATAAAATTAAAAATAAATAATATTCTATATAATTTGTACAAAGTATAACCTAAAAATTTAACAAAACTTGTTTATACAAGCAAAATAAAAAAAAATAGTTGCCTGGTATTTTAATGCAAAACTACATTAATTTTTTTTAATTTTAAATTTATTTTTCTGAATTATTTTTTTTTTAACTTGGAATAACTTTCTGAATCTTATTGTTATTTTTCAGCGTTTCCAATAAATAATTATCTATTTATGGTAGGAAACATATTTTGTAAGCAAATATTTATTCTAGAGTCAGTTTGATAAAATATTAGTAATAACAACAGAAATAAAACTATTTATTCTATATTTAAATTCGTACAAAACTGTTCTTTCAAACGCACTTTATTTTAATAAAAACATATTGTGAATAACGAGATCGAACTAATATTTTTGTTTTACGTCAATATCAAAAACAAAAACAACTTTATTTATAAAATTTCAATTTAAAGATGTTTACCTTCTTATCTTTATCAAAAATAAATAAAAATAAAAACATCAAATAAGTTATCTCCGGCAAATAAAACCCAGCTTAATAATAAAGATGCTTCAGAAATACAAATTCGATAAAACAACTAAAATATCAAAAGTACAGAGCTTTTTTTTTAACAAAGTGTTGTAAACATTTTAAAACTTTTAAAAAAAATTGGCAGTTTCATCAGCCTTAGAATACTTGGACAATGCGATTATTGCGATAAGAATGTTTAGCTACGGCCATTGGCACACTATGCGCTTTATGATAAAATGCAATGTTGTCACAAAAACCTAAAATTTAAAGAAAAAAGAAAAGCAAGAAGTCTTTCTCCACAATTTTTTCTATTCAAAAAACAAGGCGAACCTAGAATGATTTATAATAGAATTGAATCGACATGTTTCGAGTGTAGAAACACTCATCATCAGGAAACAAAGTAAATGGTACAAAGCTGATGTTATTAGCAGTAGAGAAAATAACAAGTGAGACTTTATAAGCCTAAATGGAACTTTCAATGGTAAACACGAGGAACGAAAAACTTTTTATAGTCAAAAGAAAGAAAAGGTTTCAGCATACTGAAAAGTCAAGAACCAGTGCCAAGCCACTGTGGGTGGGAAATGAAGAGAAAAAGAAATATTGGGGAGTTTTATAAAAAAAACTTTGTAAAAATAATCTGTCAGTGTACGTATTAAAAGATCATTAGTTTGATTAAACTATGTCGGAGACATGTGAAGGTGGTCAAATAAGAGGGAAAGAAAAAAGGAAAAATGTTTTTCGTAAAAGTTATGTAGATGCTTTCTGTAAAAGATAAAAAAAGAGGAATGTAATAAATGAAATGTAATAAAATAAGGTAGATTGGCTTACCATTTAGCTTGAAAAAAAATACTTTTGGGGTACCAGGCTTGTTACGGCCCAGTTTTCCCAGCAGAAGTCAAAATTAACACAATGTGTTCAAAAGTAGGTTTTAAGAAATTTTAAAAATAAATTTAAAAAAGAAAAAAAATTTTGTTTTTCTAGAACATGTACTAGTACCTTAATTGAGCTTCTCCCCTCTATAACATTTTTATTAAGTTAGAGGATTTTTTAGCATACTTCCAGGTTCTTTAATTTGACCGCCAAAACACTTGTCATTTGTTCTCCCCTTTTACAATGTCAAGTTCAAGCTCATTTCCCGTCTGACACGTGCTGGTTGCAGTGGAACTTCTTCAAAATATGTTCTAGAAAAATAAAATTTTCTTTCTCTTTTTTAAAATTTATTTTTAAAATTTCTTAAAACCTACTTTTAAGCACAATGTGTTAATTTTGACTCCTGCTGGGGTAACTGGGCCGTAACAAGCCTGGTACCCCAAAAGTATTTTATTTCAAGCTAAATGGTAAGCCAATCTACCTTATTTTATTACATTTCATTTATTACATTCCCCTTTTTTATCTTTTACAGAAAGCATCTGCATGATTTTTACGAAAAACATTTTTTCTTTTTTCTTTCCCTCTTATTTGACCACCTTCACATGTCTCCGACATAGTTTAATCAAACCAAAGATCTTTTATTACGTACCCTGAAAGATGATTTTTACAAAGTTCTTTTAAAAAAACTTTCTCTTCATTTCCCACCCACAGTGGCTTGGCACTGGTCCTTGCCTTTTTAGTATGCTGAAATCTTTTCTTCTTTCTTTTGAATATAAAAAGTTTTTCATTCCTCGTGTTTACCATTGAAAGCTCCATTAAGGCTTATAATATAGTCTCACTTGTTATTTTCTCTACTGCTAATAACATCAGCTTTGTACCATTTACTTTGTTTCCTGATGATGAGTGTTTCTACACTCGAAACATGTCGATTCAATTCTATTATGAATCATTCTAGGTTCGCCTAGTTTTTTGAATAAAAAAAAATTGTGGAGAAAGACTTTGTGCTTTTTTTTTCTTTATCATTCAACTCCACTTTGAGTATGGACTACTTCTTCAAAACTAAAATTTAAAGCTTTAAATAGCACACACACCCCTGTGATGTGACATTATTATGCAGTAATATTTGCTATTTATAGCTTTGAATTTTAAATTTTTGTAAAATCGTTGCGTTTTATTACAAACAATAAATTGCATAGAATGACAATAAACCCCTAGCAATAAACTGTTGCCACAATAATCTAATTTTCGAAACATTCAAATAACTTTTAAGCACAAATTAAAAAAAAAAATCAAAATCCAACGAAACCTTTCACACATTATTTTTTATTTTGAAACAAAGCCTTCTTGTTTTTTTTTTGTTTCACAGCCCATTTAAAATTTTACTGCAATTTGTTCCATTATTGCAACCATAATCGTCTATATTATTTTTGTTTTAAATAAAGGCAATTTACAGAACATCAATTTAAACTGTTGTTATGCGTATGGCTTTGTAGAGGACGCAATGGCATAATATTTGTAACTTCTTGACTACATATCTTAACGTTTCTTTCAACATAAAGTCAAATTAATCTAAGAACTCGTCGCATCACCGAGATATTAATGGCACCCTGTTGAAGTCTGGTATATTTTACTTTAAGCGGTTGGTTACAGAAACAGAACCGGACTAGTTCTTTTACCTTCGCCTTCGCCATCTTTAAATTTTGTAGGGCAGTCTTAATATTTTGGAAAAATTATAAAACTAAACAAAAAGAAAAAAAAAACATTTATCTCTTTTATTATTTATTTATAAAATACTAAAATAGGTTTTTATGTATTTATTATACAAGGAAAAAAGTAATACGTTTTTTGCGAGGTGTAATCTTTGTAGTGCGCGTCTAATTAAAACACCATATTGGGAACCCTTTTGGTATAGTTACTTTTATGGGAATTTTATATATGGATATTATATAGGGTGTCCCGTAACTAAGGGGCTATATAGCAAGAGGAGATAGTAGACTTAAAAATATGTCATTAAATTTCATTTCTTATACGGTTAAAGAGATACAGGGTGATCCAAGTAAATATTTATTTTATAAAGTTGCCGATTATTTGATCTTAAGCAGATATGAATCAAATTTGGTGTACCTAGTTACGTTTTTGAGGGTAAAAAGGAGAATTCCATTTTAATTTTAATTTTAAGATATCTCCTAGAGAACGCTAGCTACACAATAGGAGTTTGATAAATTCTCACATTTCTGACCGCTTTACCTCAAATTATGGAAGAAGGATCTTTTATACGTAAAAAGATTGTACCATTAATCTCGATATTTCAATTAGTTTTTGAGATAATTGCGTTTAAATGCTAGATAGCAAGAAACATTTAAATAAACACCTTTCTTAACGAAACATATTAATTTACAGAAAAATAAAAGCACGAAGTCTTTCTCCACAATCTTTATTCATCGAAAAACTAGGCGAACCTAGTATCACATCGACATGTTTCGAGTGTAGAAACACTCATCATCAGGAAACAAAGTGAAAAGTAAAATGCTGATGTTTTTAGCAAAAGAGAAAATAATGGTGAGATTGAGCCGTAATGGAGTTTTTAATGGTGTACAAGAGATGTAAAATTGAAAAATCAGAAGGTCGACAATCAAGACTCCAGCATACTGAAGAGTCGAGGGTTAAGTGTAGAAGCACACTGTGCCGTGCAGAAAATTATAGGGTAGTAAAAATTAGGGAGTTTTGAAAAACATATCTATAAAAAGCATTATTAAATTACTGAAACATCCTGAGTTTTATTAAGCCCAGTCAGAAACATGTGAAAATGTTGGGGTGAGATGTAAAGAAAAGAAAAAGAAAAAAGTTGTTTTTTGGGTCAAAGCATCTGTAAAAAATAGAAAGGGGAATGTAGTAAATAAAATTTAAGAAGTGTGGTAGATTAACTTATGTACCTTTTGGTTAAAAAGTAAAAACAGTTGGGGTACCAGGCTTTTTACGGCCCAGTTACCCCGCCGGAGTCAGAGCAGACACATTTGGTGCAAAAAAGTTTTTAAGACATTTTTTTTTTTAAATTTGTGTTCCCGTTATAGAGAGGTGCTACTGTAGCCAACACGTGTAGGATGGGAAATGAATCTGAACTTGACATTGTAAAAGGGGGGAACAAATGACAAGCGTTATGGCTGTCAAAATGAAGAATCCTCAATTATGCCAGAAGTTTAAAAGATATTAATTTATTGAAAATTAACCGTGCGTTCTTAAGCATAAATTACATATGTTCAAGTCTACTAGCCCCTGTTGCTGTATTTGTCCCTTAGTTATGCCACATCCTGTATATAACGATAAGTAAATGGTTTGTTTAACTAGGCACTTTATTGATTTGATAATATAAATTTGCGGCTTTTCTTCAAAATGTCTCTAATAGTAACGATAAAGTTAAATTTTATGAAGACAATGTTTTCAGTGATACACTACAATTTTCATTTAGGCCAGCTAAAATATCTGAAGTCAATAAAATTTTAAACGGTATTTCAACAAATGCGACAGGGGTAGATGAAATTTCGCCTTTGATGCTCAAGTATTGTAGTCCATATATCGATAAATATATTACACACATAATAAATTGCTGTATAGAGGTTGGTTACTTCCCCGATCAATGGAAAATATCAATTGGTAAACCTTTATCCAAGGTCAGTAGCCCAACTAGTTTTAACGACCTTTGGGTAATAAGCATTCTTCCGGCTATTTCAAAAATTTTTGAAAGGGTCTTGTATGATCAGATGTACAGTTATTTTACTGATAATAATATTATTCCTTCCACACAATGTGGATTTAGAAAACACTTTGGGACTGCTGTGGCTTTAACAAATGTAACAGATGACATTCTTCGTGCGTGTGATAAAAAGATGAACAGTATACTAATTCTCCTTGACTTTTCAAAGGCTTTTGACACCATTAATCATAAACTTCTTGTATCCAAATTAAAATATTATGGTTTTGTTAATAACTCTTTTTCTCTCATTCAATCATACTTGTTCAATAGATTTCAAAAAGTGTTTTCTGATAATAATTATTCTGAACAAGCCGACATACGCTCTGGAGTGCCACAAGGTTCAGTTTTGGGCCCCCTACTTTTTCTTATGTATACCTCTGATATTCTTAGATCTTTAAAGCACTGTAAAGTGCAAGCATTTGCTGACGATACACAAATATATTGCTGTTTTGATGCTGATGATTATGCCGAAATTGAGAACTGTATAAACCAGGATTTGCAAATATTGTGTGAGCTTTCTCGAAAGCACAATTTAAATTTAAATCCTACTAAATCATGCATGCTAATTTTTGGTAATAAGAATAAAGTCAATGGTTTAAAAAATATTTTAAATGTATCCGTTAATGGAACAAAATTAAATATTGTGGATAGTGCTAAAAATTTGGGTTTATTGCTTGACACGGAGCTAAGGTTTAACGAGCATTTAAAAAAATATTTCAAAAAACTTATCTTTCTTTAAAAATACTATACAGTAATAGACATATTCTAAATTTTAAATTAAGGAAAGATTTGTGTGAATCTCTCGTTTTGTCCAATTTTAATTACTGTGATTTTGTCTACGGTTTTTGCTTGGATGTTGAAAGTAGATCTCGGATACAGAGGGTGCAGAATGCTTGTCTTCGTTTTGTGTATGGTATAAGAAAGTACGATCATATTTCCCACTTGTATAGGACAATTGACTGGCTGAGGATGGATGAACGAAGAATGCTTCACTTTTGCACTTTCTTAATAAAAATTATTAGTAATCCTGACTCCCCTATTTCGATTCGAGAGCGTCTGATTTTTCGTCATGATATTCATGATAGACGGGTTAGAGACAGAAGTAAATTAACCATGCCTCATCATCGGAGCGCCATGTTTCAACGATCATTTTCTTACAATGCAGTAAAATATTATAATTCGATTCCCACTGAGATGTTGCCTCTTAATGTAAATTCGTTTAAGATTAAATATAGAAAATATCTTTTAAATGTGCAGAATACTTAAAATTCTATTGTAAATTATACTAATGTATTTTACTTATTTAAATTGCTTTAAGTTGTTTATATTTCTTAATAATTATATAATTATTGCCTATTTCATTGCCAATGTTAAATTTCATTGAACTTAAAAATATTCATTTAATTATGACAAATAAAATTTACTTTTTGGTCTTTGACTGGTTCAGTAGAGTAGCTACTACAGCTAGACTGCGCCAGGATTTGACACTCATTTCCTAATTTAATAATTGTAAATTTTATGTTATATTGTAATAAAAGACGTTTATTATTATTATTATTATTATTATTATTATTATTATTATAAGTTAACCAAAATGGTATTTGTACTCATTACCATTAAACTTAAATAATAAAAACCATAAAATATGTCTCTAAAATATATAAAAGTAAAATGTTTAAAGTACACACTACACAAACAACAACCAAAGAAACACTTAAAAAATACCAAAATCGAAAGAAAATAATATGACGCAACATGACGCGTGAGTCTGCTACGGCCCACTGCTGATCTAGAAACTTTAACAATGAAACCAGATCAGCTGTTAATGTCAAATGTCGTTGCCTTCTCTCGAAACGATTAATTTTAAAAAATGGTTAACTGTACGTAGTTAGTCCGTCTCCTACACCTGGCTACACAAACACCATATCTTTTTGACTACGTACAGGACATTTCAACAAAATTTTACCAAACTCAACCTCGACAATCACATCTGACACAAAACATGACGCAAACAAGACATAATGACAACCCCGTACACAAACCCCTAACTCCAGACCTCCATTTTACTTTCAACAAATATAATATTCAGTGGCGGCTCGTTAATGAAGGGCTCTGGGTCGCCGCCCTCCCTGCAATTATTTCAAACAGAATCCAAAAATACTTTACTTAAAAAAACAATAAAGCAATGTATGCAAGCAATCCATTAAAATAATTTAAACCAAACATAGACCTATTCCAGCGGGTAGGTTATACTAAGCGCGGGCATAATTCAAACTAAACATAGCCCTATTCCAACGGGCAGGTTATACTCATAGACAAGCGGGTTGCGTGCTCTTAAGGTTATACTAAGCGCGGGCGACGGATTATTCGTCCCGATTCAATGCGACTCCTCGATGAGTTGCCATGACGACGGAGGCGTGACGTCACCTACACATCGCACAACGTGCGGCCACGGATGAGCTCCAATTTTTTGCGCTTAACAGCTGTTCGCGAATCGCGATGCCACGGTAGAATATTCGATATATTATGTACTCTGACGAGGCGACCTGTTATTTGTTTTGATTCGATTTATTAGTTACGTTTATGGAGGGCTTTAGGTTAGGAGTCCGATCGCAATACATTGGTTTCGGGCAAAGTTTTGGATCGGTAAAGCAGCTTTAAAAATGGTCGTCAGGGGCGCATGTGTTCCTTTAAATCTGTAAAATGCATGGGTTCTTATGGGATAATCAACTGTTTTATTGAATTTAGTTAACTAAAACCCTCTACAGGCTGAGATATGTATATATTATATCTAATAAAGCTTATTATATTAATTATTGGATAAAAATACCGCTGACGTCTATCAAAACCTGTAAAAAGTCAAACACTTGACGATCACTGCGCCGCGACCGGGAAACAGCGAACTAACTATTAAACAGGGACGTAAATTTAAAGAACAGCCATTTTGGATCGGACTCCTTCCTAAAGCCCTCCACAGTTACGTTATACGAAAGTTTCGTATATGACGGTCAGTGATTTACAGAAGCTTGTGTTTAGTTCTCTGAGCCTAAGTGAAAAACTTGATTTAAAAATGCAGGGCGCCCACTACCAATATTGAACATAGTTATGTTATAATGTGGTAAGTTTTGAGATGTTAGGATAAACTAATATTTTAACTTGTTTAAGTATAGTGCTTATGCTGATGAAATTAAAATTCCCAACGAGAAAGTTAGAAAAAACAGACACGTACTTTCGAAAACAATAGACTTTTTTTTTTATTTAAAGCCAGCGCCCCCCTTGACTCGCTAGTCACGAGCCGCCACTGATAATATTATAAAACGGCAGTCATCTCACATAAAATTGAAATAGAATATTTTAAAGCTTCACCTATCTAAATATGACACGCCCACAAAAACCCTCAAGCCAAAATGGCAAACAATGCGCTACCATCGGTCCGTCTAAAATCAAGCTGGTTTTTCGATTACTTTTCCAGTTGATAATCATATACTCTCATGGCGGTAAGGAGATCACCGAACCGACCAAACCAAGTGCAACTATGCGTCAAATTAATTAACCAAATGATTAACACCAACCCCACCGGCGCTGCCAGTGCCTGTCATAGGTAGAGACAGTTATAAAGAACTCACTCTTCCTACAGACAACATTATATACATGTGTGATATATTAATTTATGTTTTTTTATATTTATGTATTACTAAATGTACTATGTTAATTAACTGACATGTAAATTTACCTAGAACAGTAAAAGCCCTTTAAAATTGAAAATTGATATAAAGCGCTTCCTAGCCAAATTAACCGCGCTTTTTTTCTCATTTTCATATAAATATAATAGGTTAAATTCGAGGTTAAATCAGTATTTATGTAAAGCTGGCAATTGCTTTACATAAATGCCCTTAACAAGATTTCTTATTTCCAAAGATAGACAAGAAGTACGTATGTGTTCCCCGAAAGCATGTAGGTGATCGATCACCTTTAAATTAAATTTGTAAAAAATATCCCAGAGGGCAAACGTCTTACGAAAGATAAATCGGCACATTTCATGACGTTTGCAAAAGAGGTTTTTCAAATATTGAAAGTAATATTTGAATCTACAGATACTTGACGAAGCACTTTCAAGTGTGAATTAAATTTTTACTGTTATATTATGTTCCTAGATGTTTTTTTTTTATTAAATAATTTTTAACTAACTTTGCAGTAAGGACATTACAGGAAATATAAAAAAAATGTGACAATATTAAATAGACAGTTCTAAATTGTAAAATTTATTGCATAAATATATTTAAATCGGTAAAATGGTAAAGTTAAGTAATAATAATAATATGAATAATAATAATAAAAGTGTATTCAAATATTTTTTTTTACATTTAATGCTAATATATATTTTTTTTGGATAAACTATCAATTCCGAACTGAGAAGTAAAATACTTGTATTGAGTTAAATATAATAATAAGTTAAATATAAATTTAAAGTTAAATAATAATGTAATATTAAAGAATATATTTCATAATTCAGGCACAACTAGATTATAATATAAAACGAATATGACAATATTTTATTGGTATATTTTATATCACTACAGTATACAAAGATACAATACGTTATATATAAGTATAATATATAAATTTATTTATTTTGTTTATTATTTATTAATGACGTTCTTGAATATATCTCTTGGATTAGATAATATCCAATTTTTAATTTTATTTTTATTTAACGATTTAATTATTTTAATTGATTGTGGTAGCATATCAAAAATATATGGTTTAATGTTTAAAAAATGTTTGTGTGCTATTATTTTTTTTACTCCATTTTTATATGTAATAGTATTTTTATGACGAGTTTCATGTGTGTGATTAATATAATTTATTATATTTTTATGTTCAAAAATATATATTAACATTTTGTAAGAAAATATTTGTTTAATATCCATTTTTTTACTATCATTAAATAGTAAATCAGAAGAATATTGATGGTCTTTTTCGTAAATAATTTTTAAAATGTATTTTTGAATAGTTTCAATATTATTAAAATAATTCTTATTTATGCCTCCCCATCCTAGTATTTCATAATTTAAATGGTTTTGTACTAAAGAATAAGAAAGTATTTCTAATTCTTTTATATTTAAAAATTGTTTAAGATGTATAAGATGTATAAAGTATAAGAATACTTAGTTTTTTTATAATGTCGTCACTATGTAAATCCTATTTTAAATGTTTATCAAAAATTATTCTGATTTATTGGATATTGTTGTATTTTATGATTTTGCCATTAGATAAACGACAATGGTAATAAGCATTTAATTTTATTTTACTTATAAAAATAAGATTTTTTATAAAAAGTTAATTATTCTTTTTTTATCTTCAATTTTTTTCTAATATAATTAAGGCACTAGCTGCCATTCCCGCACCAAACTTGTCACGACATGTCCACTTTATTGTTCACTTGATAAAACCCTGTGCATAAACAGAAATAAATAAACTGTGAATGGTGTTGGCTTTTATACATACACACGGAGCTGTTTTTAGAATATGGTCAATTATTGAAAAGGTTTAATAAGGGCGATTTATTCAAATCTGTTTGGTCATTCGAAAGTAGACGGGTCTTTTTATGACGGTTAATTTCCAAACTTTTAAACAAATTAAGTTTATGGCTATTGTTTTCTGTATGAAGAATTTTGAAATTATCTGCAAATGTATGGCTTTCGTCGGTAATATAATTGGAATAGGTTAAGTCTTTTTTTTGACGTAAACATTTTTTTTTATGTTTAGCGATTCTGGTTTTGAATGTTCTACCTGTCTGAACTATATAAATTTTTGGACACGATCCGCAATTTAATTGATTGACGCCAGTATAGAATTTCAATAAATAATGGTTATCTCCCTAAATTAATAGATAATATTTTAAATAAAAAATGTTTTAAAAAGGTTATATCAGAAGTATATTATCCTCAATACAAAGAATCGAAAAATAATTTTAAGACCTTGACTAATATAGGAAATTTCACCAAGAAAATTGAAACCTATTTGAATCAAAAAGAAATAAATTTAGCTTATAAAACAAAAAATAATACTTTACCATAAAACAAAGACCAACAGTGAAAACAAATCTGGCGTCTATCATCATGGCGGATCGTGTCCAAACGTCAAAAAACAGACTCAACCTGTATACCTTGAATAAATCGCCCTTATTAAACCTTTTTAATAATTGACCATATTCTAAAAACAGCTCTGTTGGTATTCCCTTAATATAATTACTTGTTTAAGAAAAAAATAATTAGTATATAAATATTTACGTTAAAATTATAGTAACGTATTTTTCACCCTAAATGGTACCGACTTATTGACTGCAATAAAACTACCGGTTTAATCTCATCTCATTGTTATAAAAAACAATCAACAAGCAAATACACTACAGTTTAGGACTTTAGATATTTAATTCGTTATTAATAATATATTATTTAATGACATGAAATCTCCTTAATAAATAATGTTATCGCAAGCACAAGAGAGTTAAATATTACCTGCTATAGTTACAAATTTTAATCCGACACTGACCGACAGTTTATTTGCATTTTTATGGCCGAGCTCTTGAAAAACGTCCCAGCCCAGGTAGTTAAACGGAGTCAACCATTTATTGTGAAAAATACTTTACCTCACTCGATTTAAAAAATCCCTTGATAAAGCTACAGTGTAGCGAAATGCGTCGGGTTATAAAATAAGTATTAAGTGGAAATTAGACTAAAGTCTTTATTGCAATAATAGACATAAATAAATTCAATGTCCCAATAAATCTTCAAAAAAGATTTTTTTTTAAATAACAACTATGCTATTCAAAATGTGTCTTTTTCTTTACACTCTTGGCTATATCTATTCGCACTTGCACTTGGTTATTATTTTTAATGTTTTTATAACCTCTTGAGAATTATGATTTCTTACTACGTATTATTTTTTATTTCTTTTTCTGATTGTGTGGGTGCTATTACAATACATAAGGTAACATCCTTTTGCTTCTTTTAAACAATAAAGCGCGAACAATTTCGTGTAATCGTATGAGAAATAAAGGGGGGGCATACTTAACTTAACCGCGAAAAGGGAGAAAAATCTTAACTTAGCTGAATTAAATTTGTAAAAGGAACTCTCAACTTCCGTTCGCTGTGCTATTTAAAAGCAACTTAAAGAAACTAGGCTATAGTGGGTGCTTAGTGCTTATTGTAGCTTTTGTGGGACTAAATATGACTGTATAAGAGGCCCTCAAAACTAGAATCCTTAAAGAATAAACAATTCTAGAAATACAACTTTTTTTGTAGTTTCATTAATATATAATTTATTTTTTGATTTTACTACATAATGATAAACGTGTAACAAAATATTATATATTATATTGTATAGTAAACGGCACGAATTTTCTCGTTTTAAAACAGATGACAGCAGAAATTTGTCATCGATCAGCTGATATTGGGACATAATAATATCCCCAGATTAGTAGTGGACCGTAATGAGCCCAAACACCGGGTTATGAATTGCGTTTTTGTGCTTTTTGTTACATTTAATTACGTTTTAAAAATATTTAGTGGTTAGGGTGCCTTTTATTTATCCTTTCATTGAATTTTAATTACTTTTGTGTGGCCGGTTTGCACCTACAATTATTATTCATTTGACCAAAAATTACAGGTTAAAACTTTTTAATTCTTTTTTATTCGGGATCATAATTATTATCGTGTGCCTTGCAAGTTAGTTGATTTCATCGATAAGTAATAAGTTTTATTTCATCTGAACGACGTTTTTGTCGATAAGTAAGTTTGTGAAATTTTTGTTCTTAAAATGTTTGTTCGTAAAGCTTAGGTCTCTAATGTATAATTTTTGCATTTGGCATTATCTAGGTATCCTTTTCTGTTTCAAGAAAAATAAGTAGAAATTATTTCTCTGACTTAAGTAGGTAGGGGAGAGTTGGACAAAAGCGGGTACCGCCTAGTTCTGCCAAATGTCTGTTGCCATCTATCGGACTGATATCCAATTTTATCCAACTCTCCCCTACCTACACCCTAGCACAACCGTATTGTCTTAAAAAATAAAAACAGCTTTCCATATTATTAACCTTTAAAAATCAGCTATTTTATTTCGAAGAAATTATTTTTATTATTATTATTATTATTATTATTATTATTATTATTATTATTATTATTATTAATATTATTCCTTGTATTCACAGCAGCTTAGGCTGGTCCTCTTTCCTTGATAGGCGGGTTCGATACCAAGTCCATCAAGGCTATTTCTGGTTTAGAAACGGTCTCACTATATTACATGTGTGTAGTATTACAGCTTTTTGTGCTTGGGTATGTACATTTTCTTCTAGGCCTATCTGCGCTAGATTTTTACTGAATGAGTGCGGGGTAATTCCTGTTGTTGAAATAATAAATGGAATAATGAATACTTGTTTTTGTTTCCAGACTCTTTGCATTTCTATAGCTAGTTCCTGATATTTTCTTTTCTTTTCCGTGTATTTTTTAATTACATTTTGATCGGATGGTACTGCGATATCTATAAGGTAAGTTATGTTCTTAGTTTTATCTTGAAGGGTGATATCGGGTCTATTGTGGATTACTGTTTTATCTGTTTGTATAGTAAGGTCCCAATATAGCTTAGCATATTCATTCTCAATTATGGTTTGTGGGGAGTAGTTGTAATATGGTTGTGTGTCCTGGTGCAGTTGGTACTGTGATGATATCGCTTGATGAATAATTTTTGCCATCGTGTTATGCCTATTTATGTATTCAATATTATTATTATTATTATTATTATTGTTATTATTATTATTATTATTATTATTATTATTATTATTATTATTATTATTAATAATATTATTATTATTATTATTATTATTATTATTATTATTATTATTATTATTATTATTATTATTATTATTATTATTAAACACCATTTTTGGGTCTACGTACCTTACGTAAGTCATGTATATAGGGATTTCCTTGACAGTAAATGTAATAACTGACTGAATTCATTATTTTATATTGAACTGAAGGTATAGTATTTTACCTATAGGTATAATCTGAACAAATAAAACAAAAAAATTCTGTTGTAAATATGAGTGACAGAGTCCTATTTAAAGTTACGTTTTAGTTAATTTCGTATTTATAAGGTTTCGATAATTATAATATTATATGGTTTTTAAATCTATTTGAAACTTTACGTTTAAACTCTATAAAAACTCATGTTTTAATTACCTACTTTAAATTATAATATTTATAAAACAAAACTTTCAGAAGAAATTATTATTTAGCAATATTAAAGCGGTAGAACCTATGAGACTATTGCATCAATTGTTTTAGAAGGTATCACATAATATGTATAATTTTTAAGTCCGGTCTTAGAATTCATACCAACCTATCAAAATTAAATATACCCAAATCCACAGAGTGTCACGTGACTTTGCCTCCATGTTGCGAGAGTATTCAAAATTTTTACTATATATAAAATTTTAGAGTCATTCACACTGCACATGGCTACATTGTAACATATTATTTAAAACCCACAAAGAGGTAGAATACGTGCATACTGCACAATGTAAAATAAAAGTTCAAAACATTCACCGAACATTTTAAAATTAAATTTGTGAAAAATATTGTTGGAAGCAAACGGCTTGCGAAAGATAAAGCAGACACATTACTTTCACAGAACAGCTTTTTTAGAGATTAATAAAAGTACGGGTCTAGTAAAGATTCTACCGCGAGACAATTTTATGTTTTTATTAATTTTTTTTTTACTGCGGTCCGTCTTTCAATTAAATTTTTTACTTATCTAAATTAGCAAGCACCCCATTCTCCACCTTTTAGCTATTTCACTAATAATTAATCTTGTTAAGAACCAGTTTATTTTATAACATTCACATGTATATTAAAACTAAACCTACAAAAACCCGAAATGAAAGACTTTCTTCAAAGTTTAAGATCATCCGCGAAAGCGAAAATTAAATTTTATAAAAATTAGGTGAAGCATTACCGGCTTCGATATAAACAACGGTTTAACTCGAAATAAATCAAATTATCTTCAGCAAGAGCAGTGGCTGTTCAAACAAGAGAATGGAATATTGTTTCGTAAAATATTCAAAAGATTTTCAGAAAATGTTTATATTAAATTTGCGAAAAATATCGATGAAAGCAAATGGCTTGAAAATGATAAAGCAGGCACAGTTCATTACTTCTGCCTTTTACAAAACAGCTTTCTTTAAAATTAATGAAGTTAAGAGGTCGAGAACAAAATTTTAATCAGATTACAGAAACAGAAAACTTTAAAAATTGAAATAAAACGAGTTTTGTAATATCTATTGGCGTCATTATTATAAAACACTTTTTTTTCAAAAGGCAAGTCATTGATGTAAAAAATTAATACTGCCTACTGAATAAATCAAAAAGTCCGTTATTAAGCTGTCTTAATCAAAACTGAATAATGTAATAATTCGTGGGCTGAGAACCAGAGGGTTCTAAGTAACATTTTTGACGAAATGGCAATTTTAACTGTTTTGAATAGAGTAAAGGATTCTCTACAAAATGATATTAAATGTGTTTCTATTACTTCAGACGCACAAATATTAGAGAAAGATGGTTCTAAGAACACATCGCGGTAATCGTTGAGAGTCATAGGGTTCTAAGTAACAAATTATTGGTAAACATGAGTTCTTGTAGTGATATTTCTTTAGATTCTAGTGATTTTTAAAGCTCTGGGTCAGAATATTTTCCAGAAACTGAAAGTAAATACTCAAAACAAAAGTAAGTTCTTAAATTTTGGTCGAATTTTGTGCTTAATCTCAGAATATTCATTGTTTTTGCTTTTCTTGGGATAACATATAAATTTCAGTTTTCTTCGTCTAAAAGGTATTTGTACATGGCAATGCATAAAGCTTCACATTATAATAAAAAAATAGGAACTTACGAATTTATTAATAACCACTTTCATAATAACATCATTATTTTTCCTTTAGAAAGCCATAGGGTTCTAAGTACAGGATACATTTTTTTATTAATGTCTAAGTATAATTGAAAGTACATCCAAAAATTGAAAAATGTTTTTGATATTGTATTAAATATACTATAATACTATAACAAAAAAATTGTAAAATCAAAAGAAAACAATTTATTTTAACTTTAATGTCT
Source organism: Polydrusus pterygomalis (assembly GCA_963969555.1). Taxonomy (NCBI): domain Eukaryota; kingdom Metazoa; phylum Arthropoda; class Insecta; order Coleoptera; family Curculionidae; genus Polydrusus; species Polydrusus pterygomalis. The sequence continues at coordinate 40,966,274 of OZ018379.1, forward strand.
TTTAAACTTTTAAATTCGTTTCCTGTAAAATTTTGTTTTTGCGACTTAGAACCCTCTGGTTCTCAGCCCTCGAATTATTACCGATTATATTTCAATCGATTTATATTAAATATTTTAATCAATTTAATAAAGTAATGTGAAATAATTTTTGATTAAATTGAGGCAGCTCATGCATACTATTCAGAGGTATTTTAAGACGACCCTAAATGGTTTCTTAACCTATATTTTTGTATAGGCTAAACTAATTTTAAATTCGCTGTCTGTCGAATTTAAAAGACCTAATCTGCATAGCACACAAAACAGCCTTTTTTTAAGATGTTTGATCTGATACCCTAGTATCAGTTTTGATGGATACTAAGACGAGAAAAACATTATAAGAAACAAAAACGTATAAACTTTGTTGTAAAATTCGAGTATGTTGCTTATGGGTTGTCAAAAATGCAAACTTTACCTCAGACAGTTTTTTTTTGTCGAAATTCTTTAATTAGACAAAATAATACACATTTAAGATGAAGATACGAAAGCTTTTCTACAGTAGCAGTACTGTAAATCTTGCCGTTAGTGTTTTTACAATCACCCAATCTAATCATACCTGCAAAGACATCCTACTGCCCTTATCTAAAGCGTCATAACTTTTTTCACCTCAGTATATTAAATTTCTAGTTGAAAATTCTTATTCTTTGGCATCTTTTGTCCAAAAAAGCTATACTCAATGGGTGTCGCTTTGAACAATCGTTTCTGAGATAATTGGATTTAAATGTTTTATTTGCTTACTAAAACAAAGTCCCCGAGTTTTAGAATTACATGAAAAATCTAAAAATAAACAATTAAGTTTGTCGGTATTTATTTATTATTACATTTGGGATGCAGACAGAACTAGAAGTTTCAACGAAGCATCCACTATACAGGGTGTTAAAAATTCGATGTTCACCATTGGGATCTCATAAACGGTAAGAGATACAGCAAAGGTTAAATTGGGGCAAAGTCGCGCAATTCATAGCCGACCAATATGGCAAGAAGAAATTAGGAAAATTCCGAGTACTTCCGAAGATATCCGTAAAAAACCGAAAATCGCCGTTTTGGTTTTTAATTTTTCCTGGCTTTATTTAAAGAGATAATGGAAAATAAATTTCACACTTTCATTGCCACTTTTCATCTTTTATAAGGCAGTGTTCTTAGATTTCATGTCCGACGTTTTGTCTTTCGGATGCCATCGTCAGGTTTGTTTTTTTAAATACGGACCTATATTTTTTATTGCATTTATCTAAACTTTATATGCGATGTAATCTTAATACAAAATTACTTTGATTGAATAGCAACGTTTCTACCCTATAAAAACATTTTTAGGAATATTTTATTTAAAAAACTTGTTGATTAGGTATTGAAGATCAATGCCGTATCTGATAATGTATAACTGAGACAGAACGATTTTTCTCTTTCTAAAAACCCTGATCGAGAAGGCTATTGCAGATAATTTTGAAAAAGCTTTCGAGTTTGTTACAATAGAGGATTCATTGTTTAAAGTATCATAGTTTGCCATGGAATGTAGAAACAATAAAAAGTTTGACATAAGTTATCTAAATTTCAATTACGCGGTGATAAATTCGGTCTTATCTAAAAATGAAATTTTCTTCTGAAGAAAAAAGGGATATGTTAAGAATTTATTACAGTAGCAATAGAAATTCTATGACAGCTTTACAAAGATATTTTGAGGAGTATCCGGAAAGGGAGCAGCCAGCACAAAACATTTTTCAAAGACTTAATAGAAATTTAAGCGATTATGGACAGCTTGGAAAGCCTCGACAAAAATATGGTAACCGTATTACAGAAGACGAAATTCAGAACGTTTTAGGCCAGGTATGTAACATGAAACTTCACAAAAATTGTTTTTTTACAAAATAAGTTAACATTGTATACATACAATATCCTGAAATCTTATGATGTTTCACGTTATTGTAGGTGGACAATGATGCAACTATATCCAGTAGGCAAATTGAAGCGGAATCCAATTTGCCATCCTTAAACCATGTTAAGGCATGGAAAGTTCTAAAAAATGCCGGTTTGAGACCCTACAAAATTCATATATCACATGCATTGCGAGAAGGAGACGCTGAGAGAAGGCTAACTTTTTGTAATTGGCTACTAGATCAAGATAACCAAAATCGCAATTTTTTAAGCAATATTCTTTGGAGTGATGAGGCTACAGTTACAAATTGTGGTGTTTTTAATAGAAACAATGAACATATTTGGGCAAGAGAAAATCCCAGAGATAATAGAGAAGTACGCAAGCAAGTGCGCTTTTCTCTGAATGTTTGGGCAGGAATATTAGGAGATAGAATTTTTGGTCCTGTTTTTTTACCACAACGGCTAACAGGGGAGAATTATCTAGTATTTTTAAATAATACATTCCAAGATTTTTTATCTGAAATCCCGCTTGCACGGCTGCAACAAATTTGGTTTCAGCAAGATGGAGCACCCGCTCATGGCACGAGAGATGTTACAACCTTCTTACATGCTGAATTTCCAGGCAGATGGATTGGAAATCGTGGTTTTATTGAGTGGCCGGCAAGGTCCCCAGACCTTACACCACTAGATTTATTTTTTTTGGGAGCCATAAAAAACAAAGTGTATAAGCAGCCCATTAACGTAATAGAAGAGCTTAGAGTTCGTTGCATAAATGCGTTTGTATCAATTCGAAGAAGGTCGGTACACAGAGCTACTCAAAAAGTTCGCGTCAAAATTGAAAAATGTATAAATCAAAATGGAAATCTTTTTGAGCATCTGAGATAAACATTTGTCATTAGTTTCTACCTCTTCTGGGTTTAAATAATTTTAATTTATAAAAAATGGAAATAATAGATAATTTAGAATATTTTAGTACCTAAACGTACTGTAATTATCGTTTTGTGATATTTGTTATTGTTTTAGTTATAGATTTTCCTGTGTTTACGAAAATACTGTTAAAAAAAATTATCTTCAATACCTAATCAACAAGTTTTTTAAATAAAATATTCCTGAAAATGTTTTTATAGGGTAGAAACGTTGATATTCAATCAAAGTAATTTTGTATTAAGATTACATCGCATATAAGGTTTAGATAAATGCAATAAAAAATATATGTCCATATTTAAAAAAACAAACCTGACGATGGCATCCGAAAGACAAAACGTCGGACATAAAATCTAAGAACACTGCCTTATAGAAGATGAAAAGTGGCAATGAAAGTGTGAAATTTATTTTCCATTATCTCTTTAAATAAAGCCAGGAAAAATTAAAAACCAAAACGGTGATTTTCGGTTTTTTACGTATATCTTCGGAAGTACTCGGAATTTTCCTAATTTCTTCTTGGCATATTGGTCAGCTATGAATTGCGCGACTTTGCCCCAATTTAACCTTTGCTGTATCTCTTACCGTTTATGAGATCCCAATGGTGAATATCGAATTTTTAACACCCTGAATACAATAAACAGTTTATGCGGAAACATCTTGCTGATTAACATAGCAATAGGCACTTAACCTAACTAACTCTACCTACGGCTATCCAAATACTTGTTGGACAAAATGTCCTTTTAAAATCTTTTAAAACTAGACAAGGTTGAAAATATCAAATTCATGGCAGTATGAAATAAAAGTTCTTTGCAGTCTATCCAATGGTATATTTAAACCCAAGTTAGTTCGTCTGTAAGGTAAATTAAATAAGGTTGTATGTCTTAATTCTCTCGTGGGAATATTAAAGCTTAGTGCTGATAATAGTTCTTGGACACTAAAATTCGAGTTAATTATTTTATATAGAAAATATATGTCAGAAATTTTTCTGCGGTCAGACAGAGGAATAAATTTATATTTTTCTTTTACAAGATCTATTGTACAATGCGCTTTAAATGCAATGGTTTTGAGAAACCTGTTTTGAACTGCTTCCAGCCTATTAACATGTGTGACGTATTGAGGATTCCAGATGACAGAGGCAAAAGAAAGCTTACTATGAACAAAAGCAAAATATAGTGAGATCCTTGTTTTGGGATTCCGAAAGTCTTTACAGATTCTAGTAATAAAGCCAAGCATTCTGTTTGACTCGGTAGAGATTTTATTAAAGTGTTCTTAAAGTAACCATTTGGCGTCCAGAATGACCCCTAAATCCTTTATTTGATTTACCTTTTTTAAATTCGAATTATTGATGCTATATGATTATTCCCAAGTATAAATATTTTTAGTGAATGTTATAAAACAACACTTTGTTACGTTTAAGGAAACACTATTCATATTACAGTACTCGAACAATCGGTTGAGATCCGCTTGTATTTTCAGAAAGTCATCCAGCCCCCTTATGGGGCAATATATTTTTAGGTCATCTGCATATAGTAAGAACATTGTGTGATGAAAAGACTACGATGAGTTTTAGTACGCAATAAAACATTTTAGTTCGATTATCTCACAAACGGTCGCTCGAAGCGACCCCCACTAAGTATACCTTTTTTGAAGAAAATATGGAAAGGAAAAAAAAAGGAATAAGAATTTTTAACAAGAAATTTAATATACCGAGGCACAAAAAAGTTAAGTCACTTTCAATATTAGCGAAGTTCTGCTGATGGCACCCTCTCAAAATAAATGTACAACGAATTTACGATCAGATCTCAATATCTCATCCTTAGGAACTAGTTTTGTGCAATTTATGCTATTAATAAGAAAACTATATACAGAAAAGTTTAAAAAATAAATAACTTTGAGACCCTGTACTTTTGGACTAAAGTAAATTAGACTATATGCAGATATTTTAGCCTCAGCAATTTGTGCTAGTCGTGTATATACAGTGGGTACAATAACAAAACAATAATTTTTTCCGTTATAGTGTTAAAAATTATTATTTTGGCAATAACTCTGAAACGAACAAAGATATCGAACTGCGGCCTTTACATTTTTTCTTGTAAATTTAATCTACTTTCCAATTATGATGTTATAGTTATACCGTATGATTTGAATTTTCGGGATAAAATAAAAAAAACTGTTATTATTACAAATTGCACCCTCTAGCCAATGTATTAGAAGCTATCGCGTAAGTCGTTTAGAAGTTACGAGCATCCCCCACTCTTATCAAGGTCGGTACGCCAATGAGCCCTCAACCAAAATCATGTAGAATTGTCTAAGCTTTCTAATGATGTAACTAGAGATATACCTTAATGTGGGAACTTTCGGAGAAATTTAGAACTTTAAAAATGAATTTTCAATTATGCCCCCTTGCGGCGAAATGCGAAACTGAAAGTTATTTTCCAGAATTTTCTCATAGCCACTTCAATATTAAATTTTTTTCCCCAAGTTTCTATGCTTAGTAGTTTCCGAGATATCGCCGGTGGCCACCCTTAATTTTAGTGTATGGCAACTTTATAAAGTATTAAGGGAATAGCTTGAAAACTTGGAAATTATATTTGTTATTACTTTAACCCTTTATTCGCCAACTTTTTTTATAATTGATTTATATAATTTGTTTGAAGGTGGTAGACAATGAAGTAATATCAAAAAAATTACCTTGACGGACTTCCATTGTCTTTATTTTGTTACTTAACACGTTTCGGTTCGAGATCAGGTATAGCAGAACATGTATGGACTAACCAACATAATATACAGTGGTCAGAAGCCAAGGTTTTGGACACGGAACAGCACTGGAAAAAACGAAAATTCAAGGAAGCAGCTTTCATGAATCAAAATACACATATAGTCAGTAAACCAAGTATAGATATCCCCAATATCTGGAAGCCTCTTCTTGTCCAAAACCAACAGTTCAAACTTCACACTCCAATAAGCACGTAGGCGGAGTCATCAAGCTTTATTCCACATGGATAGTATTTAAGTCCGTAGCTTAGTATCCTTAGAATTATAATTTAGTTTACACTTGACAACGGTTAGAGATACTAACTAACCGAAACGTTGTGTTAAGTAACAAAATAAAGACAATGGAAGTCCGACAAGGTAATTTTTTTGATTTATATAATGCTGTTAAATTACTAAAATTACATCGGTCGGCAAAATATTTTTCTTAATCTCTTTTCGAAATATCTACGGTATGAGAAGGTCAAACTCGGTCAACGGCTAAAAACCGGGTTAAAGTGGAAAAGGGGAGAAAGCAAAGAGAACGATAGACTTGATAACTCTCATCTGTTTCCTTAAAGCTACAATTACTTTTTAGGAAATTAATTGAAATATATATTTTCTTTTAAAACGATTGTTTTTGAAAAAAGTAATTCTCCATTGTATTAAAGGGCGTTAAGAGTTGTGTTTCATCATTGTATGCCAAATAACTGGTCTCCACTGCCACAGCGTTTTGCAAATAAAAGGATACTTTCCCTATTGACTTCAATTTAAAAGGATATTACAAGACTTTCTCTTTTAAAGATTAAAATATCCTTAAACTGATGTGATTTTCATGTAACGAATTGATGATTAGGTATACTTTAATTTTTCTTACATAGTTTTTTATGGTAGTATAAGGTGCTGGAAAGGTGTGGGTGAAATAGAATATACGAAAATCGCAGGCATAGTTGAGAGGGAAGTTTCAATACTTTCCTTCAAAGTGACATTCGTCAAAAACCTTTTAAGGCTCAACAAGAAGTACACTCTCACGATACCTAGTAAGGAACAGTGGGAGAAGAACGAAGTAATGTCTCCTAAGGACGCTATGGTTTGCTACACTGAGGGTTCTCGAGAGCTGGAGTGGTTATACGACAATATTATCGGATATGGATTTGTATCCTTAAGGATGGATTACTCATCTCGTACTTCGCTGTGATGCTAAGACTCTTAGTGGGTGTTGAGCTTGATAAGAAGAGGTGTAGTCGAAATGTAGTGTATAGAACAAGGACAAGGACATTTCTAGTTTCGTAGGAGTCAGTAGACGAATGTTGATAAGAAATATTAGAAATTGTAATTGGTTGGGATAAAGGGTTCCACTTCTAACAGTACACCCAGGGAAATCCCCTCTTTTATTATTATGCAAAATTATTGGACATAGCAAAACGGAACCCTTCCTTCCAGTTGGTAAGGGTTGCAAAACTGTATAAAAACTCAAAGGATCACTTACTCAGAAAGTTGAAACAATTGTTCAAGTGTAAGAGTAAGATCTGCCCGTTTGTCTATTCAGTTTAAAGTCAAGAACAATTTTTGAAAACATGAAGAGTTCTGCACCAGAACCAATCTATTTTGCTCCAATTGCGTAAGTGTTCTTTGATTAATTTATTTAACTGTTTATTGTGTAAATTTGGTATAATTCTTATTTTGGTCAGAGTTATCTATTAAGTGGAAATTGCTTCTTTAAACTTGCTGGAATATCACCTTCTTAAAGTAAGTAAAAAGTGGCAATCCCTCTCCTTATTAAATTCACCGTTTTATTCTCTTAATAAAAATAAAACTCGTTAATTTGTATTTTATTCGCACAATTTATGTAATCTTTCATTCTTTCATTGCTTTGCTGTTCATCCAATAAATGTCTTAAAAAATCCTTAGTGTTTCAGTGATTAAATAGCGCACCATAAGGGCACAGTAAAAAACAAAGAATCACTCTCTTAAAAAATAAAAACATAAATCAAAACCATCTAAGCTATATAACCCAGTCGCCTACCATTCTGATATTCGACAATATGTAACGCAATAGTCCACGCCATTCTGACTACTGCAAGTCTAGATGAGGTCAGAGAGTGCCAACATCGGATAATGTATATCTCGGACAGCCAAGCTGCCCCCAAGAGGGTATACTATGTAGGTTTAACCAGATCAATATTATTAACATAGGCTTATGGACTACGTGTTAAAGCCCCCACACATGTCGAACACCATAAATTATCCTTTTACAAGAATATAAACCTGTCCAAAGTTTGACATGAACAACTCCAACTTTCAGAATTTAAAATATGACACTGGAACTAATAACGGAAAACTTCAAAAAGCATATAGGAACCTCATATATTTTTTTCTGCGTCCGAATATTAAGTTTGAAAAGTTGAAAATTTTCCTTATCCTATGTCGGTTGTTAGAAAACTTTCCGGGAAGAAAGGAAAACTAAAAAGTCCGGACATGTTTTGTATTTTATTGGTATTTTTTATTTAGAACACGAATTGACAAACTGTATAAGTTAGGAAAGGTACTACATAACAAGGTTTTTTAATTAAGAAAAAAGTTTTCGGAAATTATTTTAAAAGTCTCCGGTAAATATTTTTAGTTTTAAAAATATCCTTTAGGCACTGCTAAGAATAATAATCCATAACTCAAATTTTATGTATTATTGTCGCTACGTTCTACCGACAGGTTCATCTTTTTAAGAGTTGCAAAACACCAAATGTTTGAAAAATCGTTAATAACTCAAAAACGAATTAATTTAGGCATAGGATAATATGTTAGAAAATTTTTTCTTAAAATTGAACGAGCAATCCAAAAATATCATAATATACAGGGTGTTATTTTTAGAAAAATGTACATTAGATATAACCTGACTATTTGGGACACCCTGTACAATTGAAAATAATTTGAAATTGTACATTTGAAGAAGAATAGTATAGTATATAATCAAAATAAAACCTAGTTAAAAAATTCTCCAAAAATAGTTAATATTTATAATTATTTTTGAAGAACCTATTCTTGATACCAATCCTCATGTAGTTTTAACTAAATTCTGCGAGGAAAAAGTTATATATTAGGTCCAGACACCGCTGAAGAAGTTTTGGTGACTTTATTGAAAGATTGGGTAGCCAATATGCGCAAGAAATATGATAATTAGTAGAAGGAAGCAGTCGTCAAAACAATGTGGAGCGTTACCGCAAAACTTCTTAAAGAAAAGTACTACAACGAATATAATAGGAAGAAGATTGATCCTTTTAATGACATTTCTTACAAACCAGCTAGAGATGCTCGCGATGCTGCAAGAAAAATGTTACAAAAAAAAAAACAGAAAAAAGAACAGCAAGTGCAGTTGCATTTAATCATAAGCAATTTTTACAAAATAAATGGTAATAATTTGGGATGAAAATACATAAAAAATTAAATAAAAAAAATATGTCAAAAAATGATCATGATCATTTTATTCTGTCAAAAAATTATCGAATGTAATACCACAAGATGTTTCGGTATTACCGAATAATACTTTTACCTGACACGAAACGTGTTACCCAGCAACACCACGACTCCGAAGGACGGTAACTCGTTGAGTGGCAGGTAAAAGTATTAGGTAATCCCAAAACATCGGGTGGTATTCAAAAGATTATATAACGAACCATAATTTGAATAATTATTCATTTTTATTATTATTGATAACAAAGTTACAATTATTATAATAAATATTATTTACTCCAGTGCGACACACTTCCAAATCTCGTTTGGTTAGACATTTTTTTAAAATTATGTCACAATTAAATATTTGATTATGTGTTACCATGACAGTAACAATCGTTCCACCATAAGCGATAATCCCAAAGGCTTATCACTTATTAAGCCTCTCAAGCTATATGGGAATTATGTACACTGAGTTGTATAATCGAATGTAATACCACAAGATGTTTCGGGATTACCGAATAATACTTTTACCTGACACGAAACGTGTTACCCATCAACACCACGACTCCGAAGGAGGAGTGGTGTTGCTGATGGTAACTCGTTGAGTGCCAGGTAAAAGTATTAGGTAATCCCAAAACATCGAGTGGTATTCAAAAGATTACATAACGAACCATAATTTGAATAATTATTCATTTTTATTATTATTGATAACAAAGTTACAATAATTATAATAAATATTATTTACTCCAGTGCGACGCATTTCCAAATCTCGTTTGGTTTGACATTTTTTTAAAATTATGTCACAATTAATTATTTGATTATGTGTTACCATGACAGTAACAATCGTTCCACCAAAAGCGATAATCCCAAAGGCTTATCACTTATTAAGCCTCTCGAGCTATATGGGAATTATGTATATTGAGTTGTATAATCGCGATAATTTTTTGCAATAATAGAATAACCATGGTAACACACAATAAAATTATGGTATTTAATTGTTAAAATCTGGAGTTTGACAGGTGAATGAAATTCTCATTAGAAAATAGTAAGTTAAGTATTAGTATTAAGAATAGCTTGTAATATTTTTAAAACAATAGTATTTAATACTTTTTAACTAGGTAAATATTTTTATCGTAAAAATTAAAACTCAAAAGAAATCTTGGGATCCATATTAGATGCTCTCATTGTGCTAAGTGAACTGTATAAACTCTAAAAGAAATAATATTTAAAATTAAAACATAAAAATGGAAGTGTTTTTCTCACTTAAAGATAAATTTAAATATACCGACAATATAAAAAAAAACAATTTAATTCCGAGTGAAAAGATTTTCTTCTTACCTTCTTTATTCTCCCTTGGGCGATTTTGTCACGTAATTTTCATACACTCACCTAAAACGAAACAAATATTGGTGGGTTACAATAAAAATGTTGTTCTACACAATTTAACCAATTTGTAAAATCAAATAATAAAAATCAAAATAACAAATCAGTAAGAGCTAAAAATTAATTTTGATTAACTCTTGGGATAAATACGACGTGAATATAGAATAAGTATTTATCTATTTTTTTTAAATTAGTTGAAAATGAAAGAAAAAAAGTATTGGTTCTTATAGACATACAACAAGCAAAAATTGAAATTGATATTTATATTATTTTGATTAATAAACAAAAGCATTTGTTCGTAACTTTTATAACCCATTATTTCTTTAATCATATAGCTTTACTTATTACTACAATATAGTTAATTAATGGGTTATTTATGTTAAGAGTCTATTATCGCGACATGCGTTTATACCATTTACTCGTAACCATCTAAACCTATCGAATTTATTTTAAGATATATTTGTTTATATAGAAACAATAAAATCATTTTTGTACATTTGATTTCTACACTATGAACGATCGCCAAGATAAACCAAAAAGTCAAATTTAATTCAACTGGTAAAAATTGGATATCACTGAGTAGTTAATTTCTCCCGAAGTAATTAGAAATGTTCAAATAGTTATTTATACTACAAGGGATGTTAGTAAATATACTTACATGCTGTGAAGTATATAACATTTTTAGTCTTTCCCTCAAAATTTATTCTTGAATTTTTATTAATTTAATTCGATAATTTTCGTATGAAATTATGGACAGCTTAAACCGGTTTCTATGGCATCATAGGCATTGTTAGTTTAACAACAACGTCCAGCGTCAACGTCAAAAATTGAGAGATATTGAAATTATTGATTTGTATAACAGCTAATTGGATATAGGAGAATCAGCAAATATCGCTTGTCTGTCGCTGCTGCCAAAAAATCGAGGAAGAGGTATGAAGCAACGTATCAATACTTCAAGAAATGGTGCCAAACAAAGACTGCTACTGGAGTTTCAGAAACCGTGATTTTGGCGTACTTTCACGAAAAATCTGCTGTATTAAAGTCTCCATCAAGCTTGTGGTGTGAATATTCCTTGCTGAAGTCCAGCCTTTTCATAGAGGAAAAAATAGATATTTCTAAGTATCCTAAACTTCTAGCACTTTTAAAAAGAAAAAATGACGGATATAAACCCAAAGAATCTCATGTGTTGGACAGGGAAGATGTAATTAAATTCCTGTTTGAAGCCCCCAATGATATTTATTTAATGATAAAGGTTGTAATGATAATGGAAATTGCTGGAGAGTGCCGTTCTAGTGAAATCTGTGCAATGAAAATGGACAATGTTGAATTAAGGCATGAAGTCATGTTTATTACTATTCCTGATTCCAAAAATGGAATGGCGTTAGCCGAGTGGTTTAATTGCACAAGTTTCATTAACAAAGTTCATATCGAACGTGTATCTTTCAAAATTTATTCTACGACAGTGCAAATAGGTTTTATTCGTCTAAATTTCATTGATATCAGATAACGTTTTCGTAATTTTTAAAATTTTCAGGTGTCCATATTAGTCGATATCATATTAACCGCATTTTTGATTGTTTCAATTTCGATTTTGACAACGTCATTATTGCCATCTAATTTTCTATTGTATGCAAAGTGTTGGCCAAAAATAATTTAAATATGGGAGATTCTCAATCCGAAAGTGTCCCTTCGGATGTTTACAATAAATAAATGCCATCCGTTTTTCTAAGTAATAATAACAAATAAGTAGTTTGCACCGACTTTCTTTTTGTTCTTGTATCTTAACATTTAGATGTTAATATGAATTCATAATGGCACTGAGTGCTATTATGAAGGTCATAATGACATCTAAATGATTATGCTAAATACGTAATAATGTCACTGTCGTAGATTATAGTATATTATTTAACGAGCGTATAATGTAGGCCATAATAAAACGAGGATAAAGTTTACGGCACGAGCCAAAGGCGAGTGTTGTAAATCATCCGAGTGTATATTGGTTCATTAGACGCGAGTCAAATACTATACTTTATCTAAAACCATCCATTTATACAGTGCCTGAAAAAAAGTTGAGTTAATATGGGAAATATAATAATTACATTTGTTGTTTTATGATAATTACACTTGTATTATGGATAGCATAATGATCTTATTATCAGAAGTATTATGCACCTATTATTAAATGGTTGTAGATAAAAATGTTAATAGCATTTTTTCAAAAAAAAAACTGTACTGGATTTGCTGAATTTATTATAATTTACAAACTCACACTGTAGTATCAAAACCTCGCAGGCCGAATAATAAACAGTTTTCCAGCCCGGGGTGAGCTGACTCACCGCGTTAAGTATACCATAAACCTGTATGAGCTTGATAAAACCTTCCCATCCAACCGTGCAAAAGGTGTAACATAAAAAGTTGATAGGATTAGATGAACCAGTAAAACAAAGCTGCCATTATTGCACAAAGCGGAAGGTCTTAAAAAGTAATTAGGTTTCATTTTCTTGAAAATAAACGAGGATTCTCTTCCAATTACTCAGCAATGCTGTTTAACGAGATACACATTCTCTTGTTTTGTATTTCGTTTGTCAACAATTATAGGCAGGTAAATTTAGTTTTCACCGACTGGTAATGAGATTGTACGTTTCCGGTTTTTGTTTGTTTTGGCAACTATAAACTTTAAAATATTAGTATATTAACGTACACGTTTTATAAAGCATAATTTTATAGCACGCGTCCATGTTAAACAACGAACCGCTTGCGGCGAGTTTTATAACGGGACAAGTGCTTAAAACTGCTTTATATAACACGTACGTTATACTATTTTTTCTAATTTGTAGTTTTTTCAATAAAAAACACATATTTTTAAAGAAAATAAATCCTTCAAATTTTGTAAATTTTTATGTCTAAATTCTATGTTGGTAGTACTATTTTTTATCATAGTAGCCTCTGGACAACAAAAATTATTTTGCGAACTGTCATTTTTTGATTTATTGGCCCATTTTCACCACGATATTCTAAAGTTATTTTAGCGATATGAGATTTGAAATTGGACGGAATACGTTGTGTGATCCTTGTACATTTGGTACATATTATACAGAGCGTTCGGAAATTCAGGAGATTTTGCTACTTTTTTTCGAATTTCAAAAGACGTGATGTTTCGTCACGGCATTGCAATTTTGTAGAGGGAAGATGGAAAATTCAAATAAAGTTGAAGTTAAAATCGACATTGGAAGGTTAGTAGATTGAATTTTGGATAGGATTTGGCAGAAAATGATAGCTTGGAGCATCTACAAAATATTGATTTATAGATTTATGCAACCAACATACATGACTGTTAGTTATCCACACAGAATAAAAAAGTAGGTTATCAAGCTATTTTTCCTCTGCGAAAAGTGGGTTTTCTCGTAAATCACACAGGCCGCGCAAGTCAATGAAATAATATATTTAAATGTTACCATTATCAAATAAAGGAAAAACGCGTATCGAAATAGCTTCATTATGATACGCAAATGCGTATCGTAATAGATTTGTTATGATACAAACTTAGAAAAAGTTATTTTCCTAACAAGTACGGAAAGTGATACTTTCCCGCACGCGACTGCAGTTAACCCGAAAGATGCGGAGCGGAGTTCGGGCAAGCGGTCATGAGCGGGAAAGACACTTTATCACTACATTGCTCGCGCCTATAGTGTGACATAGGTGCTCGCATTGTATCTTGGAGTTACATAAATGGCTTTAATAAAATAAAATATTTATTTTTATGGCAGGGGTAAAATAGTATATTAAAGTACGAGTTTCATACGAAGCGGTTTTAGCGCCCGCGTCTATTTTAAAAAACGAGCCACGAAGTGGCGAGTTTTTTTTATTGACACGGGCGCTAAAACGCCTTATGAAACATGTGCTTTATACATTTTTTTTTATTTCACCTTTTATAATCAAGAAAAATACATTTTAAAAAGAAAATAAATCCTACAAATTTTGTAAATTTTTATGTCCAAATTTTATGTTGGTAATACTATTTTTTATCATAGGAGCCTCTGGACAACAAAAATTATTTTGCAAACTGTCATTGTTTGATTTATTGACCCATTTTCACCACGAGATTCTAAAGTTATTTAAGCGATATGAGATTTGAAATTGGACGAAATACGTTGTGTGATCCTTGTATATTCGGTACATATACAGAGCGTTCGGAAATTCGGGAGATTTTGCTACTTTTTTTCGAATTTCAAAACACGTGATTTTACGTCACGGAAGATGGAAAATTCAAATAAAGTTGAAGTTAAAATCGACATTAGAAGGTTAGTAGATTGAATTTTGGATAGGATTTGGCAGAAAATGATAGCTTGAAGCATCTACAAAAGATTGATTTATAGATTTATGCAATACATGACTGTTATCCACACAGAATAAAAAAGTAAGTTATCAAGCTAGTTTTCCTCTGCGAAAAATGGGTTTTCTCGTAAATTATAAAGGCCGCGCAAGTCAATGAAATAAAACATTTAATACCAACATCAAATAAAGAAAAAACGCGTATCGAAATAGCTTCATTACGATCCGCAAATGAGGGTCGTACTGAACTCATTATGAACGTAAAATAGAAAAAAGTATATTATGGACATTTCTAAAAAATATATATTTAAATACAAATACTTTAGAATAACAAACTTTAAACACCTAAAGTCTAAACTTAAAAGTCTAATATGTATTCCAAAAGTGAGAAAACTTGACGTTAAAATAAAAATACTAAAACTGCACTGACTTAATCGGGGCCTCTCTAGCTAGGCAAATAGCAGAAGGGAGTGACCAATCAATCCGAAAGAAACCGAAATACGATGAAAGTAATTCGGTATGTATTCATTAGATAAAGCGCGAGCAGTGGAGTGTTATGCATGAGTTAGGAACATTATTTTTTCTACGACCGTATAGATATACAAAAAAATATACATACTTATTTTTCAAAAATTATTTTATTTTAACATATTATAATATATAAAATTTTAACTAAAAAGCTACTAATTATTATGAATGTTAACATTAAAAACACAATTGCATGGTTGCAGGTCGCATAAAGATGACGATGACGGTGACGGCAACGGTTGTAAGTCATTTGTAGATGAAAGGATTTTATTCGATATGCTTTTCTTCTGATTCTCGGAGAGATGCGTTGGAAATTGCGATAGGGTTGTAATTAGGACAAATGTTTGATTTTTAATTCTGCATCGAATTACATGAAAATATACAGGGGTTTCTATTTGAAATAAGAAAAATAAATTGCTTTAAATTTTGCAAAGTTTCACACTAAACTTTGGAAACCCTGTACAATTCGTATAACTTGGATAACGAGACTGTTATACCTTATTTAATAAGTCCATTTGTATAATTTTATTATCGAGGCGTTATTTTTATTTTTTATTAATTTTTGTTACCAGTTGTGTAAAACTGATATTTTTTAGTTTTGTTGTGTATATTGTTTAGTTTTTTTTTTATTTCGTCTATAATACTAAATCGATTTCAATAAAATTTTAAGGGTAAGTAGGTAACTATTGGAGGCACCCAAATAAGTTAGAAAATATATGGCATGTAAACTAAAAAAATACATTCTTATGACGTCACACTTTTTTGGAACACCCTGAATGAAAAAAAATATTTTCCTGAAATGCGCCCCAAGATACAGGTAAGGTCTGCAAAATATCAAAATCCTAACTTAATTAATAAGTGAGCTATAGAAGACGGGAGGTGAGGTGCAGGACCCTCTATACAATAACAGTAAAACTTATCATTAGTGCAATGTTTTTTGTCACTTTTATAACAGAACTAAAAAAGCCACGCCATTTACAAAATTATTTTCACTTTTGTTTAGGTACTTTTTAATACAACTAAGTCATAAAAATGCTCGTCTATTTTTCATCATCATCAGAGTATGTTCAATCTTTTAACTGATATGTAATGCATAGAAATAAACTGAGTCACATGATGCAAGCTCGGAACTATACAGTGAGGTTGAATGTTTCAAAATACGTATTTGTTTAATAGTTAATAGTGCTAAGGTGGAAGGGCCATGCTCAAGTCTTTAATGTGGTCACAGTTTCTGAACGCTACTCATAATTTGAGGAGTATCTCAGTATACCAGAAGGCAGTAATGCTGCCGTCATAACGAAGAGGGCAGTAAGTCGTAGATTTTAGATATCTAGTTAAATATACTGCCGTTATCAGTAGAAAACGCTCTATATTTCTGTCTAGATTTTGTGGCAGTATGTTGATGGGAAGCGTATTTTCTTATTAGTAAAGAGGGCAGTATGGACTTCGTTTGCACTATTAAACTAGAAAATAATGCTGTACATCGTTAGCTGACTGCTGCTTTCTTTAGTATTTTGTTATTGCTAAGTAAAACAGCAGTAAGGTAATGCTATGCTGTGCTTTAATGTAGTAAATGTCTCGTTCCACAAATAATTAGTCATAGGATTAACAGCAGTATAGTGAGTAGCTGCCTTCTTTCATATTAAGAAACATCCAGTTAACACTGATAGCTAAAGAAAAGAGCAGTATATATTATTTACTGCATTCTTTTATAGGAAAATAACTGGTGTTTACTGCTCTTTTATGTAGCATATAAAAAAATATTATATTTGTGAATTAAGTTAACAGTATAGTGGTTTATAACTACGGAAAAGAGCAGTATATCTAGTACTTACTGCATTTTATCGTAGTGAATCTACTAATTACATAATCATCATGCTAGTCTAAAAGGCATTTTAATCAATTTTTTGCAAATACCTGGAAAACTCACTTATTTATATATTACATTTTATAAAGTACCTAATTAGCTTCCCAATGAGTCATAAAAAGTAAGTTTTTAGCTTGCCATTTTAAAACAGACAACAAAAGTTTATTCACCACCTTAAAAGGCGGTTTTCTCAAAAGTAGCTTTTGTCGACTTACTGCTCTTTAAATTATGACGGCAGAATGGTACATCGACTCTTAAGAACGACAGGTGTCAAATATTGCAATAATTTTTTTACTGTTTGTTACTATTTTTTTAAATATTTATCGTCGACCTAACGTTGTTTTAACTCTCAAAAAGAAGGTCATAAAGTACAGTCACATTTAGTCTTCAATAACAATACTATTATCATAATTATTGAATGTACTTTTATAATATTTTGTAAAAAAAAAAAATTTCAAAAACAAACCCTGTTAAATAAATTATCTTTTATATAAATTTTCTAGTAGATAACAACTTTTTTCCCAAGAATTCCTTAGACACTCATCGGTCTTTCAAGATACGGTAAAAATGCACGAGTTTGAAAAAAATTGGGAGCCGATAAATCATAAGGAATATTAGGTATTTTTAAAAAATAATGCCGCGGTTAAGGGGATATAATGCTTCTCTGGGGAACGTTAGTCGCAGTCCGAATCCATGCACTGATGACCATTAATCCCGTTTAAAGTATTCTTGAATTTTTTTGCAAGAACAATGGCCAGCCTTATTATATTATTTAGGTCGTATAGATGCAAAAAAGTATGCACAGAAAATATGTTGCGTATTTGACAAATGGTATTTTTTGCCAAATTAGGGATTGTATTTAAGCGAAAAAACTATTTCTGGTAAATCTAAGGACGTTGTTACTGCTAAAAATGTTATTATTTAAATTTAACTCGCCGGGTTTTATAGTTCAACTTAAAAAACACTATAATAAAATTACTTCATTCATGTAGTTTATTATTTCATACAAAAAAGAAATTCCAGATAAGCGGAACATGTATTTTTATTTATAAATATCCTATCCAATAAATATCCAGTCAATATTGTGTCTAAAATCGAAACAAATAGTTACTTTTGTATTAAGTGCGCAAAATAGGTGATTTTCAATGACCCACCAAATTGTCAATTTTTACCGAGACCGTTAGGTCAAGGTTACAAATTTTATCATATGTGCCATAAATACTCTTTTGAGCGCGAAATACACACACCATTTTTTTGTACACCTGCTTGTTATTAACTATTTTATTATTTCTATGGATGTTAGACTATTTTCATTAAATATTTATCGTATTTAGAACAAAAATTTAAAATTAAAATTAATAGCTTTTAAGGTATTTTTTCTTACACCTGTTCTGTTCTATCGTTTTTTATGCTTCGTGTCAAGAAATTTACAATATTATGCTGACGTTTCTACAGGACCACAATGTCTAATAGCGACAGTGAGACATCTCAAGAAATGACGTATGCGGTGAAGATTGTTGTATCAAATCTTTTGCCCGCTAAATCAAAAATACAATATGAGAAAGTTTACACTCAGTTTCCTGAATGGTGTAACATAAAAAAGGTAAAAACGTTTTGCTGTGTTGTTTGGAGGAAAAATCGAAAATATTAATCTGATTTTCTTTGATTAAGTATAAAAAAAATGTTTTGGAAACTAATTTTCGAATTTATACAAAAACATCAATACATTTTTCTACGGTGAAAAAAGAGGCGCAACGTGCATCCATAGCAACAAAAAAATTCAGTTTTTTTCTGTTGCTCAAGTAAAATGTCACATAATTATTGAAATTTTTACACGTTTAACCCTATGACCAATCTCCTACGGAAGTGCAAACAATTATTTTTGTTTTAAAATGTAACTATCATCTCCCTTAAGGGATCTGGCCAACAATCGTACAATTCTCGAATCACTTTCAAAATCATTTATATAAGACTTGTAACCCCATAACCACCCCTTTAACCCAATTTACAGACGACGAGATATCTTATAGCACCCTTTTTATATGAAAACATTTCATATTTGTTAATAATTATTAAATTTTTTGAAAGTATTTTCCGCCAATGGTCGTTCTGCAGTTCGGCGAAATTTTGGCGGCTAACTTTTGGTTGCCAACTATACACCGGTTTCATTAGGCGAGTTTCCAAGCAATTTCGTTGTGAACGAGTCCATCTTTCTGCAAACGACTATTTTAAAAATAGTCAAAGCTGTCGTGTAGTGATCGTTTCTAATAAAAAATATGGATTTATAAACGTTTTGGTACAATCGCGTTCTTTTTTCCCATCTTTGTTATACAGTTTCTCCATTTGACGCGTATGAATACAAACCCGTCAAAAGTATTAAAATACGACGAGGAACCTACTGATTTGCACCTTGCCCTACAAGCAGTCACATACACATAATTTACTAAAAATTTTAAAGAAGGAACCCGGTTGCCTACGTTGATTCACACAGCAACCTTTTGGCAATCTGTGTAACTTGCTTTCTATTCCTACCCGATTCTCCTTCTGTCTAATAAATTAAGTAATCGCTCGGCAACCAGAATATCTATTGGAATTTGATTGACATTGCCCACTAACGGGGCTATTTTTTGAAAATTCCATCGCAAGCGACAAGAATATCAATCTGATTGTTCGATAATCGCCTAGTAAATGAACCCTTTAAGCTCAGAATAATATACATACATAATGCGATTATATAGATAACTGATTTGATAATCCTATAAACTTGTAGTGGTTTTAAAATATGTCAACATGACTAAACGCCCATGAGGTATTACCGAGGGTTCTGAGTCGATGTTCGCTCATAGAAATTTACATTTTGTTACAAAGTCGACACATTAGCGTCTATCTACGATCATTGCTAATAAATTTTCGGAGTTATTGTCAGAGTTTCAGTAATAACTCAACTAAATCACACTTATATAAATAAAAGATTGAAAAATATATTATGAGATTTGTAGATAAAGAAATTCATATACTTACAAATTATGACGAATTTGAAAAAAAGTGAATCATATACCCAAAAATTGTAACGTATCCAAGGAAATGTGGATCATATACCGATTAATAGTAACAAGATAAACTATGAAGATAATTAGTATAATAACAGTAAATTATAGATACTTAAATTCTTATTTTAATGTGAACACATAACTTGAGACAACCTAAATGAAAGTGGATCATACATATTATAATGACGCACCTAAAGGGATTTTAATAAAAATATGACATCAGTTTAAAATTCATGTACTTTTTTACCTCTTCCACAATAATAATAATTATATATATTCGTTTAAACTAGGGAAATATTGGGTTTAGCAGCAAATTAAAGAGTTTTTAAAGTTAGTCTAAGCTTTCGGAAATGTTTATTTCCATCCTCAGGGATACTACAATTAAGAAAAGTTCTATGCAACATGTGCTAATATTAAGTTTTTTTGATTACTTACATTTAATCGAGATTATTCATGAAGATCTTAACTGATGAACTGGACATTAAGTAAGTGGTTTGGGAATCAAATCAGTAAAAAAAATAAAATAAGGACTAAACAGGTTACATATTAAAATTATAGAAATTTACATTAATTTCTAACGGTCGACATTTTGTAAAACTTTTTATCAGATTCAAATGAAGTTAGGTTCGGATGTCAACTGTCAAGGTTCTGTCAAGTTGCTGTCGTTGCTTTACGTTGTTTCTGTCATAGTGTTTAAATGTTAGGATGCAGCAATATCAGACTACTTTATAGACATTCTTGTGAGGACACTATGTTTTAAAATCGTTAAAAGGAATTGTTTTGTAATGACAATTTAGGTGGGTTATTTTTGTCTAGCTGTAAAAGATATGCATAAATTTCACTAAGGTGCTGGATGTCAGTTCTATTGTTCATCGCGTTTGGTTCTTGTGAAAATTTTGATAGATTTATAGTTTATATTATGTTCGAATTCATGATAATGTTCAGCTAGGGCGCATCTCTCTGGATGCAGTCTACAGTCACTCTTGTGGGATGTGATTCTATTAGAAAGTGGACTTGTCGTTTGGCCAATGAAGACTTTTTTACACTCTGCACAAGGGATACTGTATTCTATATCTGAGTATTGTTTTAGGGGGACCGTGTCTTTTAATTTTGAGTAATTAAAGTTTATTGTTAGAACAGATTTATTAGTAATTTTGATATTGATGTCTTTGAAAATTCTGGCTAGACTGGAGTGATCTCCCTTATGTATGGCAAAGTAGTAAAAATAGTAGGTTGTACCGTTTGAAAAAAAGTGAATCATATACCCAAAAATTTTAACGTATCCAAGGAAATGTGGATCATATACCGATTAATAGTAACAAGATAAACTATGAAGATAATTAGTATAATAACAGTAAATTATAGATACTTAAATTCTTATTTTAATGTGAACACATAACTTGAGACAACCTAAATGAAAGTGGATCATACATATTATAATGACGCACCTAAAGGGATTTTAATAAATCCCTCCTTTCGACTTTTTGATTATTATTGGTTATGTCATCAATCACCATCGGGTTTGTGGCCATTGAAGTATTAAAAAGTATCTTTTTTGCAAGGTTTTTTGGATGTGAGTTATCCAGAAACAGTTGTGAAAGAATGTTGAGATTGTATTGATTTATAGAACTTTTCCTAATTGTAGTATCCCTGAGGATGGAAATAAACATATCCAAAAGCTTGGACCAACTTTGAAGAGTACTCTTTTATTTATTACTAAACCCAATATTTCCCTAGTTTATTCGTAACTAGTCAGCAACGACAAATTATCGAAAATAAAATATTTTTAGAATTTGAGAAATATGGCCCACTTTAATACAATTTAATAACTTGTGACCCAAGATCTTCCAAATCCATACTAAAATTAATTTGGCTAACTTATATTAGAATTTCCAAGTCCCGAGGAAATTTTATTACGTTAGTGATCTTATCTTTTCAACTAAATCAATTTTAAAGAAGGATTTCAGTAAGCTATTCATGCGGGTAATTTGGTTAACCATTATAAGGCTTGTTATATTTTACAATACGAGATGGGTATAATAATGGAAAATTAAATCCTTTTGGGGCATATTAGGCACATAACATTGTTCTAAATTTAATAACTGGTTTCAATGTAAGCATAACTAAATTTTCGAAAGCGGATTAATGAAATAAAGTAATAATTTTCTGCACTTGAAAATGTTGATAAATAGTATATTACATAATAAGTGTTGAAAGTGGCAACTTTCAAACGAGGAGATAGATAGCAGGAGGCGTCAGCCGAGTGCGGAAATTCTCCGAGTGTGAGAAAATCACTTTCACACGAGTAATGTACACAATTTTTCCTACGACCAAACAAAATAATCAAAAAGAGTTTGTTTGGTGTTTAATAGTTTGTACACCATTGTGTTAAAAAAAATTGACAAAGTACAAAAGCAATAAATGCAAAACATATTTCAAGGCGGATTCCAACAGAAGCGTCTATATTAAAACAAAATAAAAACAATGCCTACTTACAAATTTTAACTTACCTAGATTTAAATAAAAATAATAACTTTTTCTCCTATTTGCTTACGCACATTACTATCTATGTAGGTACAGGGTCTTCCAACGAGGACTGAACAGGGGCTTATTTTTGAGTATCTATGTACAGTGAATAAATTTCGTTTCTGATTTTTTAGCTGCTTGCATTCTTTCAATAAAACAATAATATACCTAAATATACATACAAAAACAACAAAACACAAACACAAAACTAGAACATAAAACATAACCTCAACATTGTCTTGTCTTGTTCTTAATGGCTCTGCTCCCTGGGGGCAATTTGCCAGCACATTAGGGGTGATCGTGATGTCTGGTCTGTACCATATCACGACCACTGACTTTTCTTCTTTGCGTACAATGCGGTTTGGACTGCTTAATATGAGTCTCTGGATTTGTGTATTTGACCTTTCCTTAGCTGCTATTTTAAGGTTCAAGGGTTTAGTATTGACAATTACAAGATAGGATAGGAGTGACATTCACTAAGAAGAAGGGATTTAGGGGTTAGTAGACAGTACAATCATTTACTGAGTAGAGCCTAACTAGACACTTTACTAACTTATTTATTTATTTATTTTTTTTATTATAGTTTTATTTTATGATAATTAATGTACCGCATTATTAAACCTCAACATTATTGAAAGATAGAGATGGAGTTAAATATCGATAGCTTGCTAATTATAAAAGTTCTGTCTATATTCGATTTGTTTTGAATATTGCTAAAATAAATTTACTTACAAAAAGCACTTTACTTACACCAATATAATTAAACATCCGAGATAATGGCAAAATTATAAATCGGTATTTCCTAGGGTATTCTATTTCTGCTCTATAGCTGCCCCTTTTTTTTCTGTGGTTCAACTCAGTTGACATAAACCCTTTATTTTTCTGTGAGTTGACATGTAAACATGAAACATGACAGTTGGTGGGTTGCCTGATATATTATTATTTTCCCTTTTTGATAATATTATTTTTATCATAAATAAGTACTCTTCGGTTCCCAAAAATAACGAAAAATTTGCAGTAATGCCCTAGTGTACTTTACCCCACCCAGCACCCCAATTCACTCCACGTGTCCCGTAAGTTTGTTATTTTTAATAAATAATTTTGTTATCAAATTGACACCTGTTTAAATTAAATATAGTGTGCTTTGTATTTGCACACTCGTGTTGAAATATTTTTTTACAACACGCGTGTGATATTTGGCACTTTCTAGCCAAGTTAACCGTGTTGTTATTGTCATTTTCGTAGGTGGTCGTAGGAAAAGACTATTTCTAAATAATTATTTTATTTTATTACACTGGGACAAAAGAATTCATTTGGGCAAGATTCCTTTTAAATAATGTTAATTTATTAATATCTAGTATGCGTCGGCATCATATGAAAATGGCATAAGTCCACAATTTACCAAAATTGAGATTTTAACGCCATCTACTAGATTATCGTGTTCTCTATCGAATAAACTTGAAAATTTCACACCTGTACTTTTTAACCAATAAGATACCTTAATTATGACTAGTTACCATGGCAACTAAAAGAATTTCCAGAAACTTTTTCGAGGCGCCACGATATTTAAGTGGAAATTTTTTGACAGTTGAATAGGTAAACATATGATCTACAACCATTAAATAATGTACGTATACCTGTGAATAATGCAAAATATCTGAATTATGTAACATTATTATTTATTATTCGCTATAACGTTTCATTAAACAGAAAACACAAATTTGTTTAATTATTATGCATTAACAATTTATATTTCAACAAACGTCGGATGTACAAACATAAGATTTAAATGTTGCTTGAATTCTAACCCATCCTCTCTTCTTAATGGTGAATAGGAAGGTGACGAATTAATAATTAGATGTCTATATAACCTATAATAATTAAATTTATTTCGTTATTATTTTGCTTATTAGTGGATATCATTAGAGATTTGCCAATATGAAATAAATTCTAAAATATATATACATAATAGGTATATCCATCATATTTCGTTAAATAAAAAAAAAATTACCAACTTTAGTTACACCAAATGCTAAAACCCAGATGGGTATTAGTCCAGTCTATCGCCCTTTCATAATTTTAGGTTACTAAAGGTGGTAGAAATGTATTTTTTGTTAAAGTATATTAGTTCACCATGAAATAAATTCTAAAAAAATCATATAGGTATATGCACCATATTTCCTTAAATAAAAAAAAATACCAACTTTAGTTACACCAAATGCTATAACACAGATGGGTATTAGTTCTGTCTATCGCCCTTTCATAATTTTAGGTTACTAAAGGTGGTAGAAATGTATTTTTTATTATTAAACTCAACACGCAACGTACAGACGTTTTAGGCTGGATCCACATACATCCGTGATACGCATCCGTTGTGTACCACATGATTAATATGAATCAATGAAATTCTAGGGCCCTAAAATTTCATTGGTTCAGATTAATCATGTGGTACACAACGGATGCGTATCACGGATGTATGTGGATCCGGCCTTAAACTATATACCTAGTAATTATTAAGCTTTGTGACAGAACCGGTTAAACAAAAATGACAATTCAACATATTATGTCAAAATACCCTGGCCAACTTGACAAGCAGTGAAATTAGTTTAAAATGTCAAGTTTGATTAATATTTTTTTTTCCAAATTATGGTGTGAAGTGGTGTGAAATTTTCTTTCCGAATCCCACGCGAGCTTAAATTATTCCTGGAAATTTTTTAAGCTCTTGTGATATTATAAGTGATAATTCACCCTTAAATTGCTAGATGTCTCTCTAGGGACGGAAATAAATACTTGCACAAGTCCAGCACCGTCTAGATTTATATGAAAAAGGCACAAGTCCGTCATTTAAATGACTGTTTGGTTAGGTTCCAACGGTTTTTAAATTAATAGTTAAAAATAGTGTTTTTAGTTAATTACTAAATGCAAAATTGTGAAATAATAAACGAAAGTACTACAATATTGCCTTATTTCATCAAAAAAGTATAAAATGCCGTATTGTTATTATAAAACGCCTTTTAATACTAAGTATAGGACTTATGCAACTTTCATTTTTATAGATTTTTGAAGTTTCGGTGGAGTTATGCCAATTTCAATAAAACAGTTTTTATCGTTTCCTACAAAATAATACTTTTGTGACTTATGCCATTTTTATATGATGCCGACGTATGGCACCTTGCATAAAGATATCGGTTTTTTATTCTTGAAGAATATATATTTGTTACCAAAATTTATTTTAATAATTAAAAATATATATAAAAAAGTATAATATTTAAAGCAGCCAATTAAATAATAAGATAAACATTTACTATTAAATTATTATTCTTAATATAAAAAAAAATGTCGTTGCGTGGACAAGGGCGCATTATACCGACCCGCAGTGGCGCACCCAGGGGGGGCCAAGGGGGCCTTGGCCCCCCCAAAACCCCAATAAAATAAAAATTATGAAAGTGGATAAGTATTTTAAAAAGTCAATTTTCTTAGATTTACCTCACGGGCCTCGTTTAAGGGGGGCCAGGTGGGGCATTTGCCCATCCCCCTCCCCCTGGAAGTTGACTTATTGACAAAAGTTGACTTATTGACAAAAGTTGACTTATTGAGGTTTAATATGGTTTGATTGAATTTATGAATTTATTATTTCGAGTTTTCCTTTATATTTTTGTTATTATTTTGGGGTAGTAAAGACTTATTTTAATAAAAATAAACAGTTTTAATGTCAAAACGACTATGAATGTTTGAGAAACAATTTTAGCTCATTAAGTATTGAGCAAAAAATTGAAATTAAATTTAAGGGAAGACCTAAACTCTCTTAATTAACTTGATACATACCACAAAGTGTAAATCTAGGGACTTTATGGTTATTGATAAGTTTGCTGCAAATAAAAACAGATAAATGAACTTTACTTTTAAACAATGTACCCACTAATGAAAAATAAATTAGCCTTTCTATTTTTTATCTTATTTCATTTTCAATAGAATAAGAAGATAATCATAAATTTTTAAAATATTTACTATAATAATTATTGACCAAATTTGGGCGTGGTCTTAAAAAAATTTCGCCTGCGGCGCATTCCGCCTACAGCAGGCTCTTAGTACACCCCCAAGTTAACAAGTCACAAGCCGCCGATGCCCCCCCCCCCTAAGAAACCGTTTAACGACTCCCATGACTAGGCTATTGCGATCTTCCCTGCAAGAGTACCTGTTAAAAA
Organism: Polydrusus pterygomalis; assembly: GCA_963969555.1. Taxonomy (NCBI): domain Eukaryota; kingdom Metazoa; phylum Arthropoda; class Insecta; order Coleoptera; family Curculionidae; genus Polydrusus; species Polydrusus pterygomalis. Next base: position 40,993,195 of record OZ018379.1, read on the forward strand.
ACCTCCAAGGTTCTAGAAAAATGCGTAACTTAAAAGTTTATTAAAAAATTTGCTTCCAGCACTAGTTGGCGGGCCCCCCCTAACATAAAATCCTGGGTGCGCCGCTGCCGACCCGCAGTAGATGCGTAATAATTGTCGTTGGTGGTCGCATCGCGTCGTGCTTATAAACCAAAAGGCTTTGACTGTCAGGTGAGTTATTAGTTTAGTATTTTTTATGTAATAAAATTAGAAAAAGTTGTCTTTTGACCTTTCCTAATGCAATAAACATACAAATAATAGCATTGCAGATAGGACGCTTTATTCCAGCATGCACGCAAGTATACCGCATCCATAATTGCATATTAAGGTACCTAACCTAGTAAATCGTAATATTATGTAAAACTTTTGCAAGCATGAGCCCTAAAGTAAAAAAAATTCATTATATTCTGATTTGGGAAAACATTTTTTAACAAACGATTTTTGTTACAATTTAACAAAATATTATAGTTTTGATATTATTACTTCAAATTAATGTCAAATGCATATTTTTTCAGTTCTTTATCAAATTGTTTTTAAAACTATTTTTACATTTAGCTGGAACAATACAGTGTGGTTTTTTAAGTGTGCAACATATGGGATTTTTTTTTATTAACGATTCCTCAGAAAATTTTATTCTTGATAAAAGTTAGTGCATGTTCGATAATCATATTAGGTGCACTTGGAATAGTTGCAAGTCAAACGGTGTACAGGGTAGGCCAAAAAATATAAAACTTGTACAAGAATAAAGTACCCCTATCTCAAAAAATTCAGCAAAATGTTATTAAAAAAAGTTGTTTACAATTAAAAGTTATGCTAGATTCAAAAATGTGATCTCCTAAAATAAAAAAATATATTTTTTTTAAAAACATTAATAATTTCCCAAATTTTTTTTTTTTAATATTCACCTTAAAGACCTTCATAAATTAATCAAAATCAAATCAATTTCGCATATTTTTGTTCAATTTCAAGCATATTTGTAAAAGTTACTTGGATTTTTAATTTATTAAGAAATCACAAACTTTATGTTAGTTGCAACGATATTAAACACAACTTTAAAATATCCTAAAAATTAATTTTAACAAGATAAAGCATTAGTAATGCTAATATGCTAATTAAAAAACCATCATTTAAAGTCCAAAATTTTTATTTTAAATGTTTATTAAAAATTTTTATTCTTGTAAAAGTTTTATATTTTTTGGCCTACTCTGTACGCCATTTGACTTACAACCATTCCAAGTGCACCCAATATGATTATCGAATATGCACCAACTTTTATCAAGAATAAAATTTTCTGAGAAATCGTTAATAAAAAAAAATCCCATATGTTGCACACTTAAACAACCACACTGTATATGAGCAATACACGTGTCTTAAATACCCAAACAATTGGTTTCTCTCAACTTTATAATTATAACAGTAAAGCAGTATATATATCTTACCGAATAATAAATCTTATTAATAATTACTTATAGCTATATATAAAGTGATACCTCTATTTTAGGATGGTAAACAATTTTTTGTTATTATTGAAGTTATATTTAACATATTTTATATATATAAAATTTATTATTAATATCTCCTTTTATCTGGGCGCAGATAGGCCATAAAATGAGAATTACAGTTGTATTCATAAAAAAAGCGTACAAGAATAATTAGAATGAGAGGTAAGTTTTGTCATATTTGCGTAAAACCCGCTTGTCTATATGATTGTTTATTGAAGGTTATCACTCGTCATAGATTATCAAAAATGAAAAGCATTGGCGTAGATGTAATTAATTTTGAAACTGCATGGTGGTAACGTTTGATAAACTTTGACAGAAGAACATAAAAATGCCTCGTTAGTTGTCTGAAGTTAAAAATTAAATTGTATCAAGAATCAAAGAAGGATGGTCAATCAATGCTGTAGCACAGTTGTACAATAGAAATAAAAAACTACACCTATTGAAAATTAAGCAACGCTGGGAACAAGAAGAATCGCCAAAGAGGAAAATTGGTTCAGGTCGTCCCAAACGTTCCAACCCTGAACAGGATGCTGTTTTTTGGGATATTTAAGAAATAATCCATTTGCAACTGCAAGGGATGCTGTTATTGATACAGCATTTCCTGCCTCTAAATCTACCGCCAGCAGGAGGGTCAAGGAATCTGAACTAAAATGTCGCCCATTTGCGAAAAAAAATGTTTCTTACCGAAGAACAGCGACAATCAAGGATTATTTTTCTTTAAATGATATATACCGCAATCTTTGGAACAGGGTAATTTTTAGTGATGAAAAGACGTTCCAGTCAACTTATTACGGACAAATTCAAGAGCGATATACTAACCCCCTTACTTCTTAATATGGGCGTTTCTCTGTAAATGCATGGGGCTGGAGGGACCTGGTGTTTGCTGGCGAATAGATGGAAGATTTAATGCCGGAAATTACATTAACATTTTAGAAAATATATTGTTGCCATCTGCTGAGCAAATATATCCCAATAATACTTTCACATTTCAACAAGATAATTGTCCAGTCCACAGTGCCTATGCTGTAATCCACTGGTTTCAAACCCATTATGTACCGGGTGTCCCACCTAAGGAGGTAATCGGCTATATCTCAGAAAGTAATCACACTAGAACTTTGGGAAAAAAATATATCGATAAAAGCGGCCAAGATAAATTGCTGGAAATTATTTTCAAGTTCCAAAAATGACCGCTAGGGGGCGTAAGAGAACTTTCAAAATAGAAATGTCGATTTCCTCTTGATTTTTCTTAATAAAAATATGATAAAAATATAAGCATTGTATTCTTCATAAAATTTTGCAACTTTATGTTAGGAATCGTTTTTTTCTATTTTCAATAATTAAGTGGTGGGAGAAGGTCAAACTTTTTTACTTTCAAACGCTGATATCTCTGCTTTGGATGAACCGATTTTACTCAACTTGGTCTTGAAAAAAAGCCCTTCTTTTACTCTCCACGTAGATCTATTACCTATATCATGTTTATTCTGATGGTGGCCACTAGATTGCGTTTTTCCGTAATTTCTCAATGAATAAGGATTTTCTCAAAAAAATCAAATGTTATGATATGACTTTTTCATCATATTATATTTTAGCCTTATAAAGGCTATTAAATAGTGAAATAAAAAATCCAGGTCCGTATTTAAAATAAAAAAGTTGATAATGGTCGCTCGAATCCGAAACGTCGGATTAAAAAATTAACCCCATCAGCTTGTAGAGGAGGAAAAGTTACAATAATAAACTGAAAACCGCAACGTGATATCTTTTGTTAAACTAGAGAAATTAGGGATAATAATAATTAATATGGAAAAATAGGTCATTTTCCAAAACATTAATTAATCAATTAAAACTCTGGTTTAATGACGTCCAAGATGCTCGAACTGTCTCCCATCATATTTAATGCATAATTCCAATCGTTCCCTCGTCGATAAGACAGCTGTTTCTATTTCCGCTCTTGATATGCTTCGAACAGCGTTTAAGATCCGTTGAATCATATCCTCCCTTGTTATAGGTCTTGTAGTGAAAACGAGATCCTTAATTCGACCCCATAAATAGAAATCTAGACAGGTTAGATCCGGTGACCTGCAACAAAAACGTAGGTAGGAAAATTTGTGATTATTAGTAGGTAGGTGACCACCTAAGAACAACATGTTAACTTTACCTCGGGGGCCACGGAAATAAGCTACCTCTCCCGATCCACCTATCAGGAAACGCCTTATCCAGAAACCTACGCACGTTTACTGCGAAATGGGCTGGACACCCATCATGTTGGAGGAACATGGTCCTTCTGGTTTCCAATGGTACGTCTTCCAGAAGGACTGGTAAATTATTTCGTAAAAAATTCAAATAATTTTCTCCTCTAAGCGGTTCATTCCAAATAAAAGGGCCTATAATTTTATTGCCCAAAATTCCGCACCAAACATTGACGCTCCACCTTCCCTGGTGTTGCACTTCTTGCATCCAGCGTGGATTATTTGCTGCCCAATAATGCATATTATGGGTATTAACTCCACCGTCACTACGGAAAGTAGCTTCGTCCGTCCAGAGAATGCGCGATAAGAGATTTCGGTTTTCTGCCATCATATTTATCAACCAATGACAGTAATCTAGCCTTCTATCGTAGTCTGCGACGGTCAGAGCTTGATGCAACACAATATGATAGGGATGTAACCTATACGGAAAATATTAATTAGTACTATTTAGGCGGACGCGTTATTATAACCTGGCATGCTATAATACCTAAGCGAAAAACAACTGTTTCTTTCAAAAACAATAATGAGTAGTTAATATTCCTATCAAATGTCAAAAATATCAATCATCCATAAAGTTTTTTATGCATTGCGATTATCAATAGATGGTTTAATATCTATACCTACATTAGGTAGCTACTAATAACAAGAATCTAATGATTACCTGTGGTCCTTCAATATTCGAAATACTGTTGACTTGGTAATATCTAAATCTACTGAAATTAGCCGAACGCTTAGCTGAGGATTGAACTCTACATACGCTAAAACGTTGATAATATTTTCCTCAGTTCTGGCGGCACGACTCCTTCTGCGGCGTAACGGACGAACACTTCCTGTAGTACGGAAGCGATTGACTAGGCAAGTGAACATTCTGCTTCCGTACCGGCGCCTTTCAGGATATCTAAGAGCGTATATCCTTGCAGCAACAGTCGCATTTTGAAAACACTCAAAATAAACTGCGATAATATCAACCGATACTTGAAGCGACAAAGGCATTTTCAAAAATTATAAACTAAACAACAACTAACACTATAATTAACTAACACTATAACAATTTACTGACACAAAATAACAATAACCCAATCAATAATCTAACTGCGAATGTGGTTATTAATTATTTTGGCATAAAATGTCTTTTGACATTAGGAAATTTGTTTTGTTTCCAAAGCTAACTTGATATAGGTAAATTTACATGCTCATTGGATCTTGGTGTTTTGCTTGTTTCCAAAGTTTACTTGATAAAAGGCAACTCGCTCAATGAATTCTTGTTTTGGTTTATCCAAGGCAGAGATATCAGCGTTTGAAAGAAAAAAGTTTGACCTTCCCCCACCACTTATATTGAAAAAAAAAACATTCCTATCAAAAATTTGCACAATTTTATGAATACAATGCTTATATTTTTAACATAATATTTTTATTAAGAAAAATCAAAATTAAAAAAAAATGATGGGAGACAGTTCGAGCATCTTGGACGTCATTAAACCAGAGTTTTAATTGATTAATTAATGTTTTGGAAAATGACCTATTTTTCCATATTAATTATTATTATCCCTAATTACTCTAGTTTAACAAAAGATATCACGTTGCGGTTTTCAGTTTATTATAGTAACTTTTCCTCCTCTACAAGCTGATGGGGTTAGTTTTTTAATCCGACGTTTCGGATTCGAGCGACCATTATCAACTTTTTTATTTTAAATACGGACCTAGATTTTTTATTTCACTATTTAATAGCCTTTATAAGGCTAAAATATAATATGATGAAAAAGTCATATCATAACATTTGATTTTTTTGAGAAAATCCTTATTCATTGAGAAATTACGGAAAAACGCCATCTAGTGGCCACCATCAGAATAAACATGATATAGGTAATAGATCTACGTGTAGAGTAAAAGAAGGGCTTTTTTTCAAGACCAAGTTGAGTAAAATCGGTTCATCCAAAGCAGAGATATCAGCGTTTGAAAGTAAAAAAGTTTGACCTTCTCCCACCACTTAATTATTGAAAATAGAAAAAAACGATTCCTAACATAAAGTTGCAAAATTTTATGAAGAATACAATGCTTATATTTTTATCATATTTTTATTAAGAAAAATCAAGAGGAAATCGACATTTCTATTTTGAAAGTTCTCTTACGCCCCCTAGCGGTCATTTTTGGAACTTGAAAATAATTTCCAGCAATTTCTCTTGGCCGCTTTTATCGATATATTTTTTTTCCCAAAGTTCTAGTGTGATTACTTTCTGAGATATAGCCGATTACCTCCTTAGGTGGGACACCCGGTACAAGTGCTGCCTTGGGTCGCTTGTAGTCCCGATATCAATCCAATTGAAAATATTTGGTGAAAAATCGTAAAAAAAAATATATAATCGAAAGTTTAGGCCACCAAATTCTGAAGATTCATGGGAAATAATACATGCGTGCTGGGAAGAGCTTGATCCAAATATTGTATCAAGTAATTCAATCAATTCCGAATAGGCTGGATCAAGTAATAGAAAAACAGGGATATATGACCAATTATTAGATTTTATTTATCCTTGTTAAACATTTTTTGTTTCTATTGTACTTTTTATAAAACGTTAAGTTATCTTAATCTTAACATAGTATAAAACAAAGTCGCTGTCGCTGTCTGTCCGTCCCTGTGTATGCTTAAACCTTTAAAACTACGCAACGGATTTTGAAGCGGTTTTTTTTAATAGATAAAGTCATTCAAGGGGAAGGTTTTTATGTATAACTAGCGACCCGCCCCGGCTTCGCACGGATGGAATTTCAGAAAGTAGCATGCCGGGTACTAATATATCGGGTTTGTTCGGGTTTGTATTTATACCAGCGGGTTGCAACGCATGCCGGATACACGCTAGTATATTATAAAATAAAAAAATAATATTTTTGTTATTTTATTGAACTGACGCCCAACGCCAATGCTTTGCATTTTTAATAACCTTTAACATGTGATAAGCCGGTTTTACGCAAATATGGTTAAGGTTTCCTCTCATTCTTATTCGTGTACGCTTTTTTATGAATACAACTGTACCAATACTATCAATAATAATAGAAGGACGGAGACGCAAAGTTTAGTTAATTAATTTGAAGAAATAGTCCATGCTTAAAGTGGAGTTGAAAAGATGGGAAAGAAAGAAAAAACTCAAAGTATTCCTCCACAAAATTTAATAGAATAAGAATATTCAGTAAGAGTCTCTACATGTTTCGAACGTAGAAACGTTCATCATCAGGAGACAGAAAATATATTTGGTGCTGATAGTTTTCGCAGAAGAGAAAATGGTGTAGAACCTTAATGGAGCTTTAATGGAATTAAAAATTTGATGTGTAAAATAAACATAATATAAAGAAATTGATGATAGTTATAACATACTGAGTATGTGAGAAGATAGTAAATGGGGTCTAAACCAACCAAATAAACTGGGGAAGAAGAAAAACCTTTCTAAAAAGTAGGTGTCGAAGAATGTTTAAAATTAAAAAAAAAACATTTGACTTTGTGAGGACAAAATTAGAAGTACATATAATACTGTATTTCGGTTGATGAAGCGGGGCTTGATGATGATTTCGTCGAACATAATCAGCGCACAAATAATCCCCTCTCTTTAACCGACGATTGGCCTCGCCATGCGTTATTTACGCCGACACTAATCGCTCTGTTAGCCTTATTGCAAGCATCCAAACATATTATTTCCTCTCTCTTGCTCACATAAAATGCCACTGTAACTTCTAGTTTGCCAGTACGGTATATCAATAATATAAAAATACTATATTATTATCCTTTTTAAAAACAAAGACATAATTCAGACCTTTTTGATAAATAAAACAAACAATTTTGTTTAATAATAAAAACTCATAGTAATTTATTGCTAAATGCATAACATTTCACTTTTATAAAAACAGAAAATCCATTTGAAACTGCAAAATATTCCTCACTAAATTATCCATAACAACGCTCTCAATTTAGTCACTGGAATTAATATGAAACGATAACGGCCCCATTCAACAGTACATTAGTTTAACAGTTCGTTTTATTGACGTTATTTTGATTTATTAAAACAAGTTGTATGCTATTCGACTTTTACTGAAAAATATAAAAAATATCTTTTGTGGATTATACTTGGCGGCGTCGCTGATTCAAGTCGACGATCTCATACATGTAGCCTAGGAAATTACTATCCTTCATCATGCACATATTAAAAGTTAAGCTTGACTTAATAAAAGGTAATATTCAAAACGTGTTAAGCATGCATGCTTCACAATTACCCATAAAATGACTTGTGAAATCATATACCATAAAATAAGAATATAAAATTTCTATATAAAATTTATAAACATAAAGAGGTTCTAAACTAATGCATACAAATCTGTGAGCAACGTAAACAAATATGGTTAAAATTCTAGACACTATATCCGCCCGCCAGTGAAGCGCAAGACTTGTGGTCCAGGCGATGCGAATATAAATGAACCCTATTTGAAAGTATTTTTGAAAATATGCAGTTTAAACATAAAATACTAAAATTTTCCTAACCTACTGGGTGGCGATTGTTGTTATATCGTGCGAGCAAAAATTATTTGCTTCAAAGAGGGCTTGGATTAAAAAACGTAGGGCTTGGTTTAGATCACAATGATATGGGGACGATATATCTAACCAAATCTAGGTTAAAATTTTGTCAAATTCATATTATGACAATACATGATATGCCAAACTAATAAGTAATGAAATAAGTAGACAAATACAAATTTATTTTTGTTGTTTACAAAATTAACAAAGAAAGAATATACAGAAAGAAAAATAATTACATAAATTGTTAAAATTGGCCACCGCCTCCAAGCACAAATTCACACGTCTTTTCATATTTTCGAAAGTGTTGAGCAGCATCTCTGGAGAAATGTTACCACATTCTTGGATAATCCTTTCTTGTAATTGTTCTAAATTTGCAACTGGTGTTTTAAAAATATTGTTCTTTAAATGAGGAAAAACGAAGTAATCCATAACCGTTAAACAAGGTGATCTTGGTGGGAATTTAATGTCTGATCGAAAACTGATCAATCTGTTGTAGAAAAAATTGCGTAAGTAGTTAATAGTTTCGGCGGCTGTATGGGCGGTTGCACCGTAATGTTAAAAATAACCAAAACGTAGTTCGTCGTCAAGTAATTGCTCCACAAATGGATTCAAAATATATATACCGCTGTGCTGTAACTGTGTTATGGAAAAAATATGTCCAACAATTCTTCTTTGGGAAACAGCTAACCAGACAGCAATTTTTTGAGGGTACAATGTGGACTCTACAAAAAAATGGAGATTTCACTACTCCACATGCGTGTATTCTGAGAATTCACATAACCGGTGACGTGGAACCAGGCTTCATCCGAACAAAATGTCAAGTCTAATAAACCATTTATTTCCAATAAATTTTGGGTAAACCATTAAGAGTAATTCCTGCGTCTTTCAAAATCTGCGGCTTGTATTTCATGGAATACTTACACTTTATAAGGAAATAAATTTAGCTGCTTCTTAAGAATAGTCCTACATGTTTCATAAGATCTTCCCCCTTCTTGGAACAGGCGTCTTATACAATAATTTGTTGGCGTATTTTGCATTATTTCACGAAAGTTTGCAATAAGTTCTTCTATTCTTACAAATGGTCTTCCTGCTCCTTTTTTTGTGTTGTATAGAACCTGTTTCCCTAAACACAGCCATGGTTCTTTTCAGGCAATGATAAAAATCCCCAGCAATAAAAGCAATTTTAGGAAAATGTTCGTGAAAATCGTCCATGCACAAACCCAGATTGTATTGCCATTTACCATTTACTCTAACCCCGTTTCGAAAATGCGCTTCAACCATGATTGGTTTGTTCTGTTCCGTAAAGCCCATTGTGTAAATTGTTCAAGAAATTGGAAAAATTAACGAGGAATCTAATATAATCTAATACTTGTAACGACTGTCAAAGATGACGGAATAACTGATTCATTGTTAATTCAGGTAGTTACTGACACCCAACAGGTATTAAGCTCTTCGGCTAAGCATTACGTCCTTAGATGCAAGGCCCTCTTTGATGCAAATAATTTTTGCTCGCACGGTACTTACATAAATAATATAACTTAGTCCCGGTGGATATTTACCCGTTCGTCATCGTTTAACGAGCAAGCGACACGCGTGATTGATATTCCCCATCTTTATTTGTTATAAACATAAAGGTGAATAAAAATAAAACCCATCGTCTACGGCTTTTCGCAATACGTCGTTGTATATTGAGATATGTTAGACAAAGAAATAATTGTATGGACGAGTTGTTGATTATTTTAAGGTTGTTGAAAGTCCTTTTTTTCTGTGGTTAAAAGTTTGTGATTGATTTCCGAACGTCATCTTTTTAATTGTCATTTTGACAACTTTTTTTTAGTTTTTTACATTATTCTGCCATGAAAATTTATTTATTTCTTAAAATAGTTATATTGGATTAAAGGTATTGTCAGTCCATTCCTAATACTTAGGGTAAACATTTTATTTTGTGTACTGCAATTTTTAGAAAAATAAATTTATACAGAGTAAAAAAAAGTATTACAAAAGTGCATCAACGTGCATTTTGTTATTAAAACATAATATATATTTTTACATTTATAGATTCTGCGGTCAATCCTGGACATCTTTTATAAAACATCCTATATTTATCTGCAACTGTTTTCAAAAATTAGCACTTTTAACTTTTGAAACAGAATAGGCGAAACGGATGAAAAAAAACTCTTTTATAATATGTTAAAAATGTCTTCCACCAACTGTCCTGCAGTAAACAAATTCCTGTCATACAGTTTGTACCACTTGTGGTCAAATAGATACCTTCAGCATACCTGCCGAGACAGGCTTAGATTTTTAAACTAAATTTTTAACGTAGCCTCACCCTAATGGTTCATGGATATTTTAGTACATAATCATGTATCAGTCTAGTGCTTATATCTTATTCTGAATTTGTGATGTATGTGACCCTAATTGAGACAATACCTGATTTAGAGACTTTAATCATGTGTGCCAGTGAGGGTGAAGGCATGTCTGTAGTACTAGCAGAAAATAATGTGGCTAGACCACTAAGAAAATTTTTAGGCGACAATCTAGTTTACGGCAAGTTCAACTTAAACACAACAATATTATATTGCGTGCGTACAGAACACCTTAAATTTTACCGGGAACCGCCACTGGTAAGAGCATTATACTATGCATTCTACAAGTATCATTTATAACTCATAATTTAAATTACAATCAACCTTCTCAAATTAACCTCTACAGAGGTTACTCAGTCTTAGCAACGCTAACTATTTTCACAATTTAAAAATCTGTTTTTAAAAAATAATTTTTAAAAAATAAAAATGATTTATAAAGTCTCTTGGACTCAAAGACAACTGAAATTTTTATTTTACGAGTTTTATTATCTTATCCTTACCCAAATTTGGTCAGTATTATCCTTACTTAATATATTTTTTTAAACATTCACTCAGTAAGATGACAATTTCAATATAATTATGTGTTATACTATTTTATCTTCCGTTAAAGCATTAAGGTTGGATACCATCAACTAGGTAGTTTCTTTCTTCTAACACCAACAGCTACACGTTTTTCTATCACTAGATGATGACTGTTACTACGCTCGAAACATGTAGAGACTTTTGAAATAATAATTTTTAATTGTAATAAAATTGTGAAATTTTTCGTACTTTCAACTTCATTATAAGCATGGATTATTTCTTATTAAATTATGATTTTGAACATAGTGAAAATGAAAAAAAATCATTCTCGCTTATTAGGGTCAACATTATACGTTCTTTAAATAATATATTATAACTTATCACTTACTTATAATAAGCTTTTTGCTTTGATATCGGTACAAAGCCATATTTTTCCTGTTTGAAAATTTAAATTAACTATCAATGCTTAATAGTAATATCAAACACTTTTTAGAGCATTTTTAAATGCTTTATTATATGACATAAAAGTATTTTTAGTTTAAAATAAAAAAAGTTACTTTGTTTAATGTCTAACAGCAGTTTTATTTACAAATAAAAAAAAATGGAAACTAAACAAAGGCAGTAAGTAAATGTTTGCTCATTCAGCTATAAACAGTGTTTATTTGCGGTTTAATATTTGTTGCTTATACATAGCCAAATGCAACTCGCTATAGGGATTACTGAAACTAAATTAAACTTTAAATTAGGAAGCCAACCGACGTACCTACATTAGTGAATATTGGATATATTGTTTATATAAAGATATAATTGGTGAAAAAAAAAAAGCATTTAAATGAATATTTCTACATTGTTTCTGTTAAAATATACTTAATAGACTAAGATTATTTTTTTAGTTTAGGTCATTTTTTTATTTACTATCATTGTATTTATATGGTTTTATGATGTTTGCGTCTGTATATACGTACAGTGATGACAAAAAATAGGTTATGCTGCTAATATAATTTCTAAACCTTGCAGTCTTAGAAAATTAAACCTATGGAATTATAAATACACAATTTTGATTCCGTAAGGTATTTTTTTGACAAGAAAATAATTTTTCTAACCACCAAATTTAATAAGGTTGTATTTCATCTAACACAGTTAGATAATAAATTTTGATTCAGATTGCGAGGAATTAGTTTTAAAATTACATAAATTTATTTTCAACCAATTAGAAGGCTCCTTTTTGTTTACGTTGCTTATAGCAACGGGAGATTATCGCGATAATTTTGTTAGTTCCTATTAACTTAATGAAATTAATAAGTGATAATTTTTCTGTCAAAAATGAAGTGCTTTATATCTATTAGCAAAAGTCACTGAGAATAAAATCAAAATAAAGTTTGTTGCTAGTTTTTATTGATACTAACCAATTTGCTTTACATATCAAACACCGGGGCTAAAAGAGACATCAAAAATTTAACTAAATTCATCGGAAATATGTTCTTTTCAGTTTCATTTGAAACTATGTAGACATGTAATTTCAGATGTTATGGTTGAAAACGAATTAAGGTTTTTAATGTTCCTGGAATTTTAGTAATAAACCTTAGTTACCAACAAGTAAAATCAACTTCTATTGTAAAAATACAGTGCGTCATATTTAACTAAACTCATCGGAAATATGTTTTTTTAAGTTTCATTATGTAATATCAGATGCTATGGTTGAAAACGAGTTAATGTTTTTAATGTTCCTGAAATTTTAGTAATATACCTTAGTTACTAACAAGTAAAATCAGCTTCTATTGTAAAAATACAGTGATTCATATTAAACTAAACTCATCGGAAATATATTTTTTAAAGTTTTATTTGAATTTAAATCTTAAAAGACATTGGATTTCAAATAACAAATTTGTTATTTAATGTTTCTTACATTTTAGTAATAAAAATGAGTTACTAACGGCTAAAATGAATTTCATTTCTGAAATTCGAATTAGCTACAATTAACTAAAGCTGCCGGAAATATATTGTTGTAGCATTTTAGCAAAAAAATTACAATAAGAAAAAACTTCAATTTATAAAATTTTCTTACCGAATCTCCCACGCTGCAGAATTAATTCCCGGTAATTCGGCAATAATTCTATCTAGGGAGATTGTAAGTGAAAATTTAAAGTCCTTCTGATCGATAGGATGTCACCGTCTACAGATTGGTTTTGAACCTTTTCGTTGATTTGATTTAAAACGTTTAATATATATAAATTTTGTTTATAATTTTCTAAACAGTTATTATATAATATATACGTAAGGATAAATAAATAAGGTAGTAGTTGGTGTTTGGGGCACCTTGTTGGAGCTGCGTGGCCTGACAGAGCCTGTATCGGGATTAATGTTAACCCAATGGTTTAGTACCGTGTTTATGTACGTTTGGAGAAATCTCTTTTGAGCAGGTGCTCTGGGGAAATTTTCATAGATTTACGTTCATCGTATATTACTAAGTTTTGTGCAATCTCTTGTTTTCTTTTGATTGGTAAAAACATATACCTAAGTAAATTTTTTTGAACAAATAGTTTATAATAATATAAATAGTTATTTTTTGTATTAAGTGCGCAAAATACCTATTTATGGCACATGAGATTTTCAATTTTTACCGAGACCATTAGGGCGAGATTAAAAATTCTATCAAATATGCCATAAAAACACTTTTGCGCGCGAAATACAACCAACATTTTATATACAACTGTTCGTAATTAACTATTTTATTAATTATATGGATATTAGACTATTTTCATTAACTATTTATTGTGTTTAGTGCAAAAATTTAAAAATAATATTTACAGCTTTTAAGGTATTTTTTCATACATCTGTTCTAATTACCATGTATGCCTGCAATTATTTAAAATTTATTGATTGTGCGCCTAGAAATTTGCTTCAGTTTCTTCAGTACTTCCTATATATTTATAAAAAAAAAATATATGAATTGCGATCTTCAGAAAAAGAGCCGTCCGAATTACAATCCCTAGTTCCCTATTCAAAAACCATGCCATTAAAGGTAATAAAACATTGAAGGGCTATCACCCACAGAAACCCTTCAAGGCTACGATAATTCGTTATGTCTTGAGCGACGTCTTTTTGTCCCGTTTGCAGTGGAAAGTTTATTTTGACCCACTTTTAAACGTAATTGGTCTCTCTAGAAAAACTTGGGGATTAATGAAGGTCTCAAAATGCAGGCAAAATGTGCCATTCAGCCCATATAAATTTAGTGCTTTTGATCGCTAATACTAACGTTTTGATCCAATCGATATTATTTTACAGTCTAAGTGTAATCAAATCTTTAAAAACGTTGCTAAATAAACGTTATCTACCATTTTGGGTTGCTTAAGTTACGTAATTTCCATATGGTCCTAGTTATGTAATGAATGTATTCTCTATTCGTACCAAGTTTTTTGTTGCAACTATAAAAATGGTCCATTAAAACATTTAAAGTTGTTGAATATTACCTCCTATACTTTATTCATGTTTGTTTAAACCAGGGGGAACTTCCAATAAACCTTAATGTTCATCTATTACTATGGTTCCGAAGATTAAAAATTCAAAACAACGGAATGAGACTAATAAATTGTGATATAGAAAAATTAATAGAAGAAGCAGTTTATAAGCAAAGCAAGCTGCATTTTAAAGAGGTTATTCTACTGAGACAGCCATTCAATATGCAGTAGAAAATTGGAAACGAGCCTTGAAAAAAGAAGAACATGTCATCGCAGTATTTCCTAATTTTAAGCAAGCCTTTGAAACGATCAATATGGAAATATTATTAGAAAAGTTATTTTAACATGCTATAAGGGGTAAAGTTTATCAATAGTTTCAAAATTTATTAAATAATACAATACAGAAAAAAAAATTGGTAATATATTTTTAACAAAAAAATCAAATAACATAGAAGTACCTCAGGGAAGTATTTTGGCCTTAACGGCGTGCCCACACTCCGCTTCGATCCTTTCGTGGCGTGGCATGCAGTAAAGGACCACTTTTCGCACTTGTTAGGTAAATAACTTTTATCGACAAAACGATGTAATTCCAAAGATCAAATTAATGCGAAAACGTTATTTTCCTACGACCATCTATAAAAATAAGAAATAAAGCACTCCTAACTTGGCTAGTCCTTTATATCACACGCGTGTTGAAATATAAAACAGCTGATGGCCAACGAATTTGACAGCAAAACTATTTAAAAAAATAACAAACTTACGGGATCCGTGAAGCGAATTGGTGTGCTGGGTGGGGTAAAGTACACTAGGGCATTACTTACTGCAATTATAAAAAATCCTTTTTTTTTTCGTTATTTTTGGGAACTTAAGAGTATTTTTATAATAAAAATAATAATATATTAAAAAGGCTAAATATGTCAGGCAACCCATCAAACCTGTCAACAACGTAAACTGAGTTGAACCACAGAAAAAAATGGGCGGCTATAGAGCAGAAATAGAATACCCTAGGAAATACCGATTTATAATTTGACAAATATCTCGGATAAAAATATCCATACAATGTTTAAGGATATGGGACAAGTGAATAATAATATGCTTTAAGAAAGTAAATTTATTTTAGCAATATTCAAAACAAATCGAATATAGATAGAACTTTTATAATTAACACGCTATCGATATTTAACTCCATCTCTATCTTTCTATAATGTTGAGTATTGTTGAGGTTATGTTTTAGTTTTGTTTTTTGTTGTTTTTGTATGTATATTTAGGTATATTTATCGTTTTATTGAAAGAATGCAAGCAGCTAAAAAATCAGAAACGGAATTTATTCATTGTACAGGGTCTTCCAACGAGGATTGAACAGGGGCTCATTTTTGAGCTTCCTTGTATTTAAAGAAAAATCCAAAATAGCCAATCGATGTACTTTTTCCTGCAGAATTCAAAAATGAAACCAAAAATTTATTTGAACCAGAAACAAGAGAGTTACGCTATGGATAAGGTGTTTTTTAAATGGAACATAGCTTTTTTATACGATTTTTGGAACGAGTGATTTTTTTTTGTCCGTTCTGATTAAAATATTTAATATTGTGACAGCTATTTTTATTAAATTTTAATGTTTTATCCAGTATAATTTAACTTTAACCTGTTTGAAACATACACTAGGTAATAAAGGTATAATCACCTATGAATCCTTCAAAGTCAAAAAATTTGACAAATTTACTATAATATTGCCGAAATGAAATATGCATTAGATGAGAGATTGCAGATTGTTATCTTGTTCTACAAATGCCAAGAAAATGCAAGAGAAGCAAGGAGAAGATTTATTGCAAATTTTCACAGAAATATATACGTCAATACTATTCTAAGGATAAAGAACCTATTTGAGGAAAATAAAACATTACATGACAGAAAAAGAAATCCAGAAAGGAATAGAAATCGAGACCGTGCCATTGTGAATTATTTTCGACTGAATCCAACCAAATCAATTTCGGACGCAGTTCGGGACGTTCAATACGGCGGCGGTGTAAGACGCATAAGAGTTACCCAAGGAACTGTTCACAGGACTTTAAGAAATTATAAATTTAAGTCTTATCATATCCTTCCACTTCAACATCTAACACCGGCACAAAAAGAACTTCGCTTCCAATTTGTTTCCCAAATTGTGATTCGGAAAGAAAACGAAGACCCTAATTTATTCAGAAATATCTTATGGACTGACGAAGCCACATTCACAACATCGGGGGTTTTTAATAGACATAATAGTCATCACTGGGTCGTTAGAAATTCAAGAAAATTTCAGACAATTAAATTTCAAGGAAGGACTTCAATCCATGTTTGGTGTGGCATAAAAAATAATAGAATTTTGGGACCAATATTTTTTAACGGGACTTTAAATGGACAGAGATACTACGAGTTCTTAGAAGACGAAATTGAGAACTTTTTGGAAGAGTTACCATTGGAAGAATATCAAAATTTAATTTGGCAACATGACGGGGCCCCTCCGCATGCCGTGCGTGAGGTTACTCAATATTTAAACGGACGCCATAAAGAATGGATTGGTAGAAATGGAACCTATGCTTGGCCACCCAATAGTCCCGATTTGTCAATATTAGACACATTTCTTTGGGGCCATTTAAAGAACGTGGTATACAAGCAGCGAAACCACGATATTGAAGAGATCATGCAGAAAATTGTGAATGAAATAAATCACCTTAACCAGGAAAATCACAGTATAATAGCAAGTTTGGAAAGGCTACAAAGAGGTTATCGCACTTGTTTCGAGAACAACGGAGGTCACATTGAATAATTAAATTATTAATGTTTTTTTTTTAATTAGTAGATATAGAGTTGGATTTCTTTTTCTGTCATATAATGTTTTATTTTCCTCAAATAGGTTCTTTATCCTTAGAATAGTATTGACGGATATATTTCTGTGAAAATTTGCAATAAATCTTCTCCTTGCTTCTCTTACATTTTCTTGGCATTTGTAGAACAAGATAACAATCACTCATCTAATGCATATTTCATTTCGGCAATATTATAGTAAATTTGTCAAATTTTTTGACTTTGAAAGATTCAAAGGTGATTATACCTTTATTACCTAGTGTATGTTTCAAACAGGTTAAAGTTAAATTATACTGAATAAAACATTAAAATTTAATAAAAATAGCTGTCACAATATTAAATATTTTAATCAGAACGGACAAAAAAAAAATCACTCGTTCCAAAAATCGTATAAAAAAAGCTATGTTCCGTTTAAAAAACACCTTATCCATATCTTAACTATTTTGTTTCTGGTTCAAATAAATTTTTGGTTTCATTTTTGAATTCTGCAGGAAAAAGTACATCGATTGGCTATTTTGGATTTTTCTTTAAATACAAGGAAGCTCAAAAATAAGCCCCTGTTCAGTCCTCGTTGGAAGACCCTGTACCTACATAGATAGTAGGTATTATGTGCGTAAGCAAATAGGAGAAAAAGTTATTCTTTTTATTTAAATCTAGGTAAGTGAAAATGTGTTGGTGGACATTGTTTTTATTTTTTCAACTCTAGTGTTGAAAAAAATTGTGTAACACTATGGTGATACCTACAAACTATTAAAAACAAATCAAACTCTTTTTAATTATTTTGTATGGTCGTAGACAAAATTGTGTACATTACTCATGTGAAAGTGATTTTTTCACACTCGGAGAATTTCGGCACTCGGCTAACGCCTCGTGCTAAATACCTCGTCGATTGGCAAATACCACTTTAAACACTTGTTATGTAATGTACTAATAACGCATATTGAGAAAAATCCAGAAAAAATATATTTAATAGGTTTCAATA
Source organism: Polydrusus pterygomalis (assembly GCA_963969555.1). Classification (NCBI taxonomy): domain Eukaryota; kingdom Metazoa; phylum Arthropoda; class Insecta; order Coleoptera; family Curculionidae; genus Polydrusus; species Polydrusus pterygomalis. The sequence goes on from OZ018379.1 coordinate 41,011,691, forward strand.
TGAATAATTCAATTCCGTAAATCCGCTAAAACATCAATATTTTAGAAAAAACAAAGACACCAATAGATTTTATATTATTAGCTTGGAAGAATTATCTAATATTTGTTTAAGTAATTTAAATAACATTGCAGTTATTGTACTTTACCGCACTAGACGCCACCTACAGTGGTGAAATACCAACTTTAAGAAAAGTTGCGAAAAGCCGGAAATCAAATCGCATTACAACAGCTCGGAGACCTGTGTCAAATTTACAACATTGAATAAAAGATAAATATTATATTTGTAATTTGGTCACGTGACGCCAAAAGTGGTTAGTGTCACTGAAAAGGAAGGGCAAGACAAGTTGGACTTATTGTAATTGACGTTTTACGTGATATAATAAAATTTATTAAAACCTCATATTTTTCTTTTTATTCTTCAGTTCTAAATGATAATAAAGCAGCCGACAAAAATGTTGCAAACCAGTAAGAATAAATAATAGTGCATACTTTCATTATAGTGTAAACTTTTTGTAAGGAAAGAGACACTTTCAGTCTTCCTCCACTGGTATATTTAAATAATAGGTTTAAATTATGGTAAATTCTCTATACAGGGTGTTTCATTAAGGGTGGCTACCGGCCATATCTCGCAAACTACTTAGGATAGAAACTTGGGGGAAAAAATTATTATTAAAGTGGTCATGAGAAAACTCTGGAAATTATTTAAGTTCCGCATTTCGCCGCAAGGGGACACAGTTGAAAATTCATTTTTTAAATTCTAAATTTTTCCGAAAATGCCCATATTAAGGTATAACTCTAATTACATCATTAGAAAGCTTCGACAATTCTGCATCACATTGGCGTACCGACCTTGAAAAGAGTGTGTGTGTAATCAATAAAATCGATGTAACTTCTAAACGACTAATCCGATTTTACTAAATTTAAGCTTGTTTGGAAGAGAAAGGTAAGTACCTTCAATGATTGTCGTATCCAATATAGTACACGATATTTTCTAAAAAAATTGCTAATGGGCGCAATTTGTAATAATAACAGTTTTTTCGATTTTATCCCGAAAATTCAAATCATATGGTATAACTATGACAGCATAATCGGAAAGTAGATTAAATTTGCAAATAAAAATGTGAAGACTGCAGTTCGATATCTTTGTTGGTTTCAGAGTTATTGCCAAAACAATACTACTACAATTGATGGTAGGTACTTACCTTTCTCTTTCAAACAAGCTTAAATTTAGTAAAATCGGAAAATTAGAAGTTACAGCGATTTAAATAATTACACTTTCAATAGCTCTCCCCACTCTTATCAATGTCAGTGAGCCAATGAGCCTTAAACCAAAATGATGCAGAATTGTCTGAGCTTTCTAATGATGATAATCCGAATTATACCTTACTATGGCAATTTTCGTGGAAATTTAGAATTTAAAAAATGAATTTTCAATTGTGCTCCCTTGCGGCGAAATACGAAACTTAAAGATAATTTCCAGAATTTTCTCATGACTTCTTTAATCATAATTTTTTTTCCAAGTTTTCATGCTTAGTAGTTTCCGAGATATGGCCGGTTGCCACCCTTAATGAAACACCCTGTATGTTTCGAGTGTATTAACATTCATCCTTAGGAGAACAGAGAAAAATTAGAAAAACAAAAGACGCAAACCGTGTTACCGGAGCTTTAAGATTACGAAACTACCAAATATAATAAAACTTTTTACGGAAACCTATTCGTTATTAAATAAAAAAAATTGTAATAGAGAAGGATCCGGACTGCACCAAAGTGATTAAGTGGAGGATTATTTTATATTATCCATAAAAATTTTATTGATAAATGAGGATCTTTTCAATGTTTCCAAAGTAATAAAGGATCATGACTTGAAGCTTAATTATAACAAAACAAGTTTACTTTCAATCGGTCCAAAATCTATTCGGTCAAAAATAATAATCAACACTTATTTCAAAATTTTATTACTAATTATGCGATACCGTTGATAACACCCGCTAGAAATGGTTTCATTTTTGATCAATATTTGATCTTTGAAGCTCATAAAAACATAATAACAAATGTTTATTATAAATTTAAAATTTTAATAATTTTAAATTGTACTGAAACACTGATATGAATAAGGCTTGTAAATGCTATTATTTTAAGTGGTTTAGACTAGGGCTGGGCAAAAATTCGATATATCGAATAACGATATTTAAAAAATAAAATATCGATATTATTGATATTATCGATATTTATCGATATTATCGATATTTACCGATATTATCGATACTTAGCGATATTTATCCATATTATTGATTTTTCGATTTTTTGATGTTGGTGTAAGAATGTCGCCTAAATATTTGGATGAATACCATTGATAATAAAAGGAGGGAAGAATGCGATAATCATTATTGTTTTTATCCTTTATTTACGCCTTTACTTGATTTGTTTAGTGTTTAATGTCATTTTTGACTGTCACTGATGAATTTTTATAAATGTGTCTTCTGTTTAATAAAGTCAATCTTTTGGTACTTATAATATGAATGTCAGTATATCAATACACATATTGATATTTAATATCGCCTAACACCACTTTGATATAGGTACTAGTAGGGCTGGGCAAAAATTCAATATATCGATATTTTTATCGATATATCAATATATCAAATAACGATATTTAAAAAATAAAACATCGATATTATCGATAATATGAATATATTATCGATATTTATCGATATATCGATTTTTTTAGTATCGATATTCGATACTGGAATTTTAATATCGCCCAGCCCTAGTTTAGACTATGGTGATGTTACATATCCTAAAAATACAAATTATTAAAACAAAAAAAAATAATTGTATAAGATTTTCCACTAGCCTTCAAAAATACGACCATGTTACTCCAACCTATAGACAACGTAATATTATTAAATTTTAGTTTAGACACTTAAATAGTTTTTCATTCATAAAATAATTTCCACTAAAAAACCAGATTATTTATATGAAAAAATTCTATTTAGATTTAACCACAACATGAACACTAGAAATAAAAATAATTTAGAAATATCAATACATCATAAAGAAAAGTATAAAACTTCTTTTAAATAAAATGGTTTTATAATATAATATAACAATATAGAATCTGATATAAAAAACTAAATTATTCGGCTTTTAAAAATCATTTAAAAAAACATTATCATAAAGTCGGATTGGAAAACTGATTAATTGGTAATCAAAATCCTAACTTTTTGTGCCAACTAGTATGTTGCTGTGACCAATAATTATTTTTAGTTTTTATACTTTATAATAATTTATATATTTTGGCACAAAATATCTTATTTTTATTATTAAAAAAAGACTGAAGAGTAAATGGATGTACACAAGCGTGTTTATCATTTTTCCTCCTCACACTTGCGATGCTTATCCACGCTTGTGTACACCTATTTATTTTAAGTTCTTTTTTTCCTTACATAATAAAAAATAATTTTTAACCTTTGTCACTTTGATACAGTTCAGATCCTCTTCTATTACATTTTGTAATTTTTTAATAACCATCATTTTTGCATTTACACATAGCCTGCCCCAATACATCTACTTAGGGTACTTCATTATTTTCTAAATATTACGAACCTTTAAAAGTTGTATTATATTTGGTAGTTTCGTTTGAGGTTTCTTCAAGACACCTTAACTCGTAACCGAGTCTTTTCTGTCATCTCAAAGCCCCGTATAGATGGTTGATTTGTTTTTCTAATTTTTCCCTGTTCTTCTTAGAATGAATGTTTATATAATTGAAACATGTAGAAAATTTACCATCATTAAACATTCTTAATTAGAAGAAGAAGACCAAGTGTTTTATTTCGTTCCTTTCAAATAAAAATAATTTGGTTCTTTCGTATTATTGATCTTAAATACGACTTTGAATATCGAATGTCGCTCAAAGATCTGCCATTAGTGTAACTTTGTACCGTGCGAGCAAAAATGATTTGCATCAAAGAAGGCTTGGATTAAAAAACTTAGGACTTGGTTTAGATCACAATGATATGGGAACGATATTTCTAATCAAATCTAGGTTAAAATTTTGTCAAATTCATATTATGACATGATATGCCCAACTAATGAGTAATAAAATAAGTAGACAAATACAAATTTATTTTTGTTGTTTACTAAATTAACAAAGTAAGAATATACAGAAAGAAAAATTTTTGGTAAACCTTTGAGAGTAATTCCTGCGTCTTTCAAAATCTGCGGCTTGTATTTCTTGAAATACTTGCACTTTATAAGAAAATAAATTTAGCTGGTTCTTAAGAATAGTCCTGCATGTTCCATAAGATCTTCCCACTTCTTGGGACAGGCGTCTAATACAATTTGTTGGCGTATTTTGCATTATTTCACGAACGTTTGCAACAAGTTCATCTGTTCTTACGGATGGTCTTCCTGCTCTATTTTTGTGTTGTATAGAACCTGTTTCCCTAAACACAGCCACGGTTCTTTTTAGGCAATGATAAAAATCCCCAGCAATAAAAGCAACTTTAGAAAAATGATCGTGAAAATCATCCATGCACAAACCCGAATTGTATTGCCACTCACGATTTACTCTAACCCCGTTTCGAAAATACGCTTCAACCATGAATGTTTTGTGCTGTTCCCCCATTTTGTGAATTGTTCAAGAAATTGGAAAAATTAGCGATGAATCAAATTACTTGTATCGACTGTCAAAGATGACGGAATAACTGATTGATTGTTAATTCAGGTAGTTACTGACACCCAACAGGTATTAAGCTCTACGGCTAAGCATTACGTCCTTAGCTGCAAGGCCCTCTTTGATGCAAATAATTTTTGCTCGCACGGTACCTCTACCCGCGCCCATAACCAATTTTGATTATTTAGCTGCCTGTAACAGTCAGTTTGACAATAAAGTTACATCTAAGGTTCCATTACGTAACAGTGGGTATTAAAGGAAGAGGCAATTTAGTACTGCAGTAAACTTTAAAAGGATCTGATGTGTGAAAGGAGGAACTAATAAAGCTGGTTTTATAAAAGCGATTTTCCGCATTTTACACATATTGACCAATCACAAATATTTATACTGATTAAAAAACCAAGCATTTAACCGTGATTAAATTTCTCCAGCTTTTAAAAAAGAAATTGAATATACTTAAGTCAGCTTATGTCTATAAAAAATTATATCACGCACTTTTAATTAAGGTAAGTTTTTTATTAAATAAGACTACTGTAAATTTTAAGAAAAGATTTTTGAAAAACTACCTACGCTAAATTTACCGACTAAAACTTAAACCTCTTGTGATTATTTAACCTATGATTAACATCTTTGTTAACGCATCTGTGTCATTTGTAGAAATTTAAAAAAAAAATACTTTTGGAAAGAATATTTAAATTTATTCATAAAAACAAACAGCATTAGAATACTTAGTTGAACATGTAAGTTAAATACGTCGTATTCAACATTCAAAAATGTAAATTCTCGATGTGCATAATTTTTAATAGCGTGCGACATTAACGACTGCGCGATTAAAAATCACACGCAAGTCACAAAAATTTACATTCTCGGCCATAAAATACCAACGACAATTTAAGCTGACAATTTACGAGTGGATTAACCAATACAAGAATAATATAGACAAATAATGTCATGTTAAATTACTATAAAAAAAGCAGACCTTTGATTATATTATACAAGCTGTTATAAATTCGATGTATTAGCAGTGCTATCTTGGTAACTATAGAAGATAGATAGTTGGTTCAATGGAAGCAAATTGCATATTCTAATGCTAAACAACTTGTTAAAAAGAAATTTAAAAAATTCCGATAACTTCCGGAGATTTTTGTTCTCGTTTTCTTTACGACAAAATGCTGATTATTTTGAAAAAGGAAGGGCACTTTCTTAAGGCCCTTTTTTTTTGCTTTGTACGAAAATAATTTTATTTTTCAGATACGACATTTCATTTTTTAGATACCCACATCAATTTAATTTTTTCAAATACAAACCTGAATTTATTTTCAAGTAGCTTTTGACTTCCTTAAAAGTAATGATGCATTACTTTACTCTTAATTGTTAGTGAACTTTCTTAAGGCAATTTTTATGCTCCTCGGCCTTTTATTTTAAATTGCTTCCAATTTAAAACTAATAAAACCAAAATGGAGTATGGACCTTGTTGAGACCTGATGTTCAAAATTTTTTAAAAAAGATGTTAGAGTGGAATTTAAATTGTTAATGTTGCTTATATTTACAACACGAAAATTTGTACCTTAAAATAGTACATTATGATATTAGGAGAATAAGATATACTTTATGTGCTGAGCGTGGAAATTTTGTCTGACGAACGTAGTATTTTTACATTGTAAATCAGATAAAATGGTTACTATAGTCGGATCTGGTCTTATCGTGCGAGTCATACGATTCAAGAAAGACATACTCTCAGTTTTTGATTTCTTTACTTGCGTTTAATTTTACCCTCTAAATAAAATACGTAAGATAAATGAGACAGACTTATTCCATTTTGACATGAAAAAAAAGGATATGTATTTACTTTCCAGCGATTCTAAAAAGCTTATAATAGCATCAGCTACGTTTTATTTTAAATATGCCAGTTTTGTGACTTTGACAGTTTGTGACAAAATGAAACAATTTTCTGGGTTTTTGCATCCCCAATCAAAAAAAATGGTACTTAATCTGATAAACTATTTCGAAAATGAAAGAAAAAGTGGAAATTCGCCAACCAATATTCAGGAAACAGTAGCCAAAGCACTGGGAATTAGTTTAAGGACTGTGCAGAAAATTGTGCATGAAACAAAACATAACATAATACCCAAGAATACTAAAAAGTGTAAGCAAAGAAAGCCAAAGACTGAGGATTTAAGCGAAAGTATTAAAATGGGAGTTCGAAATGTGATTTACGATTTATACAAATCAAAAACCAATGTAACTCTTCCAGTTTTACAAAAAACAATAAAAATTCGGGGTGTTTTGGAAATTGGACTTGAAGCGTTATCAAAATTAATAAAAAATTTAGGTTTTCGCTATAAAAAAGACTGTAACTGAAGATTTTTATGTGAGCAGCCACAGATAGTGAGTCAGCGTGTTCAGTTTTTAAAAAAATATACGGACAATAATTACAAATCGAAATTTAGAAAAGTGGTATTTTTAGACGAAACGTGGATATTTTTGAATGGAAGTGGTTCAAAATCTTGGCAAGATGAGTCTGTAAAAAGTGTTAAAAGGAAAAAGGGTGCGGTACGGGAAAGCGTTTTATTATTTTGCATGCCGGTTCTGCAACAGGATATGTTGCAGGTGCGAGTTTAATTTTTTCTTCAACATCAAAAAGTGCTGACTATCATGATAATATGAATTGCGAAATGTTTGAAAAATGGTTAAAAGTTGAATTGATACCAAATTTAAATGCTCCGTCTTTAATTGTATTAGATAATGCATCATATCATTCAAGAATTTTAAATAAACAGCCTACGTCATCTTGGAGGAAAAGTGATATTTATGAGTGGCTGGAAAAACATAACCAAAATCCTTTACCAAATATGCTTAAATCGGAACTCCTATCAATAGCAAAGTCTCTTAAAAAACCCAAAATATACGCGGTAGATGAAATACTGCGTGAATATGGTCATGAGGTTCTACGACTGCCGCCATATCATTACCAGTTTAACGCAATAGAATTAATATGGGCTGATGCAAAGTCTTATTATGAAAAACATGTTGGTGATGGTCTTAAATCCGACCAAGTACAAATAGTTTGGCAAGATTCGTTAGATCATATTACACAAGAGTACTGGAAGAAATCGGTGGAACATACAGAAATATTAATAAGGGATTGGTGGGATCGAGAACAAGTACTAGATGTCGAAGTAGCGCCAATGATAATTGCCCCATTCGAAAACGACGAGGACTTTTCAGATTTTATAAGTGACGATGAGAGTTTTTAGGCTATAATTATAAACGGTGTTTTTCGTTTACATTTTTTAGTATTCTTGGGTATTATATTATGCTTTTTTTTCATGCACATTATTCTGCATAGTCCTTAAACTAATTCCCAGTGTTTTCATTACGGTTTCCTGCATATTGGGTTGCGAATTTCCACTTTTTCTTTCATTATCGAAATAGTTTATCAGACTAAATTCCATTGTATTTTTAGGTTTTAGTAGCAAAATTGTTAAAATAAATTGCACTGTTTATTATTGTCGTTTTTAATTATAGGGTACAGTAGGTATATAATTAACGATTATATAATTTTTTTGTAACCTTTTCAACTCCCCTGTACATAATTTTTACAAAACTAATAATATTAGGTATATGTGGCTATCTTCGCGATAGCTAAAATAATGAAACTATTTTTCCTTCCTTCGGAATATTTGTAAATAATCTCACAACATTTTGATAGCCTCTGTGTTGTCTGATTTGACGCATATGATCAGTGACCTTTGGACCCGCACGTTAAGACCAGATCTGACTATAGAAATGAACAAATTGATATGATCCTAATTCTTGGAATGACCAGAAATTTTTTTCTGAAGTCGCAAGATTGTATGTATTGTATGTTATATAAACAATGACATTATAACTTTAAATTAAAGCCATATTGCTTTCAAAACCATTCCATTGTTTTTCAAAGCCGCTTTTATATTTCTTTAGAAAATAGAGGGCGGCAATAATGCATAACGCTTTAAAATTTGCGATTGGGATTTAAGGCAAATTTTTCAGTGTAAATTTATAAAATAGCATAGAAGTGTATGGTATCAAATTATTGTTGGAAAAAAATGCTCGTTTTAAATATCCTAGTAAACCACCATCGTTCCATTTGGAAAAATAGAATAAACGTCAAGAAAACAAAATTTAATTTTTTAAACGCTTGTGAAACTTAGAAAGTCAATTATTATGACATAATTTTAATTTTCATATACTACTTGACTATAAATTAATAGATTTAATTAATTTGTAGTACTCTAGATTGAAAATAAAAAATAAACATAAAAATGTTATAATACATCAAAAAATGACAAGTGAGGTGTCATTTCACTCATAATGTTATGCTGAACCCAAATAAGTAAAAATATACAAGATGACTCATTTAAAATATCAAAGTCAAGGTCACTTCCGGTCAAACCGGAAGTGCTAACAAATTGAAAAGTATGCCAATAAATGCAGACTCATCTCTTATGCATAATCTCAAAATTTCATTTTAATATCTATAAATATAAAGAGATTCTAGGGGTGAACGTCTTTTGAGAAACACCCGGTATATGTTTTCCGTTTTCTTGGAGATACTACCAATACAAAGAGGCATTCAAATGTCCGTTGAAAACGTGATGGCTAATAATATGTTAACCAATAATTCTTCCACACACGTTAATCGACCATCTGTACTATTATTCATAAACCTGCCCAAATACTCTTGGATCGTGGGCGGAGTAATAATGAAAGTTATGACAACTTACAAATCAATTTTTATAAGGTTGTTTCAACGAAAAACGAGACTTTATCAAAAAAATTGTCTGTGCTTAAGACCACACGACAGAAGTGAAAACTTTAACAAGGTGAAATTAATAATATCAAATACAATTGTTCGGGTTTGATCGGGTTTATTCGGGTTTGTTCGGGTGTGTTCGTATATAACCGTATAATACCGTATATAACAAGACGTTAATTAGTATGAGACAATTATGCAGTATTGATTTTTTTGTAATGAACTTTCATCACATCTTACGTCGAATATAGGGTGAAGTAAGGTATGTTCGTGATAATTATAGTTTTTTCGTTGCAAAGTAATATAAATGGCATGCGGTGGTTGTAATAATTGTCGGGGAACTTAGACCTAACATTTTGCTTTTCAATTTTGTTTCTTTTAGGTTAGGTTCGTAAGCAATCATAAAAATAACATAAACTTGGCATACGGGATAATTTTACTGCATACGAAAAAAGATATTTCCTAAAATTGAGCAACCCTTGAAAAAAATGCCAGAACATACCTGAGACGCAACAAGTGTCTATCTTGTTATCTTAAACACACAAACAACGCACACTGTTTCCACGTCGATACTGAATGCGACTGATGCGGCATGCTCTTTCATATAACGTTCATTCGGGTCAGTTCGGATTGAATATAGGAGTCGAATTCGAGCGTAACACAGCCGAGCGTTACGCGTTATGGCTCAGTGTTTACGCGTGACGGCTCAGTTTAATTCAGTGCCCACAAAAAGTGCTAAACGCGCCTAAAGAAGTTTTCACTTCAAAAAAGTTTAAATTAATTCTAATATTAGCTAGCGACCAGTTACAAAGTTCTACTTGTTCAAAACCTTGTTTAAAGAAATTTGATGAAACTGGAAATGATAATTGTGGACACGGTTATTCTTTAAAAATATGTCCTTTTTTTAATTTGAACCGGTTTATTTCTCACTGGTTTTGTATCGTTTACATTTCCCGTTTATACAAACCTCTCTAATATGTTGTGCAGGCTACTTTTGTCTGGATGTTTTCGTTCCTGATAACGCTGTGTGCAAATTCGACTTGCCAAAAAGAGTTCTTGTTCCATGCTCATAATATAAAAATCATTTCTAAAGCTCTTCTTGGTAATATTCCATGAAAAAAAAAAATTAAAACAAGTAGATAATTATTAATAACAATTTAACAATGTTTTAAACCTTTAGATTACTAAAATAAAAATGGGCACTTGTTACTTTTGATGTTTAAAAACATGCATTCATAAAATTGTTTGTTAAAGCCACCTTCTATATTTATTAATAATAATGGCTATTGAAATAGTCAATACAATGAGTTTCTACCAATAACTTTTGATGCATTGCAACCGTCATTTTCCTTTAAATAGCTTTTTTCGCCACCAGTCAATAAAAATTTGCTTAAAAATCTTTTACATTATGGGAAAACTTTTAGGATTGACTTTATTTTTGACGTTAGCTTTATTTAACTTTGAAGGTACATTAACTATCTTGATGTTGCTTGCAGTGATGAACGTGATAATATCTAAGAACTGCACATACATAATATAGGAAAATATTGAAATGAAATACATAATGTTAAATTTCAATTTTCCTTAAGTCCTTTATTTTTTTTTATTATGAAACTTCTAAAATATTTACAAGAAAATTTGTCCCATAGGAGCTTTCTCTCCAGCTTCAAAATCGACGCGATGCTATTGACATCTTTACTGGAATAAGGTAGCTCAAAAGAAATAATAAACTTTAAGATAAAAAAGACGAGGCCATTTTGTGTAGCGTGCATTGCTTTGAAAGTAGATATTTTTCTGAAAAGGTCAAACACGGACAACTGCTGGAACCTGGCTGCAAAAAAGAAATAAATCGAGACTAACGGAAACTGCTACCTACATAAAATATAAAGGATGAGGACTAAGAAAAGGTCAGCTACGAGAAAAAAATGTTTATTTTTACGTCACAGTTTACAAATAACTTGTCTTGTAAATATGGATTTTGAAGTCTTCCCATTATGTGAGTTCGTAGAATTTCGAAAGATTCAAATAAAATAAGCATTTTCTTAAGTTTAGCTGTTTCGAGCATACAAAATTTTTTTCATAGGAACCTTATGATATATATTTTTGTAGAACATCTTGTATGTTTGAAACGGTGAACCTATATGAGTGTGGGAAAATATTTATTTTATTTTAACCTTTCAAAATGTTTTGTAAATATTTATTAATGTAGTAGTTTAGTGTACTTGGAAAAACACTATTTTACTTATCTGTATCAAACAATAACTGTTCAGTTTATCTATACCGTGCGAGCAAAAATTATTTGCATCAAAGAGGGCCTTGCATCTAAGGGCGTAATGCTTAGCCGTAGAGCTTAATACCTGTTGGGTGTCAGTAACTACCTGAATGATTAACAATCAATTAGTTATTCCGTCATCTTTGACAGTCGTTACAAGTAATTTTATTCATTGCTAATTTTCCAATTTCTTGAACAATTCATGCAACGGGCTTTACGGAACAGCACAAAACATTTATGGTTGAAGCGTATTTTCGAAACGGGCTTAGAGTAAATTGTGAGTGGCAATATAATCCGGGTTTGTGCATGAACGATTTTCACGAACATTTTTCTAACGTTGCTTTTATTGCTGGGGATTTTTATCATTGCCTGAAAAGAACCGTAACTGTGTTTAGGGAAACAGGTTCTATACAGCACAAAAAAGGAGCAGGAAGACCATCTGTAAGTTTAAGCTCTAAATGAACCTTGATCTTGCTGCAATGACCCAAATCATTATCGACAATTTTAGGAAAAGAAGATATCAGTTCCTCAATATTTAAACTATTGAAGGTGTAGTGATGGCAAAAAATATTTCCTAGTTGTGGAACGGATTCATTTTAAAAGAAACTAGTCATAATTCTGTAATCCAGTTCCTTTTCAAAAACCCGTTTCTGGTGCCAGTAAAAAAACTTTAAAGTTTTTGGCTTGAGGTCAATTTTATGTCCTGGAAAACTTGATAAGGTAATAGAAGAAGGTAATAGCTTTAGTTTTCCCATCGTACCTATGCCAACATCCTCAGTAGCAATAGTAGTACTTCAAGTTCCTGTATCCAACTCAAATTGAATCAATTTACTATTAACGAATACAGGTATTTTAATAGCAGGAGTGTACATTTTATGTATTTTCAAAATATAAAAAAACGTGTCCTAATTTTCTGAAGAAATTTCAGTAACATCAGCATTACGGTGATCTTTCGAAAATATTTTGCAATATGTGCCTTTTTTAAACATTTACTTCAAATTGCCTCTTCAAAATAACAATTTTCCAGTAAATATAGACCACCACAGTTAGCAGTGGCAAGAAGTTCTGCATGCATGTAGTTTCCAGATTGCTGTTTTATTTCATTTGCATGCTGATCTTAACGGGGTGCGTTGTCATTATGTAGTAAACCTTCAATAGTACGTGCAGTCTCGAGCGATTCAGGAAAACATTGTAGATCCTTATGAAGTAATTGTTTCCCCATGGCATCATTGTTAATTTCCGTTAAATAATATCCCAGATTTAAAGCTTCCTTCCACAAGTTACTTGGACTATCGCGTTTTGTAGTAAGATACTTTAAACTATATCGCTGCTTTCCGACAAGACCGTCACAATTAAGAAATCACAGTTTTTCAGTAGAAGCGATTGAAATTTGTAAAAAGTAATTTGCTTTTGTAACTACTACTACTACTTGTTAAAGAACCTAAAGAATTATATTTAATCATAAATATCGGCGTTCTTAATAACATGTTCAATGTAGAAAATTATTGTAAGTTTAATATTTTGGGAAAAAAAATAGAAGTGACGTTTTTTCTTGAAAAGAAACAATAAAAACAAAACATATTTTGATGTTCTATTTTGAAACATTAACTACAACTAAAGATTATTATAAAAATCGTAATAAAAATGGGGCACAATATTTTTTGCAATAAGACCCAGTACGGCTAGTTTTTTTGATTCTGTTATACCAACTTTTTGATTGTATGCTTTCTTGGGAACGATATTATTAAAGTTTACGGAAAAGAACGTCACAAGACAAAATGCTACCCTCTTGCCTGTTTAAAAGATACAGGATCACTGGTACTTTTTGTTTTAGTTCGGTCTTTCCGGAAAATTATAATATAGTATGTCCAATAACTTAAGCACTTTACAATTTGTGACAGTCTTACAGGAAAAAGGTCGATGTTACCTCCGTGAAAGAAACGGTGCACCTGAATTAGGACAGTCTTACCCGCAAAAAGGTTGCGGATGTTCAGAAGTGCCAAATGGTTATAGTGGCATCTAGCGGAAACTACGCACAATTTACTAGTGGCGGTCTTGATGGTTACTTTTTACAGGTTTTTTACCACTAATGGTATAGAAAAGTAAAAAATAACAAATTTGAAGTTGTGACGGTCTTGTCCGAAAGCAGCGATATGCAGATTAATTTAATAACTGTCCATTGGATTCATTATTTTTGTTTAATTTGTTTAATGCGTGTGGACAACGACTGACCTGACCTGAAAACTATTTTCTACAAAGTTGATTTAAATGGAATTAATTTCCCCAGCAGAAAAGGCCAAAGTAACGTTCTTTGCTAAACAAGTACTTTTACGAAATACTAAACATTGAAACATTTTTTTTGAAAACTTGCTTGTAATAATAACTTAGTGACTTATATTTTTATTGGGACAAGTAAGTTTTCAAAAAATATTCCGATGTTTTAAGTAACTTAAAAAGTTTTATTTATTGGCTATTATTATGTTAATTATAGTTTTTAACAATCCTTGCTTAATAAGCCCATAAAATGTAAGCTATTAGATTAATGAGGGAAGTCATTATGTGGAAAATAGGCATAGAAAACAAGGATACAGCTACTTTTTTGAAAACCTATTGACGCGTATAAATAAAACCTATATAAAGTACCTACTTCTTCTTTTTTGGTGCCTAAACCATCCTTCTATCCCTTTTTGCTTATGCTATTTGGTAAGTATATTAAACAAAGTTCTAAGAAATGGACTCTTTTATAAAATTTTGATTTTGATCATTAAGGAAAATAATTAACTTTTTACGGTTTAAGTTTTTAAAATCTGTAATTATTTCCTGACAAAAACAAAATAAGCTTTCTTAAAAAGCCTCCCAAAACGTCACATTATATTCACCAGTTGCAGGGATTCGGACTAAAGGTAGACCCGCCAGCATCTACCTGACTTATTTATCGAGTAGGATGTTCTGTTCTTTTCTATTTAAGTTATCGAAACAAAGAAAACATTATAATCGGTCGCACTACTGGCAAATAAAAGCATTGCGCGAATTATAATATGACGAACTTTATCTGATCTCGTGTTTTTAAATTTTTGCTGTAGCAGCATCTTTTTAATTATAGTATTATGGGATACAGTAAAACAAAGTTGAAAATTTACACTACATTAACTAGAAAAATTAGACAGCTTAATCAAACCAGCCACTGCTGTTAATAAACTTAGTTAGTCGACCCAGTTGCAGGCTGCTCACTTCCTCCAGATCATTAAAAAATGGTTCGCCAAGTGCATTGAACCTTCTTCTCGCGAAGCCGGGGCATTCACACAAAAAATGCTGAATACTTTCCTCCTCTTCTTCATCTCTGCAACTTCTACAGAATTCGTTAGTTGGTATTTGCATACGTTCAGCGTGCCTACCGAACAGGCAATGTCCGGTGATTACGGCAGTGCTGTTTCTTAGGTCCTTCCGACTGTGCTGTAATAGCGCTGCGGTTTTCCTGTTATCAAGTAAGGGCCACAATTGGCTGGAGATGCTACAAGTTGTAAGTCCTGTCCATCTGCTTTGCGCAAGTTGTTTAGCTATTCGATCTATCTAGTCTTTGACTGATCCTAGTGGTCTAGCCAAAGTATTCTCTGCTAGTTCGACAGACATGCTTGCGCCCTCCCTGGCGAGCGCATCAGCAGTCTCGTTGCCATATATGTTGCTGTGTCCAGGAACCCAACCCAGTGATTCGATGTTGAGCACCAAGTGTGCAGAGATTGTTGCGACAGCGCCTTACTAATTTTGACTAAGTACTGCTGGAGCAAATTGCCTTTATAGCTGCTTGACTGTCTATATAGATAGCTATAGATGCAGGTCCTCTCAAGCCAGGGTGATCCCGCAGGATGTTGACTGCTTTATCCACTGCAAAAATTTCTGCCTGGAAAATGCTGCAGTAGTCAGGGAGTCTACACGACCTCTGTATTACCATGTTTTCGGAGAAGATACTAGCTCCCACCCCGACGTCCATTTTTGAACCGTCTGTGAAGATCGAGTGATCCACCTTCATTATTACTTGATTGCCTTTCCACTCTTCCCTACCCGGAATGAGCATAGAAAAGCTCCTTCCAAATTCTGGCAGCGAAACAGTGTAATCGGTCGGCTCTCGCAATTTTTGGCCTGGATATATCCCTAGTATGCTGCTGTGTCCGTAGTTGGTACTAGTCCAGCATTTCGACTCTTTCAGCCGTAGAGCACTTTTCGCAGCCACACTTTTTACGTAAATATCCATGGGTATCAGATGCAGCATAACTTCCAGTGCCGCCGTCGGTGCTGAGCGAAGGGCACCGGTCACTCCTAAACAAGCTGCTCGTTGTACCTTCGTTAGTTTTTTCATATGTATTGCTTTTTCTAAAGCGGTCCACCAGACCAGGACCCCGTAGGTTAGTATAGGTCTTACAATGGCTGTATAAATCCAGTGTACTATGTGGGGTTTCAATCCCCACTTTTTACCAATAGCTTTTTTGCAGGCATAGAACGCAACTGACGCCTTTTTGACTCGTTCTTGTATGTTCATGCCCCAGTTAGGCTTGAAGTCGAGTATCAATCCTAGATACTTTGCTTTTTCTTTCAGCACTAAAGTTCTGTTGTCCAGGACTGGAAACCTGAAATTCTCAATCACCTTTTTGCGTGTGAATAGAACCAGCTCCGTTTTTTCTTGGTTGACTCTCTTGATGATTTAATAAAGGTGAAAAATAAAAACTGGGGTGCAATAAAATTAAATTATTGAAGATGTAAATAAAACAGTGGTATTTTATGGGTAATTTATATATTATATAATATAATTTAATTTAATTTTTAAACCCTCTGTTGCATTTTCCTGCTATTGTAACCCTTCCACTGTTTTATTTACATCTTCAATAATAAAATTTTATTACACCCCAGTTTTTAATTTTCACCTTTATTAAATCATTGTCATCAGACAAAGCTACAGTGTTAGCGAAACATGTCATTTTTCTAGTTAATATAGTGGAAATTTACAAGTTCAACTTTGTTTTACTGTATCCAATAATACTATAATTATGGATTTCCACCTAGTATTGGCTGAATCAATTAATTTAATCATTTTAATTGTTTCTACGAAAGGTTTGTGATACTTTAGTTAGATTTATATCGGTAAAATGTATTATCAATAAGTTCAAATTCATGTTGATGCTAAATATAATGAATTCGGTCATAGCAAAAAGGCCCATTTGTGTTAACAGATAAAATCTAATATTTCCAGTTCATATATTTTATCAAATATTTTTTTGCTTCGCTTGTCTCTGAATTTACGGTTTCTTTAAGCCAGGTTTAGGTTTATATTGGGTTTATAAGATTCAATTACTTAAAGTATACGGGAAACCATTTAAAATACAGGTCTTACACGAGAGCTTATTCTTGTAAGATATTGAGAAACTTTGGAGATAATATTTGCTTCTGTGATTTAAGGGTATGTCAAAAGTTACGTAGATATTGCAAAGCCCCACAGTTCTAACTTGCTATGTTTAATTAATGTTGGTTTTAAAACATAACGTTTAAGTTACTTGGTAAATATATTAAGTAAATAGTATACTGAAGTTAAAAATTTTCTTGCCGATATAACAAGCCAAATTATTTAGCCTTATGTACTCCATAATCGGTTAAACAATAATTAAACTTTGGTAAGGAACCTTCAAAAGCTAAACATAGGTTAATATTTCATTCAAGAAGTTTTTACTTTACGGGAGTTTTTCACTTTAATATGTTGTAATTAAGAACTTAAAGTTCGTCCGAAAATATGATTAAAATAAATAGTGCATTTTCTACTTCAAAACCCAATTTTTTTAAATGGCTTTCCAACTTTATTGGAAGTAAGAGTAAAAAGTAAGTACATTCTTCGGTAAAGTTATTTTATTTATCATGCGACACACCCAGAAATAAGTTTTTGTGCTGAAACAATTTTAAATAATTAAGATTCAAAACATTGGATCAATACCTTTCGGAGCGTATAAAGAAAATAAACATAAAGTAAAATTTCACCGGTACCGCGGTCCTGTTATTATTTGCAACTACTTTGTTTCACACTATTCAAATCACCAAAAAAAATGTATATTTGTAGTAATAGCGATACAAGTAAAAAAAATTGTAAGCATGAACGAGTGGTTGTACCGTACGAGCAAAAATTATGTGCATCAAAGAGGGCTTGGATTCAAAAACGTAGGGCTTGGTTTAGATCACAATGATATGGGGACGATATATCTAACCAAATCTAGGTTAAAATTATGACATGATATGCCAAACTAATGAGTAATAAAATAAGTAAACAAATACAAATTTATTTTTGTTGTTTATAAAATTACCACAGTAAGAATATACAGAAAAAAAAAATAATAACATTAATTGTTAAAATTGACCACCGCGATGCTCCAAGCATAAATTCACACGTCTCTTCATATTTTCGAAAGTGTTGAACATCATCTCTGGAGAAATGTTACCACATTCTTGGATAATCCTCTCTTGTAATTGTTATAAATTTGTAAAATGGTGTTTTAAAAATAGTGTTCTTCAAATCAGGAAGAACTTAGTAATCCATAACCGTTAAACAAAGTGATCTAGGTGGGAATTCAATGTCTGATCGAAATCTGATCAATCTGTCGTCGAAAAAATTGCGTAAGTAGTTAATAGTTTCGGCGGCTGTATGGGCGGTTGCACCGTCCTGTTGAAAATATCCAAAACGTAGTTCGTCATCAATTAATTGCTTCACAAATGGATTCAAAATATTGTCTCTATACCGCTGTGCTGTAACTGTGTCATGGAAAAATATAGGACAAACAATTTTATTCTTCTTCGGGAAACAGCTAACCAGACACCATTTTTTTGAGGGTGCAATGTGGACTCTACAAAAAAAATGGGAATTTTTACTACTCCACATGCATGTATTCTGGGAATTCACAAAACCGGAAGGTGGAACCAGGCTTCATCCGAAAAAAATGTCAGGTCGAATAAATCATTTTTTTCCAATAAATTTTGGGTAAACCATTGAGAGTAATTCCTGCGGCTTTTAAAATCTGCGGCTTGTATTTCTTGGAATACTTGCACTTTATAAGAAAATAAATTTAGCTGCTTCTTAAGAATAGTCCTGCATGTTCCATAAGATCTTCCCACTTCTTGGGACAGGCGTCTTATACAATTTGATGGCGTATTTTGCATTATTTCACGAACGTTTGCAACAAGTTCTTTTGTTCTTACAGGTGGTCTTCCTGCTCCTTTTTTGTGTTGTATAGAACCTGTTTCCCTAAAGATAGCCACGGTTCTTTTCAGGCAATGATAAAAATCCCCAGCAATAAAAGCAACGTTAGGAAAATGTTCGTGAAAATCTTAGGAAAATGTTCGTGAAAATCGTCCATGCACAAACCTGGATTGTATGTTACCCTAACCGTTTCGTTTCGAAAATAGGCTTTAACCATAAATGTTTTGTGCTATTCCGTAAAGCCCATTGTGTGAATTGTTCAAGAAATTGGAATGATTAGCGATGAATCAAATAACTTGTAACGACTGTCAAAGATGGCGGAATAACTGATTGATTGTTAATTCAGGTAGTTACTGACACCCAACAGGTATTAAGCTCTACGGCTAAGCATTACGTCCTTAGATACAAGGCCCCCTTTGATGCAAATAATTTTTTGCTCGCACGGTACAATACGAACAGGTTAGGTTAAAAACAATTATACTTATTTTTAAAATATTTGGTGGCATCACTGATAGCTGCGCATAAGAAAATATCAGTTAAAGTATTGGAATACTTAGTTAAGGATGTTTTTTTCTAATGCTTTATATTATGTATACAGCCATTTACTTTTTTCATCCGATATTTTGCAAAAAATTACTAAAGATGCACTGGTTTTTAGATTACTTCTGGCTAAGCTAATAGAGGATATGGAGAAGACAACCAGAGATATAGAAGTATTTACTAACTGACATTTATATCAAATTCCCTGGTAATGTTACCGTCACAGAATATGATAGCGACGTTAGTGATGATGACTGCGCAAAAAATTACTAAAGATGCACTGGTTTTTAGATTACTTCTGGCTAAGCTAATAGAAGATATGGAGAAGACAACCAGAGATACAGAAGTGTTTACTAACTGACATTTATATCAAATTCCCTGGTAATGTCACCGTCACAGAATATGATAGCGACGTTAGTGATGATGACTGCGTAGAAAATTCGAACCATTAGGGCGAGATCAAAGATGTTTGGAGCGAAAGAATAGGATCAGGTTAGGTTAGGTTAGAGTGGCAGGCCTCTGGCATTAACCAAACAGTCACACGTAGTCCTGTAAGGACCGTTGTGGTATCACACGTGTTCCACGGAACCTATCCGCATCAGCTTCCTGATGGTTAACGCGACGTGACGTGGATCATAGAAGAATCTTGGCAGTTCATTCAAACCAGCCACTGCTGTTAATAAACTTAGTGAGTCGACCCAGTTGCAGGCTGCTCACTTCCTCCAGATTATTAAAGAATGGTTCGCCCAGGGCATTAAACCTTCTTCTAGCGAGGCCGGGGCATTCACACAAGAAATGCTGAATACTTTCGTGCCCTTCTTCATCTCTGCAACTTCTACAGAAGTCGTTAGTTGGTATTTGAATACGTTCAGCGTGTCTACCGAACAGGCCATGTCCAGTGACTACGGCAGCGATGTTTCGTAGGTTCTTCCGACCGTGTTGTTATAGCACTGCGGTTTTCCTGCCGTCAAGTAGAGGCCACAATTGCCTGGAGATGCTACAAGTTGCCAGCTCTGTCCATCTGCTTTGTGCAAGTTGTTTAGCTATCCGATCGATATCCTCTTTGACTGATCCCAGTGGTCTAGCCACAGTATTCTCTGCTAGTTCGGAAATAATAGGATAAGAAAATACATTCATTTTTATGGGACAAAATACTATCTGTTGATTTTAATTTCAGTGACGATGAACCGTTGTCAAAGTATTGAAAAAGTGGCCCCATCGCTAAGTTTCAGTTAAAACAAAATGAAACAGTATGCTCCAAAATTCCAAATAAATACAAATGGTATAAAGAACCCGGTTTTAGAAAAGAGAATTTTTGAAACTTTGATGGACTAGCGATTGAGCTTTTAAATCAAATTCTGAAATAGGTTCATTTATATTCTTTGCAAAAAAAAAAACGTTTGATTTGGATCTTACAAAGGACGAATTTCACGTGTTCCTTGCAAGGCGTTTGTTATCAGAATATGGAAAATATCCTTATGAAAGATGATGCCTCAGTTACAAATGCATGGTTAATTATGCCAAAAGTGCAGCTACAAAATTAAGACCGCGTCACACTTATTATTGTTAGAAGAATTATTGCAAATTCATTACAGGAAACTTATGGCAAACCTTCTAGTCAAGGAAAAGTGTTTCTAGTTCACAAAAATCATGTAGACAGATATAACCGATTAGATCATTGCATTTCACTGGCCTTAACTGAAAGATATTAGGTTTTGTATAGTGGACAAACTTAATTTATTTGCATTAAATGTGGAGTTGGATTATATCCAAAGTTGTGTTGTTGAAGTTACCACACATTTTAAAAAGTATTTGTTTAGCTCATGATCCGATATATCTGATGTCATATATCGTAGCCTAGATTAATGTTTGCTGTGCTTATATGGTGCTTATAATATCTTAACTTAGCTTTCCAAGAACTAATGTAAGGGATGGAGGGGTGTGTGTAGGTGTTTAGGAATTTTTTTTTTAATATTAACAATTGAAATAAATGCCCCAAAAAGGTGAAGTATTTTGCAACACAAAACAAATATATTTACAATTATTATCATTATTAAACAAAAATTGTATGTGTGTAATTTCTTTTACATTGCCCATTTGTGTCAATACATTTGTTTATAAAAAATTCGTATTTTTGTAGCATTTTGTCTATGCATGCTTAACAGGCCAGACAATCGATCTTCCGATATGCTTGATCGCAATCATGTTTTCCTCCATCTCAAGGGGCTAAAATACCTTTCAATTGTGACATTGGTAGGAGGTGAAATTATTTATATTTTGTATAATAATTGAAGGAAGTAATTCTAACTTTTTATCCAATTGATCTCCAAGTTCTCGGTCCTGGTTTTGTTTTTCCACATTTCCATCCAAGCGCCTACTTCTTATAGAAAGATTTCTTGTTCCTACTCCATAGACATCTCTCCCTTTTTTGTTCTTTTTTTCTGTACTAATTTTTTGAGGATGTAGTTGTGAGGTCAAAAAAGCCATTCTGGCATCTTCTGAAAATTGAATAGATGGATTGTATAAGCAAGTCCATGTACGGCGTGAAGAAAGAGACCCTATAATATTTTTCAATACCGCTCGTGTAGTAAGTTGCTCTTTGAATTTGTCTTCAGAATTTTTTTTTGCAAAAATGCAACACTTCTTTTAAAAAATTCTGAAAAATACTCGTTAGTATCATTTCTGTGCAGTTTAAACAGTTTAAGAAGTTCGTCCAAATGTTTTTGCATGGAGAGGAAATTCATAACTTTGAACTGCAATATATTACAAACTGGCTCTAGTTCAATAGACTATGTTCCCATAATAAATAAACAAACGATAAATTACAAAGTCAAAGTGCATGGTAAAACATGATTGGATTTACTTCTGGTTTGTATATTTACATCAGGATATAAACGCTAATGTTTCACAGTGTTCAAAGCAAAAATTCTTATAAACCGGTATTTTATTCATGAAATGGAAAGTTACCCTAGTAAATCTGCCCTTGATATTGTTATTCTCATATAGACTAAAATGTCTCACTGGTAAATGGAATTAAGGCACTCTCTTTGTATGAAATCCTTTAGTAGCATCATACACTTGGGAATATTTGCAATGGTCCGTTTTTGGTTTATTTAGTGTCTCGCTCGCATAACTCAAGATTTGTTTAAGTTCGTTTATTCCTCTATTTTTAACTTAAATGCTATTCACCGTATCGCGTGACAGCGTAAAACAAAAGCATTATAAGTTGCCTTGTGTTTGTATTTATTTATTCTTGTACCTAGAAAACTAGATAACTTTTTAACTCAATCAGTTGAGAACTGTTAGTCCGATTTATTTATAAAAACAAAAATAAGTAATTGAACCTCATTCATTATAGTTTTGTACAAACTTTCTCGCTACTACATAAAGAGTTAAAAAAGTTAAAAAAAAAGCTTGTATTGTTATTAAAGCGGAGTAGTGGAAGGTTGGGCACTGTAAAAATAAAAATGTAATTTTACACAACCACTAATAAGGCTATATTGTTTTTATTAATATGTTCTAATTTAAATAAAAATAATATTTCTTATTTAATTTATCTTTGCGAATATTGCATAACAGGAGATGAAACTAGACTGGGTACATATCGCTAATCGTCTGCCGAGAGTGCATCTATTATTAGTACTTAAAATTTGTATTTAAAAAGTATTTTTCTTAGCTTCTTTTTTCTATGTTTTCTATTGCTTTTTTTGGCTCACCTTCCTGCGGAACGTGAAGGGGAAACATATCGCCAAATTGTCATTATAAAAACTGACAAAAACTAAAAAATAAAAATAACGGGTGCAAAATTTCCGTTTTTTCGTATAGATAGGTACTTTATGAAGACGGCATCGTATAGTGCTTGATGTCCCGTTTCCAATGCCGTCTAGCTCGATTTGCTACGACTATTCGTTACTGAAATAAATGATATTTAATATTATGATATTGACATTGAACCTGTCAGCACCATTCTTTAAAATCGCACAGCAAAGGGTGTAATATGAGATATATTTTCAAAGTTTGTCCTTTAAAAATATTTATTCAATCAATTTAAACATAAGGAAAAGAAACTATTCTTACATTGATAGCTGATAAATTGGTGAAAATGTTATTGTGCCGAACCCTTCGGGCACGGCACTGTTCGAGTTGGTTCATTTAATTTCATACTTTCGACAAAACCATTTGTTAGCAACCTTTAATTATTATTGTAAAGCATTTCAATTTGCGATAAAAAATAAATTTAGTTTCTTCACAACCCCAGTTCGTTTATTTCGTACCGAGGATTGTCACTGTAAAAATCCTAAATTTAAAAAACTTTCAGTAGGTACCTAAATAACGAAATATTAAAAAAATAAAAAGACGGGCCTGGAATTGAACCCGGTATCATCGTGACCACAAGTCATAACCTATTATATACCTACCACTAGGCCACCGACCACCGACCACTTTGAAAATAAATTATAATATAGAATATTATTGCCGTATTAAAGATGAAAAAAATACGTTTTATTTAAGCTTGACGAGCTCTTTCCGCTAAGGTACATAACATTTCAATCAAAAGTTGTTTTCCGTACGAAAAACAATGAAAACCGTAAAAGAATCGTGTCTTAAATAGTAATTCTTACTTTTTTATAATTTGCACCCTTTATATTACAGGTAGGTATAGAACAATATATTTGAAAAAAGTAGTATTTAAGATGACCTAAACGAATCTCCAAACCAAAAGTGTGTCAGATGCACCTAATTCGATTTATTTACGATCCAACATAACCCTACATTGATTTTAAAAAAATTAAAAAATTGACTTCCCAACTTTTGATCATGTTCGCAAACAACAGTGTTTTGTAGCCCAACGTCGTCTATACGCCGATAAAGTTTAACTCCATTAAAATGCTTTTTGGCACCTGTATCGCGCCACAACGAAAAAAAAAACATATTTTTCAACTTTGACTTTAATAACTTTTTCCGGTATTGGAAATTTTTCTAAAACGTACCCCTACTATTCCTCTCTACATCCAGAAACTTTTAATCGTTTTGCTCTAACCGTTTCCGAGAAAAAATTCGCGAACATCGAAATGTGGAACAGCCTCCCACCACGTGGCGACGGATTATCAATGTCGGAACGCCATCTTTAAAATCTATATTACAACTATTTCTGAAACATTTTGGGCAAATATTTTGGTCAATAAAATTAGAAGAAGGTTCAAGGTAGGTAGATATTCCACCCGATTTAAAATCTGGAAATGTTCTTATTATTCTAGCAAGTCAAGCTGAAAACACCCATTTTTCGCCATTTTTGACAGCCGGATTTTTAGTATTAATTTACATCTAAATCAAGACCCACTTAGTCAAAAGTGAATGGTGTTAGAATTTGTAAATTTTGCCTGTTTCCGCACCCAAAAAAGCGACTTTTCTCAAATTTGCGAATATATTTTTATAAGTTTAGATATGCAGGAGTGTTGAGAAGATATCAGCGCGTCTTTTGGGAGAAAAATAAAACGGTTTTGTTAAAAATTGAATAATTTACAGTCGATGTAGTAAAACGTCAGCTGAAAATATCTCTTGATAATTCATAAATTAACTTTTTTGAGCCACAAAATATGTTTTTCCATAGCGCGTTTATTATGCAAACTAAAGCTTGTTTATCGGTCGATATGGTGGACCAAGAAAAAATTAAAAAAGTTATATATAGACACTTGCAGAAGTATTTAAGCAAACCAGTGCGACGCCAATGGAAATTACGGGACTTAAAATTCATAAGCTGCCGTTTTTCCCGTATTAAAGATAAAGAAACGAAAAAATATCTTATCAATACAATTTGACGAGCTCTATCCGCTAAAGTATACAACGTTTCGATCAAAAGTCGTTTTCCGTACGAAAAAATATAAAAACCGTGAAAAAATCACGCCTAAATATTTGGTTTCCAGTTTCTTACCATTTTCGGCAATTTCCATTCCAGTTAGGTATAGAACGATGTATCGGAAAAAGGTAGTTTTTGAGATGGCCTAAACGATTATCCAAACCGAATATTGATCGGATGCACCCAATTCGACTTATTAACAATCCAAGAGGTACCATTTTCGACCAATTTTATACTTCTGAAGCCTACGGTCGTCTACACGTCGAAAAAGTTTAAATCGAAAAAACTCATTTTTACGACCTGTATCGAATGCCAACGAGAATCCGATATTTTTCGACTTTAAAAATTAATAACTTTTTTCCGGCACACCCTGTATATTCGAAATTTTCACACAACGTACCTCCACTATTATTTCTCTCTAAACTGAAAAAGTTTCAATCGTCCCACTCTAACCGTTTCCGAGAAAAAAAATCGTAAATGTGAAAATGTCAAAAGAGACGCCGACTACGACAACATACATACATATTTTAAATGTAGCCGCCTATATAGAGCAAAATTTTCTGGAGGCAGTCGGGGTTGTCGTGATTCCGCGTGAAGGAGACGAATAACATATCGCGGAAAGCGATATGTTAATTTCTACATGATATATTACTTAGACGTCCAATTTTACCAATTTTTAGAAAATTATTTACTATGTAAAATTTACTTAAATATTTTGTGTAATTTTACAATACGCTATAAGATAAATCCACTGTAATATACTGTGTGCCCACGGATAGAGTTCGGAAGAGGAAAAACTTTTTTATTGGTTGGTATAGAAGAAAAAGTCATTTTTTATAAAAACGTCTGCTTGTGCTGAAACTACAATTTCGTATATCAGATTTGCGTTTACTATACAGGGTTCGTCACAAACAACATTTTTACTTTTTGATCTTTTTTTTTTCAATTCCTTGATTTATTAAATGAACTTTGCTAGTGTTGAAACTAAAATTTCAAATACCACATTTGCGATTACTATACAGGGATCATCAGAAACAACATTTTTAGTTTTTTGGATTTCGTTTAAAATAAATTGGTTGCTTTCTTACTTTCAATATGATTTTATATCTGGGCGAGTAACAACTTTGTTGTAAAAAATCATGTTTTATTCTGAAGTATTTTTATTATTACGCATGTCATATTTCTTCAATTCATTCAATCATAAATATAAAAGTTTTATTCAAACGTGGTACCACCGAATTAGCGCATAGTTAAACTTGACATCTGAATTCCCGATAACAGTTCCTAGCTTGCTGTTTTGGGATATTTGCAATAACTACTCTTATTTTTTCTTTTAAGTTATTATTGAAATTGGTTTTATACACGCGTATTCGATAATTGTGAGTTCGGGACTCCTATGTGCCATCTGATTTATGCCATAGGTACCTTCCAATCCATTTCTTCCCAAAGTGATGATTTAGCCATCAAAAGGAATTCAAAATTAGAATTGAAAAAAAAAATTCAAAAAACAAAAACTGTTGTTTCTGACGAACCCTGTATAGTAATCGCAAATCTGATATTCTAAATTGTAGTTTCAGCACAAACAGACGTTTTTATAAAAAATGACTTTTTCTTCTATACCTACTAATAAAAAAAGTTTTTCCTCTTCCAAACTCTATCCGTGGACACACTGTAGATGTACATAAACATGTTGAACCTAATAAAACTAAAACGTATTAATATATTACATACCAAGTGTTGAAAGTGGTAGGTATCAAACGAGGAGGTAATTAGCACGAGGCGTCAGCCGAGTGCGGAAATTCTCCGAGTGTGAGAAAATCACTTTCACACGAGTAATGTACACAATTTTTCCTACGACCATACAATATAATCAAAGAGTTTGATTTGTTTTTAATACTTTGTAGGTATCACCATTGTGTTAATCAATTTTTTTCAACACTAGAGTTGAAAAACTAATTTCAACTCTAGAGTTGAAAAATTAAAAACAATGCCTACTACACATTTTAACTTACCTAAATTTAAATTAAAATAATAACTTTTTCTCCTATTTACTTACGCACATCATACCTACTATCTATGTACAGTAAATAAATTTCGTTTCTGAACTTTTAGCTGCTTGCATTCTTTTAATAAAACAATAATATAGGTGCCTACGAAAACAACATAACACAAAACCACAACATAACCTCAACATTTGCTCAACATTATAGAAAGATAGAGATGGAGTTAAATATCGATAGCTTGTTAATTATAAAAGTTATACCTTATTCGATTTGTTTTAAATATAGCTAAAATAAATTTACTTACATAAATCGTATTCACTTGTCCCATATCCTTAAACATTGTATGGATATTTTTATCCGAGATAATGGCAAAATTATAAATCGGTAGTTCCTTGGGTATTCTATTTCTGTTCTATAGCTGCCCTTTTTTTTCTGTGGTTTAACTCAGTTGACATGTAAACATGACAGTTGGTGGGTTGCCTGACATATTATTATTTTCCTTTTTTGATAATATTATTTTTATCATAAATACTCTTAGGTTCCCAAAAATAACGAAAAAAAGGATTTTTTTTAATTTGCAGTAATTTACTCCACGTGTCCCGTAAGTTTGTTATTTTTAATAAATAGTTTTGTTATCAAATTAACACCTGTTTAAATTAAATATAGTGTGCTTTGTATTTCCACACTAGTAAGTGTTGAAATATTTTTTTTCAACACGCGTGTGATATTTAGCACTTTCTAGCCAAGTTAACCGAGCTGTTATTGTAATTTTCGTAGGTGGTCGTAGGAAAAATAAAGTTTAACATTGTCATAGATATTACTGGTGGTTTCATTGCGGTATGTATCACAGCCCTATTTAATTTTAAAGAAATTTACGAAGACTTTTTTATAGATAACTTTTAAATGGCTTATTAAAAAATGATTAAATTTGGTGATCAAGTACACTATACGAGGACCTTCAAAAAAGTCTAATACAATTTGCATGTAAAATTAATAGGGGCATCAATATTTGAGGATAGTTCTGGCGGTGCACCCCAGAGTATAGTAAAATCATATGTAAAAGTTCTATTTAATATACCTAATATTAAAAGCCAATAATCTAAAAACTGGTAAAAATATTACTAATGAAATATATTTATTTTAAAAACAATAATTATTATCACCTAAAATTATCGTATAACAAAAGACAATACAACACTTGTAAGTTTTTAAATTTATTGGTTTAAATTGAGAGAACCTAAAAATATTTTATTGTTGTCTATAAGTTCTATATTTCTTTTCAATGTTTCCTCTTCATATAGAAAAATTTCACCGATCCTCTTAACCTATTCAGTATAAATGAAGGCAGCGCGCAGCGGTTTCTAATTTCCTAATTTCATCTTCCCTCGTGGATTCCTGCCCCAGTTCCTACAGTTGACCGAATTTAACCTAAGCAGCAAAATATCCACTTTAAAAGCAAGGCGTGCGATATAAATTGACTTTGTTTTCAGTTTAGGATTTAGACAGAAAAAATGAGTGCAATTCAAAACGTTATGTTGTGTTTTTTTTACATTAAATCTGTATTACGAACAATACATAGTTTAGTATGTAACCGTAATATAATAATATGATAAATTGTATATACAGTGTGACCAGTAAAGTCCGCATCATATGGGATTTTTTTTTATTAATAACTTTATTCGAAATTTGACTTTGGCATCCAGTTCTGCTTCGATCGCGATGAATATTAAGCAAAAAATAGTAGGTAGTCACGTGATTCGCATTATCTATCAAATTTTAATTTTTTTCCAAGAAATAATTCAAAAGCATACTTATTTCTGAAAGTATCGAAAAAAGTTATTAAAATTTTTTTTTTTAATGCAGTTTCTAGCCCACATGCAAAATTTTAGCCCCATAAGATAATTTTGATTTTTTACCCATATTTTGTAAATTGCACCACTTTTGCAAAATAAGACTCAATGCAACCTACATAAAACTTCTTAGTTTTGACAATGCTTTATTTTAGATACATTTTCTTTAAAGTAACACCATATTAAATGTGTGTTTTTCTACAAAATCAAAATTGTGCTATTAAAATTTGGTCGCATGTGATGCAAAGTTTATTTGTTTTTGACCCTGTATAAGGTAACTTCATAAAATAAGTATTTTTGAAAACGTAGTTTGTGTCTAAAAGTAATACACCTTAATATTAAGACAAAAAAGAACACAGTGTCATCAGTAAAGAGTTCATTAAGTGGAAAATAAATTTTAGTGGAAGGTAACATTCAAAATTATCTTATGCAGCTGAAATTTTGCATGTCATTTACAAGAACTTTTTCTAATAACTTTTTTCGATACTTTCAAAAATAACCCCACTTTTGAAATATTTTTTGGAAAAAATCAAAATTAGACAAATAATGCGAATCACATGACTACTACTTTTCTTCATTTCGATCGAAGCAGAACTTGATGCCAAAGTCGAATTTCGAATAAACCTATTAATAAGAATAATCCCATATGATGCGGACTTTACTGGTCACGCTGTATACAGGGGGTCCTAAAAGATATGGTCAATAATTTGGGACTAAGTAAATTGTTGAAACATATAAAATTGTGTCCTGTATCAACTTACTATGAAGCCACGGGCACACCCGAAGCCACAACCCCCTGAAGATGAATTTTTCTTTAATTCAAAACCTTTGTAGATAGAAATTTAAAAATTAGATATTATGGTAAACTCTGTACGCTGAATAGAACTGTGGTCGATATTTAAGAAATGTGGCCAGGAATAGGGGATAGTGGGATAGAAATAGAACTTTTTTTTACGCTAACATTTATACTTTTTTTTATATCAAATTAGAAAAACCTGACATATTTTACGAAAAAAAGGTACTATTGGGAAGATATGATTGGATGCACAGTTTTCTAGATAAATTTATCTAAAGATGACATTGCATTTAAAAAAAATCGCTAATTTATGTAATTTACTAGTAGGGGAAGGTTGCCCATATTGGACCAATTTCCAGATTTCTTATTATAGATCCTGATAATAACGGAAAATCGATCTTGGAGCTATACCTTGGTATACTTTAGTCTGTTGTTCAACTGCAGGATTTTTTGCAGAATTTTATTTCAAAGCATCTATGATATACCAGGCTATAAAAAAACCTCTGCAAGTGGTTCAATATAGGAAACCGGTTGCCTAAATTGCACCTGGAAGTTCCAAAATTGGACCATATGATTTAAATCGGAAGCTTAGGTGTTAAATAAATAAATAAAAAATAAAATTGTTGGTATAGGAAGTTTTATACTTATATTTCAAAAAAACATCAAATTTCGGTAAAAGGCATCCTAATGCAAAAAAGTACCTTTAGTTTCCTATATTGGACCAGTTATAGTTTCATTTTTTAACTCAAAGAAAAAAGATTTTAGCAATATTGAAATGGTGTTAGTTCATGACATTAACTTATTTAAAGAGAAAAAATTTAATGGTTTATAAGAGAAAAATTATTTTTGCACAAATTGCCTAAATTGGACCGGTTCAATTTCACCCAGTGGTCCAATCTAAGCAACTACCACGTGTTTTACTAAACCACCCAGGAAAGAAACAAGATAAAACAAATATGGCATTGTAATAGGAGAAATAGAAAGAGAAAAACTTACTTGATAACTTCCATAAAAAAGATTTTGCTTAAAGTTATATGGTTCTAAGGTAAATTCTTAGGAAAATCCTAAAAATATTACATTACAATTGTGTAAATTACGTTTTGCTCTGTACACGCCAAGCACTAACGGCCAACTAGTTGAGTTTGTTGCCGATCAAAGGTTCTGGGTGGAAGTATGTTACAGTGTTGCCCGATGATATGGCACTTTTTTAGTTTCGGAGAAATGAACTGTGGTCCAATTTAGGTAGCGGTTCAATATAGACAACCTTCCCCTAATAACAAATCCTAAAATTTAATTCGATTTAATTTAATTTATTTACTAATTCAATGAAAGACAATTTAATTTGTCAAATTTCCACTTTTATTGAAAATTTTTTTCTTTACACGACGCTTTTCGCTACATTGTAGCTTCTTCGGTTGTATGGTGCCAACTAATTTTATTTCAGTACAGTAACAAAATGGTGTAATGGTCATAATTTTTCCATTTACCACAAACCATCACATATACTGATACAATTCACAAAAGCTCCTCTCACCCAATATAGGTAGCACAAGCTAGCTGCATATCACAGCATGATTCATAGACTGGCTAGTGTTCCTTTATCTGCTAACAACTTTAACCACGAATTAAATTTAATTTAACAAACGGCAATAAATAACGGCTATTTATCATCTATGATTGATATCATAATATCGAAAAAATCTAAAAAAGAAGGCTATTTCTAAAACCTACCCTCCTATAAAGGAAAAACCAGGCCTCTTTAAAACTATCACTTATTTTGGAAACCCGTAGGATAAAATTAAAAATTACCTTAATCAAAGGAATATCAACGTCGCTTATAAAACTAACAATTCTTTGGGAAAATTAAAAAAAAACTATAAATTAAACCCCCAATAAGGATGATAAATCGGGGTTTACCAATTAAATTGTGGCTCTTGTCCCAAAACTTATATAGGCCAAACAGGTCGATCATTTAAAACGAGAATTTTGGAACATAGAAGAAGTTTTCTCAGACAAAAAACCGACTCAACTTATTCTAATCATCTTTTACAGGAACAACATAATTTTGATAACAAATTTAAAATTTTACATATTGAAAACAAGGGTCAGAAACTTAATATTTTGGGAAGTTTAGAAATAAATCGATGGAAAAATTCCGGTGCATTATTAAACGACCATTTAGAACTAAATAGTTCCCCTTTGCTAAATCTGTGTCAATAATCTAAATAGGGTTCTTTGGATTTCCTATTAGATTAAGATATATTCGACAATAAGATTCAAGTTAACAATACCTAAACAGTGTTAAGAACATATAGTTAAATAATTAAGCTTGTAATGTGTATACCTGAATTGAGTAAGTAAGTACCAGACCATTTTGTTATTATTGTACTGAAATAAAATTAGTTAGCACCATACACCCGAAGAAGCTATAATGTAGCGAAACGAGTCGTGTAAAAAAAAATTCTCAATAAAAGTGGAAATTTGACAAAATAAATTGTCTTTCATTGAGTTATAATGAATTTCCATCAAGTAAAGGCCTCAATGATTCAAATATTTACTAATTTGCTGCTATTTTAAAATAAATTCTTTAAACCAAATGTGGAAAAACGCCTTTTCGCATATCCGTGCGAAAAAGTGGTTCTCTTTAAACTAAAATGCTGCAGATGGATGGCAAATCGCGCATGCACGCTTGTATGAATAATATATTATAAACCCTATACAAAAAAGTATTCTATTCATTTTAGATTATATTTTTGCATGATGATATGAACGTAAAGCTGCCAACGATAACTCCTTAAGATAATTCGTTTTTTAATTAGATATAATATGTAAGAAACTCATAACTTATACCATAATATTTTTCTAAGTATGTATCGGATTAATTTGATATCGAATTTATTATCTAACACATATTGCACCGTAATTTAAATATAAATTTTAATCTTAAATTTTGTACTCTTACATATTGTATATCTGGTGGGTAGGAAGACTTAAATTAATAACAGTAATATTTCATTTTGGCGTTCGTGACTACTTTGTTGTTTATTTTGTTTCCAAAGCTGACAGCTCATGGTATTTCAGTTAAACATAATAGAAACCACAAATTTATTAAGGCCTTGTTACAAGGTAGCTACTATTTTTGTAGAATTATAAATAGTAATTTTTTGTTATTGCTTAATTCAAATGCATTGGGATTGTAAAATAAATATTTTTATTCGTAATAAAAGTACAAGATATGTGTATATTGTATTAAATGACCTTCTGTGTATTTCATATTTTAACATAAAATATTTTTTTTATGACCGACCAGAAAATATACACTTTCTGGACAATTTCTCGTCCAGAAACTATATTTTTGTCCATCAAGACCGGAAAATGGACGTGAAGGACCGGCAAAAGATTTTTCCGGTCCTTGTTTTTCATTTTTCCAATCGCTCTTTGATAATACAATTTACCTTGATTTTGTTACTATGATGACAACATTTTGCTGTATGAGTGACAGTTCGTTGATTTTTTATTTATTGTTTATGTCAAACTTATTTCTAGGAGGTATCCTGGTATTATGGAATCCTCCTTCTTGCCCTCAATACCATAACTACTCCAAATTTGATTCATATCAGCTTAACATAAAATCATTGCAAATTTTATAAAGTAAATATTTACTTGGATCACCCTGTATCTCTTTAACCGTATAAGAAATTGAATAAAATAACAGATTATCAAGTCCACTATCTCTTATTGCTGTGTAGCCCCTTAGTAACGGGATACCCTATATATATATAAAATTCCTCCAAAAGTAACAATACAAAAAGGTTTTCCCAATATGGTATTTTAATTAGACGTGCACCAAAAAGCTTACACCTCGCAAAAAATGTATTACTTTTTCCTTGTATAATAAATACATAAATACCTATTTTTGCTTTTGTTTAATGATGTTTTTACATTTTTATTTTGGTAGGTACAGGTCTGTCAATATTTTATTTTATAAATAATAGAACTAGTACCTACGCTATATCTTGACAAAATATTAAGACTCCCTTACAAAATTTGAAAGATGGCGAAGGCGAAGGTAAAATAACTTAGTCCTGTTCTGTTTCTGTAGCCAACCGCTTAACGTAAAATATACTTCAACAGGGTGCCATTAATGACAGGTGATGCGGCAAGTTCTTAGATTAATTTTATTTTACCTGAGTACAAGCATTTTTTCAAAATAAAAACTGTACTGGATTTACTGAATTTATTCTAAGTTACAAACTCACACTGTAAGATGCATATTATGTAGTGTTGTAAAATGGGTATAATCATCCGCAGGTTTACATTAAAACGATTCGTTAAAACATAGCTATTATTTTAATCCAAAATTCATTATTGAACAATTAAAATTCCTTTTTTTATTATTTTTCCTGATAACCTTTCTTGTAATGT
Source organism: Polydrusus pterygomalis (assembly GCA_963969555.1). NCBI lineage: Eukaryota > Metazoa > Arthropoda > Insecta > Coleoptera > Curculionidae > Polydrusus > Polydrusus pterygomalis. Next base: position 41,046,131 of record OZ018379.1, read on the forward strand.
ATCATCCTTTTTAATAATTGAGGGTTGATATAACTCTTTTACAGGAGCAACCACCAGTAACTTTGGGTTTGTCTGATATGGAAAACTGCTATACTTGTCGTCTAAATCTTTTTCAGAAAACCCAGAGCTACGATTATGGCGCTTATTATTTGTTTATTCTTAGATAATCACAACTAATTTAACAGACAATGTGACGATCAGACAACACTAGTGATGCCTTCGCCATTTAGTATTTTGATCAATATTTTGTTCCTGCTTCATTTTATCCAACAATGGAGTATAATTATTTACAATAAAAAGGCGGGTACTTGGCCACTTTTTGGAGAAAGCAAAAAATAAACAAAATATTGATCAAAAAACGCAATAGCAAAGGCGTGATGCCTAGTGTTTGCTCTTACATATTATTAAAATAATCAAATTCGTGAAATTTGTATATAATTTGCGCCGCCCCGTGAGCAAGGTTATGAATCCACCCCAGAATAAACATACCGTGCGAGCAAAAATTATTTGCATCAAAGAGGGCTTGGATTAAAAAACGTAGGGCTTGGTTTAGATCACAATGATATGGGGACGATATATCTAACCAAATCTAGGTTAAAATTTTGTCAAATTCATATTATGACATGATATATATGCCAAACTAATGAGTAATAAAATAAGTAGACAAATACAAATTTATTTTTGTTGTTTACAAAATTAACAAAGTAAGAATATACAGAAAGAATATGAAAAATAATTACATAAATTGCTGAAATTGGCCACCGTCATGCTCCAAGCATAAATTCACACGTCTCTTCATATTTTCGAAAGTGTTGACCAGCATCTCTGGAGAAATGTTACCACATTCTTGGAATACTTGCACTTTATAAGGAAATAAATTTACCTGCTTCTTAAGAATAGTCCTGCATGTTCCATAAGATCTTCCCACTTCTTGGAACAGGCGTCTTATACAATTTGTTGGCGTATTTTGCATTATTTCACGAACGTTTGCAGCAAGTTCTTCTGTTCTTACAGATGGTCTTCCTGCTCCTTTTTGTGTTGTATAGACCTTGTTTCTCTAAACACAGCCACGGTTCTTTTCAGGCAATGATAAAAATCCCCAGCAATAAAAGCAACGTTAGGAAAATGTTCGTGAAAATCGTCCGTGCACAAACCCGGATTGTATTGCCACTCAGCTACTCTAACCCCGTTTCGAAAATACGCTGCAACCATGAATGTTTTGTGCTGTTCCGTAAAGCCCATTGTGTGAATTGTTCAAGAAATTGGAAAAATTAGCGATGAATCGAATTACTTGTAACGACCGTCAAAGATGACGGAATAACTGATTGATTGTTAATTCAGGTAGCTACTGACATCTAACAGGTATTAAGCTCTACGGCTAAGCATTACGTCCTTAGATGCAATGCGCTCTTTGATGCAAATAATTTTTGCTCGCACGGTATCTAAACGTGAACGTTGAAATTTATCATCAATTAACTAATGTAGTAATCTTTTACACGCATTGTAAATAAATGGTTACAATCAACAGATTGTCTAAGCAAGCTATTATTTCAGCACCATATGATTACAACAGAAAATACAATTCATCACAAGGCAATTTGTCACATCAGGCAATATAATAATTTCAAAGCTACGCTACGTCTTTATTTCAAGCTGTCCATTATTTCTCATCGTCGAACAAACACTTGCCGCTTTACGTGAGTCAATTACGAATATTTATCTTGTTTACAACCTATTTTAGGGGGGTGTTCACTGTTTAGTCTGAGTATTTCCTAACCTGGTGCAAAAAGTAACATATCTTCAGACGCAATTACCGCTTTTTAACTACAGAAGATCATTAAAATAGCAAGCACTGTCCCAGAACCATAATATACAGGGTGTCCGGAAAAAGCAGGTCAACCCGTTAACTATATATTCCTGGAGTAAAAATACTATGACTTTTATAATACCATTTTTCATTTTTGACCCTCATGTTCGATATACGAAAAACTGATTTTTTAAAATAATTTGAGTATTTTATATTATAAGATATTAATTTGAAATTTGGTACATTGCTTCAGCATAAACAGTTACATCTTTTGAAAAATATAAAACAAACAACAATAATTGTCCAATTTTTTTAGAATGGGCGCAAGTGACTTCCGAACTATATTTTTTCAGGTATATTTGTTTTTTTATTATTTTTTGCCTTGCCTTTTTGCGTTTTGGAGATAATATGAAAAGTTTTGGTCCCTTTAAAATTCAAATTTTTAGACCTTCACCAGTTGAACTTTTTCAAGTATTTTAGGATGTCCATATCCAGCTTTGATGACCTACACGAACGATTAAAAAATTCGCTTTAACGTCAAAATACATTTATGAGAGAGTGCATACAGCCCATGAAAATGTTGGCTGTTACAATCAAAATCAGGATTGACCTCCAAACATATTTTATTCCAGGCACTTATTGAGCAGTTTCTGTCCTTATATAATATAGAACTTTTTTTTCCCAAATACCGGGCCTTACTTCCACCAAAGATATAAGCATATCCATATCTATATCTACTGCCATTGCGAAAAATATTATTATGATAAAATATACTAAATAAAATAATGTTCCCGCCAATGAACCAACAAAATGTCGTAAGCGCGGTACATGTGCAAGCATCAATTAAATCTTAAACTGTACTGGGCAATTCAGTGTTGCCAGGTCACAAATATTTTTATCAGTAGCTTGTTGTAAAGAAAATCAGTAGAAATCAGTAGATGCTCAGAATATGAGAAAGTTATAAAAAATGATTCAAAAAACATAAATATTTATTTGACACAAAACAAAATGCAACAAATTTTTAGGATAACAATAAAGGTATAACTCAGTCATAAAGTATCCAAAAATATTAAAATAAATTAATCAGAATCTGTTAAATCCTCATTATTTTTTTTTGTACATATCATTATTGTGCAGATCTAAAAATTTGCATAAATTCGTGGAAGCCCAGCCGCCCAACCTATCATCGACGCGACGCGACGTTTGCTTGCGTGCGTCGCGTCGGCTGAAACTGGGTTGCGGAGCGGCTGAACTCGGAATGGTTGCCGGCGTAGGAAAAGTCACAGAATAATAAAGGGTTTATGGAAAAGTAGGCATGCGGGGTTCTCCTAACTTTCAAATTTACTGCATTCTCGAAATCTGTGATCGTTCCCATCTTAGACGAGGTAAAGGAGGGGACGCGGCATGCGCATCTACCGCGACAGAAGCAAAGTGTGACCCAAAATTCGATAGGTCTGTCTGGTGCCAAACATCCCTGATAGCACAAAAGGTCCGATGGACGTTTGCTTTAGGTCCATAAATGGTCCGTACGTCCAGGGACTTAAAACGAACGTTTAATAGATGTGTTTACAAAAACGTTTTAAAAATGTGCAAGAAAATACGTCCCGTAAACGTTTGTTCTAAGTACCCAAAAGTTTCATAAGTTATAGGCCAATAAACGAACGTCCAATAACTGTTCTTATGAAGTCGTTTTTAGAACGTTCAAAAAATACATTTAATATACGTTCGTTTTTAGATTATATTGAAGCCACGTCAAAAAGGGCGGAAAACAGCCGTTCAGCAGACGTTTTCACCAGAACGTTTTAATAACGTGCAAGAAAATACGTCCAGTACGCATTCGTTTTAAGTACGCAAAAATCTCATAAGTTAGGCCGTTAATCGGACGTCCGAAAACCGTTCTTATGGAGTCGTTTTTAGAACGTACCAAAAAATACATTTAATATATGTTCGTTTTTGGATTATATTGAAGCCACGTCAAAAAGGGCGGAAAACAGCCGTTCATCGAACGTTTTCACCAGAACGTTTTAATAACGTGCAAGAAAATACCTCCCGTAAACATTCGTTTTAAGTACGCAAAAATCTCATAAGTAAGGCCGTTAAACGGACGTCCAATAACCGTTCTTGCGAAGTCGTTTTTTGAAAGTACGAAAAAGACGTCTAATAGTCGCTAATATATGTCCATTAATTTCGTCATACCTACGCCATCCGAAACGAAAAGTAACACAAAATTCAAGTCCTTATAAATTTGTTAAATCAAGATATTATCCAAATCTTTTTTTACTAATCATTTTATAATATGTTTCCTTTATTTTTCCTATAATTTTAATGAGTCTTTGGCGTTTTCAGCGAAAAAAAAATATTTTCAGTTGCTGTTCAAATAATTAATTCCCACCGCCTACTCCTGCGCCAGCCATTTTCTTTCGGTTTTGGCTTTGGCGTTGGCATAACGCTCTTTGACAAACCTGATTTTAAAAGTTTTAATAAATTAAATTGATAAGTTATTTTTAATTTTTGGGTGTAGGTGTAGGACCAAAGTAGGATGTCGTATTTTTTCAGATTTGTTGGACCGATTTTCAGGTGACAGATGATATAGTGTTTGATGTTATTGTGATAAAACGGTACGTATTAAATAAAATTAGATATCTATACCTATATTATAATTTAACCTAAAAATCGTAAAAAGTACAAACAAAAGAAAGTTTCAAAGCACCAAAAATACAGATGTGCCAATGATAGATCAAAATTATTTCTTGTAAACATCCAATCTTCATTTGTACTTAAATATTTTTATTTTATAGATTGATCACCTTGCCAAAGTGGGGAAACAGTGGAGGAATTCGTAAAAAGAGAGTTAAAGAAGCTGATGACAAATGCAATGCAAACAGCATTGGTGGGACAAAAGCAAAAGAAAAAATTTGCAGGGCTGATCATTGCTACACTGATTACATGTTAGTGACAGAATTAACCTTTCACCTTAGGCACAGCGCTTTAGAGGTGTCGGAACTTCATTATACCTAAAACATTTTTGTAGAAATTCTAATTAATGGAATTGCAAAATTAAATTAATATTTTCGGGTCACGCTGTATACATATCAAGTTTAAATAGTTCATTATTTTTTAATCAAAAAGAATATTTTACACTGAATAACTTCTAACAAAGTAATAGGTACTAAAAATTAAAGTTTTCCATGTGCTGCCAACTTGTACCTAGACACACTATAAAAACTAAAAATTGTTACAAAAGATGTCAGTTACATTTTTACCAAAATTGACCTGTAATCTATTATTTTTAGGCGCTGCTTTCAAACTAGTGCCTGAATTCACTGACAAAAAAATAGAGGACAGCTTTAAAAATTATTTAAAACGAGCCCCAGAAAGAGTGAAAAACGAAAAAAAGACCTAAAAGTCAATTGTTTATGATAGCCTGAAGAAAGTTTAAATAATTAACATTTGTTTCGATTCTAGTCCATGTTTTTGGTTTTAAGACATCAATAAAACATTATTTGTACTTTTAACGAAAGTATTTTCCACCTGATATAGGTAAATAGGGGGACATTATTAAAACGTTCGTCTAGCACGTCCATAAAACGTTATTTGAACGTTTACCGAATATTTTTGCACCTGATATAGGTAAAGAAGGAGGCATTATTAAAACGATCGCCTAGCACGTCCATAAAACGTTCTTTTAACGTTTAAGGAATGTATTTTCCACCTGGTATAGGTAAATAAAGGGACATTATTAAAACGTTCGTCTAGCACGTCCATAAAACGTTCTTTTAACGTTTAAGGAATGTATTTTTCACCTGATATAGGTAAATAAAGGAACATTATTAAAACGTTCGTCTAGCACGTTCATAAAACGTTCTTTGTACGTTTAACGAATGTTTTTCACCTGATTTACGTTTGTCTAATACCCCAAGCAGCATTTTAACAACGTCCGACCAATTTTGTGCTACTGGCGACGACGCCTTAGGTTTAAATAATAGTCGCCCTCTGATTATTACTAAACGATGTTGGGGCGACGTCGGATTTTGTCATATAAAGAATAGACGTGTTTAGTCCATGGAGCCAACGACGTTATTACGTCGGTGAAGTCTCCACTAAGGTACTTTCATTTAGGTGATCTATCCAATGTTGTAACAACGTCGGTATCCAACTAAGTTCTAGTAATTTTAGATTTTAAGGTTATTGCATGTTTGGGCTGAAAAGTTGGCAAACAATTTTTTCTAACCTTGTTTTTTATAAGTAGGTCATTTCAATTATTCAGTAAAATAAATACATCGTTTTAAATATTCTGCCACTTATTATAGAAAAAAAAAACTGCAACAGCTTCAAGAAGGTTGCTTAAGCTCATCTCCTACTGGATGCCAAGAAGCGGGCCAAGAAGTCATCAACAACCCTATCTCAGATCAGACTGAAGTTTCCATATCCTCTGCTCAAGACAACTCGGTATAGTTATATTTCGTGAGGCACTGAGTAAAAAATTACTACTAGAAGTTCTTATTAGTAAAAGTTTGGTCGTTTCTACGACTACGCCATTTTAGCAGTTTACAACAATGTATTTTCGGCGGCCATTGTTGTCAACTTTAATTATTTTTGTTTTATACTATGATTACTCCTAAAATAATGTTTTAACACACATTGAAACTTCATAATAAAGCAATATGATTATAATTTTAAAGTTTGACGCTAAAATAAAGTTTTTCTATAAAAAATTTTTTTTACAAAAAATATTTTTTTTACAAAAACAGTGAATTATCGCAGCCCTGTTTTATTTACTATATATTTTACCCATATTTGTCAGTAAAGTACCATGCGTTTGCATTTTTACCCGATGCCTAGCGTGAACTAAAATTATTTAATTAGGTACCTACCATTTATCTTTTCCCATATGCTTGCCATCTTTTTAAATAAAAACATATTGGCATGAGGTACAAGTTAATTTTGTTCTATCATATTTTATAGGTTAGGCGAGTAGCAATAATATAACCAATTAGTATATTATGCCGACTATTACTATCATTATATAAAATTTTGCACGACATGGTTTGATTTTTTGCACCACAAGATGTTAGTCGCCACTTGCTCTTGTCCACAACTTTAAGGCGGATCCCGACGTCGAAACGACCCAAAAATGATTGACCATATTGGTCCAACCAGGAGTTGTAACGACGTCGTAATGACGTAGGATGGCGACGTCGGGTCGCGTAGACCAACGTCGGGTCAACGTAAAATTGCTGCTTGGGACGTCTATAAAACGCTTTTTGTACGATTATCAAATGTATTTTCCACCTAATAATAGGTAAAGCGGGGCATTCTTAAGGTTGAATTCTCAACGTCATTTAATCTATTGCCAACCTATAACCTATTTCGCGTTGATTTTTTGCGTTTATTATTTTAATAACTAACATTTAAAGAAAATCAATATCGTCGGTACATTATTTAGGTAGCATCTGATATATTACAAAAATATCAATTTATTTTATTGCTAATTTTGGGAGAATTGTATATTGAAAGAACGATGAGTGACACTAAAATACGTTATGAAATTCCTTGATATTTATTAAATATGTCAATGTATGCAGGTAATTGTAAATATTTTCTTCTGGCAAAACAGCTCATTCAACGAAAAATATTAAAGAGGTAAAATAGCTTCCAAATATATCCACTCACTCTACAAAAATATCTGGGTTGTCATAACGCCGTTCATATAAAAAATGAGGAGAAATGTTTCCGTATTATATCACTTTTATAACACTTCCACTTATTTACAGCCGGTGAATATACTACTAGAAAACGTCATTTTATAGTATTAGTCTACATACTAAAAATCGTTAAAATCGATTAGCAGGTTTTCACTTAATTTAGGAAAAAACAATATTTTTACAAATTTTTGACGCCCTCTACCGGCTAAACGAGACAATTTTGGATACAACTAAGTCGGCTTAGATCGACCTATTTTGACGTCAGGAGTCTGTCGTCAAACGTTGTACACGTATTTTCCGGACACCCTGTATAATAGAATAAATTAGTATAGATATAGTTTTTAATTACCTAAGATTTTCTTTCTCAATAAATTAATTTCGCGCAAACACGAAGTTGCCAGTCTCTGTGATGAATTTTGTCTTTTAATTATAATCGAGAACGACATTTCTTTGTGTGATCCGCTGCCGTTCTTGCGAAGCGATTGTGATGTAATATAACCATTTCAATTATTGTCAATCATCGTCGTTCCTTACGGAGTAAGAAAATTGGATATTGTGGAGTTCGCAGTTTTCTGAAAGCCTCAATCAATCTTTAACCAACAAGTATTTTTCTACCACGTGACTCAAATATTTAGATACATCCATCTTGGAATTTTTGTGATTGTTTAGCAGATACGGGGAACACTAATCCCGGTAATAATTTATGCGGGCTTTCGTAACTACTTTGTTTATTCTGTTTATAAATCTGACAGCTCATAACGTTATGACTGACGGAAAAATAACTAGGACTTGAAAGAAATGAGAGAGTTTTTGAGGCATAATAATAATTATTAATTTAATTTAAAATTGTTGACAAAGTAGAAAATTAAACAAGAGTCGGTTGACAGCCAGTTAAAAGATTGTTAAATTAAATATTCTTTGACGATCTCGATAAGCCAGTTAGAGTATTAGATACCAGGGGCTACTTGTATTAGATTTGAGGGGAGTTGTCAATATTGTACCAGAGCATAAATTTTACGTTATTTTAAAAATTGTCCAAGATTTGACAATGTTGTGTACCGACTATGTTGGTCTTGAGTGTAGAAGGCCGATCAAAATCCATTGGATGAACGGTCTCAAATAAGCATGGTTAAAGCTTATCGAATTTGCTGCAAGAGGCGCAAGTAATCCAAAGGTTTTTTTAATTACATGGTTTCTTATAGGAGCCATAACTATTTTTATTTAAATTATTTAGGAACACATAAGGAATTTTATAGGAATTTTAAGCTACTTTGTCATGGTGCCAGGAAAGGCGCAGATATGTCTGTAGAACTAGCAGAGAAAATTGTGCTTATACACTGGGATAGGTCAAAGAGGAGATACATCGGATAGTTTTAACAACTTGCGAAAAGTAGGACAGAGCTAACAACCAGTAGCATCTCCAAGCAATTATGGCCCCCTATTTGATAACAGAAAAACCACAACGGTATTATAGCACAGTCGGAAAGACCTAAGAAATATCACTGCCGTAGTCACCGGACATTGCCTTTTCAGTAGATACGCCGAATATATGTACCTAAATACCAGCTAATGACTTCTGCAGAAGTTGCAGAGATGAAAAGAAAGAGAAAAGTATTTAACATTCCTTGTATGAATGCCCGAGCTTCGCGAGAAGAAGGTTCAGTACCTTGGGCAAACCATTCTTTAAAGATCTGAAGGAAATAAGCACTTTACAAGTGGGTCGACTCACTACCTTTAGTACCTTTATAAACAGTAGTGGCTGATTTGAATCAGCTGCTAAGATTCTTATACGTTATGCATCGCGTTGCATTTACTATCCGAAGCCGTTAAAAAATTCAAAGTTATTTTCAGCTATACATGGTGTTTTATAATTAAATGCTGATCCTAAACGGCTTTGTATTTTTTCTTCAATTTACCATATATAGGTTTATACATAGGATAAGTTTAAATTTTCATCAGTTATTAGGTTTTAGAGATATTGAGTGATCAATTATGAAACACCCTGAATAAGTAACCAAATACTTATGTGGGTTATGTTTACAAAAAAAAAATGTTGATTTCCTGACGAACCCAGTTAAGCTTGACCACCAAGTAATTTGATAGGTTTACGTTCAGTTATGGTGTGTTTATCGCCAAAACAATAAACTGATTTAAAATACTGTACTACTCTGTTACTAGTGAAATTACTTATTTATCCTTGTAGAGCGATATCTACAACGTCAAATGCAGGGAAGGACTTGGGAAATGAACTAAGTTGTCACATTGATTTGCTAGGCTCCGCACACTTCTTCCTGTCACAAATTTTATAAAGTTATTGAAGTAGATGTACTTCATATCCTAGCTAGAACATTTAGCTTAAACGGTAAGGCGCTAATCTTTGGACCAATTAGACGTCAGAGCACAAATGAATCCCAACTAGACAGACAACAAAACAAAGATAAATATGATGCAAATTTTCCACAACTTAGGATTGGCCCCCAAACAATGATCGCCCACCAAACAGCAAGTGCAGTAGATACCTCAGAGCTAGGTGCTTTCTTTAATACCATTGATAATTTTCCAAAGCATGCAATATGAATGATGTGGATTTTTGAATGATTTGGTGGCTATACAATATAGATATAGTGATCAGTTTTAAGGGGCAACAGTTGTAATAGAATTTTTACCAGAGGATATAGTAAAGTAAGACCTAAAAAAAAAAGAAAAAATTGTTTTAATGAATGCAAGGGACATCCAAAATAAGCTAGGTGAATTAATACACAACACACGGTTGATATTATGATTGTAACAGAAACAAAACTTAACGTAGGAACATACGGAAATACAAAACTTATATGAACGAACGCAACATTGAAGGGAGTCGCGTTGTTAATTAAACAAAACATTCCACATGTTAAATTGCCAAATTTAATAAGTAACACAAATCGAAAACATTTTAATACAACTATTAAATAACATACAAAAAAAAATAAAGTTCGTGTAACTTGTGGTGCTCAGGTCTGGTGCTAGAGTTTTCAGGTCGCGCAAGCGCCTCTAGCGTGACTTAACGACCAGAGATGGCCGGGACCGACAGCTTTACGTCTCCTCCGAAAGACGATCTTACATCAACCAACTAAAATTCGGTCATACTTTTTTTTATTATGCGTATGCCCACTCCGGGATTCGAACCCGGATCGCCACGGCCGTAAGCGATATCTCTACCACTGAGCTACGACCGGGCTTAAATAACATAATAATTAACCAAAGCTTCAATCTGGAAAATTATCAGCAATACTAACTAGTCTTTCTGCATATGGCAGGAACCAATTAAATATCCAAAATTCGGTGACAGTTTCCGGCTAAAATTCCCTAATTATACTATAATTATTTTAACTTTTTTGACATTAATTAACGATATATAAAACATAACATATTGATTAATATATTTGATCAACATCTTGAGATCCAAAGTAAATCCTTAATTTAAATATAAGTAAAGAATTTTTAATGTTTAAGTTTTGCTAATACCACCATAGGCTAGATTCTAAAATAAACTGCAGATAACAAGATGTCGAAACGTGTTGTTGCTTTCAATCACAACCTTAATATTTGATGAAAAGGATAGGGCTAAAAAAGTTTTCCAGGAACAAAGGGTTAACTGATTTTAATTATTTAAAAGAAACTTGGTATTTCGGGAAGACATTTTCCAAAGAAAAACTTTATTTATAGCAATTTATTTTCTTATTTAACCTTAATAACGTATGCCTTCTGCTTTGGTATATAAAACTCCAACATAAAACTTTTACCCACACAAACCTCCGCAGTTGTTAGTTGGTTTAACGGCTTTATTTAATTTAACGTGGGTAAGTGCGACCTTTTTGACTTTTACGGGTTTTTGCACACTTTTTTCGCATCCCGAACAGCAAAAATACATACTCTTAAAGGGTCGGCACATTCATTACTTCATATCTTGGTCTAATGGAAAAAATGCGTTGTGTGCCTCTTGTAAGAAAAATAAAATGGTTTTTATTGTTGTTAAAATTTGTACCGAAAGTGGTATCAGGGTACATATTATAATTATACCGTGGTATATAGAAAAATATATCTACCAAAAATAGAATTTATAGGCAATAATAACTAAATAAAGACAATGTAAAATTAGAACACATTGTCAAGAAAAAATAAGGTAGGTGCACATAATATGCCCTTGTGCATTACATTTTTAAATTCCTAATTATTGTTAGTTTTCGATATTATAGATGGAAGAGGTTCCTGTCGGGAAGTTCTATATAGCAAATCCAAACTAAACCACAAGAACTTGGCGAGAGCTGGGTGGGGTGACAATTAAGTTGGGGCATGGCAAAACTTCTGGCGAACTAACTTGCATAGCTAGGTGAACAATATCTACAAAACCGGTCGATTCTTCAAATTTCCTTATAATATTCCACAACTTTCTAATAAAACACTGCTTTCAAACTAATAAGTGTAATATAGCCTTTGATAATACTAAAACAGTAAATAACTTATTCACCAAATTGAAGGATAGCCTACCATTGGACTATGAATCTAACATAATGTATGGCATTCCACGTTATTGGAGAGACGCAACAAGTATGATTGTAGGGTAGAAAAATCAGACTTAACCTTGCCTAACTGAGCCTTCATCACTATCTAACGAGCAATGCATGACTTTGATTTCTCCCACCCACGAGTATTCGACAGAGAAAGTAATTACATAAAGAAAAATATTAGTGAAATGATTTATATTAACTTATCTAATTTAATTAATTTTAGAACTGCCACAAATAATTTGAATGCTTGCTACTTTCAGATCTTAAATAACTATAAAAATATGTTTAATGAGTACGGGACGCATTAGTACCTCCAATCTTGTGGTGAGGGGAGAACTAACATCACAGTCGATTATCTCGTTTTGTTATATTTGTCGATTTTTCAAAACATACCATTGTTATTTGTTTGAAGGTTGTAGACAATTATGTATCTTGGGTAATAGATGTGTTTTGGACTTCCATTGCCTTTAGTTTTTCATATCACAACGTTTCAACTGTGAAGACGACTGGAGATACTTAAACCAGTTTACCAGTACTTTACCAGTTGAAATGTTGTGATATGAAAAACTAAAGGCAAGGGAAGTCCAAAACACATCTATTACTCAAAATACCATTGTTATAATGGAGCTCCTTATTAACTTGACCGAGGAGAGTTAATCTGCAATAGCTATCTAATAATTTAAATCTAACTTCACCTTCAAACTTCACTGTTTACGTTTTACTATCAAAAGTACTGACAGTTCGGATCTATACATGAATCCAATGTGTTTTCAAGAAAATGTGTTGTCATATTTCACAGTATAAATAAAGGCATAAATATCTTTTTATTGGTATATACCTAATGTGTATTTATTATTAAATCATATTTTCATTTTATCTAAACAACAACAATTTATTTATTGGCCAAAGTTGTGATGTATTTATATATTGATTAGGGACCGACTGCCTCACTTTAATTGTTGCTACGACTGTATTTGTAATTTGAATATTATTCGCATTAATTTATTGTAATTATTGTCTTTTCTCTCTCCTTTCAGACCCTTGAGAAAGTTTTTATATAAAACGGAAACGTTGGGATAAATACAATTCTGTCATTTTATTGCCTGTCCTCATTCCAGCTATACTTGTTCGAATATACTAGTAAGGGCATCATACTTACCTAACTATCTATAAAAACTTTAATTAACAAACCAGAACAAATCTCAACTCTAAGCACTTTACCACCTAAACTAAATATTCTTGCTGAAAGATGTAGTAAGTACTACATAAATAGTACCTTTTTCTTGTAAAATATGTCAGGTTTTTCTAATTTGACATAAAAAAGTATACATTTATGTCTATTTTTACCCCATCAAAAATCATTCACTCTTTCTTGCCACATTTCTTAAATATCGACATTGTTAAGACCACAGTTCTATTTAGCGTACAAAGTTTACCAAAATATCTAAATTTTAAGTTAGTTTCTACAAAAGTTTCGAAAATATTTAGAAAAAACCATCTTCAGAGTACCCTGTTTAGCCTTACCTTTTTTAACCAATTATATTGACCATACCCTTTACGATACCCTGAATAATCGTTTGTTTTTATAATTCTACTCTCTTTATATGCCTTGATGTTCTAATATATTTAATTTTATGAATTTAAGAAGTTATTTTAATAAAACAATCCCTAAAATGTTATTGCATTAAATATTTAATGAAAATTTTCCTGAGTAGGAAATATTCCAAAAATTCGCTTAAAGTCGTTTTAGCTCGCAGCCGAGTAAAATGAAATAACACATTTATATTGTGAAGATAACATAAAATTTTCTTTTGTATACCCATAACATTTTCAATTTCGACACAAGTATTTTTCAAAAGGTCTATATTTACGAATTATTGCAATTCTTACGGGTCTGTAAAAGCTGAAAAATATTAATGCGTTTTTCCTGGAAATGATGGAAAAAGTAAATATTTTTAATAGAAATAAAACACAAATATTTTTATAAACGCTTAAAATCAACTAAAAAGATATGAAAAAAAATTAAGTATAAATAATTTTAATGTCACAATGTTACACACTTAAAAAATAATTAAATTTTAAATCAAAATTAACTTAGTACCTAGGTACTGATTAAATGCAGGTCCACAACATGTTGATTTAAAAAATTACCACTGCCTATTGATTAAATCTAAGAGGCCTTGATTAAGCTGTCTTATTAAATTGATTAACGTAAGAAGAACTGATAATATTTTAATCAATTAATTTACATTGTTTAATTAATAATGACATAATGGGCTTCGATATGTTATCATTTAGAGATGTTTAAGATGCCTCTAAATTGTTTCTTAAATTATTCTTTTGTATAGGCTGAAGTATCGTAGTAGTAGTAAAAGTAAGTCAGTATCTTTTTGATCAAAATCCTGTTATTAAACAAAATGGGTAAACGGGTAGTTTGAAAAAGACTGAAAGGTAGAGGCAACACATAAACATATAAATTTTCGTCAGATAGCCTCACTGATGAGCCATGATATCGCAGTTTTTACAATAACCAATTTTCTTATGTCACTAACAAAGACAAAAAGAACCGACACCCTGTGAACGATACATAATGTTCAAAGTCAACAACTGACTGCCACCTGCCGACCTGTCACACGAAAATTATGGGGTACTATTCCTGACTAATTAAATTTTTGCTTTCTTACGCATTCGTCAGCAGCTTTCAAGGCATTTTAAAATCCCTTATATCAAACACACTGTCATCCTCAATGGCCAAAAAACTAGTGATGTAAAGTAAAGCTACTTGTAAAAACTTTTAATGATTAATTACTTTGGATACCAGGACTCGTTACTCTGGACTCGATATTCGTTATTAGTTACTTAATACTCTAAGCAGCCCATGTTAGAGATAAAAATAAGAAAAGGTCGGTACTACGTCGATACATTATTTCTGGACATTTGGCATACCAAAAACTTTACTACCTTTTACAAAAAAAAAGTCAGAACCACGTCTAAGAGTTATTCGTGACTAAAGTAGCTAAGCAGTAGAGGTAACCAGTTTTTTACGGGTATTAGTTACTTTGAGACCTGAATAGTAACGCTTACTTTGTAACTGTTACTCAAATATTCATCATTACTAGCAAAAGCACTGCAGTTAAAAGACGACCTCCTCCCCCTAGGTACGATAAGCTGTGGGGCTCTCGGGCTCATCCTGTATCAATCGGGTGTTCCTTCGGCATGTTGCCGAGAAAGTGAGCTACACGCTACACCTGAATCAAGTGAAGGATTCAGTGTGGACTCTGGACAGTGACCCACGAAAGGGACGCATCTCTGGTACCGATCCGGGTGGATTGGGTGACACCCTGAATTAGAGGATTTGGTACTACGGAGGGTGTCCCGTGGAGTGACACTTCTGATCGTGGATCCCGATGAATCATCCATCAAGTCGCACCACGAAGACGTAATAGGCCCACCCATCTAGTTATGTTGTGGACAAGAGATGTTACAACAATACCGTAAAACTGTGCCGAGTATAACATCTGCCGGTAAATTGTGGTTCGAAACTCAAGTAAAACTATAGGTTTCATCTGGCTGGCATTACCCAGATATAAAATGGGGTTGGCAAAAAGGGTCGCACTGGCCTACTTGCTAGGCGCCAAGCCTCCCCCAAACTACTACTTGTCTGCGCGCTAACATTATTCAGTTATATTTATTACGGATATTAAAAACTACCATTTCTCCTCGAAAATGAACCGACACCCTGCGAACGATACATAATGTCGAAAGCCAACAACTGACTGCTACCTGCCGACATGCCACAGGAAAATTATGGGGTAGCACCCCTGACTGATTAAATTTTTGCTTGTTACGCATTCGTCAGCAGCTTCCAAGGCATTTGAAAATCCCTCAAATCAGCTACGATTTAAAAGGTTGGCATATTTATAAAATGGATAAGTATTGATTTAAAGTAGTCCAATATGATTGTTTGTGTAAATGTGTAAGAATTCGATTATTTAATTATATATAAATGTCAAATTTGGTACATTCCTTTACCATAAGAAAAATAAATGTCAAATATTTAAAATAGGGGTGGGGGGTCCAGTACCCGCTGACCCCGCTATATTTTAGTATGTGCGCCTGTGACTTCCGAACTATGGTTTTTCAGGCAGGGACGTATCTAGGAAATTTGGCGCCCCGGGCGAATAGCAGTTTTGCGTCCTACCAGACAATCTTAAAACTAAAATTATACATCTATAAATTTTAGTTTAAAAAAATATGTTAACAACAGTGGCGGCTCGTCATTTGTTAACTTGGGGTGTACTAAAAGCTCGCTGCAGGCGAAATGCGCCAATTTTTTAAGACCACGCCCAAATTTGGTCAATAATTTTTAGTAAATATTTTAAAAATTTATGATTACCTACTTATTTTATTGAAAATAAAATAAGGTAAAAAAAATAAAAAAAGGGCAATTTATTTTTCCTTAGTGGGTACATTGTTTAAAAGTAAAGTCCAATCTTCTGTTTTTATTTGCAGCAAACTTATCCTGAATAACAGCTTCATTAAAGTTAGGAATACCTGTATAATATTTTTTCTCAAATATTCCACATTCATAGTCGTTTTGGCATCAAAACCGTTCATTTTTATTTAAAAAAGTCTTTACTACCCCAAAATAATAACAAAAGTATAAAGAAAAACTCCTAATAATAATTATTTTTCTACAGCAATTAAGGCGCAATGAACTCAACGGCGCACATTTAATTTGTGCTATTAGAATCGTGCTTTTCCCCACTACACCTGCTAGTAGAAGATGCACAGGGAAACAGCAGAAACCCCGCCTACTTTAACGCATGTGCGACTTATTATTTCCTACGCGCCACACGATTGCTCTTGACAACCGGCTTAGCGAGAGCTATTAGAGAATTCTTTATGGACTATAGGGGTACACGTGCTCCTGTGGAGAAACCGCCACTGATTAACAGACTTAAACTTAACATTCTTGAAAAGAAAAATTTCTCCTTTGGACTTTTGTCGTGGCAACTCACTACTCACGTAGCATAGTGACGCAATCGAATCGCGGCGCGGCGCCTTTTCTTCAAATATCGGCGTTGCCAAATCTTAAAAACAATCCGGACCGTAATTGTATTAGTAAATTTTTAAATTCCGGTATTATGACCATTTTGGCGCCCTGCTAATACGGCGCCCCGGGCGGTCGTCCCATTCGCCCCACCCCCTTGCTACGTCACTGTTTTCAGGTAATCATTTAATTATTGTTTTACTCCTATAGAATTTTGATAAAATGATGCGTTTTGTAGATTATTTAAAAAGTACGACGGATTCAGTAATCTAATAATGTTCAAATGTTAAATGAAGTCCAACGGCTGACTTCATGGCATTACCATGAATACAAGGCATAATTAAGTAAAACTTTGCAATAGGTGGCAGCACTAAAAGCATAGGACTAGCTAAAAATAATGTTAAGACAGTTAGAAAACTGGTATATTGTTGTTTCGAATATTCGTGTAAAATAACATGAAGATTTAAATATTTTTACTGATAGTTAAGTGTAAATATTGGTTATTTTTGGTTGTTTTTAAGACAGCATGTTGTATTAACTGTAAAATATTCTCTCTGTGGGTACTTACAATCAAAGTTCCCGGTTAGTACATTTAGAATTAAACTTACTGGACTACTGTGTATGAGGCCATTTCTGCCAATGCCATTCATTTCACAATCAAATTTATCTGGTTAGTTAATAACTACTGGTTATTGGAAATAACATGAATAATACAGATATAAATATTTTCGATGATGATGATAAAAAATTAGAAATTATAAACTCGTTTAAACATTTGGGAGTAATTTTAGATTCTAAGTTAAAATTTGAAACATTTTGAAAATCTTGTATCTAAAACTGGAAAAATATATAATTATTTAAAAAGAATTAGTCAAAATTTAAGTTTAGTTTTACGAAAAACAATTTATGACACTATAATTTTACCTTTTATATTGTTCAACTATTTTATACACAGCAAATGATGGGGTCTTTAATAAACTCCAAATTTTGTAAAGCTATGCGTATAATTTTAAATGTGGATAAATATACTAAAATAAATTTAATGTTAAAGAAACTTCAGTGGTTAAATTTTAAAAATTTAATATTTATTTCTTTTCATTTGTATTATTATTTTTAAAATACAACATAACTTACTGCCTTCTCATTTAAAAGATTTTATAACTCAAAATTTTTAAAATTATAACTATTCAACCAGGTATAATAAAGATTTTTGTCTAGGTAGGGTATCAAAACATTTGACATATACATCGGTTTTCCATAAAGGATTAAGTGAATATAACAACTTGAATATTTCAATTAAATCACAGAGCTCTCTATAAATCTTGTTACTACTACTACTACTATTACTACTATTGAAAATCTTTGCATCCCAACATTATACTTACATATTAACGTTAATCTTTTGAGTTGCAACCTTGAATAAATATTTTTGAGGTAATTATGTCGTGAGTAAGGCTGGTTTGTAATATTGTGTTTTATAGGTATTTTATTTATCACAAAAACGTTAGTATTTAAAGTTATTAAAACTTGTATATTTTACAAAAGCACCTTTAATAAATTATATATTGAAGCGAAACAATTGAAATACATTAAATGTCGTCCAGCCATGCAATACTGTATAGATCTTAAAAATAAATTCCAAATTACTTAAAATATACAGGAAGACTTATTTAAAAATTTAACCTTTAACCTTCCTGTTAACCAGAATAAACGCAAAGTAGTTATTTCTGCAGAACAAATTTATATGTTTAATAAAATTTCTAAACTAGAAAAGAAATTGCGGCTATGCAGACTAATAAGTAGTGTGTGCTGCCTTTTGCAATAAAGTGCGCTGGGACGCCAAAATAATGGATTCCCTGGGCCAGGTAGACAATGACGCGGGAGACAATGGGGTAGGAAGTTCATTATTTTGGCTTCTCTGCATAATTTAACGCAAAAGGCAGCATCACTATTAGTCCGAATAGCAGCAATTTCTTTTATATTTGATCAATTATAGGGACTTAAACCTTCTACTACTATAATTAAAGTTTTATTTTTAACCCAAAGGAGCAACCCACTTTTAAGAATAACTCAGTATAGAAACTTTTGAGGTAAAATGCATAAAAACTAAAAAGGACACACACACAGATCAATTTTCGTTTTTATATTCAAAATATTAACTTATATAATATTTTTATAACATTTTATTTTATTTTTCGTTACCTTTTTTAACGCGGGAAGTTAAAGTATTAACACATTAGTATATAAAGCAGGCAAATACAACATTAATATTATTGCGTGCAACGTCACGAAGATATAAATCAAAATCTGGTGTCATCGTTGTATGTTATATTATTATATTATTAGTGTGATTACATAAATTTTTCTTTTAAATTTCTATTTATCTTAAATCGTTGATTGTTATTCGACATACACTCTTCTTAATAGGCCGCCTAGTTAATTTTCATGGAGTTCAAACATTTATACAGGGTGTTTTTTTAAGGTCGACGAGCGGCCACATCTCGGAAACTACTGGGCATAGAAACTCAGGAAAAGAAAAATGATAATTAAAGTGGCCATGAGAGAATTCTGGAAATAATTTTTAAGTTCCATATTTTGCCGCAAGAAGGCGTAATTGAAAAGTAAATTTTAAAATTTTACATAACTCCGAAAATTCCACATTAAGGTATATGTTTGATAACACCATTTTAAAGCTTGGACAATTATGCATCATTTTGGTCTTATACTCATTGGCGTACCGACTTTAATAAGAGTGGGGGAAGCTGTTGAAAGTGTAATCATTTAAATCGCTGTAACTTATAAACGACTTATCCGATTTTAGCAAACTAAAAACTGTTTGGAAGAGAACTGTATGCACTTTCACCAATCGTATTTAGTTGTCCAAAATAGTTCTAAAAAAAATGTTAGAGGGCGCAATTTGCAATAACAATACATTTTTTGATTTTACTCCGAAAAAATAAATCATACGGTATAATTATGATACCATAATCGAAAAGTAGATGAAATTTGCTAGAAAAAATATTAAAACCGCAGCTCGATATCTCCGTTCGTTTCAGCGTTATCGCCAATAGAATAATTTTTAATACAAATTGCGCCCTCTAGCAATTTTATTAGAAACTATCGTGTACCATTAGATACGACAATAATTAAAGGTACTTTCAAACAAGCTTAAATTTAGTAAAATCGAATAAGTCGTTTAGAAGTTACAGCGGTTTTAATGTTTACACTTTCAATAGCTTCTCCCACTCTTATCAAGTGAAAGTGTAAACATTAAAATTGCTGTAACTTCTAAACGACTTATCCGATTTTACTAAATGTAAGCTTGTTTGGAAGAAAAAGGCAAGTACCTTCAATTATCGTATCTAATGGTACAAGATAGTTTCTAATAAAATTGCTAGAGGGCGCAATTTGTAGTAAAAATTTTTGTTTTGGCAATAACTCTGAAACGAACAAAGATATCGAACTGCGGTCTTCACATCTTTTCTTGCAAATTTCATCTATTTTTCGATTATGGTATCATAATTATACCGTATGATTTAATTTTTCGGAGTAAAATAAAAAAATGTATTGTTATTGCAAATTGCGCCCTTTAGCATTTTTTTAAGAACTATTATGGACAACTAAATACGATTGGTGAAAGTGCAAACATTTCTCTTCCAAACAGTCTTTAGTTTGCTAAAATCGGATAAGTCGTTTATAAGTTACAGCGATTTAAATGATTACACTTTCAACAGCTTCCCCCACTCTTATTTAAGTTAGTACGCCAATGAGCATAAGACCTAAATGATGCATATGTCGTAGGCTGATAGTGAAATCCGTCATTTTATTAAAAGCCTAGTCATATCATGCTGCACGCTAAAAGGTATATTTGCAACTGGTTTGTTCGTTGTTCCCCAGAGCATTTTTTTCAATTTTTTCAACTAATATTATTTTATAAAACTAAAATTTAAATTAAAAAAAAAAAATTGAAAAAAATGATCTGGGGAACAACGAACAAACCAGTTGCAATATACCTTTTAGCCACGCTTCATGATATGACTAGGCGTTTCATGAAATGACGGATTTCACTATCAGCCTACGACACATACATGTCCAGCTTTAAAATGGTGTTATCGAACATATACCTTAATGTGGAATTTTCGGAGTTATGTAAAATTTTAAAATTTACTTTTCAATTACGCCCTCTTGCGGCAAAATGTGGAACTTAAAAATTATTTCCAGAATTTTCTCATGGCCACTTTAATTATCATTTTTCTTTTCCTGAGTTTCTATGCCCAGTAGTTTCCGAGATATGGCCGCTCGTCGACCTTAAAAAAACACCCTGTATAGTATAAACTACTCAAAACCGAATAGGGAACTAACATTTTTTTGCATCTTTTTGAGAATAGATATTTTATTGCAGAAATCAGTGAGGGGATCGCTCAACCAGGGTTGGATAGGGAATTTTATCGACTTTGACATGAGCCGAAGTTATTATTAAAATGGGCTATGTCTCTGTGTTATCAGTGTGTTTTAAAAAGTATTGCAAATTTAAAAATTTTTGATGTGCTACAAAATTTGATTAAATGATTTCTGACTTATTCTAGGGTATTTTTTGGAAAGCTTACTAGATTCTGCCGAAACGTTTTTGGAATCATCAATTTATTCTGTTAAGTCAGAAAGCTATTAATTTTTAAATTAAACCATACATTTCCAAAGCTGTTTTGCCTTTAAGTGTTTAACAATGGCCGTTTCCACGAAAACGAGTTTGAAATATATGAAGTTTTATGAAGGCGTTTAAAATTGAAGTTAGTTGTTAAGTTTAAAAATATGGAAAGAAACCATTTATCCAAACAGCAACGTAACTTTATTGTCACGTTGCACCAACGTGGATACAGACAAAGTGAAATTTCAGATATTTTGGGTAAAAGAGTGTGATTTCAAGAATCATAAGTCATTATCGGGAGACTGAAAGTGCTAGCAGAAGACCCGGTAGCGGATCTGTAAGGGCTACTGATGATAGAGAATATCAACACATTAGAATAGACGTAAGTAGAGCTCCCTTTAGTACAGCTCGACGACTTCAACAAGGGCTACAAAATGCAATAGGGAGAAGAGTTTCTTACCAGACAGTAAGAAACCGACTCAAAGAAGCGGGAATTAAGGCTGCTAAGGCGAATAGCTATTACAGCGAATCATCGACGACTTAGGCTTGCTTGGGCCAATGAAAGAATTGAAGAAAATTTTAATGGGGACCATGTATACTCACGAGTCAAGATCCTTCTTACACAATGATTCTCGTCGTAAAAGAGTGTACCGAACTGTAAATACACGAAACTTGCCAGCACATAATATGCAGCCAATTCATAAATTTGGAGGGGATGGTATCATGGTGTGGGCTGGTATTGCTCTGGCGTTTCGACCTTATCTGCACTGTACTGACTGACAGTAACTGGTCAAATATACAGGGATAATATTATTACACCTTATGTGACAGGGGATAGAGGTCGAATTTGTCACAATTTTGTGTTTCTTGATGATAATGCTCCCCTCATAGAGCTCGAGTGGTAATGGAAGAAATTAACAACTAAGAGTTAAATCATTTACCATTACCACTATATTCTCCAGACCTCAACCCGATGGAACATGTGTGGGACAGGCTTCAGTACCAGCTGGATCAACATTTGCCACAGCCAGGAAATATTGGT
Source organism: Polydrusus pterygomalis (assembly GCA_963969555.1). Taxonomy (NCBI): domain Eukaryota; kingdom Metazoa; phylum Arthropoda; class Insecta; order Coleoptera; family Curculionidae; genus Polydrusus; species Polydrusus pterygomalis. Next base: position 41,068,933 of record OZ018379.1, read on the forward strand.
CAGTTGCGGCAGCTACTTCCTATCTTGTGGCAACTAGTGTCTCAAGAATACATCGACAACATCCTTAGAAGTATGCCTCGGAGGTGTCATGAAGTTATTCAAAGTCGAGATCATCCCACTAGATATTAGTTTTATTTTTTTACGATTAAAGGCAAAACAGATTTGGAAATGTATGGTTTAATTTAAAAATTAATAGCTTTCTGGCTTTACAGAATAAATTATTGATGATTCCAAAAACGTTTCAGCAGAATCTAGTAAGCTTTCCAAAAAATACCCTAGAATAAGTCAGAAATCATGAAATCAAATTTTGTAGCACATTAAAAATATTTAAATTTGCAATACTTTTTAAAACACACTGTATAACACAGAAACATAACCCTTTTAATAATAACTTCAGCTCATGTCAAAGTCGATAAAATTCCCTATCCAACCCTGGTTGACCGATCCCCCTTACTGATTTCTGGTATAAAATATCTATCCTCAACAAGATGCAAAAAAATGTTAGTTCCCTATTTAGTTTTGAGTAGTTTATTTATTAGGTAAATGTAGATTTTATTTTACTAGACAGGGTGTCTTACTGTGACCGTCCATTGGAATATTTCGGGAAGTAATGCAATTTGAATTCTACAAATTGGAATAATGGAGTTTTCGGAGATGTCTCTTCAGGTAAAATTGTAGCAACCATATCGTCGCCTTAAGATGCAAATGGCCTAACTCAACTTTTTGTCTAAATTGACATTTTGTATTGGTTGTGTTCGCGAAAATTAACCACACTGATGATGCTTCTGACACGAATAAATAAATAAATAAATAAATAAATAAATAAATAAACCACACTGACTGGAAAACGCTTTACGACCAGAACATCAAACTTCGCGCCAAAAACAGTAAGTTGAAACTGGCCCATCTCCGGTCCATTCTATGATATTACGAGATTGGCCTAACTCCCAATATTGTTAAGCAAGTAATGTGTGATAATAGACTGTCCCTATTGAAAGTGTAAAATCCATTGTTTCAAGTAAGTAGTTTTTCGTGTCTCCTGAACAATTTGCCTTTTGCATCTTAAGGCGACATGCGACTTTTGGTTATAGCAGAAATTTTCTCAATCTTGCTTCTTTTAAATGAGGCAACCTGTAAAACATTTTTTTTGTATTCCTTTAGGGGAACGATCATGATAACAAAAAGATACAGGCCAGCTGGTTAGTGACAAGAACATTGTGCCACTCAAAATGTGATTATTTTTGTCGAAACAGATGGAAGAACCAAAAACTTTTATAATAAGGCCTTTTGCACACACTCACGGCGACTGTCCTAAGGGCACCGTTTATACGGTAAAGGGATTAGGCAACATGTCTGTGACCTTTCACACGCACCGGCACCGTGTACACGGTTCCGTTCCACCGCGATGTCACCGAGGGCACCCACTATAATTCACGGCGACCATTACCGTGTTTTTTGTGTTCGTTGTTAATTGGTGCTTGCACATATACCGCGCTTACGATATTTTCTTGGATCATTGGGGGGAACATTGTTTTATTAAGTATATTTTATCATAATCATATTTTTCGTAATGGCAGTAGATGTAGATATGAATATGATTATATTTTTCGTGGAAGCAAGGCCGGTTATTTGGGACAAAACAAGTTTTATATATAAAGACAGAAACTGCACAAGAAGTGCCTGGAAGGAAATATTTTTGGAGGTCAATTCTGATTTTGATTGTAACAGCCAACATTTCCATAGGCTGTATGCACACTCTCTCATAAATGTTGAAGGGAATTTTTTAAATCGTTCATGTAGGTCCGCAAAGTTGGATATGGACATCTTAAAATTGTTGAAAAAGTTGGTTTTTTCGTCTTTCCTCAACTGATCAAATAGTACAAAGAATGCAACGAATTGTTTCCTTCCCATATTGATGAGATGAACCCACAAAATTCTGTTTCGTGCCTTTCTTCATTTTTTGATATGCATGTAAGACATTAAAATCGCCACAGCACGTCTATGATCCATATTCGAATCAAAATAGAATCAAACTGACGAAAACCATGCATGTGTGCAAGGATAACACGAACGCGGTAGATCGCGTAAACGGTGCCGTTAGACGGTCGCCGTGAGTGTGTGCAAAAGGCCTAACTGTGGTTTGAAAGCTATCCTTTGACAACAAATTAATAATAATTTTATACTTAGTTTTGCTGCAATTACATTAGACCAGGTATCGTACAATATTTTATAATTATACTTTTTAATGTATATGGCTTTCAATATTTCCAAAGAAGTCAGGCTAGTACAAAACATACAACTGTTGTATGTTTTTAATACTCTCTAAAAATTAGGAGATTCGGTGGAGTTTCTCAAATAGTTTATTTTGTGTATCAAGGCCGTCATATTGAAGCTGAAAATTGCTTAGCCTCTGTTGCGCCTCGGCCGCAAATTTTCGATTCGTCCAAAACAGATCCTTTGGCCAATGTGCACACAACATTTTTTAGGTTTATGTATCAAGTATAAGTACATTACTTTTTTTTTCTGAAGAAAGACGAAAATATAAATAAAAACGTATTCTGGATTTGTTTGTTGTTAACTGTTATGTTAATTTTGAAAATGCAATTCCACTTCTAGACATAAAACTCCTAACAGCGACATTTTCTTAATACTTCTAGCAGTATTTATTGAAGTACTTTCTAACTGCAAGAATTCTATTTAATATTTCCTTTTTTCTTGAAATTGAATCTTTAATGTAACCTTCCGCTACAGAATTAGACTTTCAACCTCCGTGGCTTTTTATCATTAAAATACCAACCCCTGTTTCAACCAACTTTCAACTTCTTCTAAAAGAATGACCTTTATATCTATTAGCATTTGGTAATTGTATATATGTTGTGCAATAAGTGGTATTTTTTCAAAAGTATGAACGTCAACAACTTGTGAGGAATATTTCCCATAACGATAATTAATAAAAAACGTTTGATAACGATAATGGTCATAAATTTAAGTATTTTTGAATGATCCGTATAGCACTTAAATTTTCAATTATTTCACCAGTTATATTGCATGTAAATAATCGTTTTTTACCCGTTTTTGTATTCTTTATTAAAAAGCAAGCAATTTTGGACGTTTGCCGATAATATCAATGTTATTTTTAATCATTACTGTAGATTTTTACATCGAATAGAAGGACCATAAAGTTGATGATTTTAAAACTTGGGCCATATTCATGAAAAATGCAAAAATAATTTCTTCTTTTAAATTTTTAGTTGTATGAATATTGCACCGTTTCATAAAAAATTCATAGTATTTTAGATGGATTATCCGGGATTTCTTTGGTAATAAATTTAAAGTTCCTTCATTTGCGGCTTCTAAAATTTCATCTGGATTGTCACTATCACTCATATTGCTTTATACTATTTTTACTATTTAGGTATTAATTATTGATTTTAATTATTATAATTCTGACACTGATAAAAACAGAAAACTTGTAGTAATCGTGAAGTAACTTCGGACAAAAAAGTTATATTTCAGGGACACTACTAATAAAAGTAGTAAAATGTCATCTTTTGTGACAGTCGCCTAAATAGTAATTTACGTTACAAGACCGGAAAGTAGTTTTTTTCAGGTCGAGACAAACATGGAAGCTTGGAGATACCTGCAAAACACTAATTTTCGGTTGCGTGACGTACAACATTTTTTTTAAGACCGACACTTCGATATACATTTAATTCTTTATTTTATTTTATATTATTTTTCATGCGTCGTATAACTTCTCGTAACGGGCTTTTGATTTTACTGGCAATATATCGTAAGTCGCTTTCTTAGCTGCTTTCAAAATTTCTTCTGAAATCTCATTTTCCGTGTCGGATAATTTAAAATCTGAATTCATATTGTTAAATTTGCGAACTCGCGAAACAAGTTTGACATAAAAAACAAATTAAAAATCAACGAACTGTCACTCGACAATACATCGAAGTGTTGTTGTCATAGTAACGAAATCAAGGTAGCTTGTATTATCAAAGAGCGATTGGAAAAACAAAAAACATGGACCGGAATAGTAATTTACGTTACAAGACCGGAAAGTAGTGTTTTTCAGGTCGAGACAAGCATTTCCAGGGCGAGCCATAGGCGAGTCCTGAAGGCTTGGAGAGACCTGGAAAACACTAATTTTCGGTTGCGTGACGTACAATATTTTTTTTAAGACCGACACTTCGATATATTTTATAATCTACGCGAAACAAGTTTGACATAAAGAACAAAATTAAAAATCAACGAACGGTCACTCGACAATACATCGAAATATTGTTGTCATAATAAAGAAATCAAGGTATCTTGTATTATCAAAGAGCGATTGGAAAAACAAAAAACAGGGTGACAGTGACATTAGATACAGGAAAAGTGAAATTAGAGTCCGGAAAAGATTTTTCCGGTCTCTAATGTCACTTTTCCGGTCTTGCGATCGGAAAAACGTTATTTTCTAGACGAAAAATTGTCCAGAAAGTGTAAATTTTCTGGTCGGTTTAAAAAAAAAATCTTTACCGGTCTCTAACGTCACTTTTCCGGTCTTGCGATCGGAAAAAGGTTATTTTCCAGACGAAAAATTGTCCAGAAAGTGTATATTTTCTGGTTTGTTTAAAAAAAGATTTTTCTGGTCGCTGTTTTTTCATTTTTCCAATCGCTCTTTGATAGTACAATCTACGTTGGTTTCGTTACTATGAAAATTTTTTGACAGTTCAAACAGCAAATTAAATTTTGTTATTCTTTATCATCTTACATAAATCACCCAATCATATCAACATTTAAGTGAAAACAACACTCCGGGTAGTTTTCAATCACTATGACACCCAGGCATCATTTATTATGACACCAATACTTTGACAGTTTATATTATAACTATATAAATTTTAAAATGTCACGTTTTGGCAATGCAAATTTTAATTGCATTAACGCGCTAGTTAATGAAACAATCCCAAAAAATACCAGAAACAGTCACAAATACACGTGGGGAATATTTATGGAGTTTTGCTGTGAACGCAAATACGAGTTAAATAAACACAGAAGCGTAGAAGAGCTGGCAATGATACTGAAAGATTGGGCGGTTAATATGAGAAAAAAAGATGGGACTGAATTCAAAGAAGCAACGGTAAAGACTATGTGGAACGTTTCATGCAAAATTTTACAAGAAAAGTACTATAATGAATATAAGATTATGATTGACCCGTTTAACAGCATAGTATTTAAACCAGCCCGAGATGCCCGCGATGCAATCAGAAAGAAATTACAAGCAGATCCATGTAAACGTAAGACCAGTTCAGTTTCGTTAAGTCTATATGAAGTAAACCAAATAATATTGTTCTGGAATGAAAATACCCCTGAAGGTCTTATGCGTAAATTCTACCATATTGCTGCAGTAGAATTAGCGTGGAGAGGAGGCGAAGCAGTTGCAGGTCTCCTGGATTTTTTTCAAATCGAAAAAAATAACGATGGTTCTTCAACAAATCGTATTGAATATAATCCAGTGTTCAGTAAAACTTGCCAAGGCGGTTCAAAAAGCTGTACAAGTAGTAAATAGTTGATTGTCAATAGTGAAAGTCAAAGATGCCCTGTACGCCTGTTTCATAAATTGACATCAAAACGAGGCGTACATATAACCTCACCACGGCTGTTCTTAAAACCAAATCGACACTGGAAAACGGAAACCGATAGTTGGTACCATAATGTCCCTGTTGAAAAAAATACTATTAATGGATGGACAAAATCGTCTGCTGAAGCTATCGGCCTGAATATAAAGGACAAAAAAATAACAAACCATTCAAACAGGTCAACTGCTGTTAGCGAATTGGCAAAAAAAGGTGTGCAAGAACAACAATTGCTGAAAATCACTGGTCATAAGAATCCAAATTCTATAAAACCATACTTAAACATCGACCAAGAACACCACAATAAGATTATTAATACTATGCGTGGTAATGGATCTTCTATAGTAGAAAAAAATAGCGAATCAAATGTTACGTTAAATTTTAATAACTGCACCTTTACAAATTGTACTTTTAATAAATAAATAATTGTTTGGTTGCGAGAAATTTTATTTTTTTATCAAATATTTATCAAAAAATTTTCTGACCGAATATCCCTCGGACATTGACCAATGCCTCATAATTTTATCTCAAGCACGTAACCAAGGTAACAACCCTCCGCCTTCAGCGTCGGGTTGTTACCAGGCAACGTGCTTTCGACTAAAATTATCTCGTCCATTATCAATGTCCTAGGGTTATTATAGCTGATAACAACATTTCGATGTATTGTCCAGTCACAGTTCGTTGATTTTTAATTTGTTGTTTATGTCAAACTTGTTTCGCGAGTGCGCAAATTTAAAAATATGAATTTAGATTTTGAATTATCCGACAAGGAAAATGAGATTCCAGAAAAACTTTTGGAAGCAGCAAGGAAAGCGACTTACGAAATATTGCCATTAAAATCAAAAGTCCTTTACGAGAAGTTATACGACGCATTTAAAAATAATATAAAATAAAATAAGAAATTAAATGTATATCGAAGTCTCGCTCTTAAAAAAAATATTGTACGTCACGCAACCGAAAACTAGTGTTTTGCAGGTCTCTCCAAGCTCTCAATGCTTGTCTCGGCCTGATAAACACTACGTTCCGGTCTTGTAAAGTAAATTACTATTTTTGGATGACAACCGCCAGTACGTGATCTAAAATAGTTATTAACACTACCAGGGAGGCAGGTGATACTTACCAGTCGAGGACATAGTTTGCGCCCGAGCGATAGCGAGGGCTTGCAAAATAGTCCGAGACTGGTCCAGAATACTGCCTCCCGAGTTTTGTATTATATTTTTTCTACTCTAGTTCCCTCAAATTAAAAAAAAAAAATGTTTTTTAATTTTATAATTTGAGCTATCCAACTGAAATACCCTGTATGTATGATAGGTTTCCTAATGTTGACACGTTAATTGCTATGGAATTCATAATGTTTATAATCAAACAAACGTTCTGTCAGTGTCAGTTTTTTTAAGAAATCGAAAAAATGGATATCGATGCAGTTGCTAATGCAGCTTGCGCTTCTCTATTACCTCAGACATCGAAGGAACGGTACAATCGGTGTTACAAGGACTTCAAGGATTGGTGCAGTATTAATGGAAGTGATGAAAGAGTGACCGAGAATTCTATGCTAGCGTACTTTGTACTTCCCTAGGAAGGTAAAACGTACTTACATCCCTCAAATCAGTATCAAAATGCAGTACTTATCGAGTAAGGAGTAGAAAAAATTGTTTAAATGGTGCTTGTAAAAACACAGTATTTACCGAACGACTACTGAAGATACCTACTATACGAAACATATTCTTTTAACTAAATAAACACAATGGAAGTATAAGACTCTTTTGGTTTATTTTAGAAATTTTAAATAAGCAAGACTTAGAATAACAACAAAATTATTACATTCTGGTTTTCCCACAGTACGATGTTATAAAAAAGTTTAGATATTTATACTCCACTTTAGTTAATTGATCGTAATTTAAACAGCCCTTATCAAGCTAATGTAAACGATTTTCTTTGAGGTAAATCAAGCGTGCTCTGAATATCGGAAGGATAAGCTCGGCCTTCCCGGGAATCTGACAGTTTCGGATGCCGGAAAATCCATCACAGTTTGCAGATTTACAGCTAATTTAGTTTGAAATCTTTCTGACCAGGATAATAAAACACGTGTTTAGTTCACTGGCTGTCAGAATAAAATATTGTAAGGAACGAGATTCTTCAAATATTTCATTTAAGTCGGTAAAATGAAATATTGACTAAAACAGCTTTGCTTATTATGCACACAAGTATATCAAAATATACAGGGTGGTCCAACGAAAACTTAACACCTCGATTTTCCTGCTTTAAAATGAAAATGTGGAAAATCGCTCGGACCCGTCGATTTTTATTTTGAGGGGGACATTTTTTGCGTATATTGTCAATCTTGTTACTTCAAGCCCCTAGAAGGGAGGGGGGGGGGTAAGATTTAAATCTTAAATGGATACCCCTATTTTGTATAATTTTCTTGGATTCTGCATAAAATTCTGAACATTTTTTAATAAAAGCATTATTAGTCTATACTTAACAGTTTCCGAGATATTGACTCTTAAAAAATGACATTTTTGAAATTTGACAGCGTCTAGCTTTCTAACTGTACGTCTTAGAGCAAAACGGCTTACATGTCCCTATCTTCGATTTTTATTATTTTTCCAATAGTGTCAACTTCTGGTTAAACCGGAACTACTATATTTCTTACATCCGGTTTAACCGAAAGTTGACACTATTGGAAAGACAATAAAAATCGAAGATAGGGACATGTAAGCCGTTTTGCTCTAAGACGTACAGTTAGAAAGCTAGACGCTGTCAAAGTTCAAAAACGTCATTTTTTAAGAGTCAATATCTCGGAAACTGTTAAGTATAGACTAATAATGCTTTCTTTTTTAAATGTTCAGAATTTTATGCAGAATCCAAGAAAATTATACAAAATAGGGGTATCCATTTAAGATTTAGATCTTACCCCCCCTCCCTCCTAGGGGCTTGAAATAACAAGATTGACAATATACGCAAAAGATGTTCCTCTCGAAATAAAAATCGACTGGTCCTAGCGATTTTCGACGGGTCCTAGCGATTTTCCACATTTTCATTTTAAAGCAGGAAAATCGAGGTGTTAAGTTTTCGTTGGACCACCCTGTATACTATAACACAGACATGTAATATACAGGGTGCTTGGGGAGGAAAAGGCAATATTATGGGAATGTGTTCAGATGGTGAAAAAAAGAAAAATAAACCCATATGTTTTAGTTCGATTCTCAACCATTTCTGAAATAATAGGTTCTAAAGTTTTTGTAAGTTAATTTTTATTTTAAAAGTGAATAATTGCAGGTACTGCAGTACAAACTAACTTAAAGAATATTTTCAAAAACCCCTCCACCAACTTGAATACATTTTTCGCCACGTTTGTTAATCGCTCGGGTAGCACGTTGGATTGAGTGGGGATTGTTTTTTATAAAAGCTGCAGCATTGAAAATTCGATCGCGAAGTGCTTCTCTCGTTTCCACTCGTGTTTCATATACTAGTAATTTCATCCGTCCCCAAAGGCAATAATCAAACGGGTTTAAGTCTGATGACCTCGGTGGCCAAACTTGCTGACCACCTCTGCCAATCCAGCGATTAGGAAAATGATAATTCAAGAAATTTCGCACACGGAGACTAAAATGAGGTGGGGCTCCATCATGTTGGAAGTACATTCGTTGTCGAACATTTAATGGAATATCATCGAAAAAGTGTCCAATGGTCTTCCAAAAACCGTAAATATCCTTCTTCAGTAAGACGCCCATCCATTTCAAATGGACCAAACAACTGGTCGTTGAGTAGGGTAAACATACTAGTTATTGGACCCATGCGAGCTATTGGACACCCAATTATATCAGCATAAAACAAGAATTCTGTATTCAGTAGTTCGCTAAGTTTTGTTGGGATGTCACCATTGTACTATTAGTATCAATATTGACATAAATTACATTTGATTGATATTTCTGTTTTGGCGCCAAATGTGACATTCTTTGCTTATGCACAACAAATACGGTTTTCTTAAGTTTATATTAAGAAGTCTTAGGTAAATTTTAGTGTCATAATTAGTGGTGAACTTGTTCCAAAGTGCTCCGTATAAATATACAAGGTACTGGTATAGTAAAGCTAAGTATTTTTAAGGTTTAAATCAATATATTTAAATTAGGTTATGTCTTACAAGTGTGTCCAATAACTGACATAAAATATGATTATTTTCAGTTGTTGGACACCTGTCCAATAACTGCATTTTGCAAAGCTCGTACAGTTTTTGTGTGAAATGTTAGTGCGTCTTCTCTGTTTCCGGCACATCCGATTTTGGGTCACTATTCACAGTGTAGCCAGTTATTGGACGCCTGTCCAATAACTGGTTACAATCCGTCCTATAACTGAAACATGAGTTTTTTTATGTTGTTAGTTTTCAGTCATGCCCAAGAAAAATGAATATAATTCGGAATCGATGGAAGCTGCGATAAATGAAGTCAAGAATAACAAAACGTCATATAGAAATGCGGCACATAAATACGGTGTACCCAAATCAACACTGGAATTTAAAATAAAAAATCCTGGTCATAAGGATACATGCGGCCCAAATTCAATTCTTTCAGCAAGGGAAGAGTCTGATCTTGTAAGGTAAAGTTAGTTTAGTTGTTTGGATATTAAACTGTTGAATATATTTTTTTAATTTTTGCAGGTGGATAGAAGAGCTGGCTAAACGTACAGAAAAAAAATGACAGCAAATTGTGCGATGAATCGAAAAAAGTAGAAAGTAGCGAATGTTATGAAGTAGATGAGCAAGATGAAACCTACAGCCCAATTTGTGAAAACTCGCCGGGAAAAATAGAAAGTGAAGAAGGAATCGATACAGCCGATCAATTTAAAACTGATAGCAAAATTTGTGAGGAACCAAAAATGGGAAGTGACAAAGATTTTGAAGACTATGGAGCAAAAGTGGGCCAGATGTCAGAAAATAATGCAAATGACGACCTGGACGTCGAAGAACTATTTAGCATTTACCAAAATGAAATGAAAAAATATAAGTGAATATAGTTTTAAGTTAATAAAAGTTTTTGAACACTGATTTTAATTTTTATTTGCATTTAGTCATAACTTTGCCAGTGTCCATTAACTGAAAATTTTGTGTCCAGTAATTGAATTTTTTGTCCAATAACTAACTTTTTGGAACCTTTTCACGTTTTTTCAAATTTTTTAAAAAAACTGTAACATTAGGAATATTTAAAACCCGTTAAGTTAAAATAGGATATATGTACTAGGATCTGGCATAAGCAGAATAATGTCCGTTGAAAAATACTCCAGTGGCAGCGACAGGAAATTCATAAAAAGCTTAACTGTCCAATAACTGGTATGTTTACCCTATTCCACACCAGACATTAATACTGAATCGATGTTGAAAGTTTTGTTCAAATGTATCATGAGGGTTTTCATCTGACCACCGATGTTCATTGTGGCAATTATTAATTACATCACAAGTGAACTGAGGTTCATCACTAAATAAAATGTATTTGTGCAGACTTTGATTTTAATGGATCCCTTCACAAAATTGTACTCTTGAAGCAGGACCACCATCTAGAAATGTTGAACGGGTTGAACGTGAAAAGGTTTTAAACCGTTTTTTCTAAGTGACTCCCATACGGCTAGATGTGATGGTATAATATCGATCGTTCGGAAGAAAAGGGTTACATCTCCAAAAAATCGATTTTCTACTTTCCTTTGTATTAGTAATAAAGCAGATGCCTACTTTCTGATGAAAATAAATTTTAAGTAAAGTTCGATCAGTGGCCAAAAGATGGCACGATGTCACACGGGGTTTTTTGCAACATTTTTAGGTTATTCCCAAGAATACTGTTACATTTCAGTTTGTCGTAAACTGTTCTGTAGATCATATTAAAAGTTTGTGTTAAAAAAGTTACATTTCGATTTAGTGCAATTTTTATTTAATGGTAAGTATTACATTGTAAAGAAAACAAGTACATCCCAAAATGTAACACTTTTCTTTTAAAATAAAATATAAGAATAATGTACCATTTCATTTTGTAACCTTGTCATTTGGCTTTATAACTCTTTTGAACTAAATTTGTAATTAATGATCTGTTATATTTTGAAATCTATCCTTTTACATGGTATTTCTTTAATGATTTTAGTGTTTCATTATTACATGTAACCGTTTTCTTTAAAAATTATTTAAAAATTTGTATTTTAAAACTTTTAGTTATTAAAAATATTGTTGTTTAAACTAAACAATTATTTTAGCTCAGTATAACTCAAAGTGGCATATCCCTGAGTATGTCTTACAAACAGCGAACGCAAACATTTTTGCTAACCTACACGCATTATGCCTGAAAGTTTAGCGGACAGTAAAGAACAAGATAGAGATTTAAACCAGGTTCAAACTAATACACCTGCTAAGCACTTGCAGCAGATCCAGTGTTGTTCATTAAGCAGTACATTATCTTCTGAAAATGAACTTTTTGGCCCTGCTGACAGCATTAAAGATCCGTCCTATCAGAAGTCGTAATCGGATGATGAAGCATCAGGCGAAGAAAAAGATAAGACAAAAAAAAAGAATGGTAATAGATAATAAATCTCACATAGAAAAAAAGGTAAAAAAGAAGTAGAAATCCTTAGACTTGGCAGAAAAATGTAAACAGAGGGGATTATTATAATAGGTTTAAATAATGCCTTCGTTTAAGAAACCAGGAATAACAAAAGACAAAAAAAGGCTTGCTTTCTTAAGTTGAAAAGAAAAAGTGCGTTCCAATGTACAGGGTGTCCCATTTTCGACACTTTTGACGGGTATCTCCGTTATCGTTGATCCTATCAAAAAAGTAATATAGGTGCCATGTCCTCTTTTTGGGTCAAACTTAAAATGGTAAAATAAAAATTTGAAAATTTTCGCTCGCTTAAGAGATACGGGGGAAAATCTAAAAATTGACAATATCAAAATTACCCTATATTTTCTGATTTAAAAGAGATACATAAAAATATTTTATACAAAAGTTTCTTTATAATGATTGCTGAATAATCTACCGGTTTCAGAATAAGTATACGGGGTCAGGTAAAAAAATTATCGGACCTAACCTCATTTTTTTAAATGGAACACCCAGTATATTTTAATCTAAAAAGATAGCATTTCAAATTGTCTTTTCAAATATATAACACATCATGGATGATATTGGTTTCCTAGGCGATTTATTTAAACTTTATTACTTTGAAACCAAACAGAAGATTCAGATTAAGGTATAAACTAACTGGAATCATCGCAAATGTTCGAAAGCTCCTCCGTTGTTTTCAATGCACTCTTGACATCTTTTTCGAACGGATTTTAAGGCATTCATGATGTGTAATGGTCTTATTTCTGCAAAGGCCTCATGGATTCTTTGATCAAGTTGTTCTGGGGTTAAAATAACTTCTTTATAAATTTTATTTTCCAACACTCCCCAAAGAAAAAAATCAGGAGGTGTTAGATCCGGAGATCGTGGTGGCCACCTTATAGGTCCATATGTTCCTATCCAACGGTTTTCAAAGTGAGTATTTAAATAATCTCTTATTCGAAGGGCGTTATGGGTAGGGGCGCCATCTTGTTGAAGGTAAATATCTCTTACTTCATTTAAAGGAATATCGTCAATGATATCAAAAAGGTTTAATTGTAGTATGTCCAGATATCTGTTTGCATTTAAATTTTCTTCAAAGATGCGATATACCAGTTTGTTTCGGAACAAGAAACAACTTATATTTACCCCAAATCGACCTTGTTGGCGAACAGGTCGTACCATGTGAGGATTTGTGGAGTTCCAATGTCTTTCATTATGTCGGTTATGAATACCGCAACTTGTAATTCGACATTCATCTGACCAAATAATTTTTTGATGAAAAGAACGATCCTCGTTAGATTTATTTAAAAACCAGTGACAGAATTCCAATCGTCTTACATCATCACCAGGTTGCAAATATTGGGTAATTTTAACAACATAGGGAAAATATTTATTGGACGTCAAAATTCTTTGCGCCTTAGATTTTGAAATTCCAGTTTCAGTTTCTACGTTTCTGACGGACGTAGATTTTTGTTCCTAAAAATACAAAAAGATTGTAGAGAATAAAATTAGGATGTGTATTAAGACCACAAGACGGAAGTGAAAACCTCACAAAGACGAGATTATCCATTAAACTTTCAGAATCTAACATTCTCAAATTCAAGACTATAATAGAATATTTCCATAAAAAGCAAATACACTATGCATTTGGTCATATTTTATTACCTTGCTTTTTTCCCCGACTAAACTAAACGCGCCTAAAGAAGTTTTCACTTCAATAGAAGTTAAGCTATTAAGCTATCACATATTACCTGATTATTGGCCTCGACAAATCCTAACACGCTTATTTCTTCATTTTCCTTGTTTTCTTTATTATAATTTTTTGATCTCGACATCGTAAAACAGCCGTATGTTTTTAAATTATGTTCCAGTCGTCGGAATATGTCCTGAAATGGTTGCCGTCTTTCCGGATAGCGCTCAAAATATAAATTTTGCGCTATTTCTTCGTTTTTTCCACTTTCAATGTAAACTGATATCATATCAAATTTTTCGTAATGTTGATAAGCCATTTTCACAAACGAATATGTAAAAATGAAATTGACGTTAAATGTTAAAAACAACCAGACTGTCAACATAGTTGTTTCTATAGGATATTAGCTTTTGTTTCATGGCCTACTGTGGTTTATGTAATAAAGTTTAAATAAATCGCCTAGGAAACCAATATCATCCATGATGTGTTATATATTTGAAAAGACAATTTGAAATGCTATCTTTTTAGATTAAAATATACTGGGTGTTCCATTTAAAAAAATGAGGTTAGGTCCGATAACTTTTTTACCTGACCCCGTATACTTATTCTGAAACCGGTAGATTATTCAGCAATCATTATAAAGAAACTTTTGTATAAAATATTTTTATGTATCTCTTTTAAATCAGAAAATATAGGGTAATTTTGATATTGTCAATTTTTAGATTTTCCCCCGTATCTCTTAAGCGAGCGAAAATTTTCAAATTTTTATTTTACCATTTTAAGTTTGACCCAAAAAGAGGACATGACACCTATATTACTTTTTTGATAGGATCAACGATAACGGAGATACCCGTCAAAAGTGTCGAAAATGGGACACCCTGTACTATTTTACAATAATTTATAATTTTATTTTAAATTTAACGTGTTTTTGTTTAATACTAAACTTGAATTTTAGTTTATACAAAACTTTTAGGTTAAATTTATTCCCATTCAATCTACCGGTTTTAGTATAAATAATGGAATCTGTAACTATAATAATAAACTAGTATTAAAAACTAAAGTGTATTTTATCTTTTAAATCTACCTATACCTTTAGATCAAGCACGTTACATCATTTTTTTGTCTCGCCTGTTTGCACTTTTTTAAATTAATTAATAACCCATTGAAACAAAATCGGAAAAAAAACTATAGAAAAGCCTAAAAGAAATTACACAGTAATTTCTTAAGGAGGTAGCAGCAATAATATTGCTATTGTAATAACTTTTAAATAGACCCTCACTTTTAGTTTAAAAGAGTTACATGTGTTTTTATAAAAAAAGTCGAGAAACTTAAAGAAAAAACAAGATATACGCATAATTAGGATTGTTTTAATGTGATTACTTGAAAAAAAATCAAGAATTTACCTTTATTTATAATTACATAAATTTTAAAATTTGCTAAATAAAATCTTAAATTGCGTCTCCTGTAAAAACATAGTTTTTAAGTTGTAACCCTTTTCTTCCGAACGATCGATATGAAGTTCGTTTGCAATGCACTGTTAAATTTTAAATGCATAATAATTCTTAATAATTTTAATTCTGCTAATCCGTTTCTTTATCCTTACGCTATAACCTACTTAGGAAAAGCCTATTTAAAATTGGTCCTGTTCTACCTAAAATTTTAAACAGTTCTAATATTAACGAGTTTCACCTTATTTTAACACCAAACAAAGAAGCATGTTTGTAATTAATAGCTATTTAAGTCATTGCTTGTACTGGACAAACTGCAAACGTTTTTGTCAAGTTTCTTTGAGGTTAACCTAGCGTGCTTCGGATATCGGAAGGATAGGATCATCCTTTCCGGCAAACTGGCATGCAAAGAATTTATCACTGTTTGCAAATTAACAGTTAATTTAGTTTAAACTATGCCGGGTCAGTAAACGGTCGTATTGACCCATGCGATATTTACAGAACTATTAGGTATTAAAATATAAAGTTAAGAATCCTAATATATTCGATTTGTTAATAATAATATGAGGCGCTGGCGAGAAAAACGATGAATGTGTTAAAATTAGTTCTGAGATATTTAATTTTTAAGATTCAAAACGCTGTACTGTTAACCTGGAAATTTGAATATGATTTTAATGTCAAAATTGTAAAAGACCTAGATATATTTTCACATTATGAAATCAACATGGATAATATTTTATATTTTTCTATTCGTTTAAATTTTTTTTTTTGAAATTAACTCAATAATTTTGCGGGAAGAACAATGAGGACGCTATTTAAACAATACTAAAAAACAAAAAATGTTTATTACACATTGCAATACAATGTAAACGAAATAATGAACATCTGAACAAACATTTTTAGTTGCTTCTTGCAATTTTCAGAAAAATACAAAACCTTTTTTTTATCTTATACGGCTAGATATGATGGTATAATATGAAGTTCGTTTGCAATGCACTGTTAAATTTTAAATGCATAATAATTCTTAATAATTTTAATTCTGCTAATCCGTTTCTTTATCCTTACGCTATAACCTAATTAGGAAAAGCCTATTTAAAATTGGTCCTGTTCTACCTAAAATTTTAAACAGTTCTAATATTAACGAGTTTCACCTTATTTTAACACCAAACAAAGAAGCATGTTTGTAATTAATAGCTATTTAAGTCATTGCTTGTACTGGACAAACTGCAAACGTTTTTGTCAAGTTTCTTTGAGGTTAACCTAGCGTGCTTCGGATATCGGAAGGATAGGATCATCCTTTCCGGCAAACTGGCATGCAAAGAATTTATCACTGTTTGCAAATTAACAGTTAATTTAGTTTAAACTATGCCGGGTCAGTAAACGGTCGTATTGACCCATGCGATATTTACAGAACTATTAGGTGTTAAAATATAAAGTTAAGAATCCTAATTTATTCGATTTGTTAATAATAATATGAGGGCTGGCGAGAAAAACGATAAATGTGTTAAAATTAGTTCTGAGATATTTCATTTTTAAGATTCAAAACGCTGTACTGTTAAGCTGGAAATTTGAATATGATTTTAATGTCAAAATTGTAAAAGACCTAGATATATTTTCACATTATGAAATCAACATGGATAATATTTTATATTTTTCTCTTCGTTTAAATTTTTTTTTTTGAAATTAACTCAATAATTTTGCGGGAAGAACAATGAGGACGCTATTTAAACAATACTAAAAAACAAAAAATGTTTATTACACATTGCAATACAATGTAAACGAAATAATGAACATCTGAACAAACATTTTTAGTTGCTTCTTGCAATTTTCAGAAAAATACAAAACTTATTTTTTATCTTATATCGGTATTTCCTTTCAAATACGGCAACTTGGTGTAAAATTCAACGGAGGCTTCCTTTTGAGGAAACTTCTTCAGATCCTAAAATTTTTACTATGTAACTGGGTGGCAGCATTAAATTGAATGGAGAAACAATGGAACCAGACAGCTCCATCTCCTAGTACCAGCTAGAAACACCTTTTCTAATGCTTACCCGCGACTGTCTGGTTCATTCTCTATTGCTTTTCGTTATTTCTGTTTTAAAAACGGAACAGCAAATTTTATACTTGTAAGAATACGAATGAAAATTAGCTTCTTCTTGGCGGTTTCTATTACGCCTTTGTTTAACTAACTGTGTAGTTATTAAACCAGATAAATAAATATTTTGAGCATCATACGTACCAATTCTATTGAAATCTTTTATAAGCTGCATTCGCTCTTCCAAACGGATCTTTGAGAACCATTTTAACTGTACATACATGCAGTCTGCCCCGGGTTCATTTGCAAATAAATTATAGACCATTAGCTACCGATTGCGCCATCTTACTCAATTTCGATGAAACGTGCACCTTCATCGTTTTTCCCGCCAACGCCTCATATGTTTCAGAAAAGTTGACAATAATTAACTAAAATTATTTATATTGATAGAAGTTGGAATAAATTCAGTAAAGCCAGTACAGTTTTTTTTAGTAGCAGCTTTATTTCACGAAACACTCCCCTATCTAGCACCAATTTCCCAAGGCACCATCAGCAAAATTGAAAGACGCTATCGTAAAGTGGGCCACGTCAGGGAGATACCAAGAATAAGGCAGCCTGGAGTAATGGATGAAGACACGCAATTAAACGTTTTACTTGCTCTTCAAGAAAATCCTATTACTGCAGTTCGGCAACTTACAAGATAAAACAACATAAAAGCCATACGTCTGCATATAAGTTAGTAAGACCATGTCAAATGCGTCCTTATAAAATGTTAATGGTTACTGAGAGATAATCCGGACCACCCTTTTTAGTTTTGTGAAGTGATAATAAATAAATGCACTTGATCAGCATTCAGTAGATTTTGACTGGTTCCTTTTTCCAGATGAGTGTACTTTTGTACTAAATGGTGGAGTCAACAAACAGAACTGTCGATATTTGTCCGCAGAAATTCCTCATGGATGCAAGAAACACAAACCCAGCTTCCGTAAAAACGTAATATTTGGGCAGGCATAATTGGCGATCGCGTCATTGGACCAATATTCCTCGAAGGTAACTTAAACGGCTATACATATCTGGATTTTTTGCAAGGACACTTATTCCAGCTTTGACTGCTTTATTTTCTCATCATGCAGATTGCATATCCTAATGATGATCGAATATGGTTACAGCAGGATAATGCCCCGCCTCATTACGCCATAAATCTTCTGCAACATTTAAGTGAAATTCTTACAAACCGCTGTACAGGAAGAAGGGGTACCATTGAATGGCAACCACCATTACCAGACCTTAATCCTCTAGATTATTTCTTTCGGCGTTACCTAAAAACCAAAGTTTATGTAATAAAACCAGAAAATTTAGAGGAACTTAGGTAACGACTTATACATGAAATTCGTCAAATAATCCTGGATATGGTACATAATGTCAAGAATGAATTTTACTTTAGATTAGGGGTTTGTCAAGAGAAAAATGGGCAACATTTCCACTAATTTTTACAATAAAACAAATTTTGTCTACATAACCGAACTGCAAAAACAAATAGTCGTATTTCTATTTTTATGCCCTTTCCAACACAAACCTACATACTTTAACAATAAAAAAAGTTTGGGGCGGTTTCTACCCCTACCCATGAAGACACGAAAAAAAAATGCCAACCTAAAAATAAACTCAGCCGTAGTTCTGTATTTTTTCAGCAAATAAGGAGGCTTTCTAATACTGAATTTATTCCAGTTAATTAAAAATTCAACCCTTTAAGTATTTATCAAAATAAATAAATCTCGCAGACAGGATATCGTATTTTTTTCGAAATAATTAGACAAAAGTGATGAAAATACTTTATGACAGAGTTATAACAGAAATAGAATTATGGTAATTTTCAATTTACCCATAAGCAGTTAATATTAATAAAGAAACAAAGAAATTTTCTTTAAAATCTAGCAGATTAATGATATTTTGCGTTCAAGACAAAGACGCGTTTTATGGTGAATTATCGAATGTAATACCACAAGATGTTTCGGAATTACCGAATTATGCTTTTACACTACAACTCCGAAGGAGGAGTAGTGTTGTCGGTATCACGTTGTGTGTCAGGTAAAAGTATTAGGTAATCCCGAAACATCGAGTTGTATTCAAAAGATTATACAACGAAATAAAGTACATAATATATCCTTCTTATGTTAAACATTTTTATTATAATAATTATTGTTAATAACAAAATTACAATTATTATAGTGAAAACTTGAACCATTGGATGAATTATTATCATAGGTTGGAGGTGTTTGAATTTGGGCATCAGCATTAGAAGTAGATGACGGTGTATTTTCGGCTCTCCTTTGCGACAAAATCTTCATATGATGCTGCTCGCTGAGCTGGAGATAGGGAGTGACAGAATTTATAGAACTATGGCCCGGTATTTTGATGACTTCCTGGAGATTAGCGCCTAAATTGCTAAGAGTACTTACTGTTTTTTAGTGATTCGTGATTTTTTTATTTTTAGTATCAAGACCGATGTTGATTGATCCCTTTTCTGTCCAGTGTCTTATAATGTTAATACCTGCTGGACAATTCTTAAACCATGGGGAATTATCATTCTGTTTCCATTTCTGATTGACCGTCAAAAATAATCGATTAGTTTTAATTTTTTCGCCTCTTTTAAACATTAGCTTAAAATATAATCGTATTGGACATAAATCCGGATTCACAAGATTTTTTACTTACTTTTGCATGATCGACTTGCTCCTCCTTGCGCCGTTTTAGCAAATATTGGGTTGTATTCCAGACGACCCCTACTAGACCCGTTATTATATTTTTCCTCCATAAAATATTCCAATAGCAAAAAACCCCCTCCATGCTAGTTCGGATGCAGCTTTGTGGAAAAATTTCCGTTGAAGCTCATCTGGGGTATTTTCATCCAAACTAAAGACCATTTTTTTATTTCTTGTCTTGTCAAAGCTGTGGAACTCTCCTTTCGTGCACGAGGTACAGCCTGCAATTTTTTTCGTTTTGCATTTCGGGCAAAACGGGCGCTTTGAAAAACCATGTCATTGAATGGATCTATGCGGCGATTATATTTTTCAAAATATAGTTTCTGAAGCATTTTGGCCGTTTTGTTCCATAAAAGCTTGACCACACCTTTTTTATAATCGCTTCCATCGGATTTTTGCATATTAAATGCCCAGTCTTTTAAAATGTTGCACAAATCATCGTCACATTTTTAATAGCATCCTCGACTTGAGGCAACAAAATTTTACCAAATCTTTCTTTTGCCATTTTGTAACAAGAACTGACAGAAATGACTTCCGAAGTAATTTGTTAAAAAATGACAATTACAATATGGCCACCAAGCGATAATCACTTAAATGATTATCACTTATTAATCACATCCTTTTATATGGGAAAAATACATATTATGGAGTTGTATAATCGCGCGAAGACGAGAAATCGCCCGTACCATAAAAAGCGCACTGGCCTCCGTAGGACGTAGCGCGATAACCTTAGTAGTTTAAAAGTATTATGGTTTCTCCAACTCTGCTACTAATTTTATAAAATCGTATCTTTCCGGCCGAAAACAAAAAGTTCATATTGGCGACCTTGTCTCATCTACCCAGGACGTAACCTCCGGCGTTCCACAGGGATCTATCCTGGGGCCTTTACTATTTATACTTTATACAAACGAACTATTTAACTCTGTTAAGAACTGCCGGATTCAAGCTTATGCCGACGACACACAAATATACCTGAGCTTTAGATTGGACCAAGTTCAAGAAACTGAATATAAAATAAATTCCGACTTAGATATGATATAGATATATTCCGACTATAGATAAGCAAACTAGCTGCGACGCATAATTTGAAATTAAACCCCAACAAGTCATACTTCATGGTTTTTGATAATAATGATGTAAGACAACATCTCGTAGGTAATTTTAATATTAATATAGATAACAATAAACTAGATATTGTCAACTCTATAAAAAATCTCGGGATATTTTTTGACCCCAACTTAAAATCAATCTCCATGTTAACCATTTAGTTCGCCGTTCATTTTCAGTTCTCAAGACACTGTATTCTCACAGGCATGTTCTGTGTAAACCACTTAAAAAATTACTTACAGATTCTCTAGTTCGATGCGAGGCTTGCTTAACGATTTACTATTTATTTCAAGTGTAAATTGTAACTTTTCATTAAATGAAATTTCATTTAATAATTTTTTTAAAGCCCCGACCTTTTTCGTTTTCTCTAAATATAAACAAAGTAATCAATAAAGTTATTTTCCTAATGCCCTCCTACAAAGTCAGATCGGTATCTTTTTAACTAGACGATTACTAAAACGGGAAAATATAAAAACAAATTGTTATTCACCAAAATCCACTTATCTGTAATTTACTTCTATTAGTCTTCGCATTTCAAAACAAAATGTTATACAATGAAATATCTTGTTTTTTAAAAGATAAAAAGAAAAATGTTGTAATAATAAGGATTGATGTTTCGGAAATTTAAAAAAAAAATAAAACAGGGCAAAAAGTATAATGAAAATGAACCATAAATAATGAGATAAAGGTTTAATACTTTCCATAGTTACAGAGTTCTTAAATGTGGGTATTTATCGTTTTAAAAATGTTCTAATTACAGTAAATTACGACATAGCCTTATTTGACTGGTAATTAATAAAAATTTTCATATCATAGACATTTTGATATAAGGGCATCGGCTACCTGTGTCAGGTTTATAGCCGTTATGCTTTTAAAATATTAAGTAAAATAATCTTGACGTAGTATAAAACAAAGTCCAATCCAAGCACCCTTTGATACAAATAATTTTTCCTCGCACGGTAGGTAGGTATAACGTGAAATTGCATTATACAGGTTTATATTATAATATGTAATAAATGGCGTATTTTCTTCCATTTGTGAAATAATCCCTACACCAAACATAATAATATAAAACAACGGAACTTGTTTGTTATTCTTTTCTATGGGATATTTTTGGGGTTAATAAAAACAAAACAATGTAATGTTGACAAAAAATTATCTTTAAACGTGACTGTCATAAAAATTTTAAACACGACTGTCATAAAAATTAAAGTTATAATATTACAGAACTTACCAAATTCTTCTAAACAGTCATAATATGTAACGTCGTAGTTTTAAAGTTGTATGCATACCTAAAACAAAGAAGTAATTTATTATGTTTCAACATAGCACAAGACTTTTTCAGGAAATGAAACGAATGCTGATAAAACTTGTACCGTGCGAGCAAAAATTATTTGCATCAAAGATGGCTTGGATTAAAAAACGTATGGCTTGATTTTGATCATAATGATATGGAGGCGATATATCTAACCAAATCTAGGTTAAAATTTTGTCAAATTCATATTATGAGATGATGTGCCAAACTAATGAGTAATAAAATAAGTAGACAAATACAAATTTATGTTTGTTGTTTACAAAATTAACAAGGTGTTTTAAAAATAGAGTTCTTTAAATGAGGAAAAACAAAGTAGTCCATAACCGTTAAACACGGTGATCTAGGTGGAAATTTAATTATCGAAAACTGATCAATCTGTCGTCGAAAAAATTGCGTAAGTAGTTAATAGTTTCGGCGGCTGTATGGGCGGTTGCACCGTCCTGTTGAAAATATCCAAAACGTAGTTCGTCGTCAAGTAATTGCTCCACAAATGGATTCAAAATAATGTCTCTATACCCCTGTGCTGTAACTTTGTCATGAAAAAAAAATAGGACCAACAATAATTCTTCTTCGGGAAACAGCTAACCAGTCACCAATTTTTTGAGGGTGCAATGTGCAGCAATAAAAGCAACGTTAGGAAAATGTTTGTGAAAATCGTCCATGCACAAACCCGGATTGTATTGCCACTACTACTACTCTAACTCCGTTTCGAAAATACGCTTCAACCATGAATGTTTTGTGCTCTTCCCTAAAGCCCATTGTGTGAATTGTTCAAGAAATTGGAAAAATTAGCGATGAATCAAATTACTTGTAACGACTGTCAAAGGTGACTGATTGATTGTTAATTCAGATAGTTACTGACACCCAACAGATATTAAGCTCTACGGCTAAGCATTACATCCTTAGATGCAAGGCCCCCTTTGATGCAAATAATTTTTGCTCGCACGGTACTAACAAAACCTGTTAGTCAGAAAAATAACGAAAATGGTTGCATTTTTCTAAGTGTGTTGATTTCAAGCTTATAATAATAACCTTTTTATATTAGGTATGTAATGCCTAATATATAATAATAGTAATTTAAATGCTTATTTATATTTTTCCCTTTTACACAAGAATAGTCATTATATAAAGCGCTCCAAGTGTCAACCCAAATACGGCCTGTGGATCGAAAACGGCTTAACCAATTTAAACGAACTTTTGGGTCTCTGTAAGCCTGACTTATTGAGACTTTTCTATGTTGGTCGTTTTGATCTATAAAATATAAAATTGCTTGTGGCAAATTTCTATTTGTTATTATTATAGTATATAAAACATTATAGAGTATAGCGGAGAAACAGTTATGTGATAATTACTTCTTTTACTTTCCATAGATGTTATTTTTAATTAAGGTATTGTCGGGTAATAAGGCCGGGTTAACGCTATTTATTTTTTATTTAAAAACACATTTACAATTTCGACTTTGTGCATATAAAAAACGTAACTAAACTCTTTATTTTCCAAAAATATTGAGGTACGGGAACTTAAAAAAACATATACAGGGTGTTTTTTAAGGTCGACGAGCGGCCATATCTCGGAAACTACTGGGCATAGAAACTCAGGAAAAGAAAAATGATAATTAACCATGAGAAAATTCTGGAAATAATTTTTAGGTTCCGCATTTTGCCGCAAGTAATTAAAAAGTAAATTTTAAAATTTTACATAACTCCGAAAATTCCATATTAAGGTATATGTTTGATAACACCATTTTAAAGCTTGGATAATTATGCATCATTTTGGTTTTATGCTCATTGGCGTACCGACTTTAATAAGAGTGGGGGAAGCTGTTGAAAGTGTAATCATTTAAATCGCTGTAACTTATAAACGACTTATCCGATTTTAGCAAACTAAAAACTGTTTGGAAGAAAAATGCATGCACTTTCACCAATCATATTTAGTTGTCCATAATAGTGCTAAAAAAAATGCTAGAGGGCGCAATTTGCAATAACAATACATTTTTTGATTTTACTCCGAAAAAATAAATCATACGGTATAATTATGATACCATAATCGAAAAGTAGATGAAATTTACTAAAAAAAATATTAAAACCGCAGTTCGATATCTTTGTTCGTTTCAGAGTTATTGCCAATAGAATAATTTTTAATACAATTTGCGCCCTCTAGCAATGTTATTAAAAACTATTTTGTACCATTGGATACGACAATTGAAGGAAGGTACTTACCTTTTTCTTCCAAACAAGCTTAAATTTAGTAAAATCAGTTAAGTCGTTTAGAAGTTACAGCGATTTTAATGTTTACACTTTCACTTGATAAGAGTGGGAGAAGCTATTGTAAGTGTAAACATTAAAATCGCTGTAACTTCTAAACGACTTATCCGATTTTACTAAATTTAAGCTTGTTTGGAAGTACCTTCAATTTTCGTATCCAGTGGTACAAGATAGTTTGTAATAACATTGCTAGAGGGCGCAATTTGTATTAAAATTTATTCTGTTGGCAATAACTCTGAAACGAACAAAGATATCGAATTGCGGTTTTAATATTTTTTCTAGAAAATTCCAACTACTTTTCGATTATGGTATCATAATTATACCGTATGATTTATTTTTTCGGAGTAAAATCAAAAAATATATTGTTATTGCAAATTGCGCCCTCTAGCATTTTTTTTAGAACTATTATGGACAACTAAATACGATTGGTGAAAGTGCATACATTTCTCTTCCAAACTCTTTAGTTTGCTACAATCGGATAAGTCGTTTATAAGTTACAGCGATTTAAATGATTACACTTTCAACAGCTTCCCCCACTCTTATTAAAGTCGGTACGCCAATGAGCATAAGACCAAAATGATGCATAATTGTCCAAGCTTTAAAATTGTGTTATCAAACATATACCTTAATGTGGAATTTTCGGAGTTATGTAAAATTTTAAAATTTACTTTTCAATTAGGCCCACTTGCGGCAAAATGCGGAACTTAAAAATTATTTCCAGAATTTTCTCATTGCCACTTTAATTATCATTTTTCTTTTCCTGAGTTTCTTTCTGTGCCCAGTAGTTTCCGAGATATGGCCGCTCGTCGACCTTAAAAAAACACCCCGTATTAACGCCTAAAAACTAGAACAAGAAAAAAATTAATTTTGGTTTCATTACCAACCTAGGCAGGTTATAAGGCCAACTAAACATTTAATATTTAAAGAATAAAAAAGGTAAAAAAATGTGTAAGTATTCCTAAAAATGAGCCTGAGCCTGAAAACTCAGTACCCCACTAGGCACCTTTATGATTTCTTTCATTCATTATCTTACTACCTTACTTTCTTCAAAACTTTTTTTCCCCACAATGTCGTATAGACACATTCCCACTTAAAATGTCCTTTTTTATAAAATAAAAAAAATTTTAAAAACAACTTTCGACACCTTTTTAGAAAAAGTTTTTCCTTTCTCAGTTTATTTGGTTGGTTAGACCCCATTTACTGACCTCTCACATACTCAGTATGGTTAAACTTTATTCAATTTTTTTTATATCATGTCTACTTTAAACATCAAGTTTTAATTAAATAAAAGCTCCATTAAGGTTCTACACCATTTTCTCTTTCGCTAAAACCATCAGCACCAAATATAATTTTTGTCTCCTGATGATGAACGTTTCTACGTTCGAAACATGTAGAGACTTGTGTTGAATATTTTTATTCTATTACTTTGTGGAGGAAGACTTTGAGATTTTCTTTCTTTCCCATTCCTAAAAATGTTAAAAACGATAAACTTAAAAATATTATACCAATGTTTAGATGATGAAATTTAAAAAATGGATTTTGGCCTTATTACCAATCTAGGTAGGATATCAGGCCAAATATGGATAAACAACAGGCCAATGCTAAGGCCTTATTACCTGTTTGGTACGTATATATACTTTTTGAGGTTATATAAATTCACAAAATAGACAAATAATTTAAATAAACAGTCTGCAAGTGTTGTTGACATTCTCATAAACATATGCTCCAAAATATAGACACAACTATATTGAACTAATGAATATATCACATATCTACCTTTTATCCAGAAATTTTACACCACATCACTTAAAATTCAACGGATTTAGTCGCCAGCGCACTGTTGCCAAGCGGAGTGACTGTCGCTCTCCAGCCACGTGTTATTTGGCTTAGTTGAAGTCATCCCAAGTATAAATGGCGCTAAGCGCATAAAATAATTAATTTTTGTGGAATTTTTGACGACATGGCCTTATAACCTGCCCGGCCTTACGACCCGACAGTACCTTATATTAATAATTATAAACTTCCGCGTTAAGAACCCACAATAAATTCATACAGGGTCGCCGATATGTATTGCGAAAAATGTTAGACACAAATTTTTAGGGGTCTTTAAAGTCTTAGGAATAAAGAAAAAATTAATATACAGGATGAGCCAAAAATTTTAAATGCAAAGTTACTATTTTTAATGGAACTATTTAATACTTTTTTTTTAAATTTAATATTGCTGGTTATACGGGGTTAGGTTGTTTAGTTTCCTTTAATCCTTTTTATCGCTTTTCAAAATACATAAAACCAATTTTTTTAAATATTCGCGAGTTTCCGCGCTTTCCGTGGAAAAAATGCAGGTGAATGAATTGGATCGTCCCTTGCCCTTTGTTTATAACAAAAACTCAAAGTGGATAGGTCACCTCATCCAAATTTATTAGGACATTTTTATTCAATCTACAGGATGACCAGTAAAGTCCGCATCATACTTTATTCGAAATTTGACTTTTTCATCAAGTTCTGCTTCGATCGAGAAAAAATTAAGCAAAAAAAATTGTAGTCGCGTGATTCGCATTATCTGTCAAATTTTAATTTTTTCCAAAAAATAATTTTAAAATAGGGTTATTTTTAAAAGTATTGAAAAAAGTTATCAGAAAAAGTTGTTATAAATGCAGTTTCCAGCCTACCTGCAAAATTTTAGCTGCCTAAGATAATTTTGATTTTTTACCCATATTTTGTAAATTGCACCACTTTTGCAAAATAAGACTCAATGCAACCTACATAAAACTTCTTAGTTTTAACAATGCTTTATTTCAGATACATTTTCTTTAAAGTAGCGCCATATTAAATGTGTGTTTTTCTACAAAATCAAAATTGGGCAATTAAAATTTGGTCGCATGTGATGCAAAGTTTATTTGTTTTTGGCCCTGTATAAGGTAACTTCATAAAATAAGTATTTTTGATAACGTAGTTTGTGTCTAAAAGTAATACACATTAATATTAAGACAAAAAACACAGTGTCATCAGTAAAGTGTTTATTAAGTGGAAAATAAATTTTAGTGGTGGGTAAAAATCAAAATTATCTTATGCAGGTGAAATTTTGCATATCGGCTAGAAACTGCATTTAAAAATACTTTTTTTAATAACTTATTTCGATATTTTTAGAAATACTTTGAATGTTTGAATTATTTTTTGGAAAAAATTAAAATTTGACAGATACCGCGAATCACGTTACTACTATTTTTTGGCTTAATTTTAATTTCGATCGAAGCAGAACTTGATGCCAAAGTCAAATTTCGAATAAAGCTATTAATAAAAAAAAATCCCATATGATGCGGACTTTACTGGTCACACTGTATATTTTTCTTTGGAATATGGAGAAATAAACTTTCTTTTATGTGTTGTGGTGTAAAACAAGGCCCTTATGATGCTGCATTTAATTATTGGGTACTTTTTTTCGTTTCTACTAATTAATCATACATACAAAGTGCATTTTAACTAAAAAATAACCGGCGAATTTACTTAAAGAATTTAGATTTTGGTCTACTATAAAATTTTGACTTTCTACTCTCAGTTCTCCCGTCACCGTATTATATTTTATAATAGTTTGGTGTCACCTTTCAACATTTCAAAATATAGTAACAATATTGTTTAATTTTCCAACCTTTATCCTTAAAGGCCGATCCGCACCAATGCATTTTCAACCTGCAATTTTAAATCATGATTGGAACAGCTGATTTTATGATATTTTAACGCATATGTATCAAAAGTCTTGATATGTCCGCATTTATGATTATCTTTATTAATTTTTTGTTTTTATATTGGTGTAATTTGACATGGGGCATACACTTGTAAAACTCCAATTTGAGCAATTCTTCTTTTATTTCTGTAGAGCCGCGTTTCTTTTTGTTTTATTTTTGTATTCGGGGGCCGTAGCAGAATACAAAATCGGTTGATTTCTATAGTTTTATAATTATTAGTGCAATGACTGAGATTTTGTTCCAGATAAATCGTCACTGTTTAACAGCCATAGCAATCGCCAAACCTCAAAAGCAACAGAAAAACGCAGGTAAAACGGAAAACTAACAGATGTCTTGTTCATATTTTTGTCAAACTGCCAAATGAGCGATTTATCTTTATAAATTAATATCACCAACAGAAATTTCTAGGGAATTTTGACAAAATCGCATGGGGGTGTGCAACTAATTAGCTCTTGTGTTGTCTTGTGTGGTATGTTAAGTGTGAAAAACGCTGAAACTTTCACTCACGCCGAAGTACATGAATATAAATCCCAAATTACATGCAATTTTGATGCAGGGTAAAAATGTATAGGTGCGGATTGGCCTTAATTAAAAGATTAAAGAATATTATAAATATTTTTTATTAGGTACTTACCTAATTTTTAACACATTTTGTGTGGCCCCTTATTAGTAATGCCGAAAGATACTTTACTAAAAAAATATTTATAACTTTGCAGTCTCCTTTAACAAAAACATTCTTTATGCCAGACAAAGCCGTGATATTGCTAAAGACATTTCGAAGAAATAATCCTTCTTGATATACTGCCGGTTTAGGAATTTTCTTCTTCCCCAAATTTAAATGGAATATTAAGATTTAACCGAAAAAAGGAAATCACTGCCGAAATGAGAAATAGCTATCAGAGGTTTAGGGCCGTATTTTATTAAAGTAACCTAAATGTTTTGCATTTTTAGGTCAAACCTAAGTTATGACTTAATAAAAAGAGGTTTGTTCGGGAATATTTTAAAGTTAAATATATGTTATTGCGGCTGTTTAGAAAAATATATTACCGCTACAAATGATAAAATATTATATTAGTTAAGGTTTAGACAGCTACTATTATTGTCAGAGCGACGAGGTATTTAAAACGCAATGGCTATTAGCTATGTAAACCGTGGTTAATATATTTTTTTACTACTAATGTGTGTAATGGGTACAAAAACAGTAGCACTGTTTCGATAATTTATGCAATAACTACAGTTACATAATATTCGAATCATTATAGAAACACAATACTAGAAATTACGTTTCGACTCAATTTCAGACCAGAATAATATCTCGCTTTTCAGAGGCCATTTTGACAAATAAATTTTAATCTTAGTCTTAACTAAATTTTTTTATGCTTTAAAAAACCGGAAAATTGTCACATTATCTCGAGTTTGCTAGCGAAGTAAATTTAAACAAAAAATAAGTGATTTTATTTTTTAGCTAGATATTATTTTTTCTATAAAATGCAAATAAATTAAGAGGGCGTTAAATATATAAATCTAAATTGCACAGTAACATCTATTTTGGCAAGGATTTTTGTTGCTCGTTTGCGATAACTAAGTGA
This sequence comes from Polydrusus pterygomalis, assembly GCA_963969555.1. Classification (NCBI taxonomy): domain Eukaryota; kingdom Metazoa; phylum Arthropoda; class Insecta; order Coleoptera; family Curculionidae; genus Polydrusus; species Polydrusus pterygomalis. The sequence continues at coordinate 41,099,085 of OZ018379.1, forward strand.
AATAAAAAAATAACCTTGTCGGACTTCCATTGTTTTTATTTTGTTACTTAACACAACGTTTCGGTTAGTTAGTATCTCTAACCGTTTTCAAGTGTAAACTAAATTATAATTCTAAGGCTACTGTCTTAAATACTATCCATGTGCAATGAAGCTTGATGACTCCGCCTACGTGCTTATTGGAGTGTAAAGTTTGAGCAGTTGGTTTTGGACAAGAAGAGGCTTCTAGATATTGGGGATATCTATACTTGGTTTACTGAATATATGTGTATTTTGATTCATGAACGCTACTTCCTTGAATTTTCGTTTTTTCCAGTGCTGTTCCGTGTCCAAAACCTTGGCTTCTGACCACTGTATATTATGTTGGTTAGTCCATACATGTTCTGCTATACCTGATCTCGAAGTTTCACCTCTTTGAGTATGTTTCAGATGTTCTTTAACTCGTACGGGAAGAGGTTTTTTGTTTCTCCAATGTACGATTCGCCACACTCGCAAGGGATTTGATAGATACAATTTTTTGTGTTTTCATTACTGGGGGGTTTTACTTTTGTAAGAAAGCTTCTAAGCGTATTTCTGGATTTAAAGGCTGTTTTGATATTATAGTTTTTGGTTATTCTTCTTATCTTTTCAGAAATCCCCTTGACATAAGTATTGTAAGAAATGTCACAGAGCATCTAACGTTTGCAACAATCCGGAAGACCTAAATATTAAAATTTCAAATATCAAAATAGAATTAAAACAAACTGGTTACCCTGAAACTTTTGTAACTAATACCATCTCAAAACTTTAAAATCGCGAAGTAAAAACTAATACAGAAGCTAGAGAGGAACAAACAGTCAGTTTCAGATATTTTATAAATATTGACTCTATCGTTGGATTTATATTGGCGTTGACCATGAATGAGGTACAATTTGGGGGCAGTAAACTATGTTGGGCCAGTTCTGAGTAAAGAAATTTGGTTGCATTTCTGTTAAGGCCGCAACCAAACATTTTGTGGTCTAGATCATCTAAAGATTGATTGTCGCAGTTGCATACGGGAGTTTCACTTAATTTTAGTTTGTGTAGGTGTTTATTAATGTTGCCATGGCCAGTAACATATCTAAAATATGAGGTAAAGCAGTGTCTTGATAGTTGTAACCTTTTTATTATGGGTTTCGTTGGGATATTAGGGTTTGTGGATGTATAGTTATTTTTATTGTTTATTGTATAATTGTGATAAATATTCTGCCATGTTGTTCTTAATCTTGTTTTTATAAACGGGAACAGATCGCTTGCGGGAATTCCCCTCATAATTATTCCATCTTTCGCTGCTTGTTTTGCCGCCCTGTCAACTTTTTCATTGCGTTTTAATCCTGTGTGTCCTTTCACCCATAGAAATACTATTTGAACATTTTTTGAATACAGGTTGTTTATGATGTTTAAAATTTTTGCAATAAGTGGATTTTTGTAATGGTATGTATTTTTTACTGCTTTTAGTACTGATTGAGAGTCGGATAAAATTACTATATTTTGGAATAATTCATGATTTGCTACGTATTCTAAGGCTTTTATAATGGCGAGGGCCTCCGCTGTAAATATGGATGCCTTGTCCTCGCATTTGTATTTATGTGTTATGTCACATTCGGGAATGATAAAAGCACTGCCCACTCCATTCAGACTTTTTGAGCCATCGGTGTATATTTTATAATAATTATGGAATTTACTTAGGTGTTGATTGAGGATTGATCGATTGAGACCTTGGAAATCTGTATATTTTGGAATTATGACATTAACTATAATTAGCGATATTTCATAAGGGTAGTTAAATATAAAATACTTATCGCTTTTTTCGATTGTTCCTTCAAATTCATTTGTATTTGTAAATGCTTCCGCTAAGGGGGGGGGGCTATTTTTGTTGACCCAGAACGAGCATATTAGATTGTCAATACCCAATTTTCCAATTTTATTTATAATAGAACTGTTTATAAATTGTAGGTATTTAATAACAAATTTTTCTGCTAGCAATTGTCTTCTAAGTGATAGTGGGGGTTCGCTGCTTTCTGCTAACAGAGCTTGCGTAGGGGAAGATCTGAATGCTCCCGTAACGAGCCGTAGCGCCTTATATTGGATTATATCTAACTTTTTGAGCCTAGTTTTTGTAGCTGAACCGTAAAAAATGGACCCAACATCCAATATCGAACGAGTAAATGCTTTATAGAACATTAATGAGGTGGAGGGGTCAGAGCCCCACTCTGTAAAAATATACCTAATCTATAAAATAAAGTTGTTACTTTTATCTTCTGGTACATTATTGTCCAGCAATAATATAAATACAATATTTGGATTCCATTTATTCCTTATATTATAAAAAGATCTTGAAATTCGAGAAATAAATAAATAATAAGTGAATAGCGAATTTTATTCATTCGCATGTATAGACCAAAATGCTTGTATTTTTTTGTCAGATGTATACGATAACAGTGAAACGAAGACCGTAAGGAAACCTTTAGGATTAGAGTCGGCTTTCGTATAAAAAAAATATAATAAGTATATCCAGAATTATAGTTATATATATATATTTATTATTTTATTTTTAGTTATTATTTATTTTATAGTTATTCAATAGAATAACTGTCGACCAGTAGGTATTATCAAAACTAATGGATATTTATCGTTCATTTGTAATCAATATTAAAATTCGTCAAGATTAATATATTTCAATTTTTTTTAAAGGAATTATAGAAGGCTTTCGCACGTCTGCTCATTATCTCAACAATGAGCGTTGGTGTCACCTCATGCGAAACATCGACTACAGACCATTAAATATTAATATCATGCAGTAGCGGTTCTTGCAAATTTAAACAAGGTACGGGTTAAGTACCCATTTCTTAGGAAATTTTTAGGAATTTATGAGACCTTTCGGAAACGTTTAAGATTAATAAAAGAAAAATTTTTGAAATTAGAAAGATTGAATCAATATAAACTTGCTAAACATTATATTGAATTTTTTTTAATAAAATTTGGCTTTTAAAAATAAAATTCTATAATTTTCTAACGCAATATTTACAGTTTAAGCTAGAATCCCTTCGAAAACATTATAATTTTATGTGAGTATGAGAAAATAAATTATAATAATTATAATAGTAATAATAATAATAACCTTAGTTTAGCTGGACTATGTAATTAAATGCCTAACCTAATGAAAGAAAAACAATAAAAATTAAAATGTAGATAGGTACACCCTTAAAATTCATCCAAAATTAAATAATTAATATAGTGGTAAGACCAATATATAAATTTTGTAATAATGCAAAAATATTAATAAGAAAAGTGCAGGAGACGGATGAAGGAAAGAAAGAAAAGCACGACCAGAAAGCAGAAAACTTTAAACACCCAATAATATACTTTTATATATTTTTTTAAAAGTTTATATAGATTTAGTTTTACGTTCTTGACCATAAAAGTATAGGCAACTGATACGTTATAAAAAGAACTACGTTCAAACAAAGCAGTTTTATGGATGGGTGGTGTAATGGTGCCCTTAAATCTAATGTTAAGATTGTGTATATCTGTATAAAAAATATTATATTAATTTGTGTAAATATGACGGATTTTTAAGCGATATCATTTTGTGAAAAAGGACAGCCGAATGAAACTGTATTCGTTGTTTTATGCTAAACCACCCAGCATATCTCAACTTATGCCTGATGGAATGACGCTTCCTGATACCATAAGCAAATCTTAAACAAAAATTTTGATTTTTTTGAATTTTTTGAGAGGTCACAGCAGTCAAGCATGGGCCGTACACAACATTACAGTGACTATTTCACTAGAGTGTTTTATACTGGCAAAATATCATAGCAACAGCCTGTTCTCTAGTGGAAAAACTCTTAATTATACACACATGTACAAAATCAACAAGATGGTTTTCCAGCGGCATAATTTTGGTAAAAACTATTGTTAGTCTGACAAATATCATCCTAGTTTGAAAAAGACAAAATGAGCAATTTAAACGAAAATGCAAGACTTGGGTGCCAATCTATTCAAGAAATAAAAAAATCGATAGCTGAAAAACACACAGAAATCCAAGAACTCAATTTGCGCACAGTTCTCAGAGTTTCTCATGGTAAGAAATTATAAACTGGGAAAATGTAGTACTACTGTGATGGAACTGGCAAAAATCCTCGAAGATTACGCCTTTAATATGAAGGAAGGTAATGGCGAGGACTATAAAGAATCTTCTGTAAAGGCTATATGGAACACTCCAGTAAAATGATTCAACAAATGTATTTTACAGAATAAGAAATACAGATTGACCCTTTTATAAATATTTCCTTTAAAAATGCGCGAATGGCAAGAGACGCAAAGAGAAAGCAGCTCCAAAGTTGTCAGGAAAAGAGGAAAGTAAGTTCACTAACGTTATCTACCAGAGATTTACTAACAACAATGCAAATCTACAATGAAGAAAATCCCGATGAAGCACAAAAAAAGTTTTTCCATCTCTGCTCATTTGAGCTAGCTTGGAGAGGCAATGAGGCCGTAAATTGCAAATTTTGACACAATTATTAAACGAACAGGTATATTTAAATTTTTTTGTCATTCGCCTTCCCGGTGGAATATCGACCTAAGTGCAATTCTGAAGTTTTGAGAAAATGACGTTTTAATATTTTGTTTATGCAACCATGTTAAATAAAACCTTATAAAAAATCACAATGTTTATATAATTAAACTATTATATTGAAAATAATATTTATATCTTAGACTGTTAAACCAATTCCACAATTTTTGGAAAACCTATATTTTTTCCCCCTTTTTTTGACCTCCCCTTCCACTTACGTCGTTGTTCCACTCAAATCTATTTTTAAGTAATAATTGTGACAACTTTCTTTATCCAAATTTGAGCAAAAAGACAAATATTTCGGAGCAACAATGACGCAACAGACATTTACAACGTTGTTTTCCTAGATTTTGTTAAAAGTACAAACAATGTCGAATCAACAAAGACCTACCTATCAATTATGTCGTTTTTCCGCCGGCGCCAATTAGAAAAACGCGGGAACGGAACAACGATGCAAGTGGTTTCACGCGGCCACTTTTTGTACTACAATTATGACATTGTTTGACCAGAGAGATTGGTAGTTTTTGATACTTATTACAAAATAACTAAAAAAATTGAAAATTTGCATTTAGGTCGATGTTCCACCGGGAAGGCGAATTATGATGTGTAGGTACCAGGTAAGACCCTTCAAATTACTAACACGTATTTTTTTCATATCTGGGAGATTTCCCACGTTTTCCCGGACACCCTGTATAGCGTTCACGTATCGCAAGCACAAGGTACCTGATAGTTCGATTCAGGCGAACTTATTTAGTTCATTTGACCAGACAATCGTACTACGTAATGTTGCATAATGTACAACACGCTTTGATCTTTTTATTGGAAAAAGTATTTGAAAGGCGAATTTGATACGATACAGCTGTGGGGTTCTCGGACTCTTTCGGTATTATTCGGGAGCTACTTCAGCATATTGTCGAAAAGTGAATCGCATCTGAACCTAGTGAAGGATTCAGTGCGAACTCAGTGACCCACAAAAGGGACGCAAGTCTTTTACCGATTGGGATGGATAAGGGGCCCTAAATTAGAGACTTCGTTAATATGAACTGTGGCCCGTAGAGTTGAGGCTTCTGATATTAAGGGGGGGGAGGGGAGAGGGGGGGAGGGGCTCAGTGGCAACATTACCTAAAAGTTGCATTACGAAGACGTCTGTGGCAAACAAACGATGTTACAACAAGTCCGTAAAAAAACTGTGCCAAAAATAACATTATCATATTTGGATACTCTATAAAACATATTTAAATTGGCCAAACCTTTTAAATTTTTAATATCTACAAATTTTCTTTTGTTAACCTCTGAAGTTTCCAAAACGTCTCATAAATTCGGTCGAATTCCCTTAGAAAATTCCATTTAACCCGCACCTCGTTTAAATTTGCACGAGCCACATATTGCTCTTCGTATTAATATTTAAAAGTCTGTAGGCGATATTCCGCATGAGCCGAACTTGTAAAACCCATTTTAAACCATTATAGAACAAGGTTGTATAAGTAAACTCGTAACTGGTTTAGTCAGTAAAAAGGTTTAAGACTTTGACCTGATCGAGCTGCTATCCAAATTAAAAATTTAATATCGCAAGTTGTGTCGTTCCCTTCTTTCGATTCTCGTGTTTTAGGGCATTCTACATCGGGTGCCCCACACTCAACGCAGGATTTCATGGCAACTAAACTACTCAAGTTTTTAATATTTTTCAAAAACGAAGTTTCTGGAACGCATAAGGTGTACAATTTAAGAATATTTTGAATTATACAGCGTGGCCCAAATAGTGACGGTCTACCAAACATAATTTTTATAAATGAAACACCCTGTATATAATGGTATTTTTATTGCTTAATCTATTTAAGAATATGTTATACTGAGAGAAAACTCTATTAGCCCTAGCCACAAATTCGTTAGTAGAATGACTGAATAGACAATGAAACATGTCTTGACCCACGACATAGTGTCCACAGAATGGATCTGTTCTAGTTCAAAGTGTCAGTCTAAAAAAACCTTCGAAAAAAGGACACAGAATTACAATAATTCACGCTGGGTCGGACGATGGATGGGTTCCAAACTGTTGCAATAACGTGATCATAATGGATAACGTGGTGTAAGGCAAGGATGTGCACTATCGCCGCTATTGTTTAATCTTTATTCGGAAGAAATCATTCAGAGAGCACTGGAAGAAACAACAACGAGAGTAAAGGTTAATGGAATACCCATTAACAATATCCGGTATGCAAACGACACCATACTTATTGCCGAAACAATATAAGATTTACAGGGCTTGGTTTAACAAGTAGTGACGAGTAGTGAGGAGAGCGGACTTACGTTAAATATCAAAAAGACAAAATTTATGACCATTACAAAAACAGTTCCATAGCAGGAAAATCTATGGATCAACGGAGAGCTAGTGGAGAAAGTCAGTAAGTACAAATACTTAGGAAGAACAAACTGTCAATGAGGGTAATGAATACACTGAAGAAATTAAATCAAGAATTGGACAAGCCAGAACCATATATAACAGAAAGAGAAATGTGTTATGCAGTAGAGATCTTACCTTACACCTCAGAGTCGGAATATTGAGATGCTATGTTTCTCGGTGTTGCTGTATGGGATGGAGTCCTGGACGTTAAAGAAAGACATAAGTGATCGACTGGAAGCACTTGAGATGTGGTCATATAGAAGTATCTTGAGAATAAGTTGGGTAGACATGGTAACAAATGAGGAGGTACTGGGAAGAATGAAAAAGAAAAAAGAAATATTGAACACAATTAAAATAAAGAAGCTGCAATATGTGGGCCACGTGATGAGGGGAGAGAAATATGTAGATATTGTTGCAGAATATAACGCAATAAGATGCATTTCCGGGTGAAATAACCTATGAAAATGGTACAACTGTAGTTCCGTTGAGTTGTTAAGAACTGCAGCATCGAAAGTGAGAATAGCTATGATGATAGCCTACCGTCTAAGAGGAGATGGCACTTGAAGAAGAATAATGGATAACACAAGTAATTACATTCGTTTGCTATAGAGAGTGCCAAACAGATCCAGTACCAAAACTGAAATACAAGAATATCTATTACAAAATGATATTTATTTTAAATTTAGTTACAAAAAAGAACAACTTTTGGAAGTCTTAAATATATATTTAACGTTAAAAAACAATACGTATGTGATAACTTGAAACAGATGGGTCATACTGTCTTGAACCATTGTGTATTTAACCCGATAGAACATAATAATATGTGACACCAAGTAAAATCAAAGGTGAGAGCACAAAATGTTTTCTAACCCTAAGCGAGTGTCATAAAGTTAATTAAAACTGTTATAAATAATATACCAACCGAAAGCTGAAAAAATTTATTAAATCATATTTTAAAAGATTCGTATATTTATATACAACCTAGTATACAACCCATTGTTATTAACCTAAATGACGAATCTGATAGTGAAACAGAATTAGGTTTCGATTAAACAAATTTATTAATTATGTATTATTTTATATGTTAGTAGTGTAAAATTAGTTAGGACATCTGTTATTAGTATATTTTTAAGACTGTGTAAATTAACATAACTGTTAATTTTTTTTAATTCGTCACTGATTTCTGTTAGAATATCTGTTACTAAATAAGAAATTTTGGCTAGAAATTGGCATTTTGTTAATTAATATCAAAAATGCAAGACGATATACTTTGATACTATACACTAATGCCGCCAGCCTATATATTTCCTAACTTTAGTTTTAACGGAATCTGCATAGAAGCTTTTAACATTTATTTTACACGACTACCCATTAGGGGTAATATCTTTAAAATAAAGTCTTTGCTATTTTCATATTTTCTTTTAAGCTTGTCGAAATAATGCCTCTTTTTAAAGTGGAATGCTCTGAGCTTAACACGGCTTGTCAGACGGGGAAACATCATCCTACTTTGGGTAAATGGAACTCAACATTTTACTGTAATTTTTACGGACTCGAGAAGCTCTAATAAACAAAAGATTTTGCGGAATTTTAATAGCCCAATAAATACAGGGTGTTTTTTTAAGGTCGACGAGCGGCTATATCTTGGAAACTACTGGGCAAAGAAACTCAGGAAAAGAAAAATGATAATTAGTGGCCATGAGAAAATTCTGGAAATAATTTTTAAGTTCCGCATTTTGCCGCAAGAGGGCGTAATTGAAAAGTAAATTTTAAAATTTTACATAACTCCGAAAATTCCACATTAAGGTATATGTTTGATAACACCATTTTAAAGCTTGGACAATTATGCATTATTTTGGTCGTATGCTCATTGGCGTACCGACTTTAATAAGAGTGGGGGAAGCTGTTGAAAGTGTAATCATTTAAATCGCTGTAACTTAGCCCATTCCAAGCTGCAACCTGAAGCAACTGCTGGAAATGGCCCCCTCCGACTTCAACACATGCATTGGTGCGCCTCACCATCGACTGGCAGACCCTCTCGAAAATACCAGGAGAATTCCGTATAATTTCGCACGACTGATGTATCCTGTTTCTTAGATCTCCTTTATTCAGAACTGGAGTTATGTATACTAGCGATTTTAGGTGCCTCCAAAGAAAGAAATCAATTGGATTGAGATCGGGCGACCTGGGTGGCCAAGGTTGAGGTCCTCCACGCCCGATCCATCGATCGGCATAATTTTCATCTAAATACTGTCGTGCAACTAAACTAAAGTATGGAGGAGCACCATCATGCATAAGCCAAATTCGAGCTCTTTCTCCTATTGGAACATCTTCTAATAGTTCTGGTAAAACATACTCCAGAAATTGCCGATAATTGTCGCCATTAAGTCTGGGAGGCAGAAAATATGGCCCAATAAGGAAATTGCCATTTTGCCAATTCCAACCCAAACATTTACTGAAAATTTCTCTTGAAAATTATTTTCAACTATAGCGTGTAGGTTATCTTCTGCCCAAATGTGATTATCGTGAAAATTTATTATGGCGTTTTGGGAAAAACATGCCTCATCCGTAAACAATACCTTTGATAAAAAAAACCTCACATTTCTCACTAGCTTATTTTGTATCCAAGTACTACTCTCTGGGGAAAATCTCGCGGTAGAAGGGCTTGCACACGCTGTATATGATATGGATAAAGTTGCTGTTCCTGTAAAATTTGTCATGCCAAAACATGTGTAATATTTAACTCAGCGGCAATTTTTCGTGTACTTGTTGCAGAATTTTCTCCTATAATATTAAGAACAGCTTCCTCTAATTGAACTGTCCTTACTGTTCTGGGTCTTCCTACAAGGGCATTTGATCTTCTAAAACTACCTGTCTCACGTCTGGAGTTAATATTAGTAAAAGCTTGTTTGTTAGGCACACGACGCCGACGTTCAGGAAATCTTTCTTGATACAATAGTCTTGCTGCACGAGCGCTACTATTAGCCATTCCATACACAAAATGCATATCTGCCATTTCAGCGTTTGTAAATTCAACCATTTTAACAAAAACAAAACTGAAAAATCTCTTACTTAAGTTGACAAAGTGCAAAAATAAAAATTTGTAGCAAGTTTTGATAACTAAAACTGTCATAATTGTTGATTTTATTATTTTTATTATTTGTCAAAGCCGACTTTGTTATTTTTGGCTTAAGGACGCTGCCAACTTACCATTTGCAAATTATCCAATATTAACAATGCATTATTTTATTTTTCTCAAGATATCTTCTAAGCCATAAGAGATAGTAAAAAACTTTAAGATAGGTAAATGTTAGAGAATAAAATGACAAATTAGATTTTGTTCTTAAAATTAGTCAGTGACGTCGTATTAAGTAAATTGGACGGGTGTAAAGGGGTCATGACCAAAAAAAAAGAGGACCCTGTAGATTAATTTACATATTGATAATGTTAGTTGGTAGATACTGGTAAATCTATTATTTGTGCAAAATTTGAATTAATTATTCTTAATGATTCCGAAGGAATATTAAGAAAACCAAAAAAAAATTAAAACTTTATCACCCTGTATATCGAAAACCAAGCATTTTAGGATATACGTTTATATAAACTTTTTATCTTAAAATTATACAAGGAATTATCCCTTAAAGTTTGTCTACGTACTTAATTAACACCCTGTATAAAAATTGTTATATTGTATTTACTTATTTTTACTTGCAACCTCTCGGAGGCAGACGTAATCAATATATTTTATAAAGTTACATTTTTAAGTCGCATACAATTTATGCATTGAATTCTCCGCCCCCTGTATCTACGAGCTGGTATATGTATAGATTATCGATTAAATGGAAATAACTTATTTATGAACCTTAATGTGTTCCTGTTTTTGATACGAAATTGGAGTATACAGAAATGAGTGTAGGTATAATCGTAAGCCGACATATTTGTAATCATTATAAAATAATTTTTGTTTCTGGATGACCTTAACAACGTTGTTATAGCTTTGTAAGTAATTGAATACATACATCACCAATCTACAGTGACATAGCCATATGGATGCGGGAGGGGTGTCTGCATTGGTACTACTCGATTTCTCGAAGGCCTTTGATACCATCATCCGTAACCTACTGTGTTTGAAGCTTAAATATTATGGTTTTTAGTAGCCATCTGTAGACTTAACAATTATCTCATTTGAGGAATATAAATAAAATGGTCGTTTTAAATGATAAAACTTCATTATTCTTAGATGGAACTCAATCATGGGGCCTCTCTTATTTATAATATAAACTGCGGATATAATAAATAATAAAAAATATTGCTGACACCAGGTTCATTTTGATGATATTTATAATAATTATAGTTTTCTGTCCATTTGTTTAAGCTTCCATATATTTTTTTAACTTTATGGCAAAACTTTATTACTTGGTTTCTTGGTTGTGTGTTAGTGGGTAACCTATATCAATTATAAAAGCTTTCTTGTTATTCTTTTCAATTAGAATATTATCCGGATGGTTATGGTCCACTACTCTATCAGTTATTATCGGCTAGTATAAGCGATATTAAGAAGATTCAAGAATTGGTTCTGGTGAGTATTGATAGGGGGAGGTTTCCCTCTAGGCCTAATTTATGAGCCAATTCTTTGTGAATGATCTTTGGTACCTAATTATGCCTTCCCAGATAAGCGTAGGGTGCCAATGCCATAGCACTACAGCTCGCCGTAATATGGTATATCGTTTCTCCAGGGAAATTACATTTGCTGCTCACATTTTCCACATTCCTTTTCAAGATTACCTTTTCATAGTTCCTAGTTCCAATAACACTGCCTGTATAGAAATTATAATTTTTTTTATCTCAGCGTGTAGCCTTCTTTTTAATTTCTTCTAATTATTTAAGCTTTGGTTACTTAAAATTTTTACCACATAAATTTATCTGGGCTAATTTTCTTAGATAATCAGATATTAATTCATGTTGGCTAAATTTTCTTACCGAATATCTTGCGTGCATGATCTTAGAGAACAATTACGGTCAAATATTGTCGTAATTTGACAGTTTGACTCAATATTATCGGAACTATTTGTATAAAACAATGTTTCCTCGCCGGAAATATTATAAGACCCAGGGGAAATATGGATAATTGATTAATTTATCATGCCTACTTAATTGGTACGGTATTTTAAGAGCAAATAATGTACCTAGCTGTAATAAATGAGAATTAATAGAATACGAGTGGCGAGCGAATAATGATATAAGTGTATACTCTAGTCAAATACTATGATTTATGTACAGGGTTATCCAACCAAGACTAGACAAGGCGATTTTTTGACTTTTCCTGTACTTTTATAAAAAAAACTGATATAGCCATCTTAAGTCATTTTCTCCCGCGAATTCGAATATCTTCAGCAAAAAACAATTGAACATCAAACAAAAGTACTAGGGGTCACTTTGTTTTTTTTTTAAATGGAACACCCTGTATATTTTTACATTTTTAAATTCCACATAAAATTATAATTATTTTTTATTAAATGCACTATTAGTCTATACTTCATAGTTTCCGAGATATTGACTCTCGAAAAGTGACATTTTTGAACTTTGACAGCTTATAACTTTCTAAAAGTAGGTCTTAGAGCAAAACGGCTTACGTGTCCCTATCTTCAATTTTTATTATCTTCCCAAAAAAATCAACTTCCAGTTAAACCGGAACAACTATATTTCCCTCTTTCGAGGTTACATCCGGTTTAACCGGAAGTTGATTTTTTTGGGAAGATAATAAAAATTGAAGATAGGGATATGTAAGCCGATTTGCTCTAAGACGTACTGTTAGAAAGTTATAAGCTGTCAAAGTTCAAAAATGTCACTTTTCGAGAGTCAATATCTCGGAAACTATGAAGTATAGACTAATAGTACATTTAATAAAAAATAATTATAATTTTATGTGGAATTTAAAAATGTAAAAATATACAGGGTGTTCCATTTAAAAAAATATCAAAGTGACCCCTAGTACTTTTGTTTGATGTTCAATTGTTTTTTTGCTGAAGATATTCGAATTCGCGGGAGAAAATGACTTAAGATGGCTATTTCAGTTTTTTTTATAAAAGTACAGGAAAAGTCAAAAAATCGCCTTGTCTAGTCTTGGTTGGATAACCCTGTACAACCATCCACTTAAAATGCACAAAACCTGTTTAATAGCAAAGTAACGCATTCGCATGATCATTCAGAATATATACATATACAGTGTGCTCCGTTTAAAAAAAAATAAGATAATAATGTCTAAAAATTGAGAAAGTTGGACCAGCGCAGCATTTTAAATACCATTTGGTCTTAATTTAGAAAAGGACATAAATTTAAAAATAAATTAGCTAATACATTATCAGGAAATAGTTTGGAACATTGGAACACTTAATTTTTCAAACGGTTAATTTTGTATAAACTTTTTTTTAAATCGAATAACTATAAAAAACTACTCAAAAATTTAAAAAAACATGTTATAATAATCATTGCTTGTAACTGAATTCCGATTTCGGAAATAAAAAAAATATAGGGCGTTTTATTTAAAATAAGGAAGTTGGCACTTGGTCAGGAGAAACTAGACACGCTGTAAACGTAAAAATAATGTACAGCAGTACTTCGGTAGTTCGGGCTAGGCCGTACACTCCAATAATCCGGAAACTCTTGTAATTCGTACATATTGCGAAATTTACCTCTGTCGTTCAGACCAAAATAACAAAACAATACTTTTTCATGCCTGGACAGGCAAGTATCACGATATAACTGGTATGAAACCATCGAATTGAGAATACAAAGGAAGTAGGATTTTGCATAAACCGCCTTACAACGCAACCGACGGAAGTCGGCCATTTTGAACCCCCATCTAATGTCTAAATATGACTCCATGTTTGTTTTGGTGGTTGACCGTGGTTGACACTAGTTGACAGGTCGAGCTGTGATTTCTGCTTTCTTTGCTGTTTTTGAGTTAATTTCCATTTTAATTAGTTAAAAACCATATTTAACGAATTCTAGTAAACTTATAATTACTTTAGTGCGACAGTGGAGTATACTTTTAGCGCTGGACAGCGATTAAAACGGATTAATTGTTTGGTATTATGGGTTAATGAAAAAGCTATAAATATGGTTAATTGTGCTGCTTGTGGGTGCTCCCAAACGCTAGGAAGTAAAAAACTGGGCATTACATTTCATCGGTAAGTTTATGTTTAGATATATAAACTTTTTTAATCTGTAGAGAAAAAAAAATGTAAATATTTAATTTAATATCAAAATACACATAACCTCCAAACCTCGCATGTCATTCGTCATTCATGGGCGTTCGTCTTATAAAACCAGAAAAATATTATTTATTTATTAATCGACTGGGTTACCCCATTTCTACAGAAAAGCAAATTAAAAATACTTATTGGTTTTTAGTTTTCCACATAATTATCCAAGAAAAAAGGCATGGTTGAAAATTGTAAACCGAAGTGATTGGGATCCTATATGAAATAGAGTTCTTTGCTCCGAGCATTTTTCTGAAGATTGGGTTGACAAAACTTCAAGATTGAAAGTTAGATTGGTCCCAACTGCAGTAGTGCCTACTTTTGAAGTAGCCAGGTAAAAAATGTAAGTTTTGAAACTATTATTGTATCAGGTCATTACATAATATTGGAAAATATGTAGGTAGGTAGAATTAAGAATATGAATACAAATAATTCTGCATTACTTGTGCTTCTGAGGAAGCTGCTTTGTCACTTTTTAATAAATTATGTAGGTATCGATAAAAGTTTTTAGATGTTTTATTGGTTTAATCTATTTTTAACATTTTAAAGCCATGGATAAAGAATGTAATAAAATATGGATGGTAGTATAGGTACGATAAACAAAGAAATTCATATTTAAAGATTGAAGACAATGATGTTTCTAGAATGATAGAAACGTTTTCCCAATATTCACCTGAGGACGACTGGCGATACCATTGATTAAAAAAAATTAATTTAAAGCAAGTCCCAAACCTTCTATCATTCAAAGAAATTCATATCAAAATATAAAAAAAAAATTACAAAGAGAGGTTGTATCACGTTATAGGTACTTTTGTGTCATTTGGTAAAGGTGCCAAACAGTGATAATTAAAAAACTTATATTTTTTTGGCAGGTACGTTCCTATGCAACCTACTGTGAATCTAAATGGAACACCTTCTGGTTACAACATATATTGGAAATGGCTCTTCCAGGACATGGCTCTTCCAGGACATTTTACTATCCAACAACACACCGAAGATTTTAGTATCTTCCTTTAATCTTATATGACAATTATTAATGGTTACGGTTTCCGGATTCTCCAAAGTGTATCGGTTAGTCTTAAACAAGGTGATAACGGTCTTTGATTTATTTAATATCAGTTTGTCTTTAGAAAACCAATAATTATTTACTTCAATCATAATTGTTAAATATGTTGCTCGAGAAGCTCATGGTCTTTATATGCTAGGATTTATTATAAGAACTTGTAAATACTTTAAAAATGTTAACGCCATAATAACTTTATATTAATCCCTAGTAGTTACAAAACTTTAGTATGCATGCACTATTTGGGATCCTCAGTATGCCAATAAGATTACTCTTTTAAAATATATTCAGCGTAAATTTCTAAAATTTTCGTACTACAAGTCATTTTCAGTTTATCCGCCAAGAGGTACAGATCAAGGGCTTTTGTGTAATTTGTTTAATTTCCCTTCTTTAAGACAATTGCGTATAGAAACAGAAATTATTTTCTTATATAAAATAATTAGGGACAAAATAGATAATAAAGAGTTCTTAGGACTGCTTCCGTTTAGAATAGGCTTAGTCAATACTAGATCCGCACATGTATTTTATATTCCTACACCGAGGACAAATCTATACAAAAACTCACCACTTATAAGACTGTGCTCTATTTTAATAAATATTGTGGAGACATTGACATAATATATAATTTAAACTATGAAAAATTAAAATTAAGGAATGAACTGCTTAGGCAAATGCTAATTGAATATTTATTATAGCTTAGGATAGCTTTTAGAAATGGGGTTTATGTATCTATAATTAACTTGTTAAGTTGTTGATACTAGAAATAAATAAAATGTTTGTATTATCTGCATAGTTTGTCATTTGACAATTTTCTTGTATACTAGAAATCTCATTAATATTATTTAGGTACATATAATAAACAGGACTATATTATATTATATTTTATTATTTTCTTGTGATTTGGTTCATGAAGAAATAGTAAGGTTTTTTAAAATTTTATTTTTTAACGTAGACGTTTTGGCAATAATTTTGCCTTCATCAGTATTTATTATCTGAAACAATTTGTTTCCTGCAATTTTTTTTTTTAATGTATAATAAAAGGTGTTTTTTAGTTATTTAACCAGATATTTACATTAAGGACCCTTTCACCTCCGTTACCTTATTTAAATAAATAATTAAAAGAAATAGTTGTATTGTTTTATTACACCAACCTTAACGTATCTTATAGGTATATATGAATCTAAATATTTTTTCTATTTTCTTCGTCAAATAAAATTTCATTAATCATTTTACTATTACCATTTTAATGATACGCCACAGGTGGACCGGAAACGCGCATGCGTCAAATGTTGCCGCCATCGGCCCCCATCCCGGACAACTGTCAATCTACAATACCCTACTTCCTTTGTATTCTTTATTCGTAGTATGAAACCGAGCTACAAAAAGTCGCAGCTGTCACTTGTCATTAAAGTTACTTATCATCCACTACATAATGGCGTCTCTTTCAAGGAAATAAACAAGGTTGACTCAAAATAAAATACATGCTATAATATCAATGACAACCAATCACATTGCTTCATTTCTTAACCAACCTATTTGTGTTCGTCCTTGCAGTCTTTTTGATGGGGCATTATGGCGGTTCGACGATGAATTTTTATTGTGATTTTCTCCGATTTCAGATGTTAAATTGTCCAAATGAAAAAAAAACGGGTATATTCTTATTTTATATACATGTGAAAGATTTTGTGCAATAAAAAAGTAACAAAGGTTTGTTTTATTAAAAACAAGGCTTAAGAATTTTGATATCAAGGTCTATCTTTGTTATAAATGATTTTTAGTAAAAAACGTTTTTATTACAAATTGTGCGGCGCTAACTGTACCTATTTAATGGTATTAAAAACTTATTTTTATATTTATTTATGTACCAAGGCAGTAAAGTGATTCTTTATCGGACGAGTCTAAAATTATGAGATAAGCGAGCGAGGCGAATAACAGGCGAGTCAATAAAGACACTTTACTGACGTGGTGCATACAAAATTTTATCGCCAACCGTTCAGAATTTATAATATAAAAAATTGAAGTATAACTCATCGCAATAAATCGCGAGAAAACTATTATCGAGCTGTAATAGGGAAAGGCGTGACAGTGACAGACGATTTTTGATTAATAAATGTCAAAGTCACTAATTTGCGGAGGGTAAAAGTATTTATCTGCCGCATTTGCGGCAGGAAAAGTATTTTATTTTACAATAAATTAAAGTGTTCGTTTACTTCCGGAAATCAGTCTGATAATAGAGAGTTTTCGTTGTACTGGCAAATTCAAACGGTTAACCATAACGAATACGAATACGAAGCCGCTATTTGACAAATCGTAAAAATAGTTTTCGTTCAATTCGCTTAACGTTAAATCGAATTCGACAGTAAACATTACAAAATATAACATAACCTATCTTTAATGGTTTGTGTTCATATTTTCATATACGTTTTGTGCTATCTTTTTTGCTTGGTTTTAATTTCCTCTAGTACCCAAAATTCTAATACATCATGATAGACGAAAGGTTACTTTTATTGGACTCATCCAGTGATTCGGATTTGAATGATGCTCTTCTCTTGGAGGTGCTTGATCGCCAGGACATTCAGTATCGAGCACAGTTGTATGGAAATTTTAATTTAGAAAACTATAATAATGCTGAATGCAAACTTTATTTCCGATTTGGTCAGTGAAAATGGTCATTACGCATGCGTTCCGTTTTCGCTATGGCTTTGTCTTCCGTTCGTTAGCTCCCGCCACTTATCCGTAACGATAACGATAAATGACAGCTCAAATGTCAAAGTTGTCAAATAGCGGCTATCGGAATCGCTTTTAAAATACAACGAAAACTGTCTAATGTACGGCTTTACTGACGGTTGACGATAAAAAAAATTACTTGCAACAAATTTTGAATTTCAAAATATTAATTTGACCTCTAAAAAATGAAATCATAATGGTGGCTTCCCCCTACGCTGCTTTCGCCCGGATTAGTTCAAACGCACTACACTTGGTGGCGTTGCAATCGCATCGACGTCATTTTAAAGTCACGGCGGCATCGATCAAATAGCACTTTTATAACGTTTCTCTTTATTGGTGTTTTGTGATACCATTCTGCAATAGACTTTCTAGTTAGCATGACGCAATGGCTTTAAGCAAAAGAACACATAAAACACTTAGCCTTGCTGATAAATCAAAAATATTAGAATGTCTTAATAAAGGAAAAAAAAATATGTTGCACTGAAATATGGCGTTTCAAAGTCTCCGGTTTCCGACATAAAGAAAAACAAGGAAAAAATAACAACATTTATATCAAAATCATTTTATGGAGCAGGTAGAAATACCAATAGGTATTCTCCAGTAGGTAATCCAGATACCTCGATGGTCCGGACATAGGACAGACCGATATGTATCCAGATTATACAAGTTGTACTTCTGAGATCGGATGGTGAATCATGTTACTTGGACCACCCTGTACTACCTACTGCGTACTGGAGATATTTAAGATAAATATGACTTAAACCACTTCCATAATAAATCATGTAACATTTTCTAATTTAACTAAAACGTAATACAGGATGGGGACTTTAAATGGAACACTGCTTATAGCGGCTCTGAGAATAAGATTTCCCTAAAATCCAAAAATACATCCTCAAAGATTTTTTATGGGCCACGCTTTTGTCATGTAAAAAAAATGGGGACCCCAAACGGGGGGCGCAGCCCTAACCAATTTTCTTTTTTCAAATTAGACGATACCACTTGTGGCACCTTTTTGGAAAGCTTATTAAAAAAGGAGTTTGTCCATTTTATTTTTTTTACATCTGTCAAACCATGTGTCACAACTTTAATAAAAACTAATTTTTAACGAACAATTACATAAAATAACTTGAAAACTGTAATGCCACTTTTTTAGCGTTATAAATACTTACAATTGTTGAAAATGTGCCCCATAAACCTGTTGGCACAGACCCAACCGATGGTAAAACTCTTCCCTGACTCTTTCCAAAACTTCTGAAGTGATTAAACTTTTCTCTGCTTATTAAATCCTTTCTTTCAACTCTTCCAGATTTCTAGGTCTGCTGACAAGACCCAGCTTTTTAAATCGCCACATAAAAAAAAAAATCTAAGGGAGTAATATCCGGGGATCTGGGTGGCCATTCTATAAATCCTCGCCGTCCTATTTGGAAATGTCATATTTAAGAATTCTCTTACATTTCTCTTTTGCAAAGTGCGGAGGGGCTCCATCCTGCTAGAAAAAAATCCTTTGATCTAGATTTCCATAATTAGGGAATATTCTTTGGAGTTCTGGTATTAAACATGTTTGAAGAAAATTTAAATACAGTTATCCATTTAAATTCAAAAACATTCACTTTTCCTTGGCGTTGAGAATGACACTCAACAATCCAATGAGGATTTTCGTCGAAATAATATCGGCAATTTTGTCGATTAACCTAAAATGGAAATTAATTAATAATATGTTTAGATTTTACCCAACGATTGTATAACCGTTAATTATTGCCTTTAAAACATAATTTTTTACTGTACTTTCGTATTTACTTGACCATTTAAAGTAAATGTTGCTTTATTAGAAAAAAGTATCCAAGCTAAATCAATTTGTTGGTTGTCCAATGCGGCCATCATAACTTCGCAACATTCTACCCTTCTCTCTAAGTCATCCTCCAATAACTCTTGTACTGTACACCGTTTTATGATCGATATTGTGATCACGAGATAATTGCCTTGCTGGTGTAATTGGGTTTTCTTGATAGGTCAACATGATATCCAATTTAGTTTCATCTAATACTATTGGGGGTCTTTTTCGAAGAACCTGTCTTATGACCCAACTCTCAAAATTGCTTTTTAATTTTACTGACTGTACTTCGCGACCAGAGGTGACAAACTGGAATAGCTTTCATAAAACAACGCAGCAACTTCTTCTTGACTCCGTTTTCTTTCTCCAAACCCGACCATCATCAATATTTCAATTTTTTGCGTTTCAGTTAAATACATTTTTAAAATTTCTAAATTAAATCGATAAAAATTAAAGAACTTGTTAAATGTAACAAAGCTGGCTATATTACCATGGAAACAAGGTAATTGGCCTACGGATGGGCCTGTCTCAAATGGGGCACATTTTCAATAGGCTTAAAAAGTGGCAATACAGTTTTCAAGTTATTTTATGTAATTATTCGTTAAAAATTAGTTTTTATTAAATTTCTGACACATGGTTTGACAGATGTAAAAAATAATAATATGAACAAATTCATTTTTCAATAAGCCTCCCAAAAAGGTGCCACAAGTGGTATCGTCTAATTTGAAAAAATAAAGTTGGTTAGGGCTGCGCCACTCCTTTGGGGTCCCCATTTTATTTTTTATGACAAAAGCGTGGCCCATTAAAAATCTTTGAGGACGTATTTTTGGACTTTAGAGAAATCATATTCTCAGAGGCGCTATAAGCAGCTTTCCATTTAAAATCCCCACCCTGTATACAAATTTAAAAAAAAAACAGACAAACAGAAAAATATACCAAAAAATTAAAGTTTCTCCATAAACCTTTTTATGATTATTTCATTTCCTGTTTCGCTTTAACCATTCCAAGAGGTCGTTACAAAAAGTAGATCATTAAAAGTTCATCCGCCGAAATTGACCGTGCCTTTCATTTCCGGATTACACGCCGTTTGCCAAATGGCCGAATGTTAAAAGTGGGACAGCATAAGCTTAAGGGTTCTTATCCAGAATTATTTGTTTACAAGCAAGCCTTATCTTGAGGGTTTATTAACTCGCCTGAAATAAACACATTTTCGGCACATGCTGACACTCACATTTCACTGTTTCGGTGTTTTCAAATAATAGAACGGATCCCTTCTATTATTTGCTGGCAACATTCTTGCTTTTCAGAAGTAGGGTAGCGTTTTTGCATTTGTTGTTTCAGTTAAAATTGCGTTAATATATTTTTCATTAGTGGTCAGAAACGGGACCGCGCACAAAGAAAATTTATGATATTGTTAAAATACATGAAACAAAATACAAAGAACTCGTATAATATTTATGTTACCACTACCTGAAAAGCAAGATTGTCTATATTATACAGGTTTGCCCAGAAGTCCGGAATAAAATTAATATAGCCTTAACCTGTACTTTTGGGGAAAACACTCGGACACGTCAATTTAGTTTTATATATGCTTACATTTTGAAGTTATTCGTTTGTTTTTTTATAGACATTTGTCATTTGTCAAAGATATGACGACATCGATATTTTTTTTAAATGAAAATATACAGCTTGTGATATCATTTGAAAGCTAATATCTCATACAGTATGCTCATAAATTTTGGCGCGATTCCGTCAAGCTATTTCAAAATGGCGACTGTTAAAATTTTTAAAAAATCTCTATTTAAATAAGCGAAAATGATAAATCACTGATTTTTTTTACCTTTCAAGGAAAGAAATCTTCATTGTTGCAATGAACGGTACCTGGATTTCTTAACCTTTGAGTTGATGCCAGCTCTAGCTGTAATTTTTCCCAACGAAGTAGATCCAGTTATACCTAATGACACAATTTAGTTTCAGCAAGATGGTGGTTCCCCGCATATTGGTGTCAATGTGAGAAGATATTTAGATGATATATTTCCAGGTCGCTGGATTGGACGACGTGGTACAATTGAATGGCCACCGAGGTCCCTAGACTCAATGCCTCTAGACTATTTTCTTTGGGGATATTTTTAAAAAAAGTTTACCAAAATAGGCCAAATAAAATTGAAGATTTAAAATACAAAATTATATTGGAGACACATAACCATACCGGCTGAAGCCATTCGGAATTCCGTCAATGGATTT
Source organism: Polydrusus pterygomalis (assembly GCA_963969555.1). Lineage (NCBI taxonomy): Eukaryota > Metazoa > Arthropoda > Insecta > Coleoptera > Curculionidae > Polydrusus > Polydrusus pterygomalis. The sequence goes on from OZ018379.1 coordinate 41,121,204, forward strand.
TACTATCGTCTGGAAGTATGCCCAGTAGAGGATGGAGGACATTTCCAGCATTTGCCACGTTAAACTACTTTTGGTTGTGTTTTGCGTTGCTTCCTGACATTTTTATTTTTTTTGACAAAATAAATAACAAATAAACCATATCTATTGTTAAGTCACAAAATGTCAGAACGTGAAACAATGAAGATTTCTTACCTTGAAAGTACAATAAAAAAAAAAACGTGTTAAGTCACTTTTGTCGCCCTCTTGCGCGTACATAAATTAATGGTTTGGCAGTCGTTGTTTATGTCTTCGGCAAGTAAGGTTAACGATACCCGCGTAAAAAAAGGTTTGGTTTGTTATTGCTGTTGGTGAAAAACAATACAATGAATAACAGTAATTTGAGAGATTGTGATGATCAGAATCAGACAAAGCCAGTAAGCACAAAAAACAGAAAATCTACGGGTCGGGTAGGAGATGCTACCTACCAAGTTAATGAGGCTTCAGTCACATGTTTTGTAAATAAATAACAAAGTATAAATAATTATTAATTAAATTTTAATATAAATCAATCGCCACTAAGTCAGTGATATAACACCTTTTTCCCCTGTAGTCTGAGTTTTTTGAAACTTCGACACATTGTGGTGAAGTATCAGATAGATATTTTGTTACAAGGGTCATTATAGGGACTTAGAGAAAGGTCAAAGCTTCAATATGATGGCAAATAAATAACCATTTTGCAACTTGTGTAATTATCGTAGCGTTTTTAACCTTAAAATTCGCTTCCTGTAAAAAAATTAAAAAAATGACTTTACACGTTTTTCCCCTGTGGTCTTCATAGATGATACAAGATTCAAAAGGGTGTAAGGTCAGATTCTATAAGACTCAACCCTGTATATTATATATGATACAAGATTCAAAAGGGTGTCGGCTCAGATTCTATAAGACTACTAAGAGATGGAACTAAAGGCTATACAGCGGGTCCAGAGAAGTTCTAGACATATGGGAATTTTCTTTATTGTTGATTTTACGAAAAAAAGTTATTCTTTATAAAAAGTTCTGCTTGATGCGCAAATATTATTGACATATCAAAGCTTAATATATCATGTACAGGGCGGCAAAAAAATATAAAAACACAGAATTACGTTAAGAGGGAAGTACTACCCTCAATTTTTATTTTAGAGCAAATTGTTATAAGAAAATTTTACTAAGGACTATAAAACGCGGTCAGGTAAAATTTTTCGTTGAAATATTTTAATTTACATGGTACCATCAAAAAGCCTTTGCGAAATATATTTTTATTTTATTTCTTTAATTTTTACCTGCAACAATTTCGCAACAACTATGTGCAATACTATAGTAATGAATATTGACATGTTAGTCAAAAATCATTTAATATTTTTCGAGTTATTAACAAGAGATTTTCGTTAGTTTCATTTATTATCATGTAATTGCTAAAATATTGTTTATTATTCATATTCACAATTTAATTTTGCTCCAAGGAAATTAAATGTTTTTAATATTCCTGATAGATAGATAGGTTTATTTTAGAACATGAAATAATATTGAATTATTTTTTTACGTAATTGGTTTTCAGCAAGAGGTAATGAATACTCAACGTGTTTTTGATGGTATCCTGTAAATTAAAATATTTCAACGAAAAATTGTATCTGACCGCGTTTTGTAGTCCTTAGTAGAGTTTTCTTATAATAATTTGTTCTAAAATAAAAATCGAGGGTAAGTACTTCCCTCTTAACGTAATTCTGTGTTTCTATATTTTTTTGCCGCCCTGTACATGATATCTTAAGTTTTGATATGTCAATATTATTTGCGCTTCAAGCAGAACTTTTTATAAAGAATAACATTTTTCGTAAAATCAACAATAAAAAAAATTCCCATATGTCTAGAACTTCTCTGGACACGCTGTATAAAAACCAACAAAGGTTGATATTACAGTTTTAAGTACGAAGGTTATCTGATAGAAGGTATGAACCTGTACTGACGAGAACACAAGTGTTTGAAAATGGTCTACAGGTGGTAACATCCTTTTAAGTTGATTGACTATTTATTTCTTTGTAGTCTTTTGAAATCTGAATCTGTATTTTAATATCTAACTGTCTTAGATAAAAAAATACAACCTTGTTGTATAAGGATTTTTCAGGTGATTAGAAAAATATTTTCTTGCATAATATTTACGCATAAGATACGTTCGATATATTATTAACAATATAAAAACATGAATGTTTGAATAGTTAAAACTGCAAAAATTTGTGGAAGACTGTTTTGTTACATTTTTCAAAATTAAAGTCAACTTTTTCTAAAACAAAGTAGTAGCGCTTACATTTCGACCAAACCATTTCAATAGAATTAAAGTGGCAATGATATGAAGGAAGTCTTAAAACTCGATGTCCATGTTGCAATGCTAGTTCGTCCAACCTATTAAAATTATATAAAAAAAATTTAAAAATAAAATAAATAGCGCTTTCCAGATTACTTCTTACATTATTAGGGTGGGACATGCTGCTTCTCTTATCCAGTTCTGATATTTCATTGCAAATGATGAAACCGGAATTTGTCTTTGCCATGTATTAACGTTTAATGTTTTTGACCAACTTGTATTTGAGGAAGGATAAAAGAGTCTTTCCGGCATCACTATCTCTTTGAAAATAATGAAATAATTTTAAAATTAATGCTTGTTCATTTTTACAATACCGTGACATTTTTGAAATAATAGTTATTAAAAATGTTACTGTTAAAAATGACAATAAAGGTTTTTTGACTCGTAGAATCATACGATATTCATTATTGACGCAAATTTACTATCTCACCTAGTTCACGGATGCTAAATAGATATGCACTAGTCGTGACGTAATGGTTAGCGGACTTTATAAAACAGTGGATACCTTATCAAAGAAATTACCTTGTCTTTATTTTGTTACTTAACACAACGTTTCAGTTAGTTAGTATCTCTAACCGTTTTCAAGTGTAAACTAAATTATAATTCTAAGGCTTTACTGTCTTAAATACTATTCATGTGCAATGAACGTGCTTATTGGAGTGTGAAGTTTAATCAGGTATTAGCGATATCTATGTTTACTAAATGTATGGGTATTTTGATTCATGAAAGCTGCTTCTTTGAATTTTTGTTTTTTGCAGTGCTGTTCCGTGTCCAAAACCTTGGCTTCTGACCACTGTATATTATGTTTGTTGGTTGGTCCATACATGTTCCGCTATACCCGATCTCGAAGTTTCATCTCTTTAAGTATGTTTCAGATGTTTTTTTACCTATCAGAATTTGAAGCCTGTATAATATTATAGTTTTTGGGATCATAGCGGAACATGTATAAACCAACCAACATAATATACATTGGTCAGAAGCCAACGTTTTGGACATGGGACAGCACTGGAGAAAACGAAAATTCAAGGAAACAGCTTTCATAAATCAAAGTACCCATATATTTAGTAAACCAAGTATGTATATCCCCAATATCTGAAAACCTCATCTTGTCAAAAACCAAAAGCTCCAACGTCACACTTCAATAAGCACGAAGGCGGAGTCATCAAGATTCATTACCCATGGGTAATATGTAAGACAGTAGCCTTGGGATTATAATTTAGTTTGCACTTGAAAACGGTTAGAGATACTAACTAACCGAAACGTTCAATTAAGTAACAAGACAAAGACAATGGAAGTCTGACAAGGTCATTTCTTTGATATTACTTCATTGTCTACCACCTTTAAACAAACAGTGGACACCTTATAATATAATCGTCCAAAAAATTTATTTCGCAGGTTGATTAACGATTGGCAATATAAAAATACAGATTTTCAAATTAAAACATTACATCAGCAGCATTGAAAGTATAAAAACATTTTCAGCCCATTTTGCACTCAGAAAGTACACAAACCATAAATTACAGGAATATGACACTTATGGTTTATTTATGGAAACTCCCGGCAAAATTAATTGGTGTCAGCCGCAGGGCGCGATAATGAGCCAACATCAATAAGAGCTTTCGCTCGGACATCGCTTCTCCCTGGACAGTGACAAGTAGGTATATAAAGTAGAACTTTTAACTTTGGGGCATAAATCGTTATATGACAAAGGAAAATGTGCTCTCGGTATGGAGTAATGAAAATAATGGATTTTCAAATTAAAAGCAATTTTTAGGAATATGTGAATTGTAATGAATATTTCCCTCATATAAAAAGTAGAGTAATTGCGTCCGTATAATTTATATAAACGAAAAATATTCTCAGCTAGCGAACTTTAAAGTGTAAAAAGATCTGCATTTTGGATTGAAGCACATAGGGATGGCAAAAACAATGGATTCCCTGGGGCCGGTTTTGTTGCTTCGGGTTGTGGCATTCTGATGAGTTCCTAATAAGGACGAAACAGCTGTCATGTCTACTCGGCAACAGGGAATCCATTATTTTTGGCATCCCTGTGTACTTCAATGCAAATTGCGAGTCTTTTCACACCTTAAGTCCGCTAGCTGAGAATATTTTTCGTTGATATAAATTATACGGACTCGATTACTCTACTTTTTATTGGACATGGCGTTGTAACGGATAGCACGCACCCTGGTGCGGGTACTTCTAGTGCAATCTATTTCTATATTTGCCAATCAAGCGGGATAATATGGAGAAGTACGAAATGTCGTACCCTATACTGGAGTATGTTTGCGCCATTTTTTTAAAGTCCTTTCACATCCACACTTCAATATACCTATATTTTTCATTGTTGCTGATTCCAACGTGATTGCGTTGCGGCCTATTTACTACTTGCTAATTTCTATACTCGGGAGTCGAGGTATACGACACTATGTCCAATTTTTACAAAAATTAGGTAACTATGTAGTTTTATTCAGAAAATTAAACTATTTTGTGGGTCATACAACACCAAGTCCAATTAGTTAAGGTAGCTGAGAAACAGGGTTGACTTTTAACACTACGTGCATTTTTATTCAGAGGCCTAAGACAGCAAGGTAACAATATCTGTATGCCTCGGATCTTTATTAATATCTTTAGCAACACATTTAGCGGCATAGAACACTATTTAATCACTTGGTGTTATATGCCTCTAACTAGATCTATATAATAGTAGGTGGGGATAACACATAATGTTAAAAGCCAGCATGACTATCGGCATTTAGGAGGCAATAAGTTTTTACTTTCCCTTTTACCAAAATGCATACCATTTCCATTTAATATGCTCATTTTTTGTAAAAATTGGACATAGTGTCATATGCCCCCCGAGTACAGTATTATGGCTTATAATTTTTTACCGGTATAGAACACTATGTCCAAAAAAATACAAATTATGATAATTAAAATTTTAAACAAAATTTATTTACAAAAAACAATAAATAATTAATACTTTGTGTAATAAAAGTAAGATAATACATTCATAATCATAATCATAATCATAATCATAATCATAATCATAATCATAATCATAATCATAATCATAATCATAATCATAATCATAATCATAATCATAATCATAATCATAATCATAATCATAATCATAATCATAATCATAATCATAATCATAATCATAATCATAATCATAATCATAATCATAATCATAATCATAATCATAATCATAATCATAATCATAATCATAATCATAATCATAATCATAATCATAATCATAATCATAATCATAATCATAATCATAATCATAATCATAATCATAATCATAATCATAATCATAATCATAATCATAATCATAATCATAATCATAATCATAATCATAATCATAATCATAATCATAATCATAATCATAATCATAATCATAATCATAATCATAATCATAATCATAATCATAATCATAATCATAATCATAATCATAATCATAATCATAATCATAATCATAATCATAATCATAATCATAATCATAATCATAATCATAATCATAATCATAATCATAATCATAATCATAATCATAATCATAATCATAATCATAATCATAATCATAATCATAATCATAATCATAATCATAATCATAATCATAATCATAATCATAATCATAATCATAATCATAATCATAATCATAATCATAATCATAATCATAATCATAATCATAATCATAATCATAATCATAATCATAATCATAATCATAATCATAATCATAATCATAATCATAATCATAATCATAATCATAATCATAATCATAATCATAAATTTTATTTGACTACGTTTTGTACATGTTAAAAATACAATTGTAGCAGGTCAGTGTATCAATAATCAAAGTCTATATGCTACTAGATTATGAATATCACAATACAATAAGGTAATAGCAACAATACTTCTCATGAACAAACAATTTTAAAAAACAATTAATTTAAAAAAATAAAACAGCAATGTTTCAACGTACTATGTCAATATTTTCGCATGATGAAATTATATTTTCCAAATATTCCTTGATAGAATAAAAAGCAGATTTACTAAGGATGTTTTTCATGGTATATTTAAATTTTTTTGGCTGAAGGCCTTTGATTGAATCTGGCAGAGCATTAAAGAGATCAATTTTTGGTGAGTTCTTTATTGATTTTTCTAGTCTATATTTGGGTTTTCTAATCAGGACTGCCGATCTAGTGCTGTAGTTATGAAAGTTAGAATTTAGCTTGAAGTAATCTATGTTACTGTGTATTTCAATCAGCTGATGCAAGATAAATAGAGACGGTAATGTCAATATTCCCAGACGTATAAAATGAGGTTTGCAGTGGTCTCGATGCCCTGCACCCACAATTGCTCGAACAGCCCTCTTTTGCAATTTAAACACAATATGCGAATCCGCATAGTTACCCCACAGTTGTATTCCATATGTAACGTGGGCATGAAAAAGTGAGTAATAAACAGTCATAACAGAATCCAGCCCAATTAATGGTTTAAGCTTTCTTATTACGAAAATAGAAGAGGATAGCCTGCCCCGCAATGATCGAATGTGGGGCCCCCAATTTAAATCACTATCCAATGTAACACCAAGCATTTTAGCCTCTGAACCATTCACCACACTACGACTTGTCGAGAAAACGACTTCCTGGGCCATATTCAGTTTCAGATTATTCTGAGAAAACCATTCATTTGCTTTTTGTTTTAGATCACTACATTTGTTTTTTAGTTCACTAATGTTGTCACAGCTGCACAGCAGTGATGTGTCGTCCGCAAAACAAATGCACCGGTACGGGGACAGATGTAAGAATAAGTCATTCATATAAATTATAAAGAGGAGCGGACCTAGAACAGATCCTTGGGGTACCCCACTCTCTACCAGTACACGGCGCGACACTCCATCCTGAAGAGAGACATACTGTATTCGGGAAGTCAAGTAAGAGATCAACAAGCTCAGAGGCAGACCCCGAATTCCATATCGAGAATGCTTTTCGATCAGAAGCTCGTGAGAAACGCAGTCAAAGGCCTTGCTAAGGTCACAAAGAGTAAGACCCACATGCTCTCCCCTCTCAAGGCCCTCCACTACGCCACTCACAATCCTCGACACTGCCTGGATCGCCGAGCGACCATCCCTGAAACCAAATTGTAAGTAGTGCAATTTTGATTCAATATACTGACTTATGTTTTTTTTGATGATTATTTCGAAAACTTTTCCAAACAGAGGGATTATGGAAATTGGTCGATAATTATCCGCGGAGTCGATGTCTCCCTTCTTAAAAATTGGGACCACCCTAGCCACCTTAAAACAGTCCGGAAATTTTCCCTGCTCTATACAAGCATTAAAGAGAAATGTTAGGGGCCCAACCATCCGCTCACTAGTCTGCTTTAAAATTACACTATTTACATCGTATGTATCATAAGAATATGTTGTTTTTAGTTGAGCAATAGCATCCCGTACGTCGCCCTCCGACACTGGCAAAAAAACAAAAGATTTCTTACTTTCTGGAATACGATCTATGAGCCTTTTTTGTATATTCGGATCTATCGGTAATTGTTTAACAATATCGGATGCAATCTGAGCAAAGTGATCATTAAACTTGTCAGCTGTCAATGCAGAAGTAGTGTTATTTTTAGTTTTAGAACCATTTCTTTCAAAATTTATTAATTTCCAGGCATTTCTGGCCTTATTGTTAGAACTATTAATGTAATTACTACCTATATGCTTTTTTTTTTGCTTCTGTTATATCTTTTTTATAATTTTTGTGCAATTTCCGATAAAGCTTCCCCGTACAGCGGATCATCACTCACATAAATCAACACTAACCTCAAAATGATGGTAAACTTAATTGTTTTTACTTAATATCCACAAATCGGGCTGATGGCACATAGTGTCGTATGCCTCCCGAGTACAGATTTATTAAGCAGGGTTTAAATGCGCTGCAGTGTTATCGATGGAGTTCCTTCGGGTGGGGACATTCTGATGAGTTCCTAACAAGGACGAAACAGCTGTCAATGTCTAATCGGCCCCAGGGAGTCTATTGTTTTTGGCATCCCTGTGTACTTTAATGCAAAATGCAGGTCTTTTCATTTTTTAAAGTCCGCTTGCTGAGAATATTTTTCGTTGATTTCCCTCATATGTAAAACATCCCATAAGGGCTGTGCAATTGTTGAAAAATTACAACGAAAATTGTACACCTGTAATTTTTAGCCAATGGGAAGCTTTCATTTCAGCTCGTTACCATCGCAACCACAAAACTTTTCCTCCTGGGTACCCTAGGTGTGATTATAGAGAACGCACAGTCATCTATATATTTTTGAAATAATTATTGTTACCTTTATCCGTCTATCTATATACTACACAGCAAAAAGGCTATTAATAAGCTTTTTTTGTCTTTCTTTACTTGGTATAATATAAAAAGGCGATTTTTATTTCTTATAAATATATTTAAATTATAAACAACTTTTGCGTTACAATATTTAAATCTTGTTAAAACTCTATATTTTGCAAAGAATTCGTTAGATATTTATGACATAAATGAAACATCTTTCTTGAATTTTAGTTTCATAAAATAATTAAAGACAAATTAACACATAAGCAATCCATTTTAATTTCAGTTTTGCTACTAAAATTTTATTCTTCATGACAGGGCCATTTTTTCATTTTATAATAATTATATCGAATCTCTACTCTCTATATATCCCCAAAAAATATATTCCTAGGATTTTAGCAGTATGAAACAAACATTTGCTCGTCAAAAACAATGCATCTATTAGCTATCAATGAATCTGTATTACTACAGTGAACGGAAGGCTACATTTTATAATTTTTATTTGTAGGTGTCTATATTTTGCAAAAAAATCGTTAGATTTTATCTGTTGATTAACAGGCATAAAGCCTACTAGGTAGTTTTATTTACGACTGGAATTTCTAAAGGAAAATATCATGCTATAATTTTTTATATTAATTAATTGATGAGAAATTTTCTTACCGAATCTACAACGTTCTTGAATTAATAACGGGAAATATCTCCTCGAGCATGAATTTTTTAAGGCTGTAGCTTCGTATTAGGTGGACATACGACACACTTTTATACGAGCTTTTAAATGAAGTTCTTACTGTATTTTTTAACCAATCTACTCTATCTTTAAGGACACCCTGTATAATATATAGATAGCAGTCTTATTTTTAGGTAGTGGTAACATAAATATATACAGCGTGTCCACGGATAGAGTTTGGAAGAAGAACATTTTTTTTATTAGTCGGTATAGAAGAAAAAGTAATATTTTAAAAAAACGTCTACTTGTGCTTAAACTACAATTTCAAATATCAAATTTGCGATTACTATACAGGGTTCGTCAAAATACCGTAATCTGGGGTGAATTTGATCGTAAAAAAAGAATTTTTTACGTAATATTACGAAATTTAAAATATTTCTTATGAACTTTTGTAAATTGAATTACTTTTGGCCTTAGTTACAACCCATGATAGTCACAACAACGTCTGACCCTAACTTTACGTTAAAAAAAAATTAAAAAGTGTTCGATCAATTTCATGCTCTACTTGGGGCTTAATTGAATTGTTTCTTTCGTTTGTTTTTTTTTTTATTAGGCTTTTTCTTCATTTAAAGAAAATACGGTTTGTCCGCTATTTTTTCTTTCATGTCTCCCATGGTATCTGTTATTCAAAGTACCATATGGAACTTTATACTCTTTAGAAGCTCGCCGTAAAGCCCAACCTTCCTCAAAAATTTTATTGAGGGCAGTTTCAACTCTTGATTCATCTTAATCTTTATACATATATATACAGTGTGTGTATAAAGTCTGGAAACGGCTTAATAACATCACAATTTACTGGCCGATTTAAACCAAATTTGGTACAGTTGTGTAAGAGGATCTAATGCACCGAATGACGATATTGGCGTTGTTGCCAGCTTTTTAGTTTGTCTGGAATTCGAACGAATTTTATATTTTTAAATATAACACCCAGTATATTTTTACATTTTTAAATTCCACATAAAATTGTAATTATTTTTTATTAAATGCATTATTAGTCTATATTTCATAGTTTCCGAGATATTGACTCTCGAAAAGTGACATTTTTGAAATTTGACAGCTTATAACTTTCTAACAGTACGTCTTAGAGCAAAACGGCTTACATGTCCCTATCTTCAAGTTTTATGATCTTCCCAAAAAAATCAACTTCCAGTTAAACCGGAACAACTATATTTCCTGCTTTCGAGTTACATCCGGTTTAACCGGAAGTTGATTTTTTTGGGAAGATAATAAAAATTAAGGATAGGGAGATGTAAGCCGTTTTGCTCTAAGACGTACTGTTAGAAAGTTATAAGCTGTCAAAGTTCAAAAATGTCACTTTTCGAGAGTCAATATCTCGGAAACTATGAAGTATAGACTAATAATGCATTTAATAAAAAATAATTATAATTTTATGTGGAATTTAAAAATGTAAAAATATACTGGGTGTTATATTTAAAAATATAAAATTCGTTCGAATTCCAGACAAACTAAAAAGCTGGCAACAACGCCAATATCGTCATTCGGTGCGATAGATCCTCTTACACAACTGTACCAAATTTGGTTTAAATCGGCCAGTAAATTGTGATGTTATTAAGCCGTTTCCAGACTTTATACACACACTGTATATATGTATGAACGTGTGCCAGGTTTTCTTACATAATTTCTTACCATTTTCGTTGCCTAAAAACCAAAAACAGCTAATATTTCGAAAAGGTTTTGTCTGTTTCCTTCCGCCAAACCCATCCCCAGACGCGTTTCGCCGTTATTACGGCTCATCAGTGAGGCTCAGTTTGGCAGAAGGAAACAGGGCTTAAAGACAAATCACTTGTCAGGATCGATTATCAACAGGATTTATAAAACCCAGTGCGACATCTTGCGTCCCAGTACGGTACCTTAGAAAAGGTCAGTCGTAAAGGGTTATTCTGTAAAAACAGAAAATTTTTTGCAAGATGCCCTCAAAACCGGTATAAGTGCCGGACCACAGATATTATTTCGAAAAGGTTTTGTCTGTTTCCTTCCGCCAAACCCATCCCCAGACGCGTTTCGCCGTTATTACGGCTCATCAGTGAGGCTCAGTTTGGCAGAAGGAAACAGGGCTTAAAGACAAATCACTTGTCAGGATCGATTATCAACAGGATTTATAAAACCCAGTGCGACATCTTGCGTCCCAGTACGGTACCTTAGAAAAGGTCAGTCGTAAAGGGTTATTCTGTAAAAACAGAAAATTTTGCAAGATGCCCTCAAAACCGGTATAAGTGCCGGACCACAGATATTATTTCGAAAAGGTTTTGTCTGTTTCCTTCCGCCAAACCCATCCCCAGACGCGTTTCGCCGTTATTACGGCTCATCAGTGAGGCTCAGTTTGGCAGAAGGAAACAGGGCTTAAAGACAAATCACTTGTCAGGATCGATTATCAACAGGATTTATAAAACCCAGTGCGACATCTTGCGTCCCAGTACGGTACCTTAGAAAAGGTCAGTCGTAAAGGGTTATTCTGTAAAAACAGAAAATTTTGCAAGATGCCCTCAAAACCGGTATAAGTGCCGGACCACAGATATTATTTCGAAAAGGTTTTGTCTGTTTCCTTCCGCCAAACCCATCCCCAGACGCGTTTCGCCGTTATTACGGCTCATCAGTGAGGCTCAGTTTGGCAGAAGGAAACAGGGATGGGTTTGGCGGAAGGAAACAGACAAAACCTTTTCGAAATAATATCTGTGGTCCGGCACTTATACCGGTTTTGAGGGCATCTTGCAAAATTTTCTGTTTTTACAGAATAACCCTTTACGACTGACCTTTTCTAAGGTACCGTACTGGGACGCAAGATGTCGCACTGGGTTTTATAAATCCTGTTGATAATCGATCCTGACAAGTGATTTGTCTTTAAGCCCTGTTTCCTTCTGCCAAACTGAGCCTCACTGATGAGCCGTAATAACGGCGAAACGCGTCTGGGGATGGGTTTGGCGGAAGGAAACAGACAAAACCTTTTCGAAATAATATCTGTGGTCCGGCACTTATACCGGTTTTGAGGGCATCTTGCAAAATTTTCTGTTTTTACAGAATAACCCTTTACGACTGACCTTTTCTAAGGTACCGTACTGGGACGCAAGATGTCGCACTGGGTTTTATAAATCCTGTTGATAATCGATCCTGACAAGTGATTTGTCTTTAAGCCCTGTTTCCTTCTGCCAAACTGAGCCTCACTGATGAGCCGTAATAACGGCGAAACGCGTCTGGGGATGGGTTTGGCGGAAGGAAACAGACAAAACCTTTTCGAAATAATATCTGTGGTCCGGCACTTATACCGGTTTTGAGGGCATCTTGCAAAATTTTCTGTTTTTACAGAATAACCCTTTACGACTGACCTTTTCTAAGGTACCGTACTGGGACGCAAGATGTCGCACTGGGTTTTATAAATCCTGTTGATAATCGATCCTGACAAGTGATTTGTCTTTAAGCCCTGTTTCCTTCTGCCAAACTGAGCCTCACTGATGAGCCGTAATAACGGCGAAACGCGTCTGGGGATGGGTTTGGCGGAAGGAAACAGACAAAACCTTTTCGAAATAATATCTGTGGTCCGGCACTTATACCGGTTTTGAGGGCATCTTGCAAAATTTTCTGTTTTTACAGAATAACCCTTTACGACTGACCTTTTCTAAGGTACCGTACTGGGACGCAAGATGTCGCACTGGGTTTTATAAATCCTGTTGAAAAACAGCTAAGTTATATAAAAGAAACTTAAAATCAAAGTGATCAAATTCGCCCGGACTCGAGATCAATTTTGCCCCGTATGCATGATCAATTTGACCCCACTATGAAAATTTGAATTTGCTGCGTAAAATTATATATTTACAGTAATGGCACCCATGTTAATATTGTAGGAAAGCATAATCGAATTAGACTTTAATAAGAAAACCGAACGATTTTTCGGCAGTTTTTGTGTACACGTAAAAGTGTATAGTCTTAAAAAACAATGCAATATAAAGGGTTTCAAAAACGTTAGTTTTTTATTAGAAAAAATGTACTTACCGGGAGCAGTACTAGACATCTGTCAAAAACAGGATAACTTTAAAATGCTATGTTGTCAGATCTACTAAAAATTTCTTTAATCCTAAGATATTGCAAGATATACTAAAAAGATTCCATATATCAATGTCGCCCCTTAAGAGCAGTAACCCCCTTTACCACAATGAAAATTGCCGAACGTTTTGCTGGTCAAACGAAAAGAAAAAATAAAAATTGATATTTAGAAAATAAATTCTACTTTAAATACCCCATCCAGAAAAGTAAATGACGATCGAAAATATTCCCAAAAATTTTTTTAGAAATTTTTTTTATTTTTAGTAATTTTGTAATATCTTAAACAATTCTTTATTGGTCAAAAGCAAAATGACTTTCCTGGGTGTAGAATGTTGTACCAAACAATTTTTCTTAAAGCCATTTTTCAATATCGGCCTTACTTTTTTCTCAAAAACTTTGGGCGCGTAAACCCACTTTACACGCTTAAATTCACTTTACGCGCCCAAAGTTTTTGAGAAAAAAGTAAGGCCGATATTGAAAAATGGCTTTAAGAAAAATTGTTTGGTACAACATTCTACACCCGGGAAAGTCATTTTGATTTTGACCAATAAAGAATTGTTTAAAATATTACAAAATTACTAAAAATAAAAAAAATTTCAAAAAAAAATTTTGGGAATATTTTCGATCGTCATTTACTTTTCTGGATGGGGTATTTAAAGTAGAATTTATTTTCTAAATACCAATTTTTATTTTTTCTTTTCGTTGGACCAGCAAAACGTTCGGCAATTTTCATTGTGGTAAAGGGGTTACTTCCTCTTAAGATCAATTACACCCTGTATTACGGGAACAATTTTTTTTTGTAATTTTAATTTTCATTTCCTTGATTTATTAAATGCATTTTTCTTGTGCTGAAACTACAATTTTAAATGTCACATTTGCGATTGCAATAAAGGGGTTTCGTTTGAAACAATATATTTAATTTTTTGGATTTCGTTTAAAATAAATTTACGTAAAAACAAACAACTATTTTTGCTTTCTTACTTCGAATATGATTTTATATCTGGCCGAGTAACGATTTTGTTGTAAGAAAACCATTTTTTATTTGCCTACTTTTGAAGTATTTTTATTATTACATGTTATATTTCTTTAATTCATTCAATAACAAATTATAAAACTTTTATTTAAACGTGGTACCACCAAGTTAGCGCATAGTTCAACTCGACATTTGAATTCCCGATAACAGTTCCTAACTTGTTATATTCGGATATTTTTTAAATATCTACTCTTAACTTTTCTTTCAAGAGGTTTAAGTTATTATTGAAATTGGTTTTATATGCACATGAGGCTTTAAAATTATTCCCATAAATGAAAGTCAAAAATTATGAGATCGGGACTTCTACGTACCAACTGATTTGGACCATAGGTACCTTCCAATTGGAATTGAAAATTAGAATTGAAAAAAAGCAAAAAAACAAAAACTATTGTTTCTGAGGAACCCTGTATAATCTGTGATCCTAGTAACCTGTAAGTAGCCAGTCAAAAAATTATTTTGTTTTTGACAAGAATTCTTAGTAAAGTATTTTCAAATTATATCATCTAAGAAAATATCGACTTTACCGAACAATAAATTGTGTAATTACCTTGTACATACTTTTACTAGAGGTAAAAGAGTTACATTTCTTGCAACACAATCCTTCGCAACAATTTCAACACAATGTGGGTCGTTTATGTCTTGTTATATCCGTATAATGTGCAGAATTATAGGGTTTCTGTTGACTTCGAGTATAATAATGCTAACAACGCCTGTAATTGATTGCATGGACCGACACTAACAAGGAACACGTGACGTGAAATTTATAGTATTTTCTTTCTTATTAGTCTTTTGTTCCTTTTTGTGTTTTATGAAAGCAGGCTATGGTGTAAGTGTCAGATAAGGAATCGGAACTTTCGGTAACTTAACAAAAGTTTCGTTGATTTATTGTTGAATGTTCTTACACGAAAGCATCAATAGAAAAAGCGTAAAAAGATTAGGGTTCTACTACCTTATAAGTAAGTATACATCTAGTCTAGCTTTTGAAAAGATTCTTCAAATTTGGGTATTGCAAAGTTATTTAATTTATGTAGGGCTGTGGTAAGTACCTGTAGAATGTAGTTATCTACCGTGCACGAAAAAATTATTTGCATCAAAGAGGGCTTGGATTAAAAAAGTGGGGCTTGGTTTAGATCACAATGATATGGGGACGATATATCTAACCAAATATAGGTTAAAATTTGGTCAAATTCATATTATGACATGATATGCCAAACTAATGAGTAATAAAATAAGTAGACAAATACAAATTTATTTTTGTTGTTTACAAAATTAACAAGCATAAATTCACACGTCTCTTCATATTTTCGAAAGTATTGACCAGCATCTCTAGAGAAATGTTACCACATTCTTGGATAATCCTTTCTTGTAATTGTTCTAAATTTGCAACTGGTGTTTTAAAAGTAGTATTCTTTAAATGAGGAAAAACCAATTAATTTCTAACCGTTAAATAAGGTGATCTAGGTGAGAATTCAATGTCTGATCGAAAACTGATCAATCTGTCGTCGAAAAAATTGCGTAAGTAGTTAATAGTTTCGGCGGCTGTATGGGAGGTTGCACCGTATTGTTGAAAATATCCAAAACGTAGATTGTCGTCAAGAAATTACTCCACAAAATTTCAAAATATTGTCACTATACCGCTGTGCTGTAACTGTGTCATGAAGAAACATAGGACCAACAATTTTTTTTCAGGAAACAGCTAACCAGGCACCAATTTTTTGAGGGTGCAATGTGGACTCTACAAAAAAAATGGGGATTTTTACTACTCCACATGCGTGTATTTGTGTGAGAATTCACATAACCGGAGAGGTGGAACCAGGCTTCATCCGAAAAAAATGTCAGGTCTAATAAATCATTTCTTTCCAATACATTTTGGGTAAACCATTGAGAGTAATTCCTGCGTCTTTCAAAATCTGCGGCTTGTATTTCTTGGAATTCTTGCACTTTATAAGCTGCTTCTTAAGAATAGTCCTGCATGTTCCATAAGATCACTTCTTGGGACAGGCGTCTTATATAATTTGTTGGCGTATTTTGCATTATTTCAAGAACGTTTGCAACAAGGTCTTCCTGCTTGTTTTTTGTGTTATATAGAACCTGTTTTCCCAAACACAGCCACGGTTCTTTTCAGGCAATAATAAAAATCCCCAGCAATAAAAGCAACGTTAGGAAAATGTTCGTGAAAATCGTCCATGCACAAACCCGGATTGTATTGCCACTTACCATTTATTCTAACCCCGTTTCGAAAATTCGCTTTAACCATGAATATTTCTGCTGTTTCGTAAAGCCCATTGTGTGGATTGTTCAAGAAATTGGAAAAATTAGCGATGAATCAAATTACTTGTAACTACTGTCAAAGATGACGGAATAACTGATTGATTGCTAATTCAGGTAGTTACTGACACCTAACAGGTATTAAGCTCTACGGCTAAGCATTACGTCCTTAGATGGAAGGCCCTCTTTGATGCAAAGAATTTTTGCTCGCACGGTATTTGGTATATCTACCAGTATTTTTCCATATTAATGGAAAATCAAAATGGAGGACTTAAACACGTTTAGTATATAATTATCATCAGTAGGTACTTTAGAAAATTATGACGTTATTTTTCTAAAGTATTTAGCAAATAATAGTACTTTAGTGATTCCGGCCGCAAAAAATAATGTATATAAAAGACTCTGACGACTGATCAAGAGATTATCCAATCTTCTCCAAGCATCCGTCCACTGGACATCTTAAATTATAATCTATTGAAATAAATCCTACACTGAGAAAATAGCTCCAAGTAAACTGTAGTAGCTGGGAAAAGTTTACTTACACCGGCTAATATTTCATTTATTATAGAAATTTAGTTTATTTAAAGCAAGTAAAACAAATTAGCTACAATCGGTTTAGTTGGATCTAATAAATTAGTAAACAATGTTTATTTGTTTTTAGTAAACATATAATTTTTAAGTATACTGTACACCTAATTTAAACATGTGTTCACTTATTTTGGATAAATTAAGTTTATTTTAAATAAGTAAACCAAAATATTCTCCTAAGTAAACTTGGTTGCTTAAATAAAGTGTCCAGTTCACTTGTTTGGCCTTTCGTCAACGTTCGGTTCGCTTCGCTTCACTTCGGCAGGATGAAACTCGAAACTCGTAGCGTCGCACGCAACACGCAATACGATTTATCATTTTCTTTTCGTCGTAGGCGAAGACGGTCGGATTGTTTGGTGCTCTGTTGCTGTGATATTTGTGTTGCCGTATTGGACATCCCGGTGTACTATAATATTATGGAGTGTTCTAATATGGAGTATTTGTTAATAAATTGGAATTTAGAAGATCATATTTCTGCTTTTATTCATTTATATGTTATCTACTAATTTAATAGATCCACGTATCCCTTTCACTAATTCTAACTACACAGTTTGTCTATTTTAAATAAATGGTTTATTGGTTAAAGGTACATAATTTAATAAATGGGTTACTTATTCCAAGTAAACAGTTCGTTTAGATTAGATAACGAATTTCTAAGTACACCTGTTTATTTGTGTTTACTAGTTCTAGGTAAACTATTTCAGCATTTTCCATTTACTTAGGCCAAGTGAACCCTTCACTAGTCACTATATGTGGTGAACTTTTTAATTAAAGTAAGTGTATTTTCACCTAGATCTAATAAACTTTTTTCTCAGTGTAATAATAAAAATATTCCTAATATGTCACAATAATTTTCTGCAAACTATTAAAAAGATCCTGCAAAAGCATAAAGTTTCATTAAAAGTACGAATAAGTAAGAATATTTTCGTTTTGATTGAAATTACATGAGCTGTCAAAATTAGGCAAGATTGGTGTATTCCGTCTTCAGTTAAAGTTATTTTAACGCTTTAAACCAACAATTTGTACGTAATAAATTATTTTTGAGACCTTAAGTTTCTATTTTGGTCAAAAAAATAAGGCGGAGTGGTCAGACATTGAAATTTTGGAATTTTGAATAAGTATGCATAATATTTTACTTTTCGAACTGTGCGTATCTCTGATAGTTTTTGAGATATTTAATTTTTGGAGTCAATTAATCACTTAGAATGGAGGAAATATGTTGCACTATTAAAGCGTCAAAAATTCAAATTGAACCGCAAACAGGAAGTAAACCCAAACAACCATTTTCAGAAGGGCAACCCAAAATCAAAGAAAGGGAGTGGGGGGGAGGAGTTAATACCCTTCCTATTCCGGCGCCATTATTACATATTAATTTTACCACAGATTTAAGAAAATTAAATGGGCAATTAAAATTTAACAATGGTTGTCTGACGACACAAAAAAATACCTTCCACATTTTTCGCGGAACAAAAAGAAATTATTCAGCATCCCCGTTGATTAATGACAGAAGCATGTACTCCTATTATCTATTATCTTTTGTGTGAGCTGAATTTGCGTTTGACAGGATGCTCAGTTTAAAGCAAAGGCTTATATTTAATATGCTGCATATTCTTTTGATAATCGCACGCAATAAACTTTTATTGGCTTGCATTAAACATCCTGCTGGGACTGATTGGGAAGGTTTTGTATCCATAAATTTCAAATATAACTAACTAGTAACATTTTTAACATTATTTGTATTGTTGTAAAGGCTAAACCAGTTTATTTATCATATACAGGGTTCCCCATTTAAAACAAAACAGGCTAAATATCTGTTTCCACGTTAACCCATTTACGGCCATTGTTGCGTTATCGCAACACCTAACTTGTAATTTTTTTAAGGGGTTAAAACCATATTTAAAAAAAAATTGTAGGGCTTTATTTTAACTAATGTCCAATGTATATTAAAAAAACAAAATTTTACTAAAATTTTCTATTCGGAAGGGAAAGAAAAATACTTGAAAAATGTTAAATTTTCGTCTATGCGCGCGATCAAGTTTGGTATGTTTTAAATAATATTGTAGTTATTTAAAATATATTTATTTTTATTAAAATTCTTTAAACAACCTATGTGTAATGTTATCCAATTTTTGGTTACATAATATTTATGACGGTTTTGTCAAAATTTGCATCTGAACTTATCTGTTGCATTTACGCAACACTGGTCGACCATTGCATATAAGTAATACCGGCAACACTGTCAAAGCGAATCCTTTTTGTTGTTGTAACCTGCAAAGCGAGGCAATATTTTCATTAGACTGTGAAATCAATGTCAAAAAAGAATAGAGGTGTTCATGACGTACAATTAGACGAATCAACAAACATTTCAGTTGTCAGGTGGAATGACAACTCCATAGTTACTATGATTAGTACCCATTATGGAGCAGAACCTCTAAAATAAGCAAAAAGGTTCAACAAAAAACAGAAAAAACTTGAAAATGTACCTCAACCATCCGTCATTTTTCATTACAATAAGCACATGGGCGGTGTGGACCTCCACGATAACGGTGTAGCAAATTATCGAATAAGGATCCTGGGGAAAAAATGGTGGTGGCCTTTGTTCGTTAACAGTATTGACAGCATCGTGGTCAATTCTTGAAAGATACTTATTTAGGATTGCAAATAAAAGTAAAATGTCTCAATTAGATTTCAAATCATACATAGCTTTGCGCCTACTAAAAACAGAAATAACAGCCAGACCACTACCCATGGTAATACCGGATGAGGTCCGTTTAGACCAATCCGCTCATATTATTTTACGACAAGAGAGAAGAAGACGTTGCAGAGTCTGCCACAGCCAAACATTATATATATATTTAGAAGATGCAACGTTCATTTACATTCTGCTTGTTTTAATCAGTACCATAAAAATTAATTTTTGTATCACGTCAATGTTGCGTTTACGCAACGCCCGTTTTTTTCTTAAGTATGGAGAAAAAAATAATTTTCTAATTAATCTTTTTCATTCTAAGTTAGGTCTAATTATATCTGAAATATAAAATGTCTTGCTAAAATTGTTGTTTTTTCTTGTCTTGGCCGTAAATGGGTTAATTAAAAAAAAAACGCTCGGAACGGTCGATTTTTATTTCGAGGGGGACATCTTTTGCGTATGTGGTCAATCTTGTTACTTCAAGCCCCTAGGAGGGAGGGGGGGGGGGTAAGATCTAAATCTTAAATGGATACCCCTACTTTATATAATTTTTTTGGATTCTGCATAAAATTCTGAACATTTTTTAATAAAAGCATTATTAGTCTATACTAAACAGTTTCCGAGATATTGACTCTTGAAAAATGAGATTTTTGAATTTTGACAGCGTCTAGCTTTCTAACTGTACGTCTTTAGAGTAAAACGGCTTACATGTCCCTATCTTCGATTTTTATTATCTTTCCAATAGTGTCAACTTCCGGTTAAACCGGAAGTACTAAATTTCTTACATTGTATATTGACAATATACGCAAAAGATGTCCCCCTCGAAATAAAAATCGACGGGTCCGAGTGTTTTTTTTTTAAATTAACGTGGAACCAGATATTTAGCCTGTTTCGTTTTAAATGGGGAACCCTGTATACATTTAAATGTATGTTCTACACTGCCAAAAATAACTGTAAAATGACAGTTTTATTCCATATTGATTATTTTCCCCCATATATTATTTTATTTTATTATCACAAAATGAGTCTAAGCATTTTTTTTTTCAAAAATGCTTGGATACGGCTATTATTATTTTAAGTTGTTGTATTTTTTATAAAAAAAATGTTGATAAACTGTGTCCCCAATGGAGGTATGGCAATCTTAATATTTTTTTTCAAAGTGCAACTCTAGTTTTTTTTTATTATTTTTAAAGTGCATATTAATTTATACATAAATAACAAGTATCAAATTTTTATGCCTGCACCTGAAAGAGTTATTGGACATAAACTTATGTTTAGCGATATTTAGATTTCGGCTGTGCAACCAATAAAAAAAGTCCCATTTATTGCACACTTTATAATATAACCTTAATAATGTCTAACTATTATCAGAGTACTTATATTTTATAATTTTTGCTTTAATGACAAACATATAACTTTGAAGAAGTAGTTGATGCTCAAAGTGAAGTTAAATGTATAGAAAAAAGAAGTTTATTAGAATAACTACGCGAACCTAAAATAATTCTTAATAATTCGACATGTTTGGAGTGCATCAGGAAAACAAAGTAAATAGTACAATGCTGATGTTGTTAGCAATAGAAAAATTAATAAGTGGGATTGAGCCTTAATGGAGCTTTCAATGGTGTACACGAGGTTATAAGTGAGTTTTATTTATTTTTCAGTAAGTAAATTTAAATTAATTAAAAATTTCATACTGATTTTCAAAAACAAAATGTTTCATCTCATGATACCTTTTACCATAAATAAACTACTTATTTCTGACTTCATTAACAGTATAAAAGTAATAATTAAAAATTTCAAAAAACGCGCTGTGATTTTACTTGTTTACATGCATCCGTCTTTATGTACAGGGTGGCCCATTAATAAGGGAGGCCGGCTTTATCTCAGAAACCATTAATCGTACAGCTTTCGGAAAACAATTTTTATGAGTAAAGCGGTCATGAGAAAATTCTAGAAATTACTTTAAAGTTCCTCATTTCGCCGCAAGGGGGCACAATTGAAAATTAGTTTTTTAAATTTTAAATTTCTCCGAAAATTCCCATATTAAGGTATAACCCTGATTATATCATTGGAAAGCCTAGACAATTCTGCATCATTTTGGTTTAAGGGTTGTTGGCGTACCGACCTTGATAAGAGTGGGGGAAGGAAGCTATTGAATGTGTAAACATTAAAATCGCTGTAACTTCTAAACGACTCATCCGATTTTACTAAAGTTAAGCTTGTTTGGAAGGGAAAGGTAAGTACCTTCAATCGTCGTATCCAGCAGTACACGATAGTGTTTATTAAAATTGCTAGAGGGCGCAATTTGTAATAATAACAGTTTTTTTGATTTTATCCAGAAAATTTAAATCATACGGTATAACTATGACATCATATTCGGAAAGTAGATTAAATTTGCAAGAAAAAATGTAAAGACCGCAGTTCGATATTGTTGTTCGTTTCAGAATTATTGCCAAAACAATAACTTTTAATTCAAATTGCGCCCTCTAGCAATTTTATTAGAAACTATTCTGTACCATCGGATATGACAATTAAAGGTACCTACTTACCTTTTCCTTCCAAAAAAGCTTAAATTTAGTAAAATCGAATAAGTTGTTTTGAAGTTACAGCGATTTTAATATTTACACTTTCACTTCATAAGAGTGGGAGAAGCTATTGAAAGTGTAAACATTAAAATCGCTGTAACTTCTAAACGACTTATCCGATTTTACTAATTTTAGGCTTTTTTGGAAGTACCTTCAATTGTCGTATCCAATGGTACACAATAGTTTCTAATAAAATTGCTAGAGGACGCAATTTGTATTAAAAATTATTGTTCTGGCAATAACTCTGAAACGAACAAAGATATCGAACTGCGGTTTTCACATCTTTTCTTGCAAATTCGATCTACTTTCCGATTATGATGTCATAGGTATACCGTATGATTTGAATTTTCGGGATAAAATCAAAAAAACTGTAATTATTACAAATTGCGCCCTCTAGCAATTTTATTAGAAACTATCGTGTACCATTGGATACGACGATTGAAGGTACTTACCTTTCCCTTCCAAACAAGCTTAAATTTAGTAAAATCGGATGAGGCGTTTAGAAGTTACGGCGATTTTAATGTTTACACATTCAATAGCTTCCCCCACTCTTATCAAGGTCGGTACGCCAACAACCCTTAAACCAAAATGATGCAGAATTGTCTAAGCTTTCCAATGATATAATCAGGGTTATACCTTAATATGGGAATTTTTGGGGAAATTTAAAATTTAAAAAACTAATTTTCAATTGTGCCCCCTTCCGGCGAAATGAGGAACTTGAAAGTAATTTCCAGAATTTTCTCATGACCGCTTTACCCTTAAATTTTTTTTCCGAAAGCTGTACGATTAATGGTTTCCGAGATATAGCCGGCGTCCCCTATAATGGGCCACCCTGTACATCAAACCTAAGAAAAATCATAACCTTTATCACCGATAAGTCAAACTTACTTAATAAATTTACGACGTACCGCGGCGGTATCTACTCCCAGAAGAACGATACATTTCATGAACACAGGAAAAAAATACCGTGCGAGCAAAAATTATTTGCATCAAAGAGGGCTTGAATTAAAAAACGTAGGGCTTGGTTTAGATCACAATGATATGGGGACGATATATCTAACCAAATCTAGGTTAAAATTTTGTCAAATTCATATTATGACATGATATGCCAAACTATTGAGTAATAAAATAAGTAGACAAATGCAATTGTTGTTTACAAAATTATTATACTTGCACTTTATAAGGAAATAAATTTATCTGCTTCTTAAGAATAGACCTGCATGTACCATAAGATCTTCCCACTTCTTGGGACATGCGTCTTATACAATTTGTTGGCGTATTTTGCAATATTTTACGAACGTTTGCAACACGTTCTTCTGTTTTTACAGATGGTCTTCCTGCTCCTTTTTAGTGTTGCATAGAACCTGTTTCCCTAAACACAGCCACTGTTCTTTTCAGGCAATGATAAACATCCCCAGCAATAAAAGCAACGTTAAGAAAATGTTCGTGAAAATCGTCCATGCACAAACCCGGATTGTATTGCCACTTACCATTTACTCTAACCCCGTTTCGAAAATACGCTTCAACCATGAATGTTTTGTGCTGTTCCGTAAAGCCCATTGTGTGAAATGTTCAAGAAATTGGAAAAATTAGCAATGAATCAAATACTTGTTACGACTGTCAAAGATGACGGAATAACTGATTGATTGTTAATTCAGGTAGTTACTGACACCCAACAGATATTAAGCCCTACGGCTAAGCATTACGTCCTTAGATGCAAGGCCCTCTTTGATGTAAATAATTTTTGCTCGCACGGTATTAATAATCCACAATTATGTGCGAGTTTTGAATTTCTTAAAAAGCAGAATTTCTAAAGAGTCACTTTTTTTTGTAAAATTATAAATAAAAAGCTCCTTATTTGGCGAGAACAGGACACCGTAAAAAGTCCCTACTGGTATATATAATTTTAAATAAATATTAGTTTATTTAAATCAAACTTAACATTCTACCTCGTTACGCGTCGTTTCAAAGGAATATGTATAAATTTTAATGAAATAACCCAAACTAAAATATCAAAGAAGAAAATGGTAAATACCCAAATTCCAATAAATCTACATATAGTAAACGAAAATTTGCACTGGGGAAAAGCAAACTTAATCTAAAAGATTGATTTAGGTTAAATATATCTTTTCGACTTTTCGAGATTAAAGCTTAGAGACTGATATAATATGCATATAGTACGCATAATGAAACGTATTAAATGGGTAAAATGAATATTCACGAGTGTATGTTTAATATTTACGTAATATACGATATTCTGCTGAAATAAACTTTAATTTTTGTTCTGAATATTGCATAGAATAAAATCTTAATTAATATACACTCCCGTGCGAAAAAAAAAACGGGCATCATAAAATTTGGATTAAGTTTAGGGCTTTATAACTTGTGGAGTTGATCGTAGCTCAAACCTTAAATCTGTCGTTATAATGCAGCCTCTCGGCAACAGATGTCTCAAATTCACTGATGTGATGTCGTGGTGTTGCCGCATATCGTATTTTATTGGAATATTTAATGATATAAGCATTTTTAACAGACAATAAAATAGAAGGTTCTCATTTCCAGCCGAATGTATGTTTTTGATAATAATATTTACGCTGATTACTCCGGGGGTAATTGGACCGATTTTCACAATGGTTTTACGGTTGCATTAGGTGTTAAATCAATGTTAAAGTCAAACAAATAAAAGTAAATAAAAAGCGACAGCAAGTATAACTAAAATAGGTTTTATTTCGTCGAAAAATAGCAAAATACGTAATACACTAATACAAACAAACTGGATGTTTCTTAAGTAAGAAAGTAAAACCTACTTATTTTAACCATTTTGAAAAGTAGTAATAATTGCAAATAAAAACCAAGTTATACAAACCGCACATCATTCATATTTTACCCAACATATGCGTTGTAGCCTAGGTATGTATTAAATAGTGATTGTCGTCATTTAATTCTGTTAGAAATAGGAAACATGGCAGTCAATATTTTTCATGTAATTAACGTTGGAACGTCAAAAGGTTGAAAATATTATATTCTACTAAGCAATTTAAAAATAGGGACATTTTTAGGTCTAGACTCTAGACTATACTATAGGTAGGAAAATAAAGGTAAACTACTTAAATCTAGGATACGTGTAGATACTTATGTGAAATCAAGTTTTACGATAAGCTATAAAAATAAATTTAAAAAACTCATGCAGCAAGTCAAACAGACAGGCGGCAACAATGTTTGAATTAAGCAGTGAAGAAGCTTGTCGTTAGTGGCTGCATCAACACGCTTTATTTTTGATGACTCATTGGTGCCATCTATGAATTTAACGTAGCAGATTTAGAAAATCTGCTTGATGGTCTTCTTATAGTTTGATATTCAATGCTCCGATTTAAGTGAGTTTTTAGAGAGCTCTAGATGCATTTATGAGTTTTAACATGCCTATGCAAATTTAGAGAGAAATTGGTTTTTTGACATATTATTCAAGAAAAATCGAAAAGATTTTTTGTTTGCTTAGTGTCAAAACACCCTGTGGAATAATTAGGAAGCAAAATTACTTTAAAATATCAGTTTCCATTAAGCCGTAAATATTCGTTGCATTTTGGGTTTTCGTTTATGTCAATACGTGCATTTGTTCTCACCCAAATGCAAAATGATCTTGATGATGTCAATAATTTAGGAAACGCAAAACTAAAGCTATTGATGACCGATTTCTAGTACTGAAAACTCTTTGGAATCGTCGTTTGACGTCAGTACAGGTGAAAAACCAACTTTGAGAGGTTCGAATTAAAAATGTAATTTCTTGAACAGTTCGTCGAAGATTACACGAAGGTAATTTAAACTCACGCAGACCAGCAACTGGACCTAAATTACTACCGCGTCATAAGAGTCAAGAATGAAGGAATATTAATTACCCAGGATGATATTCGCGGGCTAATTGATGGCATTAATTGATGTGTACAGGCAGTAATAAAGACTATAGAAGGCAATAGAAATAATAGAGATGTGTTTAAGTGAAAAGTTGTTGTTGGTACCTGTTAAGTTTGTTTTGCGAAATTGTTATTTTTTAAATATGAGATATACGTACCTTTTTCCGTAAATTTATTTGTTTATTATATCTTGATTATTACAATAACATTTGTTTTCTTGCATTTTAACAGTATATTTTATTTTGAATGCAATGGCAATGAGAAATGTATAGAAAAATTAATTATTGACATCATCAAGATCATTTTGTATTTGGGTTAGAACAAAGGGTCTAGGACAACTCGGCGCGACCGTTGGTTGCAAATTCGGAGCTAGTTCCTTTATCATCCTAATAAAGAAAGTGTAGGTCTCTCTGGTCTTATTTGGTAGCAGACCATAAAGAATTGGTACAACAGCTCCATATACTTTCGCCAAAATAACATATACTTTGGCAAACAACGTTGGGGCAGATTATGTAAGACAAACATATTATTTTGTTATTTTTTTATATATATGAAATTTATTAACATCTGACCAAATCGGCCGCGGCAAGTCGCGGCGCCCAATTGGCTTCGCGCCGAACACAAACACTAACATAGTAAGCTTCTACTATTTAGTTAGACGACAAAGCCAGCCTAAGTACATCGGTACCCAAGGCGTTGGCAAGTACGACGCAAAGCACGCATTAGGCGTGCTGTGCTGAAATACCGAACCGAGTGTTCTGAAGGTTTATACGCCTATGGCGCGAAAACCGCAGGAACACGGTGAGTTTAGTCGGTAGGCGGCCTTTCATCACTCCTCTGCTCGTATCCCTCAGGACCCTTATTCTTGAAATCCAGGGAGTAGAACTTGCGAGAGAAGTGGGTGTGGTTTTCTTAAAAATGTAAAACACTGTATTCTTGGAAAAATATTAAGGGAGGGAGTCACTCCCAAGAGAACTTGAAGTTCTCCTACTAGTGACCGAGAGAAGTAGGAAACCTAACCTAAAATTGTGTTGTGTTTGGTTGTATTTGACATATTATTTTTTTATGAAAAGTGGTTAAATATTTAAAATAGGTATGGAAAATTTAAATCTAATTCTGTGGAATGAAATTTTCAATGAGGATGTTGAAGCAGCGCAGCGGTGGAAGAACTGGCTATATTGGGAGGGATGTTCTTCCCCAAACAAATGCATTTCAGTTATCAGACAGAAAGTTTGTTCGGTTATTCAGGGTGGATAAGGACCTCTGTCACGATATAATTTACATGGTTACCCCCTTTTTAGCTCAACCCACAAGGACCTCTGCCCTATCTATACAAACCAAGGTAAGTAGAAAACTTGTAGCTAGTCGAGGCATTTTGTAGACTTCTTTTAATTTGTGATCTTAGACTGGGCCATTTAAGATACAAGTTACTTCTCGCCATGAGCTAATGCCTATTGCATTGGTATAAGTGGCGGTTAATTTGCCCCTGAACATATCGGGCCGCGCGTATAGAAAAATCCACTAAAATCTCTTTTTGTTTAGCACTCAACTACCTCGATTTAAATTCCATTTTTGAATCCCGAAACCAACGATCGTGAAATCCGTTACCAAATTAAAATAAAAACAAAACAAAAGAGTGAGGTTATGTGGAATGTCAAAATTTGCAGCAATGCCATTGGCTAACCAACCTGGCAACGCTGTTCCCCGATTTTGCTCCCTCCCTGATATTCCCCGGCGCGTTCGGTGTTTCAAAAATACGGCGTTTTGCTGTCGGGGAGATCAAAATGAGGGACACTCCGCGAGAGCTCCCAGGGACCACTCCCTTCTCTTGCTTTCAAGAATAGACGTCCAGGGGGTTAGTCTTTTGAAGATTCTCATCGAAAAAAAAATGTATTCCATTTTAGTTTGCAGCAGAGTTTATATGATTATATTAATAGTATGATGCGCCTATAACGTAACCAATGCACTTTAATATTATACAGAGTGGAAAAAATCCGTGCCCAAAATAAAAAATTTAAATAAATTAAGTAGTTACATTTTGTTAGTGGTAGTATAGAAATTTTTCAATTTTTACCTCTAATGAAGCTAATTTGCCATTTAATAAACTCTAGTATTGAACACACATAAGCATTAATATTATGGTAGACGACGACGTAATATGTAAATGTGTATGAAAAATGTTTTACAGAAATATATTATTCACTTACTCCTATCCACCAATCTCTACAACATGAAAAATGATCTGAAACTTCAGTAAATATATTTTTTTTATTTTTTTTTGTATATCCCAAGTGTTTCGTTTTTCTTTTTTAAACAGTTGTAACAGGGGTGAATAATATACTAACAAAAGTATGCACAGGTGTAACTGAATACGAGCCAATAAATTTTATCCACGTAACATTATTTTTCTCAAGTAGCTTCGCACACATGGGGTAACTTAAATGCATTATTTAAAATGGAAGCATTATTATATGTTCAATTTGGATTTAGCTTAAATATAAATTATAAAATATGATCTTTATTGATTAATAATAGCTTATTTTTTTGTTAATCCATATTAAATAAATTTCTAATTTATCAAACCCGCTTTATTGTTATATCAATTCCAAATTTGCCAGAACAGTGTCTTTATTGGTAGTAATCAGTTTCATTAGCAGCACAGTCTTGTTGAATAATGAACCACTTTTAATACAGCAATTTTTTAAAGAAATAAATTGTATTTTCTCAACGCGACGCATTTCGTTCCCAGTAAAGCGCTTTCTCTACAATTAAGAAAGCCGAACAGCATCCCCAAAAACGAATTGTATCCGTTAGAACCTATAATCCACAAGGCGTTGGTGGGGGTTCGTACCGATCGGCAATCGCCGCGCGCCGTATTATTAGTTTTAACGAATTTGTTGCGCAGGTCACAACGTTGTCCTGCCTGAATTTAAATTTTATTGATCGTACGAATACCCGTTTAAATTAGATTATTTTTACTTTGTATTTAGTTTTTTTAAACTTTGCATGTTAGATAAAGCAATAGAAGATTCTTATTATTATAAACGACAAAAACAATATAACACTATAGAAGCTTTTTAAATTTTTGAGAAGTACAGTACTGATTTCAAATGGTCAGTATAGGCTTTAAGTATCCCGTAGCAAGAAAATATTATTATGATTAATGTCAAGTTTTATTACAACTGCCAGTCCAGTCGGAACTAATACAATATAAAAAACCAGATGACACCCCAATAGAACATGATAATTACTATGAGTATTCAGAGCAAAAATGGCTATTAACCATTCTATGGTGGCAATAACTCCTATTTCCTATTGGCTAAATTAACGTGATATTATCACTACACAACAGTCTAGCAATTTTCGTTTTCTTACCGTAGGAAAGCGCGTTGCTGTCACATAATATAGTATTAAACAGGTGTATAAAGGGTATGTAAATTCTTATAAGGAATAGAAGGCTTTTTCTCAGTGTACTTATAAGCATTCTGTTAATCTTCAGGAGGACGAATACTCATAAGCAACAAGAAGTAATTGCAGGTATGACTTAAGAGAGTGTCTTGTTGTACTTACAAATATCCATCATTATTAACTAATTGTTTACAACGTCGCGGCATTGAGAATTGAGACAATCAACTTTTAAATGGTATTTTAGGAAAATTAGTCCAATCGTCAGTGATTCTATTTACCCATGATTGTTTATTTGGAAATATTTGTGTATGAATTCCACGTTTCACTTCTTCCCATAGATATTCAATGGGGTTTAGGTCTGGGGATTGTGTCGGCCATTGAAAAACCCGAATGCTATTTTCCTGAAACCACTTTTGAACACTCATGAAGAGTGTTTTGGTTCGTTATCCCGTTGTAAAATAAAATGCAACGGCATCTTCCACCATGTATCAGGCAGC
This sequence comes from Polydrusus pterygomalis, assembly GCA_963969555.1. Classification (NCBI taxonomy): domain Eukaryota; kingdom Metazoa; phylum Arthropoda; class Insecta; order Coleoptera; family Curculionidae; genus Polydrusus; species Polydrusus pterygomalis. The sequence goes on from OZ018379.1 coordinate 41,151,669, forward strand.
GTTATTTTTGGCATTATATCCCTATAGACAAATCGATTAATTATATCACTAATGACGTTTAAAGGGCTTATCCCCTTCCATGAGAAATAACGGTGGGGTTAGGAAACACTGCCCTTACCATGTCTAACTGTGGGTGTAACATATTTAAGATTAAACATTGTGTTAATTGGACTCTGATGTACAACAAAATTATTCATAAAGTTGCTCTAAAGAAAGCCATATTAAAGTTATTTAAACCTTCCAAGTTGTTTTTACTGAACAGTTGCATCATTTTAATGTGAATTAGCCTAATAAACCTAATAACTTTACGACTGGTTTTTAATGGAGCTGCCAAATCTCATGGAAATAGTCTCAATGATAACCTTTCTTTGGGTCGCGATTTTCTTACAAACCTTTTTTGAGTTTTATTGCATTTTAAATGTTAGAATGGATCATACATAGTTATTGGACTGTGCATTGTCGGATCTCAGTATCCCGTATGTCGATAGTGAAATAAAAACATTCGCCATCAATTCTATTAACACGTTAATGTTGTAGCGATCACAGGACCCAGCCAAAGGATTAAAAAAAAACCAAGCAATGTGAACTAGTGCGGTACTACTAGTACTTAAATGCAATATGCTTAGGCCTGGCCACATGGTGTTTCTTACGTTTTTCTAGGAGTTTCGTTTAGAAACTTTTTTTTTAATGTGCTAATAGATTAACTTTAATTCTTTCATTACCTTTAATAGTTGTCCATCTTTGGGAAAACAAACCTTCTTTTTCCAAAGTATCTAAAAAAAATATTTGCAAATGTTTGGAAAAAGTATTCTCTCCAAAAAGAAACTATTAGCCATAAAGATTGATAGTGACTAAATTGTGAATAATAAGGTAGAAACAGAAATATCGTCGGAAACTGAATATTTACGTGCCAAACCCATGTAAGTGATTCGATATATTATTATAGACAACGAGAATGTCCAGATATATCATAATAATATGAAAATTATACAGAAAATTACACCAAGGTACATCGTATGTTACATTTATTTGATAATAAATTTACTTGTACGGCAATAATAAGCATCATAATAGATCAACTACAGATAATTTATCAAACTTAGCTAAGCAATATAAACTGCTATAATGGGAATATTAATTATGTCACAAACCTATCAATATTAAGTTACTCTAGACCCTTAGTTGTTATAATTTAATTAGCACATAGATTTGGGATATAGGTTCCAGAAATTAGCTTATCTGATTAGTCTGTATATGTTGCCAGGACAACAAAATTGATATCGTTTTTTGAGGAGATCCCTTGGTTGGCCAAGGTAAGGATTTAAAAAAAATTATACTCAACTTTTAGTTGTTATTTTTTTGGAATAATTATAATATATTATTATTTTGTACGGCTATATACACGTATTTGTATTAAGCGTATATTATCACATGTAAAGTAAACCTAATTTTTGACTTTCGCCGTCACCGATTTCACTGAAACGTACACTAATAATAATAATAAGTTTATTTAAAATTTAACAATAATATAATAAATATGTTTATGTTGTCTTCTATAAACTTATTATTTAATCCCCTGAAGCTAAGCTTGTTAGGGGCCAATATTATCTTAATATGTAAAATCATAAATCATAAATATGCATTAAAAATCAAAAAATGTCAATTTAGAGTATAAACGCAGTTTTTTTTGAAGAAATATAATAAAATTATTAATTTATAATTTTTAAGTAAAAAATATTACTTACATAAATTATTTAGAACAATATTAATTAATTAATTAAAGCATTTCTAAATTCAAAGAAGTAGTCCATTCTCCAAGAGACCCGTTTCTATTACCAAATAAAAACTAAAAACGCAAAGTCGCCGTCTCGTCAATCACTATTTATTTAAAAAGGTGACATGTTTCGCCCTATATGGGCATCATCAGACCTAGAAAGTTTTTTAAAACATAACATTAAATAGAAAAACCCCCTAAATTTTTCTTACCTAACATTAAAACACGAAATTAAAAGTTAATAAATAATAATTACACACATCAACATTACAATTAAAAAGAAAGTAACAATAACCAAACAGTTTACGGTAGGGCCAGGGACTTGGTGGTAACTCAGTAAGAAGAGATAATAGCCCACATTCTAATGTCCTGATTCAAAATTAAAAAAGAAGAAGAGCTGTCAGTCAAAGTCGTACTATTTACATGAAAAAAGGCGGGAAAAATATGTGGTTAAGTATATTTACGTATTAATCGTTTATATTATTAAAAATAATTTATTTTATTTTTAGTATAGTTCACTTTTTGACTAAATAAAAATAATTACAAAATGTGAAATTAGAACGGAACCATTATAGTTTATAAAAATACGCACATATCAAATCACACTTCTAATGTTGGAAGTTTTTATGTTATAAATCGGATAAATCAACTCTAAAAGGTATTTGCACTTGTGCTTTCCAGGTAAAAGTTAGAAAATTATTTATTTTTTGACATGGTTTGAAAAAAAGTTGGGTTTCTTTGAGATTTTTTATTTCTAAAAAGTGTTTAAATATTTGTGTGCAACACACCGATAACTAAACGGACTATAAAAGTTTTTTATGTTTCGCATATTTTTTTCTAAATTATGTTGCATATTTTTTGAGAAAATACTCGTAGAATTAGTATAGTATTTTACTTGCGGTAATGACTTATATTAACTTATGATTATCATACTTGATTGCAGCTCTTTGCCAATTTCAAAAATATTACAAATCTTTTCATCGACCTTAATATTTTTTAGTATTGAAAAAAAACATATATTTGACATATTATAATGGTACTATAAGAAAAATTTACCAAATTCCCGACAAAATGACCCTATAGAAACTATCGCATGCGTAAGAATTTTAAACTACGTAAGTAGTTATAATACATAAAAAAGGGAGAACTTAGCAGATTTAGTTTTTCTCGTGATATTGTATAAGCTAACATTAAATTGTAACATAAACATTTATTTATTTAAACCTATTAAAGGATAATTATGCAGTATGCTGCAAATTATTGTACAATGCCTGCACCTGACATGCATACAATATTACTTATTATGACTATAGAGGACTCAAGTCCTTCATAATTAGGACATAACGATAATAAATCATTATATTGAACTTACCAAAATTATTTTTTTTAAATCTTTATCAACAACCAGATAATAATCGGCGCATAATACTTGTAATAATAAGAGCATTATGCTATAGATAATACACCTAGGACAATTATAATTTCTCATAAAACACCTATAGGGCTATTATTAATTCGTAATAATTCGAGAGACAGAAAATCGCCATTGCGGTTTGTGATTTATATAATAAATATGGAGATATATATATACTGTGCGTCCACGGATGGACTTCACTATGCTTGTAAATGTTTTTATTTTCAGTTTTTTGAAACACGTCATTCTTCATAGTATTTTTGCTTATTGGATAAATTGGATTTCCGTTGAGGATCTTTGATTTTGATGTACTGGGTACGCAAAAAAGTAAAAATGTTGATTTTTAAGATTAAAAATTGTTCAATCAAAATTTTTGCAGCACTAAAGTGAAAGAGCTTAGAAGAAGAAATCGAAAAGCCAAATAAAGTTTTTCGATATGATTTGTGTGTGATCAGTAAAATTTATTCAACATGGAACCCTCCAACGTCGACACTTTTTCCATCCTTTCTCGAAATCCGTAATAAACATTGTATATTATATCTGGGGTTACGAATGTAGCGATGGTGTTAGTAATTCTGTTTTTTAAAACCTCAGTATTATGTTGCATGTCAATTGCATAAACTTTTTGCTTAAAATAGCCCGCACAGAAATTAATCCATTGTAGTAAGGTCGGGAGATCGCGGCGGCCAGTATATTGGCCATGAGCACCTATCCGTTTTTCGGAGAAATGTTCATTAATCTTATTTGTGATAACCAGTGTACTATGCACTGGGTAGCCAAGAATCTGTCCCATTTTAGAATTAAATGGTTAGATTGAAAATCATAACTACAACAAAATGTAACTTGCCAATTTTGGGTTTGGATGTTATATCTAAAAACTTCTTTGTAAATGTGAATACTTGCAACTTAAAGTCTCTGAACTACAATTCCGACAAAGATCTTCCTGCTGCAAATCATTTCTTAACGTCAACGACTGACAACTAACTATTGTCACTAAAACAGTTAATCTTTACACTGTTATTCAGCTTATTGTTTTAATTTTATTTTACCCGTTATCAGAACAAACTGCCACATTTAAGCTAGAACAATTTTAATAGAGACAGAATAACCTACTTAGCGTGGCGAAACACGAGGCAAGCGTTACTAAATTGGGACAAAAGCAACGACTGCATTACAAAGTTCAGCTTGATGTCTGTGACAGTAATTGCTGGCGGTGTTTTGCATAGACTGAGCTGTACTCTTTACTTGAGCTGTATGAGAATAACGAGGTCGTAAAGATCCTTTACTGCAGATTCTGCATAAACTATAACGCCAACATTTGCTTAGTTTAGTTTAGTATTTAAAAAAACCTATGGAGAACTATAGGGTAGGAGGCCGATCGACAATGGCAGCATTTTCAAATTCTGTCCCGGTTTTTTGGTTAGTTCGCTAGTTGGCCGATAGATGGCTCTCGCGTCCGAAGTGGGCTGATGTTGTCTTCTTCTTCTTCGTTTTTAATATGGAAAACTAGATCCTCCATAGTTTTTAACTTTTACTTAAACCCTTTATTTTTCTGTGCTTTTATTTTTGACAATTGACATTTTATTGTTCGAAATAACAAATAACGTTTGAAGGCAAGACAAGACAAATAACGTTGTATTGTAATTAATTTCCATATTTATAATGAATAATGGTACAATTTATAAAAGTAGAGTTTGCTTTGTGTCGGGGTGTAAGACAGAATCTTTTTCAGAGATGAAACGCAGCCAAATAAGTCTCTTTCTAGCTCCAAAGATAAAACCCTCTAGCTAGACTGTTCCTGTATTTTAAAAACGAAGCATCGTTGGAACTTTATACAGGCCGAGTTTACTAATAAGTATATCAAGGTAAGTGTAAATTCATATAAAAGTCCTTATTTGTTCCTTAAAGAACTAATTTAAATAAAAATAGTTATCGCGTCCATAAGAAACCATTTATTTGATAGCCTACTTCGAACACGAGCGCCATCTTATGGCAACTCGTAAAGCTGAATTACCGATGCTAATTTGGGACCGAATCCAATGCATTGCGATCGGCCTCCTACCTCAAGTTCTCCATAGAGGACACCAAACAGATACCCGGCCAAGGCAAAATGGCGTTTTGGCGGATTCCGGCGTCGGTGAGGTTTATGTTTATTTATTTTTACACCATTTCACAGTTACAATGAACCAATTAACAAATGAGTATATACAGGGTGTCCGGAAAATACGTGTACAACGTTTGACGACAGACTCCTGACGTCAAAATAGGTCGATCTAAGCCGTCTTAGTTATATCCAAAATTGTCTCGTTTAGCCGGTAGAGGGCGTGAAAAATTTGTAAAAATATTGGTTTTTCCTATATTACGTGAAAATTTGCTAATGGATTTTAATGATTTTTAGGATGTAGACTAATACTATAAAATTACGTTTTCTAGTAGTATAGTCACCGGCTGTAAATAAGTGGAAGTGTTATAAAAGTGATATAATACGTCAACATTTCTCCTCATTTTTTATATCAACGGCGTTATGACAACCCAGGTATTTTTGTAGAGTGACTTTAATATTTTTCGTTGAATGAGCTGTTTTGCCAGAAGAAAATATTTACAATAGTTAGTATTATTAGTAATAATATTAAAATCAAATTACCTGTAACAATAATTTTTTAAGTGACCTTGTTGCCATGGCATTTAATAATTTGACAATTATTGACAAATTGTCACCAGTCTATAAAATTTACTCAAGTATACGAACAACATTCCTGAATTACAAGTTCATTTTACCATTAAAAATGGAAAATTATACGAACTCTGAGAAGGTTGACATGCTCCTGGTTTTGTCAAGGAAATCGGCGTCAGAGTGTTAGGGTTTACATGGAGAGGTTTCCTAACCGTCGAATACCAAACCACCAAACGTTTGCCAATATTAAGCGTCATCTTCGGGAAACGGGCAGCTTTGAGAAAAACTTTGAAGGCAGGGGTCGTATGCGGACAACTCGAACTGTGGAAACAGAAGAGATGATTTTGGAAAGAGTTGAAGAAGAGCCAAGTATCAGTACCCGTCGCTTAGAACGTGAGTTACATATTCCTAAAACGATTGTCAATGAGGTTTTAAAAGAACAGTTGTTACATCCTTATCACGTGCAAAAAGTCCAGGAACTTTTACCGACTGATCCCCCCATGCGGCTTACATTTTGTCAAATTATTAGAAACAAAAGAATCCGTGATCCAAATTTTTTTAGAACAATTATGTTTACTGACGAGTTAAATATGTGTGACTTCTTTTTGCGGGGCGCTATTAAAACAGAAGTTTACAAGACTCCGGTAAACACACGCGATGATTTATTGCAGCATATTTTAAATACAGGCAACCATTTTAATAACCCCGAGACATTAGATAGGGTCCAATATCATTTTTTAAGGAGTGTTAATAAGTGTATTCAGCAAGATGGCGGTCATTTTACACATTTGCTTAAGTAATGTTTTTATTTTACTTAGTTTCTTACAATACATACTTTCAACTTTGTGTTACTTTGATTTATTTTTATTGTTAATAATTGATGTATGCAAGTAATTGTAAATATTTTCTTCTGGCAAAACAGCTCATTCAACGAAAAATATTAAAGTCACTCTACAAAAATATCTGGGTTGTCATAACGCCGTTCATATAAAAAATGAGGAGAAATGTTGACTTATTATATCACTTTTATAACACTTCCACTTATTTACAGCCGGCGGTGACTATACTACTAGAAAACGTCATTTTATAGTATTAGTCTACATACTACATATTAAATCGATTAGCAGGTTTTCACGTAATTTAGGAAAAACCAATATTTTTACAAATTTTTCACGCCCTCTATCGGCTAAACAAGACAATTTTGGATATAACTAAGTCGGCTTAGATCGACCTATTTTGATGTCAGGATTCTGTCGTCAAACGTTGTACACGTATTTTCCGGACACCCTGTATATAGGCTATTTAAAATAAAATAGGTAATAATATAACAATTTAAAAAATTATGTGATAACAAGAAATTTAGACTTAAATTGTGATATTGAAACGGAATAATTATGCCTAAAAAGACACTAACACGCTAATTTAGATTTATACTGGATAAACCACAGCTAAAAATGTCAAATCTATTTTGGTGCAGAATGTATGTGTTGCTCAATCGATAAATATGGGAGTATTTTACAGATATTGTTACGCGCGGTTGGTACATAAAAAGTGTGGGAATGACGTGTTCTAGGGACGAGGAATTGCAGGATTTCTAATATATCACTGCATTCAACTCTATTATGCAAGATACTATGCAGAAATTTAAGTTGAGAAACTGTACGTCGATCTTCCAAGAAGCAAAGCGAGTGCCTTTGCAATAGTACCATAATACCTATTGCAGGATACTTACCATTAATTTTAAAACTTAGATATTTTAGAAAACCTCGTTGGACCCTTTCAATGCTATTAAGGTGCACATTTTAGGTATAACCCCTCAAAATAGACTACATCTTTTTCTTTAATCCCTAGATAGATTTTGGAAAAATGACGAAACACGTATATTTCTATTTCATTAAAGGAACTTATATACTAAATTTTAGACCACCACCAGTTTTAGTTTCCGAGATACAGAAATTGTTATATACATTTTAACCCCTTTAGGGGTTTATTTAAAAAATATATCTTCTAAGTGGATTCTTACGTTATTTTATAATTCTTGGATTAGGGGTTCAGGCGTTGATGAATCCAGTTCACATTCAAATTAGCATATCTTTTTATTTTTGTATCATGGGTTAATGTTATGTTTTTGCACTTTTGGGATAAAGCGTTCGTTTTAAAAGATTTACTCTCAAAACTCTTAAGTCACGTGAAAAAAATCTGTCTCCAACACTCTAAATCTGTTTCCAATGGACAGATATAATACTTAATTGACTTTAAACTTTTAAATATTATATTTTGACGTTGTTATCAGTTTCGGTTTTATCGGAGAATTATCAATTCTAGTTTCTCAAATAGAATTTAATGTTATATGTAGTTTATAAGCCCCCTTCTGTAAACAATAAAGAATTTATAAACTTTTTGGTTGAACAACATGAAAATTTAGCAAAATCAAAACTGAAATGCATTTTTATTGGAGACGTAAATATTAATATTTTAGAAGACAACAATGATGCAAAATCACTAATGGAAATTTATTCTTCAAATAATTTAAAATTGTTTAACAAAAGTATTTCAACTGGAGATGCAGGAACTAGTAGTACTCTTATAGACCACGTTACTACAAATGAAAAGAAGCAGTTACAATAAAATTTTTGGACGCCCGTTAAGTGATCACAAAATTCAAGTTATAGATTTTTTCATTAAATCAAATATAAAAAAGTCAAGATATGAAAAAATTTCCATCAAAAGATTTCATTTAGAAAAATTAAAAAGTAAATTAACCACCTTAAATGAAAATAAATACAAATATCAAAATGTTAATGAATATCGCACCCCCAGTTCAATAGGGACATATGTGCAAAAAATGAGAAATTGCAATAAAGCCGTATTTTTAACCCTAAACAAGTCAACTTCCTAATGCAATACAGCCACAATTGCCACAATATATGTTTTATAAGAAATTTAAGATAAAGCCATATTGAATTTTATTTTTTAATTGTGCAGTAGGGCCATAATATTGAGTTGTGGCCATATGGCTCCAAATGCATAACATTTTTCGTGCAATATAGACATAAAATGTAGTTATGGCTATATTGCATTTAATGTTCGCCCTCTTGCGTCAATAAACGTCAATACTGCCATAGTTGTGGTGCTATCGCGCTATGGTCCGCTGTCTGTATTTGTCTTTTAGTCAAAGTACCTACTTCATTCTTTTCGGCTCCAAGAAACGTAAAGTTTTCTAGTAACTGTGTTAATCAGTGTTTGTGATTAAGAAGTGATTAAGTGTGTAGCTGCTCATATAGAAATCCTTAAAACAAATTTTCCTAGAAAGAAAGAAGGAAGTCAAAGAAGTAATAATCTTTCGTATTTCCTTACTCTCAATGGAACCAGGATTAAAGTTTGTAAAAAAATTTTTATGAGTACTCTGGACATTGGAGATAAATTTATAAGAACAACTTGGTCCAAGGCTAAGCAGCATAATTCTTTAGTTAAACGAGATTTGAGAGGTAATTATGAAAGGAAAGAAAGTGTGGGTCCTGAAATTAAAGATCAGATTAGAAATCACATTAACAAATTTCCCAGGATTGAATCTCATTATTTACGGGCACAAACAACTAGAGAGTTCTTAGACGGATCCTTAACATTATCGCAAATGTTTCAAATGTATAAGGAAGAACAAGAGTCAAACGGTCTACCTGTGGGAAAACTCTGTATCTATAGTCATATTTTTAATACTGAGTTTAATATATCGTTTTTCTCTCCAAAAAAAGATCAGTGTGCTATTTGCGAGACTTTTAAAAATTCAAACGACACAGAAAAAGATCAGCTAAGAAATAGCTACGAAAAGCATCTATTGAGCAAAATTAAGAGTAGGGAAGAAAAAGGAAAAGATGTTGCGAAAGCAAAGGAAGATCCAGAAATTATTTTGGCAGTTTTTGACTTACAAGCAGTGTTGCCAACACCATCTGGTGAAATCTCAACGTTCTATTACAAATGTCGCTTGAATTGTTTTAACTTCACAATTTATGAAATTGTTACAAAAAATGGTTTCTGCTATTTTTGGAATGAGTCTATAGCACAGAGAGGAGCAAATGAGTTAGGTTCGTGCTTACTAAGTTACCTAGAATTATTCTGCTAACAAAAGAATGTAATTTTTTTTTCTGATAATTGCGTAGGTCAGAACAAAAACAAATTTATTGTTTCGATGTACCTTTATGCCGTCAATGTGCTAAATATTAAGAGCATTCTCATAAATTCCTCACTGTTGGGCACACTCAAAATGAGGGTGACTCTATGCATTCTTGCATAGAGCGTCAAAAAAGAGAGCTCTTAAAAGTGGGCCAGTTTATGTGCCTGCGCAGTGGCCTCCGATTATTCGCATGGCTAAAAAGAAAGGAAATGCCTACAAAGTTACTGAGATGGCTACTAACGAATTTAAAGATCTCAAGCAATTAACTCAACAAATAGAAAAAAACTTTAATATCAATATAAATGGCGATAAAGTCATATGGAATGATATAAAGAAAATTAAAGTTATCAAAGATCATCCATCAACGGTGTTATACAAGTATAATTTTGAAGAAAATTACCTAAGCATTGATATAAACTGGAAGACCCGAGGAAGACCGCCAAAAATTAGCGCGATAACTTTAAACAAGGTTTATCAAACACCACCCCTAATATCGCAGAAAAAAAAAAGTCATCTTATGGAACTCTGTAGAAAGAAGTTAATTCCTGAAGTACATCATCCATTTTACGAAAGTCTACTTGCTACCAATTAGTCATTAGACTAATTTTTTCTTTATCTTACTTACTTACAGAAAAATATGTTTACTTTTTTATTAATATAATTTATTAGGATTTGTTTATGGCTAAAAAGTTTGTATGAATTTCAACATTAAATCGTTTGTTTTGTCGCTGAAAGGGTGTTTATTTAATGCAATAGAGTCTTATAAGCAATATTGTTGGCAGATAAACTAACATTTTGAAAATGCAATACCGCCATATATAGCAATATTCATTTTTTTTATATCTTCTAAAACATTTTATTATCCCCTCAACCTTAAAATATGAGGTCAAGCATTGTTTAATTTGTTTTCTTAAATAATATTAAATTTAATAGTTGCGAGTCATTTTATACAAGTCCTAAAATATTAATTCTTCTTTTTCTTGGTTTTATGATTTTTGCACTTATGTCCCTATTGAACTAGGGGTGCGATATTTCAATTCGACGATGTTTTTGAAACATGTATGTATCAAATTCTTGTTAAAATGGAAACAAATTCCAAACCATGGTTTTCAGAAACAATATCAAGACTAATGAAGACCAGGGATAATTTTTTTAAAAAGAAGAAAAAGTATCCTGAAAACTTGTACTATACAGAAACATTCAATTTTTATACAAAATTAATGAAAAAACAAATGAGGTTAGATAAGCAGGAATACTATAAAGAAAAATTTTAAAGTAGCGATGCAAAACAAATATGGGAAAATATAAACTTGTTAATTACGTCGAAATCAAAAAAAAAAAACTTGTATAGAACATCTTGTGGTCAATAACAAAGAAATTAGAAACCAACAAATAATTTGTGAAGAAATGAATACCCATTTTACAAGTATTGGTCCAAAATTAGCTAAGATGATCTCATTAAAAGAAAGAAAGGAAGAAGAGGTAAATTCAAAATCCATGTTTTTAGATGAAAACGATATTGACGAGGACGAAATTAGGGATATACTTGAAAATTTAAATATACATAAAGCTACTGGTTATGAGAATATTTCAGTAAAAATAGTAAATGCAGTTAAAATTAAAATAATTCCTATTTTAAAATACCTGGTACAATAATTATCTTTACAAAAATCAACATTTCCGGAAAAAAATTAATTTGCTCAAGAGACACCAGTTTTAAAAGCGAAACTAATAAGTTTAATAATTACCGTCCAATATCTGTTTTGCCTGTTCTTTTAAAAATTTTGGAAAAAATTATGAATATAAAATTAACGAATTTTTTAGAAAGACAAAATTTACTTTTCGAGAATCAGTATGGGTTTCGCAAATCTAGAGATACTGAAGTTGCAGCTATGCATGTTATTACTAACATTTAATTAAATCTAGAAACCAAAAAAAATGCGGCATTTCATCTCTAGACTTGTGTAAAGCTTTTGATACTGTAATTCATGATATAATATTAGTATAGATATAGGCATAAGAGCAAACATTTATCGTTGGTTTGAAAGTTATATAAAAAATAGAAAAAAATGCGTTAAAATAGGAAGTAATATTAGTTCCTATCAAACAATTAGATGAGGAGTACCACAAGGTTCTATTCTAGGGCCCACATTGTTTCTTATTTATATCAATTCTATTTCAAAATTAACATTATATGGACAAATTAAACTTTTTTGCCGACGGGGGACATCCAATTACATATCAAAAAAGATTTAAAAATTATATTTGACTGGTTGCAATCTTATAAATTAACTTTAAATTTTAATAAATCTTCATTTATGTACATTGACAAACAAAGACTAGATATGGAAAAGCAACCAATATATTAATGGGGAAAATATTAATTACAAAGGTAACATACATTTTTTAGGATTATAAATATATTGATCAAAATTTAGGCTGGAGAAAACGCGTACCTAGAACATATTCGAACTTACATTTCTCCGTTAATTGGGATATTCTTTAAAATTCGTCAATGTATATCTTTAAATCATTTAAAAAATATTTATCATGCATTAGAACATTCAAAAATTCAGTATCTTATTTCTATTTGGGGTTCAGCCAATTTAATAGTACTAAAACCTTTAAAGAAATTACAAAATAAAATTATTAAATGTAATCATAGATTTCCGCACTTAGAACCAACAACAAATTTATATAAACCGAATAAATACATAGATATAAATAATTTATATAATTTAAAAATTTGCATATTTATTCATTCTTTACATTTGAAACAAAAAATTTCTAACATAACGTTTACAAAATTTCATGATATTCATAGAAATGATACTAGACAAACTAATTTTTTACAAACTATTAAAATAAACAGTAACTTTGGAAAACGGTCATTGTTATAAAATGGATTAATATTATATAATATTTTACCCGAAAATATTAAAACATTAAAAAAACTACCTTTATTTAAATTTCACAAAAAAAATATTTCCTAGTATAATTTTCTTTCTTAACGAGTTAATCAAACGTTTCTAATACAGAATGAATTTTTTGTTAACTTTGTAAAGTTGGTTGGGAGTAAAGTAAAATAATAAAAAAGTTAATTTTGTTAATAATATTTGTCAGGGTGTCCTAATAGTGCTAGAAAGTGCATTAACTCTCTTATGGCATTAGATGATTAGACTTGTAAGGCAAATTAGAAAATAATTTTTCTTATGTAAAAACGTAATAATAAGAAACTTTATAAACTTTAAAAACAATGAAGACAAACATAAATTTTATTAATTTTAAATCAAAATATACATGTTTAGCCATAACCTATGTTCCGCAATTTTTAAATATACGATAAAAGCAAGTTAGTTGGTCAATGTGTCGGATAGTCACAAGTTTATGAAGCACATTCGTGTGTAGAGCCAGCAAAATCAATATGCCACGCCGTGCAAAACGGAAGCAAGGAAAGTGTTCGAGTTTGGCTTTGTCCGGTAATTGGCGGTGCATTAAAATGTTTTATAATTTTATGTAGAGATAAATGAACATCTTTAAAATAGAAAGCAATCGTCATTAACGATGCCACAGTCTCTCAAATAAAAATACGTTTTGATGCATATAAAAACACTGGAAATTGTAAAAGAAAAATAAAAATACGATAGGTATTTAAACTTAAAAAAAAACTTTGTTGCCTACGTTAATATCAAATTTAAAAATGCAGAAATAGAAAAATTATCAACAATTTCGTGATATTCAGAACAATACACAGAAAAAAAAGTCGTAATTTTATGCATATGATTTATTTCTATCCTGTATTTCTCGAAATTAATAAAATGGTTTATAAAGTGACAATTATATAAGAATTCATTAAACGGGCATTAGCTATAAGGCCGGAGCATTGAGGTGACCAATAGCATGTGTCACCCCAATATGCTAGTCTGGATACTCAACAAAGCTAAAATAAGTCATAATAATAATAAGACGTTTATTAGTCCTTTTAATATTACACAAAAATAGAATACTTGATAAATGACAAAAATAATAAATAAAATGTAATAGTTATAACAACATTAGATTATACGGACTAATAGGCAAATTAAATAGGCAACGCGTACTATCCATCACTAAAATAAGAGACAAAAAATTGTAGATAATTTATATGCTATTGCATTAAAATAAAAAACAAAAAGTCTGCAAGCAAACAAAAGTGAAAAAAGAAAGATGGGTTGTTGGATGAAAAGAGAATAAGAAAAACCAGGCAACACTCAAAAAAAAAAAAGAAGAAGAAAAATCACACTTGGGTAGATAACAATTTGAGTTTTGTTTTCTTCTTGTAAGTCTGGCAGCTCAGTGAGAGGTCGGTTGGGGTATTGATGTTCATTAGGTTGGCAGCGTAATACGAGAAAGATCGCTTAAATAGCACTTTATGATGCAGGAAATATCAAGAAGAGTCTTAGACCTAATGTTTAGTCTATGGACGTCGGTTTGGAAAGTTAATTTTCGATATAAATATAGTGGAATTTTGTTTTAATAATATTAAATACAAAACAGGAGCTATGCAGCACCCGTCTATTGTACATGTTAAGCTCCGCAAGTTGGTAAGTAATTCTCTTATGGCGCCTTATTCCAAATATATACCTAAGCCAAAAATTTTGTAGTTTTTGAATTCTTCGAATATCCAAACCAGAGGACATATAATTATACCGTGTCCAAACTATCCAAGCAATGACCGTATACGGTATCACAAAAATTAAGCTGAGTCAGTATAAGTGATTTGCGTTCGAAAAAGCGTTTTACTGGGAACAAAACGCGTCTATATAGAACATAAATACCTATTTCAAATAATTTATTTTTGTTTTTAAAAAGTAGTCCATACTCAAAGTGGAGTTAAATTATACAGAAAAAGAAAAGCACAAAGTCTTTCTCCACAATATTTATTAATCGAAAAACTAGGCGAACCTAGGATCACATCGACGACATGTTTCGAGTGTAGAAACACTCATCATCGGGAAAACAAACTGAAAAGTAAAATGCTGATGTTTTTAGCAAAAGAGAAAATAAAGGTGAGAATGTTTGAAGGTTGGAGACAATGATGTTTCTTGAATGATGAAAGAGTTTTGGACTTCCATTGTCTTTATTTGTTTTAAATCACAACGTTTCAACTGGTAAGTATCTCCAGCCCGTCTTCAGGTGAATACTAAATTAGTAAAGTAACTACAGGACTATTTATACTAGCTAGGTGCACTGAAGCATACCCGAGGTGGGTGCAGTCATGCGTTCAGTTGGCACGCGATCTTATCCTAAGATTACATCTATCTAACAAAGGTTTCCATGGTTTCCAAAGGTTCTTATGTCTAGGGATGGTTTACTAAAGCAGCCTGGGTTCTGATGAATAGCAGCAGCTTCCTTGAACTTTCTTTTCCTCCAGTGTGGTTCCTTATGTAGGATTTAAGTTTCTGACCACATAATATGGTGACCATGTTTCCAGGCATGGTCAGCTGCACCTGACTTTTCGGTCTCTCCTTTTAACGTATTGTTTTTGTGTTCTTTAATCCTTGTTTCTAATGGTCTTAATGTCTCACCTATATAAGGAGGACTCAGTATTGATTTTTAGTGGTAAGTGTATGCTTTATTAACCGTAGCAAACAAATAGTATTATGAATAATGTCAAGTTTCATTACAACTGCCAGTAGGAGCTAATGCAGTATATAAAACCAGATTACACCCCCAATAGAACTTGATAATTACTGTTAGTATTCAGAGCAATAATGGCTATAATCCATTGTATGGTAGCATTATCTCCTATTTCCTATTGGCTAAATGAATGCGATATTATCACTACACAACGGTCTAGCAGTTTTCGTTGTCTTACAGTGGAAAACCGCGTTACTCTCACATATAGTATTAAAAAGTTGTATAAAGAATATGTGAATTCTTATAAGAAATAGTAGGTTTGTACTTTTAGAATGCCGACTTAAGAAAAAAATAGGTCAACTCAGCGCACAAATTTTTCCAAAATTCGTAATATTATCTTTGATAGCTTCGAAAATGCTTAGAAAAAACATCTTCAGAATCCCCTCTTTCGGAGCCTGTAGCTTGATAATAATGGGACAAAGGACGACATTTTATACAGGTGGCGCACCGAAAACTTTCCACCCAGGTTTATTTTCTTGTTAATAAATAAATCAAAATTCGCTCGAAATCTGGAACCTTAGTTCTCAGGGGGACATATTTTTTTGCTATTTTTACCCCCCCCCTGCTGAAATCCCTACGACGGGGTGGCTTCCATCCTTAAAATCTTAAATGGAAAGAGGGGTCGAGTGATACCTTTTTTTAAAGGGAATTGAATTGCCTTCCAAACGCCACTTTGCTCGTTTAAATCGAGTGAATAGTTCCTTAGAAATAAGGCTGAAGAGGAAAGAAAATTTAAAAGTAATAAAATTTATTACCGCTTGTATCAATCAAGTAAATGTCTACCTCCAACCTCCATGCAATTGTAAAGGCACTGTTCAAAATGTTCGCAAACATTATGGAGCATTGCGGGAGTTATTTGTCGGCACTCGTACACTATTCGTTGTCGCAAGCTTCCAAAGAATTGGGTTGGGTTGCATTATTTTAGACTTTAAATTTCCCCACAAAAAAAAATCCAGTGGCGTCAATTCAAGAGGTCTTGCAGGCCATTCAATAGGACCTTTTCTTCCAATCCATTTTCCTGGAATATTTTCATCCAGAAACTGTCTAACAGGGAACGTATAATGCGGAGGTGCTCCGTCTTGCTAAAAGTAAATATTTTCTGGCCGATAACGGCCATTTTCTTCTATGGCATTCGTTAAAGCAGGGTTAATAGTGGTTTCCAACTTGTTAAATTCCCAGGTATAAAATACGGCCCATGCAATAATACGGTCCTCAAAAATTCCAGCCCACACCTTTAATTTTTCGGGATGTTGAGTATGCACTTCTCTTAAAATTCTAGCGTTGGAATGGAGAAGAGCATT
Organism: Polydrusus pterygomalis; assembly: GCA_963969555.1. Taxonomy (NCBI): domain Eukaryota; kingdom Metazoa; phylum Arthropoda; class Insecta; order Coleoptera; family Curculionidae; genus Polydrusus; species Polydrusus pterygomalis. Next base: position 41,168,682 of record OZ018379.1, read on the forward strand.
CATCGGAGAAACAAATGTTGAAAATAAATTGTGGATGGCGAATGATCATTTCACTAATTAACTCGCAAAATTGCAAACGGCGATCGTCATCGTCTTCATTAAGTTCATGAACCAGTTATGCTCCATAGGTAATGTTCGCGAACATTTTGAACAGTACCTCTACAATTGCATGGAGGTTGGAGGTGGACATTTTCAACATTTACTTGATTGATACAAGCGGTAATAAATTTTATTACTTTTAAATTTTCTTTTCTTTTTAGCCCAATTTCTCAGGAACTATTAACTCGATTTAAACGAGCAAGGTCGCGTTTGGAGGGCAATTCCTAAGGTATTACTTGACCCCCCTTTCCATTTTAGATTTCCAGCGGGGGGGGGGGGGGTTAAAATAGCAAAAAAATATGTCCCCTGAGAACTAAGGTTACGTGTTCGAGCGAATTTTGATTTATTTATTAACAAGCAAATAAACCTGGGTGGTAAATTTTCGGTGCGCCACCCTGTATAACGTTCTAACTTTGTTTCGGAACAATTTACCTAATGTGCAATTATTGACCATACCTTTTAGGATACCATGTAATATACCTAATAAGTTATTTTAGGGGTGTTACAGTGGAACTGGACCTGTTCTTTTGGAATAGGTATCATCTGCCTATTCCGCGTACCTATTATCTATTACCAGGTACCTATTCCAGGTCCGTTGGCACTGTCACATGTTTGATTCTCTGGTTTCATTGTTATTCCTTTTTCAAGCTGTCAGGTACAGGTACGATATAGGGAATGGAACGGCTACAGGTTTTGCTTTAAATTCATATAATATGTTTATAATATGGCGAATATGACGTTGCCGTTACAAGCACATTGCAATAATTGAAATAATCTCACTAAATAAAGATAAATGGAAATAGTAATAAATAATAAATATTTCTAAAAATATTGTAATAATTTATTGGGCAACAAAATATAGCGTATTTGATGTAGGATATGCAACCAGCAATGAGGAATTAATTAAAAAGGCAACATTTATGGTGGATGTACCTATGCCTATTCTTCATGTTTCTTTAAATAATAGGCCTCCGTTACAATCAAATTTTCCAAAAAAGTCTGGTGCGCTGGAGTTCTAGCGGCCTTCTTTAAAAACTCGTGTCGGCCATGCAGCCGGAATAGCGCCAATCGGCGTTTAAGTTTGACCTGGAATAGTTTGGACCTGTAATAGGTATTTGGAATAGGTTCGGGTTTGAAATAGGTACAGATCCAACTAGGTACGAGAAAAAGCTATTCCGTAACATCCCTAAGTTATTTAACATAATTTATTTTGCTAATGCCTCGTATAGTTAATAATATCAATAAAGGATGTAAGTATAAGCTTTAGCATGGCTTTCGCTAACAACCGAGTATGTTTAGTATGAATTTACATCCGAAGACAAATCCTTTTAACTAACAAAGTTAGACACGTTAAACCTGTTATGTTTAGTTGTGCAATAAATATTTGGAGCATATTAGAAGCTGTAGTAATGTTACTGTGTCTTTAAAATTTAGTTTCCCATATGACCCAATATGTAATTAGGAAATTGGGTACTTAATGATTTAGTAAAGAACACATAAAAGTGTTTTAATTGTCTTATTTTAAGTAGTAAGTAATCACGTAAATCCTGTTATTAAATAAAGAAAATAATTTGTAAGTCGCGTTGAGCAAGTTGTCTTTTAAAATATGGAGAATGCTCCGTTGACAAATCAACCGCGCTCAGGAAGCTTAAATCTAGAAGCGTTATATTAATTTCAATGCATATACCGTGCGAGCAAAAATTATTTGCATCAAAGATGGCCTTGCATCTAAGGACGTAATGCTTAGCCGTAGAGCTTAATACCTGTTGGGCCTCAGTAACTACCTGAATTAACAATCAATCAGTTATTCCGTCATCTTTGACAGTCGTTACAAGTAATTTGATTCATCGCTAATGTTTCCAATTTCTTGAACAATTTACACAATAAGCTTTAGTGAACAGCACAAAACATTCATGGTTGAAGCATATTTTCGAAATGGGGTTAGTGGTGAGTGGCAATACAATCCGGGTTTGTGCATGGACGATTTTCACGAATATTTTCCTAACGTTGCTTTTATTGTTGGGGATTTTTATCATTGCCTGAATTGAACCGTGGCTGTGTTTTGGGAAACAGGTTCTATACAACATAAAAAAGGAACAAGAAGAGCAACTGTAAGAACAGAAGAACTTGTTGCAAACGTTTGTGAAATAATGCAAAAGACGCCAACAAATTGTATAAGACGCCTGTCCCAAGAAGTGGGAAGATCTTATGGAACATGCAGTACTTCTCTTAAGAAGAAGCTTAATTTATTTCCTTATAAAGTGCCAGTATTCCAAGAAATACAAGCCGCAGATTTTGAAAGACGCAGTAATTACTCTCAATTGTTAACCCAAAATTTATTGGAAAGAAATGATTTATTACACCTGACATTTTTTTCAGATGAAGCCTAGTTCCACCTCTCCGGTTATGTGCATTCTCAGAATACATGCATGTGGAGTAGTGACAATCCCCATTTTTTTGTTAAGTCCACATTGCACCCTCAAAAAATTGGTGTGTGGTTAGCTGTTTTCCGAAGAAGAATTGTTGGTCCTATTTTTTTCCATGACACATCTACAGTACAGCTGTATAGAGACAATATTTTGAATCCATTTGTGGAGCAATTACTTGACGACGGACTACGTTTTGAATATTTTCAACAGGACGGTGCAACCGCCCATACAACCGCCGAAACTATTAACTACTTACGCAATTTTTTCGACGACAGATTTATCAGTTTTTGATCAGACTTTGAATTCCCAACCAGATCACCTTGTTTAACGGTTATTGATTACTTCGTTTTTCCTCATTTAAAGAACACTATTTTTAAAACACCAGTTGCAAATTTAGAACAATTACAAGAAAGGATTCTCCAAGATTGTGGTAACATTTCTCCAGAGATGCTGGTCAACACTTTCGAAAATATGAAGAGACGTGTGAATTTATGCTTGGGCCAATTTCAGCAATTTATGTAATTATTTTTCTTTTTCTTTCTGTATATTCTTACTTTGTTAATTTTGTAAACAACAAAAATAAATTTGTATTTGTCTATTTATTTTATTACTCATTACTCATTAGTTTGGCATATCATGTCTTAATATGAATTTTACAAAATTGTAACCTAGATTTGGTTAGATATATCGTCCCCATATCATTGTGATCTAGTCCCCTCTGATGCAAATAATTTTTGCTCGCACAGTAAGTAATACCTATTAACATTCATCATATTAATTTTTATTGTTTCCTGTAAAGTTTTAGTCTTCTTTTTCCTTGATTGTCGTTGCGTTTGCTTCATTGATAATATGTACTTCTATTATTTATATGAACAATTACTTAGTTTAAGTGTTTCCGAGGCTTCTTCTTTAATATACTTGGGATTTGATACCTCGCCGATTTAAGTCGCCTTCTTCTGTTTATTTTCGAAATAATCTATTAGATTATTGGAACCATTTCTTTAGTCTGGGCAAAAATGGAAAAACCCAGCAAACCAGTTATTTAAATCAATATTTAAATTTTCAAATCAATTAGTAATATACTATATTATTATAATGTGTGGAGTGTTTCTATAGGGTAACCAGGAAGTAACCCATTTAAATATACTAAATCACGTCCACAACACTTTGAATAGCACATATAAAAATGATAAATATCGCAAATTTAATACCACCATCGCTGTACTAAATTTTCTTTTCGTATTTATACAAAATTACTATATATTTTTCTGACAGTTTAATCTATTTTAAAATATTGTAGAAACATTTCAATTTAGATTTTGTCTGAAGCAAAGCCTAAAATGTATTTCTAAATTCTAAAGTAATCTTTTTAAAAATTTGGTAACAATTAATGGTATAAATTTTTCAAGTATTATATTTTAATTTTAATGTCCGGTTTTACAGAAAGTTACCTGTGTACTGTGTAGTGTCAACTGAAGTATTCAAATAGTTTGTATGTTGTATTTTGATTGTAAATTTTGGCACTTTTGGATTCCATATTAATCTAAGTAATTTTGTTAATAGCAATATACAGTGTGTCCAAATAAGTACCTATGCAACATAATATGGGAAAGTTTTTTTATCACCGATTTCTCAGAAAATTTTATTCTTTATAAAAGTTGGTGCATTCGTTAAAACTATAAATGCATATTTTATATTTCACCCGCAGCTAATAGCAGGGGAGCAAATGCCATTTTTTAGAAATTGCCTTAAGAGTAAAATAATTATTAGAAATACAGCAAAATTTTATATGGAAATGTTTTTGCAAATTAAAAACTTAATTAAAATACGAAATTTGAGTTAGGTGTGTCAATTTTTAATTTTTTTTTATATGCATTTCTTTAAAATAGGTTTTTGGACTTCAGCGTACTGGGAGAAAATGACAAATAAATTATTAATTATTCCCAGTAATATGAATAGAGTTGGATTCTATCATAATTTTGTTTAGAACATAAGTTGGCTAAAATGTGTTTAAGTAGGCGTGCAACACGCTAATATCTGAACCAACTCGTAACATTAAAAGATTTTAAAAAGTTTGCAACTACTTAATCTTTCATTATAAACCCACGTTTAAGTTATTTAATAAATATATTAAAATTGCGTAAACAAAAAATCGACCAGAGGTGTACCGGTTAGGGGAAAATAGAGATTAAACAAAAAAAAATCAAAAATTGTGACACCTAACTCAAATTTTGTATTTGGACTAACTTACTAATTTGCAAGAACATTTCCATATAAAATTTTGCTATATTTCTAATAATTAAGGTACTTTACTCTTAAGGCAATTTCGAAAAAATGGCATTTACTCCCTTACTATTAGCTGCAGGTGAAATATGAAATATGCATTTATAGTTTTAAGGCATACACAAACTTTTATAAGGAATAACATTTTCTGAGAAATCGGTGATGAAAAACTTTCCCATATTATGTTGCATACTTTCATGGACACACTGTATAGGCTGGTACCTATTAATCAATTTTTCACTATTGGCACCCTGCAAAACGGTAATTTCTACGAAGTGTATTAAATAAGAGAAAATGTGCCATAATATAAATATAAAGGTATTTAAGATCCAGTTACTCGTTTTCGATTTTTTTTTGATTTATGACATATAGTGTGTGATTGTTAAATACATATACAATTAATTAGTTTCTTAAATAACCCCTAATTTAATTTTGGATAAACTTTCTTCAACTAAAAACTTTGTATTTTTTCTTCACTACCAAATAAAATATTAGTTTCCTTTATATCATTTGTTATAACTGAGTTCTCATTATCAGCGTTTTTTTTTCAATACGGACCTGGATTTTAAATTTTATTTTGTAGAGAACGACAAATAATGATGTATAACTTAAACCAATTTCCTTACGTTTCGTCCCAAATTATACATAATCAGGATAATTTTGCTAATAATGTCAATGAAGCTTTTGTTTTTTCAAATATTATTTTCAATTTATTTAGCTACAATTAAAATTAAATTAAAACCAGTAAAGAACCAAACCAAGCATAACAATATTAAAAATAAGTACAAAATTAAAATATTCAACCGTGAATAAATTTTTTTTTTATTTTACTTCGTAGTATAATTTTATACCAATAACAGAATAAAGTTTTTCATGTAACCAATTGAAAAAAATTGTCCCAGAGATTTTATACAAATTTTTTTTATACTTTGGAAAAATATACCAAAAGCAATGTTTCAAAAACTTTACGTAACCAGTTGGAAAAAGTTGGCGACAGTTCGTAAAATTATTAACTTCAGGATGGTTGCTTTTTAGTTTACTTGCAATATTTTCCCAAATTTTGTTCCAAAAAACAGGTCTAATAATCTGATAATGAAATATGCCCTCCCAAACATTAACCTTTTGAGCGTATTGAGTCCTTGTTTTTTGAAAAAAATCTGTGATCATTTTTTGTACTCTAAAATCTACAATTTTGAACATTTGGTTCGTTGTTTAATAATATGAAGTTACATCCGTCAGTAAAGTAAACATTGTGTCAAAGTTCCATATCATTCTTTACCTTGTTCTTTATATTTCATCACCATCCCCAGGTTTAATATTTTTTATATGCATATATGCAATAATTGACCATATTCTAAAAACAGGTCTGTGGGCATTCCCTTAATATAATTACTTGTTTAAAAAAAAATAATTAGTATATAAATATTTAGATTAAAATTATAGTACTTTCCTTGAAAAAATCCCTTGATAAAGCTTCAGTGTAGCGAAACGCGTCGGGTTATATAATAAATATTATGAGGAAATTAGAGCACTATTCACAGTTTAGAACATAAATATATTTATTTCTGTTAGTACAAACAAAAAGAGAGGGTTGAATTTTATGTCAGAGACTGTCTGCTAGTTTATAAATTTTTCTTCAATAAATATTTTCCTTAGTAAACAATAAATTAAATATAATTAGAGAGCTGTCTTGAAAAAAGATTAACGGCGCTTGACCACAGAATGATTAAAATTAATTTTTGTTTGAAAAGTTCACGCCTATAGTAATTAATCTTTTGGCTGTCATGTCAAGAAAATACACTTTTTGGTATAAAAATGTCTGCGTATGTGCTTTTAATTCTTTTAACTTGATAGATAGAAAAATCCACTATCACAATATTATATTTAATTAAATTACTTTATTTAAAAGCATTCCTTAGCACTGATCGAAATTATTATTTATTCTATAAATAAAAATAAAACATTAATTTACCTATTACTTACCTACTAACGTATTTATTTCGGAGTTTTCCTCTTCGTTCGGTGCCAGAGCCATTCCCGAGGGATAGTTTAGTGTGGGCTCCGAACCATGACCCTCAGTCATTAGAAGCGTCCCCCAAGGGCTATCAACCCTTGGTTTCGAGCTTTCCTGACCTACCTATTGGGGAGTGTGTTCCTTCCTCCGCATCCCACGAGATATCCGATCTCATCCTGCCTGGGTACCGGCGTGAATGAGGTGGTAGACAGATTTTGTGCTCTTTTTTATTTTTGCTCCACGCTGGACCCACGTTAAGACTTACACCACTAAAATCCACCAGACTCTAACCAGTTTTCCGTACTCTTATCCTAGAGTTCTCAGTTAATGAGCCTAATGAATAAAAATTAAGCAATTACTTGAAGCAATTACTTTTAAGTAAAAGCAATTGTTTGACTAGCAAATGCCATAAGTAAAAGCAATTGCTAGATCTGGATATGAAAAAATTTTTGAAGCAATTGCTGTTTTTCTTACACCTCTGTAGCAAATGTTTATTCAACCAACACAAGCTTAGACGTGGCTTATTCACTTGTTCACATTATAGATTTCATGTTCAGTTTGGTGCCTAATTTGTAAAAGAGTCGTCGTAAATACAACAACGTTGGTCTATTTATTTAGTACAATAATAATCTGTTACGTTTTTGTGGAAAATGGGAAACTTATATTTGTGATATGGCAGATTTCAGTGAAAATGAGGAAAGTGATAGTAGTGATGAAGAAATTAAAGACAAAAGCAATTCATATTCTTTCACAAATTGAAGGGACATTAGTAAATCTCTCTGACCACAACCGTTTAGCTTTCACAACAGCTTCTGCACTTGTCGGAAATTTAATAAAAATTTTGGCCTTCTCCAAAACTGCATCGGAGTACATCCATTACAGAAATATATGTCTTACAGACAGTAGTTTGGTGAATACGGAGTTCTTCAAATACAGAATTTTGAAAGCCCGGATAATTATTTTTCATTTTGTTTATCTCAAAATGTACCAATTTTGAAATTAATATCTTAATAAATACTTAAATTACTAAAAAAAAAATCAGTTTTCAATTTCGAACTTTGGGGTATATCGAACATGAGGGTGAAAATTGAAAAATGGCATTATAATAGTCATATTATTTTTGCTCAAGAAATATATGGTTAGTGGATTGGCCTCTTTTTCTGGACACCCTGTAAATCTCCTGTTTAGATAATTAACTTTATAAAATAGGTATTTCAATTTTTAAAATTTATTAATTTTTTATAACCAATTAAACCGAATAATCACGGTATTATTGTATTACTTTTCGAATACTGGCTGTAAAGGACATCAAGAAATTATATGTACCGTGCGAGCAAAAATTATTTGCATCAAAGAGGGCTTGGATTAAAAAAACGTAGGGCTTGGTTTAGATCATAATGATATAGAGACGATATATCTAACCAAATCTAGGTTAAAATTTTGTCAAATTAATATTATGACGTGATATGCCAAACTAATGAGTAATAAAATAAGTAGACAAAAACAAATTTATTTTTGTTGTTTACAAAATTAACAAAGTAAGAATATACAGAAAGAAAAAAAAATAATTACATAAATTGCTGAAATTGGCCACCGCCATGCTCCAAGCATAAATTCACACGTCTCTTCATATTTTCGAAAGTATTGACCAGTATCTCTGGAGAAATGTTACCACATTCTTGGATAATCCTTTCTTGTAATTGTTCTAAATTTGTAACTGCTGTTTTAAAAATAGTGTTCTTTAATTCATCCCAAAAAAAAGTCAAGTTTAATAAATCATTTATTTCCAACCATGAATGTTTTGTGCTGTTCCGTAAAGCCCATTGTGTGAATTGTTTAAGAAATTGGAAAAATTAGCGATGAATAAAATTACTTGTACACTGAGAAAACGATTTCTTTATATTAAATAACATTTATTTACTATTAAGAAATTTCATGTTTAAATATCAGCAAACAAATATTTCTTTATTCCTAAGAAATAATTTGTTATGGATTGGTGAATAAAAATAACTTTAATAATAACAAATAATTGTTTACCATCCTAAAATGGAGGTAACAGTTATATAGAGCATTAATTAATTATTAATAAGCTTTATTATTTGGTAAGATATATTGCTTTCCTCTCATAATGACAAAGTTTAGATAAACCAGTTGTTTGTTAATTGTTAAGACACGTATATTTCACTTGCATATACTCACCTAACGTTAAATTTATATCACTCTAACCAATAAAAAGTATGTATAGCAAGCAGGCTTACGAAATTAGTAATAAATAAATCATAGTTACCAATAAATTTGTTGTGTCTTGGGGTAAAAAGGCGATATAAAAGTAAAGAAATATTTTTTTAATGTTAAGAAAATCAATTTAGTTAGATTAAGATAGAAAGGGGGAAAAAATAAAACTCTTAAACTTTTATTAAAATAAATACTTTAATAAACTGAATGCTGATATATTGTTCTAGCTGAATATAAAAATATTTTCAAAAAAAATTTGATAAAGAACAGAACAATTACACCTTATTAAATATGTTTACCTAGGTTGAAAATTTTACTGTAAAAATTGGCATTTGACATTTAAAGTAATAATATTAAAAATTTGTTGTAAAATTGTAACGAAAATCGTTTGTTAAAAAATGTTGTCCCAAACCAGAATATATTTGTAACATTACTTTTAACTCGCTGCTCAGAAGATCTAGCGTGGCGGCTGCAGCTGCTGGAGAAAACAACACAATTTTTTCTGCAGTTCTGGTTGAACAAGTTTGGTCAAAATTAGCACTGAAATATCAAATAAACAAAAAATAATAAAATGTTTTACTTTAGGGCTTATAAGTACTACATAAAAGTTTTACATAACACGATTTACTAGATTACCTTAATAAGCAATTATGTATGTGGCATTCTGCCGTGCATGCTGGATATTATTTCTAATTGCATTAGCAGTATTATGGGACGAGTAAAAAAAATTCTAATATTATTATATAAAAAATACCAAACTAATAACTCACCTGACAATCACAGCATTTTTTGTTAATAAGCACGAGGCGACGCGACCACCAACGACAACTATTACGCAACTACTGCGGGTCGGTATGACGCGCCCCGGTCGGCGCAACGACTATTTTTTTTAATATTAAGAACAATAATTTAATGTTAAATGCTTATCCTGTTATTTAATCGGCGGCTTTAAATATTATACCTATTTTTTAACCATTAAAATAAATTTTGTTAACAATTATTTTCTTTAAGAATAAAAAATCGATATCTTTATATGCAAGGGGCCTTATTAGATCTTAATTTATTAACTTTATTCCAAAGGAATCGTGCCCAAATAAATCCGTTTGTTAACTATAATCAGACTTTTCCCTCAGTGTAACGACTGTCAAAGATGACGGAATAACTGATTAATTGTTAATTCAGGTAGTTACTGACACCCAACAGGTATTAAGCTCTACGGCTAAGCATTACGTCCTTAAATGAAAGGCCAAATAATGTGACTTTAAAATGACATTTTTCATTTTTGACCCTCATGTTCGATATACAGGGTGTCAAAATTTCAAAGTAAAAACTGAGTTTTGTGAATAATTCGAGTATTTAATAATTTTTAAATTTAGCACATTGCTTTACCATAACGAGTTAGATCCTTTCAGAAAAACAAAAAACAATTGTCAAATATTTAAAATAGTGAAAGTCCAGTACCCGCTGATACCCCCCCCCCCTGTTTTTTAGTACGTGTGACTTCAAAACTATATTTTCTCAGGTAATCATTTGTTTTTGATTATTTTTTGACTTTTATAGAATTTCAATAAAATGATCCGTTTTGGAGATAATTTGAAAACCGTGGATCCTTAACTAATGCCAATGCGGCTTACAGTGATTTCATAATTTTAAAATGCTAAATCAAGTCAGCCGTTGTGGCATTACAATGGATAGAAGATATAATTCAGTATCAACTTTGCAATAGGTGACAACACCGAAAGCAAAGGACGAGCCAAAAAACACGGAAAGACAGTGGCGTACAGATAAACACCTGTAGTACTAAACCAGTTAAATAATAGTTATTTATTATACAAGGGAAAAAAGTATTAGATCTTAGCTCGAGGTTGTGTTGTCTGCGGAGGGAGACAAAAAACCGAGAGCTAAAATCTAATATTTTTCCCGTGTACAATACACAATTTTTTTCTGTTACGGGAAAAACGACGATTTATTATTGAAAAACATATTATTATAATATACCCAAGTAGCATTTTTAGACACATTACGGTAAATGTGTCTAAACTATTGTTTCTGTTTCCGACACAAATTGGAAATTGTTGGCAACATGTATGGAAATATTTTCGAAACGTATACATTTTAAATGGCGCATTAACACGTGTTTCCAAGTGGTTGGTACGGGCTGTGACTTTAGCTGTTTCGACGCAAAATCGAAACTTTTATCGAAAATGTTTCGAAAATTTTTCAGAAATGTTTGGAACATGTTTCCATAAATGTGTCGAGTGAGAGTTCATTTTACAAAGAGGGCGCTGAGTGTTGGAATTGTAAATTGTCAAAATGGAAACATTATTGAAACAAATAATTAGATATATAATATCTATCTCTCTGCGGGTTGTAAAATAAAATAAAGTAAACAATATGATGACAGCCTAATTTCGCCATAATGAATTTGTCACCAGAGTATTTTCTATAAGTGATACATTTTTTTCGTATGGTTTATTGCAGAGGAGATCCATAAATCGTTGACGAAATAAATTCGATCGTGCAATTTAGTAATTTAGCTTTATATTCTTAAGACGCTCCCGGTATATTGACATTTACACACAAAATAAATACTTTGTCAAAAAATAAAATCTTAAATATTTTTAAAATTTTACTAATTCTTCTTTCAATTGATTAAGCTAGCAAAATGAAACTAATGTAACCACTTTTTTACATTTCAAATGACGCAGGAAGTTAATTAAAGTCCATTTTAATAATATAAAAATTAATTTGTCAAAATGGCCGCCAGAAAGCGAGAATAATTCTGGTCTAAAATGGAGTCGACACACAATTTCTAGTATTTGGTTTCTATAATGTTTCGATAATAACAGCTATAATTCATAGAAAATGTGTCGAAACATGAAGAATGTTTCGATATTGTACCGAAACCATGCGAAACAAACGTCGCTAAAGTAAAAAATGCACAGTCCCGTCAAGAGGAAGGTTAAGCTTAGAAGCATAAAACTTCTGTATACCGTCACGGTATACACTACCACTTTACACTTTCTGTGACATATAACCTACAAAATTGGTTTGTACTTTGTTGAACGTTTAATAAAACTTTTGTAAAACCTCGAAGAATGTTTAAACTGTTGTTTTCTTCCCATATTAACAAAACAAAAATGTACAATTTATAGGTTATAATCGTTATAATCGAGGTTATAATAATTGTCCGGGTGCGGTAGTGAAAAGGTTTCTGGCAGTTTCGAAAATTATTTTCTGCGCAAGTTTTGTAATTAAATGGATATCACTGTTTGGTAAATATTTCAAAGCAGAAGAACACCAATTTGTTTTGAATCACTTAATTCGAAAATGTGTCGCTACAATTTGGGAGCACATGTGTCTAAACACAATTTCATAATATTATATAAAAATGTTTCGAAAAATTTTCTTTTGTGCGTTTCCTAAATGTATCGACACTGTAGTTTGGAAAGTATTTCGAAACTAACAGTTCTTAATCGTTTCTAGTAACTAAATTCGAAAATGTGTCGCAAAAGTTTCGAAACACATGTGTCTCCACACAATCTAAATAATTTTAATCGAAAATGTTTCGAAACGTTTCTCAGCAAAGAATTTGTGTCCAATTTGTGTCTATGATTGCTACTTGGGTATTAAAGTTAGAAAAGTATCGATGTAAAATTTGAATTTTTAAACTAGTAGGCTGTTTTACTTATTGCGACAATTGGACCTGCGTTGCTAAGGAGACCTTTAAAATAATCAAATATCTGTCAATTAATTCTGTGATTTTTAATTTAAAAATTTACTGGTTGTTTAGTATAGTTATTTTGAATAATATAAAGTTCAAATGTCTGATTCCGAGTTTTCTCTGACTATACCGGAATTAGTAGAAGCAGCAAAAGTAGCGTCACAAAAATTATTGCCAGCTAAATCGCGCAAAATTTACGAAACCGCGTATTCAAGATTTATGGAATGGAAGATGAAAAAGACATGCAGTTCTTTGTCGGCGACGGTATTATTAGCCTATTTTTCTGAATTGACATAACAACAAAAGCAATCAACAGTGTGGTCGAATTATTCAATGATTAAAAGTATGTTACAATCCAATACTTTTAAAATATTTCAAACTAATTACATTTCTCAAACAAAATGGGAAAGGTTACACGCCCAAGAAAGCTGCGATTTTTACCGGTACAGATATTAGTGATTTTTTAAATAATGCTCCCGATGAAGTTTATTTAATTGCCAAGGTTGTTGTTTTATTTGCGATCGCAGGAGCTTGTCGAATTTGTGAAATCATCCAGGTAACATTAGATGATATTAAAGATTCAGGAGCGTTATTAATTGTGAAAATTAGGCAAACAAAAAATGATGTAAACAGGAGATTTGTAGTTACTGAAAAATATATTAAATTTTACCAAATGGACGTATCCCTTCGTCCAACAGCAGCAAGGGATCGCCGCCGATTTTATGCCTATCACAATGGAAAATGTATCAATCAGGTCGTGAGTAAAAATCAGTTTTATAAGATACCTCAAACAGTAGCTAAATTTCTTCAACTTGAAAATGTTAAATTATATACTGGTCATTCATTTCGAAGATCGTCTTCTACACTATTAGTTGAATCTGGGGGAGACTTGATGACACTAAAGAAACATGGCGGTTGGAAGTCATCAACATTCGCTGAAGGGTATGTTGATGAATCGGAAGCACACAGGACAGAAATAGCTTATTAAGTGTTTAGAACGTGTGGCACTGCTGAAATACCACCCGATTTGCAACCAGGTACATCAACGACAGTTCTGTCCATAGCAGAAAAAAATATAATTTCAACATCAGAAAATTCGACTATGGTACCGAATGGTAAAAGGAACATGTCATTCATGCAATGCACATTTAATAATTGTACTTTTGATATAAAGAAAATGTAACTTTATGTATAATAAAATGTTCTAAAAGTAAATATCTACCTTTACTTATATTATTTAAAAATATATATTTATAATAATTTTCCCGGGGAAAAAAGTAATTTCATAAAAAGTGACATTTTGTTACCTGTCAACAGAGATAAAATGTCAAACGTTTTTCCCGTCACAGAAAAAAATGATTTTATTACCCTTATTTTGTATAATCAAGTCTATCCACCCCGTATTTTATTTGATTTTTTTTTTAGTGTAAATTAAATTAAATTTAGTCTTATTCAGGTTCATTTTGTTTCCAGTATAAAATTTAATAATAACAGGATGATATTTAATATTCTTCTGGGAGTGGCTTTTTTAAATTAAAACAGTAAATTTTATTTTTAAACATTATTTTTAAATTAAAAATTGTTTTGGATTTTTTGTAAATTGAGTTGAGAAGGAAGACTAATATGATAATTAAAATCAATACTTAGTTAGTTTTATACCTTTTATTTTCTGCCTACGGCGTATATTACAAAAATTACCTTTGTTTTGTTTAGAAGCTCTTTTTGTGTGTCACCACTTCTAGACACCAAAATATATGTTTGTGAGCTTGGAAAATCGATAATTTGATTTCCTGTTTTACTTGGTGTACGAAGTGTCAACATATAACGAACTAAGAAAAACTGCTCAATAGTGGTAATAAAATTGGAATATTTAGGTCACAAGTTGTCAATGTCAATCAATATTGATAGGAATATTTTTACTTATAATCTCCGTAGAGCTTGAATTATTTATCCGACGTTACAATCAATCATCGTACTATGCCATATTTGGTTAAACTAATAAAATATTGCGGTTGCCATTTGAAGAAAGAAAATTTGTTTCAAATTGTTCAGGAATATAAGTCCAGCTTTTTCGCCTTTAGGAAGAAATGAGGTGGCAGAAGAATACTAAAAACATGTTAATTATGTAAGGGAAACGTATAAAAATTTTAGTTTATAAAAAATTAAGACCAAATTTTGTTTAACTGCGTTTTTGCGAAGTATAAACATGTATAAATAAAAAAAATTAAATTCATTTGAAGTAAAAGAAAATTATTTTGTGATTATATTTAAAAAATTTCACTTACAATCTCCCTAGCAGCAGAATTATTACCGATTATTTTTTTCTATGTCACGAATGTGACAAAAACATGAGTGAAACCGAGAAAAAAATTATCGGTAATTGATTCTACTGCGTGGGAGATTCGGCAAGAAAATTTCATAAATTGGAGTTTTTTCTATTATTGTATTTTTTTTGCTAAAATGCTACAAAAATATATTTCCGGCGGCTTTAGTTAATTGCAATTAATTAGAGTTTTAAAAATTAAGTTCATTTTAGCCGTTAGTAATTCATTTTTATTACTAAAATGTGAGAAACATTAAATAACAAATTTCTTATCTGAAATCCAAAGTCTTTATAGTTTTAAATTCAAATAAAACTTTAAAAAACATATTTCCGATGAGCTTAGTGACGCACTGTATTTTTACAATAAAAGTTGATTTTACTTGTTAGTAACTAAGGTTTATTACTAAAATTTCAGGAACATTAAAAACATAAATTCGTTTTCAACCATAACATCTGAAATTACATGTCTACATAGTTTCAGATGAAACTTAAAAAAACATATTTCTGATGAGTTTAGTTTAATATGACGCACTATATTTTTACAATAAAAGTTGATTTTACTTGTTAGTAATTAAGGTTTATTACTATAATTTCAGGAACATTAAAAACATTAATTCGTTTTCAACCATAACATCTGAAATTACATGTCTACATAGTTTCAAATGAAACTTAAAAAAACATATTTCTGATGAGTTTAGTTATATATGACGCACTATATTTTTACAATAGAAGTTGATTTTACTTGTTAGTAATTAAGGTTTATTACTATAATTTCAGAAACATTAAAAACATTAATTCGTTTTCAACCATAACATTTGAAATTACATGTCTACATAGTTTCAAATGAAACTTAAGAAAACATATTTCCGATGAGTTTAATTAAATTTTTGATGTGTCTCTTTTAGCCCGGCGTTCGATATGTAAAGCAAATTGGTTAGTATCAATAAAAATTATAAGTTAGCCACAAAATGTATTTTGATTTTAACCTGAGTGACCTTTGCCAATAGATATAAAGCACTTAATTTTTGACAGAAAAATTATCACTTATTAATTTCATTAAGTTAATAGGAACTAACAAAATTATCGCGAAAATCTCTCGTTGCTATAAGCCACGTAAACAGATAGGAGCCTTCTAATTGGTTGAAAATAGATTTATGTAATTTTTTATTATAATTCACAGCGAAAGAATTTCCCATACTTACTTACTTACTTACTTACTTACTTACTTACTTACTTACTTACTTACTTACTTACTTACTTACTTACTAACTACTGATATTTTAGTGGCAATATTATTTCGAAAAGTTGCCATTAATTTAAATTGAACAAACAGCGGTTTCCGACCAAAAATCACGTGTTTGTCAAAAAGAGAAATGTACAAATTAGACCACTGCTAATATCCCGAAGTTCTGGGGCATTACCCAGATTTAAATCGCAGCTGGATTGATTAATGTTCCCTGGAAAAGAATAATGAGTTTGCATCCTTTAACCCGAAAAACTTGTCACAAACGTGCTGTCGTATTCCATTATAAATTATGCTTAAAAACAAAGAATACATATTCAGATTTTATACAAACAAAACAGTAGCATCCTTGGCGTGTTTAATTTCAATGGAATAATTTTTTTTTTCTTTCAATAAACAGAATTAAAAAAAAAAAATCAAAATCAACTATTTGACCTATAAAAGTGGACCAAACAGATTAGAAAATTCTCATTATTTATACACTTTAAGGAAGTACGGTACGAACACTGAGAAAACGATTTCTTTACATTAAATAAAA
The DNA here is from genome assembly GCA_963969555.1 of Polydrusus pterygomalis. NCBI lineage: Eukaryota > Metazoa > Arthropoda > Insecta > Coleoptera > Curculionidae > Polydrusus > Polydrusus pterygomalis. The sequence continues at coordinate 41,185,570 of OZ018379.1, forward strand.
TTTGTTAACTGTTTGTAAAATTTCATGTTTAAATATGAGTAAACAAAAAATATTACCTTACTCCTAAGAAATAATTTGTTATGGAATAACAAAAAGTTGTTCCATCCTAAAATGGAGGTAACATTATTAATAAAATTTATTATTTGATAAGATATATTGCTTTACTGTTATAATGATAAAGTTTAGATAAACCAGTTGTTTGTTTATTTCACATAAATATGCTTAACTAACGTTAAATTTATATCACTTTATTATAAAAGTATCGCACTTTAACTAATAAAAAATATGTAAAGCCTACAGGCTTGCGAAATAAGTAATAAATAAATAATATTTAACAATAAATTTGTTGTCTCTTGGAGTAAAAAGGCGATATAAAAGTAAAGAAAAATTTTTTTGATATTAAGAAAATCATTTATTTACATTAAGATAGAAACCAGGAAGGGTTTGTTCGGGTTTGAAAATAAAATTCTTAAACTTATTAAAATTAATACTTTATTAATTAAACTGAACGCTGTCATATTGTTCCAGCTAAATGTAAAAATAGCATCAAAAACAATTTTATAAGGAACAGAACAATGACACATTACTAAATATGTGTACCTATGTCTACTGGTTCAAAATTTTACTGAAAAAATATGTATTTGAGATTTGAAGTAATGTTATTAAAACAATCATATTTTGTTAAATTGTAATGAAAATCGATTGGTAAAAAATGTTACCCCAAACCAAAATATATTTGTACATTACTTTTAATTGGCTCAGAAGATCAAATATGGCGACTAAAGCTGCTGGAGAAAACAACACAATATTTTCTGCAGTGCTGGTTGAACAGTTTTGATCAAAATTAGCACTGAAAAATTAAATAAACAAAAAATAATTAAATGTTTTACTTTAGGGCTCATGCATGCAAAAGATTTACATAATAATATTACGATTAACTAGATTATCTTAATATGCAATTATGCATGAGGTATTCTGCCGTGCATGCTGGATTAACATTATTTGTAGTCAGAACTATTTATTGCATTACCATTACATATAGGACGGGTCAAAAGAGAACTTTTCCTAATTTTATTTCATAAAAGATACTAAACTATTAACTCATCTGACGGTCACAGCCTTTTTGTTTCGCATGACGCGACGCCACCACCAACGACAACTATTATGCAACTACTGCGGGTCGATATGATGCGCCCTGAATGGGGCAACGACAATTTTTTAAATATTAATGCATTTATAAATATTCAATGGAATTTAAACCAAATTATTTTCAATAAGTACCTAAGTAGTTTGAGAAATCCTGTCTTAAATAATTGTATATAAAATATGACTGTCAAAATAAATATGATAATAATTGTTTTAAACTTGACGATTATTTAAAATTTAATTTTTTAACCAATTAATCAGAAAATGGTAAAAATAAAATAAATATGCACATAGTAATTTAAGTAAGTGCATTATACAGGGTGTTTCACGGTAAATGGAACGTTAGAAGATTATAGAAAACGGGTCAATATCTCTGAAACTATTAGGTAAATATACTATAATAATATGCATTTTTATTAAAAAATAAATATAATTTTCCGTATAGAATATACAGGGTGGCTCATTAATAAGGGACGCCGGCTATAGGTATCTCAGGACCCGTTAATCGGACGACCCTGAGAAAAAAAAATTATTGGTAAATCAGCAAAGTCCACCGCTAGAGTGCGTAAATCCAACCTCGGAGCAGAAAATATTGTTTTAATCAAAATTGTTTCAAGTGAACCTATATTGAAATTTTTCTTTTGTAACCTACTGAAAATATCACAACTTTTTTGTATTTACGTTTTTCCCTACCTTTTCAAACAAAGGGTGGGGAAGGGGTAAACTTTGGTTTGAAAAAAAGTCAATAACTTTTTTTTGGAATAACCGATTTCAAATAACTTTTTTTAATTTTAAAGCACTTTTATAGGCGCTCAACTAGAATAATAACATTTTGAGTTCAATTATTTTTCGTGTCAGTATAGATGGCGCTTTATGACTAGTGGCAGATTTTTATGATTTTCTCGAAAATTTGAAATGGTATTTTTATATTTCGCTAGGAAGAAGAGCATTAAAATATTACAGTTACTGGTGAAAACCGCTGTCCGAAATGTTTATTCCTTATACAGTGTCCGGCAAAAAGTTGGATCCATATGGGAAACTTTTTTATTATTAGTTTTACGTATATTTTGTAACAATTATAAATTCATTTTAAAAAATACCTTGAGTGTTTTAAATGGATCTATAAATAATTGTTACAATTAATTTAACTTATTTTAGCACAATAATATATTATTTCTAAAACATATTGTTTTATTTCTTACAATCTGATATAATTGCGCCAATAAAATAATATTATTCTGAAATGCATGCAATAGTTGACTAAATAAAATCAACATATTGTTACAATTATAAATTACTTAGTTTTAAAAAATATCTTGAGGGTTTAAAATTAATCTATAAATAATTGTTACAATTAAATTAACTTATTTTAGCACAATAATACATTATTTCTAAAACATATTGTTCTATTTCTTACAATCTGATATAATTGCGCCAATAAAATGATATTATTTTTGGAATAACGCATTACTTTTGAGCAGATTTGATTTCGTTTTTGCAAACTATAGTATAGTTGTCACAAGAATTTTAAAATCTGTTTAAAATAAAATATAATTACCACAAAGAATTATTATTCATTACATGAATTAAATCGTCATTGTGACAACAAAATTTAAATTTTGCTAAATATGCAATATCCAAAAATCAAATAAATTATAATTTACGCAATTTAATTTCTATTAAACATTTTTAGTATAGTTATGGATCAATTAAACCTTTATTGAAATTCCAATTAAATTATGTAATTCTTTGAATTCGGTGATTTAGTTGCTCGTTACCAACTCGATTATTTAGTTGGATGAAATATATCTGGGTATTGGGAATTAATCCTTTTTCTCAGTGTATGAATGAGAAATCATTAGCTTTCGAAGAAATATCGAAAATCGGTAGGTTTGGCTTTGGCAACACCGGTTGACTATGTGCTCGGTTGTGACGCTGTGCATCGCACTGATCACTGCTCAGTTTTAAATAGAGCCGACGATAGCATGTTATAGGGCATGTGAGGGAGGACATATGCCCCAGAGCCCCATTAGGATGCGCCACTGATCTGTGCTCCAGTACAACAAATGCAGTAATCGAGCAACGAATAAAGATGATAAATTATTGTAAAAACTCAACAAATATTAATAATGTGCGTCGTCTCAAAATTTTTATTCCATGCAAATTTCCCTCAGGGTAAAAGCATTTTCTTGCATGTTATTTTCCAAGCGTTTTACTTTCTTATTTCCCACTGAAAACATGAGGAAATTGTGCGACAATTATGATCGCATTAATCATGGCGTCTTTTTGGACTTACCAGGGTCTTTTATACACCGAAATTGTTATGCGGTGAGAGTCAAAATAAATCACTTTGTCCATTATCGTCGAAGGAAAAATCTACAGAACTGTTTTTACCTACAGGACAATATTTTAAAGTAAAAGCTTTTTTGCTTTAAGCACAAGCTCGTTAAATTTAAAATAATATGTTCTTGGAAGTAGGTAATGTTATTGTTCAGTCCGCCGGGATATAGAGGTACCTTACTTACTTCCAAAAGTTTTTTTTAATTAATGGTTATTTTCCTAACAATAGAAAATATGATACTGTCAGGCACGCGACTGTGATGAACAAAACCATGCAAAGCGAAGTTAGTAAGCAGAAAGTAGTAGCTGCCAACCTAATTTTTTTTTGGGTAATGTCTATAGATGATAGAACCTAGCGTTTTACGTGGGTTCCGATACACAATTATGCCGGCAGATGTTATTTTCGGCTCGGATTTAACTCTTGTTTCAACATCCCTTGTCCACTAAGACATCGACGGGGACAGCCTTTTATGTCGCGCCAAGATAAATCCACGCCGCCAGTGCGTGATCAAATGCCCCCATTTGTTAGATGTATATCGAGTGCGGTCTGCGCGCTTGACCATCCATTATCTTCCTAAAACCGCCTGCCCAATAGCGGAGGTTGCATTTCCCAACCACGCGCGAGACACGCGTTGATCATATTTTGGGCATTTGTTTACGATAACTTGTCTTTGAAATTAGTATAGAGACCATTACGAGAAGTTTATTTGTTTAATATGTTTTCTGTTCTGTTTTTCTCACATGGTTACGAATTCGAAATAATATTTGTGATCCTAACATTAGATAGGAAAATAAAATGTTAAGTAAACATTAAAAATATTTTTTTATACAGTGTCCGCAAGAAAGTCCGCATCAAATGGGATTTTTTTTTATTATTAGGTACAGGTATAGAAATTGAAAAAGCAGTTAGTTTTTGCTTTCCTAAAAACCAAAAGTTACGTATACTGAAACAGCCGCACGACTAGCGCTACCTGTCAAATTTGACATTTTTAATAAAATAGGTTCAAAAATGCATTTATTTATCAGTATATGGAAAAACTGTATTCAAGAAAGTTGTTTATTTAGGCATTTTTAGCCTCTGTACGAAATTTTGACAGTCTAATACAATTTTTATTTTTTGCCAGGTTTTTGAAAATTTTGATCAACCCTCGTAGATTAACTTTTATAAATCGATGGAAAACCATTTGCCTTTACTTCATTTGTAATGTTAATGCAATTTTGTGTAAAATTTTTGTTTCCAATTATTTATTTTGCTTCAAAAACTGAAATTGTTATTAATCAGTATGTAATGTTTGATGCAAAGTTTATCTAATTAGGTACATCAGTTTTGCCAAAAACGACGTTTCTCATTTTTCTTAAGTTAGTAAACAGATGTACAAAAAGAAAATATTAGGAAGCTGTAGTTGAAATATTTTATTTTTTATATGCCTACTTGTAAACAATATTTTTGTTGAATAAAATGATTCGAGCGATTAATATTTATTCATTTTGATCCAATATTAATTAAGTCAAATTTCAACGAAAGCTTCCTAATATTTTCTTTTTGTACATCTGTTTACTAACTTAAGAAAAATAAGAAACGTCGGTTTTGGCAAAACTGAGAGATAAACTTTGCATCAAACATTACATACAACATCAATGACAATTTCAGTTTTTGAAGCAAAATAAATAATTGGAAACAAAAATTTTACACAAAATTGCATTAAGATTAGCATTAAATGAAGTAAAAATGGTTTTACATCGATGTATAAAAAATAATCTACGAGGGCTGATCAAAATTTTCAAGAACCTGGCAAAAAATAAAAATTCTATTAGACTGTCAAAATTTCGTACAGAGGCTAAAAATGCCTAAATAAACAACTTTCTCGAATATCGATATTATGATAAATAAGGGCATTTTTGAACCTTTTTATTAAAAATGTCAAATTTGACAGGTAACGCAAGTCGTGCGGCTGCTTCAGTATACGTCATTTTTGGTTTTTAGGTAAGCAAAAACTAACTGCTTTTTCAATTTTTACCTATACCTAATAATAAAAAAAAAAACCATTTGATGCGAACTTTCTTGCGGACACTGTATATAACGTAGGTAATAAATATTATTAATCTATATTTATACTTTTGACTTAAAGAACAAGTGTCTACTTACCTTAAATATTGATCAATACAAGCATGGTCAGGTTCGGCGATAGTTCCCTAAAACAATAATAAAAATAATCTACTTTTAGTTAAAAAAAGCAAAGAATACAATATATAATAGTTTTAGCAAGGCGAAGTTCAGTAGAGACCATGGGAATCTGCTATTTTTACACAAATTATAATAATAATAATATGTCAGAGAAACCAATTTCTATTAATACGTCCAAAAGTTATTCCATAAATTTTAATACAAATGAAAATCCGGCCCTGGTCAAACTTCAAGTGACAAGAGATTAGCGGCAGCTATCCACAATGCGTATTGCCGCGGCCAAACGTCTCGCGAACTAAACCGCTATTTGCTATTAAATGCCCATTAAAAAGTGTTGACCTTATAATTATTTTTACCCAATTTTAAATAAAGTTTACCACTGACAAGAGTTGAACCAGCAAACTTCTGGTTGGTCAAAATGTAGAGTCTTAGAGCATTACTAGAAATTGTAATAGTAAACATTTCAATAACGTCATAAGTGACGGAGGAAGAACGCGGAGCCAATTTGACAACTCAGCCTATTTCGTACCCCAGATTTAAAGGATACATTAATTTTAAATCTTCATCGTGGAAACTGTATCCTCTCATAGGACCAAAGAGTACGATGGACCTCAAAACCAACCAACTAATGATAAAAGCAGTAGCTAGACCACAGCTGACATACGGATTAGCAGTATGGGGATACGCATCAGACTCCTACCTAAAATTACTCGACTCAACAGAAAACAACTAGTATGTAAGAACAGCAGTAGTAGCAGTATGTGAGGAATAGACAAATCCACAGAGATGATCAATGGGAACTGCCAAGTGCCAATAGCATTCATGAAGAGAAAAGCAGCGGAAGTGTTCGCTAAGGCCGGAACTCAGAAGGCTAATCGACTACGATCCAGACGAGGACGCCGCCAGAATGAGGGTATACTATAAGCATCCGGGGAATCAGCTATTATGATAGTTAAGTAAGGGAAATTAGAAAGCAAAAGGGAAAAGTTCTCCCTCTCCAGCTCAGGAATGCGTAGGTCATCTTCCTGAAACAGCGGCGGGGTCCCTGTACGCCTAGCACGTAGGCACAACGTAACTCGGCTAAGTACAAGTACACTACAATGTACCCCCACCTGCCTAACAGGCAGGATAGTTAGAAGCTTCTTCTAAAAAAAAATACTAAATAGTTTTATTTCCTATTGTTTTTCTGTATTTTAATAATTTTAATAGCTTAAACAAAGAGGCATTATTTTTCTTGAAAGTCGCTTTATTCTTTCCATAGATTTCTATTGTGGCAGCCATGAAGTAGTTAACTTAATATAAATCACCTTTCTGCTATTCGCGAAAACTAAAAGCGAGGCAACTTATTCATAGCATCACCTACAACACTAAATAACGGCTTCCGGCGGTTATGAAAGAACTTTTGCAACTTACAAAATAAAACGAAAAAATACTTTTAAATGCTTCAGCCAAAGAAAAAATAAAAAGTTATAAAAGTTTGAAGCGTAGCATACCTCGAGAATAATAAAATTGTATTTACAAGGTGTCGACGTTATTTTTTAAATTCGATATTCACAAAACGATTTTAAAATTACTACATTTATTATAATGCAATGAACGCTATTTTCTTTGCGCTATTGTTACTTTTATTACTTATGTTTTATTTTAAAATAACCGCAGAGAATACAAAAGACCAACTTAAGGCAGAATGAAAAGTCTGGATGAGGTCAGGGAATGCCGACAGAGGGTAATTTACAGCTTCTCCGAAAGCCAAACTCTCCTCAAGGTGGGATATAAACCAAGTCTCGCTTCGGTATAATTGATGAAGGGGAAGAGTGCGCGGAGGGTCTGAAAAGGGTTTCAGATATTAAAGAGGTTAAGCCGGTCCCACGCAGTATCGGATTGTGAGCTTAAGGCCACCGGACAAAAGAGATATAGGACCCCACTACAGAAGCGAAAAGTCTGAGGTTATACCTCATACCCCAATGCTGATGTATAGATTTTAAAGGATTATGTAGATACCCGAATTTACAATGTTTTTTTTACAGATCAATTGCTTGAGGTTGTTGCACGCTGGCCAATGTCGTTTCTCCGAGAGTAGCGTCCGCTACTTTTGTTAGGAAGAGAGACAATTAATGGGCGACTCAGATATTATTCATCAGGTTTAGAATTAGATTGATAGTTAATATTTCGGTTCATAAAAACCTGTCCCTTTTTTTGAAAAATTCTTTTGATAAAATGTAGTACAGAATGTTCTCCTCTCTCAGGAGTAATTGCATCTATTCAAAATCGTTCTTAGCTTACTACAAACTTTCTCACATGACACTTGGGCATAGGAGAGGATAAGAAGATATTTGTATACATGAAGATACTACACTGATAACCACTTTTATACATATGCCAATTCCATGCAACGTAAAGTAACCACTGTTCAATATGTTAAAAAAAAACAGCCGTTTTTGGTTTATATTGTCGTTTTCATGTTAAGGTAAGTAACTCAGATACAGACACAAAAATATTTTTGACTTTTTCGTACCTTTAAATTCGTACCTTTGAAAAAATGACGCGATTTTGAGAAGTTACTTTGAAACAATTAATCAATCCATCGAAAATCCAACTGCACAAAATATAAAGCATCTATGTGGAGGCTTTTAAGATTTTTTGAAAGATAAACGATACGTTTTGGACAGATATATGACAAAGGAGAAACTTTATCTAATTTTAAAAAATTGGGGAAACCATATGAGAAAAAGATAAGTGGCTCTACAAAAAGAGTGTAGTGAAAATCAAGTGAAATGTAACGGCAAAGCTCGCCCAAGAAAAATTTCTTAAGGAGTTTGGACTGTTGAACCCTTTACTGAAGCAATATTGAAGAAGGTTAGAGACGGTAGAGACGTTTTGCGATGTAAATTGCTAGGCGATGTAGTGAAAAGGAAAGCCAGTTCCTCAGGTTTTACATACCAGTAGAGTTGTGAAACGGTAAATTTATACGACGAAGACACCCTAGATGGATTCCAAAAAAAAACTGTTTCTTCTAATGTTCTATTAACGTTTTAAGGAAACGAGGACATCTTCCCAGTAAAGTAGGTAATTTTACAGTTTTTACTTTTTTCTTAAAAATTATTTAAAATTATTTTTTTTAAATATCTACCAATATGTTTTTATTTTTATTGTTTAGATTGTATAAAGAAACTGGTCTTCAAGGGAAGTAACAATATTATAACAAGCCGTTTGTTCCTTATTCCAAATTCTTAGTGCAAACAGTCAATCAACATAAAATTATAACTGCGTATATTAATAGTTATGTATTTTTATTTAGACACTTTTATTGCTAATGTGTAATAATATGATGAGTGATTGACAAGTTTAAGATTGCTAATGATAAAGAAAACTATTTAATAATAATAAGGAAATGTCTAACTTTTGCAACGCTTACTTTACTAAAGTGGGATTAAATATGGTTAAAGGTTTAAATACCGCAGTACCATTTAGTAAAAATACACCTATAAATTCTAATTCTATGTATATTAATGATGTGACAGAAAACGAATTGATAGATTACATATCTACATTAAAAAATAATAGTTCTCCCGGTATAGATGGAACATCTACCCAAATAATAAAACAAAGTCACTTACACCTTCTAAAACCTCTAAAGCACATAATTAATTTAATTTTTGAAAAGAAACTTATTCCTTCTCAGTCCATTGTCACGCCAATTCATAAAGCTGGGGATAAATCAAAATACACAATTATAGACCAATCAGTGTTATCAATAACTTCAGAAAAATATTCGAAAAATGCCTAAAAACTCGACTAGTAAAGTTTTTAATCAAAATAATACTTTACACGAGCGCACCAATTTGGTTTCCGGGCTGGTAAGGCGACAACTGATGCCATGTATAAAGTAATTAAGAATATTACGGTAGGCTTGGATTCAAATAATAAATGCCTTGCAGTTTTCTTAGACCTTGCCAAGGCGTTTGAGACTGTTAACCGCAAAAAGCTCCTTACCTTCTTGGAACGGTGTGGAGTTCGTGGTAGGGTTTTAGATATCTTTGAAAGCTACTACTTAGCAAATAGGGAACAACGGGTAAAAATCAATGATACACTCAGCGAACCCAGAGTAGTAAAAATCGAGGTTTCTCAGGGAACTGTCCCTGGCCCGATACTTTTTCTAGCTTATATAAACTCACTTTTATCTATTAAGGCCAGGCGAAAATTGTGTCTTTTGCTGATGATACAGTAGCTATATTTTGCAAAAAACTCCTGGAATGAAACAAAAATTGCCTGCCAACAGGGTATGGAAAAGATAAAAAATTGGCTAGATATGTATCAGCTCTCCTTAAATGCAAGTAAAACTTATTATATTATAGCCTTTACCTTAACAATAACAAACCTAACTTTGCTAGTATTAAAATAAATAATATGGTTGATGAAATCAAAGAAACAAATGAAATAAAATACCTGGGCATAATTATTGACGAAAACTTAAAATGGAGTAATCATATAAATTATTTAACAAAGAAAGTACGAAAACTTATTTACAAATTTTATCAACTGCGTGAAACACTGTCTCGAAAATTATGAGTAACTATGTATATACAAAACTCTAGCCGAATCACTCTTCCGTTATGGTATTTTAATATGAAGGGGAATTAAATATTACGCAAAATTTCATATTAAAAATAATATTTAAAAAGACTAGGCTGTTCCCTACTACTAACTGACCTACTAAACTGTATACAGAAGAAATTTGTAATATAAGAACATTGTACTTTCATAACATTTGTATATACGCCTTTAAAAACAATTGTTTCTAAAATTATACACTTTTATTTTAACTTTCTTCTTATGAATCCCCCCTTCATTTACAATAAAAAAGATCACGTGTGTTTTTTTGATACGAGGGACGGTTTAAGGGTAAATGATTATTTTATTTGACTATACACAAATATTAAAAAATGTGTTTTAAACTGATCAACCGCTCAAATATTTATTAAAGTATTTTAACGAATACCTACATACATACTTACTAATAAACAAATATGTATATGTCTAAGGCATCTGAGGATGCCTATTTTCTGAGTATAACACGTTCTCAGTGGCATACATATTTATTTATTAGTATTTATTTTTTTTATATTTTGTGTTTTGACAAGGCGGCTTTGGAAATGCATTTGTCGATAAATTAAAACATATCATATTTGACAGTTAGTTACCATTGAGTTTTATTTCTTCAGTTTTGTTATTTTCATTGCATATTATTAGTATTGTTTATAAGGTATGGATTATTTAAGAAATAATGCGCATGTAGCGGACATGCATTTTGTATATGGCCTTGCCGATGGAAATGCACGAGAAGCTATACGTACTAAAAAAGCATTTCCAAAGCCGCCTTGTCAAAACACAAAATATAAAAAAATGACATACTAATAAATAAATATGTATGCCACTGAGAACGTGTTATACTCAGAAAATAGGCAACCTCAGATGCCTTCCTAGGGCATATACATATTTGTTTATAAGTAAGTATGTATGTAGGTATTCATTAAAATACTTTAATAAATATTTGAGTGGTTGATCAGTTTAAAACACATTTTTTAATATTTGTGTATAGTCAAAGAAAATAATCATTTACCCTTAAACCGTCACTCGTATCAAAGAAATACACGTGATCTTTTTTGTTGTAAATAAAGGGGGGATTCATATGCAAAAAGTTAAAATAAAATAAGTCAGTGGTGTAGCATAGTTTTCACAAAAAATATATATATGAAAATAAGTGTCCTTAGATGCTTATTTCATTCACTAAGTTTCATAAAAAGAAAATAGGTCGTTAAGGAGTTATTTAAAAATTATTACTATTTCTTTTAACATTTCAACACCCTGTATCTCCGTAACGAAGTCGCCACGGACCACTGTTTATAAGAACTTTTCATGTTAAAATATTGCCAGCAATTACCTCCCAGAGTTTGTCAAAGTACTTTTGAATCATCCTGTATATTAAACAGATAAATAACCTAATAGTATTCTCAAGACTGTAAAAAAAAATGTATCTTTGAAAATGACCGTGAATTTGTTAACATAATAGAAAATTGACCGTTTTATTTATTAGTATTAGATAATATGTAGGTATATAATAATATCTTTATAATTTTCTTTTAGTTAGTTTTCTTCTTTCACTCTTAGATTTAGTTTAGTAATTGCCTTCTTAGGCCGGCCGTACACAGCCGGAATGTCTATCCGAATTCAGAAACGGAATTAAGAATCTGAATTCCGGCCCAATGAAAATTTTAAAAATTCATAATCTGAAAAAATCAGAATGTGTGTGCTGTATAATAAAAATATATACAATTCCGTACGTTCCTGAATTCAGATTCTTAATTACGTTTCTGAATTCAGATAGACAATCCGGCTGTGTACGGCCGGCCTTACTAAGGTATAAAATAGCACAACACAAGTGTTTAATCACTTAGGTGCTACTTATAATATACAGGGTTAGGAAAAATTACCAGAACGGTCGATTATTTTAAAATATACAGGGATTATCAAAAAACATCTTATATAAAAAATGTAGGGCTGTTAAAAATCTACATATCGGTGATAAATTTAAATATACAGGGTCGCCCACAAAGTTGTGGAGAATGATAGTTATATTTTTTTAAATGGAACACCCTGTATATTTTTACTTATTTTGATTACCGACTCAATTTTAAACATTTTTTATTAACCATGTGTTATACCTAAATTCATTACTTTCCTAGAAATTGGCGTTTCAAATAATAACGTATAACGATGCGATTTTCGAACATAGTGAACAACAAATAAGGCACGACCATGGTTACTAATAAATAATTAATAGTTTGACATCTGAAACTGAAATTCTGACAGAAATAGACAAAAAAGAAAATAGCATGGCATTTTTACTTACTGAAACAGAGAGAATTGATATTTTAATTTTAAGGGGGTTTGGCGATAAACAGAGATCATATCAGGAGGTATGTAATATTTACAATAATTTGCATCCAGACAGGCACATTAAAAAAAATGCAGTTTTTCGAATTATTGAGCGTTACAGAATGACTGGTACTGTAAAAAACCGCCCAAGATCTGGAAGACATGGACTGCTACCTCCAAGGAAAAAAAGCTGGACATTCTTCTTGCGATAGAAGAAAATCCCAAACAATCCACCAATCAGCTTACTTTGGATCATGAAATTGATCAAAAATCTGTACGAACCGTTCTTCATACTGAGAAAATGCATCCATACAAAATTAATGTTGTACAAGAACTTTTTGACGTTGACTGTGATCGAAGGCTAGAATTTTGCGAAATAATGACTAGAAATATGGAAGAAAACCCGAATTTTTCAAACAATATTGTGTTTTCGGATGAAGCGACTTTTACACTACACGGAATGGTGAATAAGCAAAATTACCATTACTTGGCGCGAAATAACCCTAACTGGTATGAAGTGCTGCATACACAGTTCCCTAGAAAAGTTAATGTCTGGGCTGGATTGTTTGCGGGACATTTAATTGGACCTTTTTTTATCGAGGGAAATTTGAACGGTGATCGATATCTCCGGCTTCTTCGGCAAGAAATAGTTCCAGCTATAAACAATTTAAATGCTGATATTAACTTAACCTGGTGTCAGCAAGATGGAGCTCCTCCGCATTTTACTCGCGAAGTTAGAGAATTTTTGGATGTCACGTTCCCAAATCGATGGATAGGAAGAAGAGGGCCTATCGAATGGCCTTCACGGTCCCCCGATCTTTCGCCATTAGTTTTTTTTTATTGGGGTCACCTGAAAAACATAGTTTATCAAAATAAATCCAATAATTTAGAAAAATTAAGAATGAAAATTGTCAATGAAAGTGCGAGAATAATAAGGGAAATGGTTTTAAACACCCAAAGACATTTTGCGATAATTTGTATTATTGTCAGTTAGTAAATGGGGGACATTTTCAACCCTTATAGCACACTAATAAAGCCGTTTTGCCATGATTTGTTATACGTTTTTGTTTAAAGTTAACTTAATAAATTGTTTCTTCAAATTTATTTTGTGTTTTGTAGCTGATCAATTTATGTAGGAAAGTAATGAATTTAGGTATAACACATGGTTAATAAAAAATGTTTAGAATTAAGTCGACAATCAAAATATGTAAAAATATACATCCATTTAAAAAAATATAACTATCATTCTCCACAACTTTGTGGGCGACCCTGTATATTTCAATTTATCACCGATATGTAGATTTTTAACAGCCCTACATTTTTTATATAAGACGTTTTTTGATAACCCCTGTATATTTTGAAATTATCGACCGCTCTGGTAATTTTTCCTAACCCTGTATATGCATTTAAATTGAATTAATAATTAAGATAATATTTGACGAATAAATCTAGTGTTTAGAATATAAATTTAATGTCCTATCAAATCGTATAATGTATTTATAAATAAATAAATGATTAATAATGCGATCTCAAAAATATAATATCTTAAATATTTTCAAAAACAGATTACACGGTTATAAGACGTTTTCATTTTAAGAAGCAGGGATTTAAAAGTATAAAATAAATCTCGATGCTATATATTTGCTAAGTTCAAAAGCTTATTCGCAGCACCTAAAACTCCATATAACGGCTTTTCGGCGGTTATAAAAGAACTTTTGCAAGTAAAATAGAGTCGAAAAGAATTTTAAACGGCCGCTGTAAATAAAAAAAAGTATAATAAAACTTTTAAACGTAGTATCTCGGTGGAAAAATAAAATTAAACTTTTAAGAATATTAAATACCGAATTTTTTTTAGTGATTTATTAAAATACTTTTGCTGTTATCTACTGGGAGTTCTGGCAACTCCAATGTTTCAAGGAAGAGACGTTTAATTTGGGCTACGACTTAAAAATATTGTGGTGTGTTAGTGACCGTAATGAGTTATTGTTTTTAGGATTGTGCTGTGGTATATTAAACACTTTTTAGCAAACCACTTTTCAATAAGATAACAATATGTTGCGAGATTTAAAAACTATCCAAATTCAAAAGTTCTATTTACATAAACTTATAAGGTGAAAGAGACATTAAGTAACGAACGGTTGGTGGGCACAATTGCAAACTTTACCTTAACTTTATTATATTAGTATTCTGTTCGTTTAAGATTATATTCTGGTAGTAAATTTAAATTATTGCTAATGAAAATGTACTAGTGGGTCCCGAAGACCGGTTATAAAGATTATTTTATGAGACAGTAAACCAAGCAGGCATAGGCAATATACCCATTAAATTGGTTTAACCCATATTAAAAACACAAGATACCTTTAAGTTGAACTTAAAGTCGTATGCATACAGAGCAGTGTTAGAATTTTCACCACTCTTCGCAAGTTAATGGTTTTTACAAAGAGTTGCAGGTCGATTTGGAAAATCAAATTTAAGGAATTATATTGAAATTGTGACAACAGCTGAGATTGGAAAGGTCTAGAGGAACAGGTTTTGCTCACAGAAAAACGACCAGCGAAAGAAATGCTAACTTAGTGGATGATTTGCGGAATAATCCATTTTAAACTGCTGTGTCTGCGGCACGTTATACAGATTTTCGGCTTGTTCCAGAACAGCGCATAGACGGGTGGTGCAATATTCAGAGTTAAGAAATTGTGCAGCTGCTTTAAGCACTTTTTTAAAAAACTGTCATAAGGAGGATATGGTTGGTTTTGCTATGTTGCAATACCTACCAAAAAATAAAAAAAATTAGGCAATAGTAGTTTTTACAACAAGAGTGGATATGATGTCCATATCGCACGATGACGTTAGTTGAGCACGACGCCGAAGGCGGAGTGCTCAATCGTTTGAGTGCGATATGGACATTCCACTCGAGTTGTATAGTGTATT
This sequence comes from Polydrusus pterygomalis, assembly GCA_963969555.1. Lineage (NCBI taxonomy): Eukaryota > Metazoa > Arthropoda > Insecta > Coleoptera > Curculionidae > Polydrusus > Polydrusus pterygomalis. Next base: position 41,201,105 of record OZ018379.1, read on the forward strand.
TTTTCTACGACTAAAAAAATTTTACACTTTAAATAAAAATAACATTTACAATAAACAACGAGATTTATTTAAAAATAATTAACCTATTAGATCTAAGTAACTATATAATATAAGATTACTATTTATTTCCTACAATAAATGTGCAATTGTTAAATGTACAATATGCAATAGTTCTTTTTTTAAATTGCAATTTGCAACGTTATTCTCTGTAACACTATTATACGAGGTAGGTGCTAAAATATTTGGAGCAACATTTTCTTTAGAGGTTGATGATTGTAATATTTTCTATTTGCGTATTGTGAACTGATTTTACAATAGTATTACCAATCTTCTTTTTTTTACTTAAAGAATTTTCGATGTAAGTTTCCATCACTGGAGTTTATTTCCAGCCACCGTAGTTCTTGATGGTTAAGGTGTAGCCCCCGAGCGACGGAAACAGTGTCCTGTATATAATTCTGAGTTGGGTAAATTTAAAAATTCAGCAATTATTTTAAGCTGATTATCAATTTTGTTGATGCCAAATGGAACATTTGGAACATTTACCCTTTTGGTAATTTATAAAAAAATGCTTCATGTTTGGTGGTCTAAGCTCCATGTATTTTTTTGAAACCTTGTAAAACAGGCCAGGGATTACAAATAAATGATCTGTTTTTGTTTTGGTGTCGATTAATCTAACTTGAAATTCATTTCCCAAGTCTCGAATATGATCCAGTTTTAAATTTTTTAATTCTTGTCTACGGCATCCGCCAGAAATACCAAAAATCAATACAACCTGAAATTTAATTAGAAATATCAAATTTTATGACTACAAGGCAAGTAGGTATCAAATAAAAAAAAACGTATTTTCCCTCAATGAGGTTCGAACCAGGGAGGTTTGAAAAATCATAAGGTACAAGGATCAAGATATTAGACATGATCAAAGAATATTAGTAATACCCAACGAAAATCTAAAAACAGGGACTGAATGGAACTATAACTTCCAAAACCATAAAGTAAACAAAACAAATAACTGATATGATTTTGGTGATTCTGCAATTCCCAGATTCACTTGGGATCACTTTGACAGTATTGGGGGAACATTAATCATTTGCTAATCGAACACATGACATATTATCAGTAAATCATCAGTTAGATCAATCCGGATCGATCTAAACCAGCGAATCGAATAATCCTTAGGTTGATAACTTTATTTAAAAAAGGCATTCCTGTACGAAGAATAGCTGAGGTGTTTGGGAATCCAAAAAGTACCGTACAAGGCCTTAAAAGTAAATGGGACAATACCGAATCGTTAAAGGCTGAAAGTGGCAGAAGAAGAGTTGCAAATAAAAACCAGAATAATAATTTAGTAATTATTTACAAATCAACCTATTTAAGACAGAGGTAAAGGCACACAACGAAACTAATTTTCCTGGCACAGTAAGCCTATTTAGAATTGTATAAGAAAAATTCTGGATAATGAAACAAAGCAGCTGCTAAAAAGCAATTTTTTAGTGATACAAATGCAAAGCAAGGAATCTGATGTGCACTGGGCAGATTAGAGTTTATAGACCCTAAAATACACGATTCGATGAACAATATATACAAAAGATACCAACAAGGAGTAAATTTTCTGTGAATATATGAGGCAAGATGACTGCAAGAGGGCTTGGAATATGCCACGGTAGTAAATGAAGATTTAATGCTGAAAACCATTAATATACTTTCTTCTTCGAAATGTTATGCTGCCTTGAGTAAACAACATATTTCGACAAAGAAATTTTGTATACTAACGGGATAACTGTCCCGTACATACAACATGGAGACTTTCGGACTGGATGATGGAAGATAAAAATATATTGTTATCATGGCCCTTAATAAGTCCAGACGTCAATTCGATAGAAAACGTTTGGGGATATATTGTAAAACAAATGAATAAGGCAAATGATTTCCGTGTACAAAACGGTAACGATTTATGGAATGAAATTGAACAAACCTAGAATAACTACAACCTTTATGACACCCAAATGCTGGTTGCATCAATGCTTAAGCGTTTAAAGATATTACCAGAAAAAAAATAGTGCCGCTTTAAAGTATTTTGCCTGCTGATTATTCTATATTATTTTCTTTGTAATGAATATTTAAATAATCTGTGTTACACAAATAACCTTTCTATGGCTATTACTAAAATTTCATTAAATTATTTTATTAAATTATATTTTTATAGTTTGTCTTTTATATTGCCGAATTATTATACCTGAATCTAGTAAAAAACTTAAGATATAAAGGAAGGTAAAGGTAAAATGTTCAGTTTACCAAAAATTTTAAAAATGATATAAACTGATAACCTCTATGTCCGGAATCTTAATCCCGCCCATCTACATGTCTATAAGTCGTCGAAAATTATCCTTTAAATTTAGAATATTGATGTATTACTAACGAAAGTTCATTGTTCGTGGCTAAGGCCATACTAGGGAAGCTATTTTCTTAAATTTTTCTTGAATACCAGGTTACTTAAAATGCTTAAAATTTAAAAAGAAAAGTCAAATTTTGAGTTCACTACGAAAAGTTACATTACAGTTATTAATTGATTAAATAAAATAATTCCAGGCCAATAGAAATATAAATATCGGGTGTGACTTGCGTCATATGGAAAAATATTAAGGAAGTTTCTGCATGTTTAGTCCAAAGTATCTTCTGTTACTCAGCGACATATCCAATAACCCATCAATCCTCTGTGGATTAAGGAATTATTTACATGGTATAATGATCTTGTAAAATTTTGGTTTCGTTTATTATATAATGAATTTCACGGTTGAATCACCTCTTTCAATTGATTCAAACTTCAAAAGAGAACGACGATTTTACACGGACGCTGTTTATTTAAATATTTACCATGTTTCCATTGCTAAAAGATGGCGTCAGGCAGTTTTATGACCGGTATAAATCACTTCGGTATCGATACGCTACACCATACATTACTATAGGATATGCTAATGGTTGAGACGGTATCCTGTTCATAAATTTAAATTAATGCTCAGGAAAACGGGCCACTGGGTCCCGGGGTTCGCATTGCGCGGTTGCACCGTCAATTTTATGGGTTAGTTTACCGTTACAGGAGACAGGGACAAGCGACACACGACAAGATATACTAGCTTACGGTTTGAAAACGAATCGATATAATTTAAATTTACAAAAATTGATGTACATTTTATGATTAATAATGAAATGTATAATTGAATCTCCTAATAAAATTTAAACATTAGGGGGGGGGGGACATTGGCGTAACTAGGATTATCTTCTGGGTGCGAGGACTATACGAAATCTTCTCGGCGATATTCATGACAAAAGCGTTCCCAGCTAAACAATAGTCCTAAATATTGTTCGTAATTTTAAGAGTAAAAATACTGTAATTATTAAATGCAACATATTAATATACTTGATGGTCAAGCTCAAGCAAATAATGCAGATTTAAAACTTTTACTTCCTGTAGAAGAAATTATTAGAATTATTAGCACCAGGCTTCTTGGCAAAACTATAGAAAACCAGTATTCCACAGTAGGTACTCCGAAAATTACATAAGTAGAAACATCATACCGACGGTAACAATTCAATATGTCGTAACTCAAAATCTCCTACTTTTCAGAAAACGATAAAAACTGTAAAATAAATATGTCATATATCACAACTTAGTAAGGTAACTCATGGGTTCAATAATGCCTAACTCAACGTTCATAGCAGACCATGTTTTTATTAATGAAAATTAACTTAATATGTATACCTAATTAACCAAAAACCAAAAATAAATCACTTAGTTATATTTTTATCAATACAATTATATAAAATACATGCATTAGTTGGTATTACTTACCAAAACTATAATAATATCACATCTGCTGTTAAAACACCATTGACAATAATCGTATCTGTACTAACGACTTACGACAAATTGCAACAACGTTAGATTTACGACATATTGTTTTTGTCTCTTATTGGCCCTTTCTGCTAAACGAAAGCCAATAAGAATTTTCATAGCCACGTGTAATGATTACATTAACAGTTTAAGCGGAAAATCTCATTTTGCATGAATTCGGAGTTACGACATATTGAATTGTTACCGTCGATACGTATAAATTTCAAAAACTTCACGAATTAAGGGAAGCTGATGAAATACAGTGCGAGCAAAAATTATTTGCATCAAAGAGGGCTTGGATTAAAAAACGTAGGGCTTGGTTTAGATCACAATTATATGAGGACGATATATCTAACCAAATCTAGGTTAAAATTTTGACAAATTCATAATATGACATGATATGCCAAACTAATGAGTAATAAAATAAGTAGACAAATACAAATTTATTTTTGTTGTTTACAAAATTAACAAAGTAAGAATATACAGAAAGAAAAAGAAAAATAATTACATAAATTGCTGAAATTGGCCACCGCCATGCATAAATTTATACGTCTCTTCATATTTTCGAAATTGTTGACCAGCATCTCTGGAGAAATTTTACCACATTCTTGGATAATCCTTTCTTGTAATTGTTCTAAATTTGCAACTAGTGTTTTAAAAATAGTGTTCTTTAAATGAGGAAAAACAAAGTAATCCATAACCGTTAAACAAAGTGATCTAGGTGGGAATTCAATGTTTAATCGAAAACTGATTAATCTGTCGTCGAAAAAATTGGGTAAGTAGTTAATAGTTTCGGCGGCTGAATGGGCGGTTGCACCGTCCTGTTGAAAATATCCAAAACGTAGTTCGTCGTCAAGTAATTGCTCCATAAATGGATTCAAAATAATTATTGTCTCTATAACGCTGTGCTGTAACTGTGTCATGGAAAAAATAGGACCAACAATTCTTCTTCGGGAAACAACCAGACACCAATTTCTTGAGGGTGCAATGTGGACTCTACAAAAAAATGGGGATTTTCACTACTCTACATGCGTGTATTCTGAGAATTCACATAACCGGAGAGGTGGAACCAGGCATCATTAGAAAAAAATGTCAGGTCAATCAGTCTTTCCAATAAAATCAAATTATTTAAAACGACTGTCAAAGATGACGCTGATTGTTAATTTAGGTAGTTATTGACACCCAACAGGTATTAAGCTCTACAGCTAAGCATTACGTCCTTAGATGCAAGAGCCTCTTTGAAGCAAATAATTTTTGCTCGCACGGTATGAAGAGCAATTTTTTTTGAAATTACGGAAAGGGTCAATAACGATAGAGAAATCGCACTTAATGTTTGTTTTACCGAAGAATACACCTTTACATTAAACAATGAACAAAATGTTCAAAATTGTAGATATTGAAGTACAGAAAATTAACACAATATACAAGTACAAATAAGGACTTAACACCCCAAAAAGGAAAATGTTTGGGCGGGCATATTTGGACATCGGATTATGAGACTTTATTTTTGAACCAAAATTTTGGAAAAGACATTTTTTATTAATCCAGTTGAATCTGCATTAGAAGAAGTTGCTATTTAAAATTAAGGTTTTAAATGGAAAGCGTCCTGTCTATAATCCGCAGTAATTAGGGGAATATATCCAAATTGTTTTCGTTGGACGCACAAAAGGATTAAATTAAACCATAGCTATATAGGTGTCCTGATCTTTCAACATACATTTTTTTCCTGTGGAGTCATATTAAAAATGGTATATTATATAAAAATGTCATTTATCAAAACTTAGAAGAATTTATTGCAATTTCAGGCGTATGCAATTGAATCTCGGCGTATCAACTTAATATGGTATAAACTGAATTTTATGAGTTTTTAGAATATTGCTCGACAGTAAACGAAGAACTGTTTGAGCATCTGAATTAGTTGGGCCCTGTTAAGCAAAAAGCAACCAACCCACACATTTTAAAAAAACGACATAATATCATATTCTGGTCTAGAAATGTCCATACTACATTCTGCAGAAAGCTACCAAGCCATCCCATACATTTTAACCTTGAAAAATGCTTCCCCACTTATCTCCTGTTCGTTAACAGGACTTCTCAGATTTCGCATAAAACAACCATACCACTTGGATTGTTAATTGTGTGATCAATATTTGTTAATTTAATTCTCAAAGATTACCAACCAAGTGGGTTGGTATTATTGTGCCGAATCGACGATGTAGATGGTTTTGACATAGAATTGCTTGATTTTGATATTGAAGGAGATGAAAATTTGTGAAATGCATCAATAACAGAATCGATGTGGTCCACTATTTATCTAGGTTTCCTAATGATGATTTTGTAAACAATATAATTTAAGTTTAAACATTTTTTTAAAAAAGCGTATTTCTTTTGTAATTTGTTGAACAGTAAAAAAAACCAAACCTCAATATATCTAATTTTTTTGGGTGAAAATGTATATGATTTTTTTAATCTTACGATAATAAAACTACATTAAAATTCAACTACTGGATAGTTAGGTTATAGTTTTGAAAAAATTTATGGAAAATTAAATAATTAGGAAAATGATTAAATGCTAATTTACTCCAAATTTACATATTGAGGGTTGGTTGCTTTTTGCTTAACAGGGCCCAGTTGTTGTCTATAGCTGTTTTTTTAAAAGTGTTGTTTTTCCACATAATATTTATTACAAATGGCACAGAATATACAGGTTGTCCGGAAATGATGAGCAAAAAATTTAGGGGATAATTCTAGATCGAAAATAAATGCTATCTCTTCCTATAATATTTTTTCGAAAATTGATTATTATTAACGGAGTTACAGGGTGTTAAACTAAAATTGTATTTGCAGTTTTAAAATACATAAGTTACTAGAATAATAAATTAAACATTCAAATCAAAGGTTTAAAGTGACGTCCTTTCTCTTCAATGCATAAATTAATTCTTCTTAAAAAATTAAATTAAAAAATAATAAATTTAAATGATTTCGTATATTTATCACATGCAAGCAATGTTATTTAAGCGTTTTTCTCGAAAACGGTTAGATTTATCGAAACAACAGTGGTATACCTTTTTTATGTCAAAAGGTTAGAAGAATAAAAATATTTAGTCAAAATGCTCATACAGTATAGGACAAAAAAGTTGGGATCATTCAATTTAAAGTATAGGCTCCTATGTGGCGCCCTCTACAAAATGCGAAAAAACGGTGGGCAAATTTGTATTCCTCATCCCGAAGAATACGTGATTTTGTCAAAATATTGTGAGCGTGGCAAAAGGTATTGCAAAAAAAAACTGAAAATCTCCGTTAATAATCAATTTTCGGTCTAGAATTATACCCTAAATTTTTGGCTCATCATTTCCGGACACCCTGTATATCTACGCAACTATATATTCGGTGCTGATCGATTCATTTTGATATGTAAATATCACAGCCGTATTTCTGTGGTACTAAGGCAGAACTCGATATGTCAAAATACTTGATTTTTCAGAAAACGAATTTTAAAGTTCGCGATATCGCCAAAATTAAGATTGCATTTACAGTAACTTGGCAAGTCCAGTAAAATATTTTACAATAAACATCCTTTTCGCTTGTGGCATTTCAAGTTAAAATGTTTCCGGATAACGAAGATATTTAGATTAGTTGGACATATCGTATTTTTCCCTCTTTAGTTTCACCAATAAAATTGACTTGTCGCGTGGTAAAACCAATTTCGACAAGTTAAAACTGTGGCATAAACCGATATGTCAGACATACCGGGATATACAAATAAATGTTTGGCGGTCCGGGACGTCACCACAACTCGATATGTCTAGCACAGCGGTTCTCAAACTTTTTTGGTGACGGAACCCTTTTGGGAAGCAAAATACTTGATGGAACCCTACAATAAAACAATAGTTTTTAAAAGTGTATTCTTTATTAATAAGCATAATAAAAGTACAATGTAACAGTTACTAATTATTACTTACTTTACCACATGGCAAGTACAATAATAGAAGATATTAAAAAAGAAAAAATCTAACTAATGGGAGGTATGAAACTGTTTTTTATTTTTCATCAATTGGTTGATATTAGGTTTGATAGAAGACAGTTGAAGTCTCATATCAGGTTCGGCGTCCAGTCTATTGCGATATTTTATTTCGTGGCTGCATAGGTTGAGAATCCTGTTTCGCACAAATATGTTGTTGGGAACGGGAGAAGAATATTCAGAGCCATTTTGCCAAGCATTGGATATTCATCACGGATTCTGCACAAAAATCGTTGAGAGGCGTCGTTTTGAACAGTGACTCCATACTTGTGTCTGTTGACATTTCTAAAAGAGATTCATATATCTCGTTTGACATACTTTCGGGCTTTTCCAAGTTGGGTAAAAAGGATTATGAATCCATGAATTCAGTTTCATTTTTGTATTCTGTTCTTCGGGAAAATACTTTTCAAAAGATGCGCGCATCGAACTGAGATATTGGACCAATTCTTCAAACACATCATCTTGAAACATTTCTGAGTCGTTATCGCTAACAAACTCACTGAGTGACGTAAAGCTTTCTATTTCTTTCTTACCAACGCAAATAATCCAAAAATCTAATTTTCTTTTGAAGGCAGTTATTTTGTTATAGGCCTGAAACACTGTTGTCTGTTTACCTTGCAATGATAAATTCAATTCGTTCCTTGCAATGATAAATTCAATTCGTTCACTTTTTGAAAGATATCCGCCATAAAAGACAATCGGAACAACCAAGTTTTATCATACAAACGGTCCTTCAAATTAAAAGAAGTATCTGCTGAAAGAAACATTTGTAACTCGGCTCTAAGTTTAAATAGCCTTGTTAAAGTTTTACCCCTTCACACAATAATGAGAACAATCGGGATTGTAGTGGTCGTGATTTGATAAAATTAATTATGTTTACCGCTTTATCCATAACTAATTTTAGATTTGACGGCATTTGCTTCATCGCAAGTGCTTGTCTATGCAGAATACAATAGCTGGAACTACAATTAGGTGCTTTATTTTTTATTCGTGACACTGCTCCTGCTGTTTTACCTGTCATCGCCTTGGCCCCATCTGTACAAATGTCAATGCAATTGTTCCAACTGAGATTATTTTCTTCAAAAAATATATTTATTTTATGAAAAATTTCTTCCCCGGTAGTGTTTGTGAGCAGCGGTGAACACATAAGCATGTCTTCTTCAAAAGAACTTTCATATGGATATCTCACGATAACCAGCAAGATAGCCAAACCAGCGACATCAGTTGACACGTCCATTTGCAAGGCGAATCGTGTTTTTTGTAGACGTGTAACTAGTTCTTGTTTGACGTAGCTTGCCAGATCATGGATTCGCCGTGAAACAGTATCGTTTGATAGCGGCACAGTTGAAAGATGCTTTGCAGATTTTTCATCGAGCATACATTTTGTTATGTCTAATACGCATGACTTTATTAAATTCTCAGCGATAGTGTGCGCTTCACCTGCTTGTGCAATGCGATAGCTAACTAAATATGATGCCTCCGTGGCCTTTTCGTTGATAGTTTTTGTTACATGCATCATATTTTTTTGACTTTCCAATAACTGATCTTTTTTACGAACAAAAAATTCTTTATTCTTGTCTTTAGACTCGGGGTGTACAGTTTGTAAATGTCGGCGCAATTTGGCAGGTGCCATGGAACTATTAGGAAGCAGTTTACTACATAGCATGCAGAGAGGTGAGCCGTTGGAATCAACAAATCCGAAACTGATATACGATTCATCATACTTCCTTTTTTTCGTCTTTGAAACCGTCGAGCTTGACGTCGTGGCATCATCGTCTGGATCGGTGATTGCTATATTCTCCGCGCGTACTGCTTTTGAACATTCAGCGTCATTAGAAGATGTTGTTGCAACACGTTTAACACCTTTAAGCCAACGTTCCATTCTTCTTTATTTATAATGTTACACGTCAGGATGGTGGGGCCTAAATAATGCACAATCGTTACTGCGTATAAGAGACTAAGTTTAGTACAATGAAGAAATGTATAAAACTGAGACAACAGAATACAGCAGGCAGTAGAATAATGAACACTAGTTTCTCGCTAGCGAGCTTGTAAGTAGGTAGGTAGGAACTTATCGCTCCGAACGCTAATCGTCAACTGACTGACGAGGCGCGACGCGCGATCGCCGCTTTTATACTTAGTCCTAGACTCGATCTCGAATATTCTCGAAAATACTCGAGTCGGCGCCTTTGATAAACAAGAAGCAAAAATAAAAAGAGAAATATAAAAATTGCTTTGTAAACAATTCAGAGGCGGCTTTTATCAAAGAGACTGCGCGCTCACAAGTATACAAGTATACATGTTGATACCAAACTTATGAGATATTGTACCAGCTATTGTAACACATGTTTATACAAATACAAATAAATAAATATACCTACGCGCGGCCGCGGAGTCAAAACGTTCGACCAGAGAGAGGTGTTTTGATTTTTTTTCTAAATTCTTGAGGAACCCCTACAGAGGTATCGCGGAACCCTAGGGTTCCGCGGAACACACTTAGAGTATAGCTGGTCTAGCATATTGGGTTTTGCCAGCGACCAATTTTCTTTATGAAACATATCGGGATCTTATTTTATTAACCCACATTGTATAGAAGTAACAGAACCATGTCGGGTTTTGCCATCATATTCGTCACCACTAACTGCATATATTGGCTTTAAAAACGAAAAATGGATATTTCTTGACATATCGGGTTCTGCCTTAGTACCACAGATTTAATTTTCAAAAATTTTACGAGTTTTGCTAAATTCCAAAAAGTCTTATACAATTTTGATGTAAAATTAATAGGGGAAGCAGTATTTGATGGTAGCAAAATGTACATGGTATTTCCCGTGGTCATTCTAGCGGTCCACCACCTAATGTAAGGTAATTTTAAAGTTTGTCTCCTTTTTATCTAAAATGGGTATTTCACCAGAACCTTTAAAGGCAGACAAAAATCCACAATAACTGTACTACTTAAAAAGTTAAAGAAAATCACATAAAAATTATGCAGGCAGTGCTTAGAAGCTTTACAGCTTAAAATAAGTTATCTTTTAACCCGTATAATAGATTGCAGTGTTTTTAACAGCATGTAACTTAAGTTTGTCTTTTAATATAATATATTTATATACGTTTTAGTAAACAAATCTAATTAGTATTTTATCATTTTAGCAATTATACATAGTATATGTATGCAAATATTTAATTAAAACGCTACTCTAATTTAACGCCTCGCCAATTGTTTTGATGAGGATTTTGCATAATTTGGGAAAGAGCTGTCATTGTAAAGCATTAAAATTTTAAATTAACTTTACTTTGGACTATAATTAGTAAAATGCAGTTATGTTAACAGTCCCTTTAAATTATTATAATCTGTAATATCCAAATATTTCCGGATAATTAATCTAAAATTGTTTGAAGCGATATATTGTTGTATAATGTTTTCTAACTCACGTGACAACGTAACAATATTTTTTTAAAACCGACCAGAAAATTTACACTTTCTGGACAATTTTTCGTCTAGAAAATAACGTTTTTCCGATCGCAAGACCGGAAAAGTGACATTAGAGACAGGAAAAATCTTTTCCTGACTCTAATGTCACTTTTCCGGTCTCTAATGTCACTGTCACCCTGTTTTTTCTTTTTCCAATCGCTCTTTGATAATACAAGATACCTTGATTTCGTTATTATGACAACAACATTTCGATGTATTGTCGAGTGACAGTTCGTTGATTTTTAATTTTGTTCTTTATGTCAAACTTGTTTCGCGTAGATTATAAAATACATCGAAGTGTCGGTCTTAAAAAAATATTGTACGTCACGCAACCGAAAATTAGTGTTTTCCAGGTCTCTCCAAGCTTCCAGGACTCGCCTATGGCTCGCCCTGAAAAACACTTCTTTCCGGTCTTGTAACGTAAATTACTATTTTTCCTACGAACACCTATGAAAATGAGAAATAAAGCACGCCTAACTTGGCTAGAAAGTCCTTTATATCACACGCGTGTTGAAATATAAAACAGCTGAAGGCAGACGAATTTGACAGCAAAACCATTTTAAAAAAATAACAAACTTACGGGACCCGTAAAGTGAATTGGGGTGCTGGGGGGTAAAGTACACTAGGGCATTACTGCAATTATAAAAAAAAAATGTTTCGTTATTTTTGGGAACCTCGGAGTATTTATGGTAAAAAAATAATATATTATATAATATTATATAATATTATTATATTAAAAAGGGAAAATGTGTCAGGCAACCCACCAAACATGTCAACATTGTCAACTGAGTTGAACCACAAAAAAAAAGGGAAGATATAGAGCAGAAATAATAGAATGCCCTAGGAAATACCGATTTATAATTTTACAATTATCTCGGAGATAAAAATGTCCATACAATGTTTATGGATAAGACAAGTGAATGTGCTTTAAGTAAATTTATTTTAGCAATATTCAAAACAAATCGAATATAGATAGAACTTTTATAATTAGCAAGCTATCGATATTTAACTTCATCTCTATCTCTCTATAATGTTGAGGTTATGTTTTAGTTTTGTGGTTTGGTAATGTTGTTTTTGTATGTATATTTATTTATTTTATTGTTGCAGAATGCAAGCAGCTAAAAAATTAGAAACAAAATTTATTCACTGTACTACATAGATAGTATGCATGATATGCTTAAGCAAATAGGAGAAAAAGTTATTCTTTTTATTTAAATCTATAGGTAAGTTAAAATGTGTAAGTGGGCATTGTTTTTATTTTTTTCAATTCTAGAGTTACAATTAATTTTTCAACTCTAGTGTTGAAAAAATGTGTTTAACACAATGGTTGTACCTACAAACCATTAAAAACAAATCAAAGTCTTTTTGATTATTTTGTTTGGTCGTAGGAAAAATTGTGTACATTACTCGTGTGAAAGTGATTTCCTTACACTCGGAGAATTTCCGCGTGCGGCGTGCCACTTTCGAAACTTGTTATGTAATATACTATTACACATCTTAAGTTTTTTTTACCGTAGTAGTTATGTTATAAATATCCATAGTTATTTTTGTACAAAGAATCATATGGGGAGAGTGTCGAGATATCCTCAGTGTCTCGCATTGGCAGATTATGTGCTGTACAGTTTCCCCATCTCGTCCGTAAAGCCCGTAGCTTAGACCTCCACCGTACAGTTGCATATGAAGCAGGTGCTTCTTAACAACCCTGTTAAGTCCTGTCAGAATTCCTGTGATGGTTCTCAGCTGGTTTTTGCTCATCAGAAGTAGCTATCTCGCTAGTTTCGAGTTTCGGGTCAGGGTCCCCGATGAAAGATTTGTTGTGATTTAATCTCTGTCTGTTGCTCCAGTAGATTTTGTAAGCATTCTTTGTCCATAGTTTTATGGCTTCTTGGACTCTGCACCTTGGGACACCGAGTGCCGGCTCTGTGTTTTCCGAACCTTTTTTTGCAAATTCGTCAGCCTTTTAATTTCCTGTAATACCTTCATTTCCTGGTATTTCCTGGTATTATTTTGTAAGTATTTGCCAAGGCCACAAGTTCTTCTTGGCATTACCAGTCCAGTCTTATGTGTCACCTTGTTACATATTAGCGTTGTAAGGGCTGCCTGGCTGTGGCTGGGGCTGTAGATTTGCTTATTGATATAAGTTGTTTTCTTGAAGGTGGTAGACAATCAAGAATTATCATTGTATTTATTTTGTTAGTTAACATAACGTTTCGGTTAGTTAGTATTTGTAACCTTTACAAGTGTAAAATAAGATGTGTTAAGTTTGTTATCAACTATTTTATTAATTATATGGATATGAGACAATGTTCATTAACTATTTATCGTGTTTAAAAAAAATTAAAAATCAAAAATCATAGCTTTTAAGGTCATTTTGGTTACACCTGTTCTCAGTACCATAAAATCCTGCAATTGTTTATAATGTATGGATTGTCAAATCTATCGTTTTTCGTGTTTCGTGTCAAATTTTTTACAATAATTTACTCAAGTTTGTCCAGTACCATAATGTCTACATTTATCTAGCCGCGAAAATATAATATTTTTTCACCGTGATAAAATTATATTAATAAAACATTTTTTTACGGTGAAAAAGAGTCGTTTTGTGCATCCATAGAAACAAAAAAAAAAGATTTTTTACAGTTGTACAAAAATCATTGAATAGCACTTATACACGTAGGAAAAGTACGCTAATTCACATATTTAAAACGAAAATATGTCAAACACAGTAAAAAATCCAATTGATTTGATTTAATTTATTTGATTATATTTTTTAATTTAAATTTTAATCAATTCGTAAATCAGGTATATGATTTTTATTGTTATTTACACAAAATAATTATATTCGATTACATTAAAGTGATTCTGATCAATTGTACCGTGCGAGCAAAAATTATTTGCATCAAAGAGGGCTTAGATTAAAAAACGTAGGGCTTAGTTTAGATCACAATGATATGGGAACGCTATATCTAACAAAATCTAGGTTAAAAGTTTGTCAAATTCATATTATGGCATGATATGCCAAACTAATGAGTAATAAAATAAATAGAAAAATACAAATTTATTTTTATTGTTTACAAAATTAACAAAGTAAGAATATACAGAAAGAAAAAAAAATTACAGAAATTGCTGAAATTGGCCACCGCCATGCTCCAAGCATAAAATTCGCACGTCTCTTCATATTTTTTAAAGTGCTGACAAGCATCTCTGGAGAAATATTACCACATTCTTGGATAATACTTTCTTGTAGGTAATTGTTCTAAATTTTTTCAACTGGCGTTTTATTTAAGGAAATAAATTTAGCTGCTTCTTAAGAATAGTCCTGCATGTTCCATAAGATATTTCCACTGCTTGGGATAAGCGTCTTATACAATTTGTTGGCGTATTTTGCATTATTTTTTTAACGTTTGCAACAAGTTCTTCTGTTCTTACAGCTGGTCTTCCTGCTCCTTTTTTGTGTTGTAAATAACCCGTTTCCGTAAACACAGCCACGGTTCTTTTCAGGCAATGATAAAAATCCCCAGCAATAAAAGCAACGTTACGAAAATATTCGTCAAAATCGTCCATGCACAAACCCGGATTGTATTGCCACTCTACTCTAACCCTGTTTCGAAAATACGTTTCAACCATGAATGTTTTATGCTGTTCCGTAAAGCCCATTGTGTTAATTGTTCAAGAAATTGGAAAAATTAGCGATGAATCAAATTACTTGTAACGACTGTCAAAGATGACGGAATAACTGATTGATTGTTAATTTAGATAGTTACTGACACCCAACAGGTATTAAGATCTACGGCCAAGCATTACGTCCTTAAATGCACGGCCCTCTTTGATGCAAATAATTTTTACTCGCACGGTATAATCAGTAATATAATTCTTTCATTAACCAGTTTTGAATAAGACGGCTTAATCACGGACCCTTTTTTTAATCAGTAGACAGTATTAATTTTTTTAATATTTCTGGTGAGGGCCTTGATTTAATCAGTACTAAAACTCATCAGAGTTGATTTTGATTTAAAATTTATTTTTTTAACGTGTACAATTTTTTAAAATTTTTATGTTAAAATCGAATTATTACCTAACAATACTTACCTGATTGGTGTTTTCGCGCCTTTCCAATTTTCAAAGAAATAATAATTAATTTTTTTTAAATAAATCTATCATTTTAACATTGTGCGACGAAAATAACGAACAAAAATCTCAATGGAAATTCCATAATATAACAATTAACCCGTTTAGTATGTAAATTCATATTATTATGGATCCAAACTAAAACTATTACACTTTTATAGGCAAAACATTAACTATTCTCTTGGTTTTAACTTTACATTTTTCTTTTTTAGAGTCAATTATTAATTTTTATGCCTTTTTAAATTTATTAGCATAAGGGCTGTTCAGTTTTAGCTTGATTATACGGCTCAAAATAATGTTGAACATTAGTATCCTGTAGCACGACAGACCGTATCGTATATCAAATTAGGCTAAAACATAGCAAAAACCTCAGTTTAACGTTTAGTAGCATAATAAATATAATTTTCAATAAATCAAATGAAAATTATAGAAGGCAACTTTTTTTTAAAGATCTAAGTAACTGTAAGTTTTGTAGTTGAAACAACAAAAGATTGCGTGTATAATGGAATTCATAATATAATCTATTATACAGGGTTCTCTAAATGGTCTGTTTAAAACGCTTGCAAAAAATTCCCAAGATAAAACATAAGGAACTAGCCCAATTTCCTTCAGTCTAAACATTGATACTCAAACAAAATACAGGGTGTCAAAGTTAATGAGCCTAATGAATAAAAATTAAGCAATTACTTGGAGCAATTACTTTTTAGTAAAAGCAATTGCTTGATTAGCAAATGCTATAAGGAAAAGCAATTGCTAGATCTGGATATGAATAAAATTTTGAAGAAATTGCTGCTTTTCCTACACCTCTGTAGCAAATGCTTATTCAACACAAGACGTGTCTTATCCACTTGTTTAGATTATAGATTTTATGTTCAGTTTGGTGCCTAATTTGCAAAAGAGTTGACGTAAATACAACAACGTTGGTCTATTTATTTAGTGCAATAGTAATATGTTACGTTTTTGTGGAAAATAGGAAACTTATATTTATGATATGGCAGATTTCAGTGAAAATGAGGAAAGTGAAAGTGATAGTAGTGATAAAGAAATTAAAGGCAAGTAATAATTATTGATATTCGTTCACAAATTGAAGGAACATAAATAAATCTCTCTGACCACAACCGTTTAGCTTCCACCACAGCTTCAGCACTTGTAGGAAATTTAATAAAAATATTGGCATTCTCCAAAACTGCATCCATTACAGAAATGTCTGTCTTACAGTCAGTAGTTTGGTGAACATCGAGTTCTTCACCTACAGAATTTTGAAAGCCCCCATCCGACAATTTTTGCAGAAAGACTTTCATATTATTTAAAGGCGACAGTGCACCCCCTTTTACCAGTATCAGTCAAAAAATTATTTGCCAACCACTTAACATTTTCGTAGTCAAATCGATATACCTTTTTGAAATCATCATATCTGCAATTTTTACGTATACTAGAGATTTTTCTTTTAGGGATATTATATTCAGCCATAATTGAACACAGAAATTAAGAGCAACGCACGTGTATGCCGCGGGGAACTAAAGTTGACTGCTACCAAGCAAATGATGCAGAGGTCGACCTACCTTAAAAAGTTTAAAGCAATTGCTACACTAGAAAAAGCATTTCCCTAATTTATTCATCATATTTTAAGCAAACGATAGCAATCGCTTCTATTTTTTAAGAAAAAGCATTGACTAGAAGCAATTTCTGCACTTTTAAGCAATTGCTGGACGCAAAAGCAATTATTTTAGTTTTTATTCATTGACTTTCAAGACATAACTTCGATTTTATAAGAAAAAGCGATTGCTACATTTTTATTGATTAGGCTCATTATCTTTTTAAGATTTCTTGTGAATATTAATCTTATTAATACAACTATTTGCAATAAATTTGGTACTTGAAGGTTATTTGGGATGATAAATCGAAATCTGATCACAGTTTCGCTTTGCGTACGCTATAGAGGGCGCTGCACTGTATTTTTTCTCAAATTTAATTTAATGCGGAAACGGTGTATTCTAAGGAAGAACGTATAATGTGCTATCTGGGCATTACCATTACTTTTAATAAAAGCATCCTGACAAAAAACGTCAGCCCTGTCAGATAAGAAATTTCGTTTCAAAATTTCAAGAATTTGGATTCGTTGGAAATAAAAAAGACAACAACCTAGAGTTTTGGATAAAAGTTTGAAGTCCAAAGGTGTCAATACGTAATTTAGTAACATTTATCTAGAGATTCTGTTAAGAAAGTACTGAATTGCATAAATTTCACCTTTAGAAACTAAAAACTTTGCGACAACTTGGCGATGATGATCTGGACACACGAATTTAGTCCTGTTAAACCATGACACGAAGAAACATGTCAGTAAACAGCACTATTGCTACTGAAGTGACGGTTTCCACATCTTTTTACAAAGGGGTTTACCTACCTAAATTTCCCAAAAAATAAATGTATAGTGGGGAGGAGTGGAAGACAGTATCATAGATTCTTTTTTATTGAAGAAAATGTAACCGGCCAAGTTAATGCTCAAAAAGCTCAACCAAACTATAGAGAACTCGTTTCATCATGAACTTGAAAACCACATAAAATAAAATAAATGTTTCAAAAATAGTTGCAGGCTGTCACTAAATATCCCCAGTAAAATTTAATCACATATAAATTTGATATCACGGGGTAGCTAATTGTTCCAACGTTATATCTGGAACAGATCTTTACTTTGGGCCTTTCTTTGGGAGAAAATGATAAGAACACAAATTATAGTATATTTTGAAAATGACAGGGTAAATAGGAGAAACAGAGTTTAAGGACAAGTCTTCTATTTTTAAACAGAAAATCTTAAAAAAAAAAATTTTTATGCTCGAGGACATGTATGTGATATTCGATAGGTAACAGGAATCACCATAATATTATACAGCCAGGATACAACTACGTACATACTGTTTCTGTAGGAATAATAGAGGAAATCGAACAAAACAACCTATTATTTTTCATCATTTTTAACTAGTAAAGAACAAAAACAATATAAGTTATTTATAACTATATATAGATTGACAGTTTGATCATGGGGTGCTCTTGTCCAAGCTTGAGTGTTTCGGCATTAGGGGCGTGCCATTGACTCTGATGCGGTCATATCTTACAGATAGACAACAATGCATAGAAGACTTTGACTCCTCTGGTAGAAAGATGCGATCAAATCTAGAAACGATAAAAAGGGGAGTACCCCAAGGGTCCCTACTGGGACCTCTCTTTTATGTAATATACACAAATGAACTTCCACACGTAATCAATCACTCTTTGGTTCAATTTGCAAATGACACTACAGTAATCTTTTCATTGGACAAAAGTATAGACCCAAATTCCACAATTTTTGATACTCTAAACTCTTTGGAAAATTGGTTTACTGCCAATAACTTAACATTGAACATAAATAAAAGTCAATTAATCAAATTTTCCTACAAACTTAACAATGAACCGCTAACTTTCACGAATCAAAATCAGACTGTTTCGACAGTGGGATCGGCGTCGTTCCTGGGAATCTGCTTGGACTCTCGCTTGGATTGGAGGCATATAGACGGACTGTCCTCAACACTGGCTAAATATGCATATGCCCGGAGAGTGCTTGCACGCAACGTGTGCTTCGAAGCCTTTCTGGTTGCGTATCACGCTCACATACATTCCAGGATTAGATATGGGATCGTGCTCTGGGCAAACGGCTCTGAGATTGGTAGGGTTCTGATTGTGCAGAAGCGGTGTGTCAGAAACATGCTTGGCTTGGGACGACGGGAGTCTTGTAGACAACTTTTTATAGACCTTGGTATTCTTACAGTCGTTTCTACTTACATTTTGGAGGCGGCGGTTTTTGTAAAGCATTACGAGGAGTTATTTTCTGACCAAACAAGATCACATTCCCATGATACCAGGAATAGGGCTGATTTGGTCTACAATAGAACTCATCTTTCATACATTCAAAAAAATGTTCACTGTTCAATTATTAACATCTTTAATAAACTTCCAGGAAGATTGCGCCAGCTTTCTTTACATAAATTTAAACTTAAACTTAAAGTACTTCTTGTCGAAAAGGCCTACTATGCAGTGGAGGAATTTTTCAGGATACATTAAGCTAGGTACCAACATTATATGTTTTGTTTCAGTTTGTTTAATTCTTTTGTTTTTTTTTCTTTTCTGGATGTACTGAAGGTGTTTGACACACTTTCATCACTATCATTCAATTTTACCTTTATATTCTATGTAATATTGTGTATGCTGTACTGTGCTGCTGGTGTATTGTGTTTTATATTTTTTATATTTTTAACATTTTACCATTCTTGTATGTACTTTCTAAATTTGACATGTTCTACACCCTATGGGTAATTTATAAGGACAAATAAAGATTATGATGATGATGATGATTCAATAATAATTGACCCCTAAATATAAAATTAATTACTACTTTTTCATGGAAAATCGTCAAGTACTTAATTCGAACTCTGATCTAGAAGGCGTTTTCATAAAATATTCAGGTCATTTAGAAATTGGTTTTGAAAGTTTGACGGTAATTGACATTATATATATTTATTTTTCGCAACAATCCGGAAAGTACCCACTCCCGGATGCTTTTTCTTTGAGGAAGTTGCAGTTTTCCGACCTAGTCTGGAAAATTCTAAAGCGTCCAGGAAGTAAGTTTTTTTCGGACGTGTTTTCCCTTTCCACAGTTGCCGAAAGAAAGCGTTTATTTGTTTTTTTTAATCGCAAACTTCTTATTCTTATTCTAGTTTATTATTAAAATTAATTTTTTGTTTGTTTTATTTATTATTATTTCAAATTAATTACATGTTTTAATATCATTTTTCAAATGTTTATGTAAGTAGCATAAAATATCTATACCATTACAATACGTGATAACTCTAAAAGGAAAAAGACAATGAAGTTTAAAAACAATGAAAGTTTAAGAAATCTTTGGAACAATGAAGATGAATAGAAATATTTCTAAATATTGTAATTTTATTACTACCTGTTAAAAGGTGGCAGCCTAACGCAGCGATAGCGTTCAGGCATCGTATGCCGACGGTACCTGGTTCGATCCCAGGCAGGTTTGGTGGACTTATTTAGTTTGCTTGACCAGGCCACCATACTTCGTAGTGTTGCATTGTACAACACACACTGGCATTGTCAATAGAGGTGTGTCGTTCGCGAACGATTCGTTTAAAGAAAACGAATCACTTTACTGAATTAAAAGAATTAACTCATCGTTCCAAAAAGATTCGATATGTCCACGGAGTACAAGTTGAAGAAAAACCATTTGAACGAATCTTTTTAACTAAATTAATCAAAATAATTGATTCACCAAAAAGAATCGAACTTCCCACCTCTAATTATCAATGGCAAGATAAACACTGCAGTGCAGTGAAAGAAAAGGCGACCTCGATTCCTCGATATGATACAGCTGTGGAGCTCTCGGGCTCCTCCGGTATCATTCGGGTGTTCCATCGGCATGTTGTCAAGAAGTGAGCTACTCCTGAACCAAGTGACGGATTCGGTGCGGATCTAGTGACCCACGAAAAGGACGCATGCCTGATACCGATCCGGACGGATTGGGGGACGCCCTGAATCAGAGGATTTAGTAATACGGACGGTGTGTCCCGTGGAGTGACACCCCTGAAACTGGATCCCGATGAATAAGGGGTCCTGCGGCAACATCCTTCAAGTCGCACCACGGAGACGTAATAGGCTGGCCCCGTCGAGGTCTGTGGTGGACAAGAGGTGTTACAACAGGACCGTTAAACTGTGCCGAGAATAACATCTGCCGGTAAAATTGTGGTTCGGAACCCACGTAAAACTGTATGTCTCATCTGGCTGACAGTACCCAGACGTAAAATTGGGTGGCAAAAAGGGTCGCACTGACCTACTTGCTTGGCGCTAAGCCTCCCCTTTACTACTACAACTAGGTACAGGTACTAGACCTGTTAAATGTACATATTTATAAAATGCCTATAAAAGAAAAAAACATAAAATATTTACATATTTAAATATTAATCTCAAAAATACAATGCGCAGCAGTGCATATCTCAATGAAAAATGTGTAAGTAGGTGAACATTGCGAAAAATATTAGTCAGAAGCAGTGCGGCGGCTCTGTAATTCTTATTAACAAACCGCCCAGGGTCCAGGTCAGTCCGATGATGGGTACCAAAAAAATGTAAGTAATGGGAATCCCTTTATTATTATATTATGTTATGTAGCGGGATTATACAATAATAAACTAGACCCACTCAAGCAAAAACACGACTAAAGAAACATATTAGGATTCTAAACAGCCATTTTTAGCTGTTTGTTTGGGAAACCTCTGACCTGACGAATCGTTCCTAAGGGAACAAAACGAAAAGAAAAAAGTTTTTTGCAAAAACGATTTTTTTCGACACAATGGAATTTTTTTATTTTGTATTAATGTAACCTTCCATCGCGATGTTAATTTAATATTCTCTTTAGCTTTAAACTTAAGTATCAGTATTGTCATTGACACCTTCAACACGTAAATAGAGCAACGTAAGATACCTATGTTTTGGCTTCCTTGAAATAATTTACTATTGAATTAGTAATATTTTTTTTTTTTTGATTAGTGTGAAATTGGTAGGTACTTATATTTTTCGCTTCACTAACGATTTGGCATGAAGTATTTTTTAGCATGGATGCTCATCCCGCCGTCATAACAAAACAGCTTAACAAGAATGCACATTGCACACCTTTAAGGGCGATGATACATTCATAGACAGCGATCTACACAGGGTGTCCTAATAGTGGTTAAAAATGAAGAATGGCATCATAAAAGTCATATAAATTTTGCTCAAGGACTATTAGTTAATAGATTAACCTCTAGTTTCCAGACACCCTGTATATTATATACCTGTTTATTAACTGCTAGGTGCAGCTATCGCGCTTTCTGTTGTATTAAAAACCAGACCGATTACCCTTCGACTGTTCCCTTCATTTAATTATTAATTTTGATTAAATGAAGAAATTTAGTTTCCAATTATAAATCTGTTTAAAATATATAATTATTATTGTGCTCAGTACCTTGCACGTAGGAGCCAACACTTAATTAACCATATTATTATTCTTTTTGATATGCAACATAAAGCATATACAGGGTGGCGCACGGAAAACTTTCCACCTAGGTTTATTTTCTTGTTAATAAATAAATCAAAATTCGCTCGAACACGGGAACCTTAGTTCTCAGGGGGACATATTTTTTTGCTATTTTCACCCTGCTGGAACCCCTACGACGGGGTGGCTTCCACCCTTAAAATCTTAAATTGAAAGGGGGTCGAGTGATACCTTATTTTAAAGGGAATTGAATTGCCTTCCAAATGCAACCTTGCTCGTGTAAATCGAGTGAATAGTTCCTGAGCTGAAAAGAAAAGAAAATTTAAAAGTAATAAAATTTATTACCGCTTGTATCAATCAAGTCAATGTTGAAAATGTCCACTTCCAACCTCCACGCAATTGTAAAGGCACTGTTCAAAATGTTCGCCAACATTATGGAGCATTGCGAGAGTTATTTCTCGGCACTCGTACACTATTCGTTGTCGCAAGTCTTCCAAATAATTGGGTTGGGTTGCATTATAAATAGAAGGGGTCCAAGGACGGATCCCTGTGGCACTCCACATTTGGCATATCCTAAATCAGGTTTGACACCCTTTAAACCCTACAAACTGCCGCTTACCAGGCAACTAAGACTCAAAACGATATTAGAGAACACCTCTTATGCCATAGTGGCTTAGTTTTCCAAGCCTAAGAATAAAATCAAAATATCGGAAATTAGACTAAGCGAGTACCCTTTTTAATTGATACGGTCATGTGCCCATGAAAAACGCTGTATTGTTCATATTCTTGTTTCTACTAAATGAAATAAAAAAAATGTTTTAAAAGGAATATTATCGAACCAATTCAAAAATTTAAACTGTTCGCTGTGAAGTATTGGCTTTCGCCATCACTACTAATATCTTACTTAAGTGTACGGTTATCTCCCGCGCTTACTTTTGATCTAAAGCAACTCTAAATCATTTCTTCTTTACTTACCGGTCAATCCTACTTCTAACAACAAGTCAGTACAGTAAACACCACACAACTTAAAACACCACACCAAATAACAATATTCATAAATTATTCGTTCACTAAAAATTTCTATCAGAAGCTCAATCCAGGAATCCAAATTCCACAAACACTCCGAAAATTTACGATTTCGCGGTTTAGCCTCGAAAAACGATTCCTCTGTCCGGTATGCCACGAAGTTATCGGTGGACTGAGAGACGTCTTCCACGCCGTTTCGTGACGCTGACGACGCGCATATTCCTTATTTGTTTTTGTCTTTTTTGCTGTTTTCAGCTGCAACATTTGCTGCTTTTTGTGTTTAGGTATTTGACATTTCAACGCAATTTATAAAATGAATTTGGAGTGTGCCAGGGATTTTGTTCCATTTTATTATAAATTGAGCCCGATAACTTCTAAAGTTAACTTTTATTTGAAAATATTTTTTTATAATATGGGGGACAAGTTTGTATTTTGAAACTATAAAGCCTGTTCAATGACCGCTGACCGTTACGTCACGACTAGTGCTTATCTTTCTAACATTCATGACCTAGGTGAGATAGAAAATTTGCGTCAACAATGAATGTCATATAATTTTACCAGTAAAAAGTTTAATTGCCATTTTTGACACAATAGTGTGAAGAAGAACAAGCATTATTTTTAAAATTATTTGATTATTTTCAAGAGAACGTGATGCCGGCAAGACTGGTTTATCATTTAACGCGGTTTACGAGGTCAGTAAATATAATAAAGTAGGAATTGTGAAAACATAAATAATAAACATAAAACATATTATATGGCACTGTTTTTATTAATACCTATCTGTTTTAGAGAGTTTCTGATGCTTTGGGAGTTTCATGTTCAACAGTCCAACGAATTAAGTCAAAGGGAATAGAGAAGGATGTAGATTTTAGGAATTGCAATAATGTAACTATTTTGTCATCCCGTGGTCGACAATTTCACGAAATTCAGGAACATACTATAATAGAGCGTATTTATAGGATGTATAGAGCACAAGGCCCTCGTAACCATGAGCGCAATGCGTGCACCGCACGCGGGCGCCACTCCAAAGGGGCGCCATAACAAAGGATTAAAAAAGTATAAATGTGGTAAAAAAAATATAAAATATTTAATTTTCCACCGGAACTTCAATTTTTAGATAATTTGAATGTTTACTTTTTCAACAATTTGCAACAAGTAACGTAACTACTATAACGAAATCAATTTAATTTTTTTTAAGTGATTCTCAACTCACAATGTCCAATATTCGTAACCCTCCACTCACACACAGTGTGTCAAAACTATTTAAAGAATCTACTTGATCATTTTAGGAATTATAGAGATGATAAAGTTTTCGAGGAAATACTTGCTCAAGCTGGAAAACTAGCTGCTGAACTTGAGATAGAGCAAAGTTTTCCTGCGTTAAATACGGTTAGACGGAAGTATAAACCAAAATAGTTCGATTATGAACAGGTTGATGAGACACCTCAATATCTAAAAACCGCTTATATAATAAATTTGTTTTTAAAAATAATTAATCAAACGCTAAGTTCTTTAAGTAGTAGGTTTGATATGTTGTCTGATTATGACAATGTTTTTGATTTTTTTTTGGTGATATTTTAAAATTAAATGACGACGATCTTTTAAAAAAACGTCATGCTCTACAACAAAAGCTAACAGATCAGGAAAAGAAGGAGGTTAAAGTGGAAGCAATAAATGACTTATTCAATGAGATCAAAGCTCTAAGAATATTTTCATTACCTGAAGCTTCAAATCCTATTGACATTTTACAGTATATAAGTGTAGTGTACCGACACTACTTATTCTGTGGTAAGTGTAGTGTACCGACACTACTTATTCTGTGGTTTTTCTTAGGTTGGTAATATGTGTTGTTAGGGCAAGGGCAATAGGTCCAGCGGGAAGGATAAGCTTAGCTGGGACCGTACTCTGGAAGAGGATCCTTCTCTCACGCCGTACTTCATCAAGCATACATCAGCGGCATCAGCCATATTTGTACATAGTTGTAATAAAGTGTTTTGGAGCTAACCAGTGTTTTACTCGTCCAATCTCAGGACATAACAATAAGTATTTGAAAATAATCTAACTTCGTCTCTACCAAATATTAAGAATCATCCTCACTTTACTGAACTAATAATCAACAATTTCTTTATGTTCGCTTTAAATTCCTTCAACGGTTCGTTTCTTAGATTATGTGAAAGACAATTTAAAAATTTTGTTGCAAGTTATCCAGGACCACTCTGACATCTCTTTAATCGGCATTGTTTCGTTTCTGTTGTGTCTTTTTTTTTTAGTTTAAAAATTTCTGTTATTTCATTAAGTATAAAATACTATATTTTAAAGTGTTAAATTGGGTACTTATGTCCTAAAAGTATATTACTTAAAGGGCGCCAAAATGATTGCCGCATGCAAGCGGGCGCCGCTAATCCTTGCGGGGGCCCTGATAGAGCAGGTGAACACGTGACCATTCGCTCAATACAACTAAACCCTAAAATTATTAATGGTGTTGACATATCCACTGGTTTATTAGCGGACTGTTTAAAAAAAATTAAATTTAAACGGCGTAAATGTTTTGTATCAAACGGGCGTTTTTTAATAGAGCCTAAAAACGAGTAGAATTTTTAAGAGAATTTAGGAATAACGGCAACTCTCAATTTTCCTTAAAACCTTTATTTCTGGTTGAAACCTGGTTATACAGTAAAGGGGCTTTTAGGCGAAGTTGGCAAGATAATACTCTTCATACAGTTAAAAATAAATCGTCGAATATATTATATTTTATACAGTGTGACCAGTATAGCTTAGGGACTTGTGGCTCAAAAATTGCTCGATACTTCGGTTTTTGAGTAAAAGCAAATCCTTTCTGCAGTGGATAGAGCATGTCAATATTATTAGATTTTTGAACAGACCCACCTCGAAAAGTTATGCTGGCTCCTCCCACGCCCCCCTCAGGTTGGGGAGTGGACTGTTATAGTATTTATTTATTTTCTCGAGAACCATAAAAGATAGAAAAGTGAGGTTAGTGCCATTCGATAAAGCATAAAATTCTACAAGTAAGCTGAAATTTTTGTTTGTTTTTGTGTGCTACCTAAGTTACTACAACAAAAAGAAGTGGAGGGGGGATATTTATATTGGCACATTTTTAGCTATATCATAATAACCGTTAATTTAACAAAAAATTTACAAGAGACAAAAAATGAAGGCTTTAGCTTTGCCTATCGATTGATATATCAATAAGTTATGCTTTTTTTTGCAATATGGATCTAGAGGCGTACATAGTAATCGTAAATGCATTATAATAGAAAGTTTTTAGTATGTTTCTCCATAATTTGAGAAAACACTCATGACGATGATTGACGATATTGATTTAACGATATAAGTGTTCACCATACCTCCTCCTCCTTGCTTAGGTAGGGGTAAACATCGTTTAATAACAATAAAAAATAGTCAATAGCGTAGATATTTAGAGTAATAAAAGGATATTAATTCAACGATTTTTATATTTTAAATTTACAAAAAAATGTTAACAGTTAGGTAGGGATCTAATTACAACATTCCACACACAAACACAGCCTAGTGCATTTTAAATTTTTTGAAAGGCACTTGCATTTTGGGCCACAAATTTTACATTTGCATAATAATAAAATATCAGATGATATTTTGTCATTTTCCTTAGTGGTCCACAGTGGCGTCAATTTATTGTTTTGTAAAGTCCATCCCCATTTCGATGGGCATGGAAGTTCTACCACTGGTTGGCACAGATTACCCCAAATAAATCCAGCTTGATAAATACACCGATTAATGTGAAGTGTCAAAGCATTCATTGTTGGAGGTAAATTCTCGACAGTTCGATTTTTTTAGCAATGAGTTGCATTCGACAAACGTCAATATCATTAGTTTCAGAATGTTTGTCGTAAATTATTATAACAAATTTTGAAATGGTACATAGTTGTTCAGGTGTGGGTTCTTTTGGATGCTGCACCAAATCAATAAAAGTAGCTGTAACCTCCGATCCAGCACTTTTTCTTTCCTTTTCCAAAAAAGGAAGAAGTAGTGTCACAGCCGGTTAATGAGTAAAAAAAAAGAAGAGCCAGACATTTCTCTCTTATTTTTTGTGCAACATCCATACAGGAAATATATCTTAAGTTTTTACCAGTGCCAAACGCAATCCTAAAATTAAATAAAATTTTAAAAAATTCTAAACTGTTTTTATGTGGGTTATACAATACTTTTTCATTGGTCGTACACACTATAAATTTATTCTCAGGCAATAAAATAGTACTAAGATAAGTGGAAATTAATTCAAATAGTTCCCTCTTGTTTTCTGACACCCTTAAGAAATCGTACCAGTTTTTTGGAATTGCTGTAGTGTCCCGTACTAGCTTCCTATTTCCTTTTCCCCTTTTTTTCCTTGTTTGTTCCTTTAAATTATTCTCAAAATAAGTATCCCTACTACTCTTTGTACAAATTTTAAAATACTTAAAAAATAAGGTTTTATAACATTTGCTAGATATTGGGTAAAAACAAGCTTTTGGTTAGAGCATGTGCACAAGAGCTGCCCCATCTATGAGTATGGCATCAACATTGGTTGGTCTATCAACACTGATTATATATTTATCTAGGCATCGTATTAAATCAGATTTGGTTCCATGGTACATATTTCCCAATTTGGCAAGCGAGGGAGGATATGGGTGAGTTTCAAACTTAAAAAATGAAATGAAAAAGTATTGTATAACCCACATAAAAACAGTTCCAATTTGCAATTATGAGGAGGCAGACACGCGAATTTTCGTACACACGTACAATTGCATTCAAAACAAACATAAAAAAGTTATAATAAAATCTGTAGATACTGACGTATTAGAACTTGCAATTTATTACCAGTATCAAAATAAAAATCAAGATATGTGGATTGAGTTTGGCACTGGTAAAAACTTAAGATATATTTCCTGTATGGATGTTGCACAAAAAATAAGAAAGAAATGTCTGGCTCACCTTTTTTTTCACTCATTAACCGGCTGTGACACTACTTCCTTTTTTGAAAAAGGAAAGAAAAAGTGCTGGGAAGCTTGGGAATGTTTTTCGGAGGTTACAGCTACTTTTATTGATTTGGTGCAGCATCCAAAAGAACCCACACCTGAACAACTATGTACCATTTCAAAATTTGTTATAATAATTTACGACAAACATACTGAAACTAATGATATTGACGTTTGTCGAAAGTAACTTTTTGCTAAAAAAAATCGAACTGTCGAGAATTTACCTCCAACAATGAATGCTTTGACACTTCACATTAATCGGTGTAGGTATTTATCAAGCTGGATTTGTTTGGGGTAATCTGTGCCAACCAGTGGTAGAATTTCCATGCCCATCGAAATGGGGATGGACTTTACAAAACAATAAATGGACGCCACTGTGGACCACTAAGGAAAATGATAAAAAATATCATCTGATATTGATAATGCAAGTCCTTCTCAAAAAATTTAAAATGCACTAGGCTGTGTTTGTGTGTGGAATGTTGTAATTAGATCCCTACCTAACTGTTAACATTTTTCGTAAATTTAAAATATAAAAATCGTTGAATTAATATCCTTTTATTACTGTAAATATCTAATCTACGCTACTGAGTATTTTTTATTGTTATTAAACGATGTTTACCCCTACCCAAGTAAGGATGGTGAACACTTATATCGTAAAATCAATATCGTCAATCATCGTCAAGTGTTTTCTCAAATTATGGAGAAACATACTACAAACTTTCTATTATAATGCATTTACGATTACTATGTACGCCTCTGAATCCATATTGCAAAAGAAAACATAACCTAATGATAGACCAATCGATAGGCGAAGCTAAAGCCTTCATTTTTTGTCTCTTGTAAATTTTTTGTTAAATTAACGGTTATTATGATATAGCTAAAAATGTGCCAATATAAATATCCCCCCCCCCCCACTTCTTTTTGTTGTGGTAACTTAGGTAGCAAACAAAAACAAATAAAAATTACAGCTTACTTGTAGAATTTTATGCTTTATCGAATGGCACTAACCTCACTTTTCTATCTTTTATGGTTCTCGAGAAAATAAATAAATACTATAACAGTCCAATCCCCAAACTGAGGGGGGCGTGGGGGAGCCAGCATAACTTTTCGAGGTGGGTCTGTTCAAAAATCTACTAATATTTACATGCTCTATCCACTGCAGAAAGGATTTGCTTTTACTCAAAAACCGAAGTATCGAACCCTCAAGTCACTATACTAGTAAAGTCCGCATCATATAAGGGTTCTTTATTAATAGCTTTATTTGAAACTTGACTTTACCTTCAAGTTCTGCTTCGATCGAGATAAAAATTAAGCAAAAAATAGTAGTCGCTTCATTCGCATTATCTGTCAAAATTTAATTTTTTCCAAAAAACAATTCAAAAGTGGGGTTATTTCTGAAAATACAGTTTCGAATCACCGTTTCCAAATGATCAATATTACGGAAAGGTCTTTGTTTGTAAACTTTTTGTTTTAGGTAACCCCACAAGAAAAAATCAAGTGGGGTTAGATCCCGAGACCTTTATTGTCCACGTAATGAACACTTTACTGATGACACTGTGTTTTTTTTTGTCTTAATATTAAGGTGTATTACTTTCAGACACAAACTACGTTTTCAAAAATACTTATTTTATGAAGTTACCTTCTACATTCTACAGGGTCAAAAACAAATAAACTTTGCATCACATGCGACCAAATTTTAATAGCCCAATTTTGATTTTGTAGAAAAACACACATTTATTAAGGCGCTACTTTAAAGAAAATGTCTTTAAAATAAGGCATTGTCAAAACTAAGAAGTTTTATGTAGGTTGCGTTGAGTCTTGTTTTGCAAAAGTGGTGCAATTGACAAAATATGGGTAAAAAATCAAAATTATCTTACGCAGCTAAAAATTTGCATGTGGATCAGAAATTACATTTAAAAAACTTTTTCCAATAACTTTTTTCGATATTTTCAGAAATAACCCAACTTTTGAATTATTTTATTCAAAAAATTAAAATTTGACAGATAATGCGAATCACGCGACTACTATTTTTTTGCTTACTTTTCATCTCGATCGAAGCAGAACTTGATGCCAAAGTCAAATTTCGAAAAAAATCTCATATGATGCGCACTTTACTGTCACATTATATGTATAAAAATAATAATTAAAAATTTGAAAATACGCGCTTGTATTTTACTTGTTCACATACACCCGTCTTTCAAGTCTAAGAAAAATCATAACCTTTACCGCAAGTAAGTCAAACTTACTAAATTAATTTACGACATACCGCAAATATGGTGAATATGACGTAACGGTCAGCGGTCATTGAACAGTCTTTATTAACCTAATATCGGGTTAATTCTTAAATCATTAATATTGTTTCTATGATAATTGTACTCATATATAAAAAATTCTATTTAAAATCTCAAAAATTGTAGGGCTCTATCGGATAAAAAGAAAGAAAGAAAACTATAACTAAATAAAAATCGGAAACTTATTATGGTAAAAATTATATTGCTTTGATTGTTCCTCCTAAACTTACAATACTAATGATTATATTATTTCGAGTTGTTTTTTATTTTGCTAAAAAGTTGGTCAATCTTGCCGCTTCTGAAAGGAAGTCGATTTTCAGACTTGAGTTTTTTCCTATTGTCCAATATTTCGAGGTCCATTTGCCGTTAAGTTGTCATCAAATACTTTTTTTACACGTTTTATGTAAAAATCACTATGCTTCGATTTGGAACCGTCGCGAGTCGGCGTTGATGAGGAAAAAATATGCCGAAATTATCTTTATGAAAATACATGGAAAGTAAATTTTCAATATGAAATAAATTGAACATTTTTTGCGGCGAAAGAATTTTTGGTATAAACTTGCAGCAGATAATCGAAGATGTAGCCACTTTTCAGTATAAAGAAAATAAATAGACAAGACTATGAAGACTATGTACCCTATTTTTTATTATGATTTCCTTAATTTATTTTCTCAAAATAAACATCACTGGTGATAGTCGGGTGCAAAATACCTATAGATTAAAAAGTATTATATATAAAATAACCACATCAACTGGCCATATTTAATGCAGAGTTTTTGCTACTTCTAATGGATTTTTAGCTACGGCTAATAGAGTTTTCTCTCAGTGTAGTCTTAGCCAGAAAAACTATGAAAATGTACCCTTTTACAACCAAACAATGTACACGATTTTCGTGAAGGTAATTAATTATATTTAGGTATACAGGGTGCTGATAAAGTCTGGACTAATCAATTTTTCTTGAAAACGCAAAAGTTTTTCAAAAAACGCTCGGACCCGTCGATTTTATTTTATTCTTTAAAATTTTTTGACCTTCTTCAGTATTATACCGGATGCGCCAAAAACGCTAGGCAAGTGTCAACTTCACTTTTTCAAATAGAACACCCCTTTTTTTCTCCAATATTCAGATTCCTCTCTAAACTCTAGACAAGTTTCATATAACATATCGTATGGCTAAAGTCAACAGGAATTGAAATACACGGCCCCCAATAAAAATCAAGGAATAATTTTAAAGCTTTTTTCCATGACAAATACTTAGGCTAGGAAAAAAATTCTAAGAGAAAATTGGTAATACAGTGAAGAATCTAAAATATTATTTGAGTAAATGTTGAAAATGGTGTCCATTTACGGCTCTACAATGTCCCAATCTCTCAACAAATTCTAACTGTACATTATGTACAATTTCTGGGGTAATTTGTCTTATGGTTGTTGTTATACGCGTTTTGAGAGCATCAATATTTTCTGGTTTAATTTTGTAAACCCTTTCCTTAATATAGCTCCACAGAAAGAAGTCCAATGGCGTTAAGTCGGGGGACCTCGCAGGCCACTCTATTTGACCCCGTCGACCTATCCAATGATGATGAAATAACTCACTCAGGTATCTACGGACTTCGGCCGAATGGTGGGCTGGTGCACTATCCTGCTGAAACCAGATAGTTGTATCATGTGAATCAGGAATGTTCCGATCGGGAAATAGGGCAATCAACGCTGGAACGAGGTCTTCTTCAAGAAACTGCAAATATCTTTGGCTAGTCAAATTTTCCTCAAAAAAATGGGGTCCTATAACAGTATCCCGAATTATTCCTGCCCATACATTAATTTTTCTCGGCCGCTGGGTATGAATTTCTCGGAACCAATGGGGATTTTCGCTGGACCAGTACCGGCAATTTTGACGATTTACCATGCCATCCAAGACAAAAGTCGCCTCATCGGAAAAAATTATGTTACTCGGAAATAATGCATCGTTAATCAAGTAATTATCTATGAGAATTTCACAGAACTCATTCCTTCTGTCAGGGTCGTCTTCCAAAAGTTCCTGTACTCCTTGACATTTATATGCATGCCATTTTTCCTTTTTCAGGAACTTTTCCACCGTTCAATCGTGGATATTTTCAAAATTTTGAGAAATGCTTCTTATGCTCGAATGTGGTCTCTCTTCCAACGAAACTAGAATATCAAGTTTGACATCGTCGGACATATTAGGTCGTCCACTTCTAGGTTTATCCCTAACGTGACCAACTTCATTATACTTCTTAACAATTTTGGAAACAGTTGCCTGATTTATGTGTTCTTTATTTGGATATTTATCATTAAATTACTCACAAAGTACTATTTGTGCTCTCTTTCGATCTCCACATCCTACTATTATTAATATTTCTATTCTCTCAGCTTCCGATAGAAACATTTTTATGGGTAAAAGTGACAACTTTGGAGTAAATATTAAATGTTTTGACATTTTCGTCACTAAGTTATGATGTAGAAACCGGTAAAAAGGTAAATACCTAGACCTTAAAATTATGTACAGGGTCTTCCAACGAGGACTGAACAGGGCTCATTTTTGAGCTTCCATGTATTTAAAGAAAAATCCAAAATAACCAATCGATGTACTTTTTCCTGCAGAATTCAAAAATGAAACCAAAAACTTATTTGAACCAGAAACAAAAAGTTACGATATGGATAAGGTGTTTTTTAAATGGAACATAGCTTTTTTTATACGATTTTTGGAACGAGTGATTTTTATTTGTACGTTCTGATTAAAATATTTAATATTGCGACAGCTATTTTTATTAAATTTTAATGTTTTATCCAGTATAATTTAACTTTAACCTGTTTGAAACATACACTAGGTAATAAAGGTATAATCACCTTTGAATCCTTCAAAGTAATTTCGGCAATATTATAGTAAATTTGTAAAATTTTTTGACTTTGAAGGATTCAAAGGTGATTATATCTTTATTACCTAGTGTATGTTTCAAACAGGTTAAAGTTAAATTATACTGGATAAAACATTAAAATTTAATAAAAAGAGCTGTCACAATATTAAATATTTTAATCAGAACGGACAAAAAAAAAATCACTCTTCCAAAAATCGTATAAAAAAGCTATGTTCCATTTAAAAAACACCTTATCCATAACGTAACTCTTTTGTTTCTGGTTCGAATAAATTTTTGGTTTCATTTTTAAATTCTGCAGGAAAAAGTACATCGATTGGCTATTTTGGATTTTTCTTTAAATACAAGGAAGCTCAAAAATGAGCCCCTGTTCAGTCCTCGTTGGAAGACCCTGTACCTTGATTTTTATTGGGGGCCCTGTAATTCAATTTCTGTTGACTTTAGCCATACAATATGTTATATAAAACTTGTCTAGACTTTAGAGAGGAATCTGAATATTGGAGAAAAAAAGGGGTGTTCTATTTGAAAAAGTGAAGTTCACACTTGCCTAGCGTTTTTGGCGTATCCGGTATAATATTGAAGAACGTCAAAAAATGTTAAAGAATAAAATAAAATAGACGGGTCCGAGCGTTTTTCGAAAAACTTTTGTGTTTTCAAGAAAAATCGATTATTCCAGACTTTATCAGCACCCTGTATACATTTATGTAAAATTTTTGTTCGTATCACTTGTAACTGTTTTTTAGTTTGTACCTTTTTAAAAATTGTCAGTACAATTTTTAAATGAGGTATTTTACGAATATACGTACTTACTGTATTAATGTTTTTCTAACCACTCAAAAGTTATTACTATTTCTCAATTTATTTTTTACTGTATAATTGCTCGTACAATAATATATGTAGTCAGTGCTATTTTCCTCTTGATTGAAGTTCTTGTGGCACTGATGACCGATGATGGATGTATAAGAAACAGCCGAAACCGGTATGCACATTATTAAATAAATAATTTCAAAAATTCCAATTTGGAATTGAAACAAAGTTTAAAATGTCATTATAATTTTCCGAATAATAATATTTCATACATAAATATCGAACATATAAAACAAAAACAATGTTACATTACCAATATAAAAATAACAGATCAATAAAAACTTAATCTAATTTACGTTGAGCATACCTCATGCATACTAAAATAGTTAATTGTATTTTCCGATAGTTTTATGAGGAAACAAGAAGTTCGGAAACTAATGTGTTCTTTAATTAGAAAACTTGCCGAGGGCATTTTAATATAATGGAAAACAAGATTGAAACTGAAGAAAACTTTTCATGGTAAATATAAAGTTTTGCAATTGCCAAAGGCGATTCAAAGAGTATTGACGATATAGTATCCAAGAGTCTAGACTTACCACATAACTCTCTTTCGTTAACCGAAATCGGTTACTCGATAAATAATAAGTGAAGAAATATAGTGTCGTAGTTTTTTTTATCAAAAATGTAAATTTTTTACCGTTAAGTACAATGTGGCACATAAAGGAATTATTGCAGATAGGGGAGAGCCACCAACAGTGGCCACGGCAGGTACAGTGGCCGCCAGTGACTATTCTCTTACAAAACGTACACCGCTAGCGCCCTCTCTTGAATCCGTGCTTAAGTCATAGACAATTTACCTTTAGATAAACAAACGATAATCACGAATGTGGCAGTTTTATGGCCTCGCGCATGTGAACAAAACTGGGAACTATTAGACATGCGCACTGCAACATTATCGTTTGACGAATGGGAAAATAGACAGGTCCGGGCTTTAAAATTGAAATTCTTGCTCATATGCCACCATAGAGGGTTTATTTTACCCCTATTTGGGCATAATACAATTATACAACGGCTGCAACTAGTACTAGTCATTGTTTATATTACAATCCGAGTCACTAAAAGCACAAACACAATTCACTAACTAAACTACACAAAAACCAGAAATCCATAAATAATAAACACCAGTCCCACAATCCACGATAGCCGATCCGATAGCTGAAAACTTTAGAAAACTACAAGGAATCCGCAGAGAAGAGAAACCTTAAAACACAACAACAAAAATGGCGGCCGAGCCGGTTCTGGAGAGTATTTTTGAGCGCGTCGATTATTGTCGATAAAGTAGGACGGCCGATAACACGAGGTTTGTGCGCATGCACGACGGTTCCCCGAATGAAGACAGCTGACCGACGAGTCATGCGCTCGGACGTATTTTTTCACCCATAAAACGTAACTTTTGTTTGCGCAGGAGATAAGCTGTAGGTATCTAAAGGTAAATTGTCTATGGCTTAAGTATGTTTCCAGCACGTGGCGCGCCGAATACTTTCAGTTAAATGGCCGGCTTCGTCGTAATAAGTGCGACATTGAAATTCGGTGTGGAAAGTTTTTTATTAGAGTGACTTTTCGTTTTAATCATTCAAAGCTGGTAAGTGTTTCAGTCACTTTATTGCGTTCTTCTTAAGGATGTGCTATTGCAGTACGAAGTTCAGTGGTAAAAGGCTAAAGAATCTGCATTGTTTTTCTGTTAGGTTAGGTTTTATTTTTTATGTTCCCTTTCTTACAGTGGCCACCTTAACGGAGGGTACATTGGCCACTACTCTCATATATTATAAAGGGGTGGCCACTGTTTCTTAAATTATTTGAATAAAAAAATTTGCATTTATATAGTACATGTTTCTTTTGTTTTTCGATGTGTATACTTATAAATTTCCTAATTAAAGGATTTTGTATGAAGTCTTATTACTTATTACAAACTTAAAAACAGTCTTTACTATGCTTTTTCACTATGGCCACTGTACCACTATGTGGTTCGGTACAGTGGCCATAGTGGTATGTTTTTAAAAACATATTGAGGAGAAGATCCTATACTTTTTAAAATTAAATAGAGTCATATTTGTACAGCCTTATCGTATATGTAGTCAAAAATAATGGAAAAAGCATAAATTTCTTAAACGTTTTTGAAATACGTGGAAATAAAAAAATAGGAAGGCCACTGTTGGTGGCTCTCCCCTATTCCTAATTTTCTGTATTTTGAAAATTCTCCATCATGACCATTTATTAAATGAGAACACAGGTATGTTTCCACTTTAGTAATACATTAAGAGGTCCTTAAAAATGTGAAAATAGAAGCTTTTATTTAAAAAAATATTCTTACAAAATATGTTTTCGCAGAGCGCGCCTACTATGCAAATTAAAGGTTGTTTATCCGTTGATGCTGTGGACCAAAAAAAATTTAAAAACTTATATACAGACACTTACAGACGTGTTTAAGCAAACCAATGCGACGCGAAAAAAAATCAAAAAAAAAAAATTCAAAAACTTGCCGTTTTTTCCGTATTAAAGATAAAGAGACGAATATCTGTTTATTGCAGTTTGACGAGCTCTTTCGGCTAAAGTATACAACATTTTGATCGATCTGTTTTTAATACAAATAAAAAATAAAAACGTGGAAAAATCGTGTCTAAAATCGTAATTTTCACTTTCTTACTTAAAAGAAATCGCAAATGTGAAAATGTCAAAAGAGACGACTACTACTACTACGATTACGACAATATAGATACATTATTTTCATGTATCAGGTATATAAGACGGAATTTTTCAAGAGGCGTTTAAGAGGTCGAAAATACGAAGTGGGCAGGAAGGATAACATATCGTAAAAATCGCGATATGTTAATAATACTCCTAGTAATAAAATAAATCATATAATTAATACTACTACCACACTTTAACCGTTATTTCAATCTCTGGCACTTGAATTTATTTCTAATATATACCTGCCCGCTGTACTGTCCATTTAGAGCATTAATTTCGCTCTATATCTCTTATGCACTAAGTTTACTTGCGATGTTACAAACTTACTTAAACTCTGAAATATTTTAACTGCGACAGAGCACGCGTTTAGTTTTAGTTTCAGTTTTCTTATTAAATAATTTAATAATTACATTAAGTTCAGCTCCAGATAATACCAATCTTTTAAAGTTTGTTTGTAGTAGAAAGCACTTATATTATTTTTCGCAGTAGTACAGAAAAAAAAAACATTCTTTACAAATGGCATGATGGGCAAGCTAAAAATTCCTTTTGTTTTGAAGAAAATTTCACACCTACTATTTGTAACCAATTAAATGCTGTTATTTTAAAACACAGCCATGACAGCGAAAATTCGGAAATTTTGGCTTAGTAGGCTATCCTGGATGAAATTATACTGGAAATTCCACTCATATTAATTAACCATGGCCGTTAAGTTACAAAATACAATAGATGCATGTAAAGTCAACTTTTTCTAAAACCGAAGAGTTTCGATAGTTGACGACCACTTGTGACATTAACAGCTGATACTGGTTTCTTCCCAAAAGTTTATAGTTCAGTAGTAGTGGGCCGTAGCAAGCTCACGCGTCTGGTTTCAGAGACTACATTTTCTTGGTGTTTATTATTTAAGTTAAACGGTAAGTATAATAAACCAGTTTAGGAACTTTTCTATTTTATAGGATATCAAACCTTGCGCTCACTAATCCAGAACTAGTCCAGCTGTTTGTATTTAAAAACACATGGCGTTTTGGCGGCTTTGTACTACGCCGCGAACGTAAATTATAAGATGGCGTTTGATTGGCTCGTATAATTTGGGCGTCCTGCGAAACTCTTGTATGTTATCGGGGTTGTTCATGGCATTTTCCATTGGTAACCCAAGTAGCATTAATAGTGACAAAAACTTATACGGCAACTTCGACCAAGTGGTTATTACGTAATGGTCACTAAATCTAAGATTTTACAGTGATAATATGTTTATTTTATATTGGCGTAGTCGCAATTACGTAATTCTCACCTCTGTAAGCCACTTCATAGTTTCATAACTTTTTGGTGGTCTGTATATGGTGACTGAAACGTTATGAACACTAAGTGGAATGACCTTAAAATTATCCAAACTATAAAGTGGAAACTAAAAGTAACGGCAACCACCAAATTTTACTTGCAAGTGGTAATAACCATATAGTGGGTTTAATAGTTTTAGCGACGTTTCGAAAACCTTTTACAAACCTTTAATGTGACGGCACTTGATTATATAATTGTGGAGACTATCACCACGGTATTGCTACGCCCATAAGTGATTTCCACATTTGGCATGGAATCAAACTCACTGCAAAGTCTTTATTACCGTCAAAATCCACTATGAAGTAAAATTTCGAGCTCTGCTTTCAACCTCAGTACAAGCGGATAGTAAATCCGTTGCCTTTCACGATTGAAGATGTTGATCATATACCTACGTATTGTGAGGAAATTGAAACTAAAATAAACTGTGTTCATGATACTATATTATTGACGGTTTGTTTGTTCCTGTTCCTGATGAAGATTTTTCTGACGTCTGCGATGAAGAACAACATAATATTGCATCTCAGATTATTTATTTATTTATTAAATAATAGAAATAAAAAAGCGCCACAAATTGACATGAAATATTTGTTATTTTTTTCAATTTGGAGGTTATGTTGTTAGTTGTTATATCCCGACAGTGTTGTCAGAGCAAGTTTAAGAAATGTAATAAAGGAACTAAAAAAATTGTAATAAATTGTAACAATTTAGTTACCGTAAAAGTATGATATATATTAAAATAATTTGCCCTATATTTTTAGTAAACA
Organism: Polydrusus pterygomalis; assembly: GCA_963969555.1. Taxonomy (NCBI): domain Eukaryota; kingdom Metazoa; phylum Arthropoda; class Insecta; order Coleoptera; family Curculionidae; genus Polydrusus; species Polydrusus pterygomalis. The sequence goes on from OZ018379.1 coordinate 41,240,558, forward strand.
TTAATAGGTACATAAAAATTGAAAGGTTTATTAGTGCAATTTGAGATTTATCGACTGGCAACACTGTATCCCGACAAGAACTCTTTCCGGTTATAACTTTGAACTGGCGGAACAAGGTATTTGCGACGTGGCAACGGCGTTTTAAGAACTTTAACGTGGCGAATCAAGGTGGCCGCAGTGTTGCTGCTACTTTGTAGTAGCCGGAAAGTTGACAGATTAGTTCCATTGGCCACTTGTTTGATGAATGTAACTGTAGAGTGAAATATTTTTGGTTTCTGCTACTATAAATAAACATTTTAGGGTTATGTAAATTAAAAATTGTCGCCTTCAAAAGCAGACATGTTTACAAATACATTTGGGCCGCCATTATGAAAAAAATAAACATGCCATAAAAAAAAATATTATTTCTCATCTGTGCTGCATTAAATTTCGTGGGTCAATACATAATTAGTAGTTTGAGGTAACCAAGATTGATATAAAACTATAGACGAACCTATTTATACATAATATTCCGGTTTTCGAAATTTATGGATTTATAACTTTTTTTAAAATATATAATTTTCCAACGGCGCAAGCTTTTATTTCAAATTATAACTCCCATATTTGACAGTAAACTTTGAATCGTTGTATTTTATGCCCTGGGAACTTACTTTCTACAGGTCAATGTTTGAAATGTTATTTAGGTAATTATATTATAATAATTATTCAGTAAGTAGTTATAGGAAAAGTATGGATAATTAGATAAATAATATGTAAGAAAGAGTCCGACATACATAAAAATATTTAACCAATAGACAAGCGCAGTCAAGTTTCTTTTTAGTGTCGGCCACCATACCCCCCCGTTTTCGTCACGTAATCGCAACGTGGCTTAAACGTCATTGTATAAAATCCGAAAACGTCGTTGGGACGTGGCTGCCACGAAAAAAGTGTTCCCCATTTTGGTGACATCAACGTAATAGAACCATTTTTACCACGTGGTAGTGACTTTGGCAATACACATTAAAGTTACTAGTTTCGTGGCCGCTACGTTTCTACCACTAAAAATGCTACTTAGGAAGTTTAGTGCATGTCAAATGTATTTCAATGTTTTATCAATAAATAATGCCATAACTTTTATTCCATCGGACGTTGACTTCTTAGTCATTATGCTAATAAACCATTAAGACACCCGTACAAGTTTAAAATATGGGAAGTGCGATGGTAAAAGGAGTTAGCACAGTCCTGTCTCTCAAACCAACTTCTTATGAGTCGTATATAATTACCTTCCACCTCCTTCGTCCGACAAAGGTATTTGGAGTATTAATAATTTTCGTTTACCAGACTATTAAGTCCCAAAAGTCGTCGCAACTCCCCCCCTTAACTATCTTCGTATCTCTTACAGTGTTCGAGGTCCCCATGTACGCAGACGAATTTGTAGCACTTTGTATACGGCAAATTAAATATTTCAAATAAAGGACTTTAATCGAATAGTTCGATAGTGTTTTTTTTTCTGTCTATAACTTTAATTTCGCTTGAAACCTTAAGAGCAAAGTTCCTGTTTTATTGTTTTATGTGGTAAAAACATTGTGCTAATAAATTTCTCTTTGATGAAATTTCTTGCCGGTTGAAACACTCTGAAACTTCCCTAATATCCTTATTCTTTGGCTTTGTCTAATGAATAGACGACGAAAAGACAGAGTCGTTATGTCGAAGTGCGTAATGTAGGGCATATTAAGCTGCCTAAGTTAAAGTTAATAAGCAAGCAAACCTAAGTTTTAATGAAAATTTTATCGCTGATATTTTAAATAAGACGCACAAGGAGCACAAGTTGCTACAACCGGGTTACAACTCCCATCTAGGGTTGCCAGATATGTTGAAAAAAAACACCGGACATAAGAACAAAAATAAAGGTTTATTGAAGTAAAAAGTTGCTTTATTATTACATACTTTTTGAAAGTATGTAGTATGTTTTAATATTGTAACATAAGTTAAAACACTAAAATAAAACAAAACTTAAATGTACATATATATGTATAATAAAGAAATCAGAACATGCAAATAAAGCGACAAAAAATTACAATTGTTTTTTATTATATTTTGCATTGGATGCCGCTGCTTTTAACATTTGTTTATTGCCTGATATCTCATTTTTAAATTCTGTGCAAGTGGCATTTATATTGAAAAAAACGCAAAGTTCACTTTTGACAGTTTCAACAAATAGACGATTTCTTTCGTCTGTCCGAACATTTTCCATCACACTGAATATTCTCTCCACAAAGGCATTAGATATTGGAATGCTACATACATATTGAACTATTATTAAGAAATTTGGTGCGGCCTCATTCTTAAAAAATTGGCACCACATATCCAATGTTTTTCCTTCAAGTGCAGGAAAAATCATTTGGAGTGCAGCCAGTTCCTCGTAAACATTTTCGGGAGGAAGTTGGCGTTTCCATGGAGACATTAACCATAGCTCAATCAATTGTATTAACAATAATTATTTATAAATTACACACATTTTTATTAAGTCATTAGAAAACCGGACATTATTCGGTCCGGTTTATCAGCATTTTCGCGACCGGACAGACATCGAAAAAACCCGACTGTTCGGTCGAAAAACGGACATCTGGCAACCCTACTCCCATCGGACGATAGGAACAATTTGGTCGTTAGCAGCGAGTATACTTGGCCGGATACCACAATAGTTATTTGTGTATCAAGGCCGTAAAGTTGATCTTTATTGGACGAATCATAGCAGAGGCTTGCAAATTCCATGTGAGGCCAAAGATGATCATTCGGCCAAGGTGCAGACAACATTTTTTAGGAAACTGACCCATCAAGTATAAGTGCATTCATTTTTTAAATTTTTTTTTGAAAAAAGACGAAAATGAAAAATAAAAAATAGTTTGGTTTTATTTGTTGTTAACTGTGTTGAAATGTTAAATTTAAATCAATTATTGAAAATGCAATTCCACTTTTAGACATAAAATTACTAACAGCGACATTTTTCTGATGTTCAACAGTATTTATTGAAGTACTTTGTAACTAAAATCCGTTGAAATTGTTTTGGATAGGAAAACGCAAACCCAAAGTATCTTTCCCTCCTACAAGAATTCTATTTGATATTTCCTTTTTTCTTGAAAAGGAATCTTTAATGTAGCCTTCTGCAACAAAATTAGATCTCCAGCCTCAGCGACTATCTATCAGTAAAATATCAGCCCCTGTTTTAACCAGGAAAGAGGCTAAACTTCTTCTAAAAGAGTGACCTATATACCTATTTGCATTTGGTAATTGTAGATACTGTGCAATAAGTGATAATATTTTTCCAAAAGTGTGAGCACCAACAACTTGTGAGGAACATTTCCCATAACGATAATTAATAAAAAGCGTTTGATGACGTACATTAAAAATGGTCGTAAATTAAAGTATTTTGGAATAATCGATAGAGTGCAAGTCTGAATTAATGAAGGTATTGATGAATGTGTGCATTCATTTGTTCTTTTATTATTTTCTATTATAGTTTCGATTCTAAATGTAACTATTTATTTAAGAAATTTTTATATACTGGTTGCATTGAATATCAAACTATAAGAATAGCGGATCTTCGAGAAAAGTTGACAACCCTGTTTTAAACTGTATTGGAGATGGTTTGGCCGCCATTGTGGAGTTGATCGTAAATCTGTAGTTATTAATGCAGCGCCTCGGCAGCAGATGTCTCAAATTCACTATGTGATGTCGTGGTGTTGCCGCATATCGTATTTTATTGGTATTTTTAAGAATTTAAGCATTTCTAATAGACAATAAAATAGGAGGTTCTCAATCCAGCCGAATGTATGTTTTTGATAATAATATGTACGCTGATTACTCCGGGGTAATAGGGCCGATTTTCATAATGATTTTACCGTTGCATTAGGTGTTAAATGTTAAACAAACAAATGTAGATAAAAAGCGTCAGCAAGCAGAAGTTATTCCAAACGATATTGGTGCCAAATTAAGATTGTTTATACCAAAAATATTGGAAATAAATCCAGGATTTTTAGAACTAACAAATATTGTCGAAGTACTAAAAAATTAAAATACTAAGTTGTACAATCATTTTCGTTTCGCTCCAGTTACAAGTTGTGATGTTGAAACGCGCTTTTTAGACAAGAGATGTTCTAATTATAAAAGAACCAGTTTACTGAAAGTAACTTCCAAAAACTGTTACTCATATCATGTAACGCAAATAAATTGTAACCTATAATATTTTCATACAATGTTCTTATTACACATTTATTTTAGTTTAACTTATATTTTTATGCACGCCCTTGATTTTAATAAACACAAAAAATATCGAGGGAACGGGATCGTTCCGAAATCCGGGCTATGCAGCAAGTCAAACAGACAGGCGGCAACAATGTTTTAATTTAGCAGTGAACAGGCTTGTCGTTAGTGGCTGCATCAACACGCTTTATTGTTGGTGAACTTATGTGCCATCTATGAATTTAACGTAGCAGATTTAGGAACTCTGCTTATATGGCCTTCTTTGATTTTCAATGCTAGTTGAGTTTATCCCAATTCAGTAAATGGCTCTTCTGTAGTTATTTTTAAATAAATAAATAAATGAATAAATAAATAAAACCAGCCAATATATGAATGCTGAGCTATTGACAAAATCGTCTTAATAAACCGAAAATATTTACCCTTTTCAAATAAATGTTATAAAGTCAAATGAGGTTACGACACCACATCAAAAGAGCAAAGTTTTGGTTTTATTGTTTTATTGGTGAACAGGAACATAAAGGAAGTAAATTTCTCTTTAAGGAAATTTCTTGTCTGCTGACACATTTTATAACTCTCGTATTATAACCTTATCCGTAGACTTTGTCTAATGAATGAAAGGGTCGACACGCCGCATTGCTTTTTGTAAGGCAAAATAAATCATAGCGGTATATAGGTTTGACGAAGTATACATTGACGTCAGTAAAACTTTTATTGAATTAAGATAATTTTAAATTAATGATTAAGGTGCGGATAATAGGTAGTGACAGAACTTTAAACCAGGAGCGGCCTGAGGACTCATTTATTATTATTATTATTGTTATTATTATTAGTTTCTTTTTTCTCACTTAATCTTAATCAAGTGGTGTTTCTTATCTTGGATGAGGGGCTGTACCAAGTCGTCTCAGAGACTATTGCTTGAATTGAGTTTGCATGTTTTAAAGATGACAGACTGTTGTATGTTTGTATGGATATTTGGGTTGAGACCGAGTTCCTCAAGATGTATCTTGAAGATGTATAGATAGGGTGATGCCTGTGGTGCAAATGGAGAATGGTATGATCGTTACTTTTTTCTGTTTCCATTGTCTTGATTACTTTTTCGCCCTGTGGAATATTATTAGTGTACAACAGGTGAGCAGGTAGAGATCTGGGGTAATTCAAGAGAAATATTTTATAATTCTTAGTATGCTGCAACATGTTTCACTCCAAATTGACGGTCATTGATGTATGAGTAGAGAATTTGGCTCATTTTGCGCGATCAATTTTTGTTAGTTTTTATTCCACACTCTCTCGAATGCTTGGGCCAAGTCAAGATATATTGCTGTATATTTTGTCTTCTCTTAGTTATTTTAGTGATTCGATGTACTTGATCAGTGACTGAGCGCTTGTTGCAGAATAACCACTGATGAGTTGGAAAAAGCCACTTTTCGTCAATAATGTTCTTAAGAAATTGCAATAACAGGTCTTTTAACTACTTGGATAAAATCGGAAGTAAGGATATGGGATGGTTGCCACATTGATTTTTTTATCGCAGAATTAATCATGGTTACATAAGGGTTAACGAAACGTTTTAAGAAAGGGCTGGATTCAAGGTGATTGCATATGCCGACGATTTAGTTATACTTTTGTCGGGCAAATATTTAAACACCATCAGCGATCTAATAGAAACAGCGCTACGAAAACTCGAACGGTGTGCTGCGAAATGTGGGTTGAGAGTCAACCAAGAAAAAACGGAGCTGGTTCTATTCACACGCAGAAGGGTGATTGAGAACTTCAGGTTTCCAGTCCTGGACAACAGAACTTTAGTGCTGAAAGAAAAAGCAAAGTATCTAGGATTGATAATCGACTCCAAGCTTAACTAGGCATGAACATACAAGAACAAGTCAAAAAGGCGTCAGTTGCGTTCTATGCCTGCAAAAAAGCTATTGGTAAGAAGTGGGGACTGAAACCCCACATAGTACACTGGATTTATACAGCCATTGTTAGACCTATATTGACCTACGGGGTCCTGGTCTGGTGGACCGCTTTAGAAAAAGCAATACATATAAAAAACTAACGAAGGTACAACGAGCAGCTTGTTTAGGAGTGACCGGTGCCCTTCGCTCAGCACCGACGGCGGCACTGGAAGTTATGCTGCATCTGATACCCATGGATATTTACGTGTGTGTGCGTGTGGTTGCGAAAAGTGCTCTACGGCTGAAAGAGTCGAAATGCTGGACTAGTACCAACTACGGACACAGCAGCATACTAGGGATATATCCAGGCCAAAAATTGCGAGAGCCGACCGATTACACTGTTTCGCTGCCAGAATTTGGAAGGAGCTTTTCTATGCTCATTCCGGGTAGGGAAGAGTGGGAAAGCAATCAAGTAACAATGGAGGTGGATCACTCGATCTTCACAGACGGTTCAAAAATGGACGTCGGGGTGGGAGCTGGTATCTTCTCCGAAAACATGCTAATACAGAGGTCGTGTAGACTCCCTGACTACTGTAGCATTTTCCAGGCAGAAATTTTTGCAGTGGATAAAGCAGTCAACATCCTGCGGGATCACCTTGGCTTGAGAGGACCTGCGTCTATAGCTATCTATATAGACAGTCAAGCAGCTATAAAGGCAATTTGCTCCAGCAGTACTAAGTTAAAATTAGTAAGGCGCTGTCGCAACAATCTCTGCACACTTGGTGCTCAACATCGAATCACCTTGTGTTGGGTTCCTGGACATAGCAACATATATGACAAGGAGACTGCTGATGCGCTCGCCAGGGAGGGCGCAAGCATGTCTGTCGAACTAGCAGAGAATACTGTGGCTAGACAACTAGGATCAGTCAAAGAAGAGATAGATCGAATAGCTAAACAACTTGCGCAAAGCAGATGGACAGGGCATACAACTTGTAGCATCTCCAGGCAATTGTGGCCCTTACTTGATAACATTAAAACCGCAGCGCTATTACAGCACAGTCGGAAGGACCTAAGAAACATCACTGCCGTAATCAACGGATATTGCCTGTTTGGTAGACACGCTGAATGTATGCTAATACCAACTAACGAATTCTGTAGAAGTTGCAGAGATGAAGAAGAGGAGGAAAGTATTCAGCATTTTTTGTGTGAATGCCCCGGCCTCGCGAGAAGAAGGTTCAATGCACTGGGCGAACCATTTTTTAATGATCTGGAGGAAGTGAGCAGCCTGCAACTGGGTCGACTTACTAAGTTTATTAGCAGCAGTGGCTGGTTTGACTGAGCTGTCAAGATTCTTTACGATCGCGTTAACCATCAGGTAGCTGATGCAAATAGGTTCATGTGTGGTACCACAACGGTCCTTATAGGACTACGTGTGACTGTTTGGACAATGCCAGAGGTCTGCCACTCTAACCTAACCTAACCTAAGGGTTTAACGAAATATACATTGGCGTTAGTTTGGATGTATGGGTCATTAAAAAAGTTTGAACTAAAGTTACAGAAAAGGAACTAGGTCAGGTTTGATTAAACTATATAGTATTTAATGCCATCGTCCACATTGATCTCTTGGATTAAAAGAATTGGCATAAGACCGTAAGAGATTTTTTTTTAAATATCATTTTTGTTAAATTCTGTTGGTAATCATCGTCAAGTCATTAAATTTTTTTTTAATAAAATAAAAGTGATATTCTTTTTGTCAAGGAGAATGGCGCTTCTTTTTGGAATCAACTAGCGCCGTTTATCAACCAAAAAAAACTATTTTAGAGAGAGGCAATGAATTTTATTTATTTTTAAAATAAGTCAAGACAGAAAATGTTTACATGAATTAAATGGTAATTTACGTTACAAGGCCGAAAAGTAGGATTTTTCAGGTCGAGACAAGCTTGGAGAGACCTGCAAAACACTAATTTTTGGTTGCGTGACGTACAATATTTTTTTTAAGACCGAGACTTCGATATACATTTAATTCTTTATTTTATTTTATTTTATATTATTTTTAAATGCGTCGTATGACTTCTCGTAACGGGCTTTTGATTTTACTGGCAATATATCGTAAGTCGCTTTCCTTGCTGCTTCCAAAATTTCTTCTGGAATATCATTTTCCGTGTCGGATAATTCAAAATCTGAATTCATATTTTTAAATTTGCGCACTCGCGAAACAAGTTTGACATAAAGAACAAATTAAAAATTTGTCTGTCACTCGACAATACATCGAAATGTTGTTACCATAGTAACGAACTCAAGGTAGATTGTATTATCAAAGAGCGATTGGAAAAATGAGAGAACAGGGACCGGAAAAATCTTTTGCCGGTCCCTCACGTCCATTTTCCGGTCATGATTGACAAAACTTTATTTTGTGGATAAAAAATTGTCCAGAAAGTGTATATTTTCTGGTCGGTCTTAAAAAAGGCTATTTTATTTTCTTTGTCATTTTTGAACAGTATCAAATTTGGGAATACGATTCAAAATTTCACTTTGCAATAGTTTTGATAATCACTTCTTCCTAACATAAAATTGCATAAAATAAAAATAAATCTTGCTTAAAATATTTATTTTTGCATTTTCTTATTCTATTTTACAACTAACATGCTAAAAAGTGCTACCATACACTCAAATCAGCTTTTAACTTATAACTTTTCTGATTTAAAAGTACCGTTTAACTAAGAAGGTTTTAATTTAGTCCATCAAAATATTTAGATCTTAATAAGGCATAACATAAAAAATAAAGCCGCTCAATGGTAAATGAAAAATTTATAATAGTATACTCAAGATCACCAGGTAAAAAAAATGGGGATGATACAATATGTGGGTTATGTGAGAATCCCGAACGCGATCCTTAAAATAAAAATAAAAACTTAACATTCCTTACCTTCTAAAAATTATAACAAACCAATTTTATCACAAGTTTCTTATATTTATTTTTAATAGTAGAAAAAGGTTTAAAAAATATTTTCTTCTTCTCGTTCCATTTGCTGCGATTGTAAAAGCTCCAAGATCACGTAAATTGGATTAGAGAGCAAAAAATAAGGAAGAAAAAAATTCAAAAATAATTTAGTAGTTGTGCGGTTGGAGTTTTAAACAGATATTATTTCGTTTAACCGCGTAAGTGGATTTTGAGCAAGAGTTTTGAAATTAAATTTATTTTTCATTTTCAGTTACCTAACCTTTTTAAATTAAAAATGTTTTCTTTTAGAGCAACGATAGGTCTATCTATTTTTTTAATTTGTTAATTAGTCATTTGGTCGAATTATCCAAGATATATCGAGGGTAATATATCAGAAGGGCGGATGCGCCACTTTCCTAGTTTTACAGTAGAGATGATTTTGTTCACTTTTTCAATATTTCTTAGAAATTTTGAGATTGTGATTACGAATAATCATGATAATTTGACTGTAGGATAAACTGATCGGTATCTACGACATTCTTATGTTAAAAATATTTTATTAATTTGCATAATACAATTAATGGCGCATACGCCTATCTGATACAACGTTTACGTCAAATTCAGTTTTTTTATAACAGGCGTAAGTAATACAAATATTTAATCATTAAATTTTTATTACTTTAAACAACAAACAATCTTTAAATAAACATAATAAACTAAAAAAAATCTCTAAAATATAATTAAAACAACCGTTTCCTTTTTCGCATTTCTTCTCTCATGACAAAAAGTGGTATTTCATCTGAGTCGGTAGATGCAGCGCCGTCGTCGGCGTGTTGTGTTAATTTCGTGTAAAATGGTTTATACATAATATACTCGATGACGTCAGTCTGGCAAAACTCCATTAAATCTTTACTTTTTTTTTACTTATAGGTAGGACGTTTTTGTACGCATTCAAGTTTGAGGAATATTGATGAACTGTTGAGATCTTTCGACTTTTTCTTTGAATTTGTTTTATGTCAAGTGTATGGAACTACTGGAGAGGAATTAGCCCTATTTGTATCATTATCCAGCAATTCGTCAATTCTCCCACTTGATTGTAATATTAGTATTTCAAATGAATCTTCATCATCCATATTTCTAATTAACGACACAGCTCACAATATACGCTAGAAAAACCGTTGAATATTAATAAACACGTGCAATGACCCATTCGCTTTGCAGGTTTTAGCACGACTAAAGCAAACAACTGAATAATCACAAGGGCGTACCGCGCTAAAATCCGACGCCAAGGCCACCTACAAAACTATACGCCTATATGATTCTTTATGTTGCAATACTTTAAAGATTTACTTGGGCTTACAAGCGCTTATGCCCTTCTGATAAATTTAGAAAGTGTAGAAATTAGCGCATACGTCTCTAAAACACATGTTACTTTCAATTAGTTTCGCACGCCGTTCTGATATGTTGTGCACATCTATTTTCTTTAGGTTATACCGTGAAAATCTCAATTTTACAAGAAATGGCTCTAACGCCCTTATGATATATTACCCTCGATATAGGTATACATTTAGGCAAACCCTACCCCTTAGAATACGCAATAGGAACTAGGAACAAAATGCATCGCATTAAGAAGATACAATTTTTTTCTAACAAAATTGCTGTATCAAAACTGCAACCAGACTGTGCTGCTAATGGAACTGATTACTACCAATATAACCACTCTTCTAGCAAATCTGGAATTGATATAACACACACACTAGCAATGTATTTATTATGGGTTAGTAAAAAATAAGCTATCACTTTGTCTTAGCAAACTTGCTGTATTAGATAATTTTCCTTAGTGTATACAGGGTGTTATAAATTCGACATACCAGCATTGGAATCTCGGAAAGCATAGGAGTTAGAGAAACGGTTAAATGGGGGCAAAGTTGTGCAATTCGGTGCTGATTATAATGCCGCTTTAAAAGTTTTCAAATTCAGAATACTTCCGATTTTATTCGAAAAAAACCGAAATTTTGCAAAATCGTTTTTATTTTTTCCTGACCTCATTTGACTAGCTATTTGAAAATAAATGACACTTTGTCATTGCCACTTTTGAATGCTGTTGAATACGGTATTGATGTTATATCGTTGTCCTAGTCTTCTTATTTTCTCAGATACTCCTTTGATATACGGAATATTGAGTGTTGGCTGTGCCTCTGTTTGCTTCTTGCGCGCTGGGTCGATTCTTACGATTTTCCAATATTTTGTCGACTAATCTTGTGGGGTAGCCATTTTTGTTAAGGTCGGTCTTGATGTGGTCAGTTTCTTTTTTAAATGCTTCTTCCGAGTAACAAATTGTAATTGCTCTATCCACGAGGGTTTTAACTATGCCATGTTTCTTGCTGTTTGAGTGATTTGATGTAAAATTGAGATACTGACCTGTATGCGTAGGTTTTCTGTATACTGAAGTGTGGATGCTGTTGCCATTTTTCTTCACGTTGACATCTAAGAACGGTAATTGGTTATTTTCTTCTTTCTCCATGGTGAATTTTATTGTTGGTGTTAAGCTATTAAGGTGATTTAGAAACTCTCTTAGTTCCTCGTCGGTTCCATTCCAAATAATAAAGGTGTCATCCACATATCTAAGTCACATTTTTGGTTTCTTCTTTGCCTGTTCCATTGCTTTGGATTCAAACCATTCCATGTAAATGTTGGCGATTATTGGCGAAAGAGATGAGCCCATCGGTAGTTCGTCTGTATCATCTCAATGCGACGCATTTTGTTTACAGTAAAGCGCTTTTTCTAGGATTAAAAAAGCAGAACAGCGTCTCCAAGAATGAATTGTATCCGTTAGAACCTATAATCCAGAAGACGTTGGTGGGGGTTTATTATAGCGAGCAGCAATTGCCGCGCGCCTTATTATTAGCATCCGATAGAAGAAGAAATAAAATGTCTTCCCTTTCCTCTAGTACTATAAAATTGTATCATATGGGTAGACTTTTATACACTTTATTTAATTATTTGAACTATATTCTACTGGAGCACAGGAAAATTTAAAAAACTGGCAATAAAACTATTTTTATTACTTTTTATAATGTGACATAGATTTTCTTTAACCACCACCATCTTAAATTACCATTCCTATGCAACACGACGATCTCCACCAACGTCTTGTGGATTATAGGTTCTAACGGATACAATTCGTTTTCGAAGACGCTGTTTTGCTTTCTAAATTGTAGAGAAAGCGCTTTACTGGGAACAAAATGCGTCGCATTAAGAAGATACAATTTTTTTCTAACAAAATTGCTGTATCAAAACTACAAGACTGTGCTGCTAATGGAACTGATTACTACCAATATAAACACTGTTCTAGCAAATCTGGAATTTATATAACACACACACTAGCAATGTATTTAATATGGGTTAGTAAAAAATAAGCTATCACTATGTCTTAGCTAATTAGATAATTTTCCTTAGTGTATACAGGGTGTTACAAATTCGACATACCAGCATTGGAATCTCGGAAACCATAGGAGTTAGAGAAACGGTTAAATGGGGGCAAAGTTGTGCAATTCGGTGCTGATTATAATGCCGCATTAAAAGTTTTCAAATTCCGAATACTTCCGATTTTATTCGAAAAAAACCGAAATTTTGCAAAATCGTTTTTATTTTTTCCTGACCTCATTTGACTAGCTATTTGAAAATAAATGACACTTTGTCATTGCCACTTTTGAATGCTGTTGAATACGGTATTGATGTTATATCGTTGTCCTAGTCTTCTTATTTTCTCAGATACTCCTTTGACATACGGAATATTGAGTGTTGGTTGTGCCTCTCTGTTTGCTTCTTGCGCTACGATTTTCCAATATTTTGTCGACTAATCTTGTGAGGTAGCCATTTTTGTTAAGGTCGGTCTTGATGTGGTCAGTTTCTTTTTTAAGTGCTTCTTCCGAGTTACAGATTGTAATTACTCTATCCACGAGGGTTTTAACTATGCCATGTTTCGTGCTGTTTGAGTGATTTGATGTAAAATTGAGATACTGACCTGTATGCGTAGGTTTTCTGTATACTGAAGTTTGGATGCTGTTGCCATTTTTCTTCACGTTGACATCTAGGAACGGTAATTGGTTAGATAGAATAGGATAGATTTTTCAACCAAGTATACGGACTACCGATGGGCTCATCTCTCTTGCCAATAATCGCCAACATTTACATGGAATGATTTGAATCCAAAGCAATGGAACAGGCAAAGAAGAAACCAAAAATGTGGCTGAGATATGAGGATGACACCTTTATTATTTGGAATGGAACCGACAAGGAACTAAGAGAGTTTCTTAATCACCTTAATAGCTTAACACCAACAATCAAATTAACCATGGAGAAAGAAGAAAATAACCAATTACCGTTCCTAGATGTCAACGTGAAAAAAAATGGCAACAGCATCCAAACTTCAGTATACAGAAAACCTACGCATACAGGTCAGTATCTCAATTTTACATCAAATCACTCAAACAGCACGAAACATGGCATAGTTAAAACAATCGTGGATAGAGCAATTACAATCTGTAACTCGGAAGAAGCACTTAAAAAAGAAACTGACCACATCAAGACCGACCTTAACAAAAATGGCTAACCCACAAGATTAGTCGACAAAATATTGGAAAATCGTAAGAATCGACCCAGCGCGCAAGAAGCAAACAGAGAGGCATAACCAACACTCAATATTCCGTATGTCAAGGGAGTATCTGAGAAAATGAAAAGACTAGGACAACGATATAACATCAATACCTTATTCAACTCGAGGGACACCCTAAGAAGCCACCTGACGAAGACAAAGCCCGCAAGTCAAAAAAATAGAAAAAACTGCGTCTACCAGATCCCCTGCGAATGCGACCATTCTTATATAGGTGAGACATTACGACCATCAGAAACAAGGATTAAAGAACACAAAAACAATACGTTAAAAGGAGAGACCGAAAAGTCAGGTGCAGCTGACCATGCCTGGAAACATGGTCACCATATCATGTGGTCAGAAGCTGAAATCCTACATAAGGAACCACACTGGAGGAAAAGAAAGTTCAAGGAAGCTGCTGCTATTCACCAGAACCCAGGCTGCTTTAGTAAACCATCCTTAGACATAAGAAATATCTGGAAACCTTTGTTAGATAGATGTAATCTTAGGATAAGATCGCGTGCCAACTGAACGCATGACTGCACCCACCTCAGTTATGCTTTAGTGCACCTAGCTAGTATAAATAGTCCTGTAGTTACTTTACTTATTTAGTATTCACCTGAAGACGACTAGAGATACTTACCAGTTGAAACGTTGTGATTTAAAACAAATAAAGACAATGGAAGTCCAAAACTCTTTCATCATTCAAAAAATGTTATTTATAAAAATGACGTATATAGATACCATGGAAGAACGCATACAGGTTGCATTTGGTAGGATAAGGAGAAGATCGGTTGAAAGGGCTGTCGCCAAAATTGGAAAAAAAATCGATCGTTGTATTGAGCAAAACGGCAATCTCTTTGAGTATTTAGAAAATTAGGATTTATAATAATAATTAGTAAATTTAGAATTATTAGAAAATTCTTATAAAATAAATTATATTACTTATTTGTAAAGGCTTTAAATAAAATAAAGTTTTTAATTAATATTGTGATTCGATGCCAGGACCGGACTGACAAAAAGTGTAAAAAATATGAATTTAAAAAATAAGCAAGGATAATTCATCATTATGAGAAAGTATCGCCATTATATTTTGGAAGTAGGAGGGTTTAAAAATCAGTTTAAAAAAATCCAGGTCCGTATTTAAAAAAGTAAAGTTGGTGATGGCCGCTCGGAGACGAAACGGCGGATCTTTAGTTTAGTAACGTCATTTTGTAGACGAGAAAAAGTGGCAATAACAAAGTGTAATTTATTTTTAAATAGCTAGCCAAATGAGGTCAGGAAAAATAAAAACAATTTTGCAAAATTTCGGTTTTTTTCGAATAAAATCGGATGTATTCGGAATTATAAAATTATTAAAGCGGTATTATAATCAGCACCGAATTGCACAACTTTGCCCCCATTTAACCGTTTCTCTAACTCCCAAGGTTTCCGAGATTCCAATGCTGGTATGTCGAATTTGTAACACCCTGTATAGATGTATTTAAAAATATAAAATATGAAAAATCCTAACAAATTTTTTAATGTCTTTGTTGTTTCCGTATTAATTACAAAAATGTTTTTATGAAAACGATTTTTGTATTAATACGACTAAAAGTTCAAATTTGAATTTGTTTTCCACTGAATCAATCACCGCTAACATGAAAAAAAAGTAAAATACCTAGTACCGTGCGAGCAAAAATTATTTGCATCAAAAAGGGTCTTGCATCTAAGGACGTAATGCTTAGACGTACAGCTAAATAATACCTGTTGGGTGTCAGTATCTACCTGAATTAACAATCAATCAGTTATTCTTTGACAGTCGTTACAAGTAATTTGATTCATCGGTAATTTTTCCAATTTCTTGAACAATTTACACAATGGGCTTTACGGAACAGCACAAAACATTCATGGTTGAAGCGTATTTTCGAAACGGGGTTAGAGTAAATGGTGAGTGGCAATACAATCCGTGTTTGTGCATGGACGAGTTTCACGAATATTTTCGTCACGTTGCTTTTATTGCTGGGGAATTTTAACATTGCCTGAAAAGAACCGTGGCTGTGTTTAGGGAAACAGGCTCTATACAACACAAAAAAGGAGCAGGAAGACCATCTGTAAGGACAGAAGAACTTGTTGCAAACGTTCGTGAAATAATGCAAAATACTCCAACAAATTGTATAAGACGCCTGTCCTAAGAAGTGGGAAGATCTTATGGAACATGCAGGACTATTCTTAAGAAGCAGCTAAATTTATTTCCTTATAAAGTGCAAGTATTCCAAGAAATACAAGCCGCCGATTTTAAAAGACGCAGGAATAACTCTCAATGGTTTACCCAAAATTTATTATTTAGCAATTTATGTAACTATTTTTCTTTTTCTTTCTGTATATTCTTACTTTGTTAATTTTGTAAACAACAAAAATAAATTTGTATTGGCCTATTGATTTAATTACTCATTAGTTTGGCATATCATGTCATAATATGAATTTGACAGAATTTTAACCTAGATTTGGTTAGATATATCTTCCTCATATCATTGTGATCTAAACCAAGCCCTACGTTTTTTAATCGAAGCCTTCTTTGATGCAAATAATTTTTTGCTCGCACTGTACATATATTATGGCGCTCACTTGGAGACTAGCGCTTCTAAAAAAATATATTTGCATTAATATCTCCTTGTACATAAAATGTAAGTCGTCGTGCAAAAGAGAATATATTAAAACTTCTCCTAGTTACAACAAAGGCGAGACATAAATTTTAGAAAGAAATTTGCAAGGTAATGTGCAATTTGCAGGAGACGTGAGCAATTAGCCGCGAAGCATTAGCAAATCATTTTGTATTCCGGACATTTTTCATCTAATTATTTTAATTCGGGCGTGGGTAAAACGACGTTATATATATGACTTTAAATGAAATCTTAAATTTCTTATATAAATTATCAAATATTTTAGTTTAAGTAACAGTGCAGAGCAATTAAATTTTAATTTATTTTAATTTTAATCTGATTAAAGAAAATTAAGATTTCATATTAAATTTCTTTCTTTCTAACAATAATTAAAGTAACGATTATACAGGCTTCTGCAATAGTGCATCAGACTTCCATACCTTTTAGAAAAATTAAAATATAAGAAAAAGGTTTTGCAGCACTGGAAAAAAGAACGATCTAAAAGAATTTTTTTAATTGCGGCATTATTTGCCCTTTTGTCCTTTTCATCGTGTAGTGATCACTTTTATGCTGATGATACTCAGATGCAAATTTGTCCTTTTATCCAGACGAAGCTACGCAAGCGGTAGCCGCCTTAAACTTTAATTTGGAAAATGTTATCGATTTTAGTAATAAACAATGTTTAAAATTAAACCTTAATAAAAGAGTCGCCGTGCTTTTTGAGGGTAGGGTGGAGAGGCAGCGGTTTATTGAGCAGTATAGCCAACAAATTAATATACAAGGTCATAGTGTTAAATTCAGTTCTGTAGTGAAAAATCTGAGTCTTTATATTGACAATGAATTAAGGTTTACAACTCATGTAAATAGATGCATCCAAAAAGCTTTTAAAAGGTATTTACCAGCATGGACAAGTTCTTAATCTTAACATAGTATAAAACAAAGTCGCTGTCGCTGTCTGTCCGTCCGTCCCTATATACCTATATGCTTAAATCTTTAAAACTACGCAACGGATTTTGAAGCGGTTTTTTTTAATAGATAGAGTGATTCAAGGGGAAGGATTTTATGTATAACTAGCGACCCGCCTTGGTTTCGAACGGGTGCAATTTCAGAAAGTGGCATGCCGGGTACTAATATATCGGGTTTGTATTTATACCAGCGGGTTGCAACGCATGCCGGATACACGCTAGTAGAAATGTAAAGTCAATGTATGTGACTCTCTTGTCTTTTCAAATATTAATTTACTGCGATGGCGTTTATGGGCCGTGTTTGACTAATATGAATGCGCGACGAATTCAAAAAGTTCAAAATTCTTGCCTACGACCTATTTTTGGCATTAAAAAACGCGGACATATCACCCACAAAATCAGGGAAAATAATTGGTTAAACATGCACCAGAGAAGCTATTTGCATATTATGACATGTCACTATCATGCCATATTACCATACCAATAACCTGTTTATCTCTATCAAAAAATTAGATTTCGCACAGATGTACATAATATTAATATTAGATTTAAGGGTAAGCTAACAATACCACAACATAAAACACAATTTTCCAAACGATGTTTCTCTTATAATATTGTAAAAATTATTATTACATATCCCGATGATGTCCTCATTATGTCAATACTTAATTTTAGAAGATTTGTGTATAAAGAATTGTACGCGTAAAGTAATAGGAATGTTTAATAGGTATTTGCTACGGACTGTGACTAGAATACCTACCTATATATTAATATATAATATTATACATTTAAGATTGTTTCTCATCTGATTTGCACACCAAATGTTATTTTTTGGTATTTTTATTTTATTTTATTTTTATATACCGTGCGAGCAAAAATTATTTGCATCAAAGAGGGCTTTGGATTAAAAAACGTGGGGCTTGATTTAGATCACAATGATATGGGGACGATATATTATCTAACCAAATCTAGGTTAAAATTTTGTCAAATTCATATTATGAAATGATATGCCAAACTAATGAGTAATAAAATAAGTAGACAAATACAAATTTATTTTTGTTGTTTACAAAATTAACAAAGTAAGAATATACAGAAAGAAAAAGAAAAATAATTACATAAACTGTTGAAATTGGCCACCGCTATGCTTTAAGCATAAATTCACACGTCTCTTCATATTTTCGAAAGTGTTGTCCACTATCTCTGCAGAAATGTTACCACATTCTTGGATAATCCTTTCTTGTAATTGTTCTAAATTTGTAACTAGTGATTTAAAAATAGTGTTCTTTAAATGAGGAAAAACGAAGTAATCCATAACCGTTAAACAAGGTGATCTAGGTAAGAATTCAATGTCTGATAGAAAACTGATCAATCTGTAGTCGAAAGAATTGCGTAAGTTTAATAGTTTCGACGGCTGTATGGGCGGTTGCACCGTCCTGTTGAAAATATCCAAAACGTAGTTGGTCGTCAAGTAATTGCTCCACAAATTTACTCAGCTGTTGTTATGCCTTTAATGCCATGTATTTCAATTTTTCAATTATTTCTATGGCATAGTTAAAATCAGAGTTATTCTGCCTGTCCACACCTATTGAAAAAGGTGAAAATTTTCAATAACGTTTTGGAAATAAAAGAAAATAAATTTTATTAAAAAATACATAGGGCTTTTGGCCTCCCGTTTAAAACCCCTTTTACACATCCAAGAAAATCAGAGTTTATTTAGTAAAATTTATTAAAAACTTCATTATTACTTCTCAATGTTTAACAGGTTTAGCATCTTAGATTTGATTTTTCTTGGCTGATTTCCGAACTAATTAACTAAAGCTGACTTTCAAGACACTGTAGCGCTTTGCATGTTAATCCCCGTAAACTATTCGCCTATTTGCATATAGACAGTCTTAACCGTTAGATTGCCATTAAGGCTAGAAACTCGACAAAGTCAATTAACTTCAATCATTTTAATGCAGATTTCGGGCCAATATGAGATAGGCAGCTTTCCAGCACGTTTTAATGTGTATGTCAAGTAGCAGAGAGTGATTTGAATTATTCAATATAGGGTTATAGTTTCTCTTATATGCAAAATAATAATTATAAGTAAATTTAAATCTATTAAACTTAAATAAATATAAAAATATCTCTTATATGAGGCTTGATAATATTAGTCAGAGGCTTACACACAGCTACTTTTGCAGCGATGCAACATAAAAAGGTGCGCAATAGAAGTAAATCTTCGTTTGAACTGTAGTGCAACCTTGGAAGTAGCGGTCGCAGTACGGTTGCCTGCAGTATTTTTTAGCTGCGCGCAGTCTTATAAGTAGCCACGAGTTGCGATTGCTGCAAAAAATATTAGTTTGGTTGAAACTTTTGCAGCGACAGCGTCTTTAGTGTGTGTACGTTGGTCGAGGTAAAGCTAAGGTCACACACAGCTACTTTTGCAGCGATGTAACATAAAAAGTTGCACAGTAGAAGTGAATCTTCGTGTGAACTGTCGTGCAACCTTGGAAGTAGCGGGCGCAGTACGGTTGCCTGCAGTATTTTTTAGCTGCGCGCAGTCTTATAAGTAGCCACGTGTGAACCAAAATTTTACGAGTTGCGATCGCTGCAAAAAATATTAGTTTGGTTGAAACTTTTGCAGCGGCAGCGTCTGTAGTTTGTGTACGTTGTTCGAGGTAGGTAGTGGTAATATTATTATTATTAATTATATTATTATTTATTAGAGTCACCATTTCTAGTAAATACTCAAAGTCCACGGATGACATCCGTAAAAAGTTTTTGTAAAATACTTTATCTCCAGAGCGCAGTTCCTGAAGCAAATTATTCATAGCTCCACAGCTATTTCTTTTTTTTAATCCATTTTTTTACCCATATTTTCTTTTTAGTAATGCATCGTCGACGTCTTCTCCGTTTTAAGACGATAGTTAATAAGCAAGTTGTAGCTATCATTGCCTCATCGTCAACATCCATATTTTACACGACCCCAACAGATTTTTCGAATAAAAATCGCGACGCAAACACGGCAAAACCTTTCAGTATACTGCTTCTGCAGCTATCAACTATTTACTGCTCCAGAAATGGCGTGTCGTGTCTGAACAGTATTGCAACTTTTTATTGAACTCGCAGTTTTAACTGGTAGCGGCTGCATAAATATTTTATTTTTTTATTTGACCACATTTTTGCAAAAAATACAATACTGCATGCAGCGCACTACTCTTGCGATATGTGTGAACAGGATAACAAACTTTTGCTGCAGCGACCGTAAAATTGCGCTGCAAAAGTAGCTGTGTGTGACCCCAGCTTAAGTGATGGTTTTCTAATTTTTAGAATACAAATGGGCTGGGTAGCTAATATTTTCGTTGTATCCTTTAATTATAGGATATCCCTACATGTTTAAAAAGGACTCCAGAGCGCAGTTCCTGAAGCAAATTAGTCATAGTTCCACAACTTTTTGTTTTTTCAATCCATTTTTTACCCATATTTTCTTTTTCGTAATGCCTTGTCGACGTCTTCGTTTTAAGAGGATAGTTAATAAGCAAGTTGTAGCTATCATTGCCTCATCGTCAACATCCATATTTTACACGACCCCAACAGATTTTTCGGATAAAAATCGCGAGGCAAACACGGCAAAACCTTTCAGTATATTGTTTCTGCAGCTACCAGCAGTGATCAACTATTTACTGCTCCAGAAATGGCGTGTAGTGTCTGAACAGTATTGCAACTTTTAATTAAACTCGCAGTTTTAACTGGTAGCGGCTGCATAAAATACTGCAAGCAGCGCGCTACTTTTGCGATATGTGTGAACAGGACAAGAAACTTTTGCTGCAGCAACCGTAAAATTGCGCCGCAAAAGTAGCTGTGTGGGAGCTTAGCTTTCTAGGTAGGTATTTGGTTCCTTCTAAAGTATCTACTTACTAATATTTAAAACGTTTTATCAGTAGATATGCTTTTTCGTTATGGTGCTCAGAGTATATGCTATTCAAAAACTACCATTACTGTTAATGAAAGGCATCCTGCTGAAGGAGGTTAATAGAAAATTTTGGTAAAACACTTCTTTTTCCTTGAAAGAGAAAAAATTTACATATTATGATAGTCAACGTTTCGATTTCATAGATTACAAATAGTTATTTATACTACAAGAAATATAAGTAAATATACTTAAATCCTGTGAAGCATATAACATTTTTTCTCCTCCCCGCAGAATTTATTCTTGGATTTTTATTAATTTAATTCGATACTTTTCGTATGAAATTATGGACAGCTTTGACCGGTTTCTATAGCCTTATAAGCATTGTTATTTTAACAACAACGTCAAGCTGACAGTTTATTATATAAAAATTAAAGACATTGAAATTATTGATTTGTATAACAGCCAAATGGATATAGAAGAATCAGCAAATATCGCTTGCGAGGAAGAGGTATGAAGCAACGTATCAATACTTCAAGAAATGGTGCCAAACAATGACTGCTACTGCAGTTTCAGAAACCGTGCTTTTGGCGTACTTTCACGAAAAAACTGCTGTTTTAAAGTCTCCATCAAGCTTATGGTGTGAATATTCCATGCTGAAGTCCACCCTTTTCATAGAGGAAAACATAGATATTTCCAAGTATCCTAAACTTCGAGCATTTTTGAAAAGTAAAAATGATGGATATAAACCCAAAAAATCTAATGTGTTTGACAGGGAAGATGTAAATAAATTCCTGAATGAAGCCCCCGATGATATTTATTTAATGATGAAGGTTGTAATGATAATGAGAATTGCTGAAGCGTGCCGTTCTAGTGAACTCTGTGTAATGAAGTCATATTTGTTACTATTCCCGATTCCAAAAATGAAATGGTACGTAAATTTATAGTGACGATGAGAAGGTTTGTTATTTGAAAATAGTTCGAAATTACATTGATATAAGATCCCACATTACGAATTTTAATCCTCGCTTCTTCATGCGATATCAAAATGGAAAGTGCTTAAACCAGCCTGTCGGGAAAAACTCGATTTCTTCAATTCCAAGTGAAATTGCTAAATTTCTGAACTTTCAGAACTTTAAGGAGTATTCTGGACATTCCCTTAGAAGAACGTCGGCCACTTTATAAGCGAATACTGAAGTTGATGTCTTAGCCCTCAAGCGATATGGCGGATGGAAATCTGCAACTATAGCGGAAAGTTATAGCGGAGAGCGTCAACAATAAAAAGAAAGTTGCAAATAAAATTTTATACAATATAACGAAGCCAGAAGTCTCCTGCAGTACCTACTTCAAGAGTAACAGAAAACTTATTTAGAGATGGAGAAATTATGAAATTAGAACATTTCATACAAATTGAGAAAAAACAAGAAAACATTTATCTAAATTTTGTAAATAATGTTCATAATTGTAATAATTGTACTATTAATATTCATATCACTAAATATTACTCAATTTTCAAAATGCATTGTTTACAATATAGGGAGAAGAAAAAACAAGTTTCCCTTTTCCATCAATCTGTCTTTCT
Source organism: Polydrusus pterygomalis (assembly GCA_963969555.1). Taxonomy (NCBI): domain Eukaryota; kingdom Metazoa; phylum Arthropoda; class Insecta; order Coleoptera; family Curculionidae; genus Polydrusus; species Polydrusus pterygomalis. The sequence continues at coordinate 41,263,371 of OZ018379.1, forward strand.
GTTGGCTTGAAAGCTTTAAATCTACTTGACGGGAAACGAAATTTTGTATGATTATTAATAATCCTGCTAACAACAGAGTATAGTTTGGGTTTGCTATACATAGACAGGGTGATTATCAAAAAAAAACGGATTAATTCTATTTGTTTTACGTTTAATTTAAGTATTATTGCTTGAGTTAACTATATTGTATACATTGCTTAATGCAGTGAATATTTTCAATAAACCCAGGGTGGTCCATTTAGTGCCATTAATGCAACAAAGTCAGTACAAAAGTTGAAAAAAGTATAATATATATAGTAAGAAGTAAACCACGTTACACGAACGGTGTGTTCAAAATAAATTGCCGTTAAATATCACTAAGTGTAACAAACCTTTTCATTAAAACGACATACCATTGTGTATGATTACAAAATTAATAACATTACAGTGGACAGAGCTTAGACTTTTCGCGATTTGGGTGTATTATTTGACATTAAACTATCTTTTGTTCCCCACGTAAATGACTTTGTTGCGGCCTGTCATAGATCCCTAGGTTTAATAATAAGACTTTCTCGTGATTTTTTAAATTGTTACACACTAAAAATACTTTTTTATGCGTTTGTAAGATCTAAATTATTGGTTGTATGGTCTCCATATTATCAAGTGCACCTTGATCGCATTGAAAGGGTCCAACGACGTTTTTAAAAATATCTAAGTTTTAAAATTGATGGTCAGTATCCTGAAATCGGTATTCTGGAAGAAACTCTATTGCAAAGGCACTCGTTTCGCTCCTTAGAAGATCGACGTACAGTTTCTCAACTTAAATTTCTCCATAATATCTTGCATAGTAGAGTTGAATGCAGTGGTATATTAGAACACCTGCAATTCCTCGTCCCTAGAACACGTCATTCCAACACTTTTTATGTACCAACCGGTACCAATATCTGTAAATACTCCCCTATTTATCGATTGCACAACACATACAATCTGCACCAAAATAGAGTTTATCCAGTATGAAACTAAATTAGCGTATTAGTGTCTTTTTAGGCATAATTATTCGGTTTTAATATCATAATTTTGGTATAAATTTCTTGTTATTACATAATTTTTTGAATTGTTTTAATATTACCTATTTAATTTTAAATAGCATATACACCAATTTGTTAATTGGTTCATTGTAACTGTGAAATAGTGTAAAATAAATAAATAAATAAATAAATAAATAAACACGATATGCCGACGCGCACAAATTCTCTCTATTACATCTATTATTTTTAATGGCAAATTATAATAGAAGTTATTTTTGAATTAGGAAAATCTAAATGGTCGATTAAAAGACAATTCTTATTAATAATTTTATTTATTTTATAATAACATTTGCTATAAAATATAAAATAAACAATAAACAGTTAAATAGCCACTTAGATGTAAGGATATGTATAATGAATGATTAGTGAAGTAACGGCAGAATAAAATATCCAAATATGTGGTCGTGAATAATTATATTTTTATGTGTCATACTTGAATAAAATATTAAACACTGTAAAATCAAGCAGGAATTATTAATTATAACAACTGAAAAATGTCATTGTTAGAAAATTTGTTGTGTATTGTAAATGCGATAAAGTTTAGGGTCGTAGATTGGATTTATTACCATTTGTTAATTTTTGGTATGGTTGTTCATTTTGTAGCAGTCTTGGATTTTTGAAATTGGTTTAATTTAGTATTATTAATATTAAGAACATAATACGTGTTAATTTAAAATTTCAAATATTAGGCCAGTGGCGGCACCGTATACCACGAAAGCAAATGGTTAATTCTCACACATTTTTTAAAATTTTTACTAAATTGTAAAAATAATCAAAGGGTAGGTATCTATGTGAAGTTACCCTAAATTTTTTCAAGGATGTCAGAAGACTATACTGCTTGGTATTTTATACCTTGCATATGCTTGCTTATAGTTTTTCTGACTTTAAATAACCCAAAATACTTAAACCGGTATACCTACCTGCTTCAATTTTGGAAAGATACCCCCACCAACCTCACAATAAAAATTTGAAATAGTCAAGCATTTTTTTGACTTTTGATGCAATTAAATTGTTTAACTTTCATGTGCAATACTTACATTGGACTGGTTTTTAGATACTTATAATAATATGATAAAATTAATATCTTTGAAAACTAAATAAAAAAGAACCTCGCACTTCTCTTATGGAAAATGGCCCTCGGTTAAATTTTCTAAATTTTTAGTATGTTGTAGAGAATGCTATTCTGATCAAATGTGTTCATGGCCACAACAATATCTGCCGACCGGTTTTTGAGATACAGGGTGTCCAAGTTGCAAAGTATGAATTTTCAATACATTATATTTTCCTAGTTTATAATATGAATTCATTTTGTTTTTCTAGATTTTTGTTGGCCCTGTCGTAGATAGGATAGAATACTATAAAAATAGTTAAAACTTTTTTATTATATACCGGGTGAGTGACGAAAATTATTTAATATTTTTTGTTAAATCATTGTATTTTCGGAATTAAATTGAACGTTTACAAAGTATTACAGTAGATGACATTAGCTTGGAGCAAGCTATCAGAATTTATATTATTTATATTTATACAGGGTAACTCAAAAAAGTTAATATTTTTTTTATTAGTTTTGAAAGAAATTTTGTAGATATTTCTTTATGTACTCCTTGTCGCTTATCGTATGCTTTCAAATATATATAATTATCAAGCTTATACAGGGTGTTTCCGATGATAAGCGATAGAAAAATAACATAAAAATGCATGTATTTATAAATCACCCGGTACATTAAAAATGAATCGGTTAAATTTTGTTATTTTTTAATATTTTTTGCTTGAAGTATCTAACTTACATGTTTGCTATTGATTTCCCTTTTCCTATGACCAGTTCTGAAGATATACAGCGTCGAACATACCCAAAACTCAAAAAATAAGCAAATAAAATAACAATTTTTGTTTAATATCACTAAAATTTGTTATGTAAGTTCATTTTATGGTTAAAAATAAATATATTTAATGCTTTATAGGGTGTTTCGAATAATTAGGGTAATCTAACACTATATTGCAAATAAGAAAAATATATAAAAACTATGAACAATTTATTATATCCAAATTATTTTATCCAAAAATAATAAGTAGGCCCTAATTATTTGAAACACCCTGCATAGCATTGAATATAATTATTTTTAGCCATAAAATAAACTTACATAACAAATTTTATTGGGATTAAACAAAAATTGTTATTTTATTTGCTTAATTTTTGAGTTTTGAGTATATCCCCAGAACTGGTCATAGGAAAAGGGAAATCAATAGCAAACATGTAAGTTAGACACTTCAAGCAAAAAATATTAAAAAATAACGAACTTTAATTGATTAATTTTTAATATACCAAGTGATTTATAAATACATGCATTTTTATGTTATTTTCTATCGCTTATCATCGGAAACACCCTGTATAACCTTGATAATTATATATATTTGGAAGCATACGATAAGCGACAAGTAGTACATAAAGAAATATTTACAAAATTTCTTTCAAAACTAATAAAAAAAATATTAACTTTTTTGAGTTACCCTGTATAAATATATATTATAATATAAATTCTGATAGCTTGCTCCAAGCTAATGTCATCTACTGTATTACTTTGTAAACATTTAATTTAATGCCGAAAATACAATGATTTAACAAAAAATATTAAATAATTTTCGTCACTCACCCGGTATATAATAAAAAAAATTAAACTATTTTCATAGTATTCTATCCTATCTACGACAGAGCCATCAATAATTTAGAAAAACAAAACGAATTCATATTATAAACTAGGAAAATATAATGTATTGAAAATTCATATTTTGCAACTTGGACACCCTGTATCTCAAAAACTGGTCGGCAGATATTGTTGTGACCATGAACACTTTTGATCAGAATAGTATTCTCTACAACATACTAAAAAATTTAGAAAATTTAACCGAGGGCCATCTCCCATAAGAGAAGTGCGGGGTTCTTTAGTAGTGAGAAGTTCTTTTAGTCTCAGCCAAAATGTATTATTCTGGTTTAATCGGTGTAAAGTGTAAATATTTTTGGATATACTGAGTGTTCCAGAAGTGCGACAAAGTAACAGAGAGTAATACTTTGAGGTTATTATTACGTGGCACTATATAGTGCACTTTGCTCATTTATTGTGAAATATATTGGTTATCTGCAATACTATTAATATTGAGCTAATATTATTTTTTTTTAATAATGTCATCTTGTATTTTATAATATTTTTGCTATACAGGGTGTCCGGGAAAAAAAACACGTGACAAGAATACTACAAATTTATATAAACTTTTTTCGTATCGGCCTTCTCTTAGGAGATAGGGGCTCCCAAAAAGCTCCCATGGAATTAAGTTTTTGACACAATTATTAAACCAACAGGTATATTTCAATTTTTTTTTCATATGTCGTATACCAGGTAAGACCCTTCAAATTACTATCCCAGGAAGTGTTGCGAATTACTCATAGCTGCAGGGACGGACTAGCTGTGACACTAATGTGCCCATTTTTTTAACGCCCTGTATGAGAAAAACTTTGGACAACGTTTTTAACATTCCTTTAACTATTGACTAAAAATTACGTACTCTTCATTCCGGTCGCTAATCCTAACCGTTTTCGGAAAAACGTCATCATGTATTAATATTAAGCAGTTAAAAGTGAACATTAAATTTATAATTTATAGGAACAAAGATGTATCTTTTATTGAAATACGCTAAATATACATGATGTAAATATGTTAAAAATTACGTTTTTCCGAAAACGGTTAGGATTAGCGACATAAATGAAGAGTACTTAATTTATAGTCAATAGTTAAAGGTATGTAAAAAATGTTGTCCAAAGTTTTTATCATACAGGGCGTAAAAAAAGGGCACATTAGTGTCACAGCAAGTCCGTCCCTGTAGCTGTGAGTATTTCGCAATACTTTCTGGGATAGTAATTTGAAGGGTATACATCATATGAAAAAAAATTGAAATATATCAGTTGGTTTAATAATTATGTATTGTGTCAAAAACTTAATTTCATGGAAGCTCTTTGGGAGCCCATGTCTCCGAAGAGGACGCCGATACGAAAGAAGTTTATATAAACTTTTAGTATTCTTTTCATGTGTTTTTTTCATAGCCGGGAGATTTCCCACATTTTCCCGGACACCCTGTATACAGGGTGTTTCAGAACATGTGGGCAATCTCTCGGATTCATATAGATTAGGTGAAAATAACATGATAAGTTCATATAATCTTTTTTCCTAAGAGCCCCCCTCGAGGAGATATATGCCCCTAAAGACCGGCCCTGAAAACGACTTTTTTTTATTGATAGCCTTTGAATCGCACTGTATATTTTGATTAAAATTTAGTATATTCTACACTATGGAAAGCTTTATTAAATAGGTTAATTATAAAATGAATAGTTTATTCTGTGGGCCAGGGACGGACTAGCTAGGGCATAAAAAATCTTACATCTTTGACAGGTGTCATGCAATCGGAATTTTTATATTATTTTTGGATAGCTTACGTATTTTAACGCAAAATAGATACTGGTAGATTTTGATAAGTTGAAACCGAAGGGTTTCCTCCCTGGCAAAAAAAAAAAAACCGGCACTGTGTCTTATTTGACGGGAGTGAAAAGTTATTCTTTCTAGTAATTCTTCACGATCTACTGGAGTTGCATAAACTAAGTTTTTGAGATGTCCCCAAAGAAAAAAATCCCCACATGTTCTGAAACACCCTGTATAATAGTTTTAATACCTAAAACATACCGTTTTTGAGATATTGACCAAACAGCAAAATGCTTATCAAAAAATTCCAAATTACCACAACAGTTAAGAAAAATGCATTATTGTTTTATTGTTGGGAGCAAAAAAGATAAATATAAAATTGACACAAATCAATGAGAAACAATTTGAAAATAATTTTTTTTGTAATTTCAATTTGGGGAAAAGTGCCCTCTGGTGACATATTACAGCAACATTTTTGTAATAGTGATAGAAATCACACGGTAAAGTCTTTGTGCCAAAAATTAATTTTGTTTGTAAAAAAATTGAAAAAAAAGTGCGGAAACTTTGCGATTAAAATTTTTATTTTACCACTGTACAAGTTTCCAAACACCTTTTTTGAACACCTTGAATAATAGCTATTTATTTATGTAATGGGCGTATAAAAAGTAGGTAAGTTGTTTCAAAACTTTAGCCAGTTAAAAAAAACGTCAGTTTAAATGTAAAAATTTAAAAAGTAGTTAATATGCAACTTGCTGGTAAAAGATGTAATCAGACTCTAACGAATTAACAGCTAGTACGCAATAAGACTCAGATTGTTTCAAAATAAATTTATTAATTTTAAGTTAGTTTAAAATTAAATAAGACCTCACTGTGAAAAACCTATTAACATAGCCCGTGTCGTATATTGTTAACTCAAAAGGACTGATATTACTTTGTTAGCTAAGACGATTTAAACTTAATGTGTAAGCTAGAGCTACACAACAATGGCCAGTAAAATCTCGCTAATAAACTTTTAAACGGCATTATCTTGGCATGTATTAGCAAACTCTTGAAACACGATTTTCGGTTGACTAGAAAGAATGATATTCATCGCCAATACTAAACAGGTATGTACTAAATCGTTTCATATAACAGCCGGAGAAACTCACGTTTCCAAAATTGATTAGCAAGAATTTGATGGTTGGCATAAACTGCATATAATAAATTTTATTTGGTACCTACGTTGAATTATCATAGGAACGTCGTCTTTGCATTACCATATTACCATAAAACTCACAACACGTATAAAACCACACCTTCATGTTTTGTGCTCACGTAAAATCCAAAATAAGCTCATGCTACAAGACAAAGGTCATATTGTTGTGTTTTTCTAGCTTGTAAAATATACATGATACATAATATACGATACGTTTACGTCCTTAATTTGTTTTTCTCTATTTATAAACATTTTTTAGACACGTAGAGTTGCCACCATTTTGTTAATAGAAAACCTCGTAGAAAACCGACCTTCAAAGTAAGAAGTAAAACTTTATTTCTAAAACAATATAAAAGGCGAAAACCTACTTAGAGGAGCTTTATTAATCGAATAAATATTCTGGTTTAAATTAACCGAACTAATATAAGAATATACCACCGCGCAAACGCCGACGCCAGCGCAGGCTCTGCCGCAGTAAATAAATGATAAAGCTCGGTTAACCCTTGATTGACTAATAATTTGCGACCCCACTGTCGTGTTTGTGTGTGCATAAATAAATAAATTTCTCTACCTATCAATAGATGGCAGATCGTCTTGTAGTGCCTTGTGCGATTATTCGACAACATGGCTCCTATAGGTACAGTATCTTCAAATTCGAGGACGTATGTTATATTATGTGATGAAACCGATATTATTCCGATAAAACTCGGTGAATCTACGGGGGGCTGAAAATGTCGAATTATTAAGAACTATTCTAGGTTGGCCTAGTTATTCTAATAAACTTGTGGAGAAAGACTTTGTGCCTTTCTTTTGTCTATACATTTAACTCCACTTTGAGCATGGACTACTTCTTCAAGATTAAAACTAAATTAAGAATGCCTGCGAACAATTCTGATCGAATCTGTCGCCGCAAAGGATAAGACTCGGTGAATCTCAGGTTGACCGAAATTTTACTACAAAGGTACGGATTGTAAGAACATTGCGCGTCGCAAAACTCACAGTGAGTCGAGCGCGGCTGACTTGCGTTCTTACCCAGAATCAGCCATTCCAGTGTGTTCATAGGTAAAACGCTGAGATTGGATTGTAAGCAAAGTTGCGCTGAGCAGGTGAATTCACAACGGCAGTGTCAGTTTGACAAGTGCGTCCCAACCAACTGCATCTTGGTCAGAGCGCAATTTTCCGCTGAGCTTAAAGCAGGTGTCAACAAACAGGAAGTGTACTATTATAGTAATTATCAAATTTTCCCAAGAAGATGATGAATTGCTAATAGATATGGTGAAGCAGCATCCACCTCTATATGTAGTGAAAAGCCGGAGCTACAAAGACTCGTATCTCAACCGCCAAGAGAACAAGAACAACAAACTCCCACAACTCTCTTTTTAAGGAGTATGGGTGCAACTGTTGAAGCTTTTCCTTTGTCTCCATAAGCTAGGACTAAATTAGGAGTTATAAAAGTGATTTCCACATTGGAATTAGAACACTTTTCTAACAGAAATGAACCGCTTCGACAAAACACACCAGTAAATGAATGTGGAATGTCTAATGCCAACTCAACCTTTTAACCCATACAACTCAGGCAATGATAATCCACATCTGTCATCAAACGAGACCTCAACACTTAATTCCCGACCGTCTTCAAGTGCAGATTCATATGTTTTCTCACCAGAAAACTTAACTAGTGATTGTTTTTTAAAACAATAACCACTTATTTTAATTAGTAAGACATAAATTTTCAAACTATGTTGTGTTCAGGTTTCGATTATATAATAAAAATGTTTTATTAGACATATTTTCTAATTATGTAAAAAATCTTAGCTTAAAGCGATGCTCAGTTGTTGCGTGGGATATATTGGCTGAGGATGTTTGTTACAAGATTTTCTTTTAATATCCTCCCCTATAAATTCCAGCACTGTTTCGAATAATTCAATGGATAGGCGAAAATACTCGCGAAACTTTCTGTCGTTTCCAAACAGCCTTCTTTCTACGGTTAAAGTGAACTGGCCCTCCGTTTTTCTGGCAAAAAACATTTCATCCACTTTTCCATATGGTCTTTTGTTCAAAATATCTTTATTATCTTGTTCATCTTCGTCCAGAAGGAACGCCATTATTGCGCATCGATCCATCTTGCACGACCGATTTCCGCGACTGAACAAAATCTTTACAATCCACATGAGCGCAAAACTCACTTTTAGATGAGCTGAATTGATTTCAGTTAAGTTTATGTCGTGCGACTCGCAATGTTCTTACAATCCGTACCTTTAGTTGCCATTCGGTTCTGTAATGCAGGAACGAATAAATAATATAAGCAATAAATATTGCTACCTATTATTAGATAACAGATCGTTTTGTAATTTCGTGGGCGATTATCAATTATAAACTGCTCCGAGCAGTTTCTTTAAATTCGATGACGCATCTATTGACAATGGAGATAAATCAATCCTGTTTTGAATGGTGCCAGACTTTGCTAATGGAAAACTGGGCGGGTGGCAACCCTATGGACACGTCGGATTGTAAGTTGACTTTGTAGTTAGGTACGTATAATAATTATATCTCTCTTTTATTCAACAATTAATTTTTATAGGAACTGCCAACTTATATGATATGAACCAAGTTAATAATAATTAATTTATGTGTTTAAAAAATTATATTTTAATAAAGTCTATTAAAAATATTATAAAATGCCGTACTGGAAAGCTTGAACTTACAACACCACATTTTAGGTTGGTATGAGGAAATAAATAATATACCTCCAATAAGGACAACAGATCAATTAGTAGAAAAAAGAAAAGCACAAAGTCTTTCTCCACAAGTTTATTGGAATAACTAGGCGAACCTAGAATAATTCTTAATGATTAGACATGTTTCGAGTGTAGAAACATTCATTATCAGGACAACAAAGCAAATAGTATAATGCTGATGTTGTTAGCGATAGAGAAAATAATAAGTGGGATTGAGCCGTAATGGAGCTTTCAATGGGATACACGAGGTGTAAAATAGGAATAGTCAGAAGACCGACAAGAATTAAGCATACTGGAAAGTCTAGAGGTAGTGAAAAGGCCCTGTCTTGGGCAGAACAATGAAGAGAGCAAAAGAAAATTAGAGAGTTTTAACAGACTTTGTCAAAACCATTTAGATATAAGTAATGAATTGAGGGAAAGCAAAATCTTAAGTTTCAATAAACTTTGTCGGAGACATGTTAAAGTAGTTGTGTGATGTATAATTTGACTCCTGCCGGGGTAACTGGGTCGTAGCAAGCCTGGTACCCCAACAGCATTTTACTTCAAACTAAATGGTAAGCCAATCTACCTCATTTTATTAAATTTCATTTGCTATTTTTACCTTTTATATCTTTCACAGATGCTTTTCTTTCCCTCTCATTTCACTACTTTTACATGTCTCCGACAAAGTTAATTGAAACTTAAGATTTTTCTTTCCCTCAATTCACTACTTATACCTAAATGATTTCGACAAAGTATGTTAAAACTTTCTAATTTTATTTTACTCTCTTCATTGTTCTGCCCAAGACAGAGCCTTTTCACTACCCCTTGACTTTTCAGTTGCTGAATTCTTGTCGGTCTTCTGACTGTCCATATTTTACACCATTGAAAGCTCCATTACGGCTCAATCCCACTTATTATTTTTTCTATTGCTAACAACATCAGCATTGTACTACTTACTTTGTTTTCCTGATGATGAGTGTTTCAACGCTCGAAACATGTCGAATTATTAAGAATTATTCTAGGTTCGCCTAGTTATTCCAATAAACTTGTGGAGAAAGACTTTGTGTTTTTCTTTTTTCTATAATTGAACTCCACTTTGAGCATGGACTACTTCTTCAAGATCAATTAGTGTTGCCGACGTGACAAACGAATGGAGAGGCATCTCGGTTAAAGAAAAGGAAACATTTGTGCTGTGTGTGCACGTTTCACGAAATCAGACACTGCATTTTTCATTTCATGAAGTGAAACCAATTACTTATTTTAAATTGTTTGTTTTTATTAGCCTACGGTAAAAAATAAAATGCTGATAGTTTCGCATGTTCAAAGAGGTTGGACGGGTTACAAAAATGCAAAATTCCGAACTACTTTCTCTGCACCCTCATCCCTCGCATACAAAAAAAAAATATTTTATTTTTTTGTTCTTGCGAATAAATAATTTTAAAAGACAAGCAGATATTTCACCGTATGCTTAGCTGAAAAATTCAGTCCGATATATTTGATGTTATGGAGGGTGAATGCAGCGAGAATGGAATGTAAATTGGACTCAAAGCTCGGACAGAAGTTGGCACTTGAAAACGTTGAATCCTGATTGGTCTCTTTTAAACTCACGCCCAGACCATTTTGTATTCATTGCTTTACATTATAACAGGGTGTAAGTTCAGGCATACCAGTACTTTATCACGAAACAAATTGATAATACTCAAATCATTTTTAATAGGGTTAATGGTTGATTAAGACTGAAGATATGTAACAAATTTTAAGGTTTACAATAATACAAGGTTATAATAATATGTCGACATCGTTTTCTTATTACTTTTCAGCAAAAAGATCTTTGTAATCTGTATATGTTTTGAAATTTCAACGTTTTACACCACAATACCTATGTATCACAAAATTGTACTTAAGATATAATATCGAACAAATCCGATAGTGATTAAAAAGAAATAAATAATTAATTTCGTAATAAATACCTTTAAAATTAATTGGTAATAATGAACTCTGTAAATCTAAAACACCAACTTTACTCCTATCCTACTCTAAATCCACGGAAGACAAGAAGGCCCCACACACTCACTCGCGTAATTAAACGGAATAGAGTACCGTCTAGCTGGTCACTTTTTACGTGGAGGGGGAAGTGGGGGTTGCCCTAAAGGCATCCCCAGGGACCCTTGTCTATAAGGCAAAGAACTTCTACTAGGAACCGGAGGTGGCTTAAGTGGTGTCGGTACAGACATTTGTGTCGTCAACGTCTTTATCGTTGGTGGGGGAGCCGGAGGCGCCACCCCCAGAGGCAATGCGGGAGGAGGGTAAGCTGGAGGTCCGGTAACTGGAGTTACAGATCCAGTTTCGGGACTGGAGGGTGGAGGCATACTAGGCTGGGGACTCGGAATTAGATGAGATATATTCGTCGTAGGCTTACAGCTGTGTGTAAGGGCTGACAAGTGCGATGTTGTATCGTCTTGCTTTTCTTGAAGGTTATCAGCTGGTCTGATGAAAGGAGTAAGATTAAGTTGTTGAATGGAGGACAGTGGCCTTTGACCATGATGTTGAGATGGTAAAGTGAATTTTTCTTTGCCTTCTTTACCAGCAGCGACATATGAAAATACGCATAGCACTGAGTAACAAATTTGGTCCGCCTGAAAATGAAAACAAAATTTCATTACCGATTTTGTTTGTAAATGATATTAATGCAATGTCCATTAGAAAGTAAAAAACACTCGAAAAGTCTTGCTAAATAAAACGTTTAAGTATCAATTATTCGCTGTAGTTAAAAACAGCATGAAAGACAAATTTCAAAAAAACATTGATTTATTAGTATAAAATTACGCTTTCTTTGGTTTTTTAAAAAACCAAATACCTACCTACTTACCGTTATTAAGTTTTGTATCGACTATTTTTAAAGTGTATATATAAGTTTTACAAAACCAAAATTCAAATTTCTATTCCTTGTACAAAACCGGCAAATGTTGAGGAATTGAAATCACGAATAAGACATTAGTATCGGTTAATTGCTCCCGAAGTAACTAGAGTTTTACTTGCGCTTAGCATATTACCAAATGGTGAATGGACAACATTGCATGAAAAAGTATTTTTATTTTTCAATTAAATTAAATTTTGGTTGTTTAATACCTTATAAATGACAAGAAATAAAAATTTAAATTTTGAAACATATTATGTATAACCTAATTTGCATTTTACGTCGCCTTCGGTATCGGGCTGTTACCAAGGCAGCGTGCTTTTTATTGATACAAAATTATGAAGCATTATTTGTCAATGTACTAGGGGTATTCGATGAGACTATTTTTTGATTAAAGTCTTTATATTATAATGATTGAACTCTTGGTGTCACAGTGATTGAAAAACTACACGGAGTGTTATTGTCAGTTAAATGTTGATATGATTGGGTAATTTGTGTAACATAACAAAAATATTTCAGGGTTATTTTTAGCAAACAATAAAATACCCGTATTTAATTGGTAGAATATTGGTTTTGACAGGTGAATGAAATAATCCACATAATTTTGGTTTAAGGCCCAATTGTATAGGTTCGGTTTAACTAGAACGCTGGGTTTAAACTAGAGTTTATTTAAAAAACCGTTTGTATAGGTTACGTTGACCATCAAACTACAGTTTAGCTATCAACTGGTGGAGGAGGCACCAGTTAAACTTCAACTGATGGTTAAATGCATGCAAAATGTCAATTTAACTGAAACCGACATAACCACAAAAAATCCGAAATTCAAAATAACTATCGAGGTTGGGATTGTAGAATTGTGTAGAGAAAATGGATATTTTTGATTTTGGCCACCCCCTGTTTTAAAGATCTCTTGCTTTTCCACCGCATATTTGTTTTTTGTGTTTTTTTTTTTAATTTTCGTTTTAACGCTTTTACCATCCGTAATTCTTTTACGATACCACTTTCATTGAATTCCACTGCAAGTTGTCCCCACGCTGCCTCCTTTTCGCGCCAGGTCACAGCATCGCTCTTCTTTGATTCTATCACCTTTTTATATTTTTTAACAAGCTCAATGAGCAATTTAATTTCTTCTGTATTAAAGTTCACAGAACGCTTGTTCTCTATTATAGCATCCATTTATTATGGTGATAGGCTGGCTAATACTATACTATTTCAAAATTTTAACAATAATACAACAAGTCAAACTAATGAACATTTGAAAATTAAATAAGGTTAACTTTTTTGTTTACAAAATATACAAACCTAGGTTTGGCACACGTTTAGCATTTCTCTTTCTCTGGACTCCTAGACAAGAGAGATGGGAATACAGACTGGAGATTCTGAACTACTTTTTAATTCATTTCCATTATAATAATAAACAAATAAGTATTGACTTTTCAACTCGCCAGAAGTTAGCCGTAGATATAAATAACCGAAAGGTATACAATCGGTATTTTAATGATGTTTGGTTTAAACTTCCTGTTAAACCTAAAGTTAAACTAAAAGTTAAACCTAAATTTTACCGACACCTATACAATTGGGCCTAATTCATACGATTTTGATAACGCTCAGGTAAATATCCACCTGTGAATAGTTTGGTAATTATCATATTAAAATATGGTAATTATAAGTAAATAATAGACCTGTAGTTAGATAGATAAAATTTAGTACTGCTATAATATTTAATAACAAATTTATACCTTAAGCTAAACCAATTTTTTACTTTGTTGTCCAATTTAATCAAATTCATGACAAATAAAATAACATAATAATAAAATAACGGCTTACACATAATAACATAATAATATCATGCTCCCGATGGCAATCGATTTAACTGTTCTGCTAAGCCGGCTGCAAAAATTCTGTGGAAACAACGTAACATCTGACTAGCCTATAACATCAAAACAAATATTGCATGCAAACATAAAATAAATATATAACTACTATAAAAGCAAAAATAATTTATAATTTCAAATGTCTTTATCAGAGACACAATATACAGTGTGTATCAGACAAATGGAATAAATTCGATAAAGATACGTGGGGGCGTGTCCGAAAAAAGCTCGCACGATTGGTATTTCTAGCTGCGGATTTTTTTCAATAAAAACTTTTTATATAGGGTGTGTCATGTAGCAGTTGCCAATACTAACTTTCTTATTTTAAATGCAATGTATATTATTCAATTTTTGGATTTTCCAAAAAATTTTGGACATATTTCGTATATAATATCCTATACCTATATTCAAGTGTTTCGAAAATATTAAGTGTTTTCAGATTTATTGCATTTCAGCGTTTCTTTTTACTGATATGAAATAAAAAAAGGTATAAATAGCTTTGTTTACTTTCGTTTAAAACTCCCGACCTAAGTAAATTGTTGTCTATCTGCATGACAGTAGTTGTCAGTGTTATAGTCGTTTGAATTTCTTTAACTGTATATCAGAAAAATGGTTTACTTAGCAGAAATGCACAAAATAACAATTCTACAAACGATTGGTTATGAAGATAAAAGAAAAAAAAAATTCCAAATTTGCCGCCTAAAACTCAAGGGAAAATTAGTAAAATAGAAAAGCAATTTCGCCAGCTTGGACATTAGGGTGGAACGAAAATTAACGAAAATTAAAAAAAATTGAATAGCGTTGCGTCATAGTTAAAAAAATATGCATCTTACAATTAAAAACAAGTATACGAAAAATAAAACTTGTGTCTTTGTATCTTGAGGTTCCTCAAAGGGACGCACTATATTTAATAAAATAAGAACTTTCAGTCTCTTAACCAATTTTTATTAATTTTTGGTTTTTGTGACCTAAATCATCACATACATTTTAGTATGCTGTTTAATGTTGTAGGAAACTACTTTCTAAATTTTAAAGCGAAATTTTAACAATTTGAGGCTATTCAAGTGCAGCCAATTTTAATAAAAATACAGGTTTTATTTTCAATTATATTTTTATTAACTTCAAGTTCAGAATAATAAAAAGAAACCAATAACTCTTAAATTAACATTACTCATTCCTTTTTTTTTAAAGAAGTTAGTTTTTTTCAAAACATGGCAATATTAAAAATTTTAAGGGCTTTGAGGAACCCCAGAATATTAAAATCTGTCAGCCAACTTTTGACACTTTTTTTTGTTTACTTATGCGCATATTTTAACAACTATGTCACACTACTTGGAGTAAAAAAGTCTTTTCGTTTCACCCTATTGGATATGTCATTGTAAAGCAGATAAAAAAGTAGCTGCTAGCTAAACCCTTCGACTTAGCTTACTTAAGAAGACGAATTACGCTTGCGATTAGATCGGTCACGCCTGAGATGTTCAGTAACAAAATAAACAGTATTACTTATTAGTGTTAATTTTTGCAATAAATCTGAAAACACTTAATATTTTCGAAACAGTTAAAGATAGGCATAATATATTGTACAGAAAATATGTCTGAGGAATCCGAAAATTTAATAATATACAGGGTATTGCATTTAAAAAAGGAAGTTGGTATTGGCCACTGCTACCTGACACATCCTGTATAAAAAGCTTTTGTTGAAAAAAATGCGCAACTAGAAATTCCAATCGACGTATCCGAGCTTTTTTTCGGACACGCCCCATGAATTTATTATCGAATTTATTTCATTTGGCTGATACATACTGTAGAATCAAAATATTTAAAAAAAATAAACATTGCGTCACCTGAGAGTAACAGGGTTCTATCTGGCATAACCCTAAAATCGAGTAAAGATGCGTCAAAGTTTCGGACTTTAATAAAAACTTTAATCATAAACAAAATAGTTTCATTTTTTTTTGGTATTTCATAAGTGTATTATAGTTTTAAAATAATGTCTTAATAGAACGTAATTGTAGATAATAAGTGGTGCAAAGACAATGTCTAATTTCACTTAGGACCTTGTTTTTCAAAAGTATCTCGAAATTTGAAGAAAGGGTTCTATGTGGTAGATGCAACCTTTTTAACTATACTATACTATACCTATTTTGTATAGGTTTTATAATTATTAATGTTTCCAGGTTCTATCTACAGCAGATAGAACCTTGTTTAAAAATATTATCTTGCTAAAAGGTTCATCGCAATCCCTTAGTTCTATCTGCAGTAATTAGAACTATGTTACTAATTTTAATCGATTTTAAAGTGCAGATACACCTTTGTAGCATAAATATCTTCGCTACTAACTGCCAGATGGTGCTAGGAGTTTGTAATTAGGTAATAATTAACAGATAGAACCATTTTATTCCAAAATCTCAATTTTAACCAAATTGCAGATAGAACCCTGTTATTCTCAGGTGACGATTGGTTACAAGATGAGTGAATCACTGAAGTCGGTCGGTGCTTACGTACAACAAGCGGATAGAACGACGAGTCTTCGCAAGCCGGAAGGTTCAGCCTCTTTTTGATTTTGCCTTTATATTTAATTAATTTCGTTACTTTTTGGTTTTTGTTACTTAATATAAGATTATAAAAAATACTTTCTTGTATAAATCTTCACTAAATTTTATTGTTATACCATAACAATTGTTTCGACACACAGTGTCTTCGTCAGATGGTTACAAAAATGAATGAATGATTTAAATTATCTTAAACTATAAAATGTACTCTAAATATTTACCTATTTTATTAACACTTGGAAATATCAAATAACACAAACTATCTGTTTCTATTGAAAAACAGTCCTGAAGAATAGGTCATTATACAAATTTTATTATATGAAAAAACCCTAACGGATTAAATTTAAATTTAACAATGGAGAATTGTTCAGGTCCAACCGGTCATTTAATAAAACATTTGATCTTTTGCATTTGTTAATTTCCATACTTTCTAATAAATTAAGTTTTCTTGACTTATTTTCTAAATGTAAAATTTCAAAATTTTCATCAAAACTATGTTGTTCACTATTTAAATGTATTGCATAATGGGAATTACTATATTTTTTATTGTAACTATTTATATGTTCTTTGATTCTTTTTCCAATACACCTATGTAAATTTTTGAACAACTACCACATTTAAGTTTATAAACACCACATTTTTTATTTTTTCCGGTTTTGCTTTTATTATTTTTGATTAATGTACCCAATTTATTGTTAGTTCTATAAGCAATTTTAAAATTTTGTTTTTTCAATAGTTTATTAACCTTGTCTGTGATATCTCCATTATATGTAAGAGTTTTGTAACCATCTGACGAAGACACTGTGTGTCGAAACAATTGTTATGGTATAACAATAAAATTTAGTGAAGATTTATACACGAAGTATTTTTTATAGTTTTTATAATCGGTCTTCATCAAGTAACGGCTACTTCAATACAATTTTTAATATAAGATTTGTTAGAAAAAGCATTACTTTAGTTTAAAGATTCGATTCCAAATTTATTAATAATAATCGATGTGTTTTTGACAGGCCATCGACCTACACGTCTAGAGGATGTCTCAAAAGTCCGACAAAGTACAATAACTCTCTTACGGTGTCAAATAGAAGAACAAGTTTTAATAAGAACTCAAAACTACGACAAAAAAATTTCAACAATATTTACAATAAAAAAATATATTAAAGCAATCCAATTTTTTAAACTTTTTCCTGTTTATTAGAGATAACAAAAATGTAATACATGCATAGGGTTTGTTTCCATTCTTGGATAAACAGCAAAATTTACGAAAATGCACAAAATCAATAAATCAAAAAAAAGGAAGCCATGTTTTTGGATTTTATTAAGGGGTGAATGGATTTGAAAATGACAATACTTCAGATAAATTATTATCACATATCAATGTTGATTATTAACTAAAATACTGAGCAATGTGTCTATATTAAAGCAACATCTACTGAAAATAATTAAAATAATGCAAATAATATACTAAAATTAGTCTAGTAAAAGCACATTCGAATTTAAAACTTACCATTGGTGACTTGTATTTTCTTTGATTAACTTGCCGAGTTTTAGGATCTATAAATAGGAAACAAAATAATTTAGTGTCTTTAATCATAAAAGGTTCTACATAGCATACAGGGTGTCCTAAAGTTATGGTCAATAAATTGGGATTGAGTAGATTGATTAAAAATAAAGTAAGAACTTCATATAAGATTGTGACCTATGTCAACTTACTACGGAGCTACAGCCCCCTAAAGGGGATACTCTGAAGATAGTTTTCTCTAAATATTTTCGAAACCTTTGTAGATACAAATTTAAAGTTTAGATATTTTGTAAACTTTATACGTCGATAGAACTGTGGTAAAAAAATGTCGATTTTTAAGAAATATGGCCAGAAATAGGGTTAAAATAGACAACTTTATTATACGCTAAAATTTATACTTTTTTAGTCAAATTGGAATACCTGACCTCTTTTACGAAAAAGGGTACTATTGGTAAGACATGATTGGATGCGCCGTTTTCTAGATTAAATGATCTAAAAATTACCTTGCATTTGAAAAAATCGCTAATTTATGTTATTTACTAGTTTTAAAAAATCCTAAAATTGAATTTAATTTAATTTATTTATTAATTTAAAGTTTATTGTTAAATAGCAGGAAATTACTAAATAAATTAAATTAAATTGAATAAAAATTTAGAATTTGTTCAAATGCGAGGTAATTTTTAAATAAATTTATATAGAAAACAGGACATCCAATCATGTCTTACCAATGACCCGTACTTGACATAAAAAAGTATAAATGTAAAAAAAAGTTTTGTCAATTTTCGGCCACACTTCTTAACCATCGACATTTTTAAGACCACAGCTGTTCAAGGTTTCGGAAATATTCAGAAAAAACCAAATTTAATCATTCTAATTTTTGACCATACATTTGAGGACACCATGTTCCGGGTGTCCCACTAAGAATGGACACCGGCCATAACTCGCTAACCGTTAATCATATAACTTGGGGGGGGGGGGGGGGGGGATTTTATTAGCTAAATGCACTAAGAGAAATCGCTGGAAAATATTTTGAAGTTTCTAAATCCACCGCTAGAGGGCCTAAATCCAAAATTTTCCATTTTTTGAAGGATACACCCTGTATATTTTCAAATTTGTAAATTTCACATAAAATTATAATTATTTTTTGTTAAATGCATTATTAGTCTATACTTCATAGTTTCCGAGATATTGACTCTCGAAAAGTGACATTTTTGAACTTTGATAGCTTCTAACTTTCTAACAGTACGTCTTAGAGCAAAACGGCTTACGTATCCCTATCTTCAATTTTTATTATCTTCCTAAAAAAATCAACTTCCGGTTGGCTCGTTTGGCTCTAAGACGTACTTTTAGAAAGTTAGAAGCTCTCAAAGTTCAAAAATGTCACTTTTCGAGAGTCAATATCTCGGAAACTATCAAGTATAGACTAATAATGCATTTAACAAAAAATAATTATAATTTTATGTGGAATTTGATAATTTAAAAATATTCAGGGTGTACCCTACAAAAAATGGAAAATTTTGGATTTACGCCCTCTAGCGGTGGATTTAGAAACTTTAAAATATTTTCCAGCGATTTCTCTTAGTGCATTTAGCTAATAAGTTTTTTCCCCTCAAGTTATATGATTAGCGGTTAGCGAGTTATGGCCGATGTCCATTCTTAGTGGGACCCCCGGTACCTATATTGGTACATTGGGCATAATTAGCCGATTACGTTTTTTTTTATCTGAAGTTTTGAAAATAGATATTGACTTTTTGTTAACTTTAGAGCTTCATCTTGTGTTCAGTTTTGATCTTCCGAATATTCGAAAATATGTGAATGTGTCGTTAAAAACTGCACTAGTTTAAAAGTTATCATTATTTAATCCTAAAGTGCACATTTTTATTTAGATATTTTAAATAATCTGTCAGGAATTAATAGTACATTTTATATTTTCTCTTTACAGAAGTTAAACAGATTCCTCGCCAATATATTATATTGTTTTAATTACTCATTTATATGGATTATACATAATTATTATTAGAAGATATATTATTTTATGAAGCAAGTAAGTTTATTAACATTCACGTTTTAACTGTATGCCTATTATCTCAAGGAAAACTTTTTAAGCAGTTTTATGTTTTTTTTTTTCTGTTAAGTTTATTTTTTTACTTTAGTATACCAAAAGTAATTATCTAAATATGAATATTAAGTCACCAAAACAAAGACACTCACTAAATTCTTCTATAATAAATATGCTGCCTTTCTGTGTGTAACACTTCCTAATATGAGCAATCCTGACGAAAAACTGGAAAATAGGAAATAAAATTAGTTATTTTTAATATAATTTAACCAATCAAATTTTTTAACATTTTGTCAGGTATGATTGGTGTGAAGGTACAATACAATTTTAGCATCAAGTTTTTAGAAAATAAGCAAAAAATCGCTGTTAAAAATTTTAGGAGTTCTTCTAAAAATAACATAATTTCATACTTACCAAATATTTATTTAAAAAATTTATTTAACTTGTAGTGAAAAGTTTTTGATTCAGTAATATTCTACATTTTGACAATTTGTATTTAAATTAATGCAATTATATAAAAATATCAATTACCTATCAATTTATTGTATTTCTGCCAATCTCATACTACCTATACACAGGTCCCTGTAATGCCTCATGTTCCCACAGCTCCTACACGAATGAAATTAGAATTTCATACGCTGACTTATACTGTTACACGGGATTTACTTCAGGAAAATATTTTCGCATATACGGGGTGGCCCAAAAACTGTGATATTTATCATTTACGCATATTTTTTTTAAAGAATATATTATCTCACTCTAAACCTTCCCGCGATAGCAGAGGGTGCGAACTTCATGGACGTGCACTGTAGAATTATTTACTCGGAGACATTAAAGAAGAGTATTCTTATTTTTGTTTATTTGACTTTAGTGCTCTTAAATGTAAAGATAAATCATAGTGCCGATAAAGGCTAAAGAACATACGAACATTTCAGGTTCTACCTTCCTATGAAGTGATATTATAGATTGTCATTATTTGAGCAATAACAATAACATTTTTCTCTAAAAATATACTACAATAAACCCTCCCCCTCTCTCCTCCTGCTAAAAAGGGCTATTACGGTTGCGAGATGGTGCGTGACGAATTGAAAGTAAACAACAAACAATACCGTGCTTTTGGTAGAACAAAAATAGCAAGGCTTGAGATTATTATTAGAAAAGAGCATTCGTCGTTCGGGTTCCCATAAAATGTCTACTGAAGATCAAGATAGAAGACTGCTTTATTATCTAAAGTACTAAGGGATCATCCATTCCAAACTACAATAGAGGCGAAAGAAAATACAAACTTTCCAAGTTCTGCAAATACTGCTAGAGAGACGGTTCGAAATTTCGACTTACGAAGTCGTTGTTGTGCTAATAAAATAGTTAAGTCAGAATAATTTCTGGGAATCTTTAATATTTTCTGAGGAGAAAACTTTTTAATCATGTAATAATGGGAGAATAAAAATAAAAGTGTTATGTTATCAAAACAATTTCATTTCCTTTTTTGTAGGAAAACGTTCGTAGTTAAACCGAGTATAATGAGTTTGTAAGGAGTCATTTAAAAAACATTACATTGAAAGCTTTAATTTAATTAATTAAAATATCAAGCAAACACTTTACTTGGCACTATTTACATACTTTAACAGGTTCTAAGTTGTAAACGGCTTATTTATATGTTACAAATACCTTATTTTATAAATTTATAGGTGACAGAAGTTTAACGTTTAATTATAAATAAAAGTTAAGTTACATAGGATTTTTATGAATTATATCTTCAACAAGATCGCATGTCAATATTGCATTTTATAACTTCCATAACTTGGATCATGGTGAAGACTTTTGGAACTACGGATTTTTATCTAATTGGTAGCATAACTATCTATATAGACAGTCAAGCAGCCATAAAGGCAATTTGTTCCAACAGTACTAAGTCAAAATTAAAAAGGCGCTGTCGCAACAATCTCTGCACACTTGGTGCTCGGCATTGAGTCACCTTGTGTTGGGTTCCTAGCCACATCAATAACTATGGCAAAGAGACTACTGATGCGCTCGCCAGGGAGGGCGCAAGCATGTCTGTCGAACTAGCAGAGAATACTGTGGCTAGACCACTGGGATCAGTCAAAGAGGAGATAGATCGGATAGCTACACAACTTGCGCAAAGCAGATGAACAGGACTGATAACCTGTAGCTTATCCAGGCAATTGTGGCCCCTACTTGACGGCAGGAAAACCAAAGCGTTATTACAGCATACGCGGAGGAACTAAGAAATATCACTGCCGTAATCACTGGACATTGCTTGTTCGGTAGACACGCTAACGTACGCGAATACCAACTAACGACTTCTGCAGAAGTTGCAGATGAGGAAGAGGAGGAAAGTATTCAGCATTTCCTGTGTGAATACCCCGGCCTTGCCTTGGTTCAATCTCCCCCTGGGCGAACTATTCTTTAATGATCTGGAGGAAGTGAGCAGCCTGCAACTGGGTCGACTAACTAAGTTTATTAACAACAGTGGCTGGTTTGAATAAGCTGTCAAGATTCTTTTACGGTCTACGTCCCGTTAACCATTAGTAAGCTGATGCGGCTATGTTCCGCGGAATATTTGTGGTATCATAACGGTCCTTATAGGACTACGTGTGACCTTTGGACAGAGGTATGCCACTCTAACTTAACCTAACCTGCTAACGAGTACCCGCGGCTTGGTTCGCGCAAGTCAATTGTTATAAATTCGCTCTCGAAACAAAGCAGTGGCTACCATACTTACTTTACCCAATGGGACCTTTATTAGATACACATATTATTTTTAAAGGAAAGAATAATTAAATATTTTATTTATATTGCATTAAGCGATATAAAAAAGAAAGTTATATTGTTTTTATTAATAATCTTTGAGATTGTAGAATAAATAGTTTTTTTTATTAAATAATATGTACTGCCTTTCACCAAACTAAGATCATACCTGTCAAAATATTAATACTTAAAATACTAAAACTAATCCACATGCACTAAAACTTGCCGTCATGCTAAAAGCCCTAGGCAACTTTAGAGATGGTTTGAGAGAAACCTAGATTCGGTTAGAGGGTGTAGTTAGTGTGAGTGGTGTGAGTGTGATATAAATTATTTGGTGATATATATGGTGCAATTAAATTAAATCAGTGTTAGTTGCCATGCGAGAAAAACCCGCAGAAAGCTGCTACAGTGGCTACATTTATCACGCGATTTACATCCAATGGTGAGATTAGCTTTCTGAGAAAAACTAATGTTTTTGGTGAAGTATACGTTTAAACTACATTTTAAAGGCTCGTTTGTTTATTTAAAGAATAATTAAATCTCTTATGTTAATATAGATATATTATGGTGGTATAGAATTAAAAATACTTTTATCAATTCCAATACAATGTGAGTTTATATAATAAATTCAGTAAACCCAGTACAACTTTTTTTTTAAATGCTTAGACATGGGTATTAACATTCCAAGTTCAGTAATGCATTTATAAAAAAATTATTATAATATTTTTTAATTATCTTTTATATAAAACAAAATGATGCAGTATGTCAAAAATTACAGATATGCCGATATCAATAATTTTTTTTATATGGCAATCCTAGTTTTTTATCCACTATTTTTAAAGTGCATTATTAAGTTATATGTACTAAATTTAAAATTTTTATTCTTTGTCATTTATAAGATATTAAACAAACAAAAATTTAATTTAATTGAAAAATAAATACCACTCTTTAAAATTTTTTTCGTCAATAAATGCTTCAAATATCCATTCCATTGCTTAAAAACAGCAAAAAAGGGCTCAAAAACAATGGCACACGCGTGCGCATTGCTGGCGCATGAGCAGAAGTCAGGGAGGAAGAGTGGCGTGAAAGCCTCCATCTATTACTACTGACACACTGTATTCATATTTTTTTTATAAAAAAGACCACAACTTGAAATGTTAATAATATGCATGTCTAAGCATTTCTCCAAAAATAATTGTACCTACTGGATTTGAGTTTAGGATATTGCCAAATCGTGAATGGATAACATTTTAAGCATTTATTAACGAAAAAGTAATAAAGCTGGATAGAAGGTGTTTTTTTATTTTTCAATTAAATTAATTTTTGTTTGTTTAGTATTTAATAAATAACAAGTTATAAAAATTATAAATTTGGTTCGTATGTATAACTTAACATGCACTTTTGAAATAATCAATAATAGTATATTAAAGTACACGTTTCATAAGAAACGGTTTTAGCGCACACGTTTATTTTTTTATTGACACGTGCGCTAAAACGCCTTATGAAACATGTGCTTTATACATTTTTTTCTATTTCACCTTTTATAATCAAGAAAAATAAATTTTAAAAAGAAAATAAATCCTTCAAATTTTGTAAATTTTTATGTCTAAATTTTATGTTGGTAATACTATTTTTATCATAGTAGCCTCTGGACAACAAAAATTATTTTGCAACCTGTCATTTTTTGATTTATTGACCCATTTTCACCACGAGATTCTAAAGTTATTTTAGCGATATGAGATTTGAAATTGGACGGAATACGTTGTGTGATCCTTGTACATTCGGTACATATATACAGCGCCGTTCGGAAATTCGGGCGATTTTACTATTTTTTTTCGAATTTCAAAAGACGTGATTTTACGTCACGGCATTGCAATTTAGTATAGGGAAGATGGAAAATTCAAATAAGGTTGAAGTTAAAATCGACATTGGAAGGTTAGTAGATTGAGTTTTGAATAGGATTTGGCAGAAATTGATAGCTTGAAGCATCTACAAAAGATTGATTTATAGATTTATGCAACCAACATACATGACTGTTATCCACACAGAATAAAAACGTAATTTATCAAACTATTTTTCCTCTGCGAAAAATGGGTTTTCTCGTAAATCACAAAGGCCGCGCAAGTCAATGAAATAAAACAATTAAATATTACCAACATCAAATAAAGAAAAAACGCGTATCGAAATAGCTTCAATACGATACGCAAATGCGTATCGTACTGTTTATTATGAACGTGAAATAAAAAAAAAAACTTTTTTACCATTTGCCATTTAAAAGGTTATGGATACCGTCATATCTCTAATTTGGGGCACACTGTATTATTTTTTTTTTAAAGATCCCAATTTAATATTATGTGCCCAATAATTTTTCTTTAAAAAAACTGTACTGGATTTACTGAATTTATTCCAAGTTACAAACTCACACTGGATATTTCAATTTATCATTTTATTACGTAGTTAAATTAACTAAGACAAATACTTTTAAGGCAATGTGATACTTGGTTAAGTAAAAAATGTAGATATTTTAGTCAGTAGATTAAAAAAAAAATCTCAAAAATTAACAAGCCTAAAGAAATTATATTAT
Source organism: Polydrusus pterygomalis (assembly GCA_963969555.1). Taxonomy (NCBI): domain Eukaryota; kingdom Metazoa; phylum Arthropoda; class Insecta; order Coleoptera; family Curculionidae; genus Polydrusus; species Polydrusus pterygomalis. The sequence continues at coordinate 41,289,096 of OZ018379.1, forward strand.
CATTATTATTATATAAATATTGAGTATATAAATTATTGTAGTATGTTTATATTTTTTTTAAGAGGTCTCCTATTGAAAAGAAAAAAGTTGTATGTGACATAGAACATACGACTATGAATTCTAAAGTTGAATTGTTCTTTCACAGCATACAACAGCAACATGTTTTGTAATGTAATTAATAAAAACGATTTAAGTAAAATGGTGTATTTCAATTATTAACATATCAATTTATAAAAAAAACTAGCGAAAAAAGATTATTCCTAATTCCTAAAATTTAGCATGATGTATTTTACAATGTTATATAAGAAACATTTGATATGTAGCATACACCTATTACTATATCAGTTTAGGTAACATGAATTTTAGAGAACTTTTGAAAAGGTAGCCATAAACAATAATTTTATTTTATTTGGTTTTGTTATAAATGTGGCAAATTAAATTAAAAACAATAAAGAAATTTATAATTAAATATAAAAACTTTACTACTAATAACAGCTTGTCAGTAACTTGATAACCTAATATATTCCAATATAAAAAGGATTATTACGCCCTACTAAGAATATTTAAAAAAATATAAATATTTATTATCTAAAGGAAACTCTGCCTGTAATATACAAGACATTATTAAAGACAAATATTCTTGGCTGTTTTATGATTTAATTTTTTATAATAACTATGATAGGAGATTGATAATATATTGTTATTAAATAAGTGTTTTAACTGACTGCAGCTAAAATAATAGTGTCAAGAAAAATGGTCTCTGAATAATTAGAAGTATATTATTACTACGTGTATTTTTGATACGCACTATAAACCGGATGTTGCTCGGCCAGACTGGCCATGGAAAATCCCATGGCAATTTTGCTACCCTAAAACATTGGCTCCCTTATTAATTTTACATCAAAATTGTATTAGACGTTGTTAAAGGTCCTTGTGTGATGAACTCGTACACCAAATTCTACTATTTAGAAAAAACTCTTCGTAAAATTATAAATACGACTGTGATACATATCTAAATTCAATGGTAAATGTTACTATAGGCTTTTTATTTTTTATTTGTTTCAACATCATTTACAACATTCAGACCCATTTCAAGCAAAAAACAAAACAAATGTTCTTTATTTTGAGAGTAAAGATAATAATGATGTACTCGATGGTAGAGAACAAAAATAATGGAGATTAAAAACTTTTACTGCATGTGGAAGAAAATAATGGAATTAACACCAGACTTCCTGACGAAACTGTAGGTAAACGCAAATTACCTAAGTATTAATATCATCCGTGTAAATTTCAAAAATATCAGGAATTGACGAAAGGTGATAACTACGAAGGACAAATTTTTGTTTTGCAGTTATGGATTTGATGCCGGATGCCTGGAAGAGGCCTGCTGCATTTTCTGGGCACCTGTGAGGCCCTGGGAAGACTCAGGCATCAGGTGCTGGGATCGGCGGCTCTCCAAAAGGAAGAAATCACGGCTATAGCCTAGATCGACATACCTAACTTCATTAAGAGGTCGGGACGCTTTGGCAGGGGCCAAGGTGGTTAGAGTGACTGGGGGAAGACTCTAGGGTAGGCAAAAAGGATCGCTGTTGGTCTACTTGCCAGGTTTCGGAAACTCCCCTCAGTTACTACTACTATGGATATGATAAATACCAATAGGGAATATTCACAAAATGTTTGTGTTGCCGACGAATGCACCTTTACATTAAACAACGACCCAAATGTTCGAAATTGTAGATATTGGAATAAAAAAAATTATCACAGATTTATACCAACAAGGACTCAAAACCCTCATAAGGTAAATATTTCGGCAGTGGTATGTAATTACACATCGGATTTTGGACCTTTTTTTTGGATAAAATTTGGAACTTTTACTAAATCAAAAAATCAAATTGGACCTGCATTAGAAGAAGTGGCTCATGACAATAAAGATATTTGGTTTTATATGGACGGTTGTGCTGCGCATAGTGCACGAGAAATATGTCCAAAGTGTTATCGATGAGCCCACAATAGGATTAAATTACATCATAAATTGGTCTTTTGATCTTTCACTAAACGACTTTTTTTTTTGTGGGGTCACCTTAATAGTTTTATTTATAAAAATGTGCATTATTAAAATTTGGAAAAACTAAAGATTGTCATTTTAGGGGTATGCAATCGAATCTCTTTAAATTAATAATGTAAGAACTCCCTTTTATGATTGTTTGGGATATTGCTTGGTAGTAAACGAAGGACTGTTTGAGCATCTGATTAAACCATAGGTTTTCATTTAAATAAGTTGTCGTCTTAATAGGTCTTTTTTAAAGTGTTGTTTTTCCACTTGTCTCCAAATGTTGAAATAAATAAAATTCTTATTCTTTCGTTTCAAGTATTACAATCATTATTTTCACTTGAATACCGTAATAGATGTTGAAACTAATGAAAAATATTAAATGTGTACTAATATCTGACGTTATCCTAATTATTACTGGTGATTTCATTAAGGTATTTATCAGAGCCGTACTTAGAAATTTAGAAAGAAAATAACTTTTAATTGGGTAATTAGAAAATAATATAGTTTGGTGTGCGAGTGCATCATACAACGACCTTCAAAAAAGTATGATACAAATTTAATGTAAAATTAATAAGAAGGCCAATATTTGAGGTTAGCAGATTTGCATAGGATTTTCCTTTGCCGATTGCACCACTCGGTATCTATAAATTGAATAAATTATTTTAATTCAGATATTGTATTTTGACGAAGCCACTGTGTAGCGAAATATATTATTATAGTTGAAAGTTACGAAGTTAAACTTAATTTTGTTCATTCTAATCAATAATATTATAAAACTTGACTAATTTTAAAATACTGTAGTGACAAAATCAGCGCAAAAAATTATATTTTGATATGTGAACAACACAAATTGCTTTATTAATTTTGTTTGGAGGTGGCCCTATATAGGAATGCTCAGAATTAAAATCTCACAAACAATACACTTTTTACATGTGTCAGATTTATGACTGTTCCGAAATTTGTTTTAAACCACACCATTAATAATTCGCCGAATTTAATGAAAGGACTGCAGGAAAGTTTAAAAAGTAATATTAATTTTTAGAATTAAATATATAATCTATAAAATTGTTTTTATTAAATGTTTATAATAATATTTTTTTTAATCGAGTCTTGTACTTTTATTTCAAATTAATTTATTTAGGTGTTTGATCTCCGCTGTTATTTTTCGGGTTTTCCAAGAAAATATCAATTGTGTGATATAAAATATAATTTAATTTGTTTAACAAATAAGTACCTATCCAATTTAAAAAAATATTTATAATAACATCCCATCAGACAAAGAATGTAATAATATGTAAAAAAATGGCCAATACCCTAAAACTGACGATTTTTATTCATTATATCTATTATTTACAATATAAGGAAAACGTTCTATTTCATTTTAAGTCAGTTAAAGGGAAATATTTTAAATTTATCTCTCCAAATTAAACGTAAGAAAAAATAATAATTTTTTATAATGATGTATATATAAGGACTTTCAATTTCGCAACATTTACTAGTTTTCACCAACTTCATGGTTAATAATGTAATTTACGGAATCCCCAAACTGTGCATCCTTATATAAGACATCCTGTATGTAATAAATCTAGAAGCTTTTTAAATATGTAATTTAAACGCATTAATAGAAGATTTTTATTTTGCACTCTACTAGTGCAGGGTAGCGAAAATCTACAGGGAAAGCGGCTAACTAAACAAAAACTATGACTAAAAACTAACGACCAAATTTAATAGACCATTTTTTATACCTCAAAATCCTGCAAGCAGCGTGTCGACGTGGACAGATGGACAAGAAAATAATAACACAATTAGTATTTTTTTGACAAAATTGGACCATCTCAAAAGTTCCCATTAAGCTTTAAAAAGCTTTCTTGAGGATTTTTTTTTTGGGTTAAATAAACTTTCTTTTAAACTTTGTAAATGTCGTAAAATATAAAAAAACTGCAATATTATATGTATCTTTTGTATTTTTATACTTTTATAAACTTTGCCAATACAAGCGAAAAAACACAAATAACAATTAAGAAATGACGTTAAGCACATTGTTTTTTTAAAGGTGCTAAAACACACTTACTATAACGATAATTTAGCACAATAAAAAAAAATAAAAATATCTAATATTTTTTATGCTTTTGGGTCTCATAGACCCAACCCGTCCAATCGTATACCTATTTTGTACTCGTGCACTGGAAGGTTAATTATCTATTAGGTTCTGTAGGTACCTTTCTTAGCTGGTTGCATTCTACGAAACTAGAAATGTTATCACTCAAATGTTTATTATTGTATAAAATAGTATACATTAATATTTTTCGTCATACGTAGTATTAATTAAAAATTCAATTTGCAGCGATACTAAATTATGGTATTTCATAATATATACCATCTTGGCATCACGACTACTACAGTCGATTAATGAAAAAAAAGAAAATAACCATTACATGGTTGGGTTTTATTGATGGTTTAATTTGATAGCGATTGGCCTGGCAATCTCGGATCAATTATCTCAACGACCAGCTATCCTAATAAGAAAATAGCTTTAGCAAAAATTAATCATACTAGTTATACAATTTCACGCAAGATTACTTGGTTCAAATTTTTTCTTACCTTAATACGTTATTTTGCGTTTATTATTAGAAAATTAAAATCGAGCGGAAATAAACATAAAATAAATGAATAATATGGAAGTTCTTGTATCATATCAAACAATATGATAGTAATGTAGCATACCTACTGTTGATAGTTAATTTTATAGCACATATTTTTCGAAATAAGAAAAATGTGTATACCTACGACATTATAGAGTTTATGAAACCCAAACAGTAATCCTTAAGAAAGCGGTTTTTTTTTTTGGAAAGTGACCACTCATAATAAAAAGTAGAAGAAGGGAGATTGAGAACATCAAAAAGCATATCAAAATTATACCTACAAAGATTAAAAAGGGTATCAATTAAACATGGCACATTTAACTGCATGCAGTAAGGACGATTTAACTGTCCCTTTTGAAGTTTATAACAAATAAAAAACATTATCAATAAAAAGATTCCCATCACACATTTTATGCGATTTACTATATTTATAATGTAAAGTAAGGTAAATATTTAATTTCACGAAATTTCCGTTTATAAAAAATAAATAACATCTAATTTAAGTTCCCTAGCAATTTTTTTATTGTCATATAAGCCCATTTTCAAAGTTAAGTGACTTTTCTATTGATACGTAAACCCTAAGTCAAACTTGAATTTCCTTTATATGGTGGAACAGCTTTGTCTGTAGACACAACTTCGACTCTCTACTCGTAAAGCAAAGGGTGCTAAAAGGCATAGAAAAACATTATATAATATTTGAGGAAATAGTCCCTACTCAAAGTAGAGTTATAAGTATGAGAAAGAAAGAAAGTCAAAAAGTCTTTCCCCACAATTTTATTAAAATAAAAATTATTCCTTTAAAGTTATGTTTGGAACTTAGAAACATTCATTATAAGGAGACATAAGAAGCTTTGATGATTGTGTTAGTAGATGAGAAAATGGTAGATGGTATTCAACCTTAATGTTGCTTTTATGGATGATAAAATAGTTGGCTGGTGTAACATACAGGGTGTTCATTTGAAAACTTCCCACCTCAATTTTCCTGCTTTAAATTGAAAATGTGGAAAATCGCTCGGACCGGTCGATTTTTATTTCGAGAGGGACATCTTCTGCGTATATTGTCAATCTTGTTACTTCAAGCCCCTAGGAGGGAGGGGGGGTAAGATCTAAATCTTAAATAGATACCCCTATTTTATATAATTTTTTTGGATTCTGCATAAAATTCTGAACATTTTTTAATAAAAGCATTTTTAGTCTATACTTAACAGTTTCCGAGATATTTACTCTTGAAAAATGACATTTTTGAACTTTGACACGTCTTAGAGCAAAACGGCTTACATGTCCCTATCTTCGATTTTTATTATCTTTCCAATAGTGTAAACTTTAGGTTAAACCGGATGTAAGAAATATGGTACTTCCGATTTGACCGGAAGTTGACATTGGAAAGATAATAAAAATCGAAGATAGGGACATGTAAGCCGTTTTGCTCTAAGACGTACAGTTAGAAAGCTAGACGCTGTCAAAGTTCAAAAATGTCATTTTTCAAGAGTCAATATCTCGGAAACTATTAAGTATAGAGTAATAATGCTTTTATTAAAAAATATTTAGAATTTTATGCAGAATCCAAAAAAATGACATAAAATAGGGGTATCCATTTAAGATTCAGATCTTACCCCCCTCCCTCCTAGGGGCTTGAAGTTACAAGATTGACAATATACGCAAAATATGTCGAAATAAATATCGACGGGTTCTAGCGATTTTCCACATTTTCATTTTAAAGCAGGAAAATCGAGGTGGGAAGTTTTCAAATGAACACCCTGAATATGTATACAGTAAAGAAAAAATTATCAGCATACGCAGTTTATAGAAAAATGTTTGTAGAAAAATATTTCTAAACATTTGTTTAGTAAGAAAAGTTCAATTAACCAAATGGAAGGGGAAGTAAACTAGAACTCGTAAAATGATTAATTTAAGGGAAATTCAGACTTTGTAAACGATTTTTGAGTGGACGAAGAAGAAACGCATTTTAAATTAAAATTTTAAAAAATATGTAAATATGTAAAACTCAGTAACCCAACCGCTTTCTTATATATTTTTTAAATGTCAAAATGAGTTTTTTCGTCCCCCACTCAATAATAAAATTATTTCCTTTATAAGAAAAACATTTTTTATATTCTTTCACAATGTTTAATATACCTCCATGTTAAAATCTACTTTATACAAATTTTATTTTATTCCCCTTCTATTGAGTTAGTTTGAACTTTTCTTACTAAAACAAATTAAAAATGTTTTGAATTGTTTTTCTTCAAACTTTTTCTTTATCTCTCCAATAACTATCTCTTCACTATTCATATGGCATACCCACACACCCTTTTATTTTTCATAAAAGCTCCATTAAGGTTGGATAACGCCTAACATTTTTTCTTCTGCTAACGCCATCAGCAAAGTTTTTTCTGCCTCCTGATGAACAATTTTTCCATGTTCAACCCATGTTGAGACCTTTGAAAGAGTAATTTTTTTAATTGTCACACTTGTTTTTCTTTCGTTATAATATAATTATTTATACATTAATAGTTAAATAAAAATAATATAAAATTTCTTAAATCGACGTTACCTGAAAGCAGTTTTACACGGAGTTGTAGGTTCCTACAAACAAATTTATTTCACCATATAAAAATGTTATTAAAATTGATTAGGGCCAGTTCCAGTTCCAATAAGAGAAGTGTGGGCACTTTTTTAATTGTTTATTTAAATCTTTTAAATTTTACCAGAAATATTAATTTGAACTTATAAGTAATTAACTCTCTCATGAACAGGATGTCCGGAAAAAGGAGGTCATTTCGTTAACCATATATTCCTTGAGCAAAAAGAATATGACTTTTATAATGCCATTTTTCATTTTTGACCTTCATTTTTGATCAACAAGGAAGACGAAGTTTAAAATTAAAAACAAATTTTTTTGAATAATTAAGTAGGTAATTAATAAGATATAAATATTAAATTCGGTACATTGCTTCAACATAAACATCTTTAGAGACAAACAAAACAAAAAACAATTGTCACTACCCGCTGCCCCCTATTTTAACACGTTTTTATTAGCTTCACCTGTATGTTTGTATGTATGTTTGTAACCGACTTTTTTGAACCCGATTTTGACCCACTTTAAACAGTCAGATTTAATTTTAATTTTGTAGACTCATCAAGAACCGCTGAAAATACAATAACCTACACGCAAAAAATTCTCCTGTAAAATTTTGACAGCTGTCAATATGTCAAATCGTTTAAAAAAATTATATCAATGAAAAAAACTAAGGTCGTATGTATATTGACGGTGGAAAGTTGAAAAAAATACGCAAAAAATTCTCTTGTCAAAATTTGACACCCGTCAATATGTCAGAATTATAACAATAATCGATAGTAATTATTAAGCAAACGTGTGGTCGTATAGATATTATCGGTAAGAATAAAGAAAAATTTAAAAAAAAATTCTACCCGTCAAAATAAAATTTTGACAATTTTTTTTTTTAATTTTTGTCGTTTGTTCGGGTTTGTTCAGGTTTGTATGTATGTTTGTTTGTAACCGACCTCTTTGAACCCAATTTTGACCCAGTTTAAACGGTCAGATTTAATTTAAATTTTGTAGACTTATCAAGAACAGCTGACAATACAATAATTTACTAATCTAGCTCAATCTAATAAAAAAAAATTTTTCTTAACAATAACTTAAACTAAAAAATGAAAAATAAATATAGTTTAAAACAACTAAAAAACACGCTTTAATAATTAATCAAAATAAAAAGAAGAAAATAAATATAGTTTAAAATAATTCTTGAAATCCTTAATATAGGCAGAAAATAATAATGAACGATAAACATTAGTATTATAGTGAAAAAAAAGCGTGGGGCGCTTTGTGCTATATTTTTCGTATATCGAGCACCCCATGCCTTTTTCACAATAATACTAATGTTTATCTTTCATTATTATTTTCTGCCTATAGCTACTATATCGATGCTTAAGAAACAATACCTCTTATCTCCAAAATGACAAATTTGCAGGAGATAGAAAAAACTGATTTACACACCTAAGCATTTAAATTTAAACACTAAATTTTTTGTGTCTACATTTTTTGCATTGAAACATACTTTTTTAACGAAAATATCAACCTTTAATTGTTTTGTCGTTTTTAAATGGAGATACGCGGTATTATTTTTCAACAAGTTGCCCAATATAACGATACGAGGTATTACATAAAATAAGAACTACATAAAGTTGACGTTTGATGTTATTTATTTAATTTAAACTAACTAGGTACAACCCAAAATTTAAAAAAAACATAGATTGTTTGAATTGAAATGTAAATGGCACCTAAAATTAATGACAGGAGACATTTATTGATGCGGCAGGCTGTCATAAAAATGGTGATATTCTTTTGGTAAAACTGCTTTTAAAAAAAATTGTTGGAGCTGTTGCCATTTTGTATTTTTTATTTTTATCGGATTTTTATAGAATTTTGGTGGCAAATAATCCTGATTTAGGCTTTTCAAGTTTTTTATTCATTGGGGCAATTCCTTGTACTTGTCAGAAAAAACACACTTGTATATTATTCTACCTTCTGGCAAATATTTTAGACATCGTATTTCGTTAACTGTGAGCAAACCTGGCCTGATTGATGAACAAACTTTTTCGCTTGCATAATCTGAGAAAAAATCAAATGATAGGTATTTCACGTCATAAGGGTGGGTTTTGTCGTGCTTCTTTTGTAACAGCAATATAATCTGAGGGAAGATGAATAACTCTGTTTTTTAACTTATTTTCAATTACTGCATGTAATTGAGTCACATTCCATCTGAGTGTGCCCACGTTCTAAATATTTTTGTTCTATAATAATGTTGTTATTTGTTGAAAACATGAGTAGGGCACTTGACATCACAGAATTTTGATTCTGGTAGGTGCAGCCGTCAGTTCAAATCACAATAGGTTTTCCTGAATCTTTGTGCTTATTGAGATAATCAATGAGGCAGCTATCGAAAACTGAGGCTACGAGTTCACCCTGTGATTCATTCCACCAGTAGCAGGTAGCACTATGGGTAGCTAAATCATATAAAGTGTAGTTATGAACGCACAGCTTTGTTTTGTAGTATAGTGCACGCATTAAAAAAGGGAGCCAATTTAACAGCCTGTACGTCTGCAGTAACTACAATGCATTGACCATCTTCAGCTTTCTTTTTATCTTCACCTTTTTCTTGCCTGGCTAGTTCCTTCCTATCAATGTGCTTTTTATATTCTTCCTCTTTCAAACTAATATTGTACTTTATACAGCTGTCACATGTATCTTTCTTGGGGTGATATGGAGATTATTTTTTCTGATACAACGGTATCAAATACTTGCCTACTTAAATGGGACATTTGATTTTCTGTACAGTACTCTACATAATGATTAAAAAATTGTGTCATAGTGGTAAACATTGATTCCAAATAAAGTTTGTCAGTTTGTTTCCGGCAATAGTGAGTCGGTAATTTGGGAATGGATTCTAAATAGGCTATTAGATTATCTTTTTTTTCCTTTTTTTTAGGTTTTCTTAAAGTTTCACTTTTCTCTTCATTTCTATTCTCTCTACTCATGTGAATGCCAGCATGATCCTTTTTTTTTAGTCACCCACTTTCTGACTGACCATTCACCTAAACCAAATGTGTTTAAAAAAGTTTTCTTGCAGACTTGACTTCTTTTTCCCCCAATTTTTAAATTGTATATTAAACTTGTACTTCGTCGTGAATCATTTTCTTCTTTTCTTCTGTTCTCTTTCTTGTACCAATGTGACAGTCAACTAGGGATGAGACGAAACTTTTTCTTTGCTCCCAACTGTTAGATTTAGACTGACAAAATAACTCGTATATCCCTTCCACGTGCAACCATTTCCCGCCCAAATAGCACGTATCTCTAAACTTTCTGAAGGTTATGGAGATACGAGTAATTCTGGTCTTTGTCGTGATACGAGGTATTCTTTGACCTCGTTTTTAGACGTTAATATAAATATTGGACGTACGAGCTATTGGGAACTGTTCGATATTAGAGTGTATATTGTTTTAAAATAACAAACTCATTTTCAATAAAAATTGAGATACGAGGTATTGTTTCTTAAGCGTCGATATTTATTTTCCGCTTTTTAGTTTGATTAATCATTAAAGCGTGTTTTTTAGTTTTTTTAAACTATATTTATTTTTTAGTATATTCGGAACGAAACGTACGTAAGTCCCTGGCGTACATACTTAAAGAAATGAGGAGTTAGCGGATAGTGAACACCCCTAATTTTGAATATCTGACAATTGTTTTTTGTTGTGTTTATCTGAAAAGATGTAACTCTTTATGTTAAAACAATGTACTAAAATTTAAATTAAAATCTTAATTAATTACTCGTTATTAAAAAAATGCAGTTTTTAATTTCAAACTTTGACGCAATGTATATCGAGCATGAAGGTCAAAAATGACAAATGGCATTATAAAAGTCATATTAATTTTGCTCAAGGAATATACAGTTGGATACAGGATTGACCTCATATTTCCGGACACTCTGTATACAGGGTGTCCGGGAAAATGTTTAAAATATCTCGGATATGAAAAAAACACTTGAAAAGAATACTACAAGTTCATATAAACTTCTTTCGCATCGGCCTCCTCTTCGGAGATATGGGCTCCCAAAGAGCTTTCATGCAATTAAGTTTTTGACACATAATTATTAAACCAACAGGTATATTTCAATTTTTTTTTCATAATATGATGTATACCAGGTAAGACCCTTCAAATTACTATCCCAGAAAGTGTTGCGAATTACTCACAGCTGCAGGGATGGGCTAGCTGTGACACTAATGTGCCCATTTTTTTTACGCCCTGAATGATAAAAACTTTGGACAACGTTTTTTACATACCTTTAACTATTGACTAAAAATTAAGTAGTTTTCATTCATGTCGCTAATCCTAACCGTTTTCGGAAAAACCTAATTTTTAACATATTTACATCATGTATACTTAGCGTATTTCAATAAAAGATACATCTTTGTTCCTATAAATTATAAATGTTCACTTTTAACTGCCTAATATTAATACATGATCGCAATAAAATTAACGTTTTTCCAAAACGGTCAGGATTAGCAACATGGATGAAGAGTACTTAATTTTTAGTCAATAGTTAAAGGTATGTAAAAAACGTTGTCCAAAGTTTATATCATACAGGGCGTAAAAAAATTGGCACATTAGTGTCACAGCTAGTCCATCCCTGCAGCTGTGAGTAATTCACAACACTTTCTGGGATAGTAATTTGAAGGGTCTTACCTGGTATACATCATATTATGAAACAAAAATTAAAATATACCTGTTGGTTTCATAATTATGTGTCAAACGTTTAATTCCATGGGAGCTCTTTGGGAGCCCATATCTCCGAAGAGGAGGCCGATACGAAAGAAGTTTATAGGAACTTGTAGTATTCTTTTCACGTGTTTTTTTCATATCCGGGAGGTTTCCCACATTTTCCCGGACACCCTGTATATATCGCTGATAACTACATATTATTTAATAATTGTTAAAAATTGTAGTATTTAATAGATTAAACCAGTCTTCTGCCTTTGTAGTTAATTATGTTCTCAAAAATTAACCATATATTTTTGCAAAACGTTTTTGCAAAGACTAACAGTTTATAATCTTTTTTATAGTCAACATATTCTAAAAACATATAACCAAAGTAATAAGCAAAAGCATGATTTTCGAACCTATTTTAATCCCATTAAAGATTAAAAAAAACTATGAAAATAAAAATAAAAATTTTTGTTGTTTTATTTCGGGTTTCTAGAACTAATAACAAATAAAAGTAAGTAATTAAATTATATTGAAATATACAGTGAGTCCCAGAAGTAATGTCTAAATTCATTTAAAATTCAGCAGTAAGTGTTTTGAAAAAACGCTCGTACCCGTTGATTTTTATTTTTTAATGTGTTTTGTTTTGTGGTAATTTCATGTATACAGGGTAGCTCAAAAATAAGTTACGACCATTAACTTCATTTTTTCAAATGAAAACATATATTTTTTATTTCCTTTTTGAATTTTGCATTGAATTCTAAGCAAGTTTCATGTACCATGTCCTAAACATAAACTCAACAGTTATTGAAAAAATTAGGATTGAACATATCTATAAGTAAGACCTGTTTATAAAAAAAAACACAACAAAATCAAATTAAATGTTGAAAATGTGTGCCATTTACGGCTTGACAGTATCCAAGACGATCAATAAACTCTCTTTGCACGTTTCCAACCATTTCCGGAGTTATGACACGCACTTCTCTTCGGATCCTCTCTTTCAACTCTTGCATATTGTTTATATTATTTTATACTTTTGATTTAAGGTAACCCCAAAAAAAAAATCCAGCGGAGTTAGGTCTGGCGATCTAGCAGGCCATTCGATAGGTCCTCTCCTTCCTATCCACCGATTGGGAAAGGTTTCATCTAAAAAGGTGCGCACAGTGGCAGCATAGTGCGGAGGAGCACCATCTTGTTGGAATATCAATTCTTCGTCGGGGGAGTCTGGATCCCATGGATTCGGAAATAAAGCCACTAATGCTGGAATTAATTTAAGTTGGAGAAATTCGAGATATACTTGTCCAGTTAAAGACTGTTCAAAGAAAAATGGACCAATTACTCTTTCGCGTACGATTCCACACCAAACATTAATTTTTTTAGGATACTGGCTGTGAACCTCTATCATCCAATGCGGATTTTCTGTTGTCCAATATCGACAATTTTGTCTGTTCACATTACCATTCAAATAGAACATAGCTTCATCCAAAAAAATTATATTTTTTAATAAATTATTATCTAGATTGCACATATTTTGCATGCGTTCGCAAAACTCATTTCGCCTATCGAAATCATCTTTCATGCACTGGAATAACTTTGTATGGGTGACATTTGTGCTTTTGAACTACTCGGTGAACAACATATTTCGGCATGTGTAAATCGAACCCAATGTGCGACAGGGGAGTACATGGATTTTCTTCCAAGGAAAGCAAAACGTCAAGTTGTTCATTTTCATCTCGAGTAGGACGACCAGATTTAGGCAAATCTCTAACATGACCGAATTCTCTAAACTTAGCCTCTATTCTACTCACCATCTTTTGACATATGGGAGGACGATCAGGATGGATTTCATTAAATAATTGGGCTGTTTCTATTTGAGTACGTGTTTTATCACCAAACCCAACCATGCATAGAATTTCAATTTTTTCCCGTTCCGTTAACTTCACCATTATTGTGAAAACCGCAACTTTGAAACTACGCTTGACAATAATTATACTTATTTGAAATAAAATTGTCATACAGTTTCTATGGAAATAAACGGTGACAGTGACAGACAGTACAGTATTACTTATTAGGGAGCCCAAAATGCCATATTGCCAAAAGATTTGATAGATCGTTGGATTCCCTAAATTATATGTTCAATCCTAATTTTTTCAATAACTGTTGAGTTTATGTATAGGACATGGTACATGAAACATGCTTAGAATTCAATGCAAAATTCAAAAATGAAATAAAAAATAAATTTTTTTATTTGAAAAAATGAAGTTGATGGTCGTAACTAATATTTGAGCTACCCTGTATACATAAAATTACCACAAAAATAAAACACATTAAAAAATAAAAATCGACGTGTACGAGCGTTTTTTCAAAAAACTTACCGCTGAGTTTTAAATGAATTTAGACATTACTTCTGGGACTCTTAATCCATACTAAATAGTATAGAAATTTTGTTGAATATCATTTTACAACCTAAACTATAATAAATATTTTTGAAATCAACCTTAATTATTGTCATAATCTGCACAGAAAACAAACACAGGAAGGTTATTTATATTTATTCAGTTAAGAAGAATGGGGCTAGTTTTTATGTGTATCAAAGAACCCCGCACTTCTCTTATGGAAAATGGCCCTCGGTTAAATTTTCTAAATTTTTAATATGTTGTAGAGAATGCCATTCTGATCAAAAGTGTTCATGGCCACAACAATATCTGCAGACCAGTTTTTAAGATACAGGGTGTCCAAATTGCAAAATATGAATCCTCAATGCATTATATTTTCGTAGTTTATAATATTAATTCGTTTTGTTTATCTAAATTTTTGTCGGCCCTGTCGTAGATAGGATAGAATACTAAGTATAAAAATAGTTTAATTTTTTTTATTGTATACCGGGTGAGTGATAAAAATTATTTAATATTTTTTGTTAAATCATTGTATTTTCGGCATTAAAATAAATGGTACCAAAGTAATACTGTAGATGACAGTAGCTTGAAGCAAGCTATCCGAATTAATATTATTTAAATTAATACAGGGTAACTCAAAAAAGTTAATATTTTTTTTATTAGTTTTGAAAGAAATTTTGTAGATATTTCTTTATGTACTACTTGTCGCTTATCGTTTGCTTCCAAATATATATAATTCATAAGGTTATACAGGGTGTTTCCGATGATAAGCGATAAATAACATAAAAATGCATGCATTTATAAGTCACCCGGTATATTAAAAATGGATCGGTTAAATTTCGTTATTTTTTAATATTTTTTTGCTTGAAGTGTCTTACTTACATGTTCGCTATTGATTTCCCTTTTCCTATGACCCGTTCTGAAGATATACTGCGTCGAACAGACTCAAAACTCAAAAAATAAGCAAAAATAATAACAATTTTTTTTTTAATTTCAATAAAATTTGTTATGTAAGTTCATTTTATGGTTAAAAATAAATATATCTAATGCTATACAGGGTGTTTCGAATAATTAGGCTATACTAACACTGTATTGCAAATAAGAAATATATATAAAAACTATGAACAATTTATTAGGTATATCCAAATTATTTTATCCAAAAATAAAAAGAAGGCCCCTAATTATTCGAAATACCCTGTATAGCATTAGATATATTTATTTTTAACCATAAAATAAACTTATATAACAAATTTTATTGAAATTAAAACAAAAAGTGTTATTTTATTTGCTTATTTTTTAAGTCTGTTCGACGCTGTATATCTCCAGAACGGGTCATAGAAAACGGGAAATCAATAGCGAACATGTAAGTAAGACACTTTAAGCAAAAAATATTAAAAAATAACGAAATTTAACCGATCCATTTTTAATATACCGGGTGATTTATAAATACATGCATTATTATGTTATTTTTCTATCGCTTATCATCGGAAACACCCTGTATAACCTTGATAATTATATATATTTGGAAGCAAACGATAAGCGACAAGTAGTACATAAAGAAATATCTACAAAATTTCTTTCAAAACTAATAAAAAAAATATTACCTTTTTTGAGTTAACCTGTATTAATTTAAATAATATAAATTCGGATAGCTTCCCCCAAGCTTCTGTCATCTACAGTATTACTTTGTAACCATTTAATTTAATGCCGAAAATAGAATGATTTAACAAAAAATCTTAAATAATTTTCGTCACTCACCCGGTATATATTAAAAAAATTAAACTATTTTTATACTTAGTATTCTATCCTATCTACGACAGGGCCGACAAAATGTAGATATACAAAACGAATTAATATTATAAACTACGAAAATATAATGCATTGGGGATTCATATTTTGCAACTTGGACCCTGTATCTCAAAAACTGGTCGGCAGATATTGTTGTGGCCATGAACACTTTTGATCAGAATAGCATTCTCTACAATATACTAAAAATTTAGAAAATTTAACCGAGGGCCATTTTTAATAAGAGAAGTGCGGGGTTCTTTATGGTGCGTTATTATAAATATTTTCGAAACCTTGCTATAAGGTAAAAATTTAAACACAAAAATTAGTGATATTACACTATAATAGATATTTAGAAATATTTATCAAAAATCTTTAAAAAACTATCTTTCAAAAAAAGTATGAAATGAAACCATAAAATAAGTAATTTTTATAATTTTATTTTATTTAAAACACAGCATTAAGTAATGCTTTTATGAAGGTGAAAGGCTATATTTTTGAAAAATTTTCTACAAGTTTGTTAAGTTATAAATTTATGTTTCGAAAGTTTTTTTTTAATTTTAACGTTTTTTTTTAATGAACTATGGAATAAGTTTTTAATCTTTATTGTCATTTTTTGGCTTTTCAATGAAACATCGAATGATCGATAACATAAAAAGAAACATAATTTGGGTGCAAGTAATTACCCTATTCATACCATTTTATAAAAATATTTATAATAACCGTGCAACAAGCAAAAATCTGAAACATATTCAAAATAAGCCGAGGTCCTAAGAAAATATTGGAACGTCAAAAAATGTAGGGCCCTTGTACACGGTTATTACAGAGTAACTTTGTAACTTGGAATAAATTGAGTAAACCCAGCACAGGTGTTTTTTTGGAAAAATGCTTAGACACGCGCCGATATCAATAATTTCTTTCTTGACAATCCTAGTTTTTAATCGACTATTTTTAAAGTGCATATTAATTTATACATATGAAGGGTCCAGGCAAAGAAGGAGGGATGTTAAAATATTGAAAATGTTCAAGAAAGCAATTTTAAAGTTTAAAACCCTATAACTTTATATGTGTTTTAGACCCAATCTTTTTATGAAATAAATTAGGATGTGCATTGGACATTGAAAGACAAAAATGTGTTTCTTAAATTTCCCTTAACATTTTTGTAAAATGTAATAAAAATTAAAGTGGTACAAATCATAACGTATAAAAAGGGGGAATGTCACAGAATCACATAAGAAATTTTCTGGTATTTTCGTATTTTCTTTACAAAAACTATTTTCAAAAGTAAAATGACAAAGTTTATTAAGTTTAACAAATATATATCTACACTGTGGCTCAAATTAAAGGAGTGCACTTTTTAATCGTGAATATTGTTAAGTTTTTTTTGAAACATCAAGATAGTTTTCCAAAACGGTTCCGCTTTTTCCCATGAACCTCGGGAACAAAGTCATTGCAGGCACTGCCACTTGAATTCATTGTACTATTTTTTTTTTACTTTGTAACACAAGCACTACTTGTTTGCACGTGTCCACAAACTCAAATAAACAATAGATACGCAGACAAAAAGACTACCGCCAAGCCAGGTCGTAATTTGATTGGCACTGTTTTTTCGACATTCCACCTTCGTAGCCTGATCCGCGCGGACATTCCCCCTTTTTGGCCTGTATGGCTAAACTTTAAGTCACGATATCTTTTGACTCTTCTTCTTTTTCGCCGTTATGATGTTACTATAATTTATCCAAAGTCAGTGTGATGACATTCCATACGGCGGTAAACAGTCTCAAAGAGTTACCGCCGTTTGTATGCGTATGGAATGATTGGAATGTCATCACACTGAATTTGGATAAATTATACTTGATAGATTTTCTTATTTGCTATCGAATGGTTTGATTATTTTAAAATGAGGAAATATTGACATTCACCCTTCTTTGCCCGTACCATTCATTTGTACCAAATTTCAAATTTTTATTCTTTGTCAATAAACAAACAAAATAATTTAATTAAAAAATAAAAAAAAACCTATATATCTTTAATATTTTTTTCTTCAATAAATGCTTGAAATGTTGTCCATTTCATTGCTCAAAAACAGCAAAAAAGCGCTCACAAATAATGACACACGCCTGCGCACTGCTGGCGCATGGTCCGAAGCCATGGAGGAAGAGTGGCGTGAAAGCCCCCATCTATTACTACTGACACACTGTATTAAAAAAAATTTATAATAAAGACACAACTTGAAATGTTAATATCCATGTCTAAGCATTTTTTCAAAAAGAACTGTACCTACTGGATTTACTGATTTTATTCCAGGTTACAAATTCGCACTGTAGATTAATAATACAAATCGTGTATGGTCACCATAGGACTTATCTCCCATTAAGATAAAAAATGGAAATATTAACATATTGTCCAATAAATAATAATATTTTGATTAAAAGTTTTTAAAAGTTGCCTTATAATTATTTTATAAAATTAATTATTAATACCGTTAAAAAAATTGAAAGTAAACTTCTACTATTAAGAAGATCCTTACTTTGTTCTAGTCGTTGCATTTTGCTATCTTAAAATATTTAATATTAAGTTATGCAAATCTCGTTTAGAGAATATCTCGCTGCAATATCACTTTTGTTGTGTTGCGTTTCGCCACCATATTGTCGCCAAGAAACAAGGCAGGTAAAGGATAGAAGCATAGACGCTTGGATTTTACATCAAAAACAATCAACTTTTAAAAAGGAATTGAGGCAATTTTAACGCATCAAATTATTTCAGATTTTCTCAATACTTTACGAACATAAATATATTGATTTTCTAAAAACTCTAGTTAAGGAGCGCCAAGTTTGAGTTATTTATACAACATTTAGTTATTTCAATAACATTAAATTACTAGTTTAGTTACAGTTTCTTTTTAAAAATCCTGCAAATTTATGTCTATTTTTAAAAGTAAAAATCCACTTAATTAGGTATTAAAATAAAATCGCAATCATGGCACTGTTTAATAGGCTGGGCCGAAAAAGTGAAAAATTGGAAATTGCAAATGGTATATTTGCCAATATCTAACTATACATCTAAAAGTAATTTGTGGAAAATTTTATTAAAGTCCGTAAAGATTTCGCCGCGCCCCTATGACCTCGAAAATTAGTAAAAAGGCCGATTTTTTAAGATTTAATATTTTTTAAATCCAAAATTATAATTTTTTTGTGACTTCTTGTGGATGTGGGAATGTGTATAAAAATCATTTTTTCAATAAAATATTTTTCTGTTGGATGGAAATTACAAATTTGTTCTCAAAATCTTCATTTACACGTAATTTAACGTTTTCAGAGACAAATTTGTAATTTCCATCCAACAGAAAAATATTTTATTGAAAAAATTATTTTTAAACACATTCCCACATCCACAAGAAGTCACAAAAAATTATAATTTTGGGTTTAAAAAATATTAAATATTGAAAAATCGGCCTTTTTACTAATTTTCAAGGTCACAGGGGCGCGGCGAAACATTTACGGATTTTAATAAAATTTTCCACAAATTAGTTTTAGATGTATAGTCAGATATTGGCAAATATTATATTTGCAATTTCCAATTTTTCACTTTTTCGGCCCAGCCTACTGTTTAACTTATTAATCAGATTTAAGGTTAAAGAGGCATTTAAGTGCCCTAGCTACATTCAATACAAAAATGTAAAAATTATTAAAAAAAAAATTATAAAGAATATAGGTGGTATGAAAAATTATAACCAATTTATTTAAAAAAAGACACCTACCTTAATAAAAAAAAATTGCCATGCCAAGTGATGCGAGTATTATTATTGGATTTAATTCAGATATTTTACATAAAAGTGATTTAAGCAAAAATAACAAACATATTAAATAATATCATAATATGTAAATTATTTAGATAGTATGCATTAATTTTAAACAAAAATTAAAAACTATTTAAAACAAATAATTTCAAAGAGTGGCGCAGCAATAGGAAAGTTTTGAGTGGTCCTTGCACAAAATAAATGCACATCACAGGGCAGAGAACAACATTAAAATATGTGTACCTAAACCAAAATGATATAGGTAGTTCGTACTTAACGACAAAAATAGAGTTGTACCATAATATGTGGTTAATTAAAAAAACCTAGGGAGCCTTTACAAATTTTTGTTTAAGATAAGAAAAATATTGGCAACGTGAATATTTACTTACTTTTTTAAATTTTAATCCAATTTTACCATTTTGTAGGTAATTTTTCTATGAATAGGCTGTTTATTATTGATAGGGCGATAAATACCGCTATGAATAAGGTTATGGTTTTCCGTAAGGGATGTGTCATTGAAAAGAGAATTTTATATAATATGATGGATGTAAGCATAGAATGAAAATAGCTAATAAGGATGACCACACTTGCGGTTAGACCGAAAGTGGTTTTGAAGGTTTGAATTTACAGAGGAATGACAATTATTGACATGCTTATTAGCTTTTAAATGTTTAGGTACTTTAAAGGGGACAAATTTTGGGGATGAATTTCTGTCGGTGAGAAGTGATTTCGTCAAACGCAGCCAGCACAAATGGTCCCCTCTTTAATCAAGGGAAGGCATCGCAATGCGTTGTAACACTGATTGATTTGTTGTTCTTAGTGCGAGCATCTACACAATTTATTTATTCACTCATACTCACGTTAAATGCCACTGTAACTGTAACACAATTTTATTATCTCCGGTATAGTATCGTACTATCAAACATAGCCCTTCATTAAAAATATACAGCACAGTTTACAATCTTTAAAATATTAAATGGATTTTACAAATCAGATTAAACGCAGAATATAATAAAATAAAAGGTTATACTTAAGCTGAAAATTTTATAATTTCTTTTATGCCTATATATTTTTAGATATTATAGGCAAAGCCATATAATATATAACATAACATACTGTGTTTTAAAAAGTGTTAAATTTTAAAACACTTTTAAATAGTTGATCATATAGTACGACAGATATAACTTACTTTTTTTATTTTAGATACAATAGAATATCTTATTAATGTTTTATTACCTAGATAAGTTTAGGGCATAGGAATTTAATTTTTCTACAATATTTCTGTAAATTATTATTGAAAATTTGGCTACCAATAATCCATATTACTTATGCATCTTTGTAGATGAAAAAAAGAAAATCGATGGTAATTTTTTTTCAGAAAACCTTATTTTTCTGTACTCTGAAAGAGTTATCAAAATCAGAAAATTTATATATATTATTATATATTTCTATATCCATCGCAGTACAATAGAATAGTAATTTTTCCTTATTGAACTAGCAAGCAAGTATGAATAACTAAAATCTCCAGTTGATTTTATTTTAGCATATGTATAGAGAAAAAAAATAGAATTTTTTTTAATAATGCTATTTTTACCTGTTATTATCATTTTGGTTTGTATTGTCGTCTAAGCGTTTATTTTCATAAACTCTATGTATCAAATTATTATTTTTAAAGAACAATAAATATAAGCCATTTAAAAATGTTCAGCATTGGAAAGATATCCTCAAAGTTTCGACGGGTAACATAAATTATGATTTTGAAAGCTCAACATTTTTAAATAGAGCCAAAATTCTTCTTCAAATTCCTAAATTAATTAACTCTTGCATTAAATTAAAATAAAATTAAAAAACCTTACCTTGCTGTTGGCAAAAAGGAGTCCGACCCCTTCCATACAAACTTGCAGCAATCCTCCTTCTCCTGTGGTCATGTCCTGAACAGGAAACTCTCCTCCTAATTCCGGAACACTCTGTATAGCTCCACTTCGCTCTATCGCTTCTTTTATGCAGTAGTATACTTGTTTGCACTATATTGAATGGTACTGATTAGTTATTTGCCAATTATCGACAAAAATAATTGAGGCTATAAGTGCAATAACGGACTAACCCACAAAAATTCAAAAAACCTTTTATTGCAGAATCTTATTCGGCATATCGACTTTTATCAACTCCAAAGTGGACCAACCGACCATTTTCTTCTCGCTCCTAGCTGGCAGCATTAGCCTAGTTTTGGAATTTTATATTCGATGGAAATACAGAGAAGCAAAGTGGACTAAGCGTTGTAGTTGGTTTACTTTGCTGCTATAAGTTAGCTGTCTATGTGCATTGTTTGCGAATGATAAAATAATAGCATCTTTTGTGGAATATTTGGCGTTTTAATTGTTTATAATAATTAGTGTTATGGATGCCAATAAAGATATTACAATTGGGGGTAAGTACCTGTCTTTTATAGTTTTATAGTCTTCACCCATCAATACGATACATGAGTTGGGTCTAAAATTATTAGTTTGAGCGGAAGACAAACATACAGTTGGTTTTTTTTGATTTTTTAATATAAAAAAAGTCGGAAAAAAGCATATCGTCTCCTTAAGATGCAAACGGTCTAACTCCACTTTTTGTCTAAATTGACATTTTGTATTGGTTGTGTTCGCGAAAATTAACCACACAGACTGGAAAACGCATTACGACCAGAACATCAAACTTCGCGCCAAAAACAGTAAGTTGAAACTGGCCTATCTCCGGTCCATTTTATGATAATACGATATTGGCCTAACTCCCAATATTGTTAAGCAAGTAATGTGTGATAATAGACTGTCGCTATTGATAGTGTAAAATCCATTGTTTCAAGTAAGTAGTTTTTAGTGTCTCCTGAACAATTTGCCTTTTGCGAGATAGGTCATTTGCATCTTAAGCCGACGATATGTCAATCTGCCAAAATTTGACACCTGTCAAATGTAACTTTTTTATTTGAAGAGTTAAAAAAATTATGATTTGGGATTCTTGTAGCTACTATCCTAGATGAAAAAAAGCATAAAGAACTTTTACACCTACCTGTCAAAATTTGACAGTCAGGTAGGGGAGAGTGGTCCACAGTGAGACATGTTCCACAGTAAGACAGTACAATTTCTGAGGCTCTGGAAACCCCGCTTTTTACGTCACGCCATGCGCAAGCTTGTTTTTCACGCCAGATCCACCAACGAGTTCTTGTTTCAGTTCAGTCTGTTTTTATCTGTAGAGCGGCGTTTATGCAAATTTTGACCGCAAAAGTAATTTTTCGAAAAGCTGTTTTGATTGGTATTTATTTGACGTGCTTTTAATTAGAACTTTAAGATTGGTGGTAAGTAAAGTTTAGGTATTTGTGTGTTCATTTACGTTGCGATATTATTTTTATTTCGGGTTCATTATAAAATATTACATGATTTTTAAATATGGTGCTTGTGGGGAATACTGAGACAACACTAGGTGGGGCACACTGAGACGTGTCTCACCGTGTCCCACCATGCGCAAGAAGGTTGGAGTACCTATCTTTTAAACTATTTTTTTTAGAGAATGGCAAGAAATAGAAAAGGAAAAACTACCATAGGGTCCTTTTCAGAAAACCAGATGAAAAGTGCCGTAAAACTGGTTATGGATGAAGGATTTTCATTGAGAGAGGCAGCCGAACTAAAATGAGTGTCACATCAGACATCAGACCTTAGCAAGGTAAATTGTGATTGGAAAGAGTCTGGAATTACATTGAAGATATTTACAGGATGACCAATAAGACTGCCAACCGGATTTATCTAAAATGAGTTTTAGAGCCTCTATAACTAAGTTTTGGGAAAGCACACAAGACTTTTAATGAAAAGGCGGGCCCCAATTGAATGAATGAGGAACTAGATAGAATTGTTGTTATTAACGACTACGTCCTAGTAAAATTTTCGGGGAAAAAATAATCAACCAAATATTTCATTGGAAAAATTTTAAACAATATCTCCCATGAATCTGAATATGATATAAGTTATTTGCAAAGAAAAAATAGATCAAATAAATTCGTCTACCCAAATGTTCCAGAAATTGCTACTGTTTTGTTTGAAGATATCGTAATGATTTTGCCATTTCCAGCATTATTTGGTAAAACAAAAGACAAAGTCAATGTGTCCAATTTGAAGTTAATTTTGGTCAGCTAGATGTCCAATAAAGGGTTGTCTTCCTGTGGACTACGTTAAGTCTCACTGTAGACCACCATGGGGCACAGTGAGACTATTTGCAATGTCAATAATAAATATTTCTAGAATTTAAGTTTTTAAGCTTTTGTTTATTTTCTTTATGCTTTTTAGGAAAATAAAGGTTACTTTACATTATAAACCTGTTTTCTTTAATAAATGTTTAACCAGTTTCTAAAAAATCTAGAGTAACCAAAAAACGTCTCACTGTGGACCACTCTCCCCTATACCATTTTTATTTTTTGTTTTTAATTTCGCATTTTTGCAGCTATAACCCTCGACAGGAAAAAAAAATTGACATTAATCTGTCAAAATTTGACAGTTATTTGACACCTTAACTTTTTTATTTGAAGATTAAAAAGATTTTGGATTTAGGATTCTTATAGCTACTGTCCTGGATGAATAAATAGTTGCCCCCCCCCCCCCATCTGACGACGAAAAGGATGAGATACTTTGTTAAGTTTTGTATTTTTTTTTATATTTCTTTTATAATAATAAAGTTTGCCATGAAGTATCGAGTATTAATTTATGATAATACACCAAAGATCTAAAAATATTCTGAATGCACAGTGGACTAACCCACATTTAAAGGTCGAAAATAAGTATCTAATTAAAATTTTGTAAAAAATTATTAGATATACAGTGTGTCCCCGGATGTAGTTGACAAGACGAAAAAGATCTTTATTATTGATTTTACGACGAAAAGTTATTCTTTAAAAAAAATTCTGCTTGTTAAGAAAATTAATTTACCATATACAAATTTTGGATCAGGGTGTTGATAAATTAAGAAAACATACAAATGCTTTAAGAGAGAAGTGTCATTATTTATTATTTTAGACAAAATGTTTATGAAACAAAGTTGTTTATAAACCAATATAAAGCCCAAATACAAAATTTGAAATCTAAATTTTTGTTTTTTATTTTTACAGTAGAATTTATGAACATTCAAAATGAAAACCTGACAGTGCTGACCTATTTATTCAATTTGTTTCTAATTTGTAGAAATATGTGCCGGTTGGAGAAGGATATTTTTTAGAATAATAACTTTTTCCACAATTGTACATTTTGAATGTTCATAAATTCTATTGCAAAAAATAAAAAACAAAAATTAAAATTCAGATTGCAAATTTTGTAATAAGGCTTTGTTTTTAATTATAAACAACTTTGTTCCATAAACATTTTGTCTAAAATAATAAATAATGGTACTTTTCTTAATTTATCAATACATCTGATCTAAAAATTTTATATGGTAAATTCATTTTCTCGACAAGCAGAATTTGTTATAAAGAATAACTTTTCGTCGTAAAATCAATAATAAAGATATTTTTTCTCTTGTCGACTCCATCCGGGGACACACTTAAACCCACTTTAGTTAATTTAATTCGGAATAATCTAAAAGAAGGTAATTATTAGTGTTGGGAAAAATCGACTTATTTTAATAATCGACTACCGAGAATTCGAGTGATTTAAAAAATCGAATGATAATCGATTTTTTTTCACTCAAATTCTAATATTAATTATTAATATTGACGGTTCATCGTTCATGTTGATATACAGCATTTGTATTGGGAATAACTGACTCGGTGTTGTTAATCGATTGATTTTTTGCGGATTATTAAATGTGGCGGAGATATTTGTGGATTTTTTGGCATGGTTCCCAGATCTTACAACTTACAATTTAATTTAACTAACCACTTGACTACTTGACCTTGAGATGTCACGATATTGCATAACTCATGATATTTATGAATACTGAATACTCACCACTATAATAAATCCTATTATCCTACGCAGGCAACCCGTAATGCAGTATTTAATTTAATATGAATAATATCGCCAATAATAACCGAAAACCACTCGGTGTAGCCGCTCGCTACGAGATGGCTCTGGCCGCAGTGAGTGATTAACAGGCGGGCAGCAACTTTGGCGACGCGTTGAAAAATAAAAACCATATGTTCGTAACTCGAGTTATTTCCGAAGATAATCGAATAATTCAAGTGATTGAAAAAATCGAGTGATCGGTTATTTTTCACTCGAGTGATCCCATCACTACTGGTAAGTAATTATAAATGAACTGATTTTCACCATTTTTTCTAACCTATTTTCCTACATTTATTAATATTAGGGTTAGTCCGATATTGCGCTAACTGAGATTAGTTGTGTTGAAGTTTTTTTTATAGTATTATTATAAAATTTTTTTATTTATTATAATCATAGTGAGTTAAACAATCTATATTTTTACCTACCTTTTTTGTATAGTATTTATGGACTTGAGTTTGTCCACCCGTGCGCTTCCATAAACAGAGTACTTTGTTCTTCGGACTATAGGTCATATTAACAAGCCTTTCATACCACCATCTTTCCATTATCACTCCGGTAACCGATCGTATTACCAAACCGTCATCTCTAACCTCCATGAACCGCAATTCACCAGTGCAGTCAATCCCTTGGTGAACGGTGAAACTTTGTCGATGGAGCGATCTCGATCCCAAAGGTTTGAGGTCGATGTCATTTCCATTCTAGTTAAAAAAATAAAAATAATGTTATTACTAGGGCTTGGAATTGTATTCAAATAATTCGAATATTCGACTATTCTAAATTTGAATTTTTTGTTAGTTAAAAAAATCGACTATTCAAATATTCGACTATTCGAAATTCGAATATTTGACTATTCGACTATTCGACTATTTAAATATTCGACTATTCAAATATTCGACTATTCGAAATTCGAATATTTGACTATTCGAATATTTGACTATTCAAGTATCTATTCGACTTATTTTCGTTGTGTAAAATGTTTGATTTTTTGTGTTCAATAAATAATTATTTTGTTTAAGGGTTTTTTATTTATTACAGAGTTCTCAAGTTCTCATATCTTGAAATAATTTAACAGAATTATTTATTTGTCATCTTACTTTATTCGACAAAATGCACATTATTATTATTCGATAATTTAGATATTAAAAATGACCAATACTTAAAAATATTCCTTTATTATATTTAAGCAGTTAAGCCACTTCTGCCCTGATTAAACGACTGTATTTCGATATTTAAATAGACGACTATTCGAATATTCGACTATTTAAATATTTGACTATTCGAAATTGGAATATTTGACTATTTCACTATTCAAGTATCTATTCGACTATTCGAACTATTCGACTATATTCGACTATTCGAATTAATCGACTATTCGAATAACATACCAAACGACTATTCGAATACTTATATTTTAAAAATTCCGAGCCCTAGTTATTACGTTTACATTATTACCTAGCACGTTAAGCCCCATGTGTATTACACTGGCGCACAGCGTGTTTTATCTCGGACCACTTGCACCAATTTGTCCACAATATATTATCGTGTTCAGGCGACTGTGTCCGCGCCAGGGACACAATTTCTGTGTTGTTATATGGTGATTTAGAGAGCTCTTGTCCATATAAAACAAAAATATGTCTTAGTTTGGCGAGACCGTCATTCATTTTTTGTAGGTTAGGATATTCACCGTCCTGTCAAATATATTTCACAATTAGTTCTTTAAATTTGTTTATGATTGAAAGTGCAGTTTATATTGTTTAGTTATTTAGAACATCATAAATGTAATACCCGTTGCAATATATTGCTTTATACATTGTGGTGTGTGAGACAATCTGGTGCACATGGTCTAAACTAAAAACAAGAAAAAAATTTTGGTACAGACCGTGTGCATCTGACGTGGTCATACTGTTTTTTTGCTAAAAAATATGTCAGGGCCTCAAGTCATTATGTAAGTAGCAGGTCTAGTCTGAGGTGAAAGTCATGCTTTTCACTCTGGGGCTTAACGTGCTAGGTAGTTGGTACTCAGTTATCGTTTCAGAACATACCGATGCTATTAATTTGTATACTTTGCTATAAATATATTATATATCAATACTTACCAAATTATGTATTTGGTCTAGGAGTAAGTTAATCTCATGGCTATAAATCATTCCAATGTGACTTTTACCCAATAATCTCCTAACCTTCCTTTTAATTTCTTCTTTGCCACAATTAAGCATAACCAACATGGCTGTTAGGTTGTACAGAATTGTAGCTAACAGTCTATCTTCCTCGTGTTCTAAGCGTTTTCGTTCGGTATCGCTGAGGCCTTTGTACCTTTCCATCATTTCTCTAGCTCCCTAAAAATTTATACTGAATTAAAATTGAGCTATCGCAGAGATTAGCTTATTGAAATTATAAAAAGTCCTAAATAGTTCACATGATTTGAAATATGGATATATAATAATGTTTACCCAATACTATGCACATTTCGCAAGACAGTTAAAAATAAAAAAATAAACATTAAATTTAAACTAGCAAGTAGTAAATTAGTATTACTTGATCCATTCCGACCATATCTCTTTCTTGTGACACTGCATCTAAAAACGCATCCTCCCAAAATTGCATTTGATCCCACAGATTTGATCTCTCCTTCCCTAACAATCCCTCAAACAAATACGTTCTAATTGCATCGGGTGATGGAGATTGGCATGTGGTATTGATAATATTACCACCATGGTAACGAAAGCCTGTACTTAATGAGGACTTGCTTGACCAAACGCTTGAAGTTCGTTGTTTTGCTAATTTGGGAAACTGAAACAACAAGATAAAAGGGCTTTTTCTAATGTACCTACATATACTTGCCATAGTTTTTTGCAAGACATCAAAGTGTATTATTTTGATGACAATATAGGCTAATCCATAGGTCTTATTATGATAGAAGCTAATGTATTAAATTACTTACAGTTTGCGCTAGGTACCTGGTTATCATAACAATATAAAATAATTTACATTGGAGAAAATTAATTGCGAATAAATTCTGAAAATTTATTTTTTCAGATTATTACTTTATGTTAAGGGTGGTACACACTTTTATTTTTTATCGTTGACATTTACAATAATTGCAGGAAAAAAGTTCTGTTGCAGCTCGTTGTAAGTAAATGTTTATATTATACTTCTTCCTAATTTATATAAAAATTTTACTTCTGAACAATATAATTAAATAATAATAAAATTAGGCTTTTATTTCATAGTTCTAAATCAAAAATCAATTAAATGTTATGATGTTAGATTTTTTTTATCAGCTTAACACAATTCTATGACTATCCATTTGATCCTATTTATCAATATGCTGTTAAATAGTCACTGAGACGATGTGACCAAACCAGTAATATCAAAGTTTGCCTATCAAGCTGATTGAAGCTAGAAGCGGCGAGTCAACTAACGCGAAGTCAAAGGAAAGATTCTGTGAGCGTTATTAACGATCTGTAATAAAGTGACTCTCTTGTGCTCTCAATCTTCAACCATGCAGATGTAGTTTATGGTAATTGTTTAACTCGAATACAAAAAAATAGAATACAAAAAGTACAAAATTCTTTTCTTCGACTTATACAGTGTGGCCCAAATTGGGCCTACATGTATGGGGATCTTGGAAACTATAGAAGATAGTGAAACGGTTAAATGGGGAAAGTTTTGCGCAATTATATTTCTAACTAAAAACCGTTTAGTACGCGGCCCTATCTTTTTTGGTTTTTAAGGTATTTTTAAAAAACCAAAAAGATGCATTTTCGAAAATATGCTGTAGCTTTCTTATTATTCACTATTTTGACAATCTGTAAAAACATTTTTAAAGCAACTTTTTAAGTAGATTTCAGATCTGCAATTTACTTTTGAACACGACGTTTCAGGTAAGTATAGCATCATCAGGTTAATTTTTTCTTATGGGCGCCATATTGTATTTTATACGAAAAACGTAGCTTATGACGTCAGCTTTTCAACGATGTATTATTTGTTGGAAAATAAATGAAATTTACTTAAAAAATAAAGAAAATTAATTTTCGCAACACGTCAAATTTGAGAAGAACACATTAGGCAGGGTTAAATTTGTTTAAAATATCATAATATTATATAAATGTAAAAAATCTCATATTAACATTTCAAATAAAGAAAACTAATAACTATTGTTTTGAAAACAAACTAAGAAAAAATATCTAACTTACTATACTTAATCGAAATGTTGGCCGTTTTTATTAATACATTTTTGACACTTTTTTAACACAGTATTGATGACCCTGCGAAGCGTGTTGCCATTTATGCTGGTAAACACATTCCTCACTCTCTCTTCTAATTCTTGTACAGATTCCGGGGGTTCAAACTCATATACTTCATTTTTTACATAGCCCCTTAAATAAAAATCTAGAGGAGTTATATCAGGGGATCTAGCAGGCCAATTAACTGGTCCGCCGTTTGAAATTAATTTATCATCAAATATATATCTTAAGAGAGTTTGAACTTCCCGAACATTATGTGCGGGACAACCGTCTTGTTGAAACCAAATATTATTCAATTGATCTTGAGGAATCCTTGCTCTAATTGCGGGAAATATTTGATCTTCTAACAGCTCCAAGTATCTTTGGCCATTCAACGTATGATTATAAAAGAATGGTCCTATAAGTAAGTTGTCTAAAATGGAGAAAAGTAAAGCTGGGTTACTTAATACCTGCTATGTATTTAGCAAGCTAGGTGACATTACCTACCATACATACCACACCATACACTAAAACCAAATCGGGGTTGCAGTCTTCGTTGAGCCAATTGGTGAGGGTTTTCTGATGCCCAAAAATGATGGTTATGTCTATTAAATACTCCGCAGTTGGTAAAATGTGATTCATCGGTCCAAATTACAAGATGACTGAAATCATGATTTTGTTCGCATTGGTTTATATACCAATTTGAAAACTGCATTCTTCTTGGATAATCCGTTTCTCGTAAACCCTGAACTATAGTTGGCTTGTACGGTCGATATTTACTTTCCTTAAGGACTTTTTGTATGGTACTTCGCGAGGTTAGTAAGTCTCTTGCCGACGCTCTTGTAGATGATGTCGGAGCGGCATTAAAATAAGCTCTGACATTTTCGTCACGCTCGTTATTACCTGCTTTTTCGTAACTCTTGGGCCGCGGTTCTTTAAAACTTTCATGGTTTCTCAGGTTCATAACAATTTTTGGAAAAAGTCTGACACTTGGCTGCGGTCTTTCAGGAAAATTTTCAAAATACCTTTCTAATGCAAGGTTTGCATTTCTGTTGCAATGAATGTAACATTCTAGCAAATCAAATTTTTTTTTGTGAGAAAAACGCAATGCCATTTTCTTTTAAATTCAGAATACACAAATAAATCGTTATTGTTAGATAATAATAATAAAAACTATTACACTTTTACTCGTTTTGACAAGTAATATTTTTGTTTCATTTTCAAACGGTAGTGGTTGGTCATAGGCTACTGGATTTTATTTTTGAGTCATAGGTTATTGTAATATTGTTGATTGAAACAATGCAAGCAGTGTTTTGTGAATACTACAAAATGTAAACCTTTTAATTGGTAATCAATTTTGGGAGTTATAGTGCAGTTGTCAAATTTGACGTGTTGCGAAAATTTATTTTCTTTATTTTTTAAGTCAATTTCATTTATTTTCCAACAAATAATACATCGTTAAAAAGCTGACGTCATAAGCTACCTTTTAAGTATAAAATACAATATGGCGCCCATAAGAAAAAATGAACCTGATGATGCTATAAAGTAACTGAAACGTCGTGTTCAAAATTAAATTGCAGATCTGAAATCTACTTAAAAAGTTGCCTTAAAAATGTTTTTACAGCATATTTTCGAAAATGCATCTTTTTGGTTTTTTAAAAATATCTTAAAAACCAAAAAGATAGGGCCGCGTACTGAACGGTTTTCAGTTAGAAATATAATTGCGCAAAACTTTCCCCATTTAACCGTTTCTCTATCTTCTATAGTTTCCAAGATCCCCATACATGTAGGCCCAAATTGGGCCACACTGTATATGAAATTTGTAAATTTGATAGAATCTCTTATAAATTGAATGAGGCAAAGTGGTTGAACATGGAGAGCAGGAGGAAGGTCCACTCAGTTTGTTTCTATCACAGAATTGTTGCTTCTAAAACTTCCGCCTATTTGTATAAAAAAATTATAGTTCGTTCCAGTGTACATAATATTAACGTTCGTTTTGGACGTCTCATAACGCCACCTTTTTATAGATCCACATATTTTGAAAGAAGCTTTACGTATAGCATAGCAAATATGTTCAAATCAATGGAGCCTAAAAACTTTTATCGCCATATTTTTGAATACTTTTTCAAAAAACAAACTAACACTTGAAAATTAGGAACTTATCGTAAATGTTTTTAACACTTCAAATCTACCTAAAGATAATAATACAATATGTTGGTTGCGTGTTTACCTATAATAAACTAGTTTTATTTCAAACATTTTTAGAGCTTGTTGCGCCAAATAAAGTAAAACATTTACTAAAGTCCTGCTAGGTTTGAGTAGAGCAGAATAGGCTAGCCCTAAGGGACAGTCAATGACTGAACTTCACCTTTTTTTACATTACACTTAATACAATATAATAAATGTTAACATTAAAACCTTTGCATGTAATGTGGAAATAAAGACATTATTATTATTATTATTATTATTATTATTATTATTATTATTATTATTATTATTATTATTATTATTATTATTATTATTATTATTATTATTATTATTATTATTATTATTATTATTATTATTATTATTATTATTATTATTATTATTATTATTATTATTATTATTATTATTATTATTATTCTCAGCTTAAAGCTGGTATGATTTACCTATCCCGGATACTAAGTATCTGAAGGATTAGGCTCAATTTACATCATAAACTTGCGTACTGTATGGCAGGTATTCAATATAACAGCCTTCTGAATGTCAGAGAAGGTGTTCCTGGGTAGTCCCATCTTGGCGATGCTGTCGTGCAAGGTATTAGGCACTATGCCGGTTGCTGATATAATAACTGGTACTATTTCCACTTTTTCGCAGTGCCACATCTGTTTAATCTCAATGGCAAGATCTGCGTACTTGGCCATTTTTTCATGATGTTTGTTGAGAACGTTGTGGGTGTTCGGTACGGCTACGTCGACGAGAAGGACTGAGTTGACTCTTCATTATCATATTATTATTAGTATTATTATTATTATTATTATTATTATTATTATTATTATTATTATTATTATTATTATTATTATTATTATTATTAATATTATTATTATTATTATTATTATTATTATTATTATTATTATTATTATTATTATTGATATTATTATTAAATAGATACATTATTTAATAATAACGATAAACCAATATTTTTGGTATTATTTCTATAAACAAAGCTAGGGATAAACGACATTTTCATTGGAAACGAAAAAAAATACTGAGGAATGTACCACAGTATCGCGTAATAAACAATAAACATATCTGAAAATAAATTTAACAGCTTTAGTCGTCCTGATAAACGTTAAGATTGCGGGACTTAAATTCGATTATATATTCTTATGTGACAAAATATTAATGGTTACGGCTACAAATTTTATTTTAAAATAGCAAAAATGGATTTTATTACTATTAATCTTACTTGTAGGGTTTCTACCTCAGTGTCAGAAACTGTTGATCTAAACGATGCTTGATTGCCACCTCTGTTAAGATTACAAGCTGGACCTGTTGTTATGGAGCCCGTGGAAGGAGATACAGTCCCTCCAGAACCCTGTAGAGTGCCCTCAACCTGCATGGACAAATAATTTTTTTAAACCCATTTTAGTTATCTACTTTTCATCGGATTCATCAATTCGCACTCTTAGATGAGTTAATAGATGTTGACAATGTCTTAACTGTTACTAAAAAGAGATTTGAAAGTATGCATAAAAGTCCCTATTTAATTGACTGTTGAGTTAAGTTAACTGGTGTCTATGTAGCTAGTAGATTTTACGACACAATAATTATGAATCGGTCCTTATTAGTATAAAATATATTGATTTAATTTGATTGATTGACTAATTGTTTTAAAGCATCTTCATCTTACAAAAAATTGGAGAAATATATTTTTGCTAGGAAAATAATAGATGCCTATAATGTTTTAGCTGATAAACGTCATCGTTATGTTTTTATTTTATTACTTGCTAGAATTTTGTGTAACGAAGTTACTATATTTTTCCAAGGTTTTTAATATTTTCACCCATTATGTTGTATATTTTTAAAACATGCATTGACATAAACATAATATACTTTATAAAAGTTATATTAGGTTTGTTTTACGTACATCCGAATCAAATGATGTTAATTTACTCAACAGCAAGTTTTTCTTCTGAGCAATCATATCTTTAAAAATTTCTGTTGTTGAGTGTTCCTTGTCTGATTCACTTTCCTGTATTAGCCTTACTTCTGGAGGTTCTAAAAAATAAATACTTTTAGTATTTTTAGTATACACAGTAGATGGTACGTTAGACGTATACCGAGTGTCCGCGGAAGGTGGTTCGCCCTTATAACCTTTTTGTTTTTGAAGATATAGAATGTAATTTGGAGGATTTGTATACAACATAAAACGGTATTTTTTGACAGGTTACTCAACATTACGGAACTTCCGGTTTAACCGAAAGTAACATAAACTTTCAATTTTTAAATGGGACACCTAGTATATTTTTCCTATTTTTGACTCCATATAATATTTTAAATATAACGGTGAGTCACTTGTCACTATTTGTGACCAAGAATTTTTTGTTTTCCAAATCTTCTTTTTTCTTAACCCGATAAGCCACCATGTTGCCGTCTAAAAAAAATTAGTTATCCAACTATAAAGAATACATTTTACACAGCAGATAGCATTGGACCAAAAATAGTAAAATTGTATTTTTCCCAAGATTAAAGAACTGCTGTGCCGAAACTCAGTGAATTCCCATCCTATAATTTTTCTCTGTCGACCTTTTTTTTTAGGTGGGAAGAGTTCAATCCGTTCTCAAGCTAGATTTCAGTATACAATAAAATTTTTAACATGTACAAATAAGTTTCGGCTAAAAATCTTGCCTCGGTCGGACACTAGAAATAAGTAGTGATTTAAAGGTATTCATAGCCTTCTTGATAAAAAAATTACAATTTGGGAATAGTAGATTCTGTAACGAGGTTGGAATGAAAATTCGATCCGAGTGGAAGATTCCAAACGCGAGCGTAGCGAGCGTGAGGAATCACGAGTATCGAATTTTCATTCTAACCTAGTAGCAAACTATATTTTCTCCACGACCATCCAGTTCCATATCTGATTCATCCGATTTTTCACTCATTTTTTGACTTGCACTAAAATTTGTCTGAAAATAATTATTACAACGCGGCTATTTTTATCTGACACTAACAGTCTCGAAATTCATGGCAACCTATGTCGTTTATCTCAATTACAGAATATTTATTCCGTATCTTGTTATGGAATGAAAATACACGCAAAACGCATAAGAAGCAAGCGTTTCAGAATAAATATTCCAACTCAAGAGCGAGAATTTTTACATTCTATTATCAAAAATGATTTTGGAATTATTGCATTCAGTAATGGTCGTGGAGAATTTTTTTT
The DNA here is from genome assembly GCA_963969555.1 of Polydrusus pterygomalis. Lineage (NCBI taxonomy): Eukaryota > Metazoa > Arthropoda > Insecta > Coleoptera > Curculionidae > Polydrusus > Polydrusus pterygomalis. The sequence continues at coordinate 41,324,730 of OZ018379.1, forward strand.
TTCTTAGTGACAAAAAGTGACACGTTACACATCGATATATTTAGAATGCCATATGGAGTCAAAAAAAGGAAAATAATACTAGGCATTCCATTTAAAAATCGAAATTTCATATCACTTCCGGTTAAACCGGAAGTGCCATCATGTTTAGTCACCTGTCAAAAAATGCAGTCTTATGTCGTATACAATTCCTTCAAATTTTATTCAGTTACTTTGAAAAACAAAAAAGTTATAGGCTCGAACCACCTTCCGTGGACCCCTGTATACTTCTTACATACCAACTACCGTTAATCACCCTGTATACATTTAAATGTAAAGCTAACGGTTTTGCAATAATAAATTTTCAGCTAATGTAATAAATTGAGGTATTTTTGTTTAAAATACTATTTGAATGGACATGGACTACATTTACCCCATTCTATTTTAGCTTTTATCAAAGAGCAAAGTGCTAATCGTATATAACAAAATTATAACCACCTTAAGTAAGTGTATATCATAGGTGAAATGTTGCAAAAATTCTTACAGGTGTGAGTTATATTATTAGATGTTGTGTTTGATCTAAAAATTACTTCTCAATATAGTATTATTGTTTTAATAATTTGATACAAATAGATCTTAAATAAGCTTACCGGCTTGTGAAGACTTTCTACTTTCGTTCTCCCAATCGGAGGAATGCAGCGAGTATCTTGGGCTCTGAGGTGATTTTGGACTTGATGTCTAAAACAAAAGGAACATGAATATTACATAAGTTGTTCAACAAAAGCCAACGAGGATTTAAATAAGGACCAAGCTATTATAATACCGCAACCGAACTATGCCAAATTAAAAAAGCAGTAGATTAAAAATGATTGTTTTATCTATGGATAACAAAGCGAAAAGAAACCACACCCACACCACACGTTATAAAACTATTATTATATAAATTTGTCTTGAGCGAGAAGTGATTTTTTAAGTTTAAATATAATATAAATATTATAGTGTAGGAATTCTATTCTATATATAAATATTTAACTTGCTTCTTGATTGCATTTTATTAAACAATCTATAACTTATATTTAATTATTGTTTTCTTTTTTATATAAAATGACGAAAAAAAATACGTTGTTTTTCTATAGATTAGTGAGTTACCTTGTTTATATTATGTTTTATAATTAACTAACGCGTGAATTTACAATACGGTGTATTTACAAACCAATTTCTTGCTTATGAAAAAAGACAAAATAAAAGGAAATAGCCCTTTTTTGGTTTTTATTAAGTTATGTTGTTTTTTTCTGCACGGCTGGAAACTGTCCTTTAGCAATTTTTTACAAATTTAAATTCGATGATGTTTCTTTACATTTTGTGCTTATTTAAAAGGTTGATTGTTGCAATGGTATGATAATAAGAACATAAATAGAGTATCAATAAAATATTATTACAAAAAGGGTAATTTAATTTAAATTGTAGATCCCCGACGTTATCCAGAAAGAAATATGTACATTCTTTGTTAACACTGGCATAAAAGAAAGCAAATATTACTTATGTAGCTTATTCGTATTTGTTAAATTTTTGTGTAAGTTGAGAAGTGTCTTAAGTAATTATAAAGTAAGCTACAGAATTGCCACTGCTCTGGGCCAAAACGGGGAAAAATTCTCCAATAATTCCTAAAATATCGAGTTATTTTTGAAGAATAATTTTAAAATATACAGGGTGGCCCATTAGTGCGAGGAAGTTCAATATATCAGTTGTCAACAGAAATAGCAACAAATATTAGACATGAAAGCTATATGATGCGTAGAGACGCATATTTTAAAAATATTTTGAGATATACAGGGTGACCCAAAAAAGCAGAGCGGCAAAAAGGTAAGTTTTTTTAAATGGCAACCCCCATTTTTTTTAGGGAATTAAATTCAGCATGAAATTTAGCATATATTAGAGCATCCTAATTTGGTGTACGTTGCGGCGTTGCCAAGCTATATATAATTTGCTAAAAAATCCAAGAAAAACCACCCAATCAAAACTCCTATAAAAAAAATTAACCGATTTGATTTTTTATTACGTGGTTACGATTTTGGATACCTGAGGGACGGTAGATTAATCTTATTAAGGAAATCTGACCATAATTTATACAGGGTATTTTTTACAGATGTGCCAATATTGCTATATTTAAAGTATCAAATCTTCATTTTTTTAAATGGGACACTCTGTATAATAATGGGTCGTGTGGTTAAGTATTTTATGCCTTATAAATTTGCAATTACAACTCATATCCTAAAATCTACCGTTTTGTCACAATTTTGAATTTTATTTGAAAATGCAAAAATAGCATCATTTTTTTTCTTGGTAGGCCATGATTCAAACAAAAGTGGATATTACCACATGTCAAAATAATGCTTTAAAAATACCGTGGTTAATATTAAGTTTCTAATTTGTAATATTGACGCGTTATTAAGAAATTATAATGATTTTTTTTACTTTTATTAGCGACTAGGCTTTATTATGAGCTTTAAAAGTAGGAAATGACAATATAACTACCATTTCAAATCATTTATTAACATTATAACAACATAACATAACAAAGGACAAAAAAAACAGAAAAAAAAAGTTAGGAACACAATAACAAATTAATATACACACACACGTGTGTGTCTGTAAATATTTTAAAGTATAATACTATAATAAATGTTCGAAATGTTCGCCATTGTTATTTAAACATGATTTTATACGTTCTTCAAAAAAACGACTGACTTCGTTTGGCATATTGTTGTCAATGTTTATAAAAACTTCCGTTATACGATGTTTCATATCTTCCTTAGTCGTCGGAGCAATTTTATATACTTGTTCTTTCACATAACCCCATAAGAAGAAGTCCATTTTAGTCATATCTGGAGATCGAGGGGGCCACTGAAATGGTCCACCTCTTTCTACCCACCTATTAGGAAAAGCGTTGTTTAGATGCTCATGGATTACTGCTGTATGATGAACATGTAAATACCACATTCTCTCTTTAATGTAATTTGGTAAAGCATTGGTTAGACGTGGTAACTCATTTTGAAGGAACTGCAGATATACTTTACCAGTTACTCTCTCCTCAAGAAAGTAGGGCCCAATAACGTAAGTTCCAACGATACCACCCCACACATTTAGAGACCATCTTGTTTGGCTATGGGTTCTAATAAAATGTGGATTTATTGATGAATAGTAATGAAAATTGTGCCGATTCACATTTCCATTTTTGTGAAAAGTGGCTTCATCAGTAAATAACACATAATTAAAAAATAATCTTTCCTGTTGAATTTTTCGTTGGGCCCATTCGCAAAAAACTACTCTTGCACCAAAATCCTGGTCATTTAACTCCTGCATAAGCTGAATGTGATACGGGTGCATTTTTTGATCATGTAAAACTCTCTGAAGTGTTTGCCGTGTTATATTAGTTTCATTTGCAATGACCCGATGGGAAGTATGCGGATTTTCTGTAACTTTAAGCAAAACGGTTAATTGATTTTCTTCTGTATTGGCCGTTTTGCTTCTCTCAGTATTTTCGTAATCCACTTTCCCGGTCCGAATAAAACGTTCCAACAATTTTTCAAACGCTTTTTTTCTTGGTTGTCTTCTTTCTGGAAAGGACTCATAATAAAGCCTAGTGGCTAATAAACAGTTCTTGTCACTGGCGCCTAATATAAAAACCATATTAACAAGTTCTTCTTTTAAAAAATTCATTATAATTTCTTGATAACGCGTCAATATTACAAATCAGAAACTTAATATGAACCACGGTATTTTTAAAGCATTATTTTGACATGTGGTAATATCCACTTTTGTTTGAATCATGGCCTACCAAAAAAAAAATGATGCTATTTTTGCATTTTTAAATAAAATTCAAAATTGTGACAAAACGGTAGATTTTAGGACATGAGTTATAGTTGCAAATTTATAGGGCATAAAATACTTAACAACATGACCCATTATTATACAGAGTGTCCCATTTAAAAAAATGAAGATTTGATACTTTAAATATAGCAATATTGGCACATCCTTAAAAAATACCCTGTATAAATTATGGTCAGATTTCCTTAATAAGATCAATCTACCGTCCCTCAGGTATCCAAAACCGTAACCATGTATTAAAAAATCAAATCGATTCATTTTTTTTTAAAGGAGTTTTGATTAGGTGGTTTTTCTTGGATTTTTTAGTAAATTATATATAGCTTGGCAACGCCGCAACGTACATCAAATTAGGATACTCTAATATATGCTAAATTTCATGCTGAATTTAATTCCCTAAAAAAAAATGGGGGTTGCCATTTAAAAAAACTTACCTTTTTGCAGCTCTGCTTTTTTGGGTCACCCTGTATATCTCAAAATATTTTTAAAATATGCGTCTCTACGCATCATATAGCCTTTATGTCTAATATTTGTTGCTATTTCTGTTGACAACTGATATATTGAACTTCCTCGCACTAATGGGCCACCCTGTAAGTCCACAGGTCCCACGGTAAACGGTGGTTTAGACCAACAATCCCAACAGGTTTTATTATACAAAAACTTTTACTGGTTATTAGGTAATGACATAAATAAGATAACATGGTCAAGATAAGTAAAAAAAATTGTTATTGATGTTTCATGTTCTGTGTGTCTACTTTTAAACGTTTAAGCTATGGTCATAAAATATTATGCGACTCTTTGATTCCCTCTCATTTCAACTATTGTGATCATATTTTACGGACCATTTTTGGACGGTGTTGATGTGGGACGTATACAAAAATGTTGAATGCCTGTATCAGGTTGACATGTGATATACGATGTAGAGGGAGAGTTTTCTCTCGACAGGGTAATATAACTTAGGTTTCCATTATTAATTGTTTATTGTCATTTTTACCTGTGTAATGTCAGCTGAAAGGGCAGACTCGCCAACTTCCTTACTCCAGTAGTGTGTATGAGCAATCTCTTGCATTTGAAAGATAGACGCCATACCTCCCAATCCATAATTACTATAGGTTACTTCCATACCGTGTTGAATTGCTTGCAATACCTTTAGCATACCTTTCCATACTGGTTTTGGGACACACTACAAAATTGTTTTAATAAATAAAATTATTATAATTACAATATTTTAAACAGTGTCCTCCAAGTAGATCTAACTATACTTCTAAACTTTATTTTGCATTTTAGGTGATAATGCATTCTTCATAATGTTTGAATAAAGATTATATCTTAGACTGATATTTGGATTTTTGTACATGGTAATATACAGGGTGTTATGAACTTGTTAAATTAAAACCAGCAAATTATAAATGTCGTGTTGCTGTAATAGGCGAAATAATTTTCAATTTATCTTTTAAAATAATAACTAGCCGCTACTAGTGATTTAATAAACACTGCCGAATGGCATGAAATGATAATTATACACTTGATATTGTAGAAGTACCTACATAAATATTACGATAATACGATATTAACGATCTCAAAAATCCAAGACCTATACAAAATTAACAACCTTAATAAAACAAATTGTCATAAGTCGAATATACAATTCAAACATAAAAGAAAATTCGGCACTAAGAACCTACCCGTTTATACCGATGAACAAAACACGCGCTGTTAAAAGTTAGAATACAATAATTACATTCCTAATATATAGGTTTTATCAAATAAAAGTCTAAGTTTGTGCTGTATCGATCTGTCTCTGGTATCTCGAACGATTCTTAAAAACCAATGCAGATAAGTTCTAGTATTTTAAGTCTTTTTCTAAGTCTAGTCTTCTAGACTTTTCAAAGTTTGGCGTGAATTAATCTTAAATAATTATAATTTAGTTAAGATTAGTTTATCATAATATTATACATTTTAATTACTGTTGCCTTACCACATCGTCAATGTGATCATCAGGAGATATTTTCTTATCCAATGTTTTATTAATTTTACTTAGAACAAAGTTGCGATATGTCTCTTCTTCCATTAATTTTTTTAATCTATTCAGTTTAAGCCATCCTACACCTTCGCCATCAAGCACGTTGGTTACAATCTAAAAAAAGTATTAACATAATTTTATTATACTTTTATTCTAAAAGATATTCAAAGTTAAATGTTATAATGTATGTATTACCCTTACATCTTTAAGGAATGCTTGATTGTCATTATTTACAGATGTTTTATCTATACTTTGCTTTCTATGTATATCATCTTGTCTTTTAGGTACGTGTTTTATTAGAGGATTCTTTTCAACAATTCCCTTGGATCCTCTTTGAAATGGGCCAAATAAACTGGATTTAGTTTCTTTTGGTTTTTGTGCCTGGGTTTGTTCAGTCCTAAAATGGAAACCAATTATGTTACTGAACAATACTCACCAACATAGATGTTCGTTTTATAGCTTTAAAATAAAGAAATTATTGATACACTAACTACACTAATAAAAGTTGATATAGAATTGTAGGAAGATTCTCAACAACAAGAAAACTAGAATTAGTACAAAATCATTCGTTGTCTGCTTAATTAATTATTAATTAAAATCTATCGGAAACCCCACAGATTGTGTAATAATATTTTTTTTTGCTGGATTTGAATGTATCTTAACATACAAGGAAAGGGTTTGAGTATTGTTAAATACATTTTTTAATTTATTTAATTTACCTGACATTGTCCTTTTTTCCGCCGAAAAGATCACTAAATATACTTGTTGTACTTGAAGCTATTCCATTTAAGTCTGACTGAATATTAGTTAAAAAGTCACGGCCTGCACCTGCTAATGCTGAATGAGCTACCATGGATGTTGTGCTACTTGTAGATTCACGTCGTGAATCAGGTTTGCTCAATGAGTCACTCTGAAAAAATAACGGTAAACTTCCTATCTCATCTGAAGGTCGGTTTTCTCTTTTATCGTCATTACATTCAGCTTTATACAGCGCTATGATAAATAATCGCTCGAACCCGTCAAATTTATTCCTTAGAAACGCATTGTTAAAAAAAAAGATATTATACAAAGTGAATCACGAAAATGCTACGTATATTAACTTAATTTTTTTAAAGAAATATAGTGTGCATTTTTCCATTTTACAATCAATTCTAGATATTTTTTGCAAATCATGCCCTAAACGTACCTTTAACCGTTTACGAAATATTAATACTTTAATGCTGGTATGCACCATTGATATGTGTTTCTCGACTCACAGTTCTAAACTTAAGTCACAATCTTAAAGGCGCTGACAATGTAGCCTAGTACGTGGGTATCAAAAAGGGGTGTTTTAATGCAAAAGGTGATGTAGTAGCGATTTTTTAGTATGTTGTTAGGCTTGGGGCCCTAATGAAAAATCTAAGTTTTCGACCTCGAGGCGCATGCGCTCGAGCCGCCATCTTGGATTTTAGGTACAAAAATTTGATTTTTTGACAATAACTCTAAAACGGTGGCTTTTACGAAAAAATATATTCTATACAAAGTTAAAGAGGACAAAATTACCTACATTTTTGTAGAATTTTTTTTTAGGACACCTATGTTAGGAGTTACAGCTCCGTAAAGTTACACTATTTGAAAAAAAAATAAAAAATATAAAAATTGGCTATTAATAACTAAAATAAATAATTTGAAGAAGTAGTCCATGCTTAAAGTGGAGTTGAAAGTATAGAAAAGTAAGAAAAAACTAAAAGTCTTCCTCCACAAAATTTTGTGAAAGAATATAAATAATTTAAACAAATACAAATCATATTGAAATAATTTTTAAAGAGACTCTATTAAGAGAGGGTCATAAATAACCTTCCGTGCATCGAGTCTGTATGCGTCAGTGTGTCATGTGTCATGTGTCATGTCTAGCTTGCAGAAGGTTACTCTGTTATAATGGAAAATTTCCAAGTTGATTTGTGCTTTATTTGTGAGAAAACATGTTGAAAATAATATTCAAGTGCATAGCTTTTTTTATAATTATGTGAAACTATAATGATATATAATAAGAATAATAAAATAAAACTCAACCAAAATGAAGGTTCCGCATTTTTTTTTCAAATAGTGCAACTTCACGGAGCTGTAACTCCTAACATATGTGTGCTACAAAAAAATTATTTTTTTAACAAAAAATGTACTAAATTTTGTCCTCTTTAACTTTGTATAGAATACCTTTTGTCGTAAAAGTCACCGTTTTTGAGTTATTGTCAAAAAATCAAATTTTTGTAACTAAAATCTAAGATGGTGGCTCGAGCGAAAACTTGGATTTTTCATTAGGGCTCCAAGCCTAGCAACATACTAAAAAATCGCTACTACACCACCTTTTGCATTCAAAAAACCCCCACGTACTGGGCTAATGTTATAATTTGCTATTTAACGCTGAGAAGTCAGAAAATATCAGTGGATGTAAATCAAATTTAAATTTTGCTCTGTTGATATTGCATTCAAAATGTGCCTCGCTGAAGATGAATGCGTGGAAATTTGTTGGGATGTGGAGATAAAATAGAAGTTATAAGGAAGTCCGTCCGATTCTCATAGCTCAAGCAAACAACTTGGACATTATACTACGATTCTCACCAAACCATCGTATATAATTTAAAAAAAAAAACTATTATCCCTGTAAAGCAGTAATTGTACAAGAGTAGTAAAGTAGTGAGGTAAACAGACAAAATTACAGATACTGGGCACAGGAAACTCCTTATTGGTTGATAAAAAATCACAACCAGTATAATAAAAATGTAAATGTCTGGGTGAGAATTGTAAATAGGGTAATAATTATAATCATACCATTTTTCTATGATTATCGCCTAACGGGAGAAAGATAACTAAAGTGTCTTTGAAATTATCTGATTTCAGCTCTTGCCCACAGATAATGATCCTAATTTAGCAAGATTAACAATATGATTTAATATGATGGTGCTCCCCCACTTATATAAAGGAGTACTTAGATATAATTTTTCCTGGCCGGTGTAGCCTGGGATCAATAGAGAGTGCATCCAGATCGCCTGAACTTAATCCACTGGACTATTTTTAGTAGTGCTACCTACGTTAAAAATGTAGATCAAAAAAATTAATTTGATGGGTTCAAGCGATTCTTGATTAAGTAACCAGCATTCTGTATAAAAGGCTGGTATGGCATTATACAGGGTGGCCCTTTAGTGTGGCAAAGTACAATAGCTCCGTTACTATTTCAAATACATTAAAAATATTAATACAAAAGTTGAAGGGCAGTAAGTGACTTATAACGTAAAATTATTTTTAACTCTATAGGGTGGCTCAAAAAAGCGGAACAAGAAAAAATGTACTTTTTTCAAATGGAACACCCTGTATATTTTTTCATTTTTAAATTCTACATAGAATTATAATTATTTTTTATTAAATACATTATAAGTCTATACTTTATAGTTTCCGAGATATTGACTCTTGAAAAGTGACATTTTTGAACTTTGACAGCTTCTAACTTTCTAACAGTACGTCTTAGAGCAAAACGGCTTACATGTCTCTATCTTCAATTTTTATTATCTTCCCAAAAAAATCAACTTCCAGTTAAACCGGAACAACTATATTTCCTGCTTTCGAGTAACATCCGGTTTAACCGGAAGTTGATTTTTTTGGGAAGATAATAAAAATTAAAGATAGGGACATGTAAGCCGTTTTGCTCTAAGACGTACTGTTAGAAAGCTAGAAGCTGTCAAAGTTCAAAAATGTCACTTTTCAAGAGTCAATATCTCGGAAACTATAAAGTATAGACTAATAATGTATTTAATAAAAAATAATTATAATTTTATGTGGAATTTAAAAATGAAAAAATATACAGGGTATTCCATTTGAAAAAAGTACATTTTTTATTGTTCCGCTTTTTTGAGCCACCCTATAGAGTTAAAAATAATTTTACGTTATAAGTCACTTACTGCCCTTCAACTTTTGTATTAATATTTTTAATGTATTTGAAATAGTAACGGAGCTATTGTACTTTGCCACACTAAAGGGCCACCCTGTATGTAGAGATTGTGTAAATATAAATTATTTTCATATTTCACTCTTACTCTCATTCAATAAACTTGTTATTATCTGCAGAGAAAAATGACGGTGAATCGGTGGAGAAGATTAATAAGATTGTCATAAAAAAATATTTGCCAACGAGGTGTAATCTGTTACCGACGTGAAAGTATTACTAACCCGTAATAAACCCTTCATACTAACAGCATCCTTTGCACTCTTTGTTAAATCTCCCAATGTCGATTTTCCCACATAAGTTAAATCATCGAAAGTGTTTTTACTCATCGCCGTGGCTGTTTTGCTTGCCTCAAGAGCTGTTTTACTTGCTTCTTGAACACTTTTTGTTGCTTCTTCGGCTGCTTTCTTTGCTTGAACAGTTAACTAAAAAATGCATACCTTTTAAATATTAGATGTATAAAATGTGAGAAATAATTTTTTTTATCTTTTTGACACATTAAAATAATACAGAGTGATACAGGGGGAAATAACACTATTTTAGGCACAGAATAATAAAAGCAAGCAGAAGCGACAATACCTGTCGGCACCTTTGATATCGACTGGTCGTTTTTCAATGACCTTCACACAACGATAACGGTCGATCCACAACATAATACTCCGAGAAAACTTGCTTTTTTTCTACACTGAACGACATTACTTTTTAGTACAGGTGCAAATGTTATAACTTGATTTATTTTTCAAACATAAAAACTTAAAAAAAGTTTTAAATTTGTTAGTCTTGGGAATTAAGAATATTATTAAAGTAGAAAATGAAAAAAATTATTATATTAAAAAACTTTTAAATTTCTAACGCTTTTACAGATTTGTTTGAGTTTCCTTCGATTTGTGACGGGCAAAAATACGTACTTATATATTATAAACATGTTATAACATAAATTATAGAACACTATTAGGTACGTCAAAATATATCGTGACTGGGTATACGTAGATATGGGGTGGCGTGAGATAAATATCATTTTATTAAAACGTCAGTAATTTGTTACACAGTTTTTTGTGCTTTAAAAACTACAGTGACGTTTTTGACAATTGCTTTAGTGTCATAGTTACTTACCCATGGATAAAAAAATGTGGTCCTTCGGGGATTAAAAAAAAGTTAATTCACCCTGAATAAGTAAAAAGCTGTTGTAAAAAAACAAAAATTTTATTCAGAAATACATGTTAATTCTGAAATTACTAGAGGAATAATAATTACATATTGTTTTACATTTGCCTATTTAAAAAAACTTATATATGTGATAAAATTCGTAGCTTTCGTATAACTTTTTAAGTTCTGCATGTCCCTAAACAAAAAAGAGCATAGGCAAAACTAGTAAATATTGCGCTGTATACAAGGGAGAGGTGAAAACGCTAAATTCACTCAAGAATAAAGTGCCCTTATTTTTCACTGTAGAAAATTTTGTTATAAGGAAATGTTGTTTGCACTTAAAAGTTATCCATAAATACCAAATTTCAGCTCGGTACCACAAAAAAAGTGTTTTTTTAGTTTTTTTTACGCCCCCTCGTATAACGAATCGATAGAAGCTATGCAACCTATAAATTCAATTTTTTAACACCTCTTGGGCAATTAGACACATAACTTACTTAAATTTGTTTAAATACGCGAGAACTGGACGTTTAATAAAATAACGTCAAAAATAATTCAACTTTTCTGGTGTTTAAACCCTTACAATAAAATTCGTTTTCATTTAAATCTAGTAGCCATGAAAAATATTTATATTTGTGCTACCGAGCTAAAATTTGGTGTATTTGGATAAGTTTTAAGTGCAAACAACATTTCCTAATAAAAAAAAATTTCCACAGTGAAAAATAAGGGCAATTTATTCTTGAGTGAATTTACCGTTTTCACCTCTTCCTCGTATACGGCGCAATATTTATTAGTTTTGTCTATGCTCTTTTTTGCTTAAGGACATGCAGAACTTTTCAACCGCCAAAAAAATTTGGTAAGTTTTCAAATAAAAATAAAACCCTTTGGTGCGAACTTTCTGCCACTCACTGTATAAAGCATACAAACCTGACAATATAATAATTTTTTTGGGAGGCTCTCCTAATGAAGGAATAATTTCTTCAGGCATTTCTTCACATGTTGGCGAAAGGTTAGAAAACTTTGTGGGTACTGCTTGCGGAAATAAGGTTTTTTTAATAGTTGCACTTCTTGAAAAATATTTTTCTTCGAAATGGTTTTCACAAAGCCGATAGTTTTTGTGTGCATTTATTATATTTGGCAATAAATCTGGCCTACTGTAGGCGTCTATCCACAATTTTGCACTATAACAAAATATTGTATTTAAAGCAACATAATATCCATTATTTCTACCCCTTTTGAAATAAATCTACCCAAAAACTATTTTAACCAGACCTTTACAACTTATATCTTATTATTTTATTTTATCATATCAACAATTATTCGCGATTAAACATAAAAACATAAGAAAACTAATAAGCTCCATCTTTATTTATCAAGTCTGTTAAAAATATGTACCTACATCCCAAAAAACTTTAAGATTAAAAATTTTTAATTTATCATTCATATTATAATTAATTGATTATCATAATAATTACCGTTCGTACTCCTTTGGAAAACTAAATAAACTTAATCCTTGGCCGGTTCTCACTGAACAATACGGGTAGGCACAATAATATCCAGACATTTTACAACACACAACGAAAACAAAATAATACCAAAAATAGCTAAGCGCAACGTCAGCTCACGGACTAAACACAATTTAGACGAGCACATGTTTTTTACCGATAAACAACATCTTTGCGACATGCGCGTACCAAAACAGGACCCGCAAAACGCCCAGCTATCGCTTCTCGGTGGCTGTGTGTTCTCTGATTTTAGGTTAATATTCGGGGACTCAAAATAAATATAAAAGTTCCTATAAGCATGGGTCCTTTTCTCGGCCGTTGCCGAAATACAGGAGTAAACAATATTCAAATTAGAATTTTTATTATTATGTTTATTTTGAGTCCCCGATTACGTTCCTAAAATATTTGCATTTCCCCCTGAATTATCCTGTATAATGCAGTGTTAGTTTGTAACTTAATAAATTCGTTAAATCCAGCACAGTTTTTTGTTGTGGAAACAGGCTTTAAAAATAGTTAATAAAACCATGCTATCGATAACGTCATATCTCTGATTTAATATTTTTTTTTTATAAAAAAGACCAAACCTAAAATACAGTGTGACCAGTAAACTCCGCATCATATGGATTTTTTTTGGATTAATAGCTTTATTCGAAATTTGACTTTGGCATCAAGTTCTGCTTCAATCAAGATTAAAATTAAGCAAAAAAGTAGTAGTCGCGTGATGCGCATTATTTGCCAAATTTTAACTATTTCCAGAAAATTATTCAAAAGTGGGGTTATTTCTAAAAGTAACGAAAAAAGTTAATAGAAAAAGTTTTTTAATGCAGTTTCTAGCCCACATGCAAGATTTCAGCTGCTGAAAATAATTTTGATTTTTTACCCATATTTTGTGCACCCCATTTGCAAAATAAGACTCAACGCAATCTACATAAAACTTCCTAGTTTTGACAAGGCTTTAGATTTTCTCTAAAGTAGCGCCATATTAAATGTGTGTTTTTCTACAAAATCAAAATTTGGCTATTAAAATTTGGTCGCATGTGATGCAAAGTTTAGGTATTTGTTTTTGACCCTGTATAAGGTAACTTCATAAAATAAGTATTTTTTGTTTGAAAGTAATACACCTTAATATTAGGACAAAAAAGAACACCGTGTCATCAGTAAAGTGTTCTTTAAGTGGAAAATAAATTTTAGTGGTGGGTAAAAAATCAAAATTATCTTATGCAGCTGAAATTTTGCATGTAAGCTAGAAACTGCATTTAAAAAACTTTTTCTCATTACTTTTTTCGATATTTTCAGAAATAACTCCACTTTTGAATTATTTTCTGAAAACAATTTAAATTTCACAGATAATGCAAATTACGTGACTTCTATTTTTTTGCTTAGTCTTCATCTCGATCGTGGGAGAACTTGATGCCAAAGTCAAATTTCGAATAAAGATATTAATAAAAAATCCCATATGATGCGGACTTTACTGGTCACACTATTCAGGGTGTCCGGAAAATACGTGTACAACGTTTCACGACATACTCCTGACGTCAAAATAGGTCGATTTAAGCCGACTTAGTTATATCCAAAATTGTATCGTTTAGCCGGCAGAGGGTGTCAAAAATTTGTAAAAATATTGGTTTTTCCTAAATTACGTGAAAACCTGCTAATCGATTTTAATGATTTTTAGTATATGTAGACTAATACTATAAATTGACGTTTTCTAGTAGTATAGTCACCGGCTGTAAATAAGTGGAAGTGGTATAAAAGTGATAATACGTCAACATTTCTTCTCATTTTTTATATGAACGGCGTTATGACAACCCAGATATTTTTGTAGAGTGACTGGATATATTTGGAAGCTATTTTACCTCTTTAATATTTTTCGTTGAATGAGCTGTTCTGCCAGAAGAAAATATTTACAATTACCTGCATACATCAGTTATTAACAATAAAAATAAAACAAAATACAACAAAGTTGAAAGTATGTGTTGTAAGAAACTAAGTAAAACAAAAACATTACTTAAGCAAATGTGTAAAATGACCGCCATATTGCTGAATACACTTATTTACACTCCTTAAAAAATGATATTGGACCCTATCTAATGTCTCGGGGTTATTAAAATGGTTGCCTGCATTTAAAATCCGCTGCAATAAATCATCGCGTGTGTTTACCGGAGTCTTGTAAACTTCTGTTTTAATAGCGCCCCACAAAAAGAAGTCACACATATTTAACTCAGGAGAACGTGGTGGCCATTTTACTGGTGCATCATTGCCCCTTCCAATACATCGGTTGGGATATTGATGATGTAAGTATTGCCGAACGGCAACGGAAAAATGGGGCGGGGCACCATATACCACATTTCCCTCCGAAGTACAAGGGGCAAGTTGTCCAGAAGAATTGATAATGCGTCTTGCAAAAAATTTAAATAAATATTTCCATCTAACCTGTCTGGAATAACAATTGGACCAATATGGTAGCGATCCTACCTGCCCAAATATTTAATTTAAATTGATGCTGATGATGTGCAACTTTAATGGCATGTTGATTTTCATCGGAATAAATATGTTCGTTGTGCAGATTTGTTACTCCAGATCTTGTAAAGCACGCCTCGTCAGTAAACATAATTGTTCTACAAAAATTTGGATCACGGATTCTTTTGTTTCTAATAATTTGACAAAATATAAGCCGCATGGGGGATCAGTCGGTAAAAGTTCCTGGACTTTTTGCACGTGATCAGGATGTAACAACTGTTCTTTTAAAACCTCATTGACAATCGTTTTAGGAACATGTAACTCACGTTCTAAGCGACGGGTACTGGTACTTGGCTCTTCTTCAACTCTTTCCAGAATCATCTCTTCTGTTTCCACAGTTCGAGTTGTTCGCATACGACCCTACGGCTAAACGAGACAATTTTGGATATAACTAAGTCGGCTTAGATCGACCTATTTTGACGTCAGGAGTCTGTCGTCAAACGTTGTACACGTATTTTCCGGACACCCTGTATATAATATTCGTGCCCAAGCATATTTTCAAAAAAAAAACACTGTACTTAATTTAATAAATTTATTTAAGTAACAAACTCATACTGTATTAGTACAACGTTATTCAACATTACAAGAAAATCCAATCATTTCAAATTATTTATCGGAAAGGCAAAATTTAAAAATGCAGATCTGCAAAACTGAAAAGACGATGATTTAATATTAAATACAGTGGTAAAAATACAAAAAATGAAAAGATGGTGATGGATACATTACTAGTGTAAAGTTGAGTTATGTATTTATGGTTTGATGTGCTACGTTCAAGGTGGTGACAAAAAAGGTGATGTTATTTTAAGCATAAAACTGGAAAACAAGTTTCGTCTTTTGCTTTACTAAAGTAAGAATTCTGTCAGATTAAAAAAATATTTTTCCATAGCTATTCAGAAATAGAGTAACTAACACGAAAACGCTTACAAATTGTCTTTTTTTAATTGATCGAAGCCAAAAAATAACCTTTAAAAAATTAGTATAAAATAGTCTGAATCTACTTGACTATCATGAACATGCATAGTCCACCATCAAAAGGTAATCTACAACAAAAATATTAGTATTTTTGAACCCAAAATTAGGTTAAACAATAAGCAGCAATCGCTTCTAATTTTTTTATTAAGTAATATTTTCCATTTTTGCTCGTATAATAAAAGTTCACGGGCAGTTGTTTTCCAAGTTTTATACTGCAAAACACTTTCCAGAAATTAATTTAGAAACCAGTGATGTATGCCTACTTAATAAACAAACCTTGTCGAATGGAGCAAATATGTGACTTTCATCAGCTTCAGAAAGCTTTCCTTTAGCGTGTGTTTTTAACTAAAAAAAAGTGTAGCTTGTGAATAATTTAATAAGTATTTTGTTTCCAGAGTGTGTGCATAGTTAATAAGTAGGTATTCTGTAGGGTAATTAGACCATAAGTAATTAATATATTTTTTACAATGGTTTTGATGTCTAACAACATAAAATAGATGCTATTAATAGACTTTTATAGCAGCAAGTATTTAAGCTAAAAAAATTATCCTATTTATTTTCATTTCTATTAATGGTTATTAAAAAAGTACTACCACAAAGGATTGTTTTTTAATTTACTTTCGACGACCATTTTATATAAAGTTAACGAATTAAATAGATAGATAGGAAAGAAGCCAGCTTCAAAATATCAATATTATTAAATCACAAGTAAAATTGTAATAAACCAATATATTATTTATTATATAGAAGAAAAGGGAAAGGAAAATTATAAGTCTGCTCCACTAGTAAAATAAAATATACCGTAACTTAGATATTTACAACTATTAGGTATGTTTTCACCATTCTCTTAGCTTAAAACTACTTCCATTCTAGTTACACAGGCTGTCCAAAAAGTAATGGGGCACAGAGCAACAGCAGACTCCTTAAGGCGAAATAATGGAATTTATTTAAACTTGCCTTATCCCAAAATTGATAACAACCAAGATACAGGGCGTCAAAGTTTTAATTTTGTTTTCGTTTCTTTGCGATTATTTCTTAACGAAACGATATAGCAGCACAAAATTAAGGATTTTGGGGTTTTTTGAGGCGAGGAATTCAAAACTATTTATAGTTTTTGTGTAACCTGTAGAGAGCGCTGCCTACGCCATGGCCCAAGGAGTCTGCTGTTGCTCTGTGTCCCATTACTTTTGGGACACCCTGTATAACCGAAAGGAAATATTATAATGTTCAGAAGTACACTTTTAATGAAACACATGAATGTTTAAAAAAATAAACCCCTTTATTCACTAAAAAGTTTTAAATTTAGTACATGAAAATATTGAGATCTTATAGTCTCCCAGTTGTATTTTCCCCGTGTCATTGTTTTAATACGCCATAATTATGTCGTTTTCACATTAAATTGATTTTTACAATTTGATCGTTTTACGAATAAATAATTTTACCGGGATGTCATTGTCTAAATAGCTTTAGTTCCATTATAAGAAATAGTACGCGTCAAAAAACTTTTTTCTTTATGATTTTACAGAAAAACCAAAAAAATATTTGTAATGCAAGGATTAGTATTCTGCCACTTGTCATTTTAAACTTAAAACTGTCAATTTAAGACGGTATTACCTTTAGACCCCTTTAGTGAATATGCAGTGAATGGCTTATAATGTTTATACATAGGTGATAATTTTAAAAAATTCTGACGGACGCTTACCTTAAAAATATTCTTGTCTATTACATATTACCAAATAAAGTCGATTTAGCCAGTAAACCTGTAAGATGGCGGCGAAACATCCATGTCAGCGCTCTCCAATCAGAAATAAATTAAGGCAAATGTTACTAGGATTTCACACCAGAAATTATTAAAATTCAATTCCAAACATAAGTAATAGCAACTATTATTAAGTTTCTAAATCATATATCTTTCTTGTTTCTTCGTATCGAGTTAAAGGCATGATAGAGTGAAACATACCGGTGCTAACCAACATGAACCGTTATATGATCACAGGGCAGGCCAGGCATCGCTTTTGTAAAGCGCAACGTAAAGACCGTTTCCAGGAGTAGCAACACGCAATACGTATTGAACGGAATATAACGTGTTAGACAGAGATATTATTATAAAGTACTATTTGAGTTAATGTTTAAGGTTTTAGTTGACATTGTTCAATTTTGGTGTTTTGATTTGTCGTTTTAATTCCTTTTTATCCATTTTTGTGCCTTGAAACTTTATTTAGTTCTAAAAACAGTTCTTTTCAGAGCTATTCCATTGGGCTATTGTGTTGCCGGTAAGTATTTTTAGAGATTATCCTGACCTATTGCTGCCAATATTATTCTTAATAAAAATTAAATAACTGGAATATGACTTTTGTCATATGACATGTCGGCCATCTTGCAGGTTTACTGGCTGAATCGACTTTACTATATTTATTGATTTCCTAATTATATCACAGCCGTTAGGTATAAAATACCGTAGGTATTTCTTTAGAGTGAATTTTGGATCTCCCCAGAATTTTGTGTTTGACTTTGCTCTAAACTGAGTCGTATATTGTAAATTATACAATTTTAAAGTCTAAATCGCCATTAAACATGCCATTACATTCATAGTCTAAGCTATATTTGCTTAGAGTAGTAGCTTAGTACGAGTTTAGACTGTGATTTAAATTGATATTTTTATCGTAAGCAAGGTTACCTTATCCATTTGTGCTAACAAACCATCTTGACTGCTCTGCCTCGTGGTTTCCTTAACTAGTTCTTTAGCTTCCGAAGCAAACCTTTCAAACAATGATCCCTGAGAACCTTGTCTGGTGATGCCACTGCCTACGCTGCTTCCTGAATGAGGAGGAACTGGACTTGGGCTTCCCGATGAAACGCTCGATGTTTTGGAAAATACGTTGCCGACACTTGGCTGCTTTTGTAATGGTGCTGGAGTGATCGGAGGTACCTAAAATTTCAACAGAAAATGTAGGAAATAAAGAAAACTTTTATAGAGGCAATGCAATGGCTTGTGGTAAATGTTTGAATTGCAGTAAACACAGAATGTCTCTGGAATGCCTTAATATAACTTTTCACCATGGGATGATCCAGTCCGGTTCATTCTGGGAACGTTCTTGTGCTTAATTAATCTACAAAATAATAATATGTTCGATAATAGCTCATCCTAATGATATTGAATTTGTAATACGAGAGTAGTATCTTTTAAAATATTACACAAGAACCTTATTAGTTATTGTACAAAGGAAGACATTCTATCTCTATCCTTCTATCCTAGAGAACCTACCCTTCGCATCCTTCTAGTAGTACTGATTTTATCACCATCAACGGAGGAGGTTTCCGACTTCTGATTGTTGTTGCTGACAATAGTTTTTGGTGTTGTCGTAGAGTTTGAGTCGGATTCATTTTCAATACTCACAGCATCATCTCTCTCTGTTTTTTGGTTTTCCTTCTCACTTCTTTCTTTTTTATTAAATTCGAATTCCGAGTCGCGATTAAATGATGGAGAGCTAAGATCCGAGTCTGAACTTGAAGAACTGGATGATGCAGGAGACTGAGCTCTTGCTGTAGGAACTTCTCCTGCTGGATACTTTAATTCGGATGGTGGTTTGTAAATACTTTCAGCATCAATATTGGACGAGAAGGTCATGCTTTGTGCCGATGCTTTTCTCTGATCGTGATATGACAGGTATCCTGGAGATAAATCAGAAGAAGCCATTTCAGAAACGAAATCGCTTAGAGAGGAGTAACTAGAACTTGTACTTTCGCCTTCTTCTGAGTCTGAACCGCTTTCATCAGTCGGTTGGATTTCTTGTGCTTGAATACTTCGTAAGGCACCTGTAACAGTGTTGTAATATTCAAATGTATTTTTATGTAAAAGGAGAATACAATTGTTTTGATATTTACATTATTAAAATATTGTATTTATTGTGGTGTAAGCAATGTTAAGTATTTATTAAAACTCTTTCTCTTGAAGTGCTACTTAAATCAGACTTACCACCACCTTAAATTTTTAGCGACCCAATCATCAAAGTTACTCATGAGACAAAAGTTATAATCTTTAAAGGATGTGACGTCACGTGGTGATTAAGTAACTATAGAAACAGTTGGTCATTTTGTGTTTCCATGGTTACGAATATAAATTTTAAATGTTTATGCAACCTGACCATAGTCGTATTAAACACAAAAATAAGCCAAGTTTTCTAACATTGCTTTCCACATATTATACAAGTTAAAATGTTAAAAACAAAATAGTAGTAAATATATTACACATTTTCTAAAATAATTTCTGTTTGTAGTGAGAGTTATTATACAGGTACCACAATAAAATTACCATTTAATGAACTACCATCATCCCATACAACAAATCTGATCGGTTCTAGCGTATGCAGAAACCATTTCGACTTGTCGCCTATTAATCCTGGATCCAAAACTCCCGTGTGAACTCTTTGAAATGCTACATTTGTCGGAGTCAATGACCATTCAGCTAAAAACTCCACCGCTTGTGTTCTAGCAAATCTGTTTAGGAACTGAGAGGCTCTAGGTCTGGATCGTAAAAAACTGTTTATTTGAAATGCTACAACTGGTCTAGGATAAAGCCGTAGCGTTCGTGTATGTTCGGCGAAATTGGCGAGAAGATTTTGAGAATTGAAGAAACGTACCTGAAATAAAAGTATAAATTGTCAATGATAATAATATAGGTATCTAAATATTATAAGTAGAACGTAATTAAATTATAACTGCTACATTCGAATTGGTGTTGGTTTTAAGATTCTGCTTATTTAAATATTACTAGCAGTTAGTTAGTAGTGTTCTATAAATAAATAATGTCTTTATTTTCATTATTTTATTACAATACTAACACAATTGATTAAAGTATATCAGAGTTAAATAACCGTGGAGCAAGAATGAAATTAATATTATACTTATAAACCAAAGATATGTGATAAAGGGATACAGGAAATGGAGATACATACAAGTAAATTTAATAGGTTTTAAATTAAAACTGTTATGTGTATTGTTACATATCGCGCTACAACGCGATATGTTATACGGCGCTTCGGTGAAAATAATGTGCGTATGTTGTCGGCGTCGTCGTCGTCGTCGTCGTCGCCGCCGCCGTCAGTTTCGACATTTTCACATTTGCGATTTTTTTTCTCGGAAACGGTTAGAGTGGGACGATTGAAACTTTTTGGGTTTAGAGAGGAATAGTGGGGGTATGTTGTGTAAAAATTTCGAATATACAGGGTGTGCCGGAAAAAAGTTATTAATTTTTAAAGTCGAGAAATATCGGGATCTCGTTGGCATTCAATACAGGCCACAAAAATTAGTTTTTTCGATTTAAACTTTTTAGACGCGTAGACGACCGTGGGCTACAGAACCCTATTGTTTGTGAGCGCGATCGAAAGTTTGGAAGTAATTTTTTTGAATTTTTCAAAGTCAAAATTTGGTCGAAAATGGTACCTCTTGGATCGCTAATAAGTCGAATTGGGTGCATCCGATGTACATTCGGTTTGGATAATCGGTTAGGCCATCTCAAAATCTACCTTTTTCCAATATATCGTTCTATACCTAACTGGAATGGAAATTGCCGAAAATTGTAAGAAAGTGGAAATCATAAAGTTAGGCCTGATTTTTTCACGGTTTTTATTTTTTTTCGTACTGAAAACGACTTTTGATCGAAACGTTGTAAACTTTAGCGGATAGAGCTCGTCAAATTGTATTTAAGAGATATTTTTCCTTTCTTTATCTTTAATATGGAAAAAACGGCAGCTTTTTTTTTACTATATCGACTGTAGCTTATTCAATTTTTAACAAAACCGTTTTATTTTTTTCGCAAAAAATGCGCTGATTACTTCGCAACACCTCTATATATTCAAAATCATTAAAATATATTCGCAAAATTGAGAAAAGTCGCTTTTTTGGGTGCGAAAACAGGCAATCTTTACAAATTCTAACACCATTCACTTTTGACTTAGAGTGCCTTGATATTGATGTTTCTAAATTAATTATTAATTCTAAAAATCCGGCTGTCAAAAATGGCGAAAAATGGGTGTTTTCAGCGTGACTTGCTAGAATAATAAGAACATTTCCAGATTTTAAATTGGGTGGAATATCTACCTTGAACCTTCTTCTAATTTTACTGACCAAAATATTTGCCCAAAATGTTTCAGAAATGGTTGTAATCTCGATTTTAAAGATGGCGTTTCGACATTGATAATCCGTCGCCACGTGGTAGAAAGTTATTCGACACTTCGATATTCGCGAATTTTTTTTTCGGAAACGGTTAGAGCAAAACGATTCAAACTTTCTGGACGTAGAGAGGAATAGTCGGGGCACGTTCTGGGAACAATTTCAAATATACAGGGTGTACCGGAAAAAAGTTATTAAAGTCAAAGTTAAAAAATATGTTTTTTTTCGTTGTAGGGCGATACAGGCGGCAAAAATCATTTTAATCGATTTAAACTTTTTCGACGTGTAGACGACGCTGGGCTATAAAACACTGTTGATTGCGAACGCGATCAAAAGTTGGGAAGTAATTTTTTTGATTTTTTTTAAATCAATGTAGGGTCATATTGGATCGTTAATAAATCGAATTGGGTGCGTCCGATATACTTTTGGTTTGGATATTCGTTTAGGTCATCTCAAATACTACTTTTTTCAAATATATTGTTCTATACCTAAACAGCATAGAAATGGTAGCAAATTATAAAAAATAAGAATTACTATTTAAGTATATATAATTTGACAGCTGTCGTATAGAACTTTGTTATTTTGGTACTGAAAATTTTTTTAATTTATTTTTATTACAGCTTTAACCCTCGCTACGAAAAAAGTTAAAATAAATTGACACTTACCTGTCAAAATCTGACAGGTATCGTATAAAACTTTGTTATTTAGGTACTGAATTTTTTTTAAAATTTGGGATTCTTACAGCTATAACCGTCGCTACGAAAAAGCTAAAAAAAAATTGACACTTACCTGTCAAAATCTGACAGCTGTCGTATAGAACTTTGTTATTTAGGTACTGAATTTTTTTTTAAATTTTGAATTCTTACAGCTATAATCCTAGATACAAGAAAAGCTTAAAAAAAAACTTGCAATTTACCTGTCAAAATGACAGCTGTCGTATATAACTTTGTTATTTAGGAACTGAAAAATTTTTCATTTAGGATTCTTACAGCTATAAATCTCGCTACGAAAAATCTAAAAAAAAAATTTTAACTTACCTGTCAAAATTTGACAGCTGTCGTATAGAACTTTGTTATTTAACTACCGAATTTTTTTTTAATTTTGGATTCTTACAGCTTTAATCCTAGATACAAGAAAAGCTTAAAAAAAATTGACATTTACCTGTCAAAATGACAGCTGTCGTATAGAAGTTTGTTATTTAGGATCTGAAAAATTTTTCACTTTAGGATTTTTACAGCGATAACCCTCGCTACGAAAAGGATAAAAAAAACTGACTCCTACCTGTCAAAATTTGACAGCTATCGTATAAAACATTCTTATTTAGGTACCTGAAAATTTTTTAATTTCGAATTCTTACAGCTATAACTCTCGCTACGAAAAAGCTAAAAAAAATGACACTTACCTGTCAAAGTGACAGCTCTCGTATAATTAAACTAACGAACTAGAACAGTGCCGTGCCCGAAGGGCTCGGCACAATAATATTTCTACAAATTTATTAGCTGATAACTGATAGCTTCCATGTAAGAATAATTTTTTGCTTACGTTTTAATCGATTGAATACTTACATATTTTTATAGAGCAAATATGGAAAGTATATCCCACATTGCACAAAGGTGTGCGAGTTTAAAGAGCACCTATACGGCGCCGTCTCAGAAAACTACCTATCTATACGAGAAAACGGAAATTTTGCACCATTGTGTAGTTTTGGTCAGTTGTTATAATGACAATTTGGCGATATGTTTTCCCTTCACGTTCCGCAGGAAGGTGAGGCAAAAAAAGCAATAGTAAATAGAAAAAAAGAAAAGAAAAGTATTTTTTTATTGTAAATTTTTGTAAATTTTTTTTTAGTACTAATATTAGATGCACTCTCGGCTGACGATTAGCGATATGTACCCAGTCTAGTATTATATACGTCTCTTCCGCGCGGAATCTCGAAAACCCCGATCAGCTCTTGAACAATTTCGTCTATGTAAGACATTTTCACAGTTGCGATTTTTTTTTCTCGGAAACGGTTAGAGTGGGACGATTGAAACTTTTAGGGTTTAGATAGGAATAGTGGGGGTACATTGTGTAAAAATTTCGAATATACAGGGTGTGCCGAAAAAAAGTTATTAATTTTTAAAGTGGAGAAATATCGGGATCTCGTTGGCATTCGACACAGGTCGTAAAAATGAGTTTTTTTGATTTAAACTTTTTCGGCGCATAGACGACCGTCGGCTACAGAAGCCTATTGTTTGCCAAGGCGATCGGAAGTTGGGAAGTCAATTTTCTGATTTTTTTTAAATCAATGTAGGGGCATGTTGGATCGACAATAAATCGAATTGCGTGCGTCCCACATATTTTTGGTTTGGAGATTCGCTTAGGTCATCTCAAATACTACTTTTTTCAAATATATTGTTCTAATTGACACTTACCTGTCAAAATTTGACAGCTATGGTATAAAACTTTGTTATTTAGGAACTGAAAAAATTTTCAATTTAGGATTCTTACAGTAGTAACTCTCGCTACGAAAAAGCTAAAAAAAAATTGAAACTTACCTGTCAAAATCTGACAGCTGTCGTATAAAACTTTGTTATTTAGATACTGAAATTTTTTTAAATTTCGGATTCTTACATCTATAATGCAAGATACAAGAAAAGCTTTAAAAAAAATTACAGTTACCTGTCAAAATGACAGCTGTCGTATAAAACTTTTAAAGAGCACCTATATGGCGCCGTCTCAGAAAACTACCTATCTATACGAGAAAACGGAAATTTTGCATCATTGTGTAGTTTTGGTCAGTTGTTATAATGACAATTTGGCGATATGTTTCCCCTTCACGTTCCGCAGGAAGGTGAGGCAAAAAAAGCAATAGAAAACATAGAAAAAAGAAACTAAGAAAAATACTTTTTAAATACAAATTTTTAGTACTAATAATAGATGCACTCTCGGCTGACGATTAGCGATATGTACCCAGTACGATTTTATGAATTTTTAAAAAAATACCAAAAATCTAATATTTCTGCCAGTTTTTACATTTTCCTCAATACGTCCCTTACTATCGCTTTTAGAATAGAAATTAATATAACTTTTTATATGGAGAATAGAAAAAGGCTACTTTTTTATTTAAAAAGTTTTTATCTAAGTTTTATCAGTTCCGAGATATTGCCAAATATATGAAAACCACTTTTAATTCCATATCTCAAAAACTATAAGACCTACAAAAAATTACTAAGAACTTAAAGTGAAGATCTCATAAGGATGCTACTTAATAGTTATATACATTGTTGCCATATCTCTTATACTTTCCGAGGAAAATGTTACCTTATTGATTTCATCAAATTTTCATGACTATATAGGTACATGAAAAAATTTAAAATTCGAAAATATGACAACTTTTCTATAAATCTTCATCGAAAATAACGTAAAACTCACAAATAGCAAAGAAAATATACAAAATAACGTTTTTATGAATTTTTTAAAGAAAATCAAAAATTATACGTAATTGATAAGACCATCCTTGGTTGTAAAAAAACTATGCCTAATCTTTGGTTGTGAAAAAACTGTGCCTAAACTTTGGTTGTGAAAAAACTATGCCTAATCTTTGTTTGTTATAAAACTATGCCTAATCTTTGGTTGTGAAAAAACGATGCCTAAACTTTGGTTGTGAAAAAACTATGCCCAATCTTTGGTTGTGAAAAAACTATGCCATAATATTTGTTTGTCATAAGACTATGCCAAAATCTTTGTTTGTCATAAGACTATGCCATAATCTTTGTTTGTCAGAAGACTATGCCTTAAACTTTGTTTGTCATAAGACTATGCCGTAATCTTTGTTTGTCATAAGACTATGCCTTAAAATGTGTTTGTCATAAAAATATACATAATCTTTGGTTGTTATAAAAACTATGCCATAATATTTGTTTGTCATAAGACTATGCACTAATGTTTGTTTGTCATAAGACTATGCCAAAATCTTTGAATGTCATAAGGCTATGCCATAATCTTTGTTTGTCATAAGACTATGCCTTAAACTTTTTTTTTGTCATAAGACTACGCCATAATCTTTGTTTGTCATAAGACCATGCCTTAAAATTTGTTTGTCATAAAAATATACATAATCTTTGGTTGTTATAAAACTATGCCATAATATTTGTTTGTCATAAGACTATGCCTTAAACTTTGTTTGTCATAAGACTATGCCTTAAAATTTGTTTGTCATAAAAATATACATAATCTTTGGTTGTTATAAAACTATGCCATAATATTTGTTTGTCATAAGACTATGCCAAAATCTTTGAATGTCATAAGACTATGCCATAATCTTTGTTTGTCAGAAGACTATGCCTTAAACTTTGTTTGTCATAAGACTATGCCATAATCTTTGTTTGTCATAAGAATATGCCTTAAAATTTGTTTGTCATAAAAATATACATAATCTTTGGTTGTTATAAAACTATGCCATAATATTTGTTTGTCATAAGACTATGCACTAATGTTTGTTTGCCATAAGACTATGCCAAAATCTTTGTATGTCATAAGACTATGCCTTAAACTTTGTTTGTCATAAGACTATGCCATAATCTTTGTTTGTCATAAGACTATGCCATAATATTTGTTTGTCATAAGACTATGCCGTAATCTTTGTTTGTCATAAGACTATGCCTTAAAATTTGTTTGTCATAAAAAATATGCCATAATCTTTGTTTGTCATAAGACTATGCCATAATCTTCACCGATCTTTGGTTGTGAAAAAACTATGCATAATCTTTGATTGTTAAAAAACTATGCATAATCTCTGTAGTAATAATGATAATATTGTGTGAAATAACTAAGTACGTCGTAAAACATATAACGTAACATGAAAATGTACTTTGACCCCACAAATAAAACTATACATATAGGTGGACAAAGAGATTGCAATATGGCCGACAGACGAGCGAGGCGGCATTGGAAACGGGACGTTGAGCACTATACAGCACCGCCTCCGAAAACTACCTATCTATACGAGAAAATGGAAATTTTGCACCATTGTCTAGTTTTGGTCAGTTGTTATAATGACAATTTGGCGATATGTTTCCCCTTCACGTTCCGCAGGAAGGTGAGGCAAAAAAAGCAATAGTAAATAAAAAAAAAGAAAAGAAAAGTATTTTTTTATTGTAAATTTTTTTTTTAGTACTAATATTAGATGCACTCTCGGCTGACGATTAGCGATATGTACCCAGTCTAGTATTATATACGGCGGCTACATTTAAAATAAGTTGTCGTTGTCAGTTTCGACATTTTCACATTTGCGATTTCTTTTCTCGGAAACGATAAGAGTGGGACGATTGAAACTTTTTCAGTTTAGAGAGGAATAGTGGAGGTACGTTTTGTAAAAATTTCGAATATACAGGGTGTGCCAGAAAAAAGTTATTAATTTTTAAAGTCGATAATTATCGGATTCTCGTTGGGATTCGATACAGTTCGTAAAAATAAGTTTTTTTGATTTAAACTTTTTCGACGCGTAGACGACCGTGGGCTACAGAACCCTATTGTTTGTGGGCGCGATCGAAAGTTTGGAAGTAATTTTTTTGATTTTTTTAAAGTTGAAAATTGATCAAAAATGGTACCTCGTGGATCGCTAATAAGTCGAATTGGGTGCATCCGATCAACATTCGGTTTTGATAATCGTTTAGGCCATCTCAAAAACTACCTTTTTCCAATATATCGTTCTATACCTAACTGGAATGGAAATGATCAAAAATTGTAAGAAACTGGAAGGCGTGATTTTTCGCAGTTTTTATTTTTTTTCGTACGGAAAACGACTTTTGATCGAAACGTTGTATACTTTAGCGGATAGAGCTCTTCAAATTGTATTTTAGAGATATTTTTCGTTTCTTTATCTTTAATACGGAAAAAACGACAGCCTATGAATTTTTTCCAGTAATTTCTGTTGGCGTCGCACTGGTTTGTTAAATACTTCTGCAAGTGTCTATAAATATAACTTTTTGAATTTTTTCTTGGTTCACCATATCAACCGATAAACAAGCTTAAGTTTGCATAGTAAACGCGCTCTGAAAAAACATCATTTGTGGCTCAAAAAAATTAATTTATGATTTATCAAGAGATATTTTTATCCGACGTTTTACTATATCGACTAGCTTATTCAATTTTTAACAAAACCGTTTTATTTTTTCCCAAAAGACGCGCTGATTTAGTCTCAACACCTCTACATATCCAAACTTATAAAAATATATTCGTAAGTTTAAGAAAAATCGAGTTTTTGAGTGCGGAAACAAGCAAAATTTGCAAATTCTAATACCATTTAATTTTGACTAGAGTGCTTTAACTGCTTTGGTTAATGTAAGTAAATTAATTCTAAAAAACCGGCTGTCAAAAATGGCGAAAAATTGGTGTTTTGAGCTTGACTTGCTAGACTAATAAGAACATTTCCAAATTTTAAATCGGATGGAATATCTACCTTGAACCTTCTTCTAATTTTATTGACCAAAATATTTGCCCAAAATGTTTCAGAAATAGTTGTAATCTCGATTTTAAAGATGACGTTCCGACATTGAAAATGCATCGCCACGTGGTGGGAGGCTGTTCGATATTTCGATATTCGCGAATTTTTTTCTCGGAAAAGGTTATAGCAAAACAATAAAAAATTTCTGGACGTAGAGAGGAATAGTAGGGGCACGTTCTGGGAACAATTTCCAATATACAGGGTGTACCGGAAAAAAGTTATTTAAGTCAAAGTTGAAAAATATGTTTTTTTTTCGTTGTAGCGCGATACAGATGGCAAAAATCATTTTAATCGATTTAAACTTTTTTGGCATGTAGACGACGTTGGGCTACAAAACACCGTTATTTGCGAACGCGATCAAAAGTTGGGAAGTAAATTTTTTGATTTTTTTAAAATCAATGTAGGGTCATGTTGGATCGTTAATAAATCGAATTGGGTGCGTCTAACACACTTTTGGTTTAGAGATTAGTTTAGGTCATCTCAAATACTACTTTTTTCAATTATATTGTTCTATACCTACCGGTAATATAAAGGGTGCAAATTATAAAAAAGTAAGAATTACTATCTTACGTTTTAATCCTAAATTGAAAATTAACTGTCAAAATGACAGCTGTCGTATGTTATTTAGGAACTGAAAAATTTTTCAATCTTGGAATCTTACAGCGACAATACTTGGTACGAAAAAAATCAACTAGGTTTGTGAAGAAACTAAATTTATTTTTTATCATGAATTGAAATGTTTCAAAATTAGAGGTTGCTAACAAATGGTTTTGTCAAAAGTATAAAATGAAACGAACGAACTCCAACAGTGCCGTGCCCAAAGGGCTCGGCACAATAAAATTTTCACCAATTTATCAGCTATCTATGTAAGAATAGTTAATATCATATATTTTAGTAACGAAAAGTCGTAGCGAATCGAGCGAGACGGCATTGGAAATAGGACGTCGACCACTATACGATGCCGTCTCCAAAAACGACCTATCTATACGAGAAACCGGAAATTTTGCACCCGTTTTTTTATTTTTTAGTTTTTGTCAGTTGTTATAATGACAATTTGGCGATATGTTTCTCCTTCACGTTCCGCAGGAAGGTGAGGTATAAAAAGCAATAGTAAATTAAAAAAAAGTACAAGAAAATTATTTTTTTAGTACTAATATTAGATGCACTCTCGGCTGACGATTAGCGATATGTACCCAGTCTAGTATTATATACGGCGGCTACATTTAAAATAAGTTGTCGTCGTCAGTTTCGACATTTTCACATTTGCGATTTCTTTTCTCGGAAACGGTTAGAGTGGGACGATTGAAACTTTTTCAGTTTAGAGAGGAATAGTGGGGGTACAATGTGTAAAAATTTTGAATATACAGGGTGTACGGGAAAAAAGTTATTAATTTTTAAAGTTGATAATTATCGGAGTCTCGTTGTCATTCGGTACAGGCCACAAAAATTAGTTTTTTCGATTTAAACTTTTTCGACGCGTAGACGACCGTAGGCTACAGACCCCTATTGTTTGTGAGCGCGATCGAAAGTTTGGAAATAATTTTTTAAATTTTTTCAAAGTTAAATATGGGACTAAACAGGTACCTATTGAATCGTTAATAAGTCGAATTGGGTCCATCCGATCGACATTCGGTTTAGATAATCCTTTAGGCAATTATTAAAGGTTGCTAACAAATGGTTTTGTAAAAAGTATGAAATAAAATAAACGAATTGGAACAGTGCCGTGCCGGAAGGGCTCGGCAAAATAAGCTTTTAAACTAATTTATCAGCTATCAATGTAAGAATAGTTTCTTTACTTATGTTTAAATCGATTAAATACATATTTTTATAGAACAAACTTGGAAAGTATATTCCACATTGATACGTTTGCTGTGCAATTTTAAAAAAAGCCGGTGCTGATGGGTTCAATGTTAATATCAATATCATAATATTAAATATCATATATTTTCGTAACGAAAAGTCGTAGCGAATCGAGCGAGACGGAATTGGAAACGGGACATCGAGCACTATACGATGCCGTCTTCAAAAACTACCTATCTATACAAGAAAACGGAAATTTTGCACCCGTTATTATTATTTTTTAGTTTTTGTCAGTTGTTATAATGACAATTTGGCGATATGTTTCCCCTTCACGTTCCACAGGAAGGTGAGGCAAAAAAAGCAACAATGTATATAACTAATAAGTAGCATCTTTATGAGATCTTCACTTTAAGTTCTTAGAAATTTTTTGTAGGACTTATAGTTTTTGAGATATGGAATTAAAAGTGGTTTTCATGTATTTGCCAATATCTCGAAACTGATAGAACTTATATAGAAACTCTTTAAATAAAAAAGTTGCCCTTTTCTATTGTCCAGATAAAACGTTATATTAATTTTTGTTCCAAAGGCCGTAATAAGGGACGTATTGAGGAAACTGTGAAAACCGACCAAAAAATCCGAGTTTTCTGGATTTTTTTTTTTAATTCATAGAATTGTTATTTATCATATTTTCTTCGCTATTTTCGGGTTTTACGTTATTTTTGATGGAAATGTACCGAAAAATTGACTTATTTGCAAATTTTAAATTTTGGCATTTTTTCCATGTATATGCTCAGGAAAATGCTATGAAATCCATAAAAGACCATTTTCCTCGGAAACTGAAAGAGATACGGCAACAATGTATATAACTAATAAGTAGCATCCTTAAGAGATCTTTACTTTAAGTTCTTAGAAATTTTTTGTAGGTCTTATAGTTTTTGAGATATGGAATTAAAAGTGGTTTTCATATATTAGCCAATATCTCGAAACTGATAAAGCTTAGATAGAACCTCTTCAAATAAAAAAGTTGCCTTTTTCTATGGTCCAGATAAAAGGTTATATTGATTTCTATTCTAAAAGCGATAATAAGGGACGTATTGGCTCGGCACAATAATATTTCTACAAATTTATTAGCTGATAATTGATAGCTTCCATGTAAGAATAATTTTTTGCTTATGTTTTAATCGATTGAATACTTACATATATGGAAAGTATATCCCACATTGCACAAAGGTGTGCGAGTTTAAAGAGCACCTATACGGCGCCGTCTCAGAAAACTACCTATCTATACGAGAAAACGGAAATTTGGCACCATTGTGTAGTTTTGGTCAGTTGTTATAATGACAATTTGGCGATATGTTTTCCCTTCACGTTCCGCAGGAAGGTGAGGCAAAAAAAGCAATAGTAAATAGAAAAAAAGAAAAGAAAACTATTTTTTTATTGTAAATTTTTGTAAATCTTTTTAGTACTAATATTAGATGCACTCTCGGCTGACGATTAGCGATATGTACCCAGTCTAGTTGTTAATATTGTTTTTAGTCTTAGAGCATTCAGAAATTTTGTTATAAACTCTGGATAGCAGGTAGGAAAATAATTTTTAAATTGTTCGGTTCGATAGTAATCATCTCATCAGTATCAAAACTCACCATAGCGACTCTAGTTGCCACATCCACAGAATCAATATCACTTCCATAAATAAATGGATTAAAGCCACCTTGCTGCGTGGTTGGTGAAAATATTCGTGGAGAAGATGGTGGCATTGGAGATTGCGGTGTAAGAGACAAGCGCTGATTGGGAACAATTGGCGACACATCAGGGGTTTTGGATGGTGCTGTTGATACCCTGTATAAGTAAAATAAAATATAATAAATCGCATTCAAAATTTAAGGTCAAATATGGGTTCCCTTCTTTATTTTAGGCCGATAAATTAATTTTTATTTATACAGTTTTATCTCTAGGCTTGTGTAACGCTTTGGATACTGTAAGCCATGATTAAATATGTAGTAATAATTAAATTATTGAACATAGGCATAAGAGAACACATTTATCGTTGGTCTATATAATATACTAAACAATAAAATTACTTGTGGAGTACCACAGTGTTTCATTCTAGGAACAACATTGTTTCTTATTTATATCAAAATTGCACCAATTAAACTTTTTGCCGACGACACAACAGTTATTTATTTTGCTAAAAATATATTCCGGATATCGAAATAACTGTGAAAAAAGATTTTAAAATTATATTTGACTAGTTAGAGCAGTCTTTCCCAAAGTGGGCGAAAATCGCCTTCTTGTGGGCGCTGCATGCCTAAAGGGGGGCGGTAAGAGACCCAGAAAAAAATGGGGGCGTTGTGTAGAGGCTTGGGGGGCGATTTGTAATTTCATCTAGTTAGGAAGACTCTTAGACACCGACTTAGCTCTCGACACTCGACTACAACTTGTGAACATCAACTAAAATTAATTAAGAGATTGCTCAAACTCGGTTCGATTTTTCTCTCCGCGTAGTTCATATATCTGTCCTGTTTTATTGAATAAATAAAATAAAAATCATGTCCATCGGTCGCTCCGTTTCGAAATGAAAGTAGACACAAACAAACAAATAAAAAGGAAACAGACACACTTTCGCATTTTACTAGTTATTAGTATTCCTAGATAGGTAATTTTCGTAGATAGTAGACTGCGGGCCATCATGTTTTAACAAGTATTTATTAAATAACCCGATTTGTGCATTCCTGTATCAATCGCCTGGTTCATAGAATACTTGTTCTTACTTGTTGAGTACGATTGAGCATCGAATGACATAAACGAGTTTATGCATGTTTGGCGTATTCCTGTCGGTGCGTGCTGCTTATGCAATCCTATATAAACGTAAAACGTAATATTTATTTTATTTTCATTTGCGGTTTCGCGCGTAATAGATAAGCAGTACTTAAGTTCAACACTTACTTACGTATTTCTCAAAACAAAACAACGTCGGAAGTAAAAAAGAAGAGACGGCAATACTGTGCGGAATATATTAAATTCGGATTCATTGAAAATCCCACAAACCCATCGTCGCCTTTGTGCATTCTATGTCTAAAAACATTTTCGAATGAAGCAATGAAGCCTTCAAGACTGCAAGATCATTTAAATAAAATGCATCCAGATAAGAAAGACAAGAATGTAGCATATCTTCAAGACCTAGAGAAGAAGCATAATACTCAGCCAAGTGCAGCAAAACTATTTTCGGCGGCTGCTATAAGCAAGATGACGACGGACTTTGTGCTTCGTACAATATCTCTTTGTTAATTGCTCAAAAAGGCAAACTTTATAAAATGTAATTTAAATTTATAGTATAGTGGTTTTTAAGTAGGTGAAAAAATGGGGGCGCTAAAAAATACTTTATTCTCAAAGTGGGCAGTAGACAAAATAAGTTTGGGAACCACTGAGTTAGAGCAATATAAACTAACATTAAATTTCAATCACAGACTAGATATCAAAAAGCGACCAATAATATGTAATGTTAAGACTTTAATATTATTGGTCGTTACTTGGTGGAAATCCATAATAATATTGTTTTATTACTGTAAGTAAAACACTTCATCATCCACATACCTGTACCAATAAAGAAATTTCTTAAAGAGGGGATGACTACTAATTGTTGACTCTAAGGAATCCATAAATATTTCTGCTAAGATGGGGCTAAGCGGGTTTCCCATATCATATCATATCAATTCCCCTCCAACCAACAGATTTTCAAAAAGAACTAGACCTTATTAAACAAATCGCAGTAAACAATGGATACCAACCCGAAATTATAGATAAAATACTAAAACAAAAAATGTATAAAAAATCCCTATCAATGATATATCCGACAGAAAAAGAAAAACCGAGTTACTACCAGACAATTACATATATAGGAAACATCAGCACAAAAATTAGTAAATTCATGAGAAATCTTAATATAAACACAGCCTTCAAAACTCAAAATACCATAGGAAAACTAATAAAAAATAGTAAAACTAAAACCCATAAAAAAGAAAAATTAGGAGTATATAAATTAACTTGCGGTGATTGTCCAAAAACCTATATAGGTCAAACAGGTAGAAGTTTTTCAAAAAGAATCAAAGAACATTTTAATTATTTGTAAATAGCAAAAATGATTCCAATTACGCGAATCATCTTATTGAATCCAACCACTCTTTTAAAGAAGAATTTAAAATACTTCATATAGAAAATAAAGGATCAAAATTAAACCATCTCGAATCACTGGAAATAAACAAGCTTAAAAATGCAAATGTGTTGTTAAATAATCAATTAGACCTAAACAATTCACCTTTATTGAACTTATTTTAATATTCTTGTCACTCAATATAACTCCCAATTTCATAAATTTTGTAAATAAAATTAAGATAGGAAAACCCCAAACCTTTGATCTGTTCTTAGGACTAAATTGTTTGTCATCCTAGAATAAATTATACAAAATATTAGGAAATCCCATCGTTTATACCACCCTTTACAATAAAATTTCTTTTGTTATTATACAGGCATCTATATATAGCGTATCTTTAAAATTAAATGTACATTACCTGACGAAGCTGCAGTGCAGTGAAACATGTCGTATTGTCAATAAAAAGTGGAATTTAAGTAAAAAAGTGTTTTACTTACAGTGATAAAACAATATTGTAATGTTAAGTTTTTTGGTTAATGTAATGATCTAAATTTAAACTGGAGAAAACACGTAGAACATGTTTGAACTCACATTTCTCAATGAATATTTGGTATATTCTATACTTACACTACATTTTATATATTACGTACATTCTATATTTTTAAATTATTTAAAAAAGATTTATCATTCGTTAATACCCAATAACAAAAAATCCATATAACCATATTAGATAAAAACGTACAGAGAACAAATTGGTTTTCACGGCGACACTCGATATCCAAACACTTACCCTAAAGTATTTGGGGATGTAGATGACGTACTATCTCTTCTGGATGGTTGAAGGTGTGCACTGTTGTTGCTGGGCGTTGACAAATTTGAAATTGCCTTTTAGAAAAAAGACTTGTTAATATGTTAAGTTATCGATATGCCAACCAATACAAGAAGCTGATTTTATTTGAAAAACAAATATTATATGTATGTCGTTTATATGTATTCATCTTGAGAACAGACAATCCATGTTATGCAAAAAAAAACTACTAAAACTGAGACTGTTATAAACTTTGTAGTAAGACATTTTATATATTATATACAGTGACTTGCAAGATGTAGCTGGAAAAAAATGTAATTAGGAATTAAAGAAAATTGTAAATATTGTATAAAACGTCTGCATGCCCTAAAACCAAAATAGTAATTAAAATTTTTTAAGTTGACTTTGTTCACCTTTAAATCGAGTTTTTTTTCATGGGTGTAATAATCGATTAAGGAAAAAGTTTTGTATACAAAGTTTTTTACAAATTAAACAAAGAATATTCGAAAGACTTTTTTTCGTCATAATAATATAATATAATCAACATGTCATTATTTAAATCATTTATTTTTCAATTTAGCAATATTCTGTAATTAATTCTAAAGAACTTTTATTAAAATATTTTTCAGAGAAAAATTTAAGTGTTTTTATAAAACGAAATACTCATAAAATTTAAGCGTCTGGCTAAAGGCTTCTTTAAGTTAATATTGTTATTTTTGATAACAATACATTATTTCATGAATTTTGTAGACAAAAGTTATTGTTTGAGTTAAATGGTTTATTAAAAGCCTATTTAAAGTTAGGTATTTGATTAAATATTTAGTACAAAGAGTACTTTACTCTTACACAAAATTCAAATTTTGGTGCATATCTTGTATTATACGAAAACATATTTTGAAAGTATAATAATTATTATTTTGGTTTTTAGGGCATAAATTCTCTTCAGTATTTTGGATTTTTTTTAACCCTTAATTATAATATTTTTCATATACCTACAACATCCACTTCTCTGTCGGTCACTGTATATTAACAAACTAAGTAAGCAAATAATCAACCTAAAAAAGAAACAAAAAACAGTGCAAAAAGTGACACAGCTTAAACCTCTTTATCAATAATCCATGGCTTTCTTAGTAATCCTTTAAAAATACTTCTCTTACATATTTTGTGCCAATTTGAAAATTATTTAGTTATTTAACAAAATTTACTAATACCTTTATTGTGTCTAAATAATACAGTATGTCTATTGCAAACTTTTTGTGTCGGGTCATCGTAGCAATTTTTATATAATATAACATCATGATGGTTGGTATAGGTTGGGAGCTGGCTATAGAAAAATTATTTGTACACCAAAGCTAATGGCAAAATTCTAAAAGATTTTTCAATTTTCTGAAAACTACGAAGTTAAAAGAAAAAATAAGTCAAATGAATTCTATAATTATTCAGACACCTTGTATAGGTTAAGTAGATCAGTGCTATGAGCTTAACATTAAAATTTTAAAACTTACTATCCTCGAAAACTAAAAATGAAAAAATAAATGTAGGTCCGAATAAAACAAACCGACCATTTCAATAATATGTCGTAACTCTGAATTCATGCAAAATGAGATTTCCCGCTTAATCTGTTAATGTAATTATAACACGTGGCTATTAAAATTCTTATTGGCTTTCGTTTAGCAGAATGGGCCAATAAGAGACAAAAACAATATGTAGTAAATCTAACGGGGTTGAAATTTGTCGTACCTAAGTCGTTAGTACACTACAGACACGATTGTCAATGGTATTTTAACAGCAACAACAGGTGTGATATTATTATAGTTTTGGTAAGTAATACCAACCAATGCATGTGTTTTATATAATTGTATTGATAAAAATATAACTAAGTGATTTATTTTTGGTTTTTAGTTAATTTATTTATACATATTAAGTTAATTTTCATTAATAAAAACATGGTCTGCTATGAACGTTGAGTTAGGCATTATTGAACCCATGAGTTATCTTACTAAGTTGTGATAAACGACATATTTTTGTATTTGTGTAAAACAGTTTTTATCGTTTCCTGAAAAGTAGGAGATTTTGAGTTACGATATATTGAATTGTTTTACCGTCTAAACTTTAAACATGATTTAAAGTTTATTACCTAGTAATTATATTAAAAGAGTTTTTCATTTAGTAAATGTTTTCAATATTAATTATTATTATTTTGTTTATAATTGGTAAGCAGAAAAAAGGTATTTTTTTTATCGATAGTGTTAGTATAAAAATATTTTATCATAATTTTAGACTAGGATAAATCTTTAGTGATACAGAAATTAGAATTTGATAAAAAGGTTTGAAACTATTGCAAAAAAATATCTACAGTGTAAAATATGCAAAATATTTACTCCAGTGCCAACTTGGTCCATAAGCTGCATTGCCTTTTTAAAGCATAAAGGTAAGAATTAAAAAGGGGACAAGACAACACCAAGATTGACAAAAAAAATTGTTAAATACAAATAACAATAATTTCACCGTCTTAAACTTATATATTTTTAATAAAACCTATAGGTTACAACCTAAATTTATTTTTCGTTCAAATTTTTAATTTAATGTAGACGGCATGCTTAGCCAGGAAGCACAAAAATTAATTTTAAAGGTTTCGTGTATTTTCATGAGATTGTTTTGGTCGTAGTGAGTCAGTCCTTAGGCAAAAATCAGAAATAGAAATGCCGGAAATCTGCTTATTCAGTTATTGAACACACGATTTAAAAAAAAAAATTACGGTTTCGTATTAAATTATATTGATTGGATTGAGCCGTAATGGAGCTTTTAATGGTATACAAGAGGTGTAAAATTAAATAGTCAAAAGACCGACAATCAAGACTTCAGCATACTGAAAAGTCAAGGGTAAGTGGAAAAGCACTGTCCTGGGCGGAAAAGTAATGAGAGTAAAAGAAAAATTAGGGAGTTTTAAAAGACTTAGCTGTGAAAATTATTATTAAGTAGTGAAAAATCTAGAGTTTTATTCAGCTCTGTAAGAGACATGTGAAAGTATTGAAGTGAGAAAGCTTTAAGCTTTAAGCCAAATGGTAAGCTAATCTACCTCATTTTATTAAATTTCATTTGATACATTCCCCTTTCTATTTTTTACAGATGCTTCGACTTTTATGAAAATAGTAGTTTTCCTATTCACTGCGCAAAGTTATGTTTTCCCGCACGCGAAAGCAGTTAGACGAACGACGCGAAGCGCAGTTCGGATAAGCTTTAAATGCGGGAAAACTACTTTGCGCACGTGTTAGGAACAATATTTTTTCTACGAGTGAAATAACTATATATTTTTTTAATTTTAAATTTTTATTGACATCAAATACTTGTTTTTTTTTAACTTGAACAAAATTAGAGGAAAATATAATAATGCAGATTTCAAAAAAATTTTGACCCGCACGGCACAATACTTCGGTATAGTTTATAAGGCAACACATAAACCACCTGTCAACTTTGTCTTGTTACAATATTTTTGCATAAATATCTAAAAAAATAATAAAATAGAAGAAAAAAACGCGTCTATAATATGGTAATTTTGCTTTAAAATAAGTGTGCGGGAAAAAAAATTTCCCGCACCGTGTGCGGGAAAGTGCTACTTTGCGTATGCAAAAGTGTACGCAAAGTAGATTCTTTGCGGTCACTCGTAGAAAAACATTTTTTTTTTTTCTCTCCATCTCACTTCAATACTTTCACATGTCTCTTACAAAGCTGAATAAAACTATAGATTCTTCACTACTTAATAATGATTTTCACAAATAAGTTTTTTAAAGCTCTCTAATTTTTCTTTTACTCTCATCACTTTTCTGCCCAGGACAGTGCCTTTGCACTTATCCTTGACTTTTCAGTATGTTGAAGTCTTGATTGTCGGTCTTTTGACCATTCAGTTTTACACCTCTTGTACACCAGTAAAAGCTCCATTACGGCTCAATCCCACTATTATTTTCTTTATTGCTAAAAAATCAGCATTTTACCTTTTACATTGTTTTCCTGATGATGAGTGTTTCTACACTCGAAACATGTCGATTTAATTTAATATGAATCATTCTAGGTTTGCCTAGTTATTTGAATAAAAAATTGTGAAGAAAGACTTTGTGCTTTTCTTTTTTCTATATCATTTCAACTCCACTTTGAGTATGGACTACTTCTTAAAAAAAAAACAAATTAAATTATCCTACCTGTTTTAAATGATTTTTTAGAATTGTACCCTCGGGTTCTGGCAGAGGTGGTATCTCGGTGGGAGAATGCAATTTGTTGGAATCTAAGTCCACCAAACAAATATCATCTGGCAGTCTAAAAATATAAACTTTAATTAGGCAACGAAATGTATAGAATACGACAAAGTTATAATTGGTTATACCGCTAGAGATAACTCGAAAGTAAAAACATATTTTGCATTTAGAATTTAGACTACTCGATAAAGGTATTTGGTATAGAAATAAGGTTCAAATTAAAAATATTAACCTACGTTATTTCAGTGTTTTGCTTAATTTGTTTAACTATTTACTAAAAATCTAAAAAAAAATATGTTGGACTTACTTAAAATTTTTCTTGTACATTAGAAAGCTAACAGGAAGACCAATAACGAACGGCGTTGGTGCAAGTAAAAGCTGAAAGAGACATGCAAATGTCAGTTATCTATAATATAAAGCTACTAGTGCTAAGTGAAACTGGCGCTTATTAACTATTGTCAAGAAATTATTTCGACGAAATTATCAGATAATATATTTAATTTTATTTTTGTAGATAGATATAAACTATGAAAACTGAAATACGACACCTTAAAAAGTAATAAGGCATATTTAGACATTATTCGAACACAATTATCTAGCGAAGAATTACGATATTTGATCGTAAATAAGCTCGAACTTAGGTTAACGATCTTGTTACATATTATATTAGTATTATAATTTTAGGTGCTATACGTAGCGAGTGGTGCAAGGCTAGACTAAACATTGCCAACCTAAGATATTAATTTTATTAAAAATTGTTTTTTTATTGTCTTTGTATGATGAATAAGATTAAATATGCTTTTAAGTATTTACAAAAAATAGTTTTGCTACATTATAAAAAATGGTTCTCGGGAGTATCCATAATATTCTCTGCGATGTTTCCTGACCATTCCAAGTAAAACAACAGTGCTAAGTATTGTTCTTAATTTTGTAAGAAAAACAGAAAAAGTTTGTAGGAAAGAAAGCATCACACCGCAGTACTGCGCAAATTACGTAAGTATAAATATTATCGGTATAGCAATTGATGGAAGGTGATGAATTACGAAGAGTAATC
Organism: Polydrusus pterygomalis; assembly: GCA_963969555.1. Taxonomy (NCBI): domain Eukaryota; kingdom Metazoa; phylum Arthropoda; class Insecta; order Coleoptera; family Curculionidae; genus Polydrusus; species Polydrusus pterygomalis. Next base: position 41,365,453 of record OZ018379.1, read on the forward strand.
TATTTATTTTAAGTGGCGGAAAGGGTAAATAACTATCGGGAATTCTAATGCAATGTTTGTTTAATCCACGAATGCATGTTCACATTAACCAAAAAACCAAATTGTTTATATTAAAGAACAGAAAATGATCACAGACCTAAACAATATATAATTATCATAACTACTCAACTAGAGGTTCTGACTTAATCAGACCAAAAAAAAAATTAGCTAAAAGGATAATTCTATTAATATCTTATTGTATAATGCACTGCCTAAAAAAGTAAAACTGCGAAGTTATTCAAAATTCAAATTTATGATTAAAAAATCTTTTCGCCGTCACTGTTTTTATTCAGTTCGAGAGTACCGAGCGAGCAAAAATTATTTGCATTAAAGAGGGCCTTGCATCCAAGGACGTTATGCTTAGCCGTAGAGCTTAATACTTGCTGGGTGTCAGCTGTGGGTGTCAGTAACTACCTGAATTAACAATCAATCAGTTATTCCGTCATCTTTGACAGTCGTTAAAAGTAATTTGATTCATCGCTAATTTTTCCAATTTCTTGAACAATTCACACAATGGGCTTTACGAAACAGCACAAAACATTCGTGGTTGAAGCGTATTTTCGAAACAGGGTTAGAGTAAATGGTGAGTGGCAATACAATCCGGGTTTGTGCATGGACGATTTTCACGAACATTTTTCTAACCTTGCTTTTATTGCTGAGGATTTTTATCATTGTCTGAAAAGAACCGTTGCTGTGTTTAGGGAAACAGGTTCTATACAACACAAAAAAGGAGCAGGAAGCCCATCTATAAAAACAGAAGAACTTGTTGAAAACGTTCGTGAAATAATGCAAAATACGCCAACAAATTATATAAGACGCCTGTCCGAAGAAGTGGGAAGATCATATTGAACATGCAGGACTATGGAGCATGACGGTGGCCAATTTCAGCAAGTTATGTAATTATTTTTCTTTTTCTTTCTGTATATTCTTACTTTCTTAATTTTGTAAACAACAAAAATAAATTTGTTTGTGTCTACTTATTTTATTACTCATTAGTTTGGCATATCATGTCATAATATGAATTTGACAAAATTTTAACCTAGATTTAGTTAGATATTATCGCCCCCATATCATTGTGATCTATACCAAGCCCTACGTTTTTTAATCCAAGCCCTCTTTGATGCAAATAATTTTTGCTCGCACGGTATATAAACACAGCCATAGCAGATGGGTTGTTTTAACAATGTTTTCCTGTTGTAGAGTGAGAAATATTAAAATATATTTAAAAATTTAAAGATGTACCTAATTAATAAACTTCTTGAATCCCAGGCTTTATGCTCATTACCAGTGGTAGAATACTTTGATGTTGTTAATTTACGTAGATCAACATTCAAATTTTTTATTGTTATTATTATTTGTTTATAACGTTTTTGTACAATAATGTTTTAATATATATTTTTATTTAGTTAAATACATGCGTCCAGGAATGCTTTATATTGTATATGACTTGCTACAATAAAATTTCTAATTTACAAAAATGTGGTCAATTAAATATGTCTATGTCTATGTCTATGACCTATGACATCATGTTGACTGTTGATTATAATTAATGTACCTCATATTTTATTTTGTGGTTGTAATAATCTGTTGGTCATGTCACCGTATATTGCGCTGTTTATAATAAGCTGTTAGTCAAATCACCGTAAATTGTAGTGGTATACCAGGTACGCATGCGCCTTTTTTTATTGGTGTGATGATTTTAATTTCCTTTTTCTCTCACACGTTCGGTTAAAGTATATTTTTATAAAAATAAAATATCATTAAACATATTACCTGTTCAGCACAACTCATACACGTGGGCAACAGCGGAATCACAGGAAACATATATTCTAACGGATATATCATTGTAACAAAAGCCATCACAGACATTGAGAGAGCATTGTAGTCTCGCGACTGAAATACAACCTTATTTTCTAAAAGTATTACTGTCATTACTTTTAAGCAGGTCTCCACCCCTAAAAAAAATAGAAATTGGTAAATAATACTTTTATCTTCAAAACGCCGAAGTCGAAAAGGTTGATAATATTATGTTTAGGTGGTTAAAATCGACGTAAAAAAATCAGACGTATACCATTGTTCACCTTAGCCACACATATACTATGAATACCCATAAAAATTATTTTACAGCGTTTTACCTATCCAACATGATTTTAACCTGCGATATATTACTAAGAAGAAAAATTAGCTCAATTTCTTTGCAAAAACCTTATAAAGTATATTAAAAAAGCAAAATGAACATTGGACAGCTTGTACTTTATAATCCTTTTAAAACAATACTTTGTTAAGACAGTAATTAAAAATATTTTCTCTCCATGATTTTATCAGATAATCAAATATTATTTCGGTACCAAATATTCTACAGTAAGGTTTTAAATACCGCAGCATTACTTACCCAAGAGCTCCAATGGGAGGTGTAGAGGAAAATCTACCAAACTAAATCTGGTATGACTTGGTAAAGCAAAAACTAAGGGCTCGTATACACTAGGTGATAAAACTTCCACCTCAACCCTGAAATAAAAATATATATAATAAAAACAAGGTGGCAATGTCCTGCCAATCATGTGCCTTATGACGGGAGATTCTACGCACCCCATCCTTTTCCCGTTTATCCACAAGGGCATTACCCCATAAACATAAAAAATAATAATTAAAAAGTAAATATTGTGGCATATCAGACAAGTTTATTGTGTAACTGTTTTTTATATTGGAATACACAGGGATCTAAGCACAATGGATACCCTGGGGCGAGTAGAACACGACGGCCGTTTCGTCCTTTTTAGGACTCTACGGGTAGCCATAACCCAACCAATTCCAACAACAGCGGTAAGATTTATTTAAAGCCTTTTGTAAGATCAAAGCCGCCATCCCAATATAAAAGGCAGTCACACTGGTAATATTGATAGGAAGACAACTAAATAAACCACGAAATGCATCACAATCCAGTATAAGGGAACGCTATTTGCGTTTTCACCGAAACATCTGCCGTTTTGCAGATTAGAAACAGATCAACGCTGGCACCCACTAGAATGCGCGCAATCCGTTTAAGAAAAGCCATAAAAATATTTAGAAGATAATATAGTGTCCGCAAAAATATTTAAAAAGTGAATATTGTAGCATGTCGGACAAGTGTGTAACGGTTTTTTATATGGGAATACAAAGGGATCCAAGCACAATGGCTAACCTGGGGCGGGTAGACCACGACAGACGTTTCGTCCTTGTGAGGACTCTACGGGCAGCCATAACCCAAGCAATTCCGACACTATATTATTTTCTAAATAAATAATAATTTTTGAATTTATTGACTCATTTGCGATTAATTCATAGCTTAAAGAAACTGGTGAGTTATTATATTGAAATAAAATATTATATAATATGATTTTCAAAAACAATAAATAAATTATTTACTTGGTCTTTCCAGGTATGGGTACTGGAGCAGAAAGAAGCTTCAAAATCCAAGTTTCAATTTCTTTGACGTCATGTAAGACTATGGAGGATGCAGCGTCACCTGCCTGACCAGTTAGTACACTCCAGACGCCATCCCTATGACAAATTATAATTATATTTAAAATTTATGTATAGCAGTATTATTTAATTCTAAAGAAGTAAATACCTAAAATTCTGTGGTTAAAATAAGAATTATGAAAGTTCCCAAATCCTTAAAATATTTTTCAGGTGATATGCTTAAAAGCTTTGTCGATGTTAGATATAAATAATATAAAAAACTAATAGACTTTAAAATGTCTATTGACCAAAAGACGTAAATTAGGTATTAAAAGTATTTTATTCTTCGGCTGGTGCAACCAGTAGCGGATCCCGAACTTCACTAAGAAGGGAGCACAATAACTAAATTGTTTTTAGATGTAAATATAATAATACAAAAAATATTACTGCAAAACAAGGGCGAATATCGTCGTTTTACTTTAAAAACCTCGTAAGTCCGCTAGAATATTTCGGAAAGTAATGCAATTTAAATCATGCAAATTTGAATAATGGGGTTTTCGGAGACGTTCTCTTTAAATAAAACAACAGCCACCATATTATGCGAATTCCACCAAAATATGTTGCAATCTTGTATATTTTAAATGGAGCAACCTGTTCATTAGCTGTTCATAGCTGTTCGTGTTCATTAGTCGTTCAAAGCTGTTCATTATTCGATCAAAGCCGTTCATTATAGCCATTTGAAAACGGCTATAAACGACGAATGAACAGCTTTGAACAGCTAATGAACAGCTTTGATTTACTAATAAACAGCTTTAAACGACTAATGAACAGCTTCGATCCTGTACACTGACATGCGCAAATTGGTGCAGAATAAGTGCCGCCGTGAGACACCCTGAACATATACTTTTGGGAATAATTATTATGTTACAAAATGTAATCTATGTTTTAATTTTCATTTCAGAAACGATTGATTATATTTTCTGTGTCAATATTAAAAAAAAATCTAAATGTACAAGCGGGGAGAGGGGCAATGGTCCCCATTGCCCCTTCTCGTAAATCCGCCACTGGGCGCAAAATAGGAAGTTCAATACAAAATTAAAAGTGGTCAAATATTGGCTACCATGTTTGTTTTAGACTAAGAGTATAATTAAGTAAAAAGAGTTCAGTAAGCCAAACTCATTTTTGTTAAAGTTAAATAATTTTCATGCAGGTAATACTAATTCCACAAGAGTTTAATTTTCAACGATTTTTCTAAACCTTTCCAAAAGTAATTTAAAATTATAAGTGGTTCTCTACATATTATAAATATAGGCATCAACAAAACCAATTTAAAATCAGTTTCTCATAGTAAAGTGTGGGTTAACAGAAATTTGAATTAAATTTGAATACCAAATTTCGTTTGCCATGGAAAATTTTCTGATGTGCCAGTAATTATGAAGGTTTTTTGTTATGTACGAGTTGTCTAAAAATATATTTGATATAAAAATCTTCTTTTTTTGGCTCTGTAAAGTACGGTTACCGTATCAAAAACTAATTGAACTATCGAGATTACTAAAGTACAACAGTACGTATAAATATATCGCATATATATATCCGAAATTTGATTTTAGCATCAAGTTCTGCCTCGATCGAGATGAAAATTAAGGATGAATTCTCAACGTCATTCAATCTATTGCCAACCTATAACCTATTTCGCGTTGATTTTTTGAGTTTATTATTTTAATAACTAACATTTAAAGAAAATCAATATCGTCGGTACATTATTTAGGTAGTATCTGATATAATAATATTACAAAAATATCAATTTATTACATTGCAAATTTTGGGAGAATTGTATAGTGAAAGAACAATGAGTGACAATGACATAATAATGTTAAAAAAATCTTAGCCGATATTTTTCGCTATACAATTTTTCTAGAATAAGTTATGAAATTCCTTGATATTTATTAAATATGTCAATTATTACCTATAGAATATCAAGTCGATACTGATTGTCTTTAAATTTTGTATAAAAGCTAGAAAACATAAATAAATCTACGCGAAATAGGTTATAGGTTGGCAAGCATGTTGATACTCCCACCTTAAGCAAAAAAACGTGAGTCAAGTCACGTGATTCGCATTATCTGTCAAACTTAAATTTTTTTCAAAAAATAATTCAAAAGTGGGGTTATTTCTGAAAATATCGAAAAAAGTTATTGGAAAGAGGTTTTTTAAATGCAGTTTCTAGTCCACAAGCAAAATTTCAGCTGCATAAGATAAATTAGATTTTTTTACCCACCAATAAAATTTATTTTTCACTTAAGGTGGGAGTATCAACATGCTTGCCAACCTATAACCTATTTCGCGTAGATTTCTTTATGTTTTCTAGCTTTTATACAAAATTTAAAGAAAATCAGTATCGACTTGATATTCTATAGGTAATAATTGACATATTTAATAAATATCAAAGAATTTCATAACTTATTTTAGGAGAATTGTATAGTGAAAAATATCGGGTAAGATTTTTTTTAATATTATTATGTCATTGTCACTCATTGTTCTTTCACTATACAATTCTCCCAAAATTAGCAATGAAATAAATTGATATTTTTGTAATATATCAGTTACTACCTAAATAATGTACCGACGATATTGATTTTATTTAAATGTTAGTTATTAAAATAATAAACTCAAAAAATCAACGCGAAATAGGTTATAGGTTGGCAATAGATTGAATGACGTTAAGAATTCAACCTTAATGAATACTTTACTGATTACACTGTGTTTCTTTTTGTATTAATATTTAGGCACAAACTACGTTTTTAAAAACACTTATTTTATAAAGTTACCTTATACAGGGTCAAAAACAAATAAACTTTCCTCACATGCGACCAAATTTTAATAGCTGAATTTTGATTTTGTAGAAAAACACACATTTAATATGGCGCTACTTTAAAGAAAATGTATCTGAAATAAAGCATTGTTAAAACTAAGATGTTTTATGTATAGGTTGCGTTGAGTCTTATTTTGCAAAATTGGTGCAATTTACAAAATACGGATAAAAAATCACAATTATCTTATGCAGCTGAAATTTTGCATGTGGGCTAGAAACTGAATTTAAAAAAACTTTTTCTAATAACTTTTTTCGATACTTTCAGAAATACTTTTGAATTATTTTCTGAAAAAAATTAAAATTTGACAGATAGTGCGAATCACGTGACTACTATTTTTTTGCTAAATTTTCATTTCGATCGAAGCAGAACTTGATGCCAAAGTCAAATTTCGAATAAAGCTATTAATAAAAAAAACCCATATGATGCAGAGATGGTCACACTGTATATGAGCTGCCTCTTCAAAATGATTACTTATTGGGTCATTAAAACATATAAAACTAAACTATATTGTTATTAAGTTAACTTTATTCTTATATAAAAGGATTATCCGGTGTGCCGGTCGGTGTTGCCAAAAATGTTCGAATTTTCCATAAAAATGTTATTTTTGGTTATTTCAATGTTATACATTTTTAATTTATTATAGTCTTTAGTATCATATCATAGAAAAAATTAAGTATTTTTCGATAAATAAAAAATTCAATATGGCGGTCATAAGAAAAAAATTTATGATGGTTCGAAGAAACCAAAACGTTGTATTTAAAATATTACCAAGTAGGTATGTTCTTTGTAAAGAGTTACAACCGATAGACTGAAGAAAATGCTACATTTTAGTTTATTCAAAATATCTCAGAAACCAAAACAACTAGACTAGATCCGCAAGCACCAATAATCTGCTAACATAAGTTCCTAAACCTTTTCCTATTTAACCGACTTTCTATATCTTATAGTTACCGAGATCGCAGCACCAAGTTCGGGCACCCTATATTTCAAAAATTATTTAAGTGTTCAACATGGAACTTCTTATAAGCAAAAATGACTAGCACTTTTATAAATTAATACTTTCAGGATTTTCTAAAGATCTTATCAGCCCAGCAACTGTAATAATTGCCGCTCTACCCACTTGATGTAGGTCAGACTTATTTCGACAAAATTATAACACAATCGATTTACTGTCAAATCAAACACCCACTTTATTATTCTCATATTATCGGGATGTAAAGTTGATAGTCTAGCGGCTTGTGTTTAAAAACTCCGTCGCGTGGACTTTCTGATGAAGGAAGTGAATTTCATAACTTACATTTTTAGTAAGACATTGTAGATTATGCATGTCCATGGGTAGAGGTTTCGCAAAAAAAAACATAATTTATATTAACTCTGATAACACTATTTTAAATCTGACAACCAAGGATATAGCTATTTACATACCAAGGGAGGAAACACATTTTCCCCCTGAGGTATGTATATAGTTTTTTCTACTAGCTTACTAGAAAGTTGTCAGACTATAATACTGGGTTAGTAAAAATTACTGGAACGCTTAAATATCGTCAAAGTTATTAAAGTTGTGCTTACAAAAATGGGTATCTGGAAGTTTGTTTGCATGCTAAATTGAACGAATAAACTTTTAGCGGTTTGAGACATTTTACGTGTTTCGGCTCTTTTTAGTAACCCGGTATGGGGCTATATGACAAAATATCAAGTAGTTGTTGCGTCGCCGTCGTTATGTTTACTACGCTTTGTTGCTATGATATTTTTAGTAATACAAACATAATAGTAAGCTGTCAGATTGTTTGTCATTACTTAATTAGAAGTTTCTACGTTTTGAAAATGAGTTCTAGCGAAGATGACCTGCCGCAAGATCTCGCTGAAGAGGCACGAATAGCGACACTTAATCTCCTTCCTGAAAAATCAAGAGAACGATATGAAAAGGAATACACTTTGTTCAAAGTATGTTGGAAGAGCGCGGAGTAAAAAAAGTTTCCGAAGATGCCACCTTGGTGTATTTTTCGCAGCGAGCAAAAAAATTAAAACCATCAACATTATGGAGCAAATATAGTATGTTGCGGTCTGTACTAAACGTTAGGGAAAATATAGACATCAAGTTTCCAAGCCTTCCTCAAACGGCAATTTACCGGTTATGTGTCCAAGAAATTTCTAACTTTAGAAAGAGATGAAATCTCAAGATTTGTAGTGGAGGCCCCAGACAGAGATTATTTGCATATGAAGGTAAGCTTGTTAAATTCAAAAATATGCATTTTTTGATAGATTCTGTTTGTTTGTTTTTTTCAGATCGCTTTACTATTTGGCATTTGCGGGGCTTGTAGATGCAAAGAACTAGTTATAATGGACCTTAAAGACCTTGATGATCGTGGCGATATGGTAATAGTAATCCTTCCAGTTACAAAAACTAAGAAAAAACGCACATTTATTGTCTCCGATGATATAATAAATAAGTACAAGAATTCTAGACAGCCCAGAACACCGCACTCCAGATTTTTTATCAATTACTGTAAAGGGAAATCACCCGTCAATGTGATTGGAAAAAATACAATGGCCAAAATTCCATTTAAAATTACAACATTTTTAAAATTAAAAAACCCTCAAAGTTATACAGGCCATTGTTTCCGAAGAACTTCGGCGACGCTGCTCGTCAATGCAGGTGGTGATTTGTTGACACTTAAATAGCATGGAGGTTGGGAGTCTAGGAAGATTACGGAGGGATATGTCGCAGAATCATTAACAAGAAAAAAGGAAGTGGCAAGCCAAATCATTACTGGTCGACAATTGTTTTTAACGCCAAGTTCTTCCAAGGATCACGTTGATATCTATGTGCTGATAGCTACTCCTTCATTGGAACGCAACCTTACAAGCAGCCATACCACGTCAATAAGTAACCACCAAGAAGAAGTAGTGAATATTTCAGCGGAAAGTGGCTTTTCCGGAAGGATAACTTTTAATAATTTGACGAATTTTACAATTAATTTAAGCCGTTAATTTTTTTCATCTGTTATAGATACTTACTGTTGTTTAATTAAAAAAAATAAATATGGTGATAATGTGAAGACTATTATAAATATTTTTCCTACAAAATCAAATAGGGCTGGGCGAGGTAAAAAACTCTTGCTAATATAAAAATGTTTAAAAAATGAGAGGGAGGAAAAATTTTTCCTCCCCGGGAGGAAAAGAGGCATTTTCCTCCCTAGCTCAGGGGTTGAAAATTAACTTTTCTAGTAAGGTAGTAGAAAAAATTGTATTTTTCTAGTTGTCAACACAAGTTGATTTTTTTTCTATACTGATAAATTAAAGGTTATCATATAATAAAAAAAACTTGTCAATTTCTTTTTGTTCTGTATATATTATAACATCCATGAGGTTGCAGCTGACAGTATATTTTAGTTATTTTCTTTTTTAAATAAAAATACATATTATTGTGTTTTAATTTCGTCTAGCTTAAGGCCTAGCATAAATAAATGGAATTTAACTAATTTAAAATTTAAAAAATATATCCGAAATTCTTGGGAAATTCCGAGGATATTTTCTGGGACTTTCCCTGATATTCCGTTCCTAAGAATTTACCCATCACTAGTCAAGATTAGACCACTGAAATCCGAACCATAAGAATGCTATGGCTTTTTTTACATTATAAATTGCATAAAAATTAAAATTACAATTTGATTTTAAATTATTTTCTGGCTGTTAAAAAATAACGTTCAGCTATAGGGTATATCCGCTGATGTGGTTTAGAAAAGGAATGAGAGCCCAAAAAAAATGCGATTGCGAAAGATAACAATTTTTGCTCGTAAAATTAATGAGAAAAAAATGTATACAGCCGTAAGTTGGAACCATATGGAAAACTTTTTTATTATTAATTTTACGAAAAAAAGGTATTCCCAATAACAAGTTCTGCATGGTCTAATACCTAAAATGCAACTATCAGATATTAAATTATTTTAAGCGTATACGAGGTTTGTCAAAAAATATGAATTTTGCCCAAAAGCAAAGTACCTTTACTTTTGACATTATCAAAAATTGTTATTAAAAAAGGTTGATCAAAACCAAAAACCACGTTCAAATATGTAATTGCACACATTTACGATGAAAAAATAGATTTTGTTATTTTTTATTAATTTTACTGCATTATTAATTAATTATGAATGGACATTTATTTTTTCTAATTAAAAACGTGATAACCTTTTCGTTTCTTAATTTTATCTAACAATGTTGCAACTTAAACAAGTCCGTAATAAATACATATGCATTTATATTGCAAATAACAAAATATACATCCTAGATTACATGTAACTACTGATACAGTTAAATTTGCATTTTTATTGTACCTAAACATACGTTTCAAAAAAGAAAAATAATTTTTTTCATCGTAAATGAGTGAAATTACATATTTAAACGTGGTCTTTAGTTCTGATCAACTTTTTTTAATAACAATTTTCGATATTGTCAATAATAAAGGTACCTACTTTGCTCTTGGGCAAAATTTATATTTTTTGACAAACCTCGTATACGCCTAAAAGAATTTAATATCTTATAGTTGCATTTTAGGTTTTAGATCATGCAGAACTTTTTATGAAGAATAACTTTTTTTCGCAAAATTAATAATAAAAAAGTTTTCCATGTGGTTCCAACTTACTGAGACATACCTACTGTATAAAAATATTATATATTATAAATTATTTTTTACACAGGAAGCATAAAAATCTTGTACTTTGCCTTAAGGTTTAATTATTTAAAACATATTTGTATTTATTCTTTGGGTAGAAAATTATATACAAGGTGGGTTTACTCTTACGTAAAATAATGTTTTTCTACGTTCGTGCAAAAAGTTATTATGTTTTGCACTATCTACTGTGCCAAAAGTTTACCTTTTTTGAACTAGTGCAAAAAGTAACATACTTTTTTGCACTAGTGTAAAAAGTAACATATTTTTTGCAGTAATACTTTGATACTCTATTGATTAGGAGTTTAATCTAAAGGTAACATTTTTTTTTGCTCTAACTGTCATATTAAAATTAAAATTAACTCAAAAATAGGAAATTTCTAACTAGTTTTATGAAAATAACGTTAGTTTAAACTGTTCATGTTATTGTTAACAATTAGTTAGTACTATTTCTTGAATTGTAAAATATTCTTCAATAATATTTGAACAAAAAAAATTAAATTTGACTGTAGAAAAAATGTTGTGTGCAACACGTGCAAAAAGCATATTTGTTGCACTCACTCAGCATAATTGCAGCTCTCGACTTCGTCTCGAGCTGCAAACGTCATGCGTCATGCAACAAAGATAATATACTGTTTGCACTAGTTACACAAATAACTATTTCATATTTTTTATGCTCCCGATATAAAAAATTGAATTTTTTATAACGTGAGTCCTTTATTGTACTAGAAAAACTTTCATAAAAAATAATTTTTATCGTATCCTTCACTTTTTGGTCCATTATTTGTTCTCTTCTTAAACCCATCTTCGAACATACGTACATAATATTTATATTGCATAGCAAATTATATTTCTTATTTCTGCACTTCCTTCACTAAAATAGCCACGCCATGATACAAGCAATTATACAGGGTGTTAATGTGATCATGTTACACACTTCTTGGGTAGATGGATCACATAAAAAAAGTTAATTTTAATATAATACGGGATAAACAGCAATAGCAACAGAATGCTAATTGAAAAATTGTTAGCAGCTTTATTTTCATCGCTGGGGATTGAACTTAGAAGCAATAATTTTCCGACACAATAAGATATCGATAAAATCTTTTAATGGAAATGAACTCACTTAAAGCTATTAATTATTGGGATTATATTTTTAACTTAACATTCGTTGTCAGCATCAGCAGAAATAAGTGAAATATATACATCGTAGATCAGGGTTAATCACCTTTTATAGGATCTGAATAATGTCATAGGCAAGGTCCTTTAACTGAAGGACACCCTCCCTGTGTGAACTTGCTGATGGCACATTGGAGCACAATTTGCAGCGTGCTGTTCTGCAAAGCATCTGGGATCGATTCCCATGTATAAACTAAAAAACTATTTTAGTTTTTGAGAAACGGCATGGCTCTAAACATTATAAATATAAAAATTTAATCAGGGTGCTCTAAGATGTATGGTCAAACATTCGACATATTGTGGATTGGAATAAAATTATGTCAAAAGGTAATCCAATAACCTTTCAGTATTGCAATTTTTTCCAATTGCAATGCCTAGAGACCTACCTAGATAGGAATAGGCTAGTGAAAGGCTTAAACATAATAAATTTTTAATTAATTAACCTTGTACCAGTTACCTTGAGGTCTGTTTGGATCCGCCCACTCTCCTGGGATTAGAGGACTCATTACAAGCGTCAATTAATTTCTTCAGAATATAAAGGCATTCACGGAACATGGTAAAGAATGGGTGGTGTGAGAGTATACAGAGAGATGTCAGTGAGTGGTTTCGAACCTTCTAGAAAAGAAATTATATTAAAATTCTACTTTATATACCCAACATATTATTACCAACCACTGTATATTATTTACTCTATGTTGTGATAACATGTATAGCGAGAAAATGCATGGTATTTTTTTTAAGAAATGCCATTAAAAACCGCAGGCTATAGAAAAAAGAAAATTTCCCTCAATTTTTTTTTTACAATTGCATAGTTTCAATGTATGGATATTTACATTTTTATTGATAATAGTGTAAAACTTATTATTAATAATCACCAGTTGCCATTAGATACCACAAAAATACTAGACTTTTCCATTTATCAGCTATTTATCAAAAAATACAGCCATAGCTTCTATTTTAGACATAGAAGGTATTTTATATCGTAAAGCTGGATATTATGTACCGGGTGATTCAATAAGAAAGGCAGCCGGCTATATCTCGGAAACTACTAAACGTAGAAACTTGGGATAAAAAAAATTATAATTAAAGCGGTCATGAGAAAATTCTGGACATAATTTTTAAGTTCCGCATTTTGCCGCAAGAGGGCGTAATTGAAAAGTAAATTTTAAAATTTTACATAACTCCGAAAATTCCACATTAAGTATATGTTTGATAACACCATTTTAAAGCTTGGACAATTATGCATTATTTTGGCATTATGCTCATTGGCGTACCGACTTTAATAAGAGTGGGGGAAGCTGTTGAAAGTGTAAACATTTTAATCGCTGTAACTTCTAAACGACTTATCCGATTTTACTCAATTTAAGCTTGTTTGGAAGAGAAAGGTAAGGTATCTTTAATTGCCTTATCCAATGGTACACAATAGTTTCAAATAAAATTGCTAGAGGGCGTAATTTGTATTAAAAATTAATGTTTTGGCAATAACTCTGAAACGAACAAAGATATCGAGCTGCAGTTTTAATATTTTTTCTAGCAAATTTAATTTATTTTTCGAATATGGTATCATAATTATACCGTATGATTTGAATTTTCGGGATAAATCAAAAAAACTATTATTGTTAAAAATTGCGCCCTCTAGCAATTTTATTGAGAACTATTATGAACAACTAAATACGATTGGTAAAAGTGCATACATTTCCCTTCCAAACAGTCTTTAGTTTGCTAAAATCGGATAAGTCGTTTAGAAGTTACAGCGATTTAAAAGTTTACACTTTCAACAGCTTCCCCCACTCTTATTAAAGTCGGTACGCCAATGAGCATGAGACCAAAATGATGCATAATTGTCCAAGCTTTAAAATGGTGTTATCAAACATATACCTTAATGTGGAATTTTCGGAGTTATGTAAAATTTTAAAATTTACTTTTCAATTACGCCCTCTTGCGGCAAAATGCGGAACTTAAAAATTATTTCCGGAATTTTCTCAGGACCGCTTTAATCATAATTTTTTTTATCCCAAGTTTCTACGTTTAGTAGTTTCCGAGATATAGCCGGCTGCCTTTCTTATTGAATCACCCGGTACTACTGCTACCAATAAAACATTTTACGAATGGAAGAAACATATTTATTGTATTATTCGTATTACTGTATTTTCCGTGCCAAAATAAAAGGTTGCGAAGCTCATCAAAATCAATAACTCAAACTTATAAGGTCAATGTCTCTTGATGCGTGTTTAAAACTTCCACAGTTTTCACATAATTAAACTTTTTTGCTCGTTTCATCCCTAAATAATTTTTTCTTGACATTAAACGATTAATATTAATTTTTTATGATAAAATTTTCAATTTTGGAACTATTCAGATGTAGAGGTTACGGTTTTGTCAAAAATGTCGAGAGCTATTCGGGTCTGTTCAATTTAATTCAATAATGTTGTGTTGCATAACTATGTTTTGTGATTTGAAACTTTATATAAATTGGTTTATTTATTTTAAATGAGGAGTCGGGAGGAACGAACCAAATTCCAGGAGTGCATTATACTTATAAAGCCAAATATTCAAAAACTCAAAAGACACTTTGACAAGTTTTAATTTTGTTTCAAAATTTACCAAAATAATATACTTATTTGAGGTATTACCGTGAGTTTTGCAAACACGCAAGCATTACATGATTTCAAGCCGTAGTTAATTATTAAAGACTACAAAACTCTAGAGGGTTTGTTCAAAAACCAAAATCGATCACTTTATTAGCATCTAATATTTTATATAAATTATTATACCATTTACTTACACCTAACATCCCAGGTGACTCTTGAATTGAATGAGACGGTTAAAGAGGTTGCCGTTGAAATAACAGATTTGCATTAAAATTAATATTTTAATATTTTCTTGATATTTTTAAAATATTTCAATAACCGCATCGATTTTAAATACAGTCTTAGAATTTCGCATGTCTATGTCTCAAGTTTATTTGGTATATACAGGGTGTCCCAAAACTAATGGGACAAAGAGCAACAGCAGACTCCTTAAGGCGAAATAATGGGATTTATCTAAACTTGCATTATCCCGAAATTGATAACAACCAAGATACAGGGTGTCAAAGTTTTAATTTGTTTTCGTTTCTTTGCGATTATTTCTTAACGAAACGACATAGCAGCACAAAATTGAGCATTTTGGGATTTTTTGAGGAGAGGAATTCAAAATTATCCAGAGTTTTTGTGTAACCAGTAGAGGGCGCTGCATACGGTATGGCCCACTTCTTTTAGCTGGAATAACTTTGTTTAGGCTTCTTATATCGATCCGACTATTAAAAAAATTAGTTAGGTACTTTACTTCTTTTACATCAAAAACGTATAACTTATTGAAGTCACTAGGAGCAACCATTTTTGAGATAATTGCATTAATTTGATATTTTTAATGCAAATATGCTAAAATATTTAAAATAATTCTGTATTCGTATTAGTATTATTTATCACAACTGGCCTTGATTAAAAACAAACGACGTTTCTAAGACAACAACATGTTACACAAAGTATCATCTGTCAAAGTAATTAATTTTCTATGTACAATACGTAGATATTATAAATTTTTTAGTAATGCCTCGACATAATTTATTTTCCAATAAAGAAATGTGCGAAATTATCTAAATGAACAGTTCCCTGAACGTTGGATAATCTGTGGTGGCCCCTTGCCTTTGCCGGTGCGAAGTCCGGATTTTAATCCAATGAACTTCTGCATTTAGGGTTATTTTAAAACCAATGTTTATAACGAGTTATAATGAGTTAAATCAAAAAATTATAAATTCTCTTAATCTGCTCAAAAATTATGAAGATCTCTTGTTTAAAGTCCGACAATCTTTTGTAAAACGTATAGCGAAATGTATTGAGGTCAATGGTGGCCATTTTGAACAATTGCTATATATAACGACGTCACCATTTTTATTTTTTTATTTGCTTTTAAATGTTATTAAACTAAGTATTAAATAAAATTTTTGATTAGAATAAAATCAGTAATTCCGTATACCGTCGGCTTAATTTGCAAAATGCGCAACTCCGATTCTTAAAAATGTCCAGGAAACGCTAAAAACAATGACTGCAATAATCACATAAATTCGAGGAGCACAATGTGCGCTCTATACAGTATGCGGACTACTGGAGTTACGCACTCTGCTATCGCGGAAGTGGTAGGGATGGAATTACGAAGTTTTCTGTTGTGCGGATATTAAAAAAGGCAATACAATTTCGGAGATCCGAACTATTCTTCCATATTATTATATTTTGGGTCCAATACTATTTATATTGTATGTCAATGACCTGATTAACGTCGACCCGGGTATTGATGTGACTATATATGCGGATGATACATCCATGGTTGTCTCTGATAAATCCTTGGATGTTTTGCGGGAAAAGTGTGACGATAACTTACAAGCCCTGCACGAATGGTTCGGTAGTAATGATCTTTATGTAAATGCCGATAAAACTCAGGCACTTCTTTTTCAGTCGCGTCAAAGACCTATGCAAACACCTCCAATTTTAAATATCAACGGTGGTCCAATCTTATTTACCGAAAACGCCAATTTTTAGGGAATTAATATCGACAGATTTCTTTCGAGGAAACAGCATTGCCGGTCTGTGTGCACCAAGCTAAACTCCATTTCTTACCAGTTTAAAATGCTACACCCTGTATTAACTACTCAGCAGCTCTTGACACTTTATCATGCGCAGGTGGGTAGCAGGATTTCCTATGGTGTCTGTTTCTGGGGTAGGTCACCTATGGTTTCCGATATTCTTTTGTGTCAAAAGAAAATTTTAAGAATATCTGGTAATGTTCCTTCTACATATTCCTGTAGAGACCTGTTTAGGGCATATTATAATATATTAACTGTTACATCGGTTTTTATTTTTGAAATGTGCGTTTACGTATTTTTAAACAAAGCTAAGTTTAAAAAACATTTTATGGTTCATACTTTTGACACGAGATATAAGTCAAACTTTTGTATCCCACATTGTAATCTCAACATTACCAGGGACTCTCCAAGCGTTCTAGGGCCTAAATTATTTAACACTTTGCCTCCGGATTTAAAAAACTCTAAAAGTATAGTGTGTTTTAAGAAGGACATAAAGAAATTTTTAGTCAATAAGTCTATTTATAGTTTGGATGAGTTTTTGTAATTATAGTTTTTTTTAATAGTTTTTTTTTAATGGTTGACTTTTGTTTGTACTGCAACTTATTTTGTTTCTTGGTTTTTTTCTTTTTTGTTGGGAGTATTGTATGTAACTCACAAATTTAAAGTTTAAATTAGGTACATGACGAATTCTATACATTGTAAAAAATGTCTTTAGAAATATATTATTATTATTATTATTATTATTATTATTATTATTATTATTATTATTATTATTATTATTATTATTATTATATGCGCTATATTTATATAAATCGAATGACATCAAATCTTTAATTTCACCCAAATGTGGAGTTACGCATTTTGCGAATTAAGCCGACGATACGAAAAAACGTTTTTAATAAAAAAAAATAGTCAACCTTAAGTATCTATATTAACTTTGACACTCAGCAAATATAGATGATTTACAATAATTTTAAGTCAGAAATTCACCGTTGCTCGATTTTCCGTTGCTTTTTTGGATCACGTACTTAGTTGCATTGGACATATGAAATGCGATTATCTCGAAAATGGTTGCTCCTAGCGACTTCAATAAGTTAAACGTTTTTGATGTAAAAGAAGTAAAGTAACTTATTTTTTTAATAGCTGGATCGATATAAAAAGCCTAAACAAAGTTATGCCAGCTAAAAGGAGTGGGCCATGCCGTAGGCAGCGCCCTGTACTGGTTACACAAAAACTCTGGATAATTTTGAATTCCTCACCCCAAAATCCTTAATTTTGTGCTGCTATGTCGTTTCGTTAAGAAATAATCGTAAAAAAATTAAAACAAAATTAAAACTTTGACACCCTGTATCTTGGTTGTTATCAATTTTGGGATAAGGCAAGTTTAAATAAATCGCATTATTTCGCCTTAAGGAGTCTGCTGTTGCTCTGTGTCCCATTACTTTTGGGACACCCTGTATATTTGTGTATAATTTTCTTCTTTACAATTACTACAGTTTTTCTGTTATACATTATTTTCTCACCTGTCTTCTTCTACTTGCTCTAGGCGATGGAGAATGACTTCCTCCACTTTCAGAATCATTTCCTCCAACAGCCAATCTAGAGGAAGGAAGGGTATTTGGTCCTGTTGACTCAGAATCTCTTCTACTGGGTGGATAGTCCTTCTCAGAATCACTTGGCCCCACGTTACTGCTACGGTAATCACTGCAACAAATCAAACATTTGTATTTTTGGTTTCAAGTCTGTAGAAAATATTATTTGGTCTATTACAAAGTTTTTTATTATATATTTTTAGTCTGTTAAGGGGGACTTTTTACCCTTAGTTGTATTGTAGAGAAAAACAACTTAAAATATAACTATACAGTGTCACCAGTAAAGTCCGCATCATATGGGATTTTTTTTATTAATAGCTTTATTCGAAATTTGACTTAGTCATCAAGTTCTGCTTCAATAGACATGAAAATTAAGCAAAAAAATAGTAGTTACGTAATTCGCATTATTTGTCAAATTTTAATTTTTTTCAAAAAATAATTCAAAAGTGGGGTTATTTCTAAAAATATCGAAAAAAGTTATTGGAAAAAGTTTTTTTTAATGCACTTTCTAGCCCACATGCAAAATTTCAGCTGCATAAGAGGATTTTGATTTTTTATCCATATCTTGTAAATTGCACCACTTTTGCAAAATAAGACTCAACGCAACCTAAAACTTCTTAGTTTTGACAATGCTTTATTTCAGATACATTTTCTTTAAAGTAGCACCATATTACATGTGTGTTTTTCGACAAAATCAAAATTGGGCTATTAATATTTGGTCGCATGTGATGCAAAGTTTATTTGTTTTTAGACCATGTATAAGGTAACTTCATAAAATAAGTATTTTTGAAACCGTAGTTTATGTCTGAAAGTAATACACCTTAATATTAAGACAAAAAAGAACATAGTGCCATCAGTAAAGTGTTCATTCAGTGGAAAATAAATTTTAGTTTAACTTAACGTAAAGTGTATCTATTTTTAACAATTTAATTTAAAACCACTTTGTTTATTTTTTTTCCTTTCAGACACAAACTACGTTTTCAAAAATACTTATTTTATAAAGTTACCTTATACAGGATCAAAAACTAATAAACTTTGCATCACATGCGACCAAATTTTAATAGCCCAATTTTGTTTTTGTAAAAAAACAGACATGTAATATGGCGCTACTTTAAAGAAAATGTATTTGAAATAAAGCATTGTCAAAACTATGTCAAAACTAAGAAGTTTTATGTAGGTTGCGTTGAGTCTTATTTTGCAAAAGTAGTGCAATTTACAAAATATGGATAAAAAATAAAAATTATCTTATGCAGCTGAAATTTTACATGTGGGCTAGAAACTGCATTTAAAAAAACTTTTTCCAATAACTTTTTTCAATATTTTCAGAAATAACCCCACTTTTGAATTCTCTTTTGGAAAAATTTAAAATTTGACAGATAAGGCGAATCATGTGACTACTATTTTTTTGCTTAACTTTTATCTCGATTGAAGCAGAACTTGATGCCAAAGTCAAATTTTGAATAAAGCTATTAATAGAAAAAACTCCCATATGATGCGGACTTTACTGGTGACACTGTATGTCCAATTTTTTGCAAGTTTGGTTTTGTGACATTCTATAAAAAAATTATTAATATATTACCATCTTATAAAATTTTAGAAAAACATTATTGTACTAAATAATTATTTTTTAATATAGACAGGACGGGAGCAGCTCCCTGGGCCAGTCCGTGACTGATAGAGGAAATTTACAACTACATGGATTTATTTGTTTTTTGGAAGTAATATTTTACGTGTGTCAATGAAGACATTATAAAAGATGGATTTACCAAATTTTGAAAATATTACAGAATTGTTAACCACAATATCTGGGTTTTTTTGTCCGAAACGGTACCAAAAATTATAAATTTAAAGTAAATTACAAATGTGTTCATCTTCTATTAATTAACTTTTAATTTTCGATTAAGCGGTGCCTCAGGGGTATGTTCTGCGGCCCTGTTATTTTTAAGTTGTATTAATGATTTACCTAGCATTGATATCTCAGAAACGTATCTACTTTTTTACACCCACACACTGAGCATGAATTGTTAAAATTCATATAATAAAATAGCGATATGGTGAAAGCAAAGAAGTGGACTAAAGCTAATCGCAGCTATATATATTTTAATGTTATGGATAAAATCACAACTAGAAATGCTTATCTTGTCCTTTTTGAATTCCATTTGTATGTTTGTCCTCAATATATGTTTATTATGTCATTTGTAGAGAAAGCTGTATCTATATTATATTATATATCGGATAGGATTTCGTGTATCATGTAAACCTTTGTTTATTAAGCATAAAATCCTTACATTGCCTTGTATCTTTTTGCTGAAAGAAACAAATTTAATGAGATTTTAATACTCTTACTAACTATTTCAGCGTTTTTCACAAGATTGTGAATCTGAATGAATAAAATACTCCCTTATCTGCCAGAGCAAGAAGCTGTTCAATCACCCTTCATTGACTTTGACATTATTTGCTGTTTCAGGATTATAAGACAATCTTTTACCAACAAAATGGAGAATAAATTATTATTAAAAACAGCAAGACAAAAAAACTCTAAACTATCAAACTTGCTGCAATGACTATGCTGTTTAAAAACATATATTCGTAGTTTTTTTTATTAATATTTTGCAAAATAATTTTATTCGTTATCATACCTTTTTTATTTTTTTTTAATAAAACGAAACAAAATTACAGCATAGTTTTAATATCTTAACATTAATATAAATTACCTGAGCTTTCAGTCATTTTTTCCTTCTAATACCATATTTAACTGCAGAATTATAAAATCTTATGAATGCGGAAAAGTGGATATTTTCAAATTAAAATACGTGCCGAAAAACGGGACATCGCGCAACTTGTAGGAAAAAATGCTTATTTTACTTAAATAGTAACAATAAAAAAATACATGAGCACGCAGTACATTATTTTAAAGGCACCTTGAAGAGGAACAATATTATGTAAAATCCACTATTGACTCCCATTTCTTTTCAATATGTAACTGAAAAAATAAATACAAACAGGATTTTTGGTTTTGGTTAAAACGTCAATTATAAAGAGTATCTTAACTTAATATATTAATAGGTGTTAGAAAAAGGTTCCACCAGCAATTAATGGAAATTATAAAAAGTTGTTATTTTTCTCAAATATTAAGAAATTTAAATGCCAAAAAAAAACCTTTTAAAAGAATATGTAAAGTAAACCCTTTTATTTTAATCATTATTTTTATTTTAATAATCGAAATGGGTCACGCAAACACACATCATATCTGGGACACATTGTATCAGTCCCTACATAATATTTCTTATTTATTTTATACCAGAGCTCATAAAGTCAAAATCTTTCTTTACTTAGAGAAGGGTAGGATTTATGTAATATATTTGTTACCTGTGGTTCGTGATAAAAAATTGATAAGCTCTCTCGAAATATTCCGCCCACGGCAACAAAATGTGCGTCTCAAAGGTCTTTACCGCCTTAAGAAGCAAAAATACATGATAAGTGGAAAAATAAAAACAAAGTTCAAGAACTGACGTACTATGAGTGTATTTTTTTTATAAACTGAACCAGCTTGAGTTTTTCATATTATATTTTACTAAAAATATTGAATATAAATTTACAAAAGAAATGATAGTAATCTTTTGCTGTAAATGTTTGTTTAACATTGTATTTGTTTATCTACAGTGATGGGCTAAAATATGGAACAAATTCATTTAAAAATAGGGTATTAATTTTTTGAAAAAACGCTTGGACAAGTCGATTATAATTCTTTCTTCCGGATTTTTGGCCTTAAAAAGAAATTATACCGGGTGTGTCAAAAAGTAGATGTAGCAAAATTTTTTTGTTTTTTAAATAGAACCCCCCTATTTTTACTTATTACCCTAATTCTACGTCAAATTCTGCGCATAATTCATGTAGCATACTCTATCCTTATCTCTAACGGTTTTAGAGAAAAATTACATCATAAAAAAAATTCTTTAAAAAAAGGTACATGTACCTACTTAAAGGTAAACAGGTAAATTTAAATGAATTGTTACTACGATAGCAAGTCATGTGTCAATCAAAAATTAGTTTTAGGTATAATTTTGAAAAACGGTGATCATGGTGCATTTAAATGAAACACAAAGAATCGAAATTTTAATTTTAATTGGATGTGGAGACAAAACAAGAAGTCATGAAGAAGTTTGTAACTTGTTTAACGCTAAGTATCCAGAACGGCCGATTACAAGATCTACAGTAAGTAAAATTGAGAAGAAATTTAGGGAAACAGGGAATGTAAAGGATCGTCTACGGCCAGGTCGTCCAAAAATTAGTGAAAACTCACAATTGAACATTTTGTTAGAGGTTGAAGATAATCCTCATAGTGCATCCACTGAAGTAGCCCTTAATAATGATGTTAGCCGACGATCTGTGTTGCGGGTATTGAAACAAGAAAAGTACCATCCGTACAAAATTAGGATTAGGACTACAGTTTTGTGAAACTATGATGGAAATTTGCAACTTAAATCTATTTTTCCATCGCAACATACTTTTTAGCGATGAAGCCACGTTTTGTTTGAATGGTTCGGTAAATAGACAAAATTTTCGGTATTGGAGTACAAATAATCCCCGTTGGATGAGAGAACAGCACACGCAATACCCACAAAAAGTAAATGTTTGGGCAGGGATATTAAATGATAGAATTATTGGACCTTTTTTCTTCGATGGAAATCTTACAGGAGACCGGTATTTACAATTTCTTCAAAATTAATTAATTCCCACACTAGCAGCGGATTTTCCAAATCCGAATCAGCCTCATCTACCAGAAGCGTCTATTTGGTTTCAGCAGGATGGTGCTCCGCCTCATTTTGCTCGACAAGTACGAGAGTATTTGAATAAGTACGAGAGTATTTGAATACTGTATTTCCCGAACGATGGATAGGTAGAAGAGGACCCATAGAATGGCCTGCAAGATCTCCCGATCTTACACCCATGGATTTCTTTCTTTGGGATTATTCGAAATCAAAAGTGTATAAGGATAAACCACAAAATTTGGAAGACTTAAAATTTAAAATTAGATATGAAATTAGGCAAATTAATGAAAATACTGTAAATAATGTTTTAGAAGGGTTTTTAAGTAGATTAGCATATTGTCAAGAAGTTAATGTTTTGCATTTTCAACACTTAATAAACTAATTTTTTAACCTTTTTTTAAAGAATTTTTTTTTAAGATGTAATTTTTCTCTAAAACCGTTAGAGATAAGGATAGAGTATATAGGTAATAAGTAAAAATAGGGTTGACACACCCGATATAATTTCTTTTTGAGGCAAAAAATCCGGAAGAAAGAATTATAATCGACGTGTCCGAGCGTTTTTTCAAAAAATGAATACCTGATTTTTAAATGAATTTGTTCCATATTTTAGCCCATCACTGTATAAACAGGCTGCTAAAAATCCGTGCGAGTTTTAGAAGATCTTACGAACGGTTAGAGATACGAAGACGGTTAAATCGAGACAATTATTCGTATGGCTTACTAGCAAGGTATTGAAAAAAAAATTGAAGATATTTCCAACACTTTCAAGAAATCCGAACGAAATTATATTTCGGGTTTTTTAATTCTTTCTGCCTTTAGGAAAAAGCAAATAACATAATTTCCGAGCAGTATCGTAGTTTGCAATTATTCATAACATGTATTTCTGGCTTTTGGTATACATGTCGTAGGCTGATAGTGAAATCCGTCATTTCATGAAAAGCCTAGTCACTTCATGAAGCGTCGGCAGATTGTGTAAAAATATGAAATTACACGATATGCCGCGTCACTTCATGAAGAGACCTTGACGTTTCGGCGTATTATGTATAACACAATCTGCCTAATTTTAAATATCGTCACTTCATGAAATGCCACAAAAACAAGGCATATTGTGTATTTCCGTCTAAAAGGTATATTGGCAACTGGTTTGTTCGGGTTTGTCAGAGCATTTTTTTTATTTTTGTAAAATAATATTAGTTGAAAAAATTTAATTAAAAAAAAATGCTCTGGGGAACAACGAACAAACCAGTTGCCAATATACCTTTTAGACGGAATTACACAATCTGCCGACTGACATGACATCGTTAGGTACTACATGAAGTGACGATATTTAAAATTAGGCAGATTGTGTTATACATAATACGCCGAAACGTCAAGGTATCTTTATGAAGTGACGCGGCAGATCGTGTAATTTCATGAATGATGAAAGAGTTTTGGACTTCCATTGTCTTATTTGTTTTAAATCACAACGTTTCAACTGGTAAGTATCTCCAGTCGTCTTCAGGTGAATACTAAATAAGTAAAGTAACTACAGGACTATTTATACTAGCTAGGTGCACTGAAGCATACCCGAGGTGGGTGCAGTCATGCGTTCAGTTGGCACGCGATCTTATCCTAAGATTACATCTATCTAACAAAGGTTTCCAGATATTTCTTATGTCTAGGGATGGTTTACTAAAGCAGCCTGGGTTCTGATGAATAGCAGCAGCTTCCTTGAACTTTCTTTTCCTCCAGTGTGGTTCCTTATGTAGGATTTCAGCTTCTGACCACATGATATGGTGACCATGTTTCCAGGCATGGTCAGCTGCACCTGACTTTTCGGTCTCTCCTTTTAACGTATTGTTTTTGTGTTCTTTAATCCTTGTTTCTAATGGTCTTAATGTCTCACCTATATAAGATTGGCCGCATTCGCAGGGAATCTGGTAGACGCAGTTTTTCCTATCTTTTTGACTTGTGGGCTTTGTCTTCGTCAGGTGGCTTCTTAGGGTGTCCTTAGAGTTAAATACGGTGTTGATGTTGTATCGTTGTCCTAGTCTTCTTATTTTCTCAGATACTCCTTTGACATATGGAATATTGAGTGTTGGTTGTGCCTCTCTGTTTGCTTCTTGCGGGTTGGGTCGATTCTTACGATTTTCCAATATTGTGTCAACTAATCTTGTGGGGTAGCCATTTTTGTTGAGGTCGGTCTTGATGTTATGAGTTTCTTTTTTAAGTGCTTCTTCCGAGTTACAGATTGTAATTGCTCTATCCACAAGGGTTTTAACTATGCCATGTTTCGTACTGTTTGAGTGATTTGATGTGAAATTGAGATACTGATCTGTATGCGTAGGTTTTCTGTATACTGAAGTTTGGATGATGTTGCCATTTTTCTTCACGTTGACATCTAGGAACGGTAATTGGTTGTTTTCTTCTTTCTCCATGGTGAATTTGATTGTTGGTGTTAAGCTATTGAGGTGATTTAGAAAATCTCTTAGTTCGTCATCGGTTCCATTCCAAATAATGAAGGTGTCATCCACATATCTCAGCCACATTTTTGGTTTCTTCTTTGCCTGTTCCATTGCTTTGGATTCAAACCATTCCATGTAAATGTTGGCGATTATTGGCGAGAGAGATGAGCCCATCGGTAGTCCGTCTACTTGCTTGAAGAATCTATCCTTTTCTTGAAAGTAGGAATTGTTGAGGCAGCATTCCAATAGTTCCAAGATGGCATTAATAGGGAGCGTTGTTCTTTCTTGTAGAGTATGGTCTTCCTCAAGTTTGTTTTTGATAACCTTTAGGGCGTCTTTTACGGGAACGTTGGTGTAAAGACTTTCGACGTCAAAGCTCACCAGCTGTAACTCGGAAGAAGCACTTAAAAAAGAAACTCATAACATCAAGACCGACCTCAACAAAAATGGCTACCCCACAAGATTAGTTGACACAATATTGGAAAATCGTAAGAATCGACCCAACCCGCAAGAAGCAAACAGAGAGGCACAACCAACACTCAATATTCCATATGTCAAAGGAGTATCTGAGAAAATAAGAAGACTAGGACAACGATACAACATCAACACCGTATTTAACTCTAAGGACACCCTAAGAAGCCACCTGACGAAGACAAAGCCCACAAGTCAAAAAGATAGGAAAAACTGCGTCTACCAGATTCCCTGCGAATGCGGCCAATCTTATATAGGTGAGACATTAAGACCATTAGAAACAAGGATTAAAGAACACAAAAACAATACGTTAAAAGGAGAGACCGAAAAGTCAGGTGCAGCTGACCATGCCTGGAAACATGGTCACCATATCATGTGGTCAGAAGCTGAAATCCTACATAAGGAACCACACTGGAGGAAAAGAAAGTTCAAGGAAGCTGCTGCTATTCATCAGAACCCAGGCTGCTTTAGTAAACCATCCCTAGACATAAGAAATATCTGGAAACCTTTGTTAGATAGATGTAATCTTAGGATAAGATCGCGTGCCAACTGAACGCATGACTGCACCCACCTCGGGTATGCTTCAGTGCACCTAGCTAGTATAAATAGTCCTGTAGTTACTTTACTTATTTAGTATTCACCTGAAGACGACTGGAGATACTTACCAGTTGAAACGTTGTGATTTAAAACAAATAAGACAATGGAAGTCCAAAACTCTTTCATCATTCAAGAAACATCATTGTCTCCAACCTTCAAACAGTGTAATTTCATGTTTTTACACAATCTGCCGACGCTTCATGAAGTGACTAGGCTTTTCATGAAATGACGGATTTCACTATCAGCCTACGACATACACATTATACAGCCTATTCAAAATGAAGTCGGCACTATTGCTAACTTTCTTATTATAAAAGATACGACTACGGTTAAATCAACAAAGAAGTAGCATTTTTTCTGCTGATAATTATGGCGATGACCAAAAAAAATTGAATATCAGGATCACGTGATATTAACAAAAATGTATTTTTCTTTAATGGAATGGGGTATTTTTGCTATAACTGCTTGATACAGAGTGAAATTCTAATTAAAATTTATCTTTTACGACATATCGCTAAACTCAACAATAACAGAGATATTTACATTTTAATAAAATTTTCAATTTATAACCGCAGGCGGCCGTGCACCATATTAAAGGCCTATCTCGATAACTTATCGACAGACGACCATCACAAAAACAAAATTAATAAGTAGTTCTGATTATAAACCTATAATTTATTATTTATTTATGTTTTATTATTTATAATAATAAATTACATAAAATTTTTGTTGTAATTAAAAAAAAATAGATTTTAGTTGCCATTAACAGAAATAAAATAATATAACTTTACACTAAGTGCTCGAACAAAACCCTTTCTACTTCTACACACTTTCGGGCACATTTTAAAACTTTTCTCGTAGCCTTCAAAATGATTCGCCCATCAATATTATTAATAGTGTTAATAATGAATTCTTGCAGTTCATTAACATTATTATATTTTTTATTGTAAATTTCGTTTTTCAAAAACCCCCAAAAATAAAAATCAAGGGGAGTAATATCTGGTGATCGCGGTGGCCATAAAATTGGTCCGCGTGTAGCTAACCAACGTTGTCCAAATAGTTCGCCAAGCAGATTGGCAACAACATAGGTATTATGTGGCGGCGCACCATCTTGCTGAAAAAATATTTTTTGCCGTTCTGCTGAATTAACAGCATCTAAAAAGTCCTCCATTGTGTTTCTTAATAGTTGTACATAGCGTTCGCCTGTCAGGGTACCTTAATAAAATACAGGTCCAACTATTTTTGAACCGATAAGACCGCACCATACATTTATGCTAAAACGCCTTTGCGGATTACCAGGGTGGTAACGCATAAGATTTTCGCGACTCCAGTAATGCCGGTTTTTTCTATTAAACATGCCCCTATTGCTGAAATTAGATTCATCACGTAATCAAAAAAGTATTTATAATATAAGATATTATTAGTTTTTTTTTTTTTAACTTTCAACAAACCCAAATTATAACGTGACCTTGTACTTGGGTAAAATAATGTAAAGATTTGGGAAACTGTATATACTACTGCCAAGCACATTAGGTAATCAGAATCAGTGTTATAGATCACAGATGTCGCAAGTCGTTAATACGTAATACGAAAACAGAAAAATAGGTGGGTGGATTTCCCGCGACAGCCATCTATCTTGAGGGACACCTCCCAGGCTCTTAAAAGAACGAGGCTCTTATCAGGTCCCTTGCATTCTTATCACGGGCACACCGGCTAAACCGACCATACCATCTCAGTAATAATAAGCCACCGACAAAATTCCATATGTCTTTCTTGGTCACCCGGTAATAAAGTTTGTGTTGGTCTATACTTGTAGGGTACGTACTTGTACTTTTTTAATATGTTATGAAAAGTTCCCGAACATTGTCCAAGATCTTTCACACAATCTCTTGTAGAGTTTTCGCGGAATGCTTCAAAATACGCCAACACATTTATTTCAGTATCTTCGTTTATAATAAATAACTTCTATGGCATTGATTTGTCAAAAACACAATCTCTTGTAGAGTTTTCGCGGAATGCTTCAAAATACGCCAACACATTTATTTCAGTATCTTCGTTTATAATAAATAACTTCTATGGCATTGATTTGTCAAAAACTTTTTCATTGGATCCAAATTTTCGGTATATTATCAAAAAATATCTCCGGTCAGGCATATTTCTTTCAGGAAATACTGGACGATATCGTTCCAAAGCACTTTCGCTATTTTTTTGGCACACTATGTATGTTTCTAGCAGATCGCAGTTTTCTAAATGTGAAAACATTTTATTTAAATAAAACTGAATTTAGTACAACAGATTAAAAGATCTGTCAAAGGAACTTTTTTTGCTAATCTGGTAAATGGCCACCTACGATAATAAAAATGAAAAATTACATTTCATGGTTACCTGCGATTTTTTTGTGATGGTCGTCTGTCGATAAGTTATCAAGACAGGCCTTTAATATGGTGCACGGCTGCCTGCGGTTATAAATTGAAAATTTTATTAAAATGTAAATATCTCTGTTATTGTTGAGTTTAGCGATATGTAGTAAAAAATAAATTTTAATTAGAATTTCACTCTGTATAAAGCAGTTATAGCAAAAATACCCCATTCCATTAAAGAAAAATACATTTTTGTTAATATCACGTGATCCTGATATCCTTCTTCATTTTGAACAGGCTGTATTAACGAGGTTTTACATTGTTAACATTTTACCGGATTGCCATAACGATCTGATAAAGCTGGCAGTAAGAAACAGTAAGGTTGAACTTCTGTTGGTTCCTGGTTACTCAGAGATAAAAAATCAATGAAAAAGCAGATCAACTAGCGAGAGCTGCATCTGCTCAAAATTTTAGGGACCTTAAAACCGCCCTTGGAATATCAAAACAGGCAACCAACATTAGACAGATGGACGCAAAAATAATATTTATCTCGATGGAACGGTACACCTGGTCAAACACACGCACGGGCCGTTATTTGTAAACCCTCAAAGAAACTACCAACTGAAATGCTAGGTACTCCTGACGCTTAAAAAACAAGTGACTGACTAGTTAACCGGCCATGGTCATTTAAGAAAACACCTTGACACCAACGAATGAGAATCTATATTGGACACATTAAATGCAGACTTTGCGGTGAAAAGGACGAAAGTGCCTTTCATATTCAGCGGCGAAAAACTAACCCGCAAAAGATTAAAAGTCTTCAGAAATATTCAACGTGGCGACAACATACCGCATGACAAACTTTGTAGAAAATTATTGGACCTCGTAGAAGGAACTAACCTTTACTAATAACACTGGGGCGCCCAATAAGCTAGCAGGCTGCAGTGTAAGAAGCTTGGGCCACACACCCGAATGATTACACACGACGAAGCATTAACTTGACCACTCGAAACAAAGATTTAAGGGCAAAAAGCCAAACGCTAAAAGCAGAGACCGAAAAATCGAAAAAAATCCTGAAAAAAGAGCCACACTGGATAAAGAGGAAGGTCAAGAAAGCTGTTGCTATACATTAGAATCCAGGTTATTTTAGTAAGCTATAATTTGACATTAGAAATATCTGGAAACCTTTGGTAAGTAGATGTAATCTTTGAGTAATACCGGGATTGGTAACGTAAACAACGGGCTTCTATCGCAATAGTCAAATATCGATGTAGCCTGGTACTGGGCGGAAAAACTTTGAAGTGGGACGATTCGGACTCGAAAAAGTAAAGTAAGTATTGAAAAAATTACATTTGAGGCTGACTTATTTGCTGACACTGTATGTATATTATATATTCTATTTTAATAGCTGCTTATAAATTAATAATTATTATATTGATCATTTGAGGGAAAAATAAAATATTGGCCTAAAATGCTTATGAAATTAATGTTCTCTTGTATTGATTAATAATTATTGTTCTTTTTTTACTTTTCCTAAATTATAAATAATTTCCATTTACGTAACGGTTAAGTAACAAGAGTTGTCACTCCTTAGAGGCAAAGGGCGTGTAAATAATGCTTTAATGCCATTAAAATTTAATTTTGATATCCATATAAATTTAGAATTTGCTTCTTTGTTCTCGCACAAGACATAATTTTTTACCACTTATACGAAAAAGGAACTTATAAACAGGCGGTAAGAAGGCTATATTTTTGATATACAAGGTGTCAAAAATTAAATTTTTTTCTTCGTTTTTTGTTTTTCAAACACATTTTCCGAAATATTTATTTCCAATTTCATACACTTATTAGTAGGTAGGTACTCGAAGGATTTGAGAATATTTGGTTTGCATTGACACGTGTACATGTTTATTTTCACAGATAACTAGAAAACGATGAGAGATACAATAAAAATGTAGGAAACCAAAATGAATGCAAAAAAAAAAACGGGAAATTAAATTATGATATCTGTATTTATACAGGGTATTTAAAAAAAGTACGGGAAAGTGAAACTCCCGGTAGCGCAAAAAATACACTCCCTGTATACTGCATCCGATATGTTTAACATTTTCTTGTAGAAATTCCAAAAACTATTAGGTGTATTAAATTGGAAATAGTTATCTCGGAAAATGCTTGAGAAAAACAAAAAAAAAAACGAAAAAAAAAAATTAAGACTTTGTATATCAAAAATGAAGCATTTTTGACCTTATATTTATATATTTTTTCTATCTTAAGGAGCAATATCACTCAATTAAATATCTTCGTGACATTCACAAATTATAATTTTGGATTTAAAAAATATTAAATATTGAAAAATCGGCCTTTTTACTAATTTTCAAGGTCACAGGGGCGCGGCGAAACATTTACGGATTTTAATAAAATTTTTCACAAATTACTTTTAGATGTATAGTCAGATATTGGCAAATATACCATTTGCAATTTCCAATTTTTCACTTTTTGGGCCCAACCTAATAAATAGGGTTTTCCAATAAGAATGATATGATTTTGAAAAGATATGGTAACCATGGTAATAAAGTTATACCTGTCACCAGTTGTCAGTTATTGTCAGTAAGCTACAACAATTTATTATGGCTAAATACGCGCTTCAAGAACGTTTGGTTATTATCCAAAAATTTTACGAAAATAGACGATCTTTTGTGAAAACTTATTGCGCACTTCGCAAAAACTTTGGTGTAAATAATTGTTCTCCTTTGCTTGCCATTCGTCGCATCGTTGAGAAATTTGAAAATAATTTTACTCTTCACGATATAAAAACATCGAGAAGACATCGAAACGCAAGAACTGTTGAAAATATTGCTGCTGTAAGAGCTACTGTTGCAGTGGATCAAAATTTATCAATTCCTCGTCGTGCTCAAGGGTTAAGGATTAAAAAAACGACAACTTGGCGTATTTTGAAAGAAGACTTGAATTTACACCCGTATAAGATTGTTTTGACCCAAGAACTTAAGCCACTGGGCCATCGTCGGCGCAGAGAATTTTCTGCTTGGAGTTTAGAACAACTTGAAAGGGATCCTAATTTTGTCAAAAAAATTATCTTTTCAGATGAAGCTCATTTTTGGTTAAGTGGATACGTTAACAAGCAAAATTGCCGTTTTTGGTGTGAAAACAATCCACAACAGATTCATGAGAAGCCTTTGTATCCGCTAAAGGTAACTGTATGGTGTGGTTTATGGTATGGTGGCATCATCGGACCATTTTTTTTTCAAAATGAGGCAGGAGATGCAGTTACAGTGAATGGTGAACGATATCGACAGATGTTAAGAAATTTGCTAATGCTACTGTTCAGTGGCCTCCAAGAAGCTGTGATTTAACTCCTTTAGATTACTTCTTGTAGGGCTATTTGAAATCTAAGGTTTATGAAAACAGACCACAAACACTTGATGCATTAAGGTTGAACATTGAACCCTGCATTCGTCAGATCACGCCCGATTAATTGCATAAAGTCATCAAAAATTGGGTTCGTCGAATTCGCTCGTGTACACGAAGTCGCGGAGGACATTTAAACGATGTGTTATTCAAAACATAAATGTTATCGACAATACTTTAAGATAATATAAAACGATTTGTTGTATCTGAAATTATTTTAATTTTATTTCATTTTGAAATCATATCGTTCTTATTGGAAAACCCTTTATTATTTATAACGGTTGGGCATAATATAATATCGAATTTTTCAAAACCATATTTTGTTGGTCGGAAGCTTTCTACATAACCATGTCCAATTAATAATTAACTTACCTGGAAAATGCGGAATCTGAACTTTTTTCCATACTTTTTCTCCAGGAATCTCTCCTCATTCCCGTATTCGCTCTATTCTTATTTAAACCAAATAACCCTGAACTTTTTTCAATCGATCGATAAAAATTTACGCAAACCCCATATCTAGTTTTCCCAGAATCTTTATCTGTCAAGGTAAAAACAAAGGACGAGGCTTCTCTTAAAGCTGTTCTTTTTGGTCCAACTGAGGAACATCCTTCTGGTTGACAAAAATATACCATATCGATCGGCATTGGAAAGTCTTTGTGATCCTGGATTGGATAGCGTCGAAGAAGTTCAGGTGCCTAAAACAAAAATAATAGTAGGGGAGAGGCGTCAAAGATGGCGCAGAGGGAAAGATGACGCACCCCAATAACTTGTCTGTTTAAAGGTTTAAAAAATTAATTTAAATTTTATTCGAATACTATGTCTTAACATAGATAGCTAGCAACATTGTATGCCGCGAGCGACATGTTTAGTTCGGCAAAGAACCACAAACGTGTTTGTCGTTGTGCCGATCTTATTTTTACTCGTGAACAATTAAGCGGTAAATATTTTATTTTTCTTAATAAGAAAAATGTCTCACTGCATGCCTAATTATATATTAGTTACTTATATTGTCATGTAACGTTTTTATAAGAAAAATAATAATAGGAAAAATAAATGGAAGTTAAAAACTTAAACTCAGATGCGGCAAAGATTGCGCACTGCGCCATCTTAGCCGCTTTAAGAAAATCAGTTATGCTGTAAACGAACGTGACACTACTACAAAAAATGACATTCCTAAACCACATTCACCTCAACCGTCATGTAGCGGCGTCCAGCAAAAAAAATCATCTTCAACACAATCATGTTAGCGTTAAAGTGGTTTCACCAGTGCCAGCACCACAGAAGCAAAGAGTTCAGCAAACGAATAGTCGCGCAAAGCAGCGGCGCATTCTGAAATATTCGCGGCTACTCCTTTGAAAACAATGCTGAATTTTAAAAATCTAAGAAAATTCAAAAAATTTACCTAAAGGCTAAAAAGAAAGTTAAAAAAAAAGTATTTATAGAAACCGACAGCGAAAGTGAAGAAGAAAGTTTGAGTGAAAAGGACCTGTGCGATGATGATGAATTGGACGATATTGATAATGGAGAAGCTAAAAACTGTTGCAATATTTGTGGCATAAATTAAGATATATTTAGAATTTTTATACTTTAAGGTGGCCCTAATATTTGGTGTTGCCTGGACATGTAGGCGAGAAGAACTATATGAAATAAATTTAAAAGACATTGAAGACTTGGGAACTAAACTTTTAATTAATATCCCCGATAACAAAACAAGAAAACCGAGGTCATTTATAGTAAATGAAAGTTATATGCCACTATACATATACAGTGAGGACGTAAAGTCTGGAAGAAATTAATTATTTAGGAAACGCTGAATGTTTTTAAAAATCGCTCGGACACGTCGATTTTATTTTTTTAATACGCATTTTTTTCAATATTTTTTATTATACAGGGTGTCTCCGAAAGCACTCTGCTTGGACCAACTTTAATTTAAGTCCTCCATGTCCAATGGCTTAGTTTGGAAAACTTTACCTTTACGGTAACCCCACAGAAAAAAGTCAAGGGGGGTTAAGTCGGGAGACCTCGGCGGCCATTCAATAGCTCCCCTTCTTCCAATCCATCTATTTTCAAAAATAGTATTAAGATAAGCGCGAACTTCTGCTGAATAATGAGGCAGGGCACCATCTTGTTGGACCCAAATATTCTGATGTGGTAAATCGGAATTTTCTTCATCAGGAAAAATCGTCGAAAGAGCTGGAGTAAGATCATCTTGTAGAAAACTTAAATATCGTTGACCGTTTAGATTCTCATTTAAAAAAAACCGTCCTATCACGATATCACCCACAATGCCTGCCCACACATTTATTTTTTGTCTATACTGAGTATGTCCCTCCCTCATCCAATTTGGGTTAATATCCGACCAATACCTATAATTTTGTGTGTTGACCTCACCATTCAAGCAAAATGTGGATTCATCAGAAAAAACAATGGTTTTAACAAAATTGGGATTCCTAATGCACATTTCTTGTAAAATTTCACAAAATTTAAGCCGCCTGTCAAAATCCTCTTCATAAAGTTCTTGAAGGACTTTCATCTTAAAAGGATGGTACTTATTTTCATGCAATACTTTTAAAACCGTTGTTTTCGAAATATTTAAGTTTTTGGCCATGTTCCTAGGGTTAATATGGTTATTTTCTTGAACACTTAATAATACGTCCATCTTTTTGTGATCATTCAATGCTTTCCGACCACTTCTTGGGGCATCTCGAACATGACCAAGCTGAAGAAATTTATGCTCGATCTTACTTACAGCTAATTGTGAAATTGGCGGGCGATTATGATATTTTTCATTAAATAACTGACACACTTCTTGTTGGGTTCTTACCCTGTCACCATATCCTATCATCATTAGAATTTCTATCCTCTGTGCTTCATTAAGTTTCATTTTTGTTAAAAAGAAATTTCACAATAACTATTACTTAATAAACTTTAAAAATTAGAAAAACATTAAAGTAAAAATAATCTATCTTGAAAATAATGACACAATATTACGATATTTTGACACGAAGCATAAAACTGTCTAATTTGACCAAATGTAACAATGTGACAAGTAATTATTCACTGAGTTATGCTGATACTAATTTAATTGTTGTATTTATTTTCGAACTTTAACTGTCGATAAATCATAATGACATGTTAAATAAAAAATGTTCACAATTATGCACAGAATCCTAAAATTAAAAAAAAATGGGGGTTCCAATTTAAAAAATTAAAGCTGGTCCAAGTAGGGTGCTTTCGGAGACACCCGGTATAATAAAAAATATTGAAAAAAATTCGTAGGTATTAAAAAAACAAAATCGACGTGTCCGAGCGATTTTTAAAAACATTTAGCGTTTTCTAAATAATGAATTTATTCCAGACTTTACGTCCTTACTGTAGACAGTACATATACTGAATCTCACCCAGAAAACTTTTGAAACTTTCGATTTTTCTACAAGTTTACAAAAGAAAAAGCGTTAAGGTAAGCGGTTGGTAGTCACCAATTTGGAAAAAGGCCGCAGACCGTTGCCGAATGTTTAAAATAAAAAAATCCTTGACAGTACACCGGACATTGTTGCCGCCGGTCCTCTGCGATGATTTTAATCGACTCTGGATCCGACATTACAACATTGAAGCGCCACGGAGGCTGGCGATCTTCCAGTGTTGCTTAAGGTTATGTTGAGGATTCGATAACAAACAAAATCGATGTTGCAAACAGGATCCTGAAAGCAGACAACCAAACCAATGAAAACGTAAATGCCGTATCCAAAAATTAAGTAATAAATGCTCATGAATAATCATTATAAAGAATATTAATTTATTTGATGTTCGCAAGATAATAATAATAATAATAATAATAATAATAATAATAATAATAATAATAATAATAATAATAATAATAATAATAATAATAATAATAATAATAATAATAATAATAATAATAATAATAATAATAATAATAATAATAATAATAATAATAATAATAATAAAAAGTTTATTCAACATTTTT
Source organism: Polydrusus pterygomalis (assembly GCA_963969555.1). Taxonomy (NCBI): domain Eukaryota; kingdom Metazoa; phylum Arthropoda; class Insecta; order Coleoptera; family Curculionidae; genus Polydrusus; species Polydrusus pterygomalis. The sequence continues at coordinate 41,401,925 of OZ018379.1, forward strand.
TGTTTACATTTAATGTTAATATATATTTATTGGTATAAACTTAATTCCGAAACTCAGAAGTAAATACTTGTATTGAATAAATATAAATTTAAAGTTAAATAATAATATAATATTTATTGTAAAGAATATATTTCATAATTCAGACACAACTATGGTATAATATAAAACAAACATGACAATACTTTATTTATATTTTATATCACTATAATATACGAAGATACAATACGTTATGTATATAATATATATATAAATATATTTGAAAGAAACTAGGGCAATACAAATATATATTCTTTATTTTATTCATTATTTATTAATGACGTTCTTGAATATATCTCTTGGATTAGATAATATCCAATTTTTAATTTTATTTTTATAATTATTTAACGATTTAATTATTTTAATTGACTGTGGTAGCATATCAAAAATATATGGATTGATGTTCAAAAAATGTTTGTGTGCTATTGTTTTGTTTACTCTATTTTTATATGTAATAGTATTTTTATGACGAGTTTCATGTTTGTGATTAATATAATTTATTATATTTTTATGTTTAAAAATATATATTAACAGATGGTATGTATATGTATGATGTGAATAAACGAAACTCTGCATGGAAATATAATATATATATGCTCGTATCTTTATATCTCTCATTGCTTAGCAACGGTTAGCAATAATGAAATAATGACTTTTCTCCACGACCATTACTGAATGCAATAATTCCAATATCATTTTTGATAATAGAATGTAAAAATTCTCGCTCTTGAGTTGGAATATTTATTCTGAAACACTTGCTTCTTATGCGTTTTGCGTGTATTTTCATTCCATAACAAGATACGGAATGAATATTCTGTAATTGATATAAACGACATAGGTTGCCATGAATTTCGAAACTGTCAGTGCCAGATAAAAATGGCCGCGTTGTAATAATTATTTTCAGACAAATTTTAGTGCAAGTCAAAAAATGAGTGAAAAATCGGATTAATCAGATATGGAACTGGATGGTCGTGGAGAAAATATAGTCTGCTACTCGGTTAGAATGAAAATTCGATACTCGCGGTTCCTCACGCTCGCTACGCTCGCGTTCGGAATCTTCCAATCGGATCGAATTTTCATTCCAACCTCGTTACAGAATCTACTATTCTGGCGTCAAATCACGCCAGAAACATGTTAATTTGTGGACGATTGTAGAAAAATATATTTTCTAGATAGAAGTAATAGTGTTATTTTTATAGCCCGGAAGGTCGAGTTATAAGTCAAGATGATACAGGGTCCTCTAAATTCGTGTGCGGGGATCTCGAAAGACATTTTTTTTAAAAGAAAAGTTTTATCACTATACAATTCAGTAATTGTGTAAGAGTTATTGCACGATGATGCTGATTGGCGAGAAAAAAATTTGTTAAATAATGATTGAGCTAACAGATAGTCACTCACGATTTGTCCAAAGAATTTGTATTTTAAATGAAGCTATAGGTTTTTCTTTAAATGGCCAGGGTACTAGACCAAATTACAGATACCGGGCATAAAAAAATACTCACTGGTTCATAGAAAATCACACCCAGTATAATGTACAGGTTAATATCTGGGCGGGCATTGTGGAAAATAAGGTAATCGAACCATTTTTCTTAGATGTTAGCCTCACTGAAGAAAGATAGCTAAAAATCCTTCAAAATTATCTAATTCCAGGTGCTGCTACTCTATTTTCAGTGATGGTAATAACCCTGGTTTTAACACGATGGTGCTCGCCCGCATGCATATACAGTAACAGCACGCAGGCTAGAAAATCCGACTTTCCGAAGTTCTGGCTAGTAACGACACTCGCGCTAGTAGCAGTTACAGTAATAGCACGCGAGGTATAAAAAGGTATATCGGCAATCGGTTTGTTCGTTGTTAGCAGAGCATTTTTTTTTTAATCCAATTCATTTCATAATATTTCATAAAATATTAATTAAATTTTAAAAAAATGCTCTGCTAACAACGAACAAACCGATTGCCGATATACCTTTTTATACCTCGCGTGCTATTACTGTAACTGCTGCTAGCGCGAGTGTCGTTACTAGCCACCACTTGAGGAAGTCAGATTTTCTAGCCCGCGTGCTGTTACGCATTCTGCTGTCTAGCACACGTGCCATTACTGATTATGATTCCGGCGATCCGAGCTGCAACGAAGTTTCTAGCCCGCGTGCTGTTACTGTATATGCCGCCCGCATTATGCTGCGCATTAAGAGAGTACTTAAATACATATTTTATTGACCAGCTCGATGCTCTGGGTGATATCACCCAGATGAATTACTTTTTATGGGAAACTGTAAAAACTCTTGTGTATTCTAGGCCAGTAGATACTCAGGGCCCCCGCAACCATGTGCGCAATGCGTGCACCGCACACGGGCGTCACTCCAAAGGGGCGCCAAATGAAAACGTTTAAAAAAGTATGTGTTAAAAAAATATTAACAAAAAAAAACATAAAATATTTAATTTTCCACCGGAACTTCAATTTTTAGATAATTTGAATGTTTACTTTTTCAACAATTTGCAACGAATAACGTACGATAACGAAATTAATTTAAGTTTTTTAACTGATTCTTAACTCACAATGTCCAATATCCGTAACCTTGCACCCTCCGCGCGCCGCCAGCGTCTTAATCTACTTGATCATTTTAGGAATTATAGAGATGATAAAGTTTTTAAGGAAATACTTGCTCAAACTGGAAAACTAGCTGCTGAACTTGAGATAGAGCAAATTTTTCCTGCGTTAAATACGAAGTATAAACCAAAATTGTTCGACTATTAAATGGATGAGACACCTCAATATCCAAAACCGCTTATAAAATAAATTTATTTTTAAAAATAATTGATCAAACGCTAAGTTCTTTAACTAGTAGGTTTGATATGTTGTCTGATTATGGCAATGTTTTTGGTTTTTTTTAGTAATATTTTTAAATTAAATGACGACGATCTTTTAAAAAATTGTGATGCTTTACAACAAAAGCTAACAGATCAGGAAAAGAAGCAGGTTGACGTGGAAGCAAATGACTGATTCAGTAAAAACAAAGCTCTAAGATTATTTTCATTACCTGAAGCGTCAAATCCTCCCGATATTTTACAGTATATATTAAGAATCCTCCAGAAAGTTAGCGAGCAAGAAAAGTTATCTGGTTTAGCAATCTTAGCAATAGAGCAAGAAAATCATTGATAAAATTGATTTTAGTAATATTATTAATGAAATTGCATCAGCCAAATCTAGAAAAATATCTATATAATTTTAGAATTAGATCTTAGATTTCTGTTGTGTCTTTTTATCTAATTTAATAAAGAATAAAGTTTTAGTTTGAAAATTACAAAAAAAGTAAAAAAAGTACAAAATACTATATTTTAAAGTGTTATATTGGGTTCTTATATCCTAAAAGTATATTAAGTACTTAAAGGGCGCCAAAATGATGCCCGCACGCGGGCGCCGCTAATCCTTGCGGGGGCCCTCCTGCAGAAGATGAATCAAATAGACGTATTCAAACTGGAATTGGCGCTTTAAGAAATGATGACGGAATGCTCCAAAGGGTTCAAATTAATTTTTTTAAATGTATTAATCTTTGAACACATGAAAATGGAGGCAATTTTAAACATTTGTTCAAAGCATTTTTTTAAATTAAATTAAATTAAATATTTGTTGTTGCTAACTCTTTTAATGACTGATTTTACTATACAATAATTAGCAACACATATATGTAGTTGTTTTTTTTTTTTTAATTTTTAGTGACAGTTATTTTAATTTAACGCCTTATTCGCTTCAAATTGTGTTCAAATATTACAATAATTTAGACCTGGCCATACAAGAAGTGAATTTTTTAAATACATATATCTCAAAAAGGCTGCTCAAATCAACTCTTACCACGTATACCATTTTTAGGTAAAATACGTGGGAGGATAAGAGTGTTTATTTAAAAGTTCAATACAAAGTGGCTAAAAAAAGTTATTTTGTTTTAAATGTGTGCAAGGTGGCGCCCTCTAAATTTTACAATAAAATGAAAAGCAGATCACAACCCCCCCCGCCCCCCTTAGCCGAATATTGTGACTATACGCCAATTATTAAAAAAAAATATTTATTAAAAACTAAAAAAAATTGAACTTTTGACACTCTGTATCTCCGAAATTATCCACTTTTGGACTAAGGTAAGTTGGGTTAGATCGTCCTATTTAAGCCTCAGGAATTTGTGCTAACATTTTTTCCGCATTTTTAACAGATACACTATTATATAGTTACTCCTTTGTTCCCTACGCCGTTAAAATATAAAATCGATGTGTGCTTCATTTATTCTTGTCTAACCTAAAAATTACTTAGCTTGCTTTTCGCTATTTTAAAACTACTTTTTAACTAAATCGTTAAAATGGCATGTCATAAAATGCCCGGGAACACTTTATAGCTCCGCATATGACTTAAACTGAATTTAAATTCCTTCATATTATATAGCCTCTCTTTAGATACTGATTCTCGGATGCAACAATGTCATGCCTACAATGTTGTAGTTAATGCCAGTAAGCAGTTAAATACCGACCATTTTTAGTAACTATCTTGTTAAGCTATACCGCAAGTATTTTCAGGACACTGCTACATTAAACGCAAAGGCATGTTGATAAAACTGATTAATTGGCAACTTATTTGTAGAAATATTAAAACGAATTGAACCAAAACCACAAAAAATTTATAACGATAAGGGCTTTGGTAAGGCTAACCTACTTCTTAATGCTAGCCACAAAGGCTACTCTAATGCTTGCTAAAATAATAATAAAAAATATATTATTATGTGAAGAATTATGAATGTACAGATATTATATAAATATCCTAGAAAGGAGAAATAAAAAAAAATGGTTCAAATTGTTAACATTCTAGAAAAAAGAAGAATACGCTACATTCTAACCTGATGGAGAAGACGACAATTATATAATTCGAAGAATGACCTTGAAGTTGTTCATTTTGAAAACTGAGTACTTAGATATTTTTTATATTGCAATTTAAATTTGTTACTATCAAGGAAAACCAGTTCATTAGGTAAGGAGTTGTACAATTTAACAGAGTTGTAGGTAAATGATCTCTGAAACATGGCACTCTGATACTAAGGCACCGTCAACCTATTAGGAAATCTCATGTCATGGGAATGTATATTTTAATGAAATTCAAACCTACTTTTTAAAGAAAGAGGCAGAGCCGGTTTATTTAGAGGTTTAACCAATAAATTCTTCAAATGTCAAGTTCTACTATTGTTCATTACTAGCTACTTGAGATTTTTAAATGTATGAGAAATATGATCAAATTTTCGAAGTCCAAAAATAGGGCGTAAGCATGTATTCTGTACCCTTTATATCCTATTCCTATCTACTACATCAAGGCATGGCCGATAAATGAAATCACAATAGTTAAAGCTGGATAAAACGAGACTCTCACATAGCATTTTATGTAATTTAAAATTTAGGACATGACCGTTGTTGTATAATACTCTTAAAGACATAATAATATATGACTTTTGAATTAGTTTTTTGACATACTCCGTAAACCTTAGTTCAGTATCCAGGATTATATCCAGATATCTAACTGTTTTAACTACGGGGAGCCTAATACCATCAATAACTATATTAATACCGTGCGAGCAAAAATTATTTGCATCAAAGACGGCTTGGATTAAAGAACGTAGGGCTTGGTTTAGATCAAAATGATATGGGGACGATTTATCTACCCAAATATAGGTTTAAATTTTGTTAAATTCATATTATGACATGATAATATGCCAAACTAATGAGTAATAAAATACGTAGACAAATACACGTTTACAAAATTAACAAAGTAAGAATATACAAAAAGAAAAAGAAAAAGAATTACATAAATTGCTGAAATTGGCCACCACCATGCTCCAAGCATAAATTCACACGTCTCTTTATATTTTTGAATGTGTTGACCAGCATCTCTGGAGAAATGTTACCACATTCTTGGATAATCCTTTCTTGTAATAATTGTTCTAAATTTGCAACTGGTGTTTTAAAAATAGTGTTCTTTAGATGAGGAAAAACGAAGTAATCCATAACCGTTTAACAAGGTGATCTAGGTGAGAACTCAATGTCTGATCGAAAACTGATCACTCTGTCGTCGAAAAAATTGCGTAAGTAGTTAATAGTTTCGGCGGCTGTATGGGCGGTTGCACCGTCCTGTTGAAAATATTCAAAACGTAGTTCGTCGTCAAGAAATTGCTCCAATAGTGGATTCAAAATATTGTCTTTATACCACTGTGCTGTAACTGTGTCATGGAAAAAAATAGGACCAACAATTCTTCTTCGGGAAACAGCTAACCAGACACCAATTTTGAGGGTGCAATGTGGACTCTACAAAAAAATGGGAATTTTCACTACTCAACATGCGTGAATTCTGAGAATTCACATAACCGGAGAGGTGGAACCAGGCTTCATGCGAAAAAAATGTCAGGTCTAATAAATCATTTATTTCCAATAAATTTTGGGTAAACCATTGAGAGTAATTCCTGCGTCTTTCAAAATCTGCGGCTTGTATTTCTTGGAATACTTGCACTTTATAAGGAAATAAATTTAGCTGCTTCTTAAGAATAGTCCTGCATGTTCCATAAGATCTTCCCACTTCTTGGGACAGGCGTATTATACGATTTGTTGGCGTATTTTGCATTATTTCACGAACGTTTGCAACAAGTTCTTCTGTTCTTACAGATGGTCTTCCTGCTCCTTTTGTGTGTTGTATAGAACCTGTTTCCCTAACACAGCCACGGTTCTTTTCAGGCAATGCAAATAATTTTTGCAAGCACGGTATGATTAAACGCAACAAAAGAAAAGAAAAATTGAAAGTATGTCTTTGTTAAATCGTAAGACCCGCACGATAAGACCGGATCTTATAAGATATAGATTATGAAACCCTAATACGGTTATAAGGTTATTAAAATTATAATCAAATTATAATAAAATATACGGGATGTTCTAATTAAAATAAGAAAGTTAAGAAAATCAAAATTTTCTTTTGCAAACTTTATATGCTTTTGTGAAGTGGTCTCTATTGGAGAATTAAATCTGATATTTTTGCTAAAATATCAATACAATTTGAAATACCCTTGCACCTTAAATATGTACGGCAAGTTTCTTGAAATATGATCTACATTTTCAAAAAAAGCTAAATATCTCAGAAACGCCCTGACTTAGTATAAGTATTGTTACAGTAACTTGCCTTTATTTACTCCGCGCTATCAAAATATGTAATAATATACAGGGTGATTCATTAAGGGTGGCGACCGGCCATATCTCGGAAACTACTAGGCATAGAAACTTGGAGAAAAAAAAATGATGATTAAAGCGGTCATGAGAAAATTCTGGAAATTACTTTTAAGTTCCTCATTTCGCCGCAAGGGAGCACAATTAATTTTTTTTTTAATTCTAAATTTCTCCGAAATTTTCCATATTAAGGTACAACTCTGATTACATCATCGAAAAGCTTAGACAATACTGCATCATTTTGGTTTAAGACTCGTTGGCGTACCGACCTTGATAAGAGTGGGGGAAGCTATTGAATGTGCAAACATTAAAATCGCTGTAAACTTGTAAACGACTTATCCGATTTTACTAAATTTAAGCTTGTTTGGAAAAACCTTCAATTGTCGTATCTAATGGTACAAGATAGTTTCTAATAAAATTGCTAGAGGGCGCAATTTGTATTAAAAATTATTGTTTTGGCAATAACTCTGAAACGAACAAAGATATCGAACTGCGGTTTTCACATCTTTTCTTGCAAATTTCATCTACTTTTCGATTATGATGTCATAGTTATACCGTATGATTTGGATTTCCGGGATAAAATCGAAATAACCGTTATTATTACAAATTGCGCCCTCTAGCAATTTTATTAAACACTATCGTGTACTGTTGGACACGGCGATTGAAGATACTTACCTTTCCCTTCCAAACAAGCTTAAATTTAGTAAAATCGGATAAGTCGTTTAGAAGTTACAGCAATTTTAATGTTTACACATTTAATAGCTTCCCCCACTCTTATCAAGGTCGGTACGCCAATGAGTCTTAAACCAAAATGATGCAGAATTGTCTAAGCTTTTCGATGATGTAATGAGAGTTATACCTTAATATGAGAAATTTCGGAGAAATTTAGAATTAAAAAAAAAAAGAAATGAGGAACTTAAAAGTAATTTTCAGTATTTTGTCATGACCGCTTTAATCATAATTTTTTTTTTTCAAGTTTCTATGCCTAGTAGTTTCCGAGATATGGCCGGTCGCCACCCTTAATGAATCACCCTGTACATGGTAATCCATTAAAACTTTTACAAACTTTGGTTTAAATAAAGCGCGCGACTCGTATATTCAGTAGGCTTTGAAATATTTGCAGGATTCCAGACACCCTGTATACATAAAAATAAAATACCCGTAATTTACGCCATTACCTGTATATGTGGACTGGCACTTTGTTTGACTGATGTGGGCGTATTGCGAGCCCCGACTATCGTCAGATAGTCAATTAGTCTGGGGCATAAAAACTGTCGTTGTTCATCCAAAGACATGTTTCTTAAGATCTTTAAAATAAATTGGGTCAACTAGTTGTTAATCTGGATGTTGGCTTATTGTCGAACATAATGTTGTGGGATGAGGCTGAAACAAAAAAAGCTTTTATCTACGACTATTTAATAATAGAAGAATAATGTGTTTGTTAGTACATATAATATAATGTGGTTCATATTACCATAACTACTCATAATCTACAACCGTGGATTATGAGATTTCATAATCATTTCTGTATTAGTTTTTACTTCGCGATTTTTATGTTTTGAGATGGTATTAGTTATATAGGTTTCAGGGTAACCATTCTGTTTTAAATCTTTTTTGATATTTAAAATTTCAATATTAAGATCTTCCGGATTGTTGCAAACGTTGGATGCTCTGTTATTAAGAATTTAAATTATGCCCTGTTTTATGCAGTTCGAATGATTCATTCATGATTAAGGTATTGTCCCGTGTGAGTTGGTTTCCTGAACACTGAAGTTTTTATGTTTTCAGCAATTCGTTTGACGAGAACATCGAGAAAAGGTAGAGTGGAATGTTTTTCTGTTTTCATGGTAAATTTAATGGTCTTAAACTATTAATATGTTATAAACCGTATCAGCTCTTCGTTGCTGTCTGTCTAGATAAAATAGGGATCATCAGCATAATATCTAAGCCAAAGTTTAGGTTTAACCTTGGCAGTGTTAATAGCGTGTAATTCAAACCATTCCATGTCCATTGTACAGGTTAGCCACCACCGGAGAGAGAGAGAGAGAGAGAGAGAGAGAGAGAGAGAGAGATGAATCCATTGGAAGACCGTCATCCTGGGCATAGAACCAATATTTTACTTAAAAGTAGGAACTACCTAGACAACACTCCAACAGTTCCATCACTCATATCGATAAGGTAATTTCTTTGATATTACCTACCTCATTGTCTACCACCTTCAAACAAACACAGATTCTATATTTTTATATATTATTCAACTATTATATTTAAAATAAGTTTTAGATTTTTCTTTATATTGTATCGGTATTTCCAAATTATTTTCATTTCTAGTCTTCATGTTGTGGATAATTCTAAATTGAATTTCATATAAATAATCTGGTTTTTAGTAGAAATGATTTTATGAATAAAACCATTTATATGAATTTCACGTCTAAACTCAAGTTCTATAATATTACGTTATATTATATAATATGTTTGAGTAACATGGTCGCATTTTTGAAGGCTAGTCGAAAATCTTATACAATTCTTTTTTTAATATTTGTAACTTTTCTTTGTTTTTATATATTATATTTTTATAATATAACATTTCCATAGTCTAAACAACTTAAAATAATAGAATTTACTAGCCTTCATTTTATATCGGTGTTTCAGTATAATTAAAAATTTTATAAAATTTTTATAAGCATGTTTTCTATATGAGCTTCAAAGGTCAAATATTGATCAAAAATGATACCAAGATTTCTAGCGGATGTACCAACGGTATCGCATAATTATTAACAGCAATTTGGAAATCAGTGTTGATTATTATTTTTAAATGTATATGTATATCGTAAATGTATACAGGGAGTTTCCTAAGATGATACTATGTTAGGAATGTGTGGAAGTCATTGTAAACAAAACTTTTAAATAATATTTTTCCAATAACCCAAAAACAAGTAAGTATACAGTATTCACAAAACTATAAAAATCCAAATCGGACATATTTATTAAAACGTAGAATAATGTCCAATTATTTTGAAATCAGTGTTGATTATTATTGTAGAATGCATAGATTTTGGACCGATCAAAACTAAACATTTCACATCAAACAAATCTAAATAATTTGATCTAGGTACATCCAAACTTCCTTATTTAGTTAAATATTAGTTTTTTTCTACGACCATTGAACAATACAGGTATAACTAACGTGACCATACGTCCCGTTTTGAACGGGACAGTCCCGATATGTGACACTCAGTTCCGTTGTCCCCAAAAAAGCTTCGGGACGCCAAAATGTCCCATTTTCGGAAAGTGGGCGAAGTTTCTTCCACACTCCGTTCGCAATTTATTGGTACAACTTCAAAAAAGCGACTCCATGTGCATTGAAGAATATGTGAAAAATACAGCTTTAGAATTTTATAAAACAAGCCTTGAGTACTTGGAGCAGTGGACGTTGTTCAATAAAGATTTAGAGATATTTAATTGGGCCCGCTTGAATAAAATATCGACTTGGGAAGAAGTGCAAAAGTTATTAGATTCACTGATTGAAAAGGGATATATTAGCTGTAACGATGACTCAGAAGTATTTGACGAATATTCACTTATTTCAAACTATATAACACCGGAAAAATTGACTGAATGGAATAATGCAAGTGCGCCAACTGAAAATCGATGGGTTGAATTATTCAAACACTTCGGAGACAACAGTCTCAATCATAAATACTTTCAAAAAATCATCGAGTACATTTTATGCTTGCCTGGTTCTAATGCACCGGTAGAGCGAATATTTTCACTCATGAACAAATTATGGATTTCGGATAAAACTCAATTGCAAGTATTAGTCATTAAAGCGATGTTAATTATGAAGGTGAATGTGAATAAAACCTGTCAAGAATAAAATTCTTTTTTAAATTCGTCACCTAATATATTAAAAAAAAATTTCTTCATGTGAGAAATACCAAACTTAATTAAGCCGCCTATTATAATGATGCTTAAAAATAAATTTTTCAATTATGTTGGGCTTTACTTTAACAAACCAAACAGATTTTGCAGGGTCCCGTTTTGAGGAGAAAAATAAATGGTCTCGTTGGGTATAACATATTATGTAATTTTAATAAAGTTATGTTAGTCATAATCCACAGAGTTAGTTATAGCAGTTGTGATATAAGCTCATAACCCAACAGTCTTGTCGGTCATCGACCAATCATATTATCGAATATTAAATTGATTCATATCCAAACAGTTTTAAGCGAATAGCGTATTTAAACAAAAGGTCGCAACTGCCATGGAACCCCAATGTTCTGTCAAAAGGTAAATTTTCAAGGAATATTTTTGTGACTAATTATTTATTACATATTAGTCAGTTTATTCTTATAAAAAAATGAGTTTAAGTGACGAGGAGGACATTATTTGCACACCACCAAATATTCTGCAAGCAGCTAAAACTACATCTCAAGAGTTATTGCCAGAAATATCCCGAAAAAAGTATGAAATAATGTATAACGAGTTTATGGGATGGCGAAGCAAAAAAAACGTAAAGTTTTTCTCCGAAAACGTTTTACTGGCTTATTTTGGAGAGCTGGCAAACAAGTATAAAGCTTCAACACTATGGACACAATTGTCTTTATTTTTCATCTAAATCTATGTGCCTACTTAATTCTAAGTGAATAAAATATAATAAATTCTATAAATAACAGTTTTGTGATATTTTTGTTTAACCTTGTATATTGGTCATAGAAAAAGCATAGTATTTTACTCGCATGTAATAACTATAACTGACAGATAATTACGACCCACGCCTTCGGCTCGTGTCGCAAACTTCATCCTCGTGAGTTATAGCTCCTATTACATGCTCATCATATAATATACTAATAATAAGTTTTTATTAAATGAAATTCCTGTTAACATCCTTTTTATGAAATTTAATTTCAATTTCCTCACGTTAGATATAAATCAAAGCAGAATTATTTATGTAAATAGTAGGCCGTGCAGCGTCAAATATACTATGTTACCATGGATACGGGAATGAGAGCGAACTGAAACAATACGCATTGACATGGTTTGAGCAAGCATTATTATCTGAAATTGACCAAAACACTGGAATTACCATAACAGTTACCATAAAAAGAACACATAATTTAATTTAGAAACAATTCGAAATATTTTGCACACAACGGAAATATATTTTAGCCGCGAATACCAGTGTAGAAATCATAGGTAGGACTGGGCATTTAATTATGCGTAAATTATAGAAAATAAGTATTAGGAAGGTGTGATGAATATCATGTAGAATAATACTGCGAAAAAGGTATAATTATCATATTTTAAAATTATCAGAGAAATATAAAATCAATCAATAATCTTAATATAACCCACTTGACCACAACCACCTTGAAAAGAAGCCATGAAGTGACATCGGGCAACGCCGCATCAGCTGGGAGTTGCGGATCCACAAGCTATTATTATGACGCTAAGCAACGGGCGAGTTTTTTATTCTTGAAATGAAAAATGTACAAAAAAGTTTGGATAACAGGAACAACTTACCTGAGACCACCTGCTAAGTGTAATTTCAAAGGGTAAAATCTATTTCAAAACATTGTAAGCCAATTTATTACCTTGTAAAAAAACCTTTACCTTCATATCAATGTCCACTGAAACTGATTAACAATATTTATACAGTCATTGGTCAAATCTAAACTATAAAAATATATTTTTGAGTCACTTACAATTTTTACTTCCCAAAATTCAGAAGTATTACTTTTTGTGAATAATTACTGAGATCGTCAATTTTTTTTTATAAAATGTGAATGCTCGAAAGCTTGATCAAGTTGCGAGGTACGCTCTTGTTGTTCCTTGTTTCTACCCGCTGGACTTTTTCCAGGAATAAGAACAGTTTTTGGCAAGTAAGCATGCAAATTCGGATAAAAGCACGGAACAGCTGTTAAATGTAGTCTCACTTTAGTTGGATTTTTTTGTGGTGCCATCAGGTAAAAGATAAATATCCTCACACATAATGTCACATGGGGACAAAATGCTTAGCACAAACTACAGAATACTGTGTGGGCTTGGAATGGCTTTTAGCCATGGAATTTTCAGATTTTTATCTTTTTGGAAGTGAAAAACTGATACAATCTTTTCACCTGCTTTTAAAATACTTTTATAGTTTTTATAGTAGAGTTACACCCAGGAATACAGCAGGGGCTTGGAATGTTAATAAATAAACAAACTAAAAGAAAAAAAAATAGTACTTACCTAAGTACCGATGTATATAGAGGTATCCTACCTACTTACGGACTATCTCTACTAGTGATATTTTTAAACTAATTCACATAATATATCTTCAAGCTAAATAAACACTTCAATATTTAATAAATTAAGTGCAGCTACAAAACAATAAAGTTTATCCCAAAGAGCTACTCAGAATACAAAAAACACAACTTTTAAATTAAAACAAATAAAATTCTGCCGCCATTTCTCACTTTATTAATGCTATTAGAGCAAACCGCACCAAAAATTTTCACTAGTATTTTGTAGAGGTTCTTAGCAACCATGTCACTTAAATTTTCTATTAGATATCAATCGAAAACCGGATAAGAATACAAATTAATACGACACCTACATCTACTTCGCGCGTAAATTACATATTAAACCATGGCTAACCTCAAAAAGTCACGTGACATATGGATCTTCAAGCAGTGTTGTCGATGTTTCTATTTCACGGCTTCTTTCAAGGTGGTTGTGACTTGACCTTCAAATTTTACCACGTAGGTATTTTTCTTTAACTTTTACTTTCCATCAAATGTTCTCGACTTAATAATTTTCAATAAAAGTCATCAAAATATTGAATCTCAAACATTTTAGAAGTAAAAATTTTCGGAAAACCACCTAATGGAAATTTACCCGGTAAAACTCAATGCTCTTCTGATTTAACCTAAGAATATTGCCCGAGGGATCCATGTCACGAAAACAGAGAGAACTATTATTTGATGACCTAGTTTTACATTATTGTCAGCAAGTGAGCAGATAACTGCTTTAGTAACCATCTTACCTCAACGAACATACAGTATATTTATATATAGTGTACTTTGTAATGTCATTGATGTCACAATGAAACTTATATGAGTAGGCAATTGTTGATTAAAAACTTGTGTCACCAGTAGTAAAGTCCGCATCATATGGGATTTTTTTTTATTAATAGCTTTATTCAAAATTTGACTTTGGCATCAAGTTCTGCTTCGATCAAGATAAAAATTAAGCAAAAAAAATAGTAGTCACGTGATGCGCATTATCTGTCAAATTTTAATTTTTTCCAAAAAATAATTCAAAAATTGGGTATTTAAAATTAAAATTTGACAGGTAATGCGAATCACGTGACTACTATTTTTTTGCTTAATTTTCATCTCGATCGAAGCAGAACTTGATGCCAAAGTCAAATTTCGAATAAAGTTATTAATAGAAAAAAATTCCACAGGATGCAGACTTTACTGGTGACACTGTAATTATTGGTCGTCAATTTATAAATTTTTTCGTAGAGACAGTTAAAGATAGGTACCTACAGTACATATTTGTGCAGAGTTGATGGCAGAACTTGAAAATGGGAAAATATCTAATGCGATTTATTTAAAAAAAAATATTTATTGACACTAGATACTTTGCTGTTTCACCTTAGGCTGGTTGCCCACAGGACCGTAACGGCACGATTTGTCACGCGCGATAAATCGTACGCGATATCGCAACGACCGAAATTCACAAATTTGTCATACAATTAAATACAGTGTTCGCCCACTGGTCGCGAAAATATTTAATACCGTCGCGGCAGGACGTTGCCGCACAAACTCGCAATTTGGCGGTCAAAAAGTGCGCGAATTTCTGTCGCCTGACTTTTGAACGCCAATTGGATTAAATGATTTCTAGCCCACACGACGATATTACCAACAATATTTTTAGTGCTGTGTTGTCATTCAGTGTGTGCAGTCTATAAAAGTACAGGTTGTGCTTGCATCAAAAATATGCCACCGAAGAAGACTTTCTCTAATTATTTCAAATAATGTATAAAACGCCCTTCCACAAATCTGAGCCTCAAAATGGGATGGACCCAATATTGCCTTTGACTTCTGATAGCTTTGCCTTCTTCGCGCCTACGTGAAACCATCGCTAATAAAATTACTTTTCTTTGATCCATCACTTCTAAGCTCATAGCAACAACTGACCAGAATCGATCTGGCAACATCTTAACAAGTTTCGCACGATATACCGTGTAGTGGGCGAGCGCTCAGCGGATGCGGCGCGATATACCGCGCGCGACAAATCGTGCCGTTGCCGTCCTGTGGGCAACCAGCCTTATTTAATAAAAAATTTAATAAATGCCTCTGAGCGACTCCTAATCAAGTAAGAGGTACTTTGTACAAAAGGCTGATCTGTTTCTTCTTCACAATCCTGTATATATTGTAGGTATATGCATGTAGTATAAATAAGTAAAGAAAAACATACTTACCAATATGACCGATTAAATATATCTGTCCTAAACCTAATAAATCAGATTATTGTTTTATCATTTAAATAATAACACACAAACAAAGCACAAACAAATTACACACCATTTCTGTACTTTCATTTGTAATTTTAACAGTAAAACATGACGCGTTTCAGGCATATTATGTGGGTTGTTATCATAAAATGATAAGAGTTTATTTCAAACAAGTGTTTAAATGCATGAAAACGTTCCGATTGTTTTAATATATTTCAGGTTTATAAATGGATTATTTAACTTACATACCCACTAATTGGTGTCCAATTCAATAATAAAACCAAATAATTTGTTCTTGGAATTATCTATAAGTATAGCTACAGATCAGTGTACTAGAATTAGTAATTTTGCAAGAATTAGGTATTTTTTTTAATTATTAGGGCTTAAAATAGTGTCGACGAAATTTTCATATCGGGGAACTGACTGACTAAAAAACATTAAGTTTCCATTTTAATAAGTTTTTGGATTAATAGATATTTTTTTAAAGGGTGTAGTTTTTCTACTTGTTTCCAAATGTTGTAATAAATAAAGTTTTATTATTTTAATTTAAGTACCTGCGTTTATACCTACGTTATTACACTCTTATTTCACTTATTAGAAAATAATATAATTTGGTGCGCAAGTTCAGTACCATTTTGATGTAAAATTAATAGGCGAGTCAATATTTGACGATAGTATAGTTTATGTGGTTTAAGAATCAACCAAGATAAAATGGAGCTGGTTCTATTCACACGAGAAGGGTGATTGAGAACTTCAGGCTCCCAGTTCTGGCCAACAGTACTTAAGTGCTAAAAGAAAAAGAAAAGTATCTAGGACTGATACTAGACTCCAAGCTTAACTGGGGCAGAAACTTACAAGAACGAGTCAAAAAGGCGACAGTTGCGTTATATGCCTGCAAAAAAGCTATTGGTAAGAAGTGGGGATTGAAACCCCACATAGTACACTGGATTTATACAGCCAATGTAAAACCTTTACTACGGGGTCCTGGTCTGGTGGAATGCTTTAAAAAAAACAATACACATGAAGAAACTAACGAAGGTACAACGGGCAGCTTGCTTAGGAGTGACCGCTGCCCTTCACTCAGCACCGACGGCGACACTGGAAGTGATGCTGCATCTAATACCCGTGGATATATACGGAAAAAGTGTGGCTGCAAAAAGTGCTCTGCGACTGAAAGAGTCAAAATGCTGGACCAGTACCAACTACGGACACAGCAGCATACTAAGGATATAACCACAGCAAAATTTGCGAGAGCCGACCGATTACACTGTTTCGCTGCCAGACTTTAGAAGGGGCTTTTCTATGGTCATTCCGGGTAGGGAAAAGTGAAAAGGCAATCAACTAACAATGGAGGCGGATCACTCGATCTTCACAGACGAGACGGTTCAAAAATGAACGTCGCCGTCGGAGTGGGAGCTGGTATCATCTCCGAGAGCATGCTAATACAGAGGTCGTATAGACTCCCTGACTATTGCAGCATTTTCCAGGCAGAAATTTTTGCAGTGGATAAAGCAGACAATACCCTGCGGGATCACCCTGGCTTGAAAGGAGCCGCGTCTATAGCAATCTATATAGACAGGCAAGCAGCCATAAAGAAAATTTGCTTCAGCAGCACTAAGTCAAAATTAATATTGCGCTTTCGCAACAATCTCTGCACACTTGGTGCTCAACATCGAATCACCTTGTGTTGGGTTTCTGGACACAACAATATATATAGCAACGAGACTGCTGATGCGCTCGCCAGGGAGGGCGCAAGCATGTCGGTCGAACTAGCAAAGAATACTGTGGCTAGAGCGGCTAGACCACTGGGTTCAGTCAAAGAGGAGATAGATCGAATAGTTAAGCAACTTGCCCAAAGCAGATGGACATGGCTGACAACCATTCTTTAATGATCTGGAGGAAGTGAGCAGCCTGCAACTGGGTCGACTTACTAAGTTTATTAACAGCAGTGGCTGGTTTGAATGAGCTGTCAAGATTATTCTACGTTCGGCGTCGCGTTAACCATCAGGAAGCTGATGCGGATAGGTTCTGCGGAACACGTGTAATACCACAACGGTTCTTATAGGATTGCGTGTGACTGTTTGGACAATGCCAGAGGTCTGCCACTCTAACCTAACCTAACCTAACCTGGTATAGTTTACACGGGATTTTCCATGGCTATTCTGACGTTGCACTAACCGGTATATTTTGTATTTACATATTTTAGTGAATAAATGGAATGTAAATTGTTTGGTTGGTTTTTTTTTTAAATAATTTACCAATATCTTTACTATACTCTGCTCCATTTATGGTAATCTAATCAAAACACCAAAAAGTTTTACAATCGATCGATTTTATACTTAACACGAACCGAGATTAAGAATATCCAGCCTGGGAAATAACAAATGAAGAATTTCAATACGCAATTAAAATTCATTTAGCAAGTTCACAAGCTACAGGATTAGTTGGCGGAATCCTTTAAAAAATTATTAATTTAACATATCAATACGTTAAATACAAAAAATTTAAAAGTGGTTATGTTAGAGCAGCACCATCACAAAAACTGATGTTTATAATGAAAATGTATAAAACTCTTTATGCTTTTTAGCGTTTCCAGCACAATTATCAAAAATTAAACGGTAGCTATTGGCATTAAAAGGCGTGAATGCATCATTTCCTTTAGTAGATAGTTTGATCAAAATCTAATAGAGGAAATAACACTTTACTGCGGCGTACTTATATGATTTTTTCACTACCTACTTCTAAACAGAACCTATTATATTGTCGTGTCATATATTTAACTTGTTTAAAATTATAATTATACATAATAAATATAATAATTACGGGGTGCCGAGCGGGCAGTAGAAAATGTTTTTTTTATTAAAATATTGCATCTATACTTAATTAAGGAAGCATTTTTATATGACGGTCAATATAGCTGTCGCAAGCACGCGAAGCTTGCAGACCATCGCATTAAAATTGAGCTTTAATGTTCTGGCACATCATGCACCACACCACCACCAAAGAATTTTTAATATTTACATTTATCAAAATTTGGTAAAACGGTTAAAGTAAATCACAGAAGAGCTTAATAATAAGCATGAAATAATGTCGTTATCTATTTATTTTGCTGCATTTGTTATCTGCCATAAAAAACAAATGCTTAAAGTTTGTTTTTTATCTTGCAGAGCTTATGTTGTAACGATTATTTTTAAATTGTGAATGAGTAATATTACACTCTTGAACAGATTTTCTAAATCTGCTACGTTAAATTCATAGATAGCACAATGAGTCACCAACAATAAAGCGTGTTAATGCAGCCACTAACGACAAGCCTTTTCACTGCTAAATTAAAACATTGTTGCCACCTGTCTGTTTGACTTGCTGCCTGTTCCTCTTTCCACTACCATAACCATACCGTCTCGCGCATCGCAGTGCCTGGATTGCCTTGCACTGGCATAATATATCGTATCGTATAAGTAAAAATTGACAGTTTTGGGTAAATCCCAGTTTTAAGAAATGGCGGAGTTTAAAGTTATTTATTAAAAAAACTGTGCATTAATTTATGCCTACGAAGTTGTCATATGCATATGTACAAACTTTTTTCAATATATGTTTACGAAATAGTATTTATTATATGCACAATTCATTAAGTGACTTTTAGTGAATTTTCGACCCAACTACAAATAGCTATACTTGCTGTCGCTTTTTATCTACTTTTATTTGTATAACATTTAACACCTAATGCAACGGTGAAATCATTATGAAAATCGGTTCAATTACCAAGGAGTAATCAGCGTACATATTATTATTAAAAACATATATTCGGCTGGAATTGAGAACCTCCTATTTTATTGTCTGTTAAAAATGCTTAAATCCTTAAAAATTCCAATAAAATACGATATGCGGCAACACCACGACATCACATCAGTGAATTTGAGACATCTGTTGCCGAGGCGCTGCATTTATAACTCCACAGTGGCGGCCAGTGTTATCAAGTTTTCTCGAAGATCCGCTATTCTTATAGTTTGATATTCAATGATTACTCGAATGATTTTCTAGCTCTGCTAACGCTAGTAAAAAACCGTCCATCTCGAAAACAAATATAATATAAGTGGTATGTTGCTCATTAAATATAAAAATAACTATTAGGTACCTATATTGTTAATAAGAGTACTAAAATAAATTTAAAAGTGCTTACTATTTTTCAAGTACAATCCATTGAATTAGTGAGGCTTCTATACCATATACAGACAACTTATCGATTAACAAGGCATGATCTACCTGGGTCGAACGCCTTGGAGAAATCAGTGTACCTAAATTTAATCACCAGGGCACCTCCCTCCAAGGCCCTCGACAGAACCCTCTCATAAATAAACAGATCAGTTATAATAAAGCGTCCACTTACAAAATCATGCTGTTATGATAACATTTTGAAAGGCTTGTGTTAAATAGTCAGTTACCAGGGACTCAAAAGCTTTTGGAATATGGGACAAGAGAGTAATAATTGGGCGATAATTTTCTACATCGCTTTTAGCATCATTATTCTTAAAGTTAGGTAACTATAGTGCCCTTAGTTAGTAATTCGAATAAATATAGCGGGAATGAGGGCAGGCAATGAAATGACACAATTGTATTTATCCCAACGTTTCGTTTTTAATAAAAACTTTCAACAACACTATCTAACGGGTCATGACTTTGATTTTTTCCACCCACGAGTATTCGACAGAGAAAGTAATTACATAAGGAAAAATATTAGTGAAATGATTTGTATTAACTTAACTAATTCAATTAATTTTAGAACTGACACAAATAATTTGAGTTCTTGCTACTCTGGGATCTTAAATAAATATAAAAATGTGTTTAATGAGAACGGGAGACGTTAGTACCTTCAATATTGTGGTGAGGGAGGAATCAACTTCACAGTCGGTTGTCTCGTTTTGTAATAATTGTCGATTTTTCAAAACATACCATTGTTATAATGGAGCTCGTTATTAATTTGACCGAGGAGTCCATTTGCAAGAACTATCTATAATTTACATATAACTTCACCTTTAAACTTCACTGTTTACGTTTTACTGCCAAGGTAGTACTGATAGTTTGGATATATACTTATATCCAATGTGTTTTCTAGAAAATGTGTTGTTATATTCCGCATTATGAATATACGGGTTTAAAGACCTTTTTATTGGTATGTATACCTAATGTGTAAGTATTTGTTAGTAAATCATATTTTTCATGTATATTTTATTTAAACAACAACTATTTATTTAATGGCCAAAGTTGTGATGTATTGATTAGGGACCTACTGCCTAATTTTTGCTCTTTCTCTTTTCAGACCCTTGAAAAAGTTTTTATTAAAAACGAAACGTTGGGACAAATACAATTGTGTCATTTCATTCCTTTCCTTATTTCCGCTATTCTTATTCGGATTATTCTTAAATATATAAGAGACCAAGGACACTTTTCAATGAATGTTCCTTCACATTGGAATTTATCTTCTTGGCAACAACGCGGTAGCTGCTTGCGAATAACTGATATTATAGCGATGAGTTTTTTAATTCACTTTCCATAATTTAATGTTAAATAATTTAAAATTAAAAAAACCACAACTGCCTAGTAAAAAGTAAGAATCCTCTTAACTTGGTTTCGTTTAACACTCAATTTACTTTAAATTTCGTTCATCCTTGACCGTACTTTATTAACAAGCCCTATGCACAACATAGAATGTGTTATTCAGGTCAAGATCTTTTACATGAAAGTTGAGAATATAATAATTATTATATTAAGTCAAGTGAGGGTGTAAAAGGTTTATGATATTTATGCATCCCACTCACATGAATTTGACCTACATACCAACTATGGCTTAAGATTAAAATATACCAATCTAAAAGGCTAAGAGCGAATAAGCGAGAGGTAGGTTTTATGATATTATGATGAAATTAGATCTCTAGTCTCTTGCTTATTATAGGGAAGGTAAAGAGAAGCGATTTTCACGACACTGTGTTACTATCTTGAAATGAAAGATACCGCAAATAGGTTCTAAAAACATCTGATAGCCATCTTACGTGAAAATTTGGTTTCTTTTTATTTATAATGTGAATCTTAATTTTCAATTTTTGGACATCTTTCGTATATCGGTTATTTATTGAGTTACAAGAAAAGTAAAATGTTGATTTTCTAGGGTTGTTTGCATGTGATACAGTTACATAGCTAATTTTTTTTTTGTGCCTTAATTTGAATAATAACGATCTAAACATTTAAAAATAAGGAAAAGAAAGAAACAACTCAAAGTTTCTATTCACAAAGTTTAATAGAATAAGAATATTTAGTAATAGTTTCCACATGTTTCGAACGTAGAAACGTTCATCATCAGGAGATAGAAAATATAATCGGTGCTGATAGTTTTAGCAGAAGAGAAAATGGTGTAGAACCATAATGGAGCTTTTATGGAATTAAAAATTGATGCATGTGTAGAAAATACATAATAATATGAAGAAAATTGATAAAGGTTAAACCATACTGAGTATGTGAAAAAGTTATTAAAGGGGGTCTAAACCAACCAAATAAACTGGGGAAGAAGAGAAAATCTTTCTAAAAAGAAGGTGTCGAAGAATGTTTAAAAATTTTTAAAAAACATTTTTAAGTAGGTACGTGTCTGTAAGACATTGTGAGGACAAAATTAGAAGTAAATAATAAGGTAATGAATATTACATTCAATAGTAGTGGGGTACTGAGGTTTCAACGCCACTTTAAGCATGGACTATTGCTTCAAATTTAAAAATAAATTAACTGTATTTTAGCATTTAAAATATAGAAGGTGAAAAGAATATGGTGTCAATTAATAATAATAATGATAATAATAATAATAATAATAATAATAATAATAATAATAATATTAATAATAATAATAATAATAATAATAATAATAATAATAATAATAATAATAATAATAATAATAATAATAATAATAATAATAATAATAATAATAATAATAATAATAGTTTTTTTCAAATATTTTTTTCGACATTTAATGCTAATATATAATTTTAAATATATCTAATAATTGAATAACAATATATTTTTGCAAAAATAATACGTACCGACCTACACTGAGGACAATGATCTCAAACCCGCTTTAGTGTTATTTTAATTCCAGATTTGCTAAAACAGTGTTTTTATTGGTAGTAATGTGTTTAGAAACATTAGATTAGCAGCACAGTCGTGTTGAATAATGAACTGCTTTAAATTGTATCTTCTTAATGCGATGCATTTTGTTCCCAGTAAAGCGCGTGCTCTACAATGAAGAAAGCAGAACAGCGTCCCCAAAAACGAATTGTATCCGTTAGAACCTATAATCCACAAGGCGTTGGTGGGGGTTCGTACCGATCGGCAATCGCCGCGCGCCGTATTATTAGGTTTAACGTTTTTATTGCGTAGGTCACATCGTTGTTCGAAGTCTTTTAGCTGTTCAGTCTGAATTTGAATTTTATTGATCGTACCAAAACCTTTTTCAATTAATTTATTTTAATTATGTATTTAAGTTTTTTAAGCTTTGCATGTCAGATAAAGCAATAGAAGATTCTAATTTCGCACAACCCATCATTAGTATTGGACTTTATAATCTATTGGTGAATTTTATTATCTCAGTAAACCAGGTTGCATAATAGATACAATTTGTTTTTGGGGATGCTGTTCTGCTTTCTTAGTAAATATTATTATGATTAATGTCAAGTTTTATTACAACTGCCAGTCGGAACTAATACAGTATATAAAACCAGATTACATAATTACTTTGAGTACTCAGAGCAATCTTGGCTGTAAACCATTCTATGGTAGCATTAACTCCTATTTTCTATTGGCTAAATTATCGTGACATTAGAAGAAAGCGCGTTGTCACAAATAATAATAAACAACTTTATAAAGAATATGTGAATTCTTATAAAGAATAGAAGGCTTTTTTCCCAGTGTATGTTCGATATTCAGTCAAAGTTTGAAATTTAACATTGACTTGTTAAGTAAACCCGGTATAGTTTCTTTTCGGAAAAATGTTTGGACGCGGGTATATACGGTAACATTTTAAGTTGTATTTTTTATGTAAAAAAAATTGATACCGTATTTGTGTCTCCTAAATTAGAGACATAAGACGATATTGATAATTTTGTTAAATGTAAGCCTAGTTTTTTATTGAATATTTTTAATGTGCATATTAAGTAACCAAACCATAAGTACCAAATGTTATTTTTTTTTAATCTTGTTAAAAATGTTGAGAAGTTGAAACCACGAATAAGACATTAATGTTTACCGAAGTAATTTGAAATATCCAAAACGAGTTTAACTTGCGTTTAGGATTTTGCCAAACAGTGAATGGAAAACATTTTAAACTTTAAGTGGCGAAAAAGTATTAGGTATATATAAATAGAAAAATTTTCAATTAAATTAATTTTAAGTTTACTTAATATCTTATAAATGACCAGGAATAAAAATTAAAAACTTGGTAGTTAACATAGTCAATAAAAAAACTAGGGTTGTCATTTAGAAAAACTAGAAGCGTGTGTTCTGCCGTCCTAAAATCAGATGCCGTATGTACAAAAAATTTTTTTTAAAGATATTTTGCTTAATAGGTTCGTGGCAAGCTAAAGAAACTTTTTACTAAGCAGAATCGCCGTATATTTTTCCCAAGTATCAAAAATTTCACATGATATTTAGACGTATCTGCAAAATTGGTCATATTTCCTAAGCTAAAATGCAGTACGTACATAGTACTAATAACAAATGCCGTATCTACTACCGCGCCCGTGTAGATGCGGCGTTTCCCGTTAGGACAAGTCAGATGCGGCGTTTATTACTACAAAACGTGCCGTAATTCACAATTCACCAACTGTAGCTTAGTAATTAGACTGCATTGCAAGTGTCAACGTGTTAGTTTAGGGTATGTATAAATTAAATAAAGTTGTATAATAGGTTGGATACCTTTTAATAGTGTTAATAAAGCTTATCGTACAGCAACTATATAATAATTATAATTATTATAATAATATGTATATTAAGTATGTTGAACAAAATATGAAAAAAAAAATTTCGTTCTGAAGGGAAGCCATAATAAATCGACCAAGTTACTTTTTAAAATTTTTTATTAAAGTTAATGTGTAACGGGTTAACACCTTATTATTTAGGAAAAAATAATGTTATTCTGTAGGATTTAACCTAAGAATGAATACCGCTTGGTTTAGTTTAATTGTTCGTTGTTCATTATTTATATTATTATAACTTAATAAAGTACCTACCCTCTAAAATAATTGTCTTATTACAAACCTGTAAACAATATAAATACTTAAATGTATGTCATTGTTACAAAGTATGTTTTTATTAGCACTTACATGTTCATATGCCGCATTTTTATTTAGTTTCACTAAGAAATAATGATAGTTTTAAATGCCGTATCTAACTTTCTAAATCAAAATGTATGGTTTTTTAAATTTTTTTTTGGTTTAATATTTCTTTAAAACAATGTAAATAACAAAAGTACATTTGATTTCTTTAAAATATTGTAAATAGTTACAGGCCATTAAGAAAACTTTAAACTCAATAATCTCCGTTTTGTGCTTTCTGTAGATACGGCATCTGATTTTAGGACGGCAGTGTTGTGCTCTAGTGGTGTTGGATGTCGCAAGGAAAAGTAGTATGATGCGTAACCGTGGCGTGAGGAAATGAAGAGTAGAAGTGTCGCCAATGGTGTCGAAGGGAAGGTAGATGTATGGTCCGTGCCAGTGGGGTCGGAGGTCACAAAAGACGTATGGCTTGGGCCACGAGTGTTAGAATCAATAAAGGAAGGTAGACGTGTCATCCGGGTCAGTAATCGGAGCCTACATAGAATAGTAGTATTAGATGTTATATTCTCCTGGTCAGTTACCTGCATAGGCGATGCGACTGACCGACGCGAGCAAGGACTGAATGATTGACTTGTAGAAGAAAAGTTCTCTTCCTTTATGTTTCTATATATTTATTGCTCGAGTCGTCCCGGTTGAATAGCGTCGTTCACGTAGAAGACAGGTTACCCCCTCCTATTGTTATTTTATTAAATTTTATAATAATGAAACCATATCAAAATGACATCATTATAAATGGAATGGTGAAATAACTATAAAATTTGATTCAGTTATTCTGAAGTAATCGGCATTAATACGATAAAAAAAATTATAGACGTCTAATTGAGAACTTCGTCTTTTTTTAAAGCCGATCCAAATATTAGCCGAGGTGAAAACTCAAATCAAATCACAAAATTTTAATTATTTAGTAAGAAAAAACCCTTTTATTGAAGATTAAGAAGATTTATTGACAAAAGTCAACGATTTCCTTAATTATGAGAGGGTAATTTTCAATTAAATGAAAATAAACTGTTTCATCTAAAATTAGCATAGTCTTAATAATTGAATCTTAGGATTATTTTAAAAATTAACGTTAACCTTTCGAAAGTGTTTAAATTAGCTACGAAGGCAAACTTTTAAACTTGTACCCTCTAATGGGGGGAATATCTTGAATCAAAGTTCTGAATTTAATAAATAGTTAAAATAGATTGTCTCAGGTTTTTATGTTTCGTTCTTTTACATTAAAATTTCAATGAAAATAGTTAATTTTTAGTATCTTCTAATAACGTTTTTAATGTGCTAGTGATGCTTGCGTTGATATCAATAACATAACTGACTTGGAAAATGCTTTTATAAAATTAGAAATATTTCTTAAAATTTTCAGAACGCTATCCCAGTAGAGTCCTAAACCTAAACTTACTATTTTTTTGTGTTAAGCTTTTTAATATCGTAGCAAGTATTAACTAGAAAAATATTAGTGTCCGACCGAAACAAGATTTTCAGCCGAAACCGAAACTTATTTATACATGTTAAAAATTCTATTGTATACTTAAATCTAATGTATTTAATACATATAAGGACAGTAAACTCGTGTTAAATGAAATAGAAAACAATAATTTAAATATCTAACAAAGATGTCTATTTATATAGATAACACTGCCTACGGACTCACCCAAAGTCCAAAGTTAGCCGAACGGTGCGCGACAATTCACGAACAATGAGTTTCAGCGCACCCGAAGTTTCCGCCGATTTTTGGACGGAACCAAAACTGTCATCGAAAATACATTTTTTAGCCGAAACTGAATCTTCGGTCGGTCTCTAAAAAATATTGATATACGCCGACTTTGGATATGGACATAAAGATGCTGATTAAAATCACCATAAAGACTATAATTAAGGCCCGACAAGGCATATGGTGAATGAATTGAAGATTGGAGACAATGATGTTTCTTGAATGATGAAAGAGTTTTGGACTTCCATTGTCTTTATTTGTTTTAAATCACAACATTTCAACTGGTAAGTATCTCCAGTCGTCTTCAGGTGAATACTAAATAAGTAAAGTAACTACAGGACTATTTATACTAGCTAGGTGCACTAAAGCATAACTGAGGCGGGTGCAGTCATGCGTTCAGTTGGCATATTAAAAAGTCGTAAGAATCAGAGAGGCACAACCAACACTCAATATTCCGTATGTCAAAGGAGTAGCTGAGAAAATAAGAAGACTAGGACAACGATATAACATCAACACCGTATTCAACTCGAGGGACACCCTAAGAAGCCATCTGACGAAGACAAAGCCTACAAGTCAAAAAGATAGGAAAAACTGCGTCTACCAGATCCCCTGCGAATGCGGCCAATCTTATATAGGTAAGACATTAAGACCACTAGAAACAAGGATTAAAGAACACAGAAACAATACGTTAAAAGGAGAGACCGAACAGTCAGGTGCAGCTGACCATGCCTGGAAACATGGTGGTCAAAAGCTGAAATCCTATATAAGGAACCACACCGGAGGGAAAGAAATTTTAAGGAAGCTGCTGCTATTCACCAGAACCCAGGCTGCTTTAGTAAACCATCATTAGACATAAGAAATATCTGGAAACCTTTGTTAGATAGATGAAATCTTAGGATAAGATCGCGTGCCAACTGAACGCATGACTGCACCCACCTCAGTTATGTTTCGGTGCACCTAGCTAGTATAATAAATAGTCCTGTAGTTACTTTACTTATTTAGTATTGACCTGAAGACGACTGGAGATACTTACCAGTTGAAACGTTGTTATTTAAAACAAATAAATACAATGGAAGTCCAAAACTCTTTCATCATTCAAGGTATATGATGCTAAATCAAACATGATATGGTGAGAAATACTTAACCATACGCATACTTTTAGAACTAAAACCTAACAAGAAACGAACAATTTGAATAGTTTATTAAAACTTTAACATTATACATAAATCGTTAACTGATTAAGAGCCAACTCATAAAATCGAGTCTATTTAGGTGTAAGCCTATACAGTGCGTCCATAATGTCTTGCACAAATTTATTTAACATTCAGGGATTTACTGTTTTCTAAAACGCTTGGACACGTCAATTAGTGTTTTTATTTGCGCATTTTTTAAGGTTAAATTATTTTATTACGTAAACTTTGGTTTTTAGGCGAAAAGTATTCATTTTTTGTAAACCGAAAAGTAAACAAACAACCTTATCATTAACATGTTTCGTTTTTTTTTTTAACAAAACTTAAATTGTATTATCAATTATTATTGCTAAAATGGTCAGTTTTTTTTTTCTGACTTTTTAGTGGGGTAAAGGGTACAGTTGTTGGCCAGGCATCAGTTATTGGCCACCTTGGTTTTAAAGCTAATTACTACAAGACTCAGTAAAAGGATATTTGGATGAACATCCCCTACAAAAGCCTTCCTTTCGTTGGCAATCGACCTGGAAGAAGATAAGAATATAATACTTGGGAGTTATCATATTGTCTGTACCCCAAAACGCTGAGAGACAAAGCAAAAACTTTATTTGTATATAGTGCTTGTAAAGGTAAAATTGAAACTACTTGTTAATAAAATTATTACAAAATGTTTAACAATCGTTTTTTCATTATTTAATATATTTAAAGTATTCTATACCTAAGTAGGCCATATTTTAAATTTTTCATTTGTATTTTTTAACACTGGCCGAAAAGTATGTAAATGTGTAGGCCAATAACTGTTTTGACTGGCCAATAACCATATAAATAAAAAGGCCAATAACTGTTGATTTTTGGGAGTTTTTTTTATTTTTTTTTAAATATACTTTTTGTACTTTCTAACTTTAAATAAAGATATAAAAAAAATTAAGTGTCTTCTGTCAGAAAAAAATACAGTTCGTTATTTTATAAATATCTATTTGAACTATTCAAAAAGACGAAAAGTCACCTTAAATGGCCAATTGAAAAAAAAAGTTGGGGGCTGTTTCTACCCCAAAAGTATGCCAAACTAAAAATAAACGCAGCAGTAGTTCTGTATTTATTCAGCAAATAAGGAGGTTTCCTAATACTGAATTTATCGTAGTTAAAAATTCCACCCTGTCTAAGAAACTATTGCGGTTTTCTTAAGAGTATTGAATCGAAAACTTTGACATGCCGTGTTCGACATCAATAGACTAAAAGTAAATTGTATGATGTCAAAGTTATAACCACCACTCAAGCATACATTCATACTGATATAATGCCCTACTCTTACATTATTAATGCCAAAGAATTAAAATGTGCGAAACAGAAAGCTTATTATGCGCGGAAAAATCTACGTTTGAATACAATAATTTGATTCCGCCCTTAACGATCGAGATATCGTCACATTTTATAAAATATTTAACTCAATTCTAGTGTTATACAAGCGTATTTCTCTAAAATACCAAACAAACAATATCAAATAATTCTTCTCAAAAGCTTAATAGAGTTTTATGCCATTTTAAAAAAAAACTATGGATTAACCTTACCTTAGAGGACACTCATATCAAGCAGATAACGCCACACGGCACACCCGTCAGCTACGAAAATTCATGAAAAACTCGGAGAAGGGTCGTAAAGGAATTTTCATCAAGCTTTTCGGCGTCGCGTGGACGCAGGCGCAATTTTCCAATAGATATCGGTCTGCAGTCATGTTGGCTGTCCTGCGCCTCGCGGGGAATATAGTCTTCCGATTTAATAAGCCGGCAGAAATATTATGAAATATTGTAAATGGTAAAAATGAACTGTTTATTGGATATCTACATAAGTTGATAGGATAAAATGAAAGTACACTGAGGAAAATGATCTAATACCGTGCGAGCAAAAATTATTTGCATCAAAGGAGGGCCTTGCATCTAAGGACGTAATGCTTAGCCGTAGAGCTTAATACCTGTTGGGTGTCAGTAACTACCTGAATTAACAATCAATCAGTTATTCCGTCATCTTTGACAGTCGTTTCTTGAACAATTGACACAATTAGTGTTGCCGCGAGACGAGACGAGACGAGTGAAGGCCTCCTCTCGTCTCGTCTCGTTAGTCGAGATAAAATTGGTCTCTCGTCTCGTCGAGAGAGGGCGAGACGAGACGAGAGACGACCTTCTCTCGTCTCGTCTCGCTTCTCTCGTGATTTAAGGTGGAATTTTCAATGTCATTCAATCTATTGCCAACCTATAACCTATTTCGCGTTGTTTTTTTTAGTTTATTATTTTATTTACTAACTTTTAAATAAAATCAATATCGTCGGCACATTCTTTAGGTTATATCTGATATATTACAAAAGTATCAATTTATTTCATTGCTAATTTTGGGAGATTGTATAGTGAAAGAATATGACATGACAATGACATAATAATATTTAAAAAAATCATACTCAATATTTTTCGTTACACAATTCTTCTAAAATAATTTATGATATTCCTTGATATTTGTTTAATATGTCAATTATTACCTATATAATATGCAGTCGATATTGATTTTATTTAAATATTGTGTAAAAGCTAGAAAAATAAATAAAATCTGCGTAAAATAGGTTATAGGTTGGCAAGCATGTTGATACTCCCACCTTAAACCAGATATAGTAAAAACCAAGCAAAATTTTAAAGCGTTCAGGTTAGGTTCATCATCATATTTGACATAAATTGTGTGCAATATACCTATGTCAAATATGACAGAACCTAACCTAAATGTGTTAAAACTTTGCTTGGTATTTACTACAGGGTGGCCCATTAGTGCGACAAAGGTCAATATCTCCTGTACCACTAAGATTGGGCATGTGCACGTGACGTCATTAGTCAAATTTGACAGACGCCCTGAGGAAAAGCAAAACCTGTTTTTACCGTTAGTTTACAGTTCTTTAGTGTTTTTTTGGTAGTTTTTCTGTGCGAAAAGTATAATTATTATTGTAGCCAGTATCATATTAATAAATAGGTCATGACTTTACCACCAATAAAGTGTTTTGAACATATAAATCCGTATTTGATTTTCTTCTGTGTTAAATCCGCTCTTCGGAGGGCCTGGATCCACTTTTCTCTCCGTTCTTGTGCTAAGGGAACCACCCTCCTCCATTGTTATCAAAAATGGAAGGAAACTTATGAAACGAAATTTTGTCTTTTGAATTATTACCACTACATTTAACCACTGAGCAAAATCTCGGCATATCTTAGGGTAACTAGCTAATACTTATCACAAAAAGAATTAATAAAAATCGATTAACTGCATTAACCTTAATGTAAATATTAATATGTTTTCCTCAGGGCGACTGTCATTAGTGTCAACTGTCAGGTTGTGCACATGCCCTTATACTTTTGACGAAGCTTATTAAGGGTTAAGGGGTGCCTCTTATAAACTTATTTTTATCTCTACAGGCTCAGGCCTGGATTTATAGGGGAATAGCACCCGGCCCCAAGATCAAAAGGGGCCTCGGCCAGGGTGGTAATAACTAGAAAGTTACCGAGGAACTTTTAACACTTTAAAGAAAAAAACGAGTATTTTTTGTATAGATTTTAGTATAACGATATTAACGATAAATAAAGTTACAAATTCTATACTCTTTTGATAGCTTTTTAAGAGATTATAATAAAAAAATGATATAGTTTCCGTGTTTCCAAATACCTATGTAGCATTAAGAATCTATTTAACTACATATTTCCATTGCAAACTGCAAATCTGAAAGATCATTTTCAAACTTAAGTTTTATAAAAAATAGGTTAAGATCGACAATGGGAGAAGGCAGATTAGTATAGCCTTATCGTTATGCTCGATTGAAAGTGAAGTGTTGCGGGATATTAATTTTGACACTGTTATAAAAGCATTTGTTGAAAAAAAAAACGTAAAAAGCTTTGTAAACTAAGTGAGGATTTGTTCTGTTATTTTTATTGGTTTTTTGTATGAGAATAAGAATGTTCCTTTTTTTTCTAAATTAAACAAACTGTTGTCTGTTGTATACTAGGTACATCTCCATAATTAAACAAAGACAAGACGAGGCTGTTACATAAGTAGTATTTAGTTTTAGCGGGTAAGCATTTTTTTAGATGGTAAAGTTTTTTTAAACGCATATAGGCGATTTTAAGTTTATTTTTATGTGCATTTCGAATGTAAGGCCTACGTCAAGATAAATACCCAAATTTTTTGCCTCCTTAACCATTGGGACAGGAGTACTGTTAATGTTTACTTTAAAATTATCATAGACAATAGGAAGTATACCTTTATTGCTACCTCGGTTGCTACTAAAAAGTAGCAAACATGATTTATCAGCATTCAGCTTTAAGTTATGGTCTTGAGCATAAGAATTAATAATTTTTAAATCAGTATTAAAATGCTCTAGAGCAACCTGTAAGTTTCCAAATAAAAAGGCTAGATAAACCTGACAGTCAGTCAGTTGACTTTTGCGATTTGCATTCTTGCTTAAGAAGAACACAGTGGGTCCTATTACTAATATATGATTCAAAAAATTTAACAGCATTCTCCGACAGTCCAAAATAATGGAGTTTAGCTAACAACATTTTGTAGTTTAAAGTATCGAACGCTTTACTAAAATCCAACAAATTGTTTTGATTCATGTACAAAAAAAAATAAAACACAGGAATGAAATAATCAAAATAATATAATTATTTATTTACAAACTCATTTTTCTATAAAATACCACCCTAAAAAATATTTACACATTATGTATAGCTAGGCAACATATTTATACAAACTAATGCCATGGAAGAAACTCTATTGTAAATACCTCAAGTTTTTAAAATTAATAAAAAATTAATGAACATGCGTTAACCTTTTAGAGCTCTACTGGGTGTTGATCCCTAAAATTACACAACCCTGACGATACTTATAAAGCAAAAAATAAGGCTTGATTGTCTTACCGATATCCAATAGGTTATCTGTAAAATTGATAAAATGAGTTTTAACTTTTGCCCTACACTGTACATGTAAGACGACAAATAACTTAAATATGCACTAAAAATTATAAAACTAAAAGAAATTATAATTCTAAGAATGATCAAGTAAATTTCTTAATGCAATTTACCACAAAGATACAGACCTAAGAAATTATAACAATTTTGACATAAAATTGACCATAAATTCCAAAGTACCCTGTATAGAATAATTAAACCCTATATAAATAGATTCAGAAAAGTACGGAATTTACTTATGAATGGTGTTCCATTAACAAAAAAAGATATGTTCGATATGGCCTCGATTTATGAAAGACAGCTTAAAATGTCACTTAAAACTTCACACTCCAACCAACCAACATAATATACAGTGGTCAGAAGCCAATATTTTGGAACACGGAACAGCACTGAAGAAAACGAAGATTCAAAGAAGCAGCTTTTATGAATCAAAATACCCATATATTTAGTAAACCAAGTACCTATAGACATCCCCAATATCTGGAAGCCTCTTCTTGTCCAAAACTAACAGCTCAAACTTCACACTCCAATAAGCACGTAGGCGGAGTCATCAAGCTTCATTGTACATGGATAGTATTTGAGACAGGAGCCTTAGAATTATAATTTACTTTACACTTGAAAATGGTTAGAGAAATTCTTATACACATTTTTTTTTAAATCTAAAACCATTAGAGAGTTATTGCACTATTGGGACATCCTCTATGTATAAAGTTATCATTTTACCCTGAAAGGTTAAGATTAACACCTGTATTAATCCTCTTACCACAATTCACTACACTAAACTAAAAGCTAAGTTTGTACATTAAATTGAAATATACCTAAGGCAACCCTCACGCAGTTCTAAGTTTATGTTTGAGTGAGCAATACGCTAAGACTCTAAAACATATTAAGTTTAACATCAACCATCCAAAGTCGACCCAAAATGGAAGTCTATCCATCCCTACATCTCGTAATAGTTCTCTGGGCTGTGTATAAAGACAGTAGTCTTTTTCTTCAGGGCAAATTAATGGCTCTCTATTATAACCGTAAACTGCCTGCAACAGGCCTTCCATTGAGAAGCTCATATATGAAAAGTTTGACATGAAATACATAACTTTGTTCATGTGAGGGAAAAGGCACAGGAATCCTGCCACGCTAAAGCAAATAACAGTTGTTATAGCTCCGAAAAACGTTCCATTCTAAAAAACGAATTAATAAATTAGTAACAAAAAAAATTAAAAGAAAATAAAATCAATTATTAATTATAATATACCGGGATATCCCATACCTAAAACATAAATATGTGAAGGGTGGTCTCGACCGAGTTGAATAAACGACTTTTAATTCTTGGGGAAGCGGTCTAGGGCTGAAGTAAAACTCGTTTTTTACAAACGCCGAGCTTTGGGAAATTTATTTTTTATTAGGAGTCGTTTAGTATAATATATAATATGTATATATCAATAGTTCAGAATTTAAATTTGTGGATGGTTATGTTAGACGCTGGCGGTAGTACGAATCTATCAGATGCCAATATTGGTGTGTCGGTATTTGTTAATCACATCCACAACGTATTTCAATATAGCCTACTATTCAGTAATAGAGTCTAAATAATATGTAAAAGTATGAAATTTTTAGAGTTTCTGTACTTTCATTGTTTAATATAAATTGCGGGTTACAGGGTGTGCCCAATCATCATGTACGTACTGAAGGGGGTAATTCTTTGGCTTACTTCATCACTAAAAATTCATATATGCCCGCAAACGCTTCGCTAACGATCTAGTGGGGGAGAGGGAGTGTGGGGCAAAATGGTATACCTAAGCTTTACCTCTGGGTAAAAAACAAATAAACAAAGATAACCAGATAAAAGGTTTTGAATACTGTTAAGAAACAAAAAAAGAATGCAAACAAGCTGAAATAATAACTAAGTATAAATAAATAATATGCGGATGTAAGTGTTTTGAAACTTAGTGCTATTTTTTTCATTTTGCCCCATGTGAGGGGTAAAACGAAAATTCATATGTGGCAATAAGAAAAATGTCCTTGTTCAAAAAAATTTAATTTTTCCGTACCGCATTACATTAAATGTTGTTAATTTGCCAACTAGCTCATTTTTATATAATAAACTTTCGTCCTCCACTTCGGGAAATACAAAAATATCTCGACATTGGCGATATTGCCTCATGAACTTGACGTTAGTTTTCCCTTTACTGTCTGAGCTTATCACCTGAGCAACAGATATTTTTTTCATATTTCGTATTTCCTCCTTCAATTCTACTAAAACAAAATCGTTTAATTTTTAACTCAGTCAACTTAACTGTCTGTATCTGTCGTGAATTTACTATCCATTATTGACTTATTATCTGTTCCATCAAATTCGAAATCAGACGAATCATCACACAAGTCTTTAACCGAGATAGATGAATCGCTGAAATCTGATTCGATACATGATGGTTTTATTCCTTTTGCTTTTATAACAGTTTCTGTATCTAGATTAACTCGCTTCTTCCCTTTTCACTGATTTCACAACAGATTTTTCCGCTGCTTGTTTGATTTTTTCCATATTAGGCGTCGAAGTTAAAATCACGCTTTTTCCACGTTTGCAATTTTTCCTTAACTTCGGACTGGCC
This sequence comes from Polydrusus pterygomalis, assembly GCA_963969555.1. NCBI lineage: Eukaryota > Metazoa > Arthropoda > Insecta > Coleoptera > Curculionidae > Polydrusus > Polydrusus pterygomalis. Next base: position 41,437,566 of record OZ018379.1, read on the forward strand.
TTTGGTAGAGCCAAAATATCATAAGGAGAAATATATTGCTGGTCATGTTCGAGAGTACTTATTTTTTAAAATATTTATTGTACCTATGACCGAATACGCATAATCATGGGGCAAAACGAAAGGGGCAAAATGAAATATTCATTTTGCCCCTATTTATTTTGCCCCAAGTTCAGTTCACTGATATATCAAAGCGGCAAAAATTTATTTGCGAAGTTAGAGGTTATATTCATTTAAAAAAAAAACGGTCATTTATTGTTAATAAATATGCAGATAAGAAATATTCCAATAAAAAATATTATATTGCCTAAAATTCAATAACACTTACCTGAATAAATTACGTCAGATTAACAGATTTTAACAAAACAACAAATATTTTTGTCTCCGACAATACACAACTTCCTCGCACAATTACTTGAGTAAAACTGACAGTTCTCGAAGATATCCGCGGCAAATTTGAATAATTTACTATGCGATAAGGAAAATATAATAATTTTTCATTTTGCCCCGACCTTTCATTTTGCCCCACACTCCCCTAATCTAAGGGGTGTTGAAATTTGATTTTTTTGTAGCTCCTACAGTTTTTGAGATACTTAGCTTAAATTTGAAATATAGATTACGATCTAGGACTTACATAATTGGGCATGCCAGACGGTTGTAAGAATCTGCAGGGAGATATTTTTCATAGGTCATATCCCTTTTTCTCCCCCTGAACATTTTTGCGGTGCGCCGCTGCTAGAGTCTATAATACAAATGAATGAGAAAAGGGGCATGACTCCTAAAAAATATCCCCCTGTACATTCTGTAAACCATATAGCATGCCCAATGATGTAAGTCCTTCAGCTTAACCAATATTCCAAATTTGAGCTAAATATCTCAAAAACTGCGGAAGGTATAAAGAAAAACAAAAAACCCTGTAGATCAGTAACGAGGCGTTCGGGATCTGTATTCATTTATATGAATTTTTAGTCATGAAATAAGCCAAAAAATTATCCCCGTCCGTATGTACATGATATTTAATAATACCCTGCATAGCTAGTGTATTTTTTTCCTTGAAATAATATTGATCTTCAAAAAACAAGTACGTCAACAAGGGGGGAGGGAGCTCTATATAGGGGAAGTGTACCTAAAATGGGATACTTGGATAAAACGGGAAATATTTGTTTTAACTAGTAGTCAGTGCGCCATCTATCCAAATATTGCTGAACGCGAAGCCGCCGCTTATTTATACAGGTGCAGTGTTGCCAGAGTCACTACAAATGTAGTAGATTTACTACAATTTAAACCTGATTAAATAACTGATGGGTACCTTTGTTGTTGTTTTTTTAGTTTTTAAAACCAGTTATTTTCCTATTCTTTGTAGGTACCTATAGTTTTTTTTATTTTGTACTAAGAAAATTTTATTAGACATTATATTTTGTTTCGGAACTGTTTTGTATAATATGGATGTACCTATTATCTGTAAATAAATTATTATTTGTTGTTAGTCACGAGTAAGGTACGTTCGTTTGTTTATCTTATATTTCTTACAAAAAGTGTACTACACGATCGTAAGAATTGCATGCTAAGATGTTTATAAAATGTCGTAGTGTTTTTTTTTGTATGTAGCTGATTCATATTTAAATAGAATTTATGTAGTTTTACGGCAATATTAGTTTGTAGGGGGTATGTAAAAAATTGTTTATTTCTTTGTAACCATGTTGCTAAAACGGAAAAAAAGCGTTTTCTAAAATGGGATATCCCTTTTATCTACACAGTTTTTGCATTAAGATTTTAAATAAGTATATTTTTATTTTATGCCAATATTAAGTTTTAAACGGGTTAACTAATTTAACTATATAATCCTCTTGTGTTTTTTATATTTTAAAATAAATCCGGTTAAGAATATTTCATGTCTTATTGCCCTTTAGATAGAACTAAAATTTCGCTGCTTAAATCCCGTTTTAGAATTACCCAAAATCCCATTTTATCAACATGTGTGGATAAAATGGGAAACATGCAACATTTTAAAAAACATATATTTTTACAAAATTGGTTAGTTCCTGAATCCAGATATTCCTTATTATGATACTAAAATGATAATTCAGCAGATTTATGCATGAGTGAAAATTAAAAAATATTCCCAAATATTTTTCTTGAGCAGTTGTACCTTAAGTATCCCATTTTAGGCACACTTCCCCTACTAAAGCCAAAAGCCACTCCTAGAGTGAAATCCGTGTGCCCAAATTAATAATTTATCCTCTGCTCAGGTAGCAATAGCTTTTCAGCCCTCAAATAGTTTATTAAAATGACTCAATACGTGGTTTCCATTTCATTTTTTAAAGAGCAAAGCAAAGTAAAAATTTTTGTTTAGCTGGGTTTTCAAAGGAACGCTTCGCGAATAAATTCGTATAATAATTGTGTTAGGCATAATTAATCGTATCAAAGGGGGAGAAATATCTAAAAATAAGAATATTTTTCCGGAAATCCCTATAAAAATTTCAAACTCCATTTTTACCCTCTTAGGGTCGAAACACCGCTTCTTGGTGGAAGCCTACCTTATAAAAAAAGACATGCTTGAAATTTCATGATTCTAGTATTAAGTGTTTAGACTGGGCGTTGATGAGTCAGTCAGTCAGTAAGTCAGTTTACAATTTAAAATAATAGGTTAAGACGAAGTAACCCCTTTTACCACAATGAAAATTTCCGAACGTTTTGCTGGTCAAACGAAAAGAAAAAAGAAAAATTGGTATTTAGAAAATAAATTCTACTTTAAATACCCCATCCAGAAAAGTAAATGACGATCGAAAATATTCCCAACATTTTTTTTAGAAATTTTCTTTATTTTTAATAATTTTGTAATATCTTAAACAATTTTTTATTGGTCAAAAGCAAAATGACTTTCCCGGGTGTAGAATGTTGTACCAAACAATTTTTCTTAAAGCCATTTTTCAATATCGGCCTTACTTTTTTCTCAAAAACGTTAGGCGCGTAAAGTGAATTTAAGCGTGTAAAGTGGATTTACGCGCCCAACGTTTTTGAGAAAAAAGTAAGGCCGATATTGAAAAATGGCTTTAAGAAAAATTGTTTGGTACAACATTTTACACCCGGGAAAGCCATTTTGGTTTTGATCAATAAAGAATTGTTAAAGATATTACAAAATTACTAAAAATAAAAAAAAAATTCTAAAAAAAAATTTGGGAATATTTTCGATCGTCATTTACTTTTCTGGATGGGGTATTTAAAAGTAGAATTTATTTTCCTAATACCAATTTTTATGTTTTCTTTTCGTTTGACCAGCAAAACGTTCGGCAATTTTTATTGTGGTAAAGGGGATACTTCCTCTTAATCTGCGTTTGCAAAAAAATCTTGACTTCGCCACTGCTTTTGCGCTTGATCTAAAAGCATTGTCTTTTTCAAATAAATTATAATACTAACCACGGGATTGCAAAGTGTTCCATATATGAGTCCCAAGCCTCCTGATATAAGAGTCACCATGCTCTGTATCAATAATACCATAAAGAACCTGCCAATTTCCATGGGTTGAGAGCTTATTACATATGAACCAACAGTGTAGGCTAACGTAAACAGGATCTAAAATTAATTTAACTTAAAAAATTAAATAAATTATATTGGGTCACCTAAAGAACCTAAACAATATTAATCAGGCAACTTTGCTTGTGCGATAATCGTTACTAATTTTTTTTATTTATGTCACCAGTAAAAATTGTCTGGTTTGATAGTTATTGTTATAGCTTTGCGTATCCCAACAATAGACAGTGCAAAAGGGAAAAAAGGAAACTTTAAAATTGCCTTATAAGCGTAGGGGAATTCGGGGCAAAGCAGCCTCAAAGAGCAACGTGGTTTCGTACAATAATTTCTATAATGAAGACATCTATAAACGTCTTCTCGTATTTCACTTCCCTTATGCATGTAAAGCTAATTAGTCTGCATTAGGTCGCGATTGAAATAATTTTTTTCCGGCAATTAAAAAGTTTTGAACTATGTGTTAGTAATATTCGCCGATAGTAAATAATAATAATAATAGATAAAACTATTAATTGTAGTGAACACATTGAATATATTAAACAGAAAATAGTTGCACCAGTGGAGATTTTAAAAAAACTCAGTTTTTTGACTCCAAACTATATGTTGCGTCCTATATATTTTGCTATTATTCACTCTCATTTAAAATATTTAACTTTAATATGGGGATTAACTTTTCAAAATTTGTTAAACCCTTTACAAGTTTTACAAAATAAAGCAATTAAAAATATATATTGCTTGGATAGACAATATTCAACTAAACTTTTATATAAAAATTTTAATATTATGTCAATTAGGGATATTCACTAAATGCAAAACATTGTTTTTGTTCACCAAATTATATCAAAAAATTAACATTTAAATATAAAGTTCAATTACAAACATTTAACTAGAACTGTTATCAATATTGATTTACCTTTAATACACACTAGGGCAGGTCAGAACTCCATTTATTATCATGGTATGAAATTTTACAAGGAAATACCCAAAGAATTAAAATTTTTAAATATAAAACGTTTTAAAATGACAATTAAGAAAATACTTTAAAAAGGGGAAGCTAAATATTAAATTAAAAAATATTTAAACGCACTTCTTTTACCTATGATTAATTATTATTTTTAAAATTGTTTATAAATGACATCTAAACGATATTTTTAGTGATATTATTTTATTAAACGAGATAATAATTGAATAATTTTATACATATTAGGTATATAAATATTTTAAATTTTTTAATTGAATATTAACATTTTAAGTATTATTTTGACTTACCTCGTATTTTAATTACTTATATTTAACAGTTACATTTTAAGATGTTGTTATTAGTAGAGAATCCCTCATGAACAGATGTTTTTGGGATTTTGTTTGGAATAAATAAATAAAGTAGCAATTTATCTGACAATATAAATTGTTTGTTAAGTATTGTACAAGTCTTACATGGTATTTTATATAATATACTAGCTATACCTTGCGCGCGTTGCTACGCCTATAATAATAAGGCGGGTTCACCATCGCGTCAACAAACATTTTATATACACACAGACAAACATTCATTTTTATATATAGATTTAAGGTGTACATACAAGTAGTTAAGTGTATAGTCGGCTTTCACTGAACTAGGCACGTTATGAACTTATCATAGAGAAACTTATATAGTGTTGTCTTGCTCAAACCAAGGTTAAAACGGCATTATAAAGATATCCGTAATATAAACGCGATAAATCTATTGGTTACTTATGATTCTGAGAGAGAAGCAGAGCTGTCGGTAATTGAATTAAAATAATTGAAAAATCGTGTTCAATTACTGTAATTGAATTACTTTTTGAAAATATTAATTGTAATGGATTTTTCAATTACTGTGATAAAGTAATTGTAATTGGTAATTGATTTTAAGAAATCTGAGGTAATTGAATTACTTAAATGTAATTCAATTTTTTTAAAAAGTAATTGAATTACTCCCATATAATTCAATTACATAAAAAGTAATTTAATTACTCCCAAATAATTCAATTACATAAAAAGTAATTTAATTACTAACGAATAATTCAATTAGATGAAAAGTAATTGAATAACTCCAAAATAATTCAATTTCTTTAAAAAATTTTATAATTCCTTTACTCTCTAGAAAGAAAAAAATATTTTTTATTTTCCCTAATATTACGTTTGTTTTATTTCAACAAATAAATCATATTAAATAAAAAAGACAATTGTTATTATTGGTCAATTTGTTAAAGGTAAGTAATAGGTACTTATCAAAATTAGGAGATCAAGTTTAACTATACATTTCGAAATTTTTTAAATTTCTTTCTATAATATAGTGTGATAGTAGGACCTACTACTATTAAAAAAAATAATACCTTACCTATACAACTCTTTTTTTGTAAAATGTAAAAAACGTTATTCCATTGCTCATATTATAATAATTCAATTTTAAAAATGTAATTTAATTACCAAACTGTAATTCAATTACCAGAATGTAATTCAATTATCAAAATGTAATTGAATTACCAAAATGTAATTTAATTACTTACCAAAATGTAATTCATTTACTTACCAAAATGTAATTAAATTACTTAAAATAATTTATTTGCCAAAAAAGTGCCTATAATTTATAGATTCAGAGTAATTCAATTACTTTTAGGGTAGTTCCATTACTAGAAAGTAATTGAATTAGTATAAAAGTAATTGAATTAAAGTCAGTAATTCGAATACGGTAATTAATCAAGGAATCAATTACTTTTAGTGGGTAATTGGTAATTTAAATATTTTTATCATACTGTTAGTAATTGGTAATTGTAATTGATGCCTTTTTCGGAGGGTAATGGGTAATTGTAATTGAATTACTATTTAAGAGTAATTGCGACAGCTCTGGAGAGAAGCACATCTAATTTTCAGTAATTATCAAAATGTTTCGAAGAACACTACCGTATTATATTATGTCGTGAATAATCTCCCTAGTTTTTGACAAAAATTTGCCATTATTAAAAATATTGTGACATAAAATATCGAGTACAAATCGGTTTGCAGGTTTTCTGCATCCCCAGGCAAAAGAAATGGTTCTTAATTTAATAGATTATTTTAAAAATGAAGAAGAAAAGGCTACTGAAACCGGCGAGTTATTAAATCCCAAGTCTATTAAAAGAAAGTATCGGAAGCACTAAAACTAAGTTTAAGGTCAATACAGAAGATTGTCATGAAAGTAGTAGAAATTTACCAATGAAGAAAACGCAACGACGATCAAGGAAAACGAAGATTGATGCCTGTATGCTCCGTTTTAACGTTAAATTCAGCTTTATAAAGTCATACTTAAAGTTAAGATAATCTTTTTTATGCATGCATCGCATCTATAAATATAGATTAAGTTGTCTTTGTAAAGGACACAATACATTTGACAACGTTAAGAAATTTATTTTTGACTGATAGTTTCAAATTAATTGTTAACCTATTAACATTCAATTTTATGGAAAATCATCTGTCCATATGCCGCCATATTGGTTTTTATATTATGAAACATTTTTAAACCTCTGATTCAACTGATTTGATTCAGGAGGTCACGTGCGCCTAGTTAACTGGAAGCTGACTATAGCACATATATTATTTAAGGACTTCTAAAATTATTTTTCGGTAAATATCGAATAAAATACCAAAAAAACGAGAAACAATTGGTCAAAGAAATTTTTAAAAAAATCAAAAAGCAAAAGTACATAAGAAAGTAACGAGGTAGAAAAAATATATAATTAGACTAAAGTGGAGTTAGCAAATTTAAACCATTCATTATTGAGAAAAAGTGGAAAAGTAAATTTATTGTTCCAGTTTTGCAATAATATAGACAATCGGTAGACTTGTGTGTCCCTCAAATAAATGTTATTAGTGAAGTTTTAGACCGATTACTCACCAATTATTTGGGAGGGCATGTATTGTTTCGACGATAGAAATGATTATCTTCAACCCTGAATGTTTTGTTCAGACACGGTTCAATTCTCAGTTGCTTAATGAGGCTACATATTTGTTCTGGTGCACAAAAGTAATATTCTTTAATTATTAATAGATGATAAAGGGATTGGCCACTCCCTTATCTTAAAGAATTTTGTAATTGTAGATTAATTTGTGGTATTATAAATTAATAAAATATAGAATAGTGTTGGATATCTTTTCTTTTTCATTTAAAGAACATTTTGAATATATATTAACTCAAATTAGTATACAGTCATAACTATTTATTAATTATTTTGTATTAAAACACTATTTTATGCAATAACTCACTTTATCCAATATTAATTCATCGTGTTGATTTAGAATCACTAGATAACGTGGGAATTTACAGACAAATCACGAAAGAATATATCTCAACTATCCAAAAATTTTTACAAGTTATTAAAAAATGTTTGTAGATTTTTTTGGTTAAGGTGGCTACTTTGCCCAAATTTCCCCTACTCTTAAAATAAATTTTATCTTACCTGTGTCGGCATATCAGCTGTTAAAAATGCAATGTAAAATGTACTTAATTTATACCATCGATTAAAGTGCTCTTTTCGCAGGATGGCCAATTCAGAGGGAACTAAAATAATTAAAAACGATGTGAATAACAAATTGACCAGTCGCAGGGACTCGGATAGAAGGTCGTCCCGCCGGCATCAACCTGAATAATATTTTGCGAGCGTCCCCTATTCTTGTCTTTTAAATAATCTGTATTATTGTCTTTTAATTATAAACTTTTTAGCTCTTTCTAAGAAAGGTTTGTGACACTCTAGGGAGATGTTTATTATTGAAATAAATATTTTTAAAAGATTTTAAATTCGGATGTAAATGCTGAATTTATTAACATCAATTATATTGAAAAAACCCATTGCATAGAACATATAAATGAGAATAAAAAAATTATTGCCTTGTCGGACTTTCATTGTCTTTATTTTGTTACTTAACACAACGTTTCGGTTAGCTAGTATCTCTAACCGTTTTCAAGTGTAAACTAAATTATAATTCCAAGGCTACTGTCTTAAATACTATCCATGTGCAATGAAGCTTGATGACCGCCTACGTGCTTATTAAATAAATAAATAAATAAATAAATCTTTATTTAGAAGTTACATCAGTGATTCTTTAAATAAAATATAAAAAAAATGGAATATAATCCAACCTCTGAAAAGGCGAAGTTCATCCTTTACTATAGTAAAGGTTGATCTTACACTTAACCTTACTTAAGCCTAATGGAACTAGGCACCGATGTAGCCAAATAAGTACAATTTACTAATTATATAATCAAATAGTACATCAGTGCATGATCCCTTAAAACAATTAAACAAAAATATAACAGTATATCAACTTAATAATAAAACAGGTAAAGTAAAGAAAAATACATAATAAAAACATAATTTCCATGATTTCCAAAGATAAAAAATTATGCCCGAATGAATAAGGATCAAACAAAAAAGAAATAAAAAAAATGAAAATAATATTCCATTAAAAGAAATTAATAAAAATTCAAAATAAAAGAGTACATTCTCATCAAAATACTACGAAAGGTGTAGGAATAAATCTATAGCTTATAGTTCCCCCATCAAAAACTTTTTCATTGAATTTTGAAAACGTTTTTCCGAATACAATTTAAATCTTTCCGGAACCAAATTGTAAATTGCCGAGACATTATAAGTAAAGCTTCTCCGAAATAAGGTAGTTTTGTGACGTGGTGCTGTTATCGTTCCTTTGTGTCCTATGTTTATACTATGTGCATCAGCTCTAAAAACAATTTTCCCGTACAGATTAGAAGGTATTTTTGTCGCAATTAGCCTGTGATAAAAAGTAGCGCAGTGCAGTCGCCTTCTATCCCTCATGTTCAACCAGTGCAACATCCTCAGCCTATGACTAACTGGATTTCTTCTACGTATGCCACAAATAAAAGGCACGCAAAAATTCTGAATTTTTTGAATTCGCTGAGCATCGGCTGCAGTCAAACATGAACCATAGACTACGTCGCAGTAATTAAAAGTTGACAAAACCAGGGAATCACATAGTAACCGCTTAACCGAAGCATCAAAAACATGTCTGGATCCATATAATAGCCTTAGTTTAAATATAGTCTTCTTTATACACTCAGATACGTGTTTGCTAAATCTTAAGTCTTGATCAAACCAAAGACCTAGGTTTTTTAGTTCCTTGTTAAATTCTAATGTCACGTTGTTTATAGAAATCGAGATGTTATTTAAGTACTCCCGATCTTTAGGCCTACAGAAAAGTATGGCTTTACTCTTGCCTGAATTGAGTAATAAAGAGTGATTCTGAGAGGCATCAAATAAAGAGCTTAAATAACAAGCCCGGTCAACCTCTGATGGGTAAAAAGAGAGTAATAGTTGCGTATCGTCTGCGTACATTTGTTTGCGACAGTAAGTTACAAACCTGGAGAAAATTGCCGTATATATAGAAAACAGTACAGGCCCGAGAATGGAGCCTTGTAGAACACCACATGATAAAAATTTTAAATCAGAAATTTGTCCTTTCAGGCATACGCGTTGTCCTCTGCCCACCAGATAATTCCTAAGAAATAACACAGCCGAATTAGAAAGACCTATGTATCTTAATATATCTTCCAGAATTGAATGGCTAATAGTATCAAATGCTTTGGAAAAATCCAATAGCACAAGAACCGTAGCCATCCCAGCGTCAAGAGCTTTAAAGATTTCATCAGTTACATTTAATAGTGCAGTAGTGCAACAATGCCCTCTACGAAACCCCGACTGAGTATCTTTAAGTATATTATTTATTTCCAAGTGCGCAACCAATTGCTTTTTTATACCTTTTTCAATAAACCTTAGACAGGACTGGTAAAATACTTATAGGACGCAAATGTTTAAGTTCCTTAATATTGTTAGTTTTAGGGAGGGGCACAACATGAGCTAATTTCCATTGTGGGGGGTAATCAGACTGAAGAATACAAAAATTAAAGTGTGAAGTTTGAGCTGTTGGTTTTGGACAAGGAGATGCTTCCAGATATTGGGGATATCTATACTTGGTTTACTAACTATATGGGTATTTTGATTCATGATAGCTGCTTCTTTGAACTTGGACCAACCAGCATAATATACAGTGATTAGAAGCCAAGGTTTTGGACACGGAACAGCACTGGAGAAAACGAACGTTCAAAGAAGCAGCTTTAATAAATCGAAATACCCATATATTTAGTAAACCAAGTATAGATATCCCCAATATCTGGAATCCTCTTCTTGTCCAAAACCAACAGCTCAAACTTCACACTCCAATAAGCACGTAGACGGAGTCATCAAGCTTCATTGCATATGGATAGTATTTAAGACAGTAGCCTTAGAATTATAATTTAGTTTACACTTGAAAACGGTTAGAGATACTAACTAACCGAAACTTTGTGTTAAGTAACAAAATAAAGACAATGGAAGTCCAGCAAGGTAATAATTTTTTTGATATTACTTCATTGTCTACCACCTTCAAACATATAAATGAGATGCATATTTGGTTGCATCTTCAACCTTCAACAAGGCTCTATTTTAACAAAAGGATTTGTTAAGTCATACGAAATGTATGCATGGTGTATGATAAAGGTTATCAGTATAACTTTTTATTCTATACTTACATCTTAAGGCTGCTGGCATAAGTGCTGTATAACTTAAATAAATTACGCTAACCATAAAAAAAGAAATATTCGATATGGTTCTAGAACCGTCGTATCCACAGTTTTGGAAGCTTATTCCTAAAAATATTCCTACTAGCAGATGGATGAACAATTTTAGCTTGGAAATAGTCTAAAAACAACAAAAAAAACAACATTATAGCCAATGTTTTTGAATGGTTTTAAGCTGTCTGACTATTTGAATTGTTATCTATAGGCGCGTCATCGTTCCGTTAACAAAACCAGATAAGGCCCGGTTGTATAGGTTGCGGTAAATCGTCATTTTGTTTTTATACGTTGTGATAATCAACAGTTCCTTTGATTAATCGGTAAAAATTATGAAATTCGAAATTATAGGTTATGATTAGGTTCAAACCAGCACTTTAACCAAGAATTAACTTAACCGCCCAAAGAGCACCGGTTAACATCCACCGGTCATGAATAAAATGTTAAAAAATAGGTTTTTTTAAGAAATAGCATTAATAATAGTACAATATTATAACCTTATAATAATTTTCCCTTTAAAATGATTAATGAAATTGAAGAATTATTCTTGTATGATGACGATGAAGACATTAAAATATTGTGGAAGCCGAGACCAAATCATCTATAAATCTGGAATGATCAGGAGTTTGTAGTGTAGATCGGTTTAGGGTTAGGCGTTAGGCTTTTAAAAAGCATGCATATTTTCACTTTAATAGTATTATTGAAACTCATTGCATTTTGTGTATCAAAATAAGGTATTTACATAGACTTATTTACGGTTTGTTATGCGACTTATTTTTGCTGTTTTAGTTTGAAAATAAATATATAGGTATTACTTTAAAATTAAAACAATACAATAATTATTTATTGACCATGAACACCTTTTAAAAACCAAAAAATAGGTTAGAAAATCTCTTAATTGAAGATAGGTGCAAACCGCAATATGAGGTCGAAGGCATTTTGGATTGGTTTAATTGCATAACCTGCATGTATAAAACGGAGAATCAAAAATAATCCTAACGTTAAAATTGTGATTAATCTCTTGTTTAATGTTCTGATTAATCGACACCTATACAACTGGGCCTTAAGCTTGATTCTATTGTGATAGTATTTTTGAAAACCCCTGCCTTAAAATAAATAAATTTTTAATACACTATTGTGACAACGTGAAAAGAAAATAACAACAGATACATTATGATTCCTATATTTAAAGTATGTTCAATGATCGCTGCCCGTTACGTCATATAGGTATATATTTGCGGTACGTCATAAATTAATTCAGTCAGTTTGACTGACCGGTGGTAAAGGTTATGATTTTTCTTAGGCTTGATCTACATAAAGACGGACGCATGTGAACAAGTAAAATATAGGCGCGTTTTTTCAAATTTTTATACTGTTAATGAATTCAAAAATAAATAGTTTATTTATGGTATAAGGTATCATGGGATGAAACATTTAGTTTTTAAAAACCAGTAGGTATGAAATTTTTAATTAATTTAAATTTACTGAAAAATAAATAAAACTCATTTATAAAATTCAAAATTGAACCATACATTTTTTGTCTATTGCATGAGTCTATTGTTTCAAATGTTTTCATCTTATTTATAAAATCATAAATAAGAAAATATAATAAAAAATTACACAACAACAAAATACAGTTTTTTAGTAATATAAAATAAATCATCTCCTTAAAGATCATCATCATCAAATTCGTCCAAGTTAATAATAAGGGGAAGACACCATCAATGATTTTAAGGTTTAGTTGTATTGAGAGAATGGTAACGTATTCACCTACTCTATACATCCCATTAATATGTTCTCTTATGGCATGTTCATAAATTTCGTGAAGTTGTCGACCACGGGATGACAAAATAGCTACATTATTGCGATTCTTAAAATCTACATCTTTCTCTATCTTTAATTCGTTAAATTGTTGAACACGAAACTCCGAAAGCATCAGAAACTCTCTAAAATAAATAATTATTTATAAAAAAATTGCCATTTATTTTTCATGTTTATTATTTGTTTGTACAATTCCAGCTTTATTATATCTATTTACTTACTACTTACTACTTACTACTTACTACTTACTACCTCGTAAACTGCGTCAAAGGGTAAAAAAGAGTCTTTCCGGCATCACTTTCTTTTTGAAAATAATCAAATAATTTTAAAATTAATGCTTGTTCTGTTTCACAATACCGTGACATTTTTGAAATAATGTTAATTAAAAAGGTCACTGTCAAAAATGACAATAAAACTTTTTTGGCTGTTAAAATTATACGACAATCATTATTGACGCAAATTTACTATCTCATCTAGTTCACGAATGTTAAATAGATAAACACTAGTCGTGACGTAACGGTCAACGGTCATTAAACAAACTTTACCTACCTAAACTTATTTTTTAAATAAAAGGCATTCACCTTTTTTTTAATAGCAAAAAAAGCCATCTTATCCATATCATATTATTTTATAATGATTGCTTTTTTCGGTGAAAAAATTATATTTTTTTAATATAAATATATTTTTTTAAATTAGCATCCATTGCTTTAAAAAAAAAATTTTACAATAAAGGTAGGTAACAATAGAATGTATGTGTGTATCAATTCTAATGAGGTCTAGTTTTAATGAGTAAAACTTTTCAAATTCCTAACTCTATTAAAAACATGCTTCAACCAACTTACCCAATCCCTATAAAGATAAACCAATTGTTTCCGGACCAGAATAAAGAATCGTTTCCATTCGGATGGCGGTTTTCTTGAACACAATTTACTAGGAAAATTGTAAGAGGAATCTTTTTTGACTAATTCTGCTTCTTTTTTCCCTTTGGCTAAAAGAAAACGGCATCTGTGACAATATTCTGAGAGATGAGGATGGTTCAATTAAATAAGCATTTCTAAATAGATATATTATATGATATTTCATTCATAAGGATAGGGCGCGCTCATGAAGAGAGCATAGTACCCTGATGCTTTTAACAAATTGCCCTAATACACATTTTTCCGAAAAATTGATGGGTTGGTATGGACCGATACACTGGCTAGCTAGGTCTGTGGGTGTAGGTATCTTAAACAAAAAATTAACGCAACTAACTTGTAAGATAATATTAAAATTTTGGAGAAAGCAGAATTACTGACGCCGTTTTTACCATGACACAACATGTTATTTGCAATATCGTCGCCTTAAAGCAACAGTAAGATATTTGAAAAATCTTTGTTCTTCAGAAAATTGAATTTAAAATTTGGCGTTATTTAATGCTGAAATAAAATAAACTTGTAAAACATAACTCTAAATGATTTTAGCGACAAGTGTACAGAATTTTAATATAGTTAAGAAGATGTAACTGTGAAATACACTAACAGTATCAAAGTTAGAAAAAATTAGACATATCCTACTGTTACACTGAATACTTAAAAAAAATAAGGATATCTAATACTTGTCCTTGTGTTCCACTCAAAATTCATGCCTAGAAGAAAACATAACCTTAAGTTTACAATTGAAAAAAATTAATAAAACTTATAGAATACTCCCACTGTAAACACATGAATACAAAGTGGTAGTTCTTAATACACTGACAAGAAAACACGTGTTATTTCGTATTGGCGCCATAAATTTGGTCCAGCAACAGTAGGTTATAATATTTTAATAGTGAAAAGTTCAGTGAAACAGTAGGATATCCCTACCTTAACCTAGAGTTGCACTAACTAAAAATGATTTTGTAAATTTTTGTATAACATAAGGTTATGTTACTTAATAAGCTAAGGTAAATATTTACAGGATATCTTAGTGTTGCATTAAATAAAAGGTCTGATGCGACGATATTTAGTACGAGTTTTGAGAAAGTATGGAGAAATTTGTCGCTTCGCTCCTAGTGATTTAAACTCAACGTTCGGGCCATAATAGTAGCTGTCTAAACCTTGGCTAATCATATACTATTAATGAAGATTCTTGTCATAAAATGCAATTTTCTGCCCTGAAAAATGACTGGGAAGTGCTGATTTTCTGACTGTTTAAGAAAAAATTATATCGTAGAAAGGAGAAAGTGGCGGAAAAAAAGCTAGAACATAATAAAGTAAACTTACTTTCATCTTGAATAATACTGTTTCTCCAGTGGGATTCTTTGGCAGCTTGGGCTAATCTATCTATACAGTCTCCATATTCACCATTTGTTACCTCCAATACTAGAAAAATAATTGTATAAGAAAAGGTTGTTGGGATTTTCGAATGACATAGACACCGAACGAAACTTACTTTAAAACTATTTTAGTCCCTTAAAACAATTTATGGAGGTGTAAATAAATGTGGAATCTGGACACTAATTTTTTTAAGGTTTTTTGTAGTTTTGACTTAATATTTTGCTAGGCATAAAAAATGTATTGTCTATTCAAATTTTTATAAGGTTTTAATTGAATGGTTTGGTAATTTTTTTTTATAGATGAAACAGTAAGTAATTTGTATTTAATATTTTCTTACTTCCATGCCTTTATTTTACCCATTTATTAGCAATGTAATATTTATTACACAATTTTTAAATAAAATAAGGAATTTTATAGAAAAGTGAGCAATTTATATAAGAAGTAGTGGTATTTTTCAGACTGTTTAACTTGTTGCCAAGGGGCAGAGTGGTCTGCTACGCCGACGATACTATTTTGCTGTTTTCGGGTATAATTTATCCAAAGTCAGTGTAATGACATTCCAATCATTCCATACGGCATACAAACGGCGGTAAACATTTTCAAGGGGATGGAATGATTGGAATGTCATCACACTGACTTTGGATAAATTATACTACAATGATATAGCATCATGGGAAACTGTATTCACGGAAGCCGAAAAGGATTTACAAAGTGTGAAGAGATGGTTAAGTTTGTTTAATTTTACTCTGTATGTGGACAAGTCCCACTTCATGTACTTTGCCTTGTCACCGGCCTCTATTACCAATAGAAACTCACTTTCGATTCATAAGGATACTTGCACTGACTTCTATTCGTGGCATTACAAGAAAGTAATAACTTTTCATCACAATATGTTCGGGATATGATGTAATATACTTATGCTTTTTTTCTTAGAATACCTTGAGACTCAATTTTATAAATAGATGTACTTACAGAAATCCGCCGGATTGTGATATTGAGGGCAAATAAATCCTTGTGTGGCAAGATATGGTACAGTATTAAGTGGTGATCCTTGATACACACATCTTCCCTTTGCCATAATGTAGACATGGTTAAAAGTGATGTAAATTGGGGCACTTGGCTGATGTATTGTGCAAATTATAGTATGTCCTTTTGATGCTAAATATTTTAGCATCGAAATACACTGGTTGGTTGAGTTGATATCTAAACCCCTAAAACGTAAACATAAGTTACTTGTATCGAATGTACTCTTGAAAAAGCCCTATAAAACTCTCTTCAGAAATCGCAACAAATTGTTGTTTTAAAAGTGCAAAAATCGGTGTTTTGCTTGAGGCAATATTGATCTTCTTACAATTAAATACCTTGGTGCAAGAACCGGACAAGTCCATATTTTATAAGTTTTGGGAAATTGAAAAAAACTTTCTATTTTTGGATATTTATAAGAAACAGATAGCATAGGTATCTACATGTTTTTTTTTGTAGGTATATAGAATAAAATTGATAGGAAAACATTAAAAAACAATATTATAAAAACATAAGTGCTAGATTTTTTTCAAAATTTGGACTTGTCCGATTTTCGCACCAAAAATACTATAAAAAATAAGTAACAACGTAAATGATAACTTTTAAGAGCTTTACTTCAAAAACTGAAAAATTTTAATAAATCACAGCAGTTACTGCATAAATAAACCTATTGCCAGCGAGACCCTGACCTGACCGCATATTCCCCACCCAGCCAAGTCCCTACGCTTTGTTATGCTGTTGGTGAAAATACCGGACAAGTCCTGGACTTAGCTGTTTCTTGCACCCAAGAATGCCAGCTGCCAAGTCCTAAAGATATATATTAACGTTGCATTCCGTTGGACTTGTCTGATTCTTGTACCAATCGATCGGCGATATTTTAATACATACATTTTAACGGAAATCGTTATTTCGATCAAAAATGGGCTTGTCCGGTTCTTGCACCAAGGTCTTCAATTTCAGTTTCCTCGCATTAATTGCAATAGGCACATTTTTTTAATATCATGAAAAATATATTTCCCGTTTTCGTCGGTCTGTTTAGCTGTTGGCTACAATCCCTTATGACGGGAAGTGATAAAATGTTGTATGTGTATTAGGTATTAACCCTGTTGAAAACCGGGTGCAGGTTGGGTTTGTTATAAAGCTGCATAAAGTTTAAAAATGTATAAAAATGTATTGATTGTATATTGAATTTCAATTATAACGCTGCGGTTACAACTTACAACTGTCTGTCTATCAGCAATGACGAGTCTGAATAGTTAAATAGTTATTTTATATAACTAATTAAATGTTTACACTTTTAACCTTCTGACCATTCTCCTACGAAAGTGCAAGACATTATTTTGGATTTAAAAATAATCTCCTAGAAGGTCCTGACCAATAATCTGGCCGTACAATTCTAAAATTATTTTTAAATAACTGTTTATATTCCTATACACTTTGAACCCACCCCTTTAACCAACAATTTTTAGTTGCCAACTTTACACCGGTCGATTGTCCATTCAGATTAAGATTGCCCCCAGTTCAGAAGTAATGTCAGTTAAGCCAAGATGTTAAAAAATATATTATATTATACAGGGTGTTATTTAATAAATGTCCAATATTGTACAGGACGATTCCCCAGTTATTTATAGGGTGAAAAGTTCATATAAGCATGGGTTCGCAAGGCCTTCATTTTTAAGATACAGGGTGTTAAAAATTTAATTTTTGTTATTCGTAAATAATTTTTGAAATAATGTCGGTATTTGGAAGAAAATTATTACTATTTGTGAATTTTTTACTATGAGAAATTCAAATTTGATCATAGTTTGGCCCTTAATTGTATGGGGCGCCGCCCACACCCACAATTTTTAACACCCTGTATCTTAATAATGAAGGCCTTGCAAACCCATGCTTATATGAACTTTTCACTTTATAAATAACTGGTGAATCGTCCTGTACAATATCGGACACTTATTAAATAACACCCTGTATAAAGGTAACTATTGGATTTTTTATTCATATTTCACCAACATTTCCAAGATCCGTTATTTATGGCAAAGCTTGTTACATAATTGGCTGCTTCTAATAAGTTTTGATGAAATCAAACCAAACAAGCAAAAGAAACATTCCCGACTAAATGGTGAAGGATTTTATTATTTTCAAAGCTTACACAACGTTTCAAAAAATACTAAACCTCGCAAACCATTTTTGTTGGGTGGTGACATGTAGAGGAATGAAATTTTCAGTCGGGATAAAAGGGCAATAAGTAAACTTGGTTTTCCTTACAAGTACAAACTATATCACACCAGAAGAAACTTCGAAAATGGTTTAAATCTAACACTAAAATGAGTTACGTTAAATCCAAATCCTGCAGTATTACTAACTTAATCTTTAATACCAGTGCAGCAGACATAAAAGGATAATTAATTTTTTAATTAGGCTATAAGCTTTGGTTTATTTTATTAAGTTATTTATTAGATGTCAATCGGCAGATGCTGATATTATAATATGCACCTAGGTTCCATTGAACATTGGCTCCATGAAACTAATTCAATGAGCATTATCATGGTAGGATAAAGAAAATTTGCACTCTGGCATTATTATCCAAGACGCAATCTTGCAACCTTTAGATGGTGGTGTTTTTTTAATGGTGCTTATAGTCATGTGTAGAAATTGATAGTTGATGTCTTTATGTAGGCATTTTACTTTGAATTTTGTGCGTTACAAATTAAAATATTGATCATATTAATATGAGTACATTCCTAGAAAATAATTAAAATTCCTTTAGTTTAGAAACGTTGAGACAATGCTAGCCAATTATAAAACGGATTTTATTTTGTTGGTACTTACAAGGAGATACCTACTTATAGTCATGCGTGGAAATTGAGGTTGCTATCTTTATTAAGGAATATCAATTTAAATTTTACGCGTTACAAATTAAAATATTGATCATATTAATATGAGTACATTCCTAGAAAATAATTAAAATTCCTTTAGTTTAGAAACGTTGAGACAATGCTAGCCAATTATGAAACGGATTTTATTTTGTTGGTACTTACAAGGAGATACCTATTTATAGTCATGCGTGGAAATTGAGGTTGCTATCTTTATTAAGGAATATCAATTTAAATTTTACGCGTTACAAATTAAAATATTAATCATATTAATATGAGTAGATTCCTAGAAAATAATTAAAATGCCTTTAGTTTAGAAACGTTGAGACAATGCTAGCCAATTATGAAACGGATTTTATTTTGTTGGTACTTACAAGGAGATACCTATTTATAGTCATGCGTGGAAATTGAGGTTGCTATCTTTATTAAGGAATATCAATTTAAATTTTACGCGTTACAAATTAAAATATTGATCATATTAATATAAGTACATTCCTAGAAAATAATTAAAATTCCTTTAGTTTAGAAACGTTGAGACAATGCTAGCCAATTATGAAACGGATTTTATTTTGTTGGTACTTACAAGGAGATACCTATTTATAGTCATGCGTGGAAATTGAGGTTGCTATCTTTATTAAGGAATATCAATTTAAATTTTACGCGTTACAAATTAAAATATTGATCATATTAATATGAGTACATTCCTAGAAAATAATTAAAATTCCTTTAGTTTAGAAACGTTGAGACAATGCTAGCCAATTATGGAACGGATTTTATTTTGTTGGTAGGTACTTACAAGGAGATACCTATTTATAGTCATGCGTGGAAATTGAGGTTGCTATCTTTATTAAGGAATATCAATTTAAATTTTACGCGTTACAAATTAAAATATTGATCATATTAATATGAGTACATTCCTAGAAAATAATTAAAATTCCTTTAGTTTAGAAACGTTGAGACAATGCTAGCCAATTATGGAACGGATTTTATTTTGTTGGTAGGTACTTACAAGGAGATACCTATTTATAGTCATGCGTGGAAATTGAGGTTGCTATCTTTATTAAGGAATATCAATTTAAATTTTACGCGTTACAAATTAAAATATTGATCATATTAATATGAGTACATTCCTAGAAAATAATTAAAATTCCTTTAGTTTAGAAACGTTGAGACAATGCTAGCCAATTATGGAACGGATTTTATTTTGTTGGTAGGTACTTACAAGGAGATACCTATTTATAGTCATGCGTGGAAATTGAGGTTGCTATCTTTATTAAGGAATATCAATTTAAATTTTACGCGTTACAAATTAAAATATTGATCATATTAATATGAGTACATTCCTAGAAAATAATTAAAATTCCTTTAGTTTAAAAACGTTGAGACAATGCTAGTCAATTATGAAACGGCTTTTATTTTGTTGGTACTTACAAGGAGATACCTACTTATTGTCATGCGGGGAAATTGAGGTTGCAATCTTTATTAGGGAATATCAATTTAAATTTTACGCGTTACAAATTAAAATATTGATGATATTGAACTTATGAGAACATTCCAAGAGAATATAACTATCTGAAAGTGCAAAAGGTAGGAGTTTAAAGATGTTGAAACAATGTTAGCTATTCATGAAACCGCTTTTGTTTTGTTAAAACACTTCAATTTTCGATTTACTCTTAAAGCGCATTACCAAAGCAAGTAAGTATTCTTGTGGGTAGTTTATAGAAGCAGCTGTCTACGACCACCAACTTTTTTACTATACTAACGTATGTCTTAAAAGTTTTGGCACAAAATATTTATCGGATTTTTTTTTAATGAAGAAATTTATTTGAACACTAACTAGTTATCATAAATTACAACTTAATACTTAACAAAACTATACTATCGAATTATGTGGAGTGACCCATTCTGCTCTACCAGACGCAAATTTCTTCGAATGTCTCTCATGAGGCCCTGGACGGAATTCAGATCAATTATTTCTCTTAGTTTTTCGTAAATTCGCCATCTTGGGCTTCCCAGCCTCCATGATAAACCTTCCTCGACAGTAAAGCCCAAAAATCCTCTATTGGGCGAGCCTGCGGCAAGTTTGGAGGATTATCGTTTTTGGGAACAAAAGGTATTTGGTGTTGTCGAAGCCAGTTTTGGGTATCTCTTGAGTAATGGCATGATGCTAGGTCTGGCCAAAACATGATATCGTCATTAGCATGATGTTCGTGGACAAACTGAATTAATTTGGACGGGCAATTATCAATATAGCTCTGACTATTCAAAGCTTCACCCCTCACTCTTCCCACAAAAGGTCGGTATACACCTCGGTTAGAAATTGCGCACCAGACAAGGATTTTATCCTGCAAATTTCGATTTATGTTTATATCTAACATTGTCAGGGCATTCCTCTACGTTGTCCGTATAAAATCCATCGTTTCCCTTCATTTCAGAATTACTCAAAGTAAAATACTTTTCATCATCTAAAATAATGATTTTTTTCATTGGCAAAGTGTACCCGCCTCAGTTGACGACAGCATCTTGGTATACGAAGAAGTTGCGCTTAAGAGTATTTGGGGCACTTACGTCTCTTTCGATATTTAAGTCCATTTCTCCTTAATTCCAACGATATCGTACTCTTAGAAGATCTGAATTGACGACCCAGTCTCCTCGTTGACATTCCAACCTGGTTTTTTGCTCTTCTCACAAATCTCTCTAACCTCTGTGCAGTAAATGTACGTGGTCTTCCACTTTTTGGAAGATTCAGACATGGTATTCCCTGCTCCCACTCTGCTATTATTCTATAAATGGTTCTGCTTGAAATGTTTTCACTCTGGAATATTCGACAGATTTCAGCTTTGGGCACTCGCCCAACTAACTTATAGATACTTTTTCTTATTTCTAATTTATACGACATCTTAAAGTGAAAACTTCAAAATAAATAAATCTCAACTGACAGTACACAATGTTAACAAACTTCTGTTTCCAAAGGCAACTTGATATTATTTTGTTTTTGTTAAAATTAAAGCCAATGCATTTTGTGCCAAAACTTTTAGGACATACGTTACTTAGAGTAAATTCTTATCTTGTGATAATGTGACCACAGTCTTTCCTTGCAGCCAGATGAAAATTGCTTTTGCTTATAATAACTATGTAGAACAGTAATAGAAATATTTCCACGTAGGAAGCGTGAACAATAGGGACGGTTCTACGGGGGGGCCTGGGGGAGCAGGACCCCCAAACATTTAAAAAAAACACTTAAAATATCTCGAGAGAAATACAATCAATTTGGCAACAATGACAACCTCGCATTGCTATAGAGAAATACAATCAATTTGGCAACAATAACAACCTCGATTTACTATACACGCTGCGCACGCATTAATCATCTGTTAAATCATCAAACCAGTTGTCTCTGGTACATATTTTATACACAGAATAATAATAAAGCAATTAGAAAAACGATTTTTTTTTTATTTTGCCACTAGTCAAGGTTTCAGGCACCCTCGCATTGAAGCAAAAATCTTCGCGAAACATGTTAGGTAATCATATTCAAAACCTATGTCCCTACAATGCGGCTGGGGAAAACTGAAATAATACAAATATTTTTTCGTGAAACCTAATATCTACTCAATAAATAAATTTATCGCTGATCGAATTGCTAACTACTTATGATTTCATGCCAATGATAAAAAAAAATTCCGGGCGTGATCCTAAAAAAATTTGGGCTGCGGCGTTATTTGGTTGCGAAGGCTACCAAAAATTGTGGCTGCACCAGTGTGGCCCCCCAATATTTTGGGTCTAGAACCGCCCCTGATGAACAAGGCACTTTAATGTTTTTTAAATGATATTTAAATTATAAAAGTGTGATTAGCGAAACCATTATGCAGTAATACCTCTGATTAAATTTGACGGTAATAATTAACTTACTTTAAAAACCATATTATTAGCTCTGAATGACCTTTGTTTGTTTTAGATAAAAGTAATTTAATAATTGGGTGGAAACATTTCTTTTTGCGACAGAATTAATACCACTGATTAAAGTGCAGCATAATCGTTCTCTATTGCGTGATTTTGTATAGAAAAATTCCCTTTAAGTATAGTTAAACAAAAAATAAAATTGCAGCTAATAACCTGTTTTTATTCTAATTACCCAATATTTCTATTTCGTACTAAAAAATTACAACAAAAACTGTATTTTATTTCAAGGTATGTAGTAGTTACTAAATTAATGGTTTTTACGACTGACACAGAGTGCAATTTCAAGCATCAATATTAAAATACCTAAAATCAATAATTACATATACACCGTTATGATAAAGAAAGATGAGCCTTTTATTTAGAATACTACCCACTTAATCAAGAATCGCCGGAAACATATTGAATATAGAGACTGTCCGCGGATAGGGTTTACAATAGCACAATTGGATGAATAATTTAATTTTTCGGGAAAAAGTCATTGTTGATAAAAAGTTTTGCTTGTAAAAAAAATGCAATTCACGAAGAGAAAATTTTGATTTTTTATACAGGGTTCACAAAAACTTCAAAAACATGATTTTTCTCCAAGAGTAAACTACCTTTATTTTTCATTTTTGACCAAAATACCAATTAGAAAACTTATTTAGAATAACGTTTGTAATTTAAATCCAAGATTTAAAATAAATCTTCGATTTTTTTAGTTTTTTTAATTTTTAGAGGTAAAAAGTTTTTTTTTTTTTGATAGCAGCATTAGCGGTCGAAATACGTTATCAATGACAAAGGGGTAACAAAAAGTTTCAAAAACTGATTTTTGGTGTTACCATAAATATGTATTTTTAATTTCACAAATGAAATGACCCCGGAGATAACACAAAAAAATCCTAAAATAACAAACAATAATAATTTCATAATTTGCTATTCAAACACTCCCTCCCCCCTCCCCCCTCCCCATATTCAACACATTTTTCCAGCTGTAAACGAATGTGGTCAAAACTTCTTCGAATTTCTTCAATGGAAATTATTTGAACAGCTTCAACAATTCGCTGTTTTAAAAGCTGTACGTCGTTCTCAATTGGACGGGAGTACATTAATTATTGTTTAAGGCGCCCCCAAAAATAGGCATCTGAAATGGTTAAATTGGGACTTCTTGGGGACCACAGAACCGGACCATTCTAACCAATCCATCTGTGGCCAAATGTATTATTAATCCATTCCGTCACTTCAATTGCGAAATGCGCAGGGCATCCATCTTGTTGAAAGTACATTTCGTTCCTAAATTGGAGAGGCAGTTCTTCTAGGTTGTCAGAAAGGGATGTTTCTAACATTTCAAGGCAACTTCAACAGTTACCTACACGTGTTTTCGAAAAAGTGTGGGCCAATAATGCCATAATAAGAAATCGCACACCAGACATTTACTTTTTTGTAATATTGTCTTCTTGCAGGAATTCTAAAACGGGGATTATTTTCGCTCAGTATCTTATATACGCAGAAGACACTTTCCCGTTTGTTGAAAATGTCAATTCATCGGAAAACATGATAAATTTATGAATATTCCTGTTTTCATTTACAATTTTGTTTCCGACCCAAAGACAAAAATCCAAACGTTTGGCATCGTCTACTTCTTCCAACGTTTGATTAAAAGTTGGCTTAATTGGGAATATTTTGTTTGCTTTTAAAATATACTGAATATGAGTTTTTTTACTACATCAAGTTCTTGAGCTCGGTTTCTTAATGAAAGGGTAGGATTGTCAGCAACAAACTGCAGTACGATTAGGGAAGCTGCGTCATTCTGATCATAGTTTTTTTTTTTAAATTGGAAACTGAACCAGTTTTAGATACACACCACCCATTATGAAAATAGAGTCTAATAAAATTTTATATTATTATTTTTATTGAGCAGCAAAATTTCCATTTACCTCTAAAAAATAAAAAAAACTAAAAAAATCGAAGATTTATTTTAAATCTCGGATTTAAATTACAAACGTTATTCTAAATATGTTTTCTAATTGGCATTTTGGTCAAAAATGAAAAATAAAGGTAGTTTACTCTTGGAGAAAAATCATGTTTTTGAAGTTTTTGCAAACCCCGTATAAAAAATCAAAATTTTCTCTTCGTGAATTGCATTTTTTTTACAAGCAAAACTTTTTATCAAGAATGACTTTTTCCCGAAAAATGAAATTTTTCATTCATTTGTGCTATTGTAAATCCTATCCGCGGAAAGTCTGTATATATAGATATATATGTTAAGATCGGGCAAACTGGGTGACCACCCTATTGACCACAGTCTACCTATCCACCGTTCTAAAAATTGTATTTAAAGGGAAAACCATCCTGTATCCTGTTGTAACTCTAAGATTAAATTTGGTAAATCAGGATCATTATTATCTAGACACTGAGTGGCAAGAGTTGGAACTAGATCCTATCAAAGAAAATTTAGATATATTTCTCTAGTGAGGCTCTCAGCAAAGAAAAATGGTCCGATTATCCTATTTGTAACAATTCCCCCCAAGACATTAACATTTTCATTATAAGGGTGAGGTTTTTCTATGAACCACTGAGGATTTTTCAGTGGGGGTGCTTCTAATGACTAAAGATCGTGATTCCTAGCCCACGTTGAACCGTATAGGTCCTGTCAGTGAACGAAGAGAAAAAAAGTCGAAATAAATAAGCAAGCAACCTGATAAACTCAAATACAGGCTTCATTTCCTGCAGAAGATTACCTTGATGCAGACTCCGAATATGTAAATTTTATTAATCCGTATCGGTCTTGAACCTCTATGGCTTGAATAATGTATGCACGTTATAAGGTTAGAAACGATGTTTTCGTGATATTGATGCTGAAAGCATCAATAAGTTTTATTCTGCGGTAAATGCACTATCTTTGATCTGCCTAGAAGTATTTTTATGTTGCCTAAAACAATAGTCGTTTTTTTCTTTATTAAGCGACCATATTCAACTGCATTTTAAAAATATTCTTACTTTGATTATTAGATTAGATGGAACGAAAGAAATCTACCATTGAACCATTTTAGAATTTAATTTTTTTTTTATTTAAAGAATTAGTCCATGCTTAAAGTGAAGTTAAAAGTATAGGAAAGAAAGAAAAAACGAAAATCTTCCTCCACAAAATTTAAAAAAATATAGAAATTCTTTAGGGGTCTCTACATGTTTCGAACGTAGAAATGTTCATCATCAGGAGACAGAAAACGTATATAGAGCTGATGGTATTAGCAGAAGAGAAAATGGTATAAAACCTTAATGGAGCTTTATGGCATTGAAAAATTGAAATGTAGAAGTGACATATACAGGGTGATTCATTAAGGGTGGCGACCGGCCATATCTCGGAAACTACTAGGCATAGAAACTTGGAGAAAAAAAAATTATGATTAAAGCGGTCATGAGAAAATTCTGGAAATTACTTTTAAGTTCCTAATTTCGCCGCAAGGGGGCACAATTAAATTTTTTTTTAATTCTAAATTTCACCGAAATTTCCCATATTAAGGTATAACTCTGATTACATCATCGAAAAGCTTAGACAATTCTGCATCATTTTGGTTTAAGGCTCATTGGCGTACCGGCCTTGATAAGAGTGGGGGAAGCTATTGAATCTGCAAACATTAAAATCGCTGTAACTTGTAAACGACTTATCCGATTTCACTAAATTTAAGCTTGTTTGGAAGGGAAAGGTAAATATCTTCAATCGCCGTATCCAATAGTACACGATAGTGTTTAATAAAATTGCTAGAGGGCGCAATTTGTAATAATAACAGTTTTTTCGATTTCATCCCGGAAATTCAAATCATACGGTATAACTATGACATCATAATCGAAAAGTAGATGAAATTTGCAAGAAAAGATGTGAAGACCGCAGTTCGATATCTTTGTTCGTTTCACAGTTATTGCCAAAACAATAATTTTTAATACAAATTGCGCCCTCTAGCAATTTTATTAGAAATTATCTTGTACCATTGGATACGACAATTGAAGGTACTTACCTTTCTCTTCCAAACAAGCTTAAATTTAGTAAAATCGGTTAAGTCGTTTAGAAGTTACAGCGATTTTAATGTTTACAGTTTCACTTGATAAGAGTGGGAGAAGCTATTGAAAGTGTAAACATTAAAATCGCTGTAACTTCTAAACGACTTATCCGATTTTACTAAATTTCAGCTTGTTTGGAAGAACCTTCAATTGTCGTATCTAATGGTACAAGATAGTTTCTAATAAAATTGCTAGAGGGCGCAATTTGTATTAAAAATTATTGTTTTGGCAATAACTCTGAAACGAACAAAGATATCAAACTGCGGTCTTCACATCTTTTTTTGCAAATTTCATCTACTTTTCGATTATGATGTCATAGTTATACCGTATGATTTGAATTTCCGGGATAAAATCGAAAAAACTGTTATTATTACAAATTGCGCCCTCTAGCAATTTTATTAAACACTATCGTGTACTTTTGGATACGACGATTGAAGATACTTACCTTTTCCTTCCAAACAAGCTTAAATTTCGTAAAATCGGATAAGTCGTTTAGAAGTTACAGCGATTTTAATGTTTACACATTTAATAGCTTCCCCCACTCTTATCAAGGTCGGTACGCCAATGAGTCTTAAACCAAAATGATGCAGAATTGTCTAAGCTTTTCGATGATGTAATGAGAGTTATACCTTAATATGGGAAATTTCGGAGAAATTTAGAATTTAAAAAAAAAATTTTGATTGTGCCCCCTTGCGGCGAAATGAGGAACTTAAAAGTAATTTCCAGAATTTTCTCATGACCGCTTTAATCATAATTTTTTTTTCTCCAAGTTTCTATGCCTAGCAGTTTCCGAGATATGGCCGGTCGCCACCCTTAATGAATCACCCTGTATAAAAAAAGGGTTGAAGAGAGTTAAAACAAGCTGAGCATGTAAAGAAAGTTAGTAAAAGAAGTCTAAACAACCACACAAAATGAGGAAGGAGAAAAAGGCCTTCTAATGAGAAGGTGTCGAGGATTTTTAAATTTTTTTTTATGTCTGCATGTAAGACAGTATAAAGATGAGAATTGTCATTTGTAGAAGTCATAATGTCAAAATTGTTGAAAAATGGTTTCTGGGGTACTGATCTTCTATTCACTCTCCGCTACACGTGGACGTGAACATAAAATTTTTTATTTTAATTTTCTAAAATGTGTGATTACATTGCTAATTTCAGCGTATTTAAATTAACCTCTCGAGGGGTTACTGGGCTTTAACCCCCAGTACTCCAAAAACCATTCTTCAACAATTTTGATATTATGACTTCTACAAATAATGACAATTCTCATCTTTATACTGTCTTACAGACATAAACATTTTTTTATATAAAAATTTAAAAAATCCTCGGCACCTCTTTAGAAGGCCTTTTTCTTCTTCCTCATTTTATTTGGTTGTTTAGACTTCTTTTACTAACTTTCTTCGTATGCTCAGCATGTTTTAACTCTCCTCAACCCTTTTTTTTATATATGTCACTTCTACATTTCAATTTTTCAATGCCATAAAGCTCCATTAACGTTTTATACCATTTTCTCTCCTGCTAATACCATCACCACTGTATAAATTTTTTGTCTTCTGATGATGAACGTTTCTACGTTCGAAACATGTAGAGACCCCTAAAGAATTTCTATATTCTAATAAATTTTGTAGAGGAAAACTTTTAGTTTTTTCTTTCTTTCCTATATTTTTTTAAGTTTGGCGTGTATCCTGTTTTACTTTAAATGAATTACTAAACAGATCCGTCCCTGAAACTGCTTTTCCTTTAGGGTCCGTGTGAACCTTCTACTTATATTCTATTTTATGAACAACTTTTATGATTTTCGGAAAAAAAAAATAATTTAAAAAAACTCGATTTTATTAAAAATCAAACTCATTTGAAATTCGTTGTTAGAAAGATGTAGCTTGAGTTGCGATAGTTTAATTTCCAAATATTTAGGAAAAATCCTTGAAAATACCAACATTACATCAAATTTACCAGTTACCAATTTACTGGCACTTAACAATAGCACTTAGAAGCAATTTATTTCCGGTTAAGTAGATTTTTTCTTTTCTATAATACAGCTAGTTAAAAGAAACGTACGTAGTCGGTTCATCCAGAAACATAATTGGCGGATCATCTATTAGCTCCAAGGCAATGGATAGTCGTTTTCTTTGTCCCCCAGATAACCTTCCACAAGGTGTTTTCTTTTGTTTAAACAGGCCAAGTGTATTGAGGATTGAATCAACCTAAAACATAACAATGTACAAAATACAAATGCAGTGCACGACGAGGTATAGTTCGTAATTAGTATAAATACTTAAGTGACTAAATAATTTAATATATTGGTACCTATTACAAGCTAATTGTAATTATTTGTAGGTATACCTTAGTGACCAGATATATCTACTGAGGATAATTATTATAATTAAGAAGAAAAGTAGTAATGTAAGTATACATGGGCTTGCGAAACCAATGAAATCGCATAAAAAAACAAGGGGTCAAATATTGTGTCCTGTGTTTAAACTGTCAATTTGGGATATACAGGGTGTTTTAATATAAACTCCTAGGCCAATTATTTCGAAAGCTAAAAGCGTCATGTATATTCTGTAAACGCCAGTTTTTAGCCTCTATGATTGGCTTCACATCTGTATAAAAAATGTGTTTGAATAATACAAGATGTAGGTGGCGCTACGGTGCAAAGAAATGTTTCGATGACAGGAACTTTTAAATGTTGTCGTTTCTACAGATAATCAATTTTCGGTCAAATTATGTCCCATAAAAAATTTTGATAAATCCAACATGAAAGGAGAATTTGGGGGTAAGTTTTTTTTTAAATAATTTTAACGAGTACCTACTTTAATAATAAATATTTTTATATCCTTTAGCAGACTTTAATTTAATTTTGGTAATTATAATTTTAGTGATAAAACCCTCGTGTAGCGCTAAATTATTACGTCCAGTGACGTATTGACCATGGTTAATAATAAAAACAATCTATTTGAAGCAGGTAACTTGATTTTTTGATTTTGCACTAATAACATGGAAGGCGATTTCTTGTAGCTAGGCAACCAGCCAACTATTATTGAGCAGCACAGGTTACTTTAAATGCATACATCATTTTTTTTAAAATTATTAATACTGTAAAAATAAGTATTTAGTATATGTGTTAGTATAGTGAAAACAAATTATATGAACCACGGTTTAGACAGCTTATAGCTCTCGCGTAGTATTATAATTAAACCGAAACCTAGGTACACCGGTACCTAGGCCTAGGTAAAGTACAAAGCAAAGCACGCATTAGGCGTGCAGAGCGGAAATACTAAGCGAGTGGTCTGAAGGTTTATACGCCTATGGCGCGGAAACCGCAGGAACACGGGGAGTTAAGTCGGTAGGCAGCCCCATAAGCGTTAAATCCGACACTAATCTGACTCACAGGATGCCAGTCTTTAGAAAATTCTCCTCGAAAAAAAAAAGAAAAAAAAAAGCTCTCGCGTCTTAGTTCCTTCGTGATTTAAACTCGATGCTCATGCAATAATAGTAGCTGTCTAAACCTTGGTTAATAATATACTATTATTATGTGGTAAAATATCCACAATGTTGTTTTTTAAAATAAAAGCTTTTGTTCTATTCTTCATGTTTTTTATTAAAAAATCTTGAATTAAAAGTCTTGGGTTACTCACCCCTATTTATTTAAATCTAAACGTTTTGTTTTTTGATTACATTATGAGATTGGAAGTAAAATTGTAATAATTAATAAATGGTCATAATTAGCAGGACCATAAAGTTGACTCATTAAAAAAGCAAAAGCACACGATGCCCCCAAGCACTTAAAAATTTAAGATGTAAGTCCTCACCTTGACCGTCGTCGCTTAACTCAGACGAGAAAAGGTATATGAACGTGACATTGACCAGTATCGACGTAAATTGAACACTTTAATTACGTCATCAGGCCCGGTTCTAGACCTCCTGGCGCCCCCGGGCAAGGGTCTTATTTAGCGCCCTCGAAATTTTTATTTCATATTTTTTTCCTGAATATATTATATACAGGGTTCCCCATTTAAAACGAAACAGGCTAAATATCTGGTTCCACGTTAATTTACGCTCGGACCCGTCGATTTTTATTTCGGCGGGGACATCTTTTGCGTATATTGTCAATCTTGTTACTTCAAGGCCCTAGGAGAGAGGGGGGTAATATCTAAATCTTAAATGGATACCCCTATTTTATATAATTTTTTTGGATTCTGCATAAAATTCTGAAGATTTTTTAATAAAAGCATTATTAGTCTATACTAAACAGTTTCCGAGATATTGACTCTTGAAAAATGAGATTTTTGAACTTTGACTGCGTCTAGCTTTCTAACTGTACGTCTTAGAGTAAAACGGCTTACATGTTCCTATCTTCGATTTTTATTACGTACAGTTAGAAAGCTAGACGCTGATGTCAAAGTTCAAAAATTTAATTTTTCAAGAGTCAATATCTCGGAAACTGTTTAGTATAGACTAATAATACTAATAATTCAAAAATGTTTAGAATTTTATGCAGAATCCAAAAATATTATATAAAATAGGGGTATCCATTTAAAATTTAGATCTTACCCCCCTCCCTCCTAGGGGCTTGAGGTAACAAGATTAACAATATACGCAAAAGATGTCCCCCTCGAAATAAAAATCGACGGGTCCGAGCGTTTTTTTTTTTAAATTAACGTGGAACCCGATATTTAGCCTGTTTCGTTTTAAATGGGGAACCCTGTATATACTTATACCATCAAAAATATTAAATTTTTTTGACGTGATTATAAAAAATACTTGGGCGCCCTTATCTTTTAAATAATATAATATACATTGAAGGTTATACAGACGCTTATTTGTTTTACCTTTGGCAATATTTTGCGCCCCTTGGACTTTGCGACCCCGGCGTCTGCCCGGGTTGCCCGGGCGCTGAAACCGGGCCTGGCGTCATGATCATAATTAATTAAATAAAATGTAAAACTGGGTGCGTCATAATTTAAATAACAAACTTGAAAAAGAACTTCCAAAATACCTGCGTTCTACCTATAGATGTCGTAGGCTGATAGTGAAATCCGTCATTTCATGAAAAGCCTAGTCATATCATGAAGCGTGGCTAAAAGGTATATTGCAACTGGTTTGTTCGTTGTTCCCCAGAGCATTTTTTTTTTCAATTTTTTCAACTAATATTATTTTATAAAATTAAAATTCAAATTAAATTTAAAAAAAATGCTCTGGGGAACAACGAACAAACCAGTTGCCAATATACCTTTTAGCGTGCAGCATGATATGACTAGGCTTTTCATGAAATGACGAATTTCACTATCAGCCTACGACATAGACATGAGACTGTAATAAAGTCTGTTCAACGACCACTGACCGTGTTACGTCATATTCTCCATATTTTCAGTACGTCGTAAATTAATTCAGTCAGTTTGACTTATCGGTGGTAAAGGTTATGGTTTTCCTTAGGCTTGGCCTAGATAAAGACGGTTGCATGTGAACAAGCGAAATACAGCGCGTTTACTCAAATGTTTAAATTATTATGTTTATACTTTAATGAAGTCAGAAATAAGCAGTTTATTTAGGGTAAACGAAATGAAAAAATGAAACATTTTGTTTTTGAAAATCAGTATGAAATTTTTAATTAATTTAAATTTACTGAAAATTAAATAAAACTCAATTATAAAATTTAAAATTGAATCATATATTTTTTGTCTGATGCACCAGCATCAGTTTATAAAGTTTGTTTCGAATATTTTCACATCTTATTTATAAAATCATAAAGAAGAAAATATAATAAAAAATTACAATACCACAAAATACAGTTTTTTTATCAATTAAAATAAAATAAATCATCTCCGCAAGGATTATCAGATTCGTCCTAGTTAGCAATAAGGGGAAGATCATCTGAAGCATCGATAAACAGTGGCGGCTCGTTAATGAAGGGCTCTGGGGCGCCGCCCTCCCTGCAATTATTTCAAACAGAATCCAAAAATACTTTACTTAAAAAACCAATGAAGCAATGTATGTAAGCAATCCATTAAAATAATTCAAACCAAACATAACCCAATTGCAGCGGGTAGGTTATACTAAGCGCGGGCATAATTCAAACCAAATATAGCCCTATTCCAGCGGGCAGGCTATACTCAGAGACAAGCGAGTTACGCGCTCTGAAGATTATACTAAGCGCGGGCCGGGACGGGCGACCGATTATTCGTCCCGATTCAACGCGACTTCTCGTTATGACTACGGTGGCGTGACGTCACCTACATATCGCACAACGAGGAGCTCAAAATTTTCCGCCCAACAGCTGTTCGCGACTCGCGATTCGACCTGTCGATGCCGCTCACGCGGCTTGCGTTTTGTTTATTTGTTTTGATTTATTACAGCTACATTATAAAGTTGGAAAATTTCGTCTAATATGAAGGTCATTGATTTACAGAAGCTTGTGTTTAGTAGTTCTCTGAGCTTAAGTGAAAAACTTAATTTAAAAAATACAGGGCGGCCACTACCAATATTAAATGCAATCAAAATGTAAAAGTATGGCACAGGTTACGCGTAAGTTTGACAAAGAAATATATAATAAAAATCCTGGAATTGCGGTTGTGAGGACAAAAATTCTTTTTTTTTTGTTTCGTGTGTCTTCTTTTTGACGGGGATGATAATTGGACTATAAATGGGGTGCAGGACTTAAACCATCTTTCAGAGATAATAAAAAACATGAAAATAGTGCAAAACATCGTTATAATGTGGTAAGTTTTGAGATGTTAAGAGTGTTAGGACAAACTAATATTTTGACTTGTTTAAGTAGTGCTTATGCTGATGAAATTAAAATTCACAACGAGAAAGTTAGAAAAAACAGACACGTACTTTTGAAAATAATAGACATTTTAATTTTTTTTTAATTTAAAGCCAGCGCGCCCCCCCTGACTCACTAGTCACGAGCCGCCACTGTCGATAAACCTTTCCCGTTCCCACACGTCATTTATAGTTTTTTTACTGTATGTTACATAATTTTTCCATTTTTCCACTGTAACACATTTTCTATTACTTCATTCCACCGACCCAGAACTACGACACTTATTACAGGATGCATAGAACTTATTTTTGCATCATAATAGCGCCAGTTTCAATAGGATTAAAGTGGAATGATGGAGAAAGCCTTAAAACTAGTAATTAAAGTTCGTCGTGTAACGTCATGTAGTATGAATAGCCCGCACTGGCGCTATGTATATTGTCGTGCGCTTTGACGTCACAGACAAACATTAATCGCTTCTATTTAATCTAAAGGATTAAAAAACATTTTTTTGTAAACTGTGGGTCTTTTGATGACGTTAGCTTAGGTTTAAGAGCATTATTTTTTAAATTTAATTTTCATACAAGTACCTATAAAGAGAAGAATGCTTGCAATTACCTTTAGCCAAACAATGGGCAATTAAAAAATTCGAGGACGAACCGGGTTAACAGATATTATAGACCATACCGCATACATGAAATGGCAATGGGCTGGATGTGGTTCTAATCGTTGGACAACAAGACTCATACATTGGAGAACCAGAGAAACTAAGACGAGCAGGAGAAGACCTTAGAAGACTTTAATGGCATAAAAAAGCACAGGGGAGACACTGCTTTCAGCTGCCATAAGAGAGGGATGTATGGAAAATTCAGGAAGAGACCTTTATACAATGAACCAAAAAAGTTTCTGAAAAAATATATAAAATATTTTTAGAGATTTGAATTGTTTGGACATTGGACAGATTAGATTTTCCGAACTTGTATTGCCGACTTTGTTTACATAACAACTATCAAACTGTGAAATTTAATTTGGAAGGCCTCCTAGTAGCCTAGTATTTTGAGGGATTATCTGCTATACCCGTATCACATCCAGAGGGTGCATGCACTTCTTCCTCTGGATTTTCCTTTAAGGGTTAATTTTTGCAGATGGTATCTTAATAGATTAGCAGCTAACCCCAACTTTGAGTGTATCATCCTTTTTACAGACGAAGCAAATTTTTCAAGAAATGCAATTTTGAATTTTCACAATAATCATTTATGGGCAGAGGACAATCCTCATGAAATTGTTGCAACTCACTTTCAGGAGCAGTTTTCTTTAAATGTATGGGGTGGTATAATCGGGGTCATTTAAATGGCCCTTTCTTTTTACCTTGTCCTCTTACTGGTGATTCATATAGGTACTTTTTGCAACACGAATTGCCTTTATTGCTTGAAGATTTACCTCTTTTACTAAGAAATGAGATGTGGTACATGCATGATGAGGCTCCAGCACATTTTTCTATTTTGGCTCGAAAGTACTTAAATCACGTATATCCACACAGGTGGATAGGACGAGGAGGAACTCAACCATGGCCCCCTAGGTCTCCTGAATTAAATAATCTAGATTTTTTCTTATGGGGGCATCTCAAGTCTTTAGTGTATTCCACACCGGTGAATACAGTAGATGAGCTACGATAGCGAATAATACATGGATTTGAAACCGTAAGAAATAGTCCTGGAATATTTGAAAGAGTACGAGCATCAATGCGAAGACGATGTGAGGCTTGTATAGCCGCTGGAGGAAGTCACTTCCAACAATTTCTTTAAAGTTGATTTAATCCTATTGTTATTGTTATTAAAACCTAAATGTTCTAAACTGTTGTTAAACCTATTTACCTTTGTTAATTAAATGGGTTATGTGTTTCCAGGAATGTGCATTAAAATGATTTTTATTTTTTACTCGAAAACGGTGCACTGTAAGAAAATAAGTTAGGAGACCGAATTTCCTCTAAATTAGACGGGAATTTCAAAAAAAATTTTGTTTAAAGAAAAAGCAGTGGCGCACCATTTTTTCTTCAAAAATATTAAATGCCCCGCACGGACGCCACTGCCAAAATTTAAAAAAATTATTTTATACAAAAAAATGCTTTTCGATGCTCAAAAGACGTGTACAAAATTTCATAAAAATATCTAGAGTGGTTTGAAAATGGCAATGAAAAAATATTTTTTTAATTAAAATGTTAACACCCTGTCTCTCGGAAACGAAGCTTTTTCGGTCCCATGTTTATAAAACATTTTATTTATGAAATAAGCCAAAGAATCGCCTACTTTCGGATGTACCATTAATTTAGGAACACCCTGTATATAAAAAACCTGAAAACGTTGACTAGAATGTTAACAAAGGACAACATTTTCTAAACTTAAACTGCTAATAATGTAAAAAATTTTGAAAAAATTTATCATTAACTGGAAGTAAAGAAACCATTTAAAACTGCCACAAGATTATGCGAAATCGCCAAGGATATTTTTAGTTTGTAGGATAGGTATTCCAAATTATAGGCACTATTTCCAAAACTTACCAAATAAGTACCTTCATCTTTTGAAAGACCATCAATTTTTAACTTTGCAGTCGAAAACATTATTTCTTCTACTGTA
The DNA here is from genome assembly GCA_963969555.1 of Polydrusus pterygomalis. Taxonomy (NCBI): domain Eukaryota; kingdom Metazoa; phylum Arthropoda; class Insecta; order Coleoptera; family Curculionidae; genus Polydrusus; species Polydrusus pterygomalis. The sequence continues at coordinate 41,474,131 of OZ018379.1, forward strand.
AAATATGCCATTAAATGATCTTCCTGCAATATATAACATGATTCCTTTTTAAACTGCTGTGACCCCTTTTTTGACTTTAACCCATTTGTACATTTAATAATTCCGTCGACTCCAGTTTTTCTGAAATATAAATAACTTGATGAATAAAAAATAATTTAATATATTATACCAAAACATCGGGCTGTAGCAAGAATTAAAGAACCAGATAAGTATTATTATATTATAGTATCATTAGCGACATCGCAGAAATGATTTTTTTACAATCATTTTCTCGTTAGGTAATTATTCTTTCATCAAGCGAAAACGTTGATTGTTACATAAATTGCAATTCAAACAGAAATTAAAACGTTACTATATTTTATAAAATAGGGAACTTGCACATATTTTTTTCATTGCCTAAATATTTTCAGCCACACAAAAAAATAACATAGTATACCTCCAAGTATTGCGTCTTAAATATCACTCCTTAATTTTTAAGTAATTAAACTCGCCGTGTTACTTCACGTAGTACGAATACCTCGCTCTCGCGCTATGTATTGTAGTACACTTTGACGTGACTAGCAAATTTTAATCGCTTCTACTTAATCCAGAGGATTAAAGAAAAAACTTTTTTGTGAACTGTGGGTCGTTTGATAATATTATCTTACGCTTAAGAACCTTAATTTAATTTTCAAGATCCCTATTGATTAGTATCGAGTTAGAGTAATCAAATATGATTATTTTGTGTAAATAACTATATCTATAAATTATACAACTGCTTTATGAATTAATTAAAATTTAAATCAGAAAATATAATTAAATAAATTAACTCACACTTCCCATGCAGTTAATAAATTAAATTTTTACATATAATTAATTTGTGTTGGGCTACATGTTTGATGAAACTGTTGTTCCATTGCACAGGAAGAAAAAATGCCAACTACCACAGATATAGTCATACCCGCAGATTTAAAGCACTCCCAACAAACAAAACTAGCTGCATTCAATAGTATGGTACCTACATCGACTAGTTAACATTCCTCTCTCAGACATCCAATACAAAAAAGAATTAGATTATCATAAAAACAATAGCCACAAAAAACGGTTACCCAACAAAAATCATACACCAAATAAAAAAAACAAAACAGAGAAAAAACACACAAAAACTTCTCTACAAAGAACATCCCACTCCAATTAAGGAAAATACTGCTCAATAAGATATAGAGGGAACACAAGCCAAAAAATCGCCAAAAAAATGAAAAACCTTAATACCATTCCTATACAAGTCAATAAAAACAACTTACACAAACACATATATCCAATGCTAAAATATAAACTAAAAACAAACTTTTACAAAGTGGGGTCTACCAAATAGAATGCGACAACTGCGAGGCTACCTACATTGAACAAACAGGTAGAAATTTGACACCAGGCTTAAAGAACACAAAACATCTATTTAAAAAAACAAACAAAATAAAACAGGTTTAGCTGATCACTGCATATTACACAATCACTCAATCTCTAACAACATAAAACCCATATACATACACAATAAAAGCAGAAAACTAAATTTACTAGAAACAATAGCTATCAAAAAAGCCATAAAAAACAAATGTAATGTCGTTAATAATCAAACCGAAATACCTTCAGGCGCTTCCCTATAATTCTTAATAGCACACTAATTTTAGGACTAAATATGTGGGTGTTGTGTGATTCGTACCGAAGGCAATAAAAATACTAATTGGATAATGTGTTTCGTACTGAACACATATTTTATAATTTATTCAACATTGTGATTCGTACCGGGCATCAGGCAGGTAAAATTTATGACTGATAAGGAATAGAAATAATAAATACTTGTTATAGTTGTCTAATTTATTTATATGGATTAAATACACAAAATATCATTAGTAGGGTTAGTTACAATTAAAAAATCTTATTATCTTATAATTAACTATATCGTATATCTAGTTGAAAAAGAAATTTACAATAGGTTTAAAAAAACTATTTCATCAAATTAAAATCAGGCTGGAGTGGCATGAAAAGAAATACATTTTAATAAAATGTAGTTTCCGGATTTCTTTGGTTTTGTATCGGTTAATAGTTTAAATTCTTGTCGTTTCTTAACTATATTATTATAAATTGTTGCAGTAGAATTGCCGCTCTGAATTTTAACTTGCGTACTTATTTGAAATTCATTTAGTTTGTGCACAAATACAAAAAAAATTAGATGGGCCTTGTACATTGAAGAATTGAAATGGCTATGAAACGATTTACATGCATTAGTTGTACATGCGAGTGTTGCTGACATTTTGGCCCAGATTGTAGGGGGGAAAGCCGATTCCTCGGAAATATAATTGAACCATAGGCTGGAACAACGTTGTAACCGCCAAATGTCATTTTGTTGGGAAATTGAAAAAAACTAAATATGATCTATTGCTTTATCAGGTAAAGTTATTATATGACTAGTATGACTACCCAAAATAAACTAATTATATAACAGGTATTGCAGATTCGATTACATGCAGGATATTACGAATATGAGCATATTTTCCTCATTTTAATAAAACAACGTTGTATATCCACGTCGGTTACAACCTTGTTTTATGGAACTAGGGCGGTTACAACGTTGTTTTATATTAAAAATAAAGTACAAGTGAAAATAAAAAATTATTTTTTATTAAAGAAATGAACAGAAAATGAAATGTATTACATGTAGTTTTAAGCATGGCTCGTATGAGCAAGTCAAAAGCGCGCGAAACTTACAACAATGATGGCGTATACAACGTTGTTCCACGAAATAACGAATTGTACTGATCGAAATTACACTGGGAAATCATCAAAAAAATGTGCTGCATTGTCCATATCGCGTCGGTACATTATTTATAGCGTATACAACGTTATTCCATGGAAATACCGCATTTACACTTAATGGCGGTTACAACGTTGTTCCAGCCTAGCGTTCAATTGTCTCCTTAATAAGCAGCATATTTTAAAAATCATCATTTGGCATTATATCAAACAAATCAAGAGCGAACCTATCTCCTACTTCGCTAGGATCCAAATAAGGTAATGCGAAAGTCGTTCGCATCCATTGACTAACCAAGCTTGATTTGTCTTGCTACTCCTTAGTTAAATCAATACCAAGCCAGACTGAGATGAAACTTTCATCCAACCTTTTAAGCTTTGGGCCAAATGCCTTATTTTCATGATAATATAGTGGCCGTTAAAAAATCCATGGATAGTGAATAATGGACAGAAATATTGTGTGCAATAATCAAAAGTGCCATCAAGGTATATTCGATTTGTTTTAGCAGCCATGCGCACATTAGTTTTACATGAAAAAACGATAATGTTTTCATTTACACTGTTAACAAAAATAAAACCTTTACTGGTTTTGATGTCTAGTTTTGTAGCAGCTTCATGAACTTCATAAATGTTTTTGGAAGAGACGGAAAAGCTTTTCTACGAGCATTGTATATGTAATTCCTTACAAATGCAACGTCACTGGAGGCGGTAGGTTTTCTTGAAGAACTTCAGCAATATCTTCCGAAGCTTTTCTTTTGCAAGCTATACTTACAATTTGTCTTGGAAGTGACACTACATCAGCTTCGTGACAATGTTCCGTTTACAGTTATTCAGGACAACATTTTAATCGAATGGACCACACCCAAACATGTTCCTGACTTGTTTTAAGCATTTTTTTAAAATTATATTTATAACTATTAACAACTAACATGGGTTTTCCACGGCTACTTTTAATAAACTTGATATCCATTTTGCTGGTCAATATCTAGCTAGGGACTAAAAGACAAAATGTAATAAATCTTCTTTAGGTATATCATAATCAGGTACTAATAGAGTAGTCCGGTGGGTGGATGCAGGAAATCCCAAAAATTGAATGCCGGTACGAATCGCAATATGAAGAAACTAGTAAAAATAATGGGTTCATTTTACCTGAGCGGTACGAATCGCTATGAGCCCAAATATGTATCAGTACCTTTAAAAGTTAGGAAAACCCACAGTTGACCATTCAATCTTCTAATTCTAATTTTAATTTTATGACATGTTTATAATTACCATAATATGATATAAATCCTTTGTGGACACGTAGAATTTAGTACCTTCTTGTACTCCTTTGATAATGTCAGTGTCAGGAAACTGATTAAATTTGTAAAATTTTACTGTGTATAAAACAACTACAATCATTATTTAAAAAAACCATTAATTTCCTGATTTATTTGGACGGGTACTTATTTATAATTTATTCTGAATTTAGATCTTGCAGTTTATCATACAACCCCGCTCCACAATCAATTTTAAAGTTTCCTTTTTCTTAGTAGGTACTAACGGGATTTAGAAAAAATATGCGTGTGAGTTTCTAAAAAAATTTACCCGTGCCCGGGTTTTCTATACTATGGCATTAAAATGTTTAACCTTGTGCATTTGTAGATTGTCAAACTATTTGAAAAGCACACGAACACAATGCGCTTCTCCATGCTTGTAAAATCGTAGTAATTATTGTCAGCAATTTTCCAGGCACATTTAAATAATAAATCATACTGTAATTTTAATAATTATATTCGTATTGTTAGGTACAAACATTAAAATTAAGTACCTACCTATGCATTTTGTAACATAAATTTCCAAATAAAATATACATAATTATAATCCTTAAAAAAAACATGTTAAAAACTTTTAACGAACAACGAACATGTTGAAATAACATTTAACAATTTAATTGCTTAAGAATATTCCATAGCAACCGCATTTACAGTGTTTTTTATTTTCTAGCTATTTCGCTGTAGAATTCGTCACTGATGTTTCAAAGAAAGACGATTGGACGACTGAGATGGATTATCAATTAGGCTTAGAATTAGATTCAAAGTTAAGGTTTTGTTTGACCATGGCTTTAATACCATCCAATAAGCAGTGACTAAACTTATGAGTAAAGGGCAGATTATATGCACTTAAATTCAGCCAAAATATGCGCATATATATGCCTTGTTTGCCTTTAAAATATGCAGTTATTTGCATTGTTTTTTACCAAATATGCATACTGGTATGCAATATTTCCTAATTTATTATAGTAAAATAAGGTAGTTAGATTGGGTTCTAAAAAAATGTTTAATTAAAAAAAAATGCAAAAAAAAACAAAGAAAAATAAAAGTAAACAATTTTTTAACCTAAAATTGTATAAAAAAGGCATTTATTACTAGATATTTTTCAAAATTTTCAACTAAAAAGGATTGTCAATTATTAGTAAAAATATGTTTATATGAAAAGAAGCTTCTGTCAACATCTACTGATTTAATAATCGGATAATACTGCAACTTAGGTAACAAAATATTAGGCCAAGATACAACTTCGTTGGATGGTTTACCCTCATAAATGCTTTTGACTGCAGTTAAGTATTTAAATCCTTCATTCTTTTTTACAGTTACATCCAATTTGTTCCTTACTTGACCTCCTACTTTCCCGGGAATGTTGTTACATTTAGCGGAAAAAGTTTCAACAATACTAATTGTGTCTCAACTTAAATTTCTACTCTCCAACGAGGATATTACATCCGGTATAAAACTGAAATTAACCCTAATAAAAACAAGATCTTCAGCTACACTTGCACTTTTTAACAACTCTTTACTTAGCACAACACACTGCGAATCGTCATCTAAATCCAAAATTAGTTCTTTAAAGGATTTGAAATGCTCTGCGTAGAATATTGCGGCCTTAATCCATGTTCCCCCCCAATTATATGTTATGGAGGTAAACTAAAATCTCTCCTTATACAACTGCATTCTTAAGGGTGCCTTTAGAAACACTTTTTTACATTTTAAATTAATTTATTTACCAAAGGTTTAATTACCAGAAGTATCTATTACAAATCGATATAAATACAGTTTGTTAATCAGGTAATAATAACGCATTATTAAGTGACAATAAACAACACCTAACAATATACCTGCAAATCCCGGAAATCCCCAATAAATAGGGTAAAGGCACCTGTTTTGGCCACACCCTCGGTTTTGGCCACTTTTACACTTTTTCGCAATTATTAAGAGTTTTTACCAATCAACATGGCAACAGCAGCATAATATATTGCGCTCCATTTATAGCATATCATAACGTTATTTTGCATCATAGTAAGGGCCGGTATTTTCATCCTCGGTTAAAGCTCGGTTATTTTAATTCCTCGGTTAAACTTGACATTTGATGTTTATAACATGCTTTATGTGTCACAAAACAAGTTTAACTAAGCAATAAAAATAACCTAGTTTCAACCGAGGATGAAAATACCGGCCCTAAGTTTCCTTACATTTGAGTTAAACGCAAGTGAGTATAAGGCAGTGCTAAAACATCCTCCAATTCATCACTATCTAAGTACTTCTGTCCTAAACAGCATTGGTATGTATTAGCGTTTTTTGAGTTAAATAATTAAGTTATACTGACACGTACTATTTTATATTATAAATATAGGTTTAAAGTCAATAAAGAGTAACAAAAAATCCATAAAAAAGCTAGGTTATGTCACGTTTTTGCTAATTTTAAGCCTGGCCAAAACTCAATTCATTAAAAATGATTATTTCGGTTTTGGCCACCTAAGTGGCCAAATACCAAACCCTTTTAAACAGTTTTGGCCATTTGCATTTTGTATCGTGGTTTCACTGACCTAGGTACTTTTTTTAGGTATTGGATATGGATAAATACGATAAAACTTAAAAACGCTTTAAAGGCAGTGAGAGAATATGGAATGAAACATATTTATATATGTTTCTTAAATTACTAATAGATTTAAGTTTTGTTCTAATTTTTTAATAAACATATACGAAATACAAGCCTCAAAAGATGATGTTTTGCTAAAGTGGCCAAAACCAGTGCCCTTACCCTACCTTGTGTATAACCAAAATGTAAATATAAATTATTATAATCATCTGATTGGAAAACCCCTGAAATAAGTACCGAACTGGACATTAAACCTTTAACGTTTTACATTTTTTAATAAAGCCGAATAAATAAAAATTTGCTCTTAAAATAATAATTTATGAAAAATATGCATTTTATTATAAAATTAACAAAATATGCAAAAAAATTTATTTACAGTAAGTTAAAACCATATGAAAAACTTTTTTATTACTAATTTTACGAAAAAAAGTTATTCTTTATTAAAAGTTCTGCATGGTCTAAAACCTAAAATGCGATTTAATCAGATATTAAATTCTTCTAGGCGTCAAAAAATATGAATTTTGCCCAAGAGTACCTTTATTTTTGACAATATCGAAAATGGTTATTAAAAAGAATTAATCAAAACTAAAAACCACGTTTAAATATGTAATTACACCCATTTACGTTGGAAAAATTATTTTTTTCTTTTTTGAAACATATTATTATGTGTACAATAAAATAAAAATGCAAATTTAACTGTAGTTACATGTTATCTAGGATGCTCTGACATACAAATGAATTGTTGATAGCAGGAAATGATTGACAGCAACTGTCAAAATGCGTTAAAATTTATAAAGTACCATTGCGATAAAAAAAAAATAGTACAAGAATTAGTAGTTCCAGATAGAACTCTTGGTCTATAAGGATATCGAGAAGTGGATATCGTCGTCACTATGAAAACAATATAATTATGCCACCTAGCTTTTTAGGCGTTGCCATGAAGAATTCTGTTGACAGTATTGTAATAAAGGTGACACTGACATGACACTGACACAAGAATTCTGGTGACACCGAGTTTTCAGTTGGAAAGAAAATATTTTATAATAGACCAGCAGATTAAATTATATTTTGTTGTACTAATTTTTTTTGATCGCAATGGTACATAAACATGGTGTTTTTAAGTTGTGAACAAAAAATTTAAATTGTTTTGATTGTGGGAGAAAACTATAAAACGCATAGAGAACCAGCAATTATTTTAAATAATAGAAATCCCAATTAAAATATTAATCATTCAACTGTTACAAAAATAATGAATAAATTTAAGACTAGTGGAAATTTAAACAATAACTTTAATGGAAAACGCCGAAAACTGGTTGCCAATGAGAACACGCAGTTAGAAGTAATGCGGTCTGTTGTAAAACGCGCAAGAGGAAGTCGTTAATACAACAAAATGTAAGTAAAGATACAGTGGGAAGAATTTTAAAACGAAATAAATTCAGACCATTCAAACCAAAAATCGTTCACACATTGAAAAAAAGGGATTATGATAGGCGCTTTGATTTTTGATCTCTCATCCAAGGAGAATTAGATAAGGGCCGTTTTTTTCCGAGGCATATAATTTTTTCCGATGAGGCAACATTTTCTTTAAATGGAACTGTCTCGTCACAACATTGTCGCTGCTGGTCTGAGGAAAATGCCAACTTTACAAGTCTCGTGACCAATATTCATTTAAAACGAATGTGTGACATTGACAAGGACATATTAATAGGACCGTATTTTTTTCACCAATCTATGAATGCCGAACGTTTTTTACAATTTTTGCAAAATCATATTAGTGACTTTATGGACGAACTACCATTACAAGAACGTCAATGTACTTGGTTCCAAAAAGACTGTGCAACATGCCACAGTATATTAAATGTTAGGGCATATCTTAAACATTTATTTTGTTCAATGGAAAAGTCATGCACAGATATTCAGATATTTTGTGGCCTGCTAGATCCCCAGGCCTAACCTCTCTAGATTACTTCTTATGGGGTTACTTAAAACAAAAAGTTTACCAGCAATGGCCTTTTCATGGTGTTAATCATTTGGAAAGGATAATTTTACAAAATCAAGCCTGGAAATTTCTTCAGCAATGATAAGGAAAGTATTAAGGAAATTTGCCAATAGAACGATAAAATGTATTAAACGAGAGGGTGGATAATATGTCAAGGCATTAGTGGAATGAGTGAAAATTAAGTTTCTATTTATTTCTAGTATTATTATTGTGTTAGTTACACAATTTATTATTTATATGTGTTTTCTGATTTGCAATATAAATGTTTATGCTCTTATTTGCAATATCAATGAATGCTTTGACTGGTCGGTCCACTTAAACAATTTAATAAGAAACTAAACTTCGTTTGTTATGGAATTAGGGTCGTTGGTAAGTATATGAATGAGGAAACAGTTAGGATAATGTATTATGCTAATTTTGAATCGTTAATAAAGTATGGAGTTATATTTTGGGGAAGACACAACACGACACAAGACATTTTTGTGGCTTAAAAGCGGATAATGAAAATTATGGTTGAGATGGATTATAAGCAAAGTTGTAGGGGCGTTTTTAAAAATAAGCGTATAATGACAGTTTACGGTATATATATTTATAAATGTTTAATGTTTTTCTTTAAGAATCAGGAACTTTTTAATTTTAAACAATCACATTCTTACCCCACAAGAACAATGGATGTTAACTACCCAATACATCGACTGACACTTACAGAAAGATCTCCACAGTATATGTGTTTAAAATTGTTTAATGCCTTACCAAATAGAATTAAAAAAGTAGATTCGCAAAAATTGTACAAAAGAGAAATTAAACAACTACTTATTGATTTAGAACCTTATAGTCTAGGTGAATTTTTCGCTTAAAAGTTTAAGGAAAACAATGTTCTTTTCTTTAGCTGGTGACGTCATTTAATTTTATGTTTTTGTATTCATGATTTGAAATAAAGAAGTTTATTATTATTATTATTATTATTATTATTATTATTATTATTATTATTATTATTATTATTATTATTATTATTATTATTATTATTATTATTATTATTATTATTATTATTATTATTATTATTATTATTATTATTATGCCTTCATTATGGACGTGTTTAAATTGCAACTTTGTTAGATAAAATTAGGAAAAGGTTATCATGTTTTTATTAATTACAAGATATAAATGTTCAGTCATAATTAATAAAAAATAACAATTTTTTCATCGTAAATGGGTGTAATTAATTACATATTTGAACGAAATAAAAATAAAGGTACTTTGCTCTTTGGCAAAATTTGACAAACCTCGTATACGCCTAGAATAATTTAATATCTGATAGTTGCATTTTAGGTTTTAGACCATGCAGAACTTTTAATGAAGAATAACTTTTTTTCGTAAAATTAGTAATAAAAAGTTTTTCATATGGTTCCAACTTACGGAGACATACTGTATATGCATTTTGCATAATATTATATTCTGCCCTTTACTTATGGTTTAGGGTTAAATTACAATTCCTACTTAAATATTATTAGTGAATTTCAAATTGGGATTCAAGTTCAGAATAATTAAGGTCGGTATCACGTAGATCAATTTTTAAAAGCTACCTCCCTCAGTTTGATTGATTATTATGTACATTATAATACCACACTAAAGGTGTAAATGAATGTTATACTATACAGTGTCACCAGTAAAGTCCGCATCATATTATGGGATTTTTTTTTATTAATAGCTTTATTCAAAATTTGACTTTGGCATCAAGTTCTGCTTCGATCGAGATGAAAATTAAGCAAAAAAATAGTAGTCACGTGATTCGCATTATCTGTTAAATTTTAATTCTTTCAAAAAAACAATTAAAAGGTGGGGTTATTCACTTGCAAAATTTCAGCTGCATAAGAAAATTTTGATTTTTACCTATATTTTGTAAATTGCACCACTTTTGCAAAATAAGACTCAACGCAACCTACATAAAACTTCTTAGTTTTGACAGTGCTGTATTTCACATACATTTTCTTTAAAGTAGCGCCATATTAAATGTGTGTTTTTCTACAAAATCAAAATTGGGCTATTAAAATTTGGTCGCATGTGATGCAAAGTTTATTTGTTTTGGACTCTGTATAAGGTAACTTCATAAAATTAGTATTTTTGAAAACGTAGTTTGTGTCTGAAAGTAAGCAAGCTTAATATTAAGACAAAAAAGCACACAGTGTCATCAGTAAAGTGTTCATTAAGTGGAAAATAAATTTTAGTTTAACTTAACGTAAAGTTTATCTATTTTCACCGATTTAATTTAAAGCCCCTTTACTTTGTTTTTATTTTTTTACTTTCACACACAAACTACGTTTTCAAAAATACTTATTTTATGAAGTTACCTTATACAGGGTCAAAAACAAATAAACTTTGCATCACATGCGACCAAATTTTAATAGCCCAATTTTGATTTTGTGGAAAAACACACATTTAATATGGCGCTACTTTAAAAAAAATGTATCTGAAATAAAGCATTGTCAAAACTGAGAAGTTTTATGTAGGTTGCGTTGAGTCTTATTTTGCAAAGGTGGTGCAATTTTTTACAAAATATAGGTAAAAAATCAAAATTGTCTTACGCAGCTGGAATTTTGCATGTGGGTTAGAAACTGCATTTAAAAAAACTTTTCTAATAACTTTTTTCGATATTTTCAAAAATAACCCCACTTTTGAATTATTTTTTGGAAAAAATTAAAATTTGACAAATAATGCGAATCACGTGACTACTATTTTTTTGCTTAATTTTCATCTCGATCGAAGCAGAACTTGATGTCAAAGTTAAATTTTGAATAAAGCTATTAATAAAAAAAAAAATCCCATATGATGCGGACTTTACTGGTGACACTGTATAATATGTGTATAAAGTGTTAATTAAAGTAATATTGGTTAAGTTAGAGGAGCTACGGTTTAAGAATCTCAACATTCTCAGAGCCTTGAAAAAAATTACTTACTGATATCCCGTTAAAATATTTAGTAGAGATGTTTTTCCTGCTCCAGATGGTCCTAAGATTCCGGTAAGCTCTCCTGATTTAAATTGTCCTGTTACTCCTTTTATAATTTTCTTGTAACCTAGAAAAAGAGTGGTTATATGTTAGTGGGCAATCTATATCGATGATATATAAGTTTGTTTGTTAGTCTTTTCAATTAAAAGACTATCTGGACGGTTCTGCTCTACTATTGTATCCGTTATTATGGACCGGTCCCAGTATTCAAAACGCCACAAATTTGTCATCGATCAGCTGATATTGGGACATAATAATCTCCCCAGATTTGTAGTGGGCCGTAATGAGCTCAAACACCGATTATGAATTGCGTTTTTGTGCTTTTTGTTATTATTTATCCAATCGCCATACGGCGGTAAACAGTCTCAAAGCGACCAACCGCACAACCAGGGTTGTCAGATCTTTTTTCTTCAATTCTTTAAGTTTTTTTATTAAAGATGTTTCATTTATAACATTATTCAATTGTTAGTCAGTAACTTTCTTTGAAAGCTAGTTTGCAAATATACTTTAACCCGAGGAGTTTTGAGTGTGACAGAAAAAAAATAACAAGCCATTCATTGTTATAATAATACATTCTTTAGTCCTTAAGAAACAATATAACTGAAATCAAGACAAAAAGTGTTTTCATTGTTTAAAAACAACTAATTAACAAACCCTTGTTTCTCGTATATACTTACATTGTGCTTACAAATCCGAAAATTTTGAAGAATTGGCAACCGCATGTAATTTGCTGCGGTTGGAAGCGCCAGGATATAAGCTGAAACGGTACCCGGCCCGTCTAACGATCGATTCTGCCAGACAGAGATAGGCCGGTGGAAGAGACGGAGATAAAATATACGTGGTTATGCCTTGATGAACGGGCCGGAGTCTGGTTGACGAGAATGAAGTTTTGGTAAAAAAATTAAAGCATTTTCTGAGCACTGTCGTGCCGTGCCAGGTTTATTTTTCTGATTTTAGTTTTGTATATAGAATTTTTGAGTTACCTTATATTTATTATTTTAATATAATATTATTATATATACAGTGGGTTTATAAAGTGTAGTATGTTCAAACACCTAATGTAAAACAAACTTATAAGTGTGTATAGGCATATTAATTATTTGTGTGGAACGCCTATGGTTAGGAAATTCCCACAGTTTAATGTCATTAAATTGACCTAAGAAACACTATACATTTGATTACGTTTTCAAAATATTTAGTGGTTATGGGTTTTTTAATTTTACTTTAATTGAATTGTAATTACCGTGCGAGCAAAAATTATTTGCATCAAAGAGGGCTTGGATTAAAAAACGTAGGGCTTGGTTTAGATCAAAATGATATGGGGACGATATATCTAACCAAATCGAGGTTACAAAGAAAAATAATTACATAAATTGCTGAAATTGGCCACCAAGTATAAATTCACACGTCTCTTCATATTTTCGAAAGTGTTGACCAGCATCTCTGGAGAAATGTTACCATATTCTTGGATAATCCTTTCTTGTAATTGTTTTAGATTTGCAACTGGTGTTTTAAAAATAGTGTTCTTTAAATGAGGAAAAACGAAGTAATCCATAACCGTTAAACAAGGTGATCTAGGTGGGAATTTAATGTCTGATCGAAAACTAATCAATCTGTCATTCACATAACCGGAGAGGTGGAACCAGGCTTCATCCGAAAAAAATTTCAGGTCTACTAAATCCTTTCTTTCCAATAAATTTTGGGTAAACCATTGAGAGTAATTCCTGCGTCTTTCAAAATCTGCGGCTTGTATTTCTTGGAATACTTGCACTTTATAAGGAACTAAATTTAGCTGCTTCTTAAGAATAGTCCTGCTTGTTCCATAAGATCTTCACAGTCCTTGGGACAGGCGTGTTATACAATTTGTTGGCATTTGCAACAAGTTCTTCTGTTCTTACAGATGGTCTTCCTGCTCCTTTTTTGTGTTGTATAGAACCGGTTTCCCTAAACACAGCCACGGTTCTTTTCAGGCAATGATAAAAATCCCCAGCAATAAAAGCAACGTTAGGAAAATGTTCTTGAAAATCGTCCATGCACAAATCCGGATTGTATTGCACTCACCATTTACTCTAACCTTGTTTCGAGAATACGCTTCAACCATGAATATTTTGTGCTATTCCGTAAAGCCCATTGTGTGAATTGTTCAAGAAATTGGAAAAATTAGCGATGAATCAAATTACTTGTAACGACTGTTAAAGATAACGGAATAACTGATTGATTGTTAATTCAGGTAGTTACTGACACCTAACAGGTATTAAGCTCTACGGCTAAGCATTAAATCCTTAGATGCAAGGCCCTCTTTGATGCAAATAATTTTTGCTCGCTCGGTACTTTTGTGTGGCCAGTAAGTAACCACAATTAGGTATTATTTATTTGACCACAGATTTACAGGTTAAAATTTTTTAATTATTTTTTTAGATGTTAAATCATTAGGGATCAAATTTATTATTGTGTGCCTTGCATGCTAGTTAACTGCATCGATAAGTTATAGGTTTCATTTCATCTAAACGCCGTTTTTGTCGAAAAGTTAAGGAAATTTAGGGAAGTTACTACAGTCCATGGTTTAATCATCGAACTGAACGTACGTATATAGGTAGGTATACATACTAAAAACTATAATTAAGGAAATATCCTTGCCATTTAAGATGAATACACTAGTTAAATTAGGTCCAGTTTAACCTTTAATTTATATATAAGAAGTTAAAGTAACTCTGCATTAAATTTGTGTTTAAGTAAAAGGAAACATAGCCACCGTAGAAGCAAAAAAGTGATAAAATGGGTGTTTCTTTAACATTAAAATTAAAATACCGAAATTTAAGTATTTAACATTAAGTTAGCCTACATACAAGTTTAAACCGTATCAATAAATTATATTATAAAGAACAAATTCTATAAAAACCATATTTGGGTCTACGTACTGTAAGTAAGTCATATATTTGAGATTTTCTTCATAGTAAAATTAATATCTGACTAAATTCAATTAGTTTATGTTAAAATGTAGGTATAGTGTTTTACCTATACCTAGGTAGATACCGTGCGAGCAAAAATTATTTGCATCAAAGAGGGCTTGCATTAAAAACGTACGGCTTGGTTTAGATCACAATGATATGGGGACGATATATCTAACCAAATCTAGGTTAAAATTTTGTCAAATTCATATTATGATATGATATGCCAACTAATGAGTAATAAAATAAGTAGACAAATACAAATTTATTTTTGTTGTTTACAAAATTAACAAAGTATACTTGCACTTTATAAGGAAATAAATTTAGCTGCTTCTTAAAAAAAGTCCTGCATGTTCCATAAGATCTTCCCACTTGTTGGGACAGGCGTTCTTTTCAGGCAATGATAAAAATCCCCAGCAATAACAGCAACGTTAGGAAAATGTTAGTGAAAATCATCCATGCACAAACCCGGATTATATTGCCACTCACCATTTACTCTAACCCCGTTTCGAAAATACGCTTCAACCATGAATGTTTTGTGCTGTTCCGTAAAGCCCATTGTGTGAATTGTTCAAGAAATTGGAAAATTAGCGATGAATCAAATTACTTGTAACGACTGTCAAAGATGACGGAATAACTGATTGATTGTTAATTCAGGTAGTTACTGACACCCAACAGGTATTAAGCTCTGCGGCTAAGAATTACGTTCTTAGATGCAAGGCCCTCTTTGATGAAAATAATTTTTGCTCACACGGTATATGACGCACAGCTTTAATAATGAGGTTCAAATCATATATATTAAGTAATTAGTTTACAACTAAAAAATATTAAATGATAATTTAAAAAATGTAACATCTACGTAAATGAGTATGTTATCGTTAAGTACCTATTTATTATCCTTTACTTTGTAAGTATAAATACTATTTATTTTATGCTTTAATTCCTTCAAATTACAAAAAAAAATATCATATACAATATACTTATAAAGTAAGAAAGTTTTTATACGTCCCTATAATATATACCGGATGATGCACCGACAGACTGGACCCGGTCATTAGGTGATTCTTAAAATACCTTTTTGCGCAGCTTAAACACACGGCTATCTGTTTATGTACCGTGCGAGCAAAAATTATTTGCATCAAAGAGGGCCTTGCATCTAAGGACGTAGTGCTTAGCCGTAGAGCTTAATACCTGTTGGAAGTCAGTAACTACCTGAATTAACAATTAATCAGATATTCCGTCATCTTTGACAGTCGTTACAAGTAATTTGATTCATCGCTAATTTTTCCAATTTCTTGAACAATTCACACAATGGACTTTACGGAACAGCACAAAACATTCATGGTTAAAGCGTATTTTCGAAACGGGATTAGAGTAAATGGTAAGTGGCAATACAATCCGGGTTTGTGCATGGACGATTTTCACGAACATTTTCCTAACGTTGCTTTTATTGCTGGGGATTTTTATCATTGCCTGCAAAGAACCGTGACTGTGTTTAGGGAAACCATCTGTAAGCAGAATAACTTGTTGCAAACGTCCGTGAAATAATGCAAAATACGCCAACAAATTGTATAAGACGCCTGTCCCAAGAAGTGGGAAGATCTTATGGAACATGCAGGACTATTCTTAAGAAGCAGCCAAATTTATTTCCTTATAAAGTGCAAGTATTCCAAGAAAAACAAGCCGCAGATTTTCAAAGACGAAGGAATTACTCTCAATGGTTTACCCAAAATTTATAGGAAAGAAATGATTTATCAGACCTGACATTTTTTTCGGATGAAGCCTGGTTCCACCTCTCCGGTTATGTGAATTCTCAGAATACACGCATGTGGAGTAGTAAAAATCCCCATTTTTTTGTAGAGTGCACATTGCATCCTTAAAATTTGGTTTCTGGTTAGCTGTTTCCCGAAGAAGAATAATTGTTGGTCCTATTTTTTCCATGACACAGTTACAGCACAGCGGTATAGAGACAATATTTTGAATCCATTTGTGGAGCAATTTCTTGATGACGAACGATGTTTTGAATATTTTCAACAGAACGGTACAAACGCCCATACAGCCGCCGAAACTATTAACTACTTACGCAATTTTTTCGACGACAGATTGATCAGTTTTCGATCAGCCACTGAATTCCCACATAAATCACCTTGTTTAATGGTTATGGATTACTTCGTTTTGCCTCATTTAAAGAACACTATTTTTAAAACACCAGTTGCAAATTTAGAACAACTAAGAAAGGATTTCGAAAATATGAAGAGACGTGTGAATTTATGCTGGGAGCATAAATTTATGTAATTATTTTTCTTTTTCTTTCTGTATATTCTTACTTTGTTAATTTGGTAAACAACAAAAATAAATTTGTATTTGTCTACTTATTTTATTACTCATTAGTTTGGCATATCATATATCATAATATGAATTTGACAAAATTTTAACCTAGATTTGGTTAGATATATTATCGTTCCCATATCATTGTGATCTAAACCAATCTCCACGTTTTTTAATCCAAGCCCTCTTTGATACAAATAATTTTTGCTCGCACGGTATAACATCAGCAATTTTTTTTCGTATTTATTAACTGGTGTTATTTTAATTTTAGGCCTGCTTACCATAGGTGTACGTTAATGAATGTTAATAAAACAGACTAGAAATGACGTCCATTGTTTTCTTTTGGGTTAAATAAAGCATGAACTTTATTTACCGGAAACATAAATGGAATAACTTCTAATAAAAAATGTAAAATGTGCAATAATTACATATGAACTAAAAGAAAGGAGTTAAAAAAAGTTATTTACCATACCAAAAATGTCCATAAAATCTTTTTCAAGCTGTGATCTTTGGGTCAAGTAGGTTCAGCGAGTAAATACGTGTGTGGCGAAAATTCTTTTTTACCGCAAAAACCGGTTTTTATAATAATTATTTAGAATATACTTTTATATTCCCATAAACTTGCAAATTTATTAAATACGTCAATTTTAAAACATTTACTGGTTTGGGTATGTATATACTTAAATAAACCATTTGTAGGAACGTCATTCTACAATAAATAAAATTTCTAAAAACTTTAACGTCCACAATTAGAACGTCCCGATATTACTGTTTCGAAGTCGCTTCTATGATAAGCAAAAATTCTATATCTTTTTTGCTTTCGACAGTTTTCATCAAACTACAATAAAAAGTTTGAATCTTATTTTTTTCCTGCAACCTGCGACAAAAAAGTAACCAAAACACGCGCTCGCCTGGTTACCTAGACAGCGATCCAAAAAACGTTTAGTGTTCCTTAGGTCGAATGATCTTTTTTGTCCACAACTAAAATTTGCTTAGCCTCGGCTGCACCTCGGCCGCAAGTTTTCTATTTGTCCGAAAAAGATCAATTTTGCAGCCATGATATACAAATAACAATTAAAGTATTAAATGATGGATGCCAGATGATTTTCTACAGATTTTAAGCAGAATAGAAGAATAGAAGATAAAAATAAGGTTCTGTCATTACATTGTCTTCAATATGAAACAAAAAATTGAAAAATGAATAATGTAAAATAATGTAAACTTTTTCAAATTTTTTACCCGGTAGTTAGATGGTTGCGAACTAAGAAGTATTAAGCTTGCCAGGAATTTCTGCAACTACGAGGTTATTCACCTAGTAAGGTTAGGGTCAAGTTATCTGTTTGGTTACTTAACTGCACCAGAACGACATGGTTGTAGTTCCAGTGGTGCTCGTAGAAGATTGGACTGGCCAATTAGGGTTTAATAAATAAATAAAATTGCAAAACGATAATGGTGCAAAACTACATGCCGGTGAATTAAAGAAGACCAGTTAGAATCTTAAAAGTATAAATAATTCCATAAAGTTAAATTTAAGACAATAGAAAAAATTATTCATTATCTACAAAGGTCAGATCCTTCATCTGACTAGTGCCGTTGCGTAAAGAGTCGTGTTATACTAAGAAAAATGCATTGTAACCATTAAAAGATTATTTAATTCTATTTGGGACAGCAATACGTGTTAAATAGCAGTTATACACCAGATGTAGTAAAAAGTAGTGCCTAAAAATAAATATTTATTATATTATTATTATATATTAAATTTTGGATAGGATGGCATGTTTTAAACCTAAAACATGTTATTAGTTCTTACCAGGTCACAAAAAAAAATTTCTAGTTTTTACTTTGTAACAACTACCTATATAATAATCATTTTTTTGGATTTAAAACATCTACAATCATATCCAGAATTTCGCTTATTGCTTGAATTTTGTTTTGAATAAAGAGATAAAAGGTCAATAGAACGACCAAAAAATAATATGACACAAGCGCAAATACCAAGACCAAACAGTACTCGTAAAACTTGTAAAGCAAAATGTATATGTTTCTGTAACATATAGAGGCATGCACGGCGTGAAGGCTTACAATTATCTGAAGATCCCGATTTTAACAAAAGATTATAGCTAAAATTAAGGGACTGAGTATGTACGTACTATAAATATGTAATTTGTTTAACATGGCTTTCGGAGATATGACAAAATACGATTATTGTTTTTATGAGAAAATTATTGTGTCCGCGAAAATAATTAAAAGCAACAAAGTAGTGGCGTATATCGGACAAGCGTGCAACTATCTTTTGTATTGGAATACACATGGATCCAAGCATAATGGATACCCTGGGGCGGGTAGACCACGACGGTCGTTTCTTCCTTATTAGGACTCCACGGGCAGCCATAACCCAAATCAACTCCACAGAAAACGGCACGATGTACCCACCATGCAAAAGTCCAGGGGCTATTAATATTCTTTAACGCCATTCCAGCAGAATTAACTCTAATATAAAGGCAGTATTGGTAATAATAAAAATTAATAGCCGCTGGACTTTTACAAGGTAACTTTTAATGCATCATGCCGACTTCTGTGGAGTTGCTTTGGGTTATATCTGCTCGTAGAGTCCTAATAAGGACGAAACGGCCGTCGTGGTCTACTCGCACCAGGGTATATATGCATTAGGCTTGGATCGTTGTGTATTCCAATACAAAAGAGAGTAGCACACTTGTCCAATATGCCACTACTTTATTGCTTTTAATTATTGTTTTTAATGCAAATAAATAAGTTATTTATTCTAGAACTAAAAAAATATTGATACCTATTTCAAAAATAGTTACAGATAGGTAGGACCTATTTTATAATAAAAATGTCCAAAACTCATCGCAGAATCTGACAATGTAACAATGTACACTGTATTTTAATGTGTATTTTCTTTCTAAAAACATGCATTACAAATAAAATTGACGTGTCCGAGCGACTATTGATGAAGTAAACGGTACTCTGTAAAAAAAGCTGATCTATTTCTTTATCACAGCCGTGTATTATAGAATTATTGAGAAAATAACTATTGGGGACACATTCCCTTCGTCCCGCAAATAATAATAACCAGACAAAATTATTGTTTACTTTTGAATATCTACCGGGTTCAATGAGCTTAGAAGGAGATTTAATAATTTTTGAAACCTACTTTTGTTTTAAATTTACAATAATACTGGTCGACAAAATTTTAATTGCTTTACAATTATTTATGTAATATTAATATTTATACTACTGTATTAATCTTTATGCTGATTAAAAAAAAGCAATTAAAAATATTGATATTACGGGAAAATGCATAATAATTATGAAACTATGTGGGTATGATTTAAAAACCTTTTTTTTTCAATAAAATAAATATTGAGTTTTCTATTTTATTCATATATGCATGCGTATAAATTATAACATCCTCGAAAACGGCGGGGGGGAGGGGATGGGGTAAGAGTTTAATTTTTAAATCTGGAAGACCATTTATCTACCCCCCTGGAGGGTAGAATCGACCCCCAAGGGTAGTCATGGTCAAGTCCCTGCCATAGTGCTCCTTTCTTTACCAAATCATTCACAAGTCCCATCAAAAAACTCTGCTGTCCCCCGAGTCCGTAAGGAAAAACCGAGAAAGGGGTGGTTTATGGCCGATGCAGAAGGTGAAAGCATTAAAAAACTTTTTATGACATCATATTCTGGTTACGCGACCACAAAATAGTGGGTCTCGAAGGTGCCCGAACTATTTCGGTTAAAATTCCGACTGATTGACTCCTCTATTTATACGTACCTAAATACTGAATGTATTGTGAAAAAAAATACTTTATACAGGGTGTCTCACGCTGACCGTTCATTAGAATATTTTGGAAACTAATATGCTTTGGACCCTGCAAATTTAGATAATGTGGTTTTGGCAGATGCTCTCTTCAAATGAAATTACATTGACCTTATGCTACTTTCATTTATACCAGAATTTGTCTTAAACTTGCTTATTTTAAATAGAGTACCATGTAAAACATATTTTTTTATGTCCATTTCTTCATTTTCAATAAGTTTTATTAAAAAATTATTTGTGTGCTACTTTATCCGTTTCTGAGAAAAAAATAGTTTTTCTCAAATTCTGCCCTTTAACGGGGTGTCGCTAGGTAGGTGAAGGTTAAAAGTGAGTGGGTTACAGCTAACCCTCCACTGCGACCATGCGGACTATTGTGGCCCACACCTTATTTATATATCCCCCAATAGGTCTAACTTTTTGATGAAGTTAATGATGGTATTGGGAGAGAAATTTTTTATGTCATCCGGCAGCAGAGTCACCTCGCTAAATGGGCGAATCTGATTCTTCCTGCTGCGGGGCAAGCGCACATTACGTATTTTGCTGTTTCTGCATCTTCCATGCAAAGCCGGCACTCATCAGTTGGGGCTATTCCAATTTTATACATAATATGGTGTCGCAGTTTGCAGTGGCCGGTGTACAATCCCACTAGTGGTTTAAGGCATGACCTGTTGAGCACTAGTAGTTTGTCAGTTAACTGTTGGTTTATGTGGTTGCTTATAAATGCTTTTGAGTGTGTTAGACCTGGTAAATTTAACCATTGTCTTTCCCATTTGCTTTTTGCTTCAGCTAGTAGATATTGTTTTTCTGGCCGTAGCATGAGATATACTTATAACCTGCTCGGGTCTTGTGTGGGGTGTCGCTAACACGGAATATCTTTTTAAAACTCGAAACTCCCTATAATAGTGATTTTATCAAAAATATATATAAGATAAGGATGTTATCAGTAAACTTACGGTACCTTCCTTAGTTTTAGTTTTTTTAAATGTCGGTGTTTAAAAAATACATTTAATTGTCATTATGTTTTCACCATAATGTAAAGATCAGCGGGAAAATGCCACTAATTTTCATTTAATGTAAATGATTTTGTATATCCAATAACAAACAAGTTAGTAGAAGTCGAATGTACAAAAATTACTTGATTATTTCTAAATACATCTAAGTAAAGTCGATATTTTTAAAGGTTTTCGAGTAAATGATGTAAATGCATTTCGCGAGTAAAAGCCATTGTAGACTCTCAAGAAAAAGCCCACTATTAAAAAGTTGTTGAAGAGTATATTCAATTTTAGTTTTTGTTTATAGCATTTTTATCACTGGACATACTGACAATTTAAAATTGATAGCCATGACCCAATTAATTTGTTGACAACAATATAAATATCGTTTTTATAATTTGTGACCCTACTCAATCCAAAAATACAACAAAACTTTATACATTTTTAGGAGAATGCAATTTGTTATTCGACGACGAATTGTAAACCAATGTTATGAATACATTTCCTTAATTTATTTTTTCTAGTTAATGTGATTGTAGCTGGGAAAAATTCTCAAAGATAGTCTAAATATCTTATTTGTGTTAATAAATTCAGGAAATACAGAAGAAATAGTACATTATTTAGATTTTAATCAATTAAATGACAGGTCAATAATTAAACTAAAATTGTTTGTAATTTAAAAATTAATTTCAAATATTTACAATGGGAAAATTTTAAATAAAAATAGGTCTAAGAAAACATTTGATAGCCTTGGTAACCCTTTATTAAATTTTATGAATTATTGTTTAGAAGACAGGACACATGTCAACAAAATTAAAATAATATGCTTTATTCTATTAAACTTGTGCCTATGCCGAAAATTAAAAACCATATAGGATGGGATGAGACTAGGTCAGTAAATGTTTAATGGGATGGCGTTAAGAAAGTATTAACTACAAGAAGTTATAGGTATGTGGTATATGAACACTGAAGAGTAATTGGAATTCCTTGATGTCATAAAAATGTTAAATTTCTTTTCAAGCTAATTTTTGTAGTTAAGCCATAGAATAAGTGACATGGAATAAATGTATCTTTTTAGTTGTATACCAAGGACACACAGAAAAATATTTGAGGGCTTGAAATCGACGATACACCTTTTTTATACAGGGTGTCCGGAAATGATGAGCAAAAAGTTTAGGGGATAATTCTAGACCGAAAATAAATGCTATCTCTTTTTATAACATTTTTTCGAAAATTGATTATTAACCGAGTTACAGGCTGTTAAAATTAAATTTTATTTGCAGTTTTTTTGCAATACCTTTTGCCACGCTCATAATATTTTGACGAAATCTCGTATATGGAGCTTTTTCGGGATGAGGAATACAAATTTGCCCACCGTTTTTTCGCATTTTGTAGAGGGTGTCACATAGGAGCCTATACTTTAATTTGAATGGTCCCAGTTTTTTTGCCCTACACTGTATGCGCATTTTGACTGAAGATTTTTATTTTCCTAACCTTTTGACATAAAAAAGGAATACTACTTTTGTTTCGATAAATCTAACCGTTTTCGAGAAAAACGTTAAAATAATATTGCTTTACATGTGATGAATACGAAATCATTTTAATTTATTATTTTTTAAATTCATTAATTTAATTTTTTAACAAGAATTAATTTATGCATTAAAGAGGAAGGACGTCACTTTGAACCTTTGATTTGAATGTTTAATTTATTGTTCTAATAATTTATGTATTTTAAAACTGCCCATAAAATATAACTTTTAGCATAGCATTTATTTTTGGTCTGGAATTATCCTATAAATTGTTTGCTCATCATTTCCGGACACCCTGTATACTAAATATTTTTACTTTTTACAAATTATACCACTTTGATCGGTCAAAGAAGGGATAGATTGGATAACAATTTGCACAAAGCATCTTTAAGCGATTGTGGCCCCTACATGATAATAGGAAAATCGCAGCGTTATTACAGCACAGTCGGAAAGACCTAAGAAATATCACTACCTACCGTAGTCATCGGACATTGCCTTTTCTATTGGCACGCCGAACATAATATGACCAGTGGCGCAACCAGGGGGGGCTGCCGGGCTGCAGCCCCCCCCCCCCCCCCCCCGAGCTTAGAAACTTAGCCTATTCGTTTAATTGCAAACCAATTTTTTATGTCACGCCTTTTACTAATATTTTATATTCAGCCATATAATTTACATCAATCATGTTATCAATAGTGAAATTATACTACGTCTGACTGAATGGACCGACCGACATACTTCCACTGAGGCATCTGGATTACTGGCCAGCATTATATAAGTCCCAAATTTGTGATCGCACTAATGTGTACAGAAAGAATATATACTGCAAGATTCTACAAACAGTTGATTTAAACCTTTTTTAAGCTTTTTTAGCTAACTGTAATTAGCTAATGACGTAACAGATCAAGTTAAAGAAATAAGAGGCCTGGCAGATGATAATTTTCAAAATATTTTTAAGGAAGCTCAAGATCTACTTTCGGAATACGATATTGAAATCAGAGTACCTAGACTACCGCCAAGACAAACACAAAGATTGGTTATAAAAACCGATTCCGCTGCTGAGTATTTTAAAATACCAATTTTTATTCCGTTTTTTGATGGCCTCATAGCAAATCGCGAGGATCGGTTTTTAAAACATCGAGAAACCCTTCAAAATTTTGAATGCCACTTTCCATATGATAATCAAGATTATGATAGTCAATTTAAATGTTTTTTGAAACTTCACAGCTTCTACAAGAATGAGTTCCTTGAAGAGTTTTCCATTAAAACGATGTTAAAAGCTGAACTTGAGCTGTGGTATAAAAAATGCAAAAACAAAAACTGAAGGAAGATTTGGACAAAGTGTATTCCGAATGTGATGCCAATATATTTCCTAATATAAAAAGGATTTTACAAATTTTTTTAACTTTGCCTATTACAACTGCCACATCTGAAAGGTCATTTTTAAATTTAAAATATTTAAAGACATATCTGCGTAGCACCACGGAAGAGGACAGACTAAATGGTTTGGCAGTTCTTTATGCGAACCACGATATTGATATTACCGTGGCAGAAATTCTGGACGAAAAGGCAAAAACAAAACGAAGAATTTTACTTTAATATTCGTATTATTAGTGATTACTTACAACTTATTGTATTAGGTTTTTGTTTTGTTTTAGTATTAGTATCATTAATATATGCGTTACTTATTTTAAATACATTTTTACTAATTAAAATGAAATCTCCAATTTTTTTTTCATAAATATTTAGTTAGGGCTAGCGGCGTATTATTGCAGAAGTTTTAGGGGGCTGTCGCTCTCGTCAGTCATACGTATTTTACCCATAAAAGGGCGTGGCACCCAAAAAATCGGCGTATGACGTTACAGCCCCCCCCCCCGAACTAAATTTCTGGTTGCGCCACTGAATATGACTAACGACTTCTGCAGAAGTTGCAGATTTGAAGAAGGGATAAAAATATTTAACATTTTTTGTGTGAATGAACTGGCATCGCGACAAGAAGGTTCAATACCTTGGGCGAACCATTTTTTAATGATCTGGAGGAAGTAAGCAGCTTGCAACTGGGTCGACTCACTACGTTTATTAACAGTAATGAATGGCTGGTTTGAAGAAGCTACCAAGATTATTAAGAAGTTATATGTCACGTTAACTATCTGGAAGCTGATGCGGATAGGTTCCGCAAAACACGTGTGGTATAACAATGGTCCTTATAGGACTACGTGAGATTGTCTGCATAGTGCCAATCTAACCTAACCTAATAATGTTAATTCTAATAAAATATTAAGATACTTTACAACGTTTAAAAAATGGTAAAGGCGAAGGAAAAACGTCTTCGGTAAGGTGAGAGTTTTCCTTTAATCGAGAGGAATTAGATTCGAATCGCATAGTAGGCATATAGTATAGGTAGGTACATATATTTTTAAATATTTTTAGAAAATATTTGGCCTAAAGCTCGTAAGTATTCTATTGATTTAATAGAAATGACAAACTGCTTACATTTTATTATTCTATTTTACCATGAATTATATAAAGTCTTTTTCTACAAGCGTGCACAATTTGCCGTTTTCCCGCACTCGTTTTGATTCTGAGAGACCCATTTTCCGCATGGTGTGGGAAAAGTTTTCCCGCACGGTGTACCGGAAAAATATTTTTTCCATAATTTTATAATAAAATACAACTTTAATGAATAAAATATGAATTTTTGGACTCATTCTTAGTTAAATGAGGTATGTTACAGAAACACTAATTTTTGCCGTTTATTATAAACATTTTTAAAAAAGCTGATTTAAAAAAATTTACGTCCACAGCAAACTCCACACCGCCGATTCTTTTTGAACTACAAACATGGAAAATGCAGCACCTAGCCAATTGGTTGGAATTAATACCATAGGAAAAATGCCCTCCAACATTGCAGCTTATATAGGACTCAAAAATCCAGAATTATACATAGGCCACAGTTTTAGACGTTCCTCAGCCACTCTACTGGCTAATTCTGGCAAGGAAATAACAAACATTAAACGTTTAGGAGGATGGAAATCCACGTCTGTTGCCGAAGGCTACCTGGAGGAATCCATCACACACAAAAAAGACATGTCTAACAAAATTCTCAATTTCAATATTCCATCAAATTTAAGCTGTAGTTTAGAAGCGTCCACGTTTTCAAAAACTCCACAGTTTCCCAGCAACGCAAACAACCGTTCGATACCTCTTTCTTTTCAACCATCAGCTCATCAGGATCAGTTGGCTTCGATGGCTTCAACCTGTCTGGCATCCGCAATCAATTTGCATAGTGCATCAAAGTGTACTTTTAATATAAATACTATTAATAAGTAGAAATTAAATCTGTGTTTGTTTTTCAGTAAAATTAAATTTTTAGAAATATTTTGTGGTAGTTTTTCTAACGCTTGTAGAAAAAATTTTAATCCTAACTCATGCAGAAAGACACTTCCCGCACTTGTTAGGATAATAACTGTTACCGATTTTGAGCCGCAGAAGAAATGCAGACAAAAATATACATTGTTGTCGTAGTGGTAAGTTCAAATTTAAGTATAATATTAGTTATAAACAGTTTATTTAGATTTATTTATCTTACTATGGTACACAATATCCGCCTGTAACATATGCTGTTTATATGTTTTTAAATATAAAATAATACCAATAGTTTTTTAAGTAAATTTCTGAATTTATAGATTGTAAATCTGGCAACCCAGCTATATTCACGGTATCGGGCTTGTCCATATCGAGCGCTCCCGGATACTATTCTGTCTCTTTTTATCACATATAATATTTACTAACATGTCACGTTCATCGTTAATATGAACACCCCAATAAATCTTGGGTCGCCTGTCTGCCAATGTTGGATTAACATGATTTTATGTTTAATAATAATTTATATCATGAAAGATTTCTTTAATTTAAGGCGGAAACAAAAAAGTGTGCACGCTCATGATGACGCTGCTAAAAACCTTACTTTTTATGCATTTTACCGCCCTGCCCCTTCAGACGTCGTAGACCAAGAACGATGAGCAGAACTATACTTTTAGAGGAATTATTTATCTCGTTTTTGACTCGTGTTGTATCAAGGTTTATTATCTCCTTGTAATTTTTTGCAAGGTCGTTTATTAATCTGGCTTCGTGTGTTGAAGGATTGATTTATACTGTTTTTTCTATTTATGTTGTTATTATGTAAATTTTTAACTGGTTGGTCAAATTTTGCTTCTCCACTATCGACTATCATCATCGTCATAATAATTAAGCTATGAATTTTTTTTTAAATTCTAAAATCTGTTTATTTTATTATACTAAAATTAAAATATTCAAGAAAAAATGTTTAGGTAATCCATATTGACCGTATCGTAATTTCATATTTATAAAACACGCCCTAACGTTAATATACGAATCAAAAACTTTTAGATTCTTGGATCTATTTATAATTTTTAATTCCTCCCTTTGATCCAGTAAGTCATTAGAAAACCTAAATCGTGGATTCGCCTGTAAAAATTATTTGTTTCGGCTGATGACCTTTAAATTTGGCACAATAAACCGATTTTTAATCTAGTTCAGATTAAGAGATTTATTATTTTTCGGTCCATTTAATGTGATTTATATTGAATGACATATTAGAATATCACCAAAAAGAGCGGAAAGTTATATTTTTAATAATTAGGTAGCAGAGCTGCGGGCCTTTTTGAAACAAAATTTCTAAAATTTTCCGTGAAAATGTGTTAACACTTGGTTGCCTTATTTTGCCCTTTTAGGAATGAGCTTCCCAAATTTTAAAATATTAACTTTCTCCCTTAGATTGATTTATACAGGGTGTCCCAGGTAAGAATGCACTCTACAGGGATCTTGTAAACCATAGGAGATACAGAGATGGTTAAATTAGAGAAAAGTTGCGCATAACTGAATCCTGTAATGTCATGTTTTCAAATTTAAAAAATTCCTAATGCTTCCGAAGATATTTGGATAAAACCGAATATTCGCGAATTTCGTTTTAATTGATTTATGATTCTATTTGAAGAGACATTTCAAAATAAATTTAACATTCTCATTGCCACTTTTTCTCCCCTACAAGATGGTTTGATTACATTTTTGATCCGACTTTTCGTTTAGTCACAACCATCCTCAACTTTATTATTTTAAATAGTAGGAAAATTTTATTTTATGCTTAATAAATTCTACGTTTTATTCTAAATCTAACGGTGTATCACACTTATTATTTATTAGACGTTTCGATATAGAAAAACACATCATCAATGAAAATAGGCACATTATCGAAAATATTTTTGTTTTTATTGTTGTAGGTATTTAAACACTAGTTGGATTTTAAAACAAACTTATAACAAAACATAATATCTAATAAAACTTATCTGAAAAATGCAACAAGTAATAATTAATTTTAATTATTAAATACAATTATTTTTTATTTTTAAAAAATGCATGATAATATTCTAACATAACGTACCATTTAAATTCGGCATCATATTATGGGTGGCTATGAAATTGATTGACGTTATTCGCAATTGTCTAAATGTTTAATGAGCCTATTTTCATTGATGATGTGTTTTTCTATATCAAAACGTCTAATAAATAATAAGTGCGATACACCGTTAGATTTAGAATAAAACGTAGAATTTATTAAGCATACAATTAAATTTTCCGACTATTTATTTTTTGAAATGTCTCTTTAAATAGAATCATAAATCAATTAAAACGAAATCGCGAATATTCGGTTTTATCCAAATACCTACAAAAGCATTCGGAATTTTTTAAATTTAAAAACATGGGGTTACAGGATTCAGTTATGCGCAACTTTTCTCTAATTTAACCATTTCTGTATCTCCTATGGTTTACGAGATCCCTGTAGAGTGCATTCTTATCTGGGACACCCTGTATACCGGATGAGTCAACGATTGCGCCGCGGAAAAATTTTAGGCCTTGAAGATATGATTTGTCGATAATGAGCTTTTGTATAAAGGTATGGTTGGATATCTGGCACATTTTAAAAATATTTTGAAATATACAGGGTGCGCCCAAAAAGTAGGGCGTCATAAAGTTAATTTTTTTTTAAATGGACACCCTATATTTGAATACATTTATTAATTCTACGTATTATTTCATACATTTTTATTAATGGTTAAATAATAATATACGAAAGAGTTATAGTTTGTTAGATAATTCAATTTATAATGAAAATTTTGCATCTCGTTGTTGTGAAATGCTACTTAAATTTTGACAGCGATTCATAGCTTTTATACTTACTAAATAAAGTCAAAAATACATATTCACTATAAAATATTTGACGTCTCATTTACAGGGTGTTTACTTTCTAGGACCAAAGTCAGAAACCTTCCAATTAAAAAATATCACTTTTATTAAATGGAACACCCTATATATTTTTCTGTCGTCTTATAGCTCGTCATAAACTCTTCAACTTTCGTGAAGAACGTCCTATCCCTATCTCTAATAGTTTTTGGAATATTTTGATATTTCGAGATTTAATTTCCTCGTTATAGCCTTTTTTGTCAATGGATCACAATAGCCATGCAAAATAATTGAAAATAATGGCAGTGGATGACACATTAAGAATCAGATCAATGTAAAAATTAAGCCTTTTTACTGCAAAGTTTATTGTTCAGTCATTTTATAACTTGGTACTCAAAATGAATTTTTCAAAAAATGAATAATAGCTCATTATCGACAAATCTTACCTTCAAGGCCTAAAATTACTCCGCGCAACTAGGTACCTAAATACCGACACGCGTAAAAGGTTCGTGGCGTTCTATTTTTTTTTTTAAGATGCTTGGTATAATTATTTAGCAAAAACCTTGTCATAGACATAAACGTCCAAGTAAGGACAACGCGTTTTGTTAATGACAAGGAATCCTAAACCTGTCGTCAGTTACTATTAAAGAATAACTAATTTTGTCATAAGGGTCCCTTTAAATATGATCAAATGCATGTGACAGGGAAGGGTGGGGTAATCGTATATTATAAGCAGTAAGTTAATTTCAGCAACCTACATATTTTGTATAGTTACGTATTTATCTTTAATATATTTAAAAAATTATTAAGAATAATAGAATGCCTTAATATTGATAAAAGGGTGTTACATTGGATGGAAGGACGCAATGTGTAAGAGTAGATAATGGAATCTCAGAGTTAAAACAACCACTTCCGATGTACCCCAGGGTGGTGTTATTGGATGGTTAGCCTTTTCATTATTAGAATATTTGCTAATGACTTAATAATTATAGTATTATGAGATACAGTAAAACAAAGTTGAACTTGTAAACTTAATAATTTAGAGAAAGGTTGTAGACTCTGTGAGAGAACAGAACGATGTTTATTGCAAGATGCATGGGTTTTATATAAAAAATAGGAAATTAATACGAAAATATCGTACAAATCGAACGAAAAATGTTCAGTATAATTTTCTGTTGCGTGGTACACCTTTGAAGCTTAATTAAGCTTAATTACCTAGGAGTTGCGGTTACAAGTAAACTGTCTGTTCATAAGTAAAACTGTTTCACACGCTAACCAGATCATCAATTTTATTATGAGAAACCTCAGGAAGGCAAAGCCGGAGGCTAGAGCAAAAGCCTATTATATATCTATTGTGCAACCTTGCCTGGAGTATTTGTGCTGCTGCTTGACACTCGCATCAACAAATCTTATGCCGGGTCCACACCAAACCGACAAAACAAAAACAAAACAGCAACTCCATGTTTCCCAACAATTTTTAAACAAAATCAAAACATTCAGGCAACTATTTTGTTTTGTTGGTGTTTTCAACAACTTTTTATTTTCCCGGCGGCTGGCGGTAAAGATCAAAGTGTTGATGTTTTGTCTGCGTTTCTAACTACTCTATTGGCCTAGTGTGTACGCGCTCGACGACAAGAAGAAAAGAAATCAATTCAAAAGTTGTATTTTTCTTCTGTATTGATGGTCCAATAATTTGTATAAGATTTTCAAGATCAGCACTGGTCATTCTTAAAACGTTTTTAAAGCTAGACCGCATTTCTTCACTAATACCGATATCATATTTTCGTAAATCTTTCAGCAATTCCTCAACATAGTTTTTTTGCCTGTTCTAAACTCGGTCTAACCCAAAAAGTTTTTTCTTTTTTTTGGTTTAAGAATACAAAACCAGCTGCCATAATAAATAAGTCATGGTTCTTTTGTATTGCGAAATTTCGAGCACGCCACATTCAAACAGATTCGATCACAAAGTTGAAAGATAAAGAATAATTATTGTTTTCGTATTTAACCAACAAAACAAAACTGACAACAAAACAGCAACGCAACAAAACTGCAAGTTCTCGAAAACAGAAACAAATTATTGTCAAGTTCTGTCCACATATGCGACACACGTACACACTAGGTCAATAGAGTTGCTAGAAACGCAGACAAAACATCAACACTTTGATCTTTACCGCCAGCCGCCGGGAAAATAAAAAGTTGTTGAAAACATCAACAAAACAAAATAGTCGCCTGAATGTTTTGATTTTGTTTAAAAATTGTTGGGAAACATTGAGTTGCTGATTTGTTTTTGTTTTGTTGGTTTGGTGTGGACCCGGTTTACTTGACAATCTGTTTCTGTTTTTGAGAACTTGCAGTTTTCTTGTGTTGCTGTTTTGTTTCCAGTTTTGTTTTGTTGGTTTGGTGTGGACCCGGCATTGAGTGACTAAGTGGAGATGGTCTAGCATAGGTTCGTTAGCTATTTTTGAATTTTAAGCATGATTTTAGTTCGACGGATGCCATGAAGCAGCTAGGCTGGCAGACGCTAAGGATCAGAAGTGAATTAGAGAATTAAACAATTTACAATCGGTTTACTGCATTTTTGGATTGGAATCGCACTGTCACTGATGCTAACTATACCGAACGCAATCAGATCATCAATTTAAAATTACCAATCCCTTCTGGCACACTAACATTGGTTTGTTTTCTATTTTGGGAATTACAATTGATCTCTGGAATAGCCTTTGAATTTTCGAAAGGGGCATGCCTTCTTTAGACTCTTTTAAATCCGTAATTAAATCGAAGTGGAAAAATTTCTGTTTCGTCTTGCACTTTTTTTATTGGATTATAATATTTTTTGTAAATTTAGATGGTTCTGAAAGCAGTTTACCGTATTTATTTTTTCATATTCTATGTTAAACTTTTATGTAGCTCCTATTATACATCTACCGGTTGTATTGCTTTGGTTTGTAATTTGTTTAAATAAAAGAGTAATTTGAATATTAAAAACAAAAATTTTCACTCACCCAACTTGTCATTAAAAGTAAAACATACGTCTTCAAAATTTATATCCATTATGTACGGTTTATTATGGTCACATCCAAGATACTGATAATACTCGTCCTACGCACTACATACACTTATATTAATGGAATTAAAAAAAAAATCAGGAAACTGAAACTAAGACAAACAATTCACACATACACAAAAATATCAGAAGAATTAAAATAACTTCTTGTTCCAGATGAATCTGCTTCTTTAACGCGCAGAGTAGAATAACATTGCAATAATCACACTTCTTGATTCTTGGTTTGACGACAAAATGCAGCAGATAATACCTGTATATTCGCTAATCTGCGCTTTACCCGTATTACTTCAGTTTTTGGCATAGCCTGCATTTCACTGGCGTATTTCAATGATGGATCAATGAAAACTAGTTGCAAGTTGCAATGCTAAAAATAAACCTGTTGGAATGTAGGCTTATTATAAACACTCCTATAGATGTTCCAAACTATGTTTGTAAACATAGGAATATTTTTTCATTCAGAAATCAGAAGCCTGTGGCGTATTGTTTCTTTTATTAATACAAAGAATATTAAATCTTCCAAAAAATTTAATAATAACTATTATAGTGTCGTTAGGCTTTTTATCGAAAAGGTGCTTCGATGTATGGATTTTTGTAAAACTTTTTTAATTAGTGCGGTTTTCAATTGAAGAGAATTCGATTCAATTATGTCACACTTCTGTAAAAATACTACAGATGGAGGCAGTCACAAATTACATAGGTGTTGTGGAACAACAATATGCCAAGTGTGCCCGCTTTATATGATTTTGGAAACCATGTTTTAGATAATTAGCACTTATTGTTTAGTCTAGACAGTTTTTTTTTAGTTTGTATTGATCGGTTAGGCTTAGGCAATTCATTATAACCACTTATTATTCGGGATCTCTAAATATGCAAAAAATATACGATGATTTTTTATTATCGACTATTAAAATTAAAAATTAGAGTTTTATGAACCTAACTGCGAAATTGTTTTATAAATGTACTATGACCTTTAAAACGTGCTGCTTGTAAAAGTGGAACTTTATTTACATTTATACAGGATCCTGCGATATTTAACCGGGCATTCATAGCTATTATAATATAAAATGAATTAGGCGTTTCATTAATATGCGCTTTTACTATATTGTGTTAGGAATGTCTTTCAGCAAAATATTTTCCCATATACAAGGGCATATAAATCAAAAAAGTGTGATAACGTAGTGTTGTATTTTTTTTTAATTTGGGTAGTTTTTAGATTTTTTGTATTAGCGTTTTTATAATTGTTTAAAATTTTACTTAGTAGTTTAAGAGTAATGAATTAAAAACAAAAAAAAAAGTGTTTTCTCCCTGGAAAGCAATCAAAAAATCAATCTGAATGCAATTTCTTTAATACAGCATTGTGTAAGATTAATCGTAGAGGGTTTAGAAATACTATATAAGTTATATAGATTTCACCTATTTTATATGGGGTGTTCAAAATATGGTTTCAAAAATGACAACATTTTCTCAAGCTTCTCAAAGGGTATATTATCTTACTATTTGAAGAAGAATTTTAATACAAACGATTATTGTAATATACCAACCCGATTTTTAGATATTTAAAAAAAATTTAGCTATACAGTGTCACCAGTAAAGTCTGCATCATATATGGGATTTTTTTTATTAATAGCTTTATTCAAAATTTGACTTTGGCATCAAGTTCTGCTTCGATCGAGATGAAACATAAGCAAAAAAATTATTCGCATTATCTGTAAAATTTTAATTTAAAAAAAAAAAAAATTCAAAAGTGGGGTTATTTCTGAAAATATCGAAAAAAGTGATAAGAAAAAGTTTTTAAATGCATTTTAGCTGCACAAAAATTACGTTTTCAAAAATACTTATTTTATGAAGTTACCTTGTACCTACATGGTCAAGAACAAATAAACTTTGCATCACATGCGACCAAATTTTAATAGCCCAATTTTGATTTTGTAGAAAAACACACATTTAATATGACGCTACTTTAAAGAAAATGTATCTGAAATAAAGCCTTGTCAAAACTGAGAAGTTTTATGTAGGTTGCGTCGAGTCTTATTTTGCAAAAATGGTGCAATTTACAAAATATAGGTAAAAATCAAAATTATCTTATGCAGCTGAAATTTTGCATGTGGGCTAGAAACCGCATTTAAAAAACTTTTTTCGATATTTTCAGAAATAACCACACTTTTGAATTATTTTTTGGAAAAAATTAAAATTTGACAGAAAATGCGAATCACGTGACTACTATTTTTTTGCTTAATTTTCATCTCGATCGAAGCAGAACTTGATGCCAAAGTCAAATTTCGAATAAAGCTATTAATAAAAGAAAACCCCATATGATGCGGACTTTACTGGTGACACTGTATAATACGCAATAAAGTTTTATAACAAAATAGCTAGATGGCCACGGAAAAACAATTATTATTTTGAAGAAAAAGCATTAAATATGGCTTTTAGGCAAAAGAAAGGAATTATTATAAATTATATTGATGCAACTCGGTTTTCACAAACTGCGACATCTAGAAGTTTAAAACTTTGCTAAAAAAGAAAAATTACACTGGCCGACAAAAAAACGTTTTTTTGTTGTAACACAAAGCTAAATAGCATCTTGTGTTAGAATGGACCTATCCAAATACGAAAATGAGAAAAAAAAAGTTGTAACACGTAACGTTTTCTTGTTACAATTATAGTACCACATTTAATGTTACAATATTTAATATCTATTGAAAAAATAATTTAAGAATTTTCTAACTGTGTATATCGACTATATTTAAATTTTTACACCTACTAAACATACCTTACATCTAAGAAAAACACAAACATTACAAATATTAACTGAACACAGTAATTAAATTTAATTTTTTCCTTTTATGAGGGGTCATATCTTCTCTTTTCAAAAACCAACAGTAATCACCCATCATGGCTGGATCCCATCGTCCTTGATAGCGAATTTCCATTGTCCTGATATCCTGGTGGAACCTGTCACCTTGCTCGTCACTGACAGCTCCAAAATTGTCAGGAAAAAATTACAGATGGGAATGGAGTAAGTGAATTTTTAATGACGACCTTCGGGCATCAAGCGATTTTTAGGAATCTAAAAGTTCATCAACTAACTGTTGATAGTTTGCATCCATGTTGTTGCCCAAAAATCCCCCTACTATACTAGCAAATGAGTTCCATGCTCTGAATTCCTGCCTGGTAAGCTTCTCTGTAAAGTTGACATCGTCCAGCAATTTTCTGATTTGTGGCCCAATAAAAATGCCTTTCTTTAATTTGGCATCACTTAACTGGGGAAAGACTTGTCTTAGGTATTTGATTCCATCACCGTCTTTATTCATAGCTTTCACAAAGTTTTTCATCAGTCCAAGTTTAATGTGAAGAGGAGGCAGAAGAACTTTTTTGGGGTCTACAAGAGGTGCAAACTTAACATTTTGGGATCCCGGCTGAAATTCACTTCTTTGTTTCCAATCTTTTATTACATACTGCTGATCTACTGCACGACTGTCCCACAAACAAAGAAAACAGCAATATTCTGTAAATCCTCCCTGAAGTCCTACTAAAATTCCTACAGTTCAGGTAATTTTTCTGTTATAAAATGCATCCATTTTAACCGTCCCCTAATTAAATTGACTACCTGCTAATGTAAAATGGTCTTATTAAGCTATTGAAAAATGGTATGTATTGGGGCTTTCCGAATAGTTTTTCTATTATTAGAAGGGTATTTCCATTTTAAAAATAAAGAGCTGACCTGTGTTAGAAAAATCGTGTCGGCCAGTGTTATTAGTTTTATGGACAGTTATTAAAAAGCCAACTAATAACGAAGCATCTGTGGGACAAGAAGTTTGAATAAGTGAATAAGGTTTCCGCATTTTGCACATATTGATCAATCGAAAATGTTTATACTGATTAAAAGAACCAAGCATTTTAACCACGATCAAATTCCTCCAACTTTTGGAATAGAACTTATATACTTCAATTAGCTTATGTCTATAAAAATTGATACCTATTAGGTACACACATTAATTTAATTAAGCTAAATAATGGGTTTTAAGAATTTTTTTATTAAATAAAACTCCTGTAAACCTTATTTTTATAAAATTTTAGATTTCTTACATCAGATATAAATCAAAGCAAAATTTCTGTAAATAATAGGCGTCAAGTAGACTAGGTTACCATGAATACGGGAATGCCAGTGAACTGATATAATACGCAATGGCACGGTTTAACACATTCACTGCCAAGCCAAATTTGTAAAAATGGTCTGCCAGGCCAAGGTTGAATCCTATAAGATACGGCAATTCTAAGACTATTGGGTATAACAGTTTTTTTTATGTATTGTTTGCCTGTTTTGTTTTAAATAAAACCTAAACAGACACCGGTGTCTGACATGGCGTGGTGAAACCATTTTCCCATAACGCGCCACAGAAGACATTTTTCTTACATGGTTACGCCACAGCGGACACTATAGCGGACACGACGTAGATAGCGGACACATCAAATCCGCCCATCGTATAGAGCTATAGCCCTACTGTAAGGAGTGTAAGGATACTTCAGTTGGAAGTGGGATAACGTTGTGTCTACTGTTAGTTCTCCGTTGCAAATTTAGGCCGATTTACGTGATTTATTTTATTACATTCTATTTTTGTGCAAAAATGAATAACAGAACCGGAAGAATTATGTATTTTGTGACCAATGAAAAACCAGGGAGTGATTTCTTTATATCTGTTTAATATAATACAACACCTAATATAATGTGTTAACATTTTGATTACATTTCTTAAAAGAAAATAAATAAATACAAAACGCGCTTTAAATTTTTATTGAAATATTGGGTGTCTGCCCTGGCGTGTATGGAAATTAATTAAAAAAATTAAGTCTGCTCGCCATAGCGGACACAATAGCAGACACGTGTTATAAAATCTATTTACATTGTCCAATCAAAAAACCAAGATAAATGGACTGTCCCGCAGCGCCAATACAGACACCTCATATAAAAACTTTTATAGAAAAGTGTGTCCGCTGGGCAGTGTCGTTGAATAACTGTAGCGGATACGGGTGTCTGACGTGGCGTGGTAAACTCATAGCTGATCAGACACCGGTGTCCGCCATGGCAGCGAATGTGTTAAGCAATCTTTATTATCTAAAATTGACCAAAATATTGAAACTGGGGGGACTGGGCATTTAATATGCTTAAACTACCGGAAATACGTTGTAGGAAGGTGTGGTGAAAATCATGTGGAATATTAGTGCAAAAAATGGTACAACTATTATGTTTTCAAAATTATCAGTGAAATATAAAATCAGTAAATAATTTTAATATAAACCACTCCAGGTTTAAATTTTATCACGTAAACTTTTCGTAGGTATATTTTTCTTGAATTTTTACTTCTAAAATGTTCGAGACTTAATAATTTGCGATTCGATCGTTATCTCGAATATTTTAGAAGTAAATGTTTTCGAAAAACCACCTACGCGAAATTTACCCGGTACAACTTTAAGCTCTTGTGATTTAACCTATGATAAGTTGTTATGTCAAATTCTATTTACTTATTAAACATACTTGTTTTTTCCTGGCCGCCTAGTAATTTTGTTTTTCAAACTTTATTA
Organism: Polydrusus pterygomalis; assembly: GCA_963969555.1. Classification (NCBI taxonomy): domain Eukaryota; kingdom Metazoa; phylum Arthropoda; class Insecta; order Coleoptera; family Curculionidae; genus Polydrusus; species Polydrusus pterygomalis. The sequence goes on from OZ018379.1 coordinate 41,512,380, forward strand.
TGGATAACGATATTTATGTTTTTGACAAAAAATATTGTAAATATTTATAATATACATGGTTTGGAATTTTAAATAGTTTGTATTAATAAAAATTGTTTATTAGGAATTTCTTTATCACATAAATAGTAAAGTACAGTGTTTTTGATTTGAATAACTTGAGACGAATCAGTTTGAAATATGTCATTTTAGTTATAGTATCTCTCAAAACCTTCTCTTTGTTATAGAAGTTCAACTGCAAGCATCACGTGTCAGAAGGGATTTTCAAAGATATGCTAGTAAAACTAAAAAAAATATTTAAAATCTTTTAAATCTATTATTTTGCTAACAACATCAACATTTTACTATTTACTTTGTTTTCCTGATGATGAGTGTTTCTACACTCGAAACATGTCGAATTATTATGAATTATTCTAGGTTCGCCTTGTTATTCTAATAAACTTGTGGAGAAAGACTTTGTGCTTCTCTTTTTACAAAAAATATACAAACAAAAAAATATAAAAACAAAAAAAGGCTAATGGCGGTAATGGATAAGAAAGAATAATTTGAAATACTGACGATGTGTTCTTTAATGACGAAAGGGTAAAATTTATAAAGCCCTTAAATTGATTTACATTTTTTAAGCTTAGAAATCTTTAATGGCGTATTTGAAATATCAGGTCCGTAATAATATGAATTATTTTACGGTTATATTTAAAAGACGAAACGTCGACTTTAAGAACTAATGCCGCCATCTTGTGAAACATAAAAAGCTGCTACAATAAAGTGTTTTTGTTTTTTCTAACTTAAAGATTCAAGCGAAAAAACTGTTTTATCCCATATCTCCGAAGATATTCGGAATATTTAGAATTGTCTTCCACCAAATTCTTATCCCCGAAAATAAACAAATTATCCTTAATTTAACCATCTTCATATATTTTACCGTTTCTAAACACCCGGTATATAGGTTATTATTAGAAAAACAAGAAACGTGTTTTGTTTTTTTTCTTTATTTAAATTTTTTTTTTGTCATACACGTGTATTTTTTCAGTAATTGAACAAGAATTTTAATTAACGGCTTGCTTTAGTGGATAAGTAGGTACCATATTTTATTGGTTATTATGTCATTAAATTTTTAAAAACCCGGAATTTAATTACAAAGACGAAATAAGAACTTGAACAATGGTTAATGTATATTTCAAGGACCTAGAATCATTTATTTAATTTTTTTTAAATATTTTTAGTATTCTCTTAAGGACTTTTCTGGGCCATGCGGGCGATGAACCCCGTGCCCCCCCCTTTATTTAATTAATATATATTTTTTCCAAGATTGTATAAGTATTATTTTATCGAAAGAAAACTATAATTCCTTGTATCGAAAAAGATGAAGGTACCTACTTTTTTTTTCCACAATAAAATTATTATGACATGACTAATATACAGGGTGTTAAAATACTAGAATTATTTTAAGGTGGGAGTATCAACATGCTTGCCAACCTATAACCTATGTCGTGTAGATTTATATATTTTTTCTAACTCTTACACAAAATTTAAATAAAATCAATATCGTCTTCATACTCTATAGGTAATAATTAACATGTTAAATAAATATCAAGGAATTTCATAAGTTATTTAAGGAGAATTGTATATTGAAAAATATCGGTTAAGATTTTTTTTAACATTATTATATCATTGTTCTTTCACTATACAATTCTCCTAAAATAAGCAATGAAATTAATTGATATTTTTGTAATATATCAGATATTACCTAAATAATGTGCAGACGATATTGATTTTATTTAAATCTTAGTCAATAAAATAATAAACTAAGAAAAACAAGGAGAAATAGGTTATAGGTTGGCAAGAAATTGAATGACGTTAATAATTCCACCTTAAATGGTTTGTTTTTATTAGCTTATGGCGAAAAATAATATATTGGTATGATTTCTTAAATATATCAAAAATATTTAAGATAGTTTTGAGTGTTGGAACATGTTACCTAGGTGGGCTACAAAAATGCAAAATACCCAACTATTCCCTGTGCACTATTCTTAAGGCCGATCCGCACTTACATTTTCACCCTGCATTTGAATCATGGTTGCAACAGCTGATTTTATGATTTTTTAACTCATATGCATTAAAGTCCTTATATATCCACATAAATGATTATTTTTATTTAAAATTTGGTTGTGAAATATCCCTGCAATTTCGGTAGACACACCCAACGTATGCAGATACCTAACGACGTCTGCAGAAGTTGCAGAGATAAAGAAGAGGAGAAAAGTATTCAGCATTTCTTGTGTAAATGCCTTGGATTTGCTAGAAGAAGGTTCAATGCCTTGAGCGAACATTTTTTTAATAATCAGAAGGAAATAAGCAACTGGGTCGACATTAAGGTTCATAAATTAAAATAGAAATATAATTTCCCTGGAAGTTTTTCAGGGTTGCCGAATGAAAGAATGGTAAACAGACTGGTTGGAAAGAGAGCATTCGAGAGAAATCGACAATTAAGCTAACCTAGTTTTAAAAACTTTTTCACATTTTATCGATGTGAGCGCCACTCCTTTTTAAAATATTGGAAACTATACTGTGCGCTCTTTTGGTCTTAGCTTAAAGACTAGTTCTGGTATTGTCCAAATAGTCACATGAGCACTGCTGAGATATCGTGCGAGCAAAAATTATTTGCATCAAAGAGGGCTTGGATTAAAAAATGTAGAGCTTGGTTTAGATCACAATGATATGGGGACGATATATCCAACCAAATTTAGGTTAAAATTTTGTCAAATTCATATTATGACATGATATTCCAAACTAATAAGTAATAAAATAAGTAGACAAATACAAATTTATTTTTGTTGTTTACAAAATTAACAAAGTAAGAATATACAGAAAGAAAAAGAAAAATAATTACATAAATTGCTGAAATCGGCACCGCCATGCTCCAAGCATAAATTTACCCGTCTTTATATTTTCGAAAGTGTTGACCAGCATATCTGGAGAAATGTTAAGACATTCTTGGCTAATAAATTTAGCTGCTTTTTAAGAATAGTCCTGCATGTTCCATATGATCTTCCCACTTCTTGGGACAGGCGTCTTGTACAATTTGTTGGCGTATTTTGCATTATTTTACGAACGTTTGCACCAAGTTCTTCTGTTCTTACAAATGGTCTTCCTGCTCCTTTTTTGTGTTCTATAGAACCTGTTTTCCTTCTTTTCAGGCAATGATAAAAATCCCCAGCAATAAAAGCAACGTTAGGAAAATGTTCGTGAAAATCGTCCATGCACAAACCCGGATTGTATTGCCACTCGCCATTTACTATAACTCCAGTTCAAAAATACGCTTCAACCATGAATGTTTTGTGCTGTTCCATAAAGCCCATTGCGTGAATTGTTCAAGAAATTGGAAAAATTAGCGATGAATCAAATTACTTGTAACGACTGTCAAAGATGACGGAATAACTGATTGATTGTTAATTCAGGTAGTTACTGACACCCAACTTTTTATTAAGCTCTACGGCTAAGCATTACGTCCTCTCGCAAGGCCCTCTTTGATGCAAATAATTTTTGCTCGCACGGTATCAAGCGCTCAAATATATTATATCACTCATGCCCACTTGCACCAAAATAAACTTAAGTTTTTCTTAGTTAAGAGTATCTTAGATTCTAAGTTACACTTAAAATATTCTGTTTTGCACCAACCATATTTCAAAGAAACTTAACTAAGTTTCAAAAAAAGCGACAACACTGCTTTTTAACATATGATTCCTTGGTAATAGACAAACGTAACACCATTATTTTGTTAAATGAAATGAAACACAAAAAATAAAACGTGTCTTTAGTTTTCACTGGCTATGCGTGAACATATAGCATAAACCCTGAAAAGTGTGCAGCAGTTCAGAAATTAGAAATGCGATGCGATTTCCCGAAGAATAACATGGATAGTTGGTTTTTTCAAAAGTGTGTTGCCCAACGGCACTAGCACAATAAAAACAAGTAAGAAGAAGATATAAGATATATATTGGTTTCGAACAAACCCTATAAATTTTCTTTGGTTGGTTGTTGGTTTGGTTAAGCGGAATCTTTTAAAAAATGTCATATTGTCCGTGTCTTCACAGTAGTTCATTCTAGGAGGAACGTATTTATTTAAAATCATTATTATGTGTTATGTTGTTATATACCTTTAATTAAAAATATTATTATAATACAAACATGTTTTATTTTATAAGTACCTATACATTTTACTTATTATATAGCCTTCTATAGGAAATCCATTTTCTATTAATTCTAAAAATTCCAAGTCGTCGTTAAATGTGTCCATCTTCCCCAAATATCAAAAATTAGTATTTATTACTGTTCGATTGAGGATAGGAATGAGTTAAGAATACTCTAAGGGCTCGAAAACTGCGACTTAAATTTAAGAAATCTTAAGCGATCTTAAGCCTTTCTTAAATGCTGGTGCAAGGCGATTTTACGCAATTTTACATCTTAAGAGCTAAGAGCAACTTAAGGTGTTCTTAAAAGTTTGGTGCAAGTGGGCATCAAACCGTTCTATGGAATGGAAATAGAATAAAATTATTATTACACAACAAACGAAAAACATATTTTTGAAATAGCGGATCCAATCCGCAATTAAGGAGCAAATTCATCACCTTTTAATTTTAAAAGTTACTTAATGCAACTCTTAGATCAAAGGGGTCCGTGGCCGAAATTAATTGCAAGCATGAGTTGTTGGGTTGTTGCAAGAAGGTAATGGGTTAACACGTCAAAGGGGTTTACTCAAAATAATATAATATATATTTATATATTATGTATGTTTTAGTGGTATCCCCTACCTAAATGTATCAATAATTAGGGTTTTTAACCTGATATAAACGTATTTTGTCTAGGTGACTCAGTATGGGTAAATACGTTATTAATATGTGACTTCTACGTGTATAATTGCGTAAGTCGTGTAGGTCAACACCTAATAGTAGTTTATACAATAATATGACTCACGAAATTATTTTACTACGCTTACTGACTCTTTTCAAAATTGATTAACGTTTTATTTTCAACTTTCCGCAGCTGGTTACGAGAAGTAGCAACTTTTTTTCAACTGATGGAGTATTTTAGATACTTAAACCTAGAGAATTTACTTCTTCTTCGTCGGCCTTATCTGATCCGGATGTTGGCTATCATCATGGCTATTCGCGCTTTGTTGGCTGCGGCGCGTTACAGTTCAATGTAAGTCACTCCAAACCACTTCCGTAAGTTAGCGAGCCAGGACATTCTCCTTCTACCTGGTCCCCTTCTTCCTTCCACTTTACCTTGCAGGAGCAACAATTGTAGTAGACAGGGTTTCTTATGACATGGTCCAAATACTCAAGTTTGCGTTGTTTTATGGTATTCATGAGAGTTAGTTGGCATAGATATAAATTTACTTTTTACGCAAATTCACATTAACGTAGATCCATGCATAAATAAAGTACAGGAAACAAAATGTATTAAAATTCAAAATAATCCAACACCGTGGTTCAACAAAAAAATGTTAAATGCAAAAAAAGACCGTGACAATACAGGGTGTTTCATTAAGGTCGAGGAGCGGCCATATCTCGGAAACTACTGGGCATAGAAACTCAGGAAAAGAAAAATGATTATAAAAGTGGCCATGAGAAAATTCTGGAAATAATTTTCAAGTTCCGCATTTTGCCGCAAGAGGGCGTAATTGAAAAGTAAATTTTTAAATTTTACATAACTCCGAAAATTCTACATTAAGGTATATGTTTGATAACACCATTTTAAAGCTTGGACAATTATGCATCATTTTGGTCTTATGCTCATTGGCGTACCGACTTTAATAAGAGTGGGGGAAGCTGTTGAAAGTGTAATCATTTAAATCGCTGTAACTTATAAACGACTTATCCGATTTTAGCAAACTAAAGACTGTTTAAAAGAGAAATGTATGCACGTTGACCAGTCGTATTTAGTTGTCCATAATAGTTCTCAAAAAAAAAATGCTAGAGGGCGCAATTTCCAATAACAATACATTTTTTGATTTAACTCCGAAAAAATAAACCATACTGTATAATTATGATACGATAATCGAGAAGGAGATGAAATTTGCTAGAAAAAATATTAAGACCGCAGCTCGATATCTCCGTTCGTTTCAGAGTTATTGCCAAAACAATAATTTTTAAGACAAATTGCGCCCTTTAGCAATTTTATTAGAAACTATCTTGTAGATTGGATGCGACAATTAAAGGTACTTACCTTTCTCTTTCAAACAAGCTTAAATTTAGTAAAATTGGTTAAGTCGTTTAGAAATTACAGCGATTTTAATGTTTACAGTTTCACTTGATAAGAGTGGGAGAAGCTATTGAAAGTTTAAACATTAAAATCGCTGTAACTTCTAAACGACTTATCCGATTTTACTAAATTTAAGCTTGTTTGGAAGAACCTTCAATTGTCGTATCTAACGGTACAAGATAGTTTCTAATAAAATTGCTAGAGGGCGCAATTTGTGTTAAAAATTATTGTTTTGGCAATAACTCAGAAACGACCGGAGATATCGAGCTGCGGTTTTAATATTTTTTCTAGCAAATTTCATCTACTTTTCGATTATGGTATCATAATTATAACGTATGATTTATTTTTTCGGAGGAAAATCAAAAAATGTATTGTTATTGCAAATTGCGCCCTTTAGCATTTTTTTTTAAAACTATTATGGACAACTAAATACGATTGGTCAAAGTGCATACATTTCTCTTCCAAACAGTCTTTAGTTTGCTAAAATCGGATAAGTCGTTTATAAGTTACAGCGATTTAAATGATTACACTTTCAACAGCTTCCCCCACTCTTATTAAAGTTGGTACGCCAATGAGCATAAAACCAAAATGATGCATAATTATCCAAGCTTTAGAATGGTGTTATCAAACATATACCTTAATGTGGAATTTTCGGAGTTATGTAAAATTTAAAAATTTACTTTTTAATTACGCCCTCTTGCGGCAAAATGCGGAACTTGAAAATTTTTCCAGAATTTTCTCATGGCCACTTTTATTATCATTTTTCTTTTCCTGAGTTTCTATGCCCAGTAGTTTCCGAGATATGGCCGCTCTTCGACCTTAATGAAACACCCTGTATGTACCAAAAACTTTCAATAACTAAAATCAATGAAGATTGGGAAGAATATAAAAAACTTCGAAATAAATGTGTATCAGTTTTAAGAAGAGAAAAGACATTATATTATGATAAACAAATAGATAATAACAAGGGAGATGGTAAAAAAATGTGGAGAACCTTAAAAAATTTAGTTAAACCTACAATTAGAAATAACATTAAAGAAATAATTTTTGAAGATAAAAAAGAAACGGAACCATTTATTATTGCTGAAAAACTAAATTCTTATTATATTTATAGCATTGAAGAAATTGTTCAGTCAATAAATTCAGGAAATGAATAACTATGCCAAATAGTAAATAGAAGTAATAATTTTTTTGAAGAATTCAATCAAATATCATTAAATAAATTAAAACTAGAAATTTCAAAATTAAATTCAAATAACAACTATGGAGAAATATTGAATAAAAGGGTGTTAAAAGAAACGTTTGGCAGCATTGGTTACCCATTATTAAATTTAATAAATTCTTGTTTAAAATATGGAAATATGCCTGATGAGTTAAAATGTTCTTACATTACACCAGTGCCAAAAGTAAAAAACACTAAAAGGTGGGATGAGATAAGGCCAGTAAATGTTTAATGGGATATTGAGAAATTATTGGAAGAAGTCGTATATGAACAGTTATTGGAATTCATTGATGCCAACAAAATTTTAGTTTCCATTCAAGCTGGTTTTCGACAAGGGTACTCGACAGAGACAGTCATTCAATGTGTGATTGAGACGTGAAAGAGAAACATTGGTCAAGGGGAAAATGTTATAGCAGTATCTTTGGATTTTAAGCGGGCATTCGAAACAATTGACAGGGCTAGATTATTGAGTAAATTGTATCAGTATGGTATTCGCGGAAACGTTTATAAATGGTTTAAAAATTATTTAAGTAACAGGTCACAAAAAACAAAAATTTCAAAAACATATATTATTCAAATAAAAAAATAAATACTATAGGAGTTCCTCAAGTAAGTATACTAGGTCCAATATTATTTATTTTATATATCAACGATATGCCTTTAGTTTTAAAAATGTGTAAGTTACAAATGTTTGCTGATGACACCTTAATTAACATTAATGTTTTAAATATTTTTGATGGTCTAAATACTTTAAATTAATAATAGATAAATATATTATTAAATTGGTTAAAAGTAAATAAATTAAAATTAAATATTTCAAAAACTAAATGTATGGTTATGGGTAATAATTTAAATTGTCAAAATATAAATGTTGTAATTGATGGTGAAAAATTGGAATTAGTAAACAGTTTTAAATATTTAGGGATAATCATTGATTCAAAATTAAAATTTTTAAATTATTTTGCAAGTATTATATCGAAGATTGAGGGAAAAGTAGGTTATTTTAAAAGAATTAGTTCTAATTTAAGTTTGTTTTCTAAAAAAACTGTATTTAATACTATTATATTACCACATTTTCTTTATTGTTCTCCCATTTTATATTGTGCTAGTGAGAAAATATTTGATAAATTACAAATTTTATAAAATAAGGCAATGCGGATTATTTTAAATTGTGACAAATATACAAAAATTAAATTTATGTTGAAAAATTTAGATTGGTTGAATGTAAGAAATTTAATTTTTTATTTAATATGTATCTTTATACATAAAATTAAAAATAATTTATTGCCTGATTGTTTAAAAACATTTTGTTCTTTTAATTATGACATGACCATCCTAATTATAAAACAAGAACTAATCACAATTTTTATATGGATAGAGTGTCTAAAACATTAGATTATAAATCTATTTTTTATAAAGTCTTCGATAAATCCATAGTTCAAAACTCATGATCCTTTTTTCTGTTGCTTCGGACAACGTCCAAGCCTCGACACCATACAACAATACTGAGAAAACATAGCATTTTATCATTCTCTTCTTGAGCTTCATGCTGAGATCTCAACAGCAGAGAAAGTGCTTCATTTGTGTGAACATTGTTCTGGTATTTTCTATTCTACACTTTATTTCTTTGGAGTGGTCCCACGATTCATTGATGTTACAAACAAGGTAAGTGAAACTGCCCACTCTCTCGATAGCTTCGTTTTTGCAATACAGCCCACCGCGTTGATTAGGGGACTTATAGCCATGTATTTAGTCTTCTTAATATTCAGTTCTAACCCGTTATACAATTTACAGTCCCTGTAAATTGTGTTGTCTTGTAACATTTATTATTTTTGTTATTTAGAAAATACAAAACAAACTTTTGGACGTTGGTAGTGTTAATTTCTTAAATCAATCTGGTGTAGACCTGAATTTAATCAGTAGGTACTAGTTTATATCGATTTAAAATTTAATCATTTTTTTAAGTGTGTACCTGTATTTTCAAATTTTGATTCCTTGTATAAAACCGGCAAATGTTGAGGAGTTGAAAGAACGAATTAGATGTAAGTGTAGGTTAATTTCCCCCGAAGTAATTAAAAACGTTCAAAACGAGTTTTACTTGAGGTTAGGATATCTCACACTGTATATTTGATACATAATTTATTAAACAAAAAATGATTGCTTTATACTGTTGGTACTCTTCTCACAATAAAAGTTATTTTTGCAAAAATATCTCAATGCATACAATAGGTACTAATTGGTAAAATAACATATTAAAATAAGAGTGTTAATTATTTTATTCGTACATATATATAAGAGCCGAGGGCGCCTCTAATACCTACTTAGTACCTACCTAAAAAGCATGCATGTTTGTCGAACTAGCAGAGAATACTGTGGCTAGACCACTGGGATAATTCAAAGAAGAGATAGATCGAACAGCTAAACAACTTGCGCAAAGCAGATGGACAGAGCTTACAACTTGTAGCATCTCCAGGCAATTGTGGCCCCTACTTGATAACATGAGAACCGCAGCAGCGCTAATACAGAACAGTCGGGATGACCTAAGAAACCTCACTGCCGTAGTCACCGGACATTGCCTGTTCGGTAGACACGCTGAACGTATGCAAATACCAACTAACGACTTCTGTAGAAGTTGCAGAGATGAAGAAGAGTAGGAAAGTATTCAGCATTTCTTGTGTGAAGGCCACGGCCTCGCGAGAAGAATGTTCAATGCCCTGAGCGAACAATTTTTTAATGATCTGGAGGAAGTGAGCAGCCTGCAACTGGGACGACTTACTAAGTTTATTAACAGCAGTGGCTGGTTTGAATGAGGCTGAAAGATTCTTCTACGATCGCGATAACCATCAGGAAGCTGATGCAAATAGGTTCCGCGGAACATGTCGTGTGGTACCACAACGGTCCTTATATGACTATGTGTGACTGTTTGGACAATGCCAGAGGTCTGCCATACTAACCTAACCTAACCTAACCTAACCTAACCTAACCTAACCTAACCTAACCTAACCTACCTACAAATAATGTAAGTGATTAAATAGGTGATTCAAGATAAAGACAATTAAACATATTCAAAAAACCCAACTGAAAACAATTTAATAATTATCAATATTGACGGTAGATATTAAAGTACTGTCTTCCTTCTTAAAACTTGTTATTGTTATTATAATTTTCGATCGATAAGCAGGTAATGACTGTGGGTGTATGTTTGTAAGTTGTAAGTAAGTTTCGAAAATTATTTTCTTCACAAGTGTCGTAAATAAATGGACACCATTGTTTGGTAAATATTTCGAAGCAGAAAATTACCAATTTGTTTCGATTCATTTAAATCGAAAATGTGTCGCTATAATTTGGGAGTGCTTGTGGCATACTTACATAACTTCACAATTTTATCTAAAAATATTTTGAAAAATATTTATTCCCTTGTGTGTTAAATGTATCGAAACTATGGTTTGTCAAATTTTTCGAAACAAACAGTTCAAAAATGTTTTAAGTAACAGACTTCGAAAATGTTTCGAAAAAATGTTGGAACACATTTGCCGCGACTCATATTTAATATTTGAGTCGAAAATGTTTCGAAACGATTCTCAGCAAAGAATTTGTGTCCAATTTGGGTCTAAATATCGGTGGACCAATAAACTATTGCTACCTATACTATAAAACCATGTACGTCGTTTTTGTTGGCTGCTTTACGTGTTAAAATGAGAGATTTTTCTAAATTGCATAGATCTTTTCGGAAAATTGCAATAACTTCTTATTGTAATTTATACATGTACAATACATGTTGCTTTCCAAAGAGCAAGAAAAATGCATTTAAAGGACACAGTAGGTAAATACGGAAATACCCACTACCAGACCTATAATATTAAACCAATTTTAGCTTATATCGAATTTGAAAGACGTCATGGCATAAATAATATTAGTATTAATGCACTTTACTGCTAATGTTTAAAAAACAACTAACAATTATTTAAATTTAAATCTTGACCTTACATTTGTTGGAAAACAGACGGAAACCTCACTGAAAATACAAATAATTTTAGGTTTGTAACTTATATTGACCCTGATCAACGGATTATCTCATAAGCGGTAATGTTATTCAGTAAATAATTTTGACCTTAGCAGTAGGTATTTGATAATAAAGTGTGTTAAAAAATTGATGCTCGCCATGACTAGCATGAGTTTTTTGGAGGGCATTATGCCATAACTAATCAAATAATACTATACAGGAAAAGAATTTTAAGGGCACTTATTTTGTAACACATTTTATTTTTTTTAATTTGAAGAAATAGTTTAAGCTCGTAGTAGAGTTAATAGAATAGAAAAGAGAACAAAAGCACAATGTCTTTCTCTATTAGTTTATTAGAATAATAAAAATTATCTCAACGTGTTTCGAGCCTAGAAACGCTCATCATCAGGAGATGGCAAATAATAAATAAAATATAAATATGTTGCTGTTGTTGTTAGCAAACTGAGAAAATAGTTGGTGATAATATGTAACTTTGAGGTAGCTTTAGAAAAAGGTGTAATGCTGTTTATACCTTATTGTGAAACATGTATACATTTATGGAGAAAAATTACAAGCATACTGAAATAATACCTATTCAACGGGAAAATTTGAAATCATTAATTAGGCCAAAGCAATGATAATGGGAATGATTTTAAGAAAACATGTCCTTTAAAAGAAGATTTTACGTTAGAAAGGTCATGAAAATTATAAAACCCATTTAATTATTGATTTTTGTATCGACAAAGAATTTTTTTTTATATCATCATTGTCAAATTTTTAACTTAAAGTAACTACATACTTTCATTTATTACGTTTCATTTTAAAGGGCATAACTATCAATAGAGGGTAATTATGGGTATTAATTGAATTTCTTGCAAATATATACCTACCTACAGGGTGTTATTTAAGTATGTGACCAAACTCCAAAGGGTACTTTTTTAAGTGATTCTAAGAAGAAAAGTTCATATAAATATGGGTCCGAAAATCGATAGTTTTTACGATACAGGGTGTCAAATTTTTAAAGAAAAATCGGATGTTCGTAAATATCTCAATACTCTTTTATTCGATTTTGCTGAAATTTTACAATTCTGTTTGTAATAATAAGGGGATAATTTAGCTTTTATTAGATTAAAATTATCAAGTCTAGTGGCGTCCCGGAAGACAGTTCAACTAATATTTTTGACAAAAAAAACTGCGCGCCACTGACTTTTTTAAAATTATGTACTTTTTTCAATTTAAGCATCTACAAATACAACTATTCTATCTCCTGAGTTTTTTCATATCTTGGTTTATTTTCGAGAAAAAAAAATAAAAACCACCCGGGACATGCTATAAAGTGGCTATCTTCTGTGAAGTCACCACTGCCCAGATAATGCAAGAAAAAATGTCTACGTGAACAAAGACATCAGCAGAAAGAAATGGAATTGATTCCAACAAACAAAAAATAACAAATCTTCGGTCGATCGTCCGTTGTATCTGCTCTGGCTAAACAGGGTTAAAAAGGATTTTTTCTAATTTTGTCTCGAAACAGATCTATTTCGAACTCGCTAGCGCATTCGAAATAGAACTTTGAACTCCGAATTTTATTATTTAAATGTTGGCCCTACATGACATGTTTTTTTTCAACGTTTAGCATAGCATTCTAGATAACTAATATTTTTTAGTCCAAATATGCAAAATACTACACGAACCCACGTATGTATGTTTGGTTGCCTAGATCTACAAATCTGTATGTATTGTTTTAGTTCATTAACAAACACACATTAAATAATAACTTTATTGACGGAGAACTATTTTGCTTTTGTAGATGCTTCAAGCTCTCATTTTCTGCCAAATCCTATTATAAATTCAATCAACTAACTTTCCAATGTTGATTTTAACTACAACTTTATTTGAATTTTCCATTTTCCCTATACTAAATTGCAATGCCGTGACGTAAAATCACGTCTTTTGAAATTCGAAAAAAAGTAGCAAAATCGCCCGAATTTCCGAACGCTCTGTATATGTACCGAATGTATCAGGATCACACAACGTATTCCGTCCAATTTAAAATCTCATATCGCTAAAATAACTTTAGAATCTCGTGGTGAAAATGGGTCAATAAATCAAAAAATGACAGTTCGCAAAATAATTTTTATTGCCCAGAGGCTACTATGATAAAAAATAATATTACCAACATAAAATTTAGACATAAAAATTTACAAAATTTGAAGGATTTATTTTCTTTTTAAATATGTGTTTTTATTGAAAAAACTACAAATTAGAAAAAATAGTATAACGTACGTGTTATATAAAGCAGTTTTAAGCACTTGTCCCGTTATAAAACTCGCCGCAAGCGGCTCGTTTTTTAACATGGACGCGTGCTATAAAATGATGCTTTATAAAACGTGTACGTTAATATACTATTTTAATCTCCTAATCTGATAGATTGGCAGCAACTAACACCAGAAATCACTCCCAACTTGGTCAAAAATTAAGTCAAGTTCCAATTTCTTGTCAATAAATCGTGGCAATAGCTTGGGGCAATTTATTGACAAAGAACTTGAAGACGCGTTTAGTAAAGCAGCATTTCAAATTTAAAAGCCCGGACCGGTCAACCTTTCCGTTCGTGAAATGATAATTTTGCAGTGCGCATGCTTATTCCTGTATGGCTTTGTTTACATGCGCAAGGCCATAAATTTGCCACTTGCGTGATTATTGCTTGCGGATCTAACGGTAAATGTCTATGATTTATACCTGGGTAATTTTCAAAACAAGGAATTTTCTGTAAGAGGTGATTTTTTGCCCTCGGTTAGGCATTTTAGATTATCTTTAAGTGTCATTTATTGTAGTTTTATGGTCTCTTTTTGGACAACCATAATTAGTAGCTGTAGCTGTAGCTGGTAAAAAAATTAAAATTGAATTCAGTCAAAATGTCATGGAACGTGTCATGTAAGAAATCATGTATTTCAAGTTTGATCATGTATTTTTTTTTCTATGCATTAGATTTGCTTTTTGAACTTTTTATAGCATGTATAGACATTTAATCTAAATGTTTGTAAAATTTCGGTTTGATCTGACCAATAATAAAAATTTTGTAAGGCACTTTGTTGTGTAAGACATTTTTGTGTCAAAAATGTTGATTCATGCATTCGCGCCTTTTTCACTGTGTCTGATTTAAATTATTGAGTTGGCAGCACTGATCTCTCAAAAGGAACCGATCAGCCATTTGTGTTTTAGTGTTAAATGGGTCAACTTCGGTTTTTATAAAAAGGTAGGATTTTTTTTATTTACTTTTTGAAAAATGGTAAAGCATAACCCATCAAAAACATCAGCAATCGCAGTAAATCAGGGCCCACGTTTTTTTTTTCTGGTTTTCGTATATCTGATAAAAAAAAAGGGTTAAAATACCACCATAAAATTTGCAGGTAAACATCAGTACGTATACGTTATGTTTTGCCGGCATGGCCAAAAAACTGTCAAAAACGTGCCTTAAAAAAATGTCAAAAACTTGGAATTTTGTCAAAGAAGTGGGATTTTCTCAAAGACGTGGGTTTTAAGATTTAATTGTTTGTGTTTTGTTTATGTTTCTGCTCTTCTGCACTTGTCTTAGTTTCTTGGGTAAATGTATGACATTTATAAATAAATATATAACATTATTTCCGTTTTTTTGTTAATAAATAAAGCAAAAATATGATCAAATGTCAAAAAACATGCTCTAAATATCATCAAACAAGACATAAATCAGTTTTTGGTGAAACGTGGTCATGCGTCAAAAACGTGGCTTCCCAAAACTTTAGGGGGAGGTTTTAGGGTCGCCAGGGGGTAATAATAAGCCACCTATACCATGAATCATTTAAAGCACCCGACTATCCAAAACAATTAAATTAATTTGAAAATAGGAGGAACAGCTTCTAATCACTTGTTTTGAAAATGACCCACCTGTTAAATTAAATTTTACTGGTGACAGTAACAGCCAAACATCTGCAACTTCTTGTAAAATATTTAATAGTATAGAAGTCAAATGTACAAAAATTATTTCGATAGGTTTATAGGATTGCAAGTAAATGGTAGATTGTTAAAAGATTTTTAAAGACATTTTTGATCTGACCATGCAATTTGTTTCTTTTACCATTTAGGGGTAAACAAGTCATGGGTATTTATTTTGTAAAAATTTTATACTTACAGAATATCTCTTTTATTACCAAAAAAAGGTTAAAGCTCTTTTACAAAAATATTTGCATTTGGCTCAACTGTACCCAATGGTAAATAGTATATTATTTTCATTCAAATTTAAAGAAATAACCGGAAATTTATTAATGAGTGTAAAAAGGTTTCAATGCAAACAAAGTTGCTATAAAAATTTAGAAAATATGAATAAATCTTCTTTAATTAGGTATAATAATAATTAGTCAGTCATTATCTACTAAAAAATGTTAATTAAAAATTTACCTTCCTTACTTAATTTATTATCAAAACAAGATTTTAAAATTTCAACAAAAATGTTTTAATGGAACAAATTGCATTGGCCCTGTAATACAAGACTCTATGAAAACGCATTTTTAATTATGTAGTTTTAAAAATAACTTGTACATTTTTGTAGTACCTTATACAGGGTGTCCGGAAATGATGAGCAAAAAATTTTAGGGATAATTCTAGATCGAAAATAAATACTATCTCTTCCTATAACATTTTTTCGAAAATTGATTATTAACGAAGTTAAAGGGTGTTAAAAGTGAAATTTTATTTGCAGTTTTTTTGCATTACCTTTTGCCACGCTAATACTATTTTGACGAAATCTCATATATGGGGCTTTTTCGACATGAGGAATACAAATTTGCCCACCGTTTTTTCGCATTTTGTAGAGAGCGCCAATAGTTTAGTTTGAATTGTCCCAACTTTTTTGTCCTACACTGTATGAGCGTTTTGACTGAATATTTTTATTCTTTTAACCTTTTGATATAAAAAAGGTAATCTACGATAAATCTAACCGTTTTCGAGAAAGACGCTAAAATAACATTGCTTACATGTGATGAATACGAAATCATTTTAATTTATTATTTTTTATTTTAATTAATTTAATTTTTTAAGAGGAAGGACGTCACTTTGAACCTTTGATTTAAATGTTTAATTTATTGTTCTATATAGTAACTTTTTGTATTTTAAAACAGCAAATAAAATTTAACTTTAACACCCTGTAACTTCGTTAATAATCAATTGTCGAAAAAATGTTTTAGGAAGAAATTGCATTTATTTTTGGTCTAGAATCCCCTAAATTTTTTGCTCATTTTCCGGACACCCTGTATATTGAAACTGCACTGGGAAAAAGGCAAGGAAAAACTATTTTTTAAATTTATGTACCAAATAATCAGGGATTAGGTAGATTGGGACGAAACCTAGATTTTTATATAAAATGTTGTTCTTTGTCCTCTTCTTACCGAGTTACAGGCCCGTGAAGGCAGAACTTTGAAAATGGTTTCTTCTAAATAATTTCGAAACTATCAAAGATAACAGTACGAAATTTGAAAATTTTGATAAACTTTGGGCGATATTTTTTTTTTAAATGTCGGCAATAAAAAGGTAGCGTCAAAATAGGGGAGGAGTGGAGTATAAAAAGACCTAACTTATGTGTTACATTTAGTTTTGTTCTTTTTTATGTTAAGCTATGGAAATTTAGTACATTTTACGAAAAAAAGGTATTCTTATTAAGGTACGATTTAATAATTTATTTAAAAGCCAATTTTTAAAGGTAAATCCTCTTTATGTATTCAAATTTGAGGTTGTCTTTTTAAAGAAATGAATTTCAAATTATCAGTGCGCCTTTCAAAAAATAAACGCAATTAAAATAATAAATTTTTATACAATAAACAAATTAAGAGCAAAAAAATGTATTAACTTATTCTATCGAATTAAAAAAATATAGAAGCAATAACAGTCACGAATAAATGGAAAAATTATGAGAAGAAGCGTAATTTAAATTATGAAATGTGCTCAATAAAAGGCACTTTTTGCTCAGCTATATATTTTTATATTTTTTTTAAGGCAAGCCTTTTGCTCTTTAAAATGCATGCCTGGATAATTCCTTATTGATGCGCAGTGAAAAATAATTCTTTCCTGTGATTTAGCTCTCGGGGTTGAGGTGGCAAAAGCATTGATCACACCGACATGCAGGTCTGCATACTCAGCAAAACTAAAATGAGGTATAATAAAATCCGTAAAAAGCTTTCAAACCAATAAATAATAAGTCAAATTTAGCTATTCATTTTCTTTCGTTTATGGCCAAATATACACACCTACTTGATGAAATTAAAAATTTTACATTCAATAAACAATTTTCTATCAAAAATGTTTTATATAATACCGAATAAAAAAAAAAATTTTTTAGAAGAAAGAGTATTAGGAACTTACCAGTAATTGAAATTTGAACAAATAAAATAATAATAATATAATATTGATATTTTTTTAAATTATGCTTTTCTTGTCTTCTGACGCAATTTTTAAATAGATTTATCTCGAAAATTAATCATTAAATCGTATCGAATATTTTTCGTAAAATGCATTAAATTTCGATATTTTAGCATAAAAAAGTACAAAGTTTAATGTTACAAATAAGTTATGTGTGTTTTTACTCCACTTCCCCTCCTTTTGACGCTACTTTTTATAAATGCCGACAGTTTTAGAATAAAGAAAAAAGTTTATCAAAAATTCCAAATTTTGTATTTTTATCTTTCATGGTTTCGAAAATATCTATTAAAAACCATCTTCAGGGGGCTCTAGCTCGGTAATGAGGTGGAAAAGAAAAGGTTTTATACAATGTGAGTTTATAACTTGGATAAATTCATCGCATCCAGTACATACAGTTCTTTTTTTCGAAAATGCTTTTTCACGGGTTAAGTTTTAAGTTGTGGTTCTTTTTTATAACAACAACAATATTTAAACATTATGTCCCAATTTAGGGATATGGTAAACCCGATAATTTGTTTAAACGACAACCCTAGGTATTAATTGACTATTTTTAAAGTGTATATTGTATTATACAGGGTGTCCCAAAAGTAATGGGCCACAGAGCAACAGCAGACTCCTTAAGTCGAAATAATGCGATTTATTTAAACTTGCCTTATCCCAAAATTGATAACAACAAAGATACAGGGTGTCAAAATTTTAATTCTGTTTTCGTTTTTTTGTGATTATTTCTTAATGAAACGACATAGAAGCAGAAAATTAAGGGTTTTAAGGTTTTTTGAGGTGGGGAATTCAAAATTATTTATAGTTTATGTAACCAGTAAACGGCGCTGCCTACGGCATGGCCCACTCCTTTTAGATGGCATAACTTTGTTTAGGCTTCTTATATCGATCCGACTATTAAAAAAATAAGTTACTTTACCTTTTTTACATCAAAAACGTATAACTTATTGAAGTCGCTAGGAGCAACCATTTTCGAGATAATCGCATTTTTATATGTCCAATGCAACAAGTACGTGGTCCAAAAACAACGGAAAATCGAGTAACGGTGAATTTCTAACTTAAAATTGTTGTAAATCGGCTACATTTACTAAGTGTCAAAGTTAATGTAAATACTTAAGGTTGACTATTTTTTTCTAATAAAAACGCTTTTTCGTATACGGAATTAATAATTTTATTCTAATCAAAAATTTTTTGCATTGCACTTAATATCCTTTAGTAACATCAAAAAGAGGCGAATCCTTGATTAACTTTGGCAAACATGTTGTTGCCTTAGAAACATCGTTGTTTTTAATCAAGGCCAACTGGGGTAAATAATACTAATATCTATACGAATACACAATTATTTTACATATTTTAGCATTCTTTCCTTAAAAATATCGAAAATGGTTGCTCCTAGCGACTTTAATAAGTTATACGTTTTTGCTGTAAGATAAGTAAAGTAACTTATTTTTTTACTAGTCGGATCGATATAAGAAGCCCAAACAAAGTTATGCCAGCTAAAAAGAGTGGGCCATGCCGTAGGCAGCGCCCTCTACTGGTTACGCAAAAACTATGAATAATTTTGAATTTTTCACCCCAACAAACTCCAAAACCCTTAATTTTCTGCTGCTATGTCGTTTCATTAAGAAATAATCGCAAAAAAACGAAAACAAAATTAAAACTTTGACACCCTGTACCTTGGTTGTTATCAATTTTGGGATAAGGCAAGTTTAAATAAATCGCATTATTTCACCTTAAGAAGTCTGCTGTTGCTCTGTGTCCCATTACTTTTGGGACACCCTGTATATAAGTATACGAAATTTCAAACTTTTATTCCTTGTACGAAACCTGAAAATGTTGAGGAGTTGAAATTATGAATAAGACATGAGTGTAGTTTAATTTCTCTTTCTCTCTTTAGGATATTGCCAAGTAGTAAATGAACAACATTTTAATCATTTAAGGCACACTGTATCTAAATTTTTTTTATAACAAAGCTACAAGTTAAAATAATGTTAATCCCAGAACCCAAGCATTTTTCCAAAAAAAAACTGTACTGAATTTACTGACTTTATTCGATGTTATAAACTCACACTGTTCTAACCTTGTTTTAGCCTAATTTAACATTAGGAGTCCCATTATTAGACATACAGTTTAGGAAACCCAATAATAACAATTTATTTCTCAAAGTATATACGTAACTATAAAATCTTACCAGTTTTATTTTTAACCGTCAATGACAAATTTTCAAAACATATACTTGAAGATTTTAGCTTCTGGAATGGAGTAATCACTTCCTTATGCATATGCATTTTAAATAAAGTACATTCACAATAATGAACTGAATTTAATTGTTACAAAATTAGTAATAAAAAAAATGAACAATGCGATAAAATTGTCAAAATATTATCGAAAATTAAAAAATTTAAATGAGAATAAACTTGGATCAAATTTTTTTTAATTCATCGATCGACACTAGAAAATAACCTCCGGTTTAAAATTTTTCGACTGGACCCGCGACGACGAATTCGCGTTATGGAACCATTGTCGTTCAATGTTAACTACTCTGTTATAAAACTATTCAAAATAAACATTATTTGTTTTATAATATGAACCTGTATTAGCAAATCACTTAAATGTAAACCAGTTCTTCTCAAAAAACTGGGAACTAATGTGTGGTAAAGCTAATATTAGGGTACCTATACATTGGGATTGGTTCTATGGATGGTTCTAACACTTAGCTTCTATAGTAAACGGCACGAATTCTCTCGTTTTAAAACAGATGACAGCAGAAATTTGTCATCAATCAGCTGATATTGGGATATAATAATATCCCCATATTAGTACTGGACCGTAATAAGCCCAAACATCGAGTTATGAATAGCGTTTTTGTGCTTTTTGTTACATTTAATTACGTTTTCAAAATATTTTGTGGTTATGGTCAGGGATTACATTTTTCTGTCAGTGGAAACCCTACTTTAACAGGTTTTGACTTACGTAAGGTACGTAGACCCAAAAGTGGTTTTTATGGAATTTGTTTGTTAAAATGCAATTTATTGATACAGTTACATTTCTAAACTTGTATGTAGGCTAACTTTATGTTAAAAACTTTATTTTATTGTCATACAAACAATAATAATAGTAATATCAAATAATAATTTCACTTATGTAAGGTACGTAGACACAGAAAATAGAATTATATATTTGTTCGCTATCATATTACATACTAATATGGTTAGCTATTTTAACTATTATAGTAACATAATTTTACTTACTATTACCTTACTATTGCCAAACAATAATAATATTTACTAATAACAATAATAAAAATAATTTCTTCAAAATCAAATAGCTGCTTTTTAAAAGTTAATAATATGGAAAGCTGTTTTGGCATTTGGTAGAACTAGGTGATACCCGGTTTCAACCTACCCGGTTTTGTCCAACTCTCCCTACTTACCTAAGTCAGGGAAATACTTAATTTCTACTTATTTTTCTTGAAACAGAAAAGGATATCTAGATAATGTAAAATGCAAAAATTATACATTAGAAACCTAACCTTAACGAACAAACATTTTAAGAACAAAAATTTTACAAACTAACTTTTCGACAAAAACGGCGTTCAGATGAAATAAAACTTATTACTTATCGATGAAATCAACTAACGAGCAAGGCACACATTAATAATTATGATCCCTAATGAAAAAGAATTAAAATTTTTTAACCTGTATCTAAATTTTTGGTCAAATGAATAATAATTGTAGGTACTTACAATTAAATGTATCAAAAACGCAATTTATAACCCGGTGTTTGGGCTCATTACGGTCCGCTACAAATCTAGGGATATTATTATGTCCCAATATCAGCTGATCGATGACAAATAACCGCTGTCATCTGTTTTAAAACGAGACTATTCGTGATATTTAGTATATCTTCTGTTCGAATTTCAATATTTAATACAAATAATAATTAAAATATTCGAAATTTTGTTCTACAATGAAATATAATAAAGAAATGTGTCTCATTGATTTGTTATTCTACACGGTTGCCGAAAAAATAGTGTACGCAACACGTCCGAAAACAGTTTTTTTGGACTCGCAGACTTCTAGGCCTAGAATTTTGTCGACTCGTCCAAAAAAACAGTATTTTCCGAACTTGTAACGTAAATTACTATTGTGTGGCCGGTTAGTATCTACAATTATTATCCATTTGACCAAAAATGTACAGGTTAAAATGTTTTAATTATTTTTTATTAGGGATCATAATTATTATTGTGTGCCTTGGACGTTAGTTGATTTCATCGATAAGTAATAAGTTTCACGTCGTTTTTGTCGAAAAGTTAGTTTGTGAAATTTTTGTTCTTAAAATGTTTGTTCGTAAAGGTTAGGTTTCTAATGTACTTACAATTTTTGCATTTTGCATTATCTAGGTATCCTTTTCTGTTTCAAGAAAAATAAGTAGAAATTATTTCTCTGACTTTGGTAGGCAGGGGAGAGTTGGACAAAACCGGGTATTGCCTAGTTCTGCCAAATGCCAAAACAGCTTTCCATATAAATAACCTTTAAAAATAAGCTATTTGATTTCGGAGGAATTATTTTTATTATTCTTATTATTATTATTATTATTATTAATGTTTGGCAATAGTAAGGTTGAAATAAACTATTTAACATTATGTTAGCCTATTAGTAGTCGTTTAAAAAGGTAACCATAATAATATGTAATAGGATATGAAACAAATATATAATTCTATTTTCTGGGTCTATGTGTGTCTATTAGTGAAATTATTAGTAGATATTACTAATATTATTGTTTGTTTGAAGGTTGTAGACAATGATGTATCTTCAGTAATAGATGTGTTTTGGACTTCCATTGCCTTTCGTTTTTTCATATCACAACGTTTCAACTGGTAAGTATCTCCAGTCGTCTTCAGGTGAATACTAAACAAGTTACAAAACTACGAGCCTATTTATACTACCTAACTTTATGTTAGCCCACATGTAAGTTTAGAACTGTAACCGTATCATAACCAACAAATTCTATAAAAACCGTATTTGGGTCTACGTACCTCACAATAAAAATAATATCTGACCGAATTCAATTAGTTTATATTAAACTGTAGGTATTGTATTTTACCTATAGGTATAATCTGAACAAATAAAACAAAAAAAAATTATGTAGTAAATATGAGTGACAGAATCCTATTTAAAGTTGCGTTTATTTAGTATTTTCAAGGTTTGGATAACTATAATATTATATAGTTTTTTAATCTAATTTTGACACTTAATCTTTAAACCATATAAAAAATCATGTTTAGATATTATTACCTACCTGAAATTACAATATTTATAAAACAAAACTTTCAAAAGAAGCGGTAGTTTGTTTTAGGAAGTAGGTATCATATGTATAATTTTCAAGCCCGTTCATGGAATTCATGCCAACGTATTAAAATTTAATAGACCAGAATGTCAGAGTGTCACGTAATTTGGGATTCATCTTGCGAGAGTATTCAAAATTTGGGTTCTCAGAGGACCCCTTTTTTTAGGAAATGCAAATTAAAAAACCTTTTATTCAAAAACTTAATCATAGAAGAAGATTTTCCTTCAATCCCGAACCAGTAAACCATATTTTTTTTAAAGGCCGAAGCTTTCCAAAAATAGTTTTATTTCAAACAATGAAGTTTTTGGTTCTCACTGTGGGGGATTTTTTTAAACGCTTGGCATTTTAAGTTGTGTTTTTTTTGGATAAAAAAAAACATTCATACAGTGTGTGCCAAATTAGTGATATCGATAATTTTTTTAAATGACAGCCCTAGATTTTTATTGACAAATTTATTGCGCATATTAAATTATACATAGGTAAGTATCTAATTTTAAATTATTATTCATTATTATTTATCAAAGTTATTTTGTTTTAATTATGTGCAAGGTACCGCAGGTAGCGCCCTTAAAATTTTACAAATAATATATAATAAATAACAGCAGATTTAAGTTTTTCACCTTACCAACAATTTTTTTTTTATATTAACCTATTAAAATGGCTGAATCTGGAAAAAGTATATCGATTGGCTATTTTGGATTTTTCCTTAAATACAAGAAAGCTCAAAAATGAGCCCCTGTTCAGTCGTCGTTGGAAGACCCTGTACCTACTTCTGTAAGCCGATTAGCCGAAGGGGAAGAGTCCATTATTGTTATTGAGAGTACTGTCACCTAAATAATTTTGACGTTTTCAAATAAAGTTAATACCTAATTATTGTAAACTTTGTGCTGAAAAAAAAATAATTCAGATAATGAAGAAACTAGTAAGTACACCTTCAGAAATAAGACAATTAGCTAATGTAACCATACAGAATTTATTGCCTGAAAAATCCAAAAACAAATATAAGTATACAAAAATTTTCAAGATTGGTGTAGCAGTAAGAACGTTAAGTCATCGTTTACAAAAAATGTATACTCTTGGCATATTATAACGAACTTAAGACTAAATATAAAGCATCGTCTCTATGGACTTTCTACTCCATGCTAAGAAGCACGCACTCAACATAAATAATGGAATCAATAAGTATAGAGAATTATTTAAAATTATGTACGTTTCTTAAACGTCAATCAGTAATGTAGCTAAAAAGGCAAAAACGTTTATGCCAGAAAAAGTTAATAATTTCATAAACGAAGCTCCTGGTGAGAAATATCTGGCGACAGTGATGACAAAGGTAGTAGATCTCACAATAATTCAATCGTTTTTATCATCTAGTCAAAAAGTCAATTACATAATGTGAATAAAGTTCTTTCTCTGTGCTTCTATTTTAGTATTTATATTGTTAAAGTCGTAGATAAAGTATAGTACTATTCAACTTGCGGTAATGGTCATAACTCACTTGATGAATTACAGCACTCGCCTGCGGCTCATGCTGCAAACTTCATCTGCGTGAGTTATGACCTACATTACCGCTCGTTAAATAATATACTATTATTCATAAAATTATTTCTACTAAAAAACCAGTTTAATAATATAAAATATTCAATTTAGAATTACCGACAACATGAACAATAGAAATGAAAATAATTTTGAAATTCCAATAAGTACATCATTAAACGTATAAAAATATTTTTTAATATAATAGTTCAATAATATATAAAAATATAGAATCTGATAGAATAAAATTAAACTATTCGGCTTTTAAGTTATTTTAAAAAACATTCTATTAAGGTCAGAATGGAAGACTGATTAATTGTTAATCAAAATCTTATCTTTTTGGGCCAATTAGTACATATTACTGTCACCAATTGTTATTTTTAGTTGTTATATTTTATAATTTTTATATTTTGGCACAAATAAATATCGTTATTATAATTAGGCCCGGTTGTATAGGTTGCGGTTAATCGTCATTTCGTTTTTATAGGTTGTGATAATCAACAGTTCCTTTGATTAACCGGTAAAAATTATGAAATGCGAAATTATAGGTTATGATTAGGTCCAAACCAGCACTTTAACCAAGAATTAACTTAACCGCCCAAAGAGCACCGGTTAACATCCACCGGTCATGATTAAAATGTTAAAAAATATGTTTTTAGGAAATAGCATTAATAATAGTACAATATTATAACCTTATAATAATTTTCCCTTTAAAATGATTAATGAAATTGAAAAATTATTATTGTATGATGACGATGAAGACATTAAATATTGTGGAAGCCGAGACCAAATCATCTATAGAAATCTGGAACGATCAGGAGTTTGTATTGTAGATCGGTTTAGGGTTAGGCGTTAGGCTTTTAAAAAGCATATTTTTTCTTTAATATTATTATTGAAACTCATTGCATTATGTGTATCAAAATAAGGTATTTACATAGACTTATTTACGGTTTGTTATGCGACTTATTTTTGCTGTTTTAGTTTGAAAATAAATATATAGGTACCTATTACTTTAAAATTAAAACACTACAATAATTATTTATTAACCATGAACACCTTTTAAAAACCAAAAAATAGGTTAGAAAATCTCTTAATTGAAGATAGGCGCAAAATAAGGTCGAAGGAGTTTTGGATTGGTTTAATATTGCATAACCTGCATGCTCAGACTAAGCACTATGGTCTGAGCCTGCATGTATAAAACTGAGAATCAAAAATAATCCAAACATTAAAATTGTGATTAATCTCTTGTTTAATGTTCTGATTAATCGACACCTATACAACTGGGCCTTATTATTACACCAGTGTAACACAGGGAAAGACAATAGCTCAGTTAATTTTTGGTTAAGTACTAATATTAGTAGTGTTGCCGCTGAGACGAAAGATTCTCGTCTCTCGTCTCGTCTAGCCCTCTCTCGACGAGGCGAGAGAGATATTTCCTCTTGAATAAAGCTCCGAGACGAGGCGAGGGAAGTAGCCTCTCTCGTCGAGAAATTCTCGTCTCTCTCGAGCAAAAAACGTTACTTTTTTGAGCTTTTTTAAATCTTCCTAAATTCCTCTTTGCAAAAATATACATATAGTCTATATTTGGGTCAGCGGTTGTCGAGTTATTTAACTGCAAATAGTTTCATCTGGTTAGCCGTGCCTGGCCATTCAGAATAACATTATTATTATTATGACGTTTTATCGCTGGATAAAATTATTTGCAGTCAAATAACTCGAAAACCGTCGGTCCAAATTGAAAAATTATATTTTTTTGTTTCGACAGCCTATAGCTTTCTAACAGTACCTACATCTTAGAGCAAAACGGCGCATATGTCTATATCTTCCATTTTTACTATCTTCCCAAATCAATCAAACTTCCTGCTAAACCGGATGTAACTCGAAAGCAGGAAATATAGTTCTTCCGGTATAACCGGAAATTTTTTTCGGAAGATAATGATAATAACATGTGCGCCGTTTTGCTCTAAGACGTACTGTTAGATCTGTCGAAACTCAAAAATGACATTGTAAAAAAGTCAATATCTTGGAAATTTCTTACCGTGCTGGTATTTTGGAGCACCCTTTATAGACAAAAATAATTTTATGAGAGGCACCTCTTAAACCTTAATAAGCATCGTTAAAAGTTTTCCGCTATCTGAGTGGTACAGGAGATATTGACCTTTGTCGCACTAATGGGCCACCCTGTAGTAAATACCAAGCAAAGTTTTAACGCATTTAGGTTAGGTTCTATCATATTTGACATATATTGCACACAATTTATGTCAAATATGATAGAACCTAACCCAAACACGTTAAAATTTTGCTTGGTTTTTACTATATTTGGTTTAAATCACGAGAGAAGCGAGACGAGACGAGAGAAGGTCGTCTCTCGTCTCGTCTCGCCCTCTCTCGACGAGACGAGAGACCCATTTTATCTCGTCTCGCGGCAACACTATATTAGGGGCACCCTTTGGTGCCGATTACCAATATGCCATCTAGTTAATGCCCAGTTGTATAGGTTCTGTTTAATTTGAACGCTAAAGATAAGATTGGGCACCACTTTAATGTTAAGATTAATGAAATATATCAGATTTATAAGTCCCGGTTAAACCAAATAGTCGCTAACTTTATAGCGAATTTTAAACTAAAAACTGAACTTAAACCTATCATATCTTACCGTTTTACAATTTGTTGCCTTGAACGTATAATATAATAATAAAATCACATCATCATCATATTTTATAATATAAGAATTTTAGGATTTTTAGGTTATATGTTAGAAGTATGTCATTTTTTCCTATTTTAATTCTAAGATTGATTTTCAACGGGTGCTTTTTGGCCTGTTAAATTAACTGTTAGTTAAACCCGAAGTTTGGCGCTAATCGCAACCTATAATTCTAAACCAACGGTTAATCTGAACATTTTTAGATAACCGCAACCTATAACAATGAAATGCCGATTATCCGGAACCTATGGGCATTATGCCCAGTTGTATAGGTTCCCAGTTCAGATTAACCGTTGGTTTAGAATTATAAGTTGCGATTAGTGCCAAACTTCGGGTTTAACTAACAGTTAATTTAACAGGCCAAAAAGCACCCGTTGAAAATCAATCTTAGGATTAAAATAGGAAAAAATGACATACTTCTAACATATAACCTAAAAATCCTAAAATACTTATATTATAAAATATGATGATGATGTGATTTTATTATTATATTATACGTTCAAGGCAACAAATTGTAAAACGGTAAGATATGATAGGTTAAGTTCAGTTTTTAGTTTAAAATTCGCTATGAAGTTAGCGACTATTTGGTTTAACCGGAACTTATAAAACTGATATATTTTATTAATCTTAACATTAAAGTGGTGCTTAATCTTATCTTTAGCGTTCAAATTAAACAGAACCTATACAACTGGGCATTAAGCCAGTCTGGAGGCTAATAAAATTGATTATCCTTCAAAAAATGCAAAAGTTAAAAAGTGAAAGTATCATGCGAAAACTCCCTAATATATATCGAAGCTCTAGACCAGTGGTTCCCAACCGCTGTTCCGCGGAACACCGGTGTTCCGCAACCCTCTTCCAGGTGAATCATGAAATAGTATTTTTTGTAGACCAGGGTCGATAATTTTAAAACCAAAAAAAAATAATAGTAGGACGAAACCCATTGGAAAAGGAAGAGAATATAACAAAAATGAAAGGAGAAATAATTTACGGGCGATCCGAGGTCGGGAAGTGGAAAGGGGTGAGTTTTTAAGGATAGAAAACGATTTATCTCGATTTCCGGCAAAACTGCAAGTCCTATGGAAAAACGTTAAATGGCAAAGTTGTAGGTAATAAAAAGATCTACAACTTTTGTATTTACACTTTTTCACATAACCTCAAAATTATGTGAAAAATTCAATTAAAAATGGTTTTCTATTTTTATCTTTTACAAAAAATTTTTTTTTTCGAAATTTGGTGAAAACGTACATTTTTATATCTTAAGGTGGGAGTATCAACATGCTTGCCAACCTATAACCTATTTCGCGTAGATTTATTTATGTTTTCTAGCTTTTATACAAAATTTAAAGAAAGTCAGCATCGACTTGATATTCTATAGGTAATAATTGACATATTTAATAAATATCAAGGAATTTCATAACTTATTTTAGGAGAATTGTATAGCGAAAAATATCGGGTAAGATTTTTTTTAACATTATTATTTCATTGTCACTCGTTGTTCTTTTACTATACAATTCTCCCAAAATTAGCAATGAAATAAATTGATATTTTTCTAATATATCAGATACTACCTAAATAATGTACCGACGATGTTGATTTTCTTTAAATGTTAGTTATTAAAATAATAAACTCAAAAAATCAACGGGAAATAGGTTATAGGTTGGCAATAAATTAAATGACGTTGATAATTCAACCTTAAACACACTGTATTTTTTTTGATTTAAAATATTTATTTTTTCACCTTATTTTGACATAATATCGAAAAGGCACCCTAATTTTCAATCGAAAATTCTCACGTCAAAATATCAGCTTTTTTAAAAAAGTCGGTGGGCCTTTTGTTCGTTGAAATCTCTACTTTCTGATGGTGTAAAAAAAATATACATTACTATGGTAAATGTTCTCAAAAAATGGAAAGAAACGAAAAAAACTCGAATCCGAATTAATTTTTTTAATCATTATGTACAATTTTGAGTAGTAGTAGCAGAAAAAAATAAAAAACCAAAATTTTGGTTATTTGAATTTTTCACATAAATTTTGAGGTTATGTGAAAAAAGTGTGGATACAAAAGTTGCAGATCTTTTTATTACCTACAATAACTGTGCCATTTAACGTTTTTCCATAGGACTTGTAGTTTTGCCGGAAATCGAGATAAATCGTTTTCTACCCTTATAAACTCACCCCTTTCCACTTCCCGACCTCGGATCGCCCGTAAATATTTTTCCTTTCATTTTTGTTATATTCTCTTCCTTTTTCAATGGGTTTCATCCTACTATTATTTTTTTTTGCGTTTTACCATTTTCAAAGGCCCTGGTCTATTGATAAACTGATTACTTCGCAAATATGTTGACAAAGGTGGTGTTCCGCCATTTTCTTATTGCTACCAAAAGTGTTCCGCCACCACAAAAAGGTTGAAAACCACTGCTCTAGACTCTAGATCGTATTTTAAGTTGAGGTGGGTTTATATCTAAAGCCGGGCTCCCATTCTCGTGTATTTGGCAAATACGCAAATATTTGCGTACTTGGGCATACTTGGCAAGTACATCAAGTTCCGAAGTCAATTTGACAAGTGCAGCGCTCCCACTACTCCTGTATTTGACAAGTATGCCAATACTTGTGTACTTGGCAATTATAGTATTTTCTCGATCATTCAGTGTTCATTTTGTTTCGATATGGATAGTCGCGTTGCCGCTGCAGCTGCAGCGTTTGTGGTAGTAGCTGGCAGCTATATTGTGATGAGGAGAAAAAAAGTGCAGAAAGCAAAAAGAAGAAGAAGGTGGTGGATGACCTCTTTAAACAAAAGTCGAGACAGGTAAGTTAATACCACTATCCCGATCTACCAAAAGCAGAAACCATACCTCTTTAGGTTTACTAGGCAAAATTTTTGTTTCAGGTACAATGATTATGATAGAGGACCTTATTCGAGAACAACTGCCGAAATATTTGCGGGACAAGCAGGCAAGTGGTGAGAGTGCATCAACAAGTATGAACTCGTCAAATACGCAAATAATTGTAATCACTTTGACTCGCGTAATTTTTACCGACAACCGCCGGGACTTCGCCAGTGGTTAATAATTGTACTAATATTCGCAGAGTTTACCACTTCCACTACTTGGCAAATATGGGCAATTGACAAATATTTCGCCAAATACACGAGAATGGGAGCCCGGCTTAATAGAAGACCGAACATGAATTGTCAACCAAGAGCGAAACAAACATACGTGCACGCCGGCCGTCGGCATCGTCTGATCTCGGGTTGTTTCGTGCTCGGTCGAAGGCGGTTCAATAGGCATTTACAGAAACACAGTCGAACTGCTCCGCGAATTATTATTGCAAGCAAAATTTTGTGTTAGACAAAGAAAATCTACTTACCAAATATGCGGATTGTATTTGCAACATTTGCATAAACAGTTTTGTTTCCTTAGATCATTAGATAATACTATGCTGTTAACGCTTTATGTAGTTCGTTTATGTTTGTGTTTTTGACTTGTACTTGTGACTTGTATTAAATAACAATGACAGAAGAAAATGTTTCCTTAGACGCGTTGCGCCATATCATAAATCATCAGTAATGCTACGATCTAACGAAATAAAGGAACGTGTGTACCAACAGTCCAAGAAAGTTTTATTATTATTCCTTGGCTAAAGTAAGCACTAAACTGCATTTTGCTTGTTAAGCTACTGTCATCAAAATTTTCCCCACCTCCTGTAAAAAAATAACGGGCCGCGCTTGATGTTAATTTTAAAAAGAAATTGCTTTGAAGCTTTTTTACATTATTTCTTTCCCCTTCAATAAAAACACCACGTATCTGTAGCTTGGTTTATAAAAAATATATATATTCATCATAATTATTGTTAAAAAAAATATATATATATTTCCCAGATATCGTTGTTAAGGCTCAGAGAACCTTAGAACCTTTCCATTGACTTTGCCTTTACAAATACTTTTGGGGTAGAAACTATGACAAAACCGAAATCTAGGTACACCGGTACCTAGCCTAGGTGCGGAAACCGCAGGAACACGGGGAGTTTAATTCGGTAGGCAGCCCCATCAGGGTTGAATCCGACACTACTCTGCTTCTCACAGGGTGCCAGTCTTCGGAAGATTTCTTTCGAAACAAAAAACGAAGAGTTCCAAATAAATAAGAAATATTAAAAGAAAATATTGTGGCATATCGGACAAGTGTATAACTATTTTTTATATTGGAATACACAGAGATCCAAGTTTAATGGATACCCTGAGGCGGGTAGACCACGACGGCCGTTTCGTCCTTGTTAGGACTCTACGGGCAGCCTAACAAGGACGAAACGGCCGTCGTGGTCTGCCCGCCCTAGGGTATCCATTAAACTTGGATCCCTGTGTATTCCAATATAAAAAATAGTTACACACTTGTCCGATATTATGCCACAATATTTTCTTTTAATTATTTTCGCGGACACTATCATCATCTAAATAAGAAATATGTTTTTATGATTTGTATTGCAGAGTATTTTTGCTAAATTTAAAGAAAATGTGACAAAAAATATTTTTTCAATAGAAACTATTACATATTATATCCTTTTTTCATCCATTTATTGACCGATTTTCAAAAAAGTAAGAAATATGTATTGTTGTATTATTGTATATTAGAGTATTTATGATGAGTGAAGAAATTTGGACCAAAAATATTTTTTTCAATATAAACTTTTTTACCCCTTTTTCCACCCCTGGGGGTAAAATTTTCATAAATGCCTAAACACATGTTTATTTGTTTAAGAAAATAATCTGTGGAACATTTTTACTTATATCGTGTTCTCTAGCGGTTGCGTTAGAAATTTACCCCTCCATTTCTACCCCCCAGGGGCAAAATTTATCAAAACACGTACTTGCTTATTTTAACAGGGTAAGCATAGTACCAATTTTTAACACTATAGCTTAATATTATAGACAGTTATACCTTCTCAAAACAGGCTAAGTGAATCCTGTAAAAATTACGAAACATGCATATTATTATTTTATAAAATATTATTTTTTATTTATTTTTACCAATTTTTAAACGTCCGCCAGTTTGAGTTTCTAAGATACAGAAATTCGTTTAAAAATTTCAACCCCCGTTTTGATCTCTTTAGGGGCTCATTATTGAAAAATCCGAGTCAGTTAGTCAGTCACTTTTAACTTTTATATAGAATCGATTTTTAGTAAACAAAAAAGTAAAAACACGAAGCCTAATTCGCCAAAACGCGTAGAACATATTCGAACTTACATTCCTCCGTTAATTGGAATATTCTTTAAAATTCGTCACTGTGTATCTTTAAATTATTTAAAAAATATTTATCATGCATTAGTACATTCAAAAACTCAGTATCTTATTTCTATTTGGGGTTCAGCCAATTCAATAGTACTAAAACCTTTAAAGAAATTACAAAATAAAATTATTAAATGTATTCATAGATTGCCGCACTTAGAACCAACAACAAATTTATACAAACCGAATAAATACCTAGGTAGATATAAAAAATTTATATAATTTAAAAATTTGCATATTTATTCATTCTTTACTTTAAAAAAAAAATCCAACATAACGTTTACAAAAAATCATGATATTCATAGACATGATACTAGACAAACTAATTTTTTAAAAACAATTAAAATAAACAGTAACTTTGTAAAACAGTCATTGTTATAATAATGGATTAATATTATATAATATTTTACCGGAAAATATTAAAACATTAAAAAACTACCATTATTTAAATTCCATTTAAAAAAATATTTCCTATTATAAATTTCTTTCTTAACGTGTTAATCATACGTTTATAAAATAAAACGAATTATTTTTTTTAACTGTATTTTGTTATATATTATATATCTACCTATTAAGTTAGAGTAATAATTGTTAGTTATTTTTATATACTTATCCCTGTAATAAACTTGTAAAGTTGGTTGGAAATAAAGTAAAATTAAAAAAAAAACATGTAAAAATAATTATTAAAAACTCACCCGATCTATTTTTAACAGTTAACCACAGATTTTCGAATTCTATGTCCACAGTTTTTTTTCCGTAGCACTGAGTTATAGATTCCTTTTCCATTGTTTCTATAAAATGTTTAATACAAACTGCAATATAGTAACCAATCCTTTAAACACTTTTACATTTTACGGTAACTCTACGACTTAAATTCAAAATTTTCAGTAAAATTTTGAAAAATTATAAATTTAACTATTTTCGAGGCTTATGACCTGTTCATAAATCGAAGTGGACAAGTTCGAATATTCACCGCTTTGAATGTGTTGAACTAGTCAACCGGCGCATATTTATCATAGAACAAGTTAACTTAAAACGATGGCTTTATTGTGATGGCAATAAAGTTAATGACTGCTTTACTTGGGAAGTGTTTTTTTTTATATAATATTTTAATCACAGTTCGCAAAGGCCACTACAAATCATTAAATATACTGCTCGTCAGTGAGTGCGTATACAGGGTGCTCGAAATTGGTGCTGACACTATTGCGTTTTCTAGGAACTATAAGAGATAAAATTACGGTTCAATGGGAAAAGTTTTTGGCAATTATGTTAGCAGTTTATTGGTGCTTGCGGATCGCTTCTGGTTCTTTTGGTTTTTGAGATATTTTGAATAAACTAAAGTGTTGCATTTCCTTAGATCGGTAGTAACTATCCCAACAAACACTTAAAGCCTTAGCCACCTTTAATTTGGAAAAAAATTACCTACAGTGTGACAAGTAAAGTCCGCATCATATGGAATTTTTTTTATTAATAGCTTTATTCAAAATTTGACTCTGGCATCAAGTTCTGCTTCGATCGAGATGAAAATTAAGCAAAAAAATAACACCACTAAAATTTATTTTCCACTTAATAAACACTTTACTGATGACACTGTGTTCTTTTTTGTCTTAGTATTAAGGTGTATATTACTTTAAAATATAAACTATGCTTTCAAAAATATTTATTTTATGAAGTTACCTTATACAGGGTCAAAAACAAATAAACTTTGCATCACATGCGACCAAATTTTAATAGCCCAATTTTGATTTTGTAGAAAAACGCACATTTAGTATGGCGCTACTTTAAAGAAAATGTATCTGAAATAAAGCATTGTCAAAACTAAGAAGTTTTATGTAGGTTGCGTTGAATCGCATTTTGCAAAAGTGGTGCTATTTACAAAATATGGGTAAAAAATCAAAATTATCTTATGCAGCTGGAATTTTGCATGTGGGCTAGAAACTGCATTTAAAAGAACTTTTTCTAATAACTTTTTTCGATATTTTTAGAAATAACCCCACTTTTGAATTATTTTTTAAAAAATTTAAAATTTGACAGATAATGCGAGTCACGTGACTACTATTTTTTTGCTTAATTTGCGTGGTGGAGATAGCTGCGCGCGCGCTTCGTTAATTTTTTAACCTGACTTGACTTTAGACACTTCCTTACATCAGTTTATGACCTTCTGTACTGTAATTGTTTATTTTGTGAGATGCTGTTTATGAAAAGTTTTGTTCCAATTAAAAGATGTCGGACATTAATTTGTGTGTAAGTGTAAGTATAATAATTCTTTGGGTCTTAAGAATTATTCCATTATAATAGTTTTTCAATCTAACTAAAACATGGTTCTAATTATTAACAATAAAGTTTTTACAAAAATGTTGCAAACTTTTGTTCTAGATGGACAGAAAATTGGGTGTTCCCATATGGAGCCGCTAGGCGCTTTGCAAGATAATTAAATTTTGTTACGAATAACTAGTCTTGTAGTGGAATCGCGTTACAAGAAGCATTAGATATTGCTTACGAGCCAGACTCGGATACGGAAGTTGCAGAAGTATTTATAGAACCTCCAGAGAGCCATATGCTAACTGACTAGGACTCCGCTGATGAAGACGATGGAGGTTTAGCTGATAATCTGAGCTCCCGACAGTTTGCTGCTGGAGCCGAAATACGTTTTACATATTCTAGAAGAATTGGCGGAATCGCGGATGATTTAAACATTGATTTGCACCATGAAATTGCGGCGGGCACAAGCAGCAAAGGTACCTTGATACAGAAAAAGTTTAAAAATATGTCTACTAGTAGTTCTGAACAAACTAAAAAGATTACATTGCAACGTGACAAAGCCCCACTTAATCCTAAATTTTCTGATGGAGCCTTAGTAATCAACTGGAAAAGCCCCCATAATGACTGATGAATTACGATTTGATAATATAGGCCATTTCGTAATACCGATCCCTAATAATAAAAGAAGAAGAAGCGCCGGCAATAATTGCAGCAGCAGAGAGGTCGTACACTGTTTTGCAAGTGTGATTTAGGGTTGTGCATTGAATGCTTTAAAGATTTCCACACTAAAAAAATAACGCATTTCTACAAAAGTGAAGCATTCATTGTTTTCTTTCTGACTAATAAATGTTTAATGAAAGAAAGAAGTTTACTCGACAAACCGCCTAGTGGTCCCATATGGGAACACCCTCGAAACTCTAACTGAAAAATAAATTTTCATAAAAAATACCTTTTACAGTTTATTTAACCCCTATTTACCTCTAATTTACTAAATTTGCTAAAAAAAACGAGAAAAAAGTATTTCAGGCGCTAATGGGTTAATAAAAAAAATCCCATATGATGCGGACTTTACTGGTCACACTGTATTTAAGTAATAAAAATAGACTATTTTTTTACTTCCAAATCGGCTTTTTATACGAAACGGCCAAAAAGACTAACTGTTTGCTTAAAGGAAAGCGATTCGAACTTATTATTACGTGTTCAAAGTCGAAAAATATAAGAGGCCCAAGAGATTGTCCAAAATAGTAAATATTTACCTTGCAAATCGACTTGATAGGTAAGAAAAATCAGTAATAAACGCCAAAGCTGGGATTTTTTACCTTATATTGGGCCTTAAAGCCCAAAAATCTTTTAAGCCCATAAATGAAGAATAAGTTACTTCGTTTTGTCTTTAATATATCTTCACGGTCAGGTTACAATGTGAACATTTTCTGAGGTGATGTATACTCTATATTACTCTTACATTTTGAACTTAAAGCTAAGAAGGCTTTAAAGTATAAAATGGGTTATAGTAATGACTGAAATAATTTCTTTATAGCCAAACAGTCCTCTTCTTCTGGAAATTATGACCGATAGGAAAAATATTTTATTGACGCCATATATTCTTAACATGTTGTTATTATCTGAAATTAGTTTTGTTAAATTATTTCCAACACTATAACAAAAAAAAACATATTCCAAAACCGAGCACATAAACGATCTAACTTATTTGTCCAAGATAAAAATATTTGCTATAATTTAAATTTTTTGTATTTTGAATTTTAATTTACCTTGTTTTTTTAATTAAATGCCTTTTTTCGGGGGCGCGATTAGTATTTTAGGGTAAAATTGAAATATATACGAAAATTGTTTACGCGCACGTAATTTTTTACCTCACATTGATGAAATAATAGACAGTTTTCGTTGTCTTTTAAAAGCGATTCCGATAGCCGCTATTTGACAACTTTGACATTTGAGCTGTCATTTATCGTTATCGTTACGGATAAGTGGCGGGAGCTAACGGACGGAAGACAAAGCCATAGCGAAAACGGAACGCATGCGTAATGACCATTTCCAATGACCAAATCGGAAATAAAGTTTGCATTCAGCATTATTATAGTTTTCTAAATTGAAATTTCCATACAACTGTGCTCGATACTGAATGTCCTGGCGATCAAGTACCTCCAAGAGAAGGGCATCATCCAAATCCGAATCACTGGATGAGTCCAATAAAAGCAACCTTTCGTCTATCATGATGTTTTAGAATTTTGGGTACTAGCAAATTAAAACCAAGCAAAAAGATAGCACAAAACGTATATGAAAATATGAACACAAACCATTAAAGATAGGTTATGTTATATTTGTAATGTTTACTGTCGAATTCGACTTAACGTTAAGCGAATTGAACGAAAACTATTCTTATGATCTGTCAAATAGCGGCTTCGTATTCGTATTCGTTATGGTTAACCGTTTGAATTTGCCAATACAACGAAAACTCTCTAATGATTTTATATGTATCTAAAGGGTTTTTCAATTAGGACGGGTCGAAGTTGGCGACCTATGGCGGCCATGTTGTTTTGACGGCATCTGTTTAACCTGCTGTTTATTATTCTGTCACTGATGCCAAATCACCATGACTAGTTACACGATTGAACAACACGTCCAAATGATTAAATCTTATTATCAAAATGAGTGTTCGTTAGTTCTAACGTTGCGTGCGTTGCGCCCATTTCACGGCAGACGCGGTGGCCCTTCAAAGTCGACTCTCCAACGTTTGGTGGCCAAATTCGAGACGACCTGTTCTGTAAACAATCAGCCAACACCTGTACGTCAAAAAACGCCAGATCGTCCCAGAATATCGCTGCTGTCCGTGAAAGTGTGCAGGAGAACCCGAGGCAGTCAATTCCTCGCCGTGCACAAGAACTTCGCCTTTCGGAGAATTCAACTTGGTGAGTTTTGCGTCTAGACTTGGGCCTGCACCCGTACAAGATCCAATTGACCCAGGAGCTCAAAGTTAATGACCATAGACAACGCCGTTTGTTTGCTGAGTGGGCTTCGGAGCGTTTGGAAGAGGATCCTAATTTCGGTAGAAAAATCATCTTTAGCGACGAGGCGCATTTTTGGATGAATGATTCTGTGAACAAGAAAAATTTCCGGATATGGAGTGACGCCAACCCACAAGAGGTTCATCAGGTGGCAATGCATCCACAAAAAGTTACCGTCTGGTGCGGATTTTGGGCCGGAGGCATCATTGGTCCGTACTTTTTTAAAATGAAGTTGGTGAAGCCATACCGTCAACGGCGACCGCTACAGAACGATGATTTTACCGATTACTTTTGGCCCAGACTGAACAATATGAACGTGAACGACATGTGGTTCCAGCAGGACGGCGCTACGTGCCACACAGCGGATGCCACGATGAACATTCTGCGTAAACGATTTGATGGTATGGTTATCTCTCGCAGAGGTGATGCGAATTGGCCACCTCGATCATGCGATTTGACCCCGCTGGACTATTTTTTGTGGGGTTTTCTGAAGTCTCAGGTCTATGCTAACAAGCCGCAATCGACCGATGCCCTTAAAATGAATATAACCCAGGCTATCTCTCAAATTCAGCCGGATCTATGCGGTAGAGTCATTGAAAATTGGGATCCGTGCCATCATTAGAAGCCGCGGCGGACATTTGAACGATGTCATATTCCATAAATAATGGCATACATAGCCCTTTCAAATAAAAATATAATTTGGTTAGGTAATACCTTACATGCAGTTTGTTTTATTCCATTTTAACATCGACCCGTCCTTATTGAAAACCCCTTAGTATACATACACTCCATTGTAAAAATCAGTAGCGTCTGACATGACATGTACTGATTTAAGAACACTCCTGCCTCCTGAGCTTTGATAAAAATAAAAACAACATAATGTTCCAATATTTTTCTAAAATTGTGATTTTGGTTTTCTATAAACTTCATAGCTTATAACAGGCCCAACATAGGACCACAAAGGTTAAATACCGGCAAAAAACACCTCTTTACCACCACTAAGAAGACTACTTGGCCTTGTCTATGAAGCCCAATTTTCCTAATGGCAGGTGTTTTCTACCAGTTTATTACCTTGGTTTATTCCCCACTATGTGATTAATAGTGGTTTATATTACTCACATCTGACTATGTAAAGCGGCCTGTCGGGCTTTATAGTAAAAACATTAGGTAGATGTCACCTTTTTTTGACTATAATTGTTTGTTGGGATGTTAATTCCCAACATTTTTTAAATCTGTCAACAAACTGTTATTGCAACTTTTTACACAGAACATGCTTACTTGGTAATATTTTAGTTACAATGTTTTAGTTTCCAACCTGTCAAAAAGCCTTAAAATGTCAGCTATAAAATTTTCACTTTTTTCACACCACTTTACACCATAATTTGGAAAAAAAGTATTAATCAAACTTGACATTTTAAACTAATTTCACTGCTTGTCAAGTTGGCCAGGTTATTTTGACATAATAATATGTTGAATTGTCATTTTTGCTTAACCGGTTCTGTCACAAAGCTTAATAATTACTAGGTATACCGGGTGTCCACGGAAGGTGGCTCGCCCCTCTAACTTTTTTGCTTTTCAAGATAATGAAATAAAACTCGGGTGATTTGTATACGACATAAAACTGCATTTTTTGACAGGTGACTCAACATTATGAAACTTCCGGTTTAACCGGAAGTGACATAAACTTTCTATTTTTAAATGGGACACCTGGTATATTTTTACTTTTTTTGACTCCATATGACATTCTAAATACAACGATGTGTCACTTGTCACTTTTTGTCACCAAGAAAATATTTTTTTTCCAAATTTATTGTTTTATCTAGAGGGCTATGAATACCTTAAAAACACTTATTTCAGTTCTTTAATCTTGGGAAAAATACAATTTTCCAATTTTGGTTCAATGCTATGTGCTGCGTAAAATTTAATCTTTAAAGTTGTATAACTCATTTTTTTAAATGGCAACGTGGTGGCTCGTCGGGTTAATAAAAAAGAGGATTTTATTACGATTATTTTGATACCATACACTATTAGGTTTTAGAAAAGCTGCCATTAAAAAACTTTAAAAAGTTAACTTAGAATTTTCCTAAAATGAAGCATCTCTTGAGAATAAATTTAGAATTAAATGCATCAAGTA
Organism: Polydrusus pterygomalis; assembly: GCA_963969555.1. Taxonomy (NCBI): domain Eukaryota; kingdom Metazoa; phylum Arthropoda; class Insecta; order Coleoptera; family Curculionidae; genus Polydrusus; species Polydrusus pterygomalis. The sequence goes on from OZ018379.1 coordinate 41,552,594, forward strand.
GCCGGTGACTAGCAAAACTGATAAAACAAAATCATGCCTTGAAGAAAATTGAAAGGCCAACAGCTTCTGCCAAAGTAAATTAGTTTGTTGTTTAAAAAGCATGGAAAATAATAGTTTTACAAGGAGTGAAAAAGTTGATATGTTATTAGTGTTTGGAGAATGTAGAAATAATTCAACCCATGCTGCACGACTTTACGCACAAAGATATTTTAATCGGCATCATTCAACCCGGCACTATTAGGTACCCAAAACTGGTTCCGAAAATGCGAAATGAGCCTGACAATAATAATCAACATATCAACTTTTTCACTCCTTGTAAAACTATTATTTTCCATGTTTTTAAAACAACAAACTACTTTACTTTGGCAGAAGCTGTTGGCATTTCAATTTTCTTCAAGGCATGATTTTGTTTTATCAGTTTTGCTGATCACAGGCTACTTGATGCATTTAAATCTAAATTGATTCTCAAAAGATGCTTCATTTTAGGAAAGTTCTAAGTTAACTTTTTAAAGTTTTTTAATGGCAGCTTTTCTAAAACCTAATAGTGTATGGTATCAAAATAATCGTAATAAAATCCTCTTTTTTCTTAACCCGACGAGCCACCATGTTGCCATTTAAAAAAATGAGTTATACAACTTTAAAGATTAAATGTTACGCATCACATAGCATTGGACCAAAAATAGTAAAATTGTATTTTTCCCAAGATTAGAGAACTGAAATAAGTGATTTTAAGGTATTCATAGCCCTCTAGATAAAACAATAAATTTGGAAAAAAAATATTTTCTTGGTGACAAAAAGTGACAAGTGACACATCGTTGTATTTAGAATGTCATTTGGAGTCAAAAAAAGTAAAAATATACCAGGTGTCCCATTTAAAAATCGAAAGTTTATGTCACTTCCGGTTAAACCGGAAGTTTTATAATGTTGAGTCACATGTCAAAAAATGCAGTTTTATGTCGTATACAAATCACCCTAATTTTATTCCATTATCTTAAAAAACAAAAAAGTTAGAGGGGCGAGCCACCTTCCGTGGACACCCGGTATAGTTTAAAACGGCTGTACGTTGAGTGTTAAATTAATAATAAAAAATACATTTCTACGACCTTTAGTAACCTAAAATTATAAAAGGGCGATAGACTGAACTAATACCCATCTGTGTTATAGCATTTGGTGTAACTAAAGTTGGTAATTTTTTTTATTTAACGAAATATAGTGGATATACCTATATAATTTTTTTAGAATTTATTTCATGGTGACCTAATATACTTTAGCAAAAAATACGTTTCTACCACCTTTATAGTAACCTAAAATTATAAAAGGGCGATAGGCTGAACTAATACCCATCTGGGTTTTAGCATTTGGTGTAACTGAAGTTGGTATTTTTTTTTTATTTAACGAAATATGATGGATATACCTATTATGTATATATATTTTAGAATTTATTTCATGTTGAACTAATATCTTCATTGGCAAATCTCTAATGATATCCACTAATAAGCAAAATAATGATGAAATAAATTTAATTATTATTGGTTATAATATATAGACATTAATTCGTCACCTTCCTATTCACCATTAAGAAGAGAGGATGGGTTAGAATTCAAGCAACATTTAAATTTGATTTATTAACGATCCAGCATGACCCTACATTGATTTTTAAAAAATCAAAAAATTGACATCCCAACTTTTGATCGCGTTCGCAAATAACAGTATTTTGTAGCCCAACGTCGTCTACATGCCGAAAAAGTTTAAATCGATTAAAATGATTTTTGCCACCTGTATCGCGCTACAACGAAAAAAAACATATTTTTCAACTTTGACTTTAATAACTTTTTTCCGGTTCACCCTGTATATTGAAAATTTTTCTAAGACGTGCCCCTACTATTCCTCTTTACATCCAAAAAATTTTAATCGTTTTGCTCTAACCGTTTCCGAGAAAAAAATTCGGGAATATCGAAATGTGGAACAGCCTCCCACCACGTGAGAGATTACAACTATTTCTGAAACATTTTGGGCAAATATTTTGATCAATAAAATTAGAAGAAGGGACGAGGTAGATATTCCATCCAATTTAAAATCTGGAAATGTTCTTATTAGTCTAGCAAGTCAAGCTTTTCCCCATTTGTGACAACCGGATTTTATATTTACCTTTTCAACTGTCAAAAAATGTCCACTTAAATATCGTGGCGCCTCGAAAAAATTTCCGGAAATTCTTTTAGTTGCCATGGTAACTAGTCATAATTGGGGTATCTTATTGGTTAAAAAGTACAGGTGTGAAATTTTCGCGGAAATTTTTTACTTATTACCTAACATTTTCAGGTTTAGAAAAAAGAAAAGCACAAAGTCTTTTTTTTCTCCACAAGTTTATTAGAATAACTAGGCAAACCTAGAATAATTTATAATAATTCGACATGTTTCGAGTGTAAAAACACTCATCATCAGGAAAACAAAGTAAATAGTACAATGCTGATGTTGTTAGCAATAGAGAAAATAATAAGTGGGGTTGAGCCGTAATGGAGCTTTCAATGGTGTACACGAGGTGCGTAAAAAAATGAATAGTCAGAAGACCGACAAGACTTCAGCATACTGAAAAGTCAAGGGTTAGTGCAAAGGCCCTGTCTTGGGCAGAAAAATGAAGAAAGCAAAAGAAAAATTAGAGAGTTTTAACAGACTTTGTGAAAATTATTTAGGTAAACTAGTGAAAAATCCGTCGGAGACATGTAAAAGTAGTGAAATGAGAGGGAAAGAGAAAAGAAAAATAGGTTTTCGTAAAAGTCATAGCATTATTTAACTTAAAGTAAAATGCTGTTAGGGTACCAGGCTTATTACGGCCTGTTACCCCGGCAGGAGCCAAAACATACATATTGCGTGCAAAATTAATAGATTTTAAAGATTAATAGATTTAAAAGATTTAAAAAAAAATCATTTCCCTTTTGACACGTGCTGCTTGCAGTTGAACTTCTTTAACAAAGAAAAGGTTACATTTCTAAGATGTTCTAGTAAAACCATCGAATTGAGAATACAAAGGAAGTAGGATTTTGCATAAACCGCCTTACAACGCAACCGACGGAAGTCGGCCATTTTGAACCCCCATCTAATGTCTAAATATGACTCCATGTTTGTTTTGGTGGTTGACACTAGTTGACAGGTCAAGCTGTGATTTCTGCTTTCTTTGCTGTTTTTGAGTTAATTTCCATTTTAATTAGTTAAGAACCATATTTAACGAATTCTAGTAAACTTATAATTACTTTAGTGCGACAGTGGAGTATACTTTTAGCGCTGGACAGCGATTAAAACGGATTAATTGTTTGGGAATATGGGTTGATGAAAAAGTTATAAATATGGTTAATTGTGCTGCTTGTGGGTGCTCCCAAACGCTAGGAAGTAAAAAACTGGGCATTACATTTCATCGGTAAGTTTATGTTTAGATATATAAACTTTTTTAATCTGTAGAGAAAAAAAAAATGTAAATATTTAATTTAATATCAAAATACACATAACCTCCGAACCTCGCATGTCATTCGTCATTCATGGGCGTTCGTCTTATAAAACCAGAAAAATATTATTTATTTATTAATCGACTGGGTTACCCCATTTCTACAGAAAAGCAAATTAAAAATACTTATTGGTTTTCAGTTTTCCACATAATTATCCAAGAAAAAAGGCATGGTTGAAAATTGTAAACCGAAGTGATTGGGATCCTATATGAAATAGAGTTCTTTGCTCCAAGCATTTCTCTGAAGATTGGGTTGACAGAACTTCAAGATTGAAAGTTAGATTGGTCCCAACTGCAGTAGTGCCTACTTTTGAAGTAGCCAGGTTAAAAAATGTAAGTTTTGAAACTATTGTATCTGGTCATTACATAATATTGGAAAATATGTAGGTAGGTAGAATTAAGAATATGAATACAAATAATTCTGCATTATTTATGCTTCTGGGGAAGCTGCTTTGTCACTTTTTCATAAATTATGTAGGTATCGATAAAAGTTTTTAGATGTTTTATTAGTTTAATCTATTTTTAAAATTTTAAAGCCATGGATAAAGAATGTAATAAAATATGGATGGTAGTATAGGTACGATAAACAAAGAAATTCATATTTAAAGATTGAAGACCATGATGTTTCTAGAATGATAGAAACGTTTTCCTAATATTCACCTGAGGACGACTGGAGATACCATTGATTAAAAAAAATAAATTCAAAGCAAGTCCCAAACCTTCTATCATTCAAAGAAATTCATATCACAATATAAAAAAAAATTACAAAGAGAGGTTGTATCACGTTATAGGTACTTTTGTGTCATTTGGTAAAGGTGCTAAACAGTGATAATTAAAAAACTTATATTTTTTGGCAGGTACGTTCCTATGCAATATCTTATAAGGCACCATGTCAAAACCTGCCTGAAGATTATTATCCTACTGTGAATCTAAATGGAACACCTTCTGGTTACAACATATATTGGAAATGGCTCTTCCAGGACATGGCTCTTCCAGGACATTTTACTATCCAACAACACACCGAAGATTTTAGTATCTTCCTTTAATCTTATATGACAATCATTAATGGTTACAGTTTACGGTGATAAGGGTCTTTGATTTATTTAATATCAGTTTGTCTTTAGAAAACCAATAATTATTTACTTCAATCATAATTGTTAAATATGTTGCTCGAGAAGCTCATGATCTTTATATGCTAGGATTTATTATAAGAACTTGTAAATACTTTAAAAATGTTAACGCCATAATAACTTTATATTAATCCCTGGTAGTTACAAAACTTTAGTATGCATGAACTATTTGGGATCCTCAGTATGCCAATAAGATTGCTCTTTTAAAATATATTCAGCGTACATTTTAAAAATTTTTGTACTACAAGTCATTTTCAGTTTATCCGCCAAGAGGTACAGATCAAGGGCTTTTGTGTAATTTGTTTAATTTCCCTTCTTTAAGACTATTGCGTATAGAAGCAAGAATTATTTTCTTATATAAAATAATTAGAGACAAAATAGATAATAAAGAGTTCTTAGGACTGCTTCCGTTTAGAATAGGCTTAGTTAATACTAGATCCGCACATGTATTTTATATTCCTACACCGAGGACAAATCTATACAAAAACTCACCACTTATAAGACTGTGCTGCTCTATTTTAATAAATATTGTGGAGACATTGACATAATATATAATTTAAACTATGGCAAATTAAAATTAAGGAATGAACTGCTTAGGCAAATGCTAGTTGAATATTTATTATAGCTTAGGATAGCTTTTAGAAATAGGGTTTATGTATCTATAATTAACTTGTTAAGTTGATACTAGAAATAAATAAAATGTTTGTATTATCTGCATAGTTTGTCATTTGACAATTTTCTTGTATACTAGAAATCTCATTAATATTATTTAGGTACATAAACAGGACAATATTATATTATATTGGATATAAGAAATAGTAAGGTTTTTTAAAATTTTATTTTTTAACGTAGACGTTTTGGCAATAATTTTGCCTTCATCAGTATTAATTATCTGAAACTATTTGTTTCCTGCAATTTTTTTTTTAATGTATAATAAAAGGTGTTTTTTAGTTATTTAACCAGATATTTACATTAAGGACCCTTTCACCTCCGTTACCTTATTTAAATAAATAATTAAAAGAAATAGTTGTATTGTTTTATTACACCAACCTTAACGTATCTTATAGGTATGTATGAATCTAAATATTTTTTCTATTTTCTTCGTCAAATAAAATTTCATTAATCATTTTATTATTACCATTTTAATGATACGCCACAGGTGGACCGGAAACGCGCATGCGTCAAATGTTGCCGCCATCGGCCCCCATCCCGGACAACTGTCAATCTACAATACCCTACTTCCTTTGTATTCTTTATTCGTAGAGTAAAACCAAATATTTTTTTTTTTAAATCTCTTAAATCTATTAATTGTCACACAATGTGTATGTTTTGACTGCTGCCTGGGTAACGGGCCGTAATAAGCCTGGTACCCCAACATCATTTTACTTCAAGCTAAATGATGGGTTGACTTTTACGAAAACCAATTTTTTCCTTTGTTTTCCCTCTCATTTCACTACTTTTACATATTATCTCCGACAAAGTTTATTGAAACTTAAGATTTTTCAGTACTTAGGTATACCTAAACGATTTTCAGTCTGTTAATACTCTTTAATTTTTCTTTTGCTCCCTCTATTTTTCTGCCCAAGACAGGGCCTTTGCACTAGCCCTTGACTTTCCATTATGCTGAAGTCTTGTCGGTCTTCTGAATATTCATTTTTTACACCTCGTGTACACCATTGAAAGCTCCATTACGGCGCAATCTCACTTATTATTTTCTCTATTGCTAACAACATTAGCATTGTACTATTTACTTTGTTTTCCTGATGATGAGTGTTTCTACACTCGAAACATGTCGAATTATTATGAATTATTCTACGTTCCCTAGTTATTCTAATAAACTTGGGGAGAAAGACTCTGTGACATTTAACTCTCTACTATGGACTTACTTCTTCAAAATTTTCAGGTTTCTTCGTTCCTGGAATGGTCAATGTAAATTATTTAGGGTGACATATTTTTATGTGAAAGTCAATTAATTAACTCACAAACATCATGAGGCTAATTATTATATAAACAATTATTATTAACTTCGGTTACACTTAAAACTATTAGGGTCTTAACGTAAAATTAATTATCTGTTAATAAGTTCATTAGAATAGTTCGTGCAAAGATTAAAACAATTTTAGGAAACGCGCTTCGACGAAGAACCTAATTTGATATTATCAACAAAAAATATGCAGTATAATCAAACGGTTTCAAAGGTCATCACCCATACGAATTAAATCAAAATAGCTCCTTTCGTATACTCTTTCCACTACTTAAATAAAAGAGAAATCATATCATCGCACAGGTAAAACCAAATTTAAATGCATCCTCAGATTAATCCGATCTAAATTAAAACCTTTTGATTTGATATATTATTCCTTTAACTTCTCGTATATTTAATATTTAAAGCCAATTCTTAAATAGGTAACTGAAAAAATATCCTATGAAACCAAAAATATGTTTGCTATATGGATTACCTAAGGTGCATAAGGCCCGTAGTCTCTTTTGTTAGCTTTCCTTGTTACGTAATTTCTTACTAGCTGAATAGTATACTAAGGAATGTGACTGGCTTTAAAAGTATTATTTCAAATAAAAATTCTATAGACTATAGACCCTAATAATTTAAAAAATATTGCACTTCCTCCTAATGCCAGATTAATATCCCTTGATGTCAAGAATTTATTCCCCAGTATTCCCTCTTCTGATTGGGTTTGCTGAGGGATTGCTGACGGGCAGGAGACTTCCTAGTTTGCTAATTTAAGACCTAAACTTTTTCCAATTATTTAATAACAAATATTTTAGACGAAAAACCGGTTTTGCAATGGGGTCTTGCTTTTCTCCATTTTTTATCGAGGCATTATGAATAGTCTGGCAAAAAGTGATTTTACAAATTATTTATTAGCTTAGAAGAGGTGTATAGACGATATACTATTATGTACACTGCGCGGCATATTTAACGCATAACGAAAAAATTGCCTCAATTTTGATGTTATATATTTTCCAAATTTGTAGTTCGTTTTAAATGATTTTTGTTTCTAATTGTAGGTTTCTTCCTTAAGCATATCACTGCCTTTGTTGTTTTGCTTTAAAAAAGTAACTTTGGTATTATACCGGGAGTTATAAAACTGTTATGTTTTTTTTTACGGAAATTCAAAACACCCTGTGGGATTTACTAGCCATTGCAAGTTATCGCAATTACAGCCAAATGAAAGTCCCATGTTTCCTTTACATTTTATTTTTTTATTTATTGGTGTATCTCTATTTTTTCATGAAATATTCAATTTTTAGTTTAACGTGATTTTCATAAAAAAATGTTTAGTTAAAAAATACAAAATAAACGAAATGCTTTGATTAATGCAACAGCAAGAAAAACAAATTATAAAGTAAATAAAGAATCAATATCTGGTATTAATTAATTTTATTAAATCCACAAAACAGGACAAAAAAATACAGGGAAAAAAATTGTAATTTCTAAAGGTATTCAAAAAATTAATTATGAATAATTAGTAGCGAGTATTGCCTCCCAGAGATATGCTCAATGCAACATTGTCGGAACAGTAAGCTATGGCGGAGGATCTGTTATGGTCTGGGCTGGCATTAGTTTAGATGCTCGTACGGAGTTAGTTGTTATTTAGGGAGGTTCTTTGACAGGTAACCTATATAGGCTATATATCAAACATTTTAGAGCCCCATGTGCTACCATTTGCCCCATTTATTGGGGATAATTTTTTATTTATGCAAGATAATGCACGCCCACACGTAGCAAGAGTGGTACAAAATTATCTCAAAAGAAACAGAAATTTTAACTTTGCCTTGGCCAGCAAGAAATCCTGGCATTAATCCTATTGAGCATTTATGGGATAACATGGGACGATATCTTAGAGCCTTGCTTCCTCCGCCTAGAAACTTAAATGATATGTCATTGAGGCTTATGAAAATATGGAATCAGATTAATCAAGATGAAATCAGAAATCTGATTGAGTATGCCAGGAAGATGCGAAGCAGTCATTAGAGCAAGGGGAGGCAATACTCGCTACTAATTATTTATATTTAATTTTTTTGAATACTTTTAGAAATTACATTTCACACATTTCATTCAAAAATCATTAAAAACGAACCACAAATTTGGAAAATATATAACATCAAAATTGAGGCAATTTTTTCTTTATGCGTTAAATATGCCGCGCAGTGTATTATGTGAAATGGAACTAATTAACTTTAATGTAAAAAATACTTTGTTTGTCCCCCCATCCAAAGTAAGGTTATGTGTGTGACGTCACGAGCTAGTGCCTAATTAAATAAAATCATGTAATGGAAGTTGTTACTGTCCTCCAAAAAGTTTTCGTTTTGCAAAACGTCGTTAGTGATAAATATGCGAATTTGTTGCCAAAAACGGCACTTTTTCAATTAGGACGCTTCAAGGGGTATAAAACTCCATCTTTCTCTTCCTATAGTATTATTAATTAAGTTTATTTTTAAGTTTTAACAAGCGCTCGCCAAATTGTCAAGAAGATCCTGTTATTTTATTAAAGAAATTATTGTATTTATTTATTACTAATACACCAATTTAAAATATTAACTAAATAATTGCCCTTATATTACTTATTACCTACGTTTTTTTTAGTAGTTTAACTAACGCATTAGCAACCCATTGAAATAAGAAGTTTCCTCATCAGATGAAAGTTTCAAAAATGTGTCCAATAGGGGGAGCAGTTTTTAAAGAACTAGTGTTTTCGATTTGGAAATTATATTAAAAGAAATCAATCGTGTACTCACAAATAGAGAAATTGTCTACTTTTGACAAAATTTGTAAATTATAATAGATTATAAGGAAGTCTTCGCTGTCCTTACCTTTTTATTAAGCAGAGGCTTACCATTTTTTTCTAACAATAAAATTTTTGGTATATCTATTCTCTTCTGACCTGTATAATACTGTATATATACCGGGCGGTGCACCGGCAGGCTGACCATGGGTAACCCCTGTAAACCTTGCTACCCTCAAAAATAGGCTATAGGATAGATAGATTTTACACAAAATTGTATTGAACTTTTTTGAAGGTAGGTACTTGACTAATAGACCAAAATGTTAATATTTTTTTAATAAATCAATTAAAAATTATTTAGAAAAAACCTTTCGTAAAATTTATAAAAATTAAGTACGGCTCTGATACAAACCTCAATGAAACCACCAGTAATAATTATGAAAATGTAAAATGTTACTAGAAGTTTTATTTTTTATTGATTATAAAGGTAAGTAAGTACTTAAAACGAAATTTTATTTATTTCAACAATCGGAAACAAGTAGAAGAACTAATTTAAATTTAATGTTTTTTAGTCAGATGCTCAAACTCAGTCCTCCATTTACTGCCAAACCATTTCCTAAGCGATCGTAAAATTCAATTATTAGGTTAGATGTCAAAGTACATATACAGGGTTCTGCAATAGTGCGTCAGGCTTCCATAGCTCTTATAGGAATTAAGTTAGGAATTTGTTTCATATGCTGACTTTTACTTTAACACGGGATGTATTTCAGGAAAATACTTTCGCATATACAGGGTAGCCCAAAAAAGTGTGATAAGTGATAACATTAAGTTAATTTTTTTTAAATGGGACGCCCTCTATTTTTTTGTGTTTTTAGGTTTTATATTGATGCCCCTTAAAACTAGTTATAATTTTTGCTTTACTAGTTTAGGAGTCATAAATTAAAAACTAAAAAAAAATCAAACAAACAATCTGAAAACATTTTTTTATATATGGAATTGTGTGAGATTAATAACAAGGGATCAAGAGATAATATAAACTAAAGAGATTTTATCTATTTTATACAGGGTGTTCAAAATCAAGGTCTCAAGAATGACACACTTTAAATTTTTTAAATGGGACATCTTGTATATTATTGTAGGTACCGTCAAACGGGGTTACTTGGGACGATATTAACATTGAAGGTTCGATAACTTTGATAAATTTATGCAAATAGTTTCTAAGTCATGTCTAAAACTTAAGTAATATAATAAAAACAATGATTATAATCATGAAGCAAATAAAAATGATTGTATATTGCACCAATGGAAAATTAAACAGAGCAAAGAAAAAATAAACTATAATTAATAATGTCAAAATATAATATAAATATTATACAAAATCTTAAAGTTTTATATATAAACTCCAGATCAATTAAGAATAAAATGGATGAAATTGAAATTTTAGCAGATGATGAAAATATTCATATTATAGTAATTAGTGAGACATGGGTTTACAAAGAAGAAGAAAAATATTATAATTTCAAAAAATTTAATTCAATATATGCATGCAGGAAAAAGAGAGGAGGTGGATTGGGCATTTTTGTGAAAAAGACATTTGACTATGAAATTTTAGAAAAAATTGAAGGTGAATTATCATATAGGTATAGCACTTAAAATAAAATCTCCAGAATTTATTATTTGTGGTATTTATAGGCCACCATCCGTAAAAAGTAATAGTTTTTTAAATATTATTGAAGAAAAACTTGAAAATTTAAACAATTATAAAATCAAATGTTTAATGGTTGGTGATATGAACATTAACTTACATCAAAATACTAGTGATTCAAAAAGACTTTTAGAAATATATTCGTCAAATAATTTTACACTTTGCAATACTACTATTTCAACAAGAGAAACTACAAAAGCTTGATAGACCATACTCTAACAAATATGCAAAATAAACTAGAGATAAAGTTTATAGTAAGTCCATTAAGTGATCATAAAATACAAATTTTAAATATACCTAAACAAAATACCAAAAATAATAGAAGTTTCAAAAATATTAAAATTAGAGAATATTTTATAGATAAATTGAAACATGACCTAATAAAATTACAAAATAGGCAACATTTAATTAACGAACCAGATAAACTATATGATGAGATATTAGAAATATTTGAATCCTCATCATATACAAATACAATAAAAATTAATGAAAATTCGAAACCATGGTTTTCGAAAGATTTAGCAAAAATGATTAAAACAAGAGACAAGATATATGAAAAAAAGAAGAAATATCCAATGATTGAAGAATATGAGCAGACTTTTAATAAATTAAATAAACTTGTAAAACAAACAATAAGAACAACAAAACAAAAATATTTTAAAAACATATTTTTGAACAGTGACCAAAAAGGTATTTGGGAAAATTTAAATTTATTATTGACAAACAAGTCAAAGAAAAACAAAACCAACATTGATAGTATTATATCCAATAGTATTGAAATTAAAGACGAACAAACCATATGCGAAGAAATGAACACATATTTTATAAATGTTGGCGAAAATTTATCAAATCAAATTCCATTTATAAGAAGATATACTGAAAATGCAAACCCTAACTCGATGTTTTTGAACCTAGAAAAGATAACTATGGGTGAAATTGAAGAGATAATAGATGATCTTAATATAAAAAAAGCAAGCGGTTTTGATGAAATATCAGTAAAAATTATTAAAAAAGTCAAAATAGAAATATTACCAATTTTACTTAAACTATTTGAATTATCTGTTAAAAAGGGTATTTTTCCATCAAAAATGAAACTAGCTAAAGTATCACCAATTTTTAAAGCAAATTCAAAAAATGATCCAAGTAATTATCGACCAATATCTGTATTGCCAGTTTTTTCAAAAATTTTAGAAAAAATTATGAACAACAAATTAACAGATTTCTTAGATAATCAAAATTTAATTTCAGATAGTCAATATGGTTTTAGAAAATATAGAGATACTGAAATTGCTGTTATGGATGTAATAACAGACATTCAATTAAAAATAGATCAAAATCAAAAATGCTGTTTATTATCTTTAGACCTTTGTAAAGCGTTTGACACAGTTAACCATAATTTTTTATTACAAATAATTCATAACATTGGAATAAGGGGAAATATTTACAATTGGTTTGAAAGTTATTTAAGCAATAGATCACAATATGTTGAAATTAATAACAGTAAAAGTACTCAAAAAACTATTAAATGTGGTGTTCCGCAAGGATCAATTTTAGGACCAATATTATTCCTTATATATATTAATAGTATATCTAAATTAAACCTAAATGGTAAGATACAATTATTTGCTGATGATACAACTATTATTTATTTTGGCGATAATTACTTTGACATTCAAAATCAAATAAAAAATGATTTACAAATCATTTTTTCTTGGCTTCAGTCATATAAATTATCAATAAATTTTAAAAAATCTTCTTTTATATATATTACTGAAACAAAAATAAACAGCCTGCTATCAAAAAAAGAAATTTTATTGGATAATAAAATCATAAAATATGCTGATTCTATAAAATTTCTAGGACTGCATATAGATGAAAATTTAAGTTGGAAAACACATATCGATTATCTCAGGAAAAATATTACCCCATTGATTGGAATTTTTTATAAAATAAGATATTATTTACCAATTAAGCTTTTAAAAAATATTTATTATTCTCTAATTTATTCTAAATTTCAATATTTAATATCCGTCTGGGGATCTGCTACCTCTACAATAATAAACCCTTTAAAAAAATTACAAAATAAACTTATTAAATGTATTTACAAGCTTCCTTTTTTAGAACCAACAATAAATTTATACAAACCACTAGGATATTTAAACTTAGAAAATTTGTATAAATTAAAAATATGTGTAATTATTCATTCAATATCGACTCATCAAAAAAAATCAAAAATCACATTCCAAAAATTAAATACCTACCGTACATAATCATGACACAAGACAAAATGAAAGTATTTTAGCAGTAAATATTAAAAGCAATATTGGTAAAAGATCATTATTATACAATGGGGTTATAATTTATAATACCCTACCAAATATGTATAAAAATATTAAAAAATTGACACTCTTTAAAAAGAAGACAAAATTGTATTTTTTAAAAAAATAAAAGCACTCTAATTTTATTCGGAAATTAGTTTTAAAATTGATTTAAATTTGACTATTTTATTAATTTTATTTGTATTGTATTCTGTATTGTAATTCTATATTTTTATAAAAAAATGTTGTTTATATTTGTTTATTTTTAAGTTAGTGTAATATTTTCCCTGTAATGGACTTCTAAAGTTCGTTGGGAATTATTTATTAAATAAAAAAAAAAAAAAAGTCACGTCATTTGCCAACAATAATAAACATATTTACCAGCGAAAAAAAATACAGAGCCAAGAAAAAAATTAATTAGTGGCTGTCCCAAGTTACCAGGCAAGTTGGGGTAAAGTGGGACATCTATGAAATATACGTAAATACTTCAGTTAGATGCTTTGTAAAGCATCATGGGACTCCTAAAAATGTAGAGAAGGGGGTTGGCTGCATTAAAAATAAAAAGTTAAACGCAATTAGGAGAAAAACCAAGTTTTAAGTACAAGACTAACATATTTTTAATTTTCTGCTTTTAACAACTTAAGACTAGTAGGACATACACAACATAAAAAACATTCTTTGGGTAAAAAAGAAACATAAACGTAAATAATGCTAACAAAAATAATAGGTAACAAAGTCCTAATACTTAAAATAGATATTTGCCCCGAATAATTTCCTTGGGGATCATGACTTCTACGATGTCGTCCTTCGTTATTTCTTGAATATCATCTACTTTACATACACCTTTTTAAACATTTATTAGTTGAAATAAATAAAGACAACAAAATTTAAAAAATACCTATTGCATTATAGTCGAGAACATTCAGGTTAACAATATCTAGAAGCAAACCGAGGCAAAGTTTTTTGCTTCGTTTTTTTTTTAATACAAATACTTACCTAATTTTAAAAACAGTAAAAATTGCTTACCTTTGGCGGAATTTGACCAAAATTTAAACTAATATCTATTCAAATATGTACTTAAACAAAACCAGCACGCACAAAAACGATAGTTTAACAACCTGTTGTTAATAACTGTCAAAAGCATCCAGTGTTGCCAAATGTACCAATTAACCCCTGCGTCCTAAGTAACCCCGTTTGACGGTACTACTTTCTCACTAGTAGAATTAATTCGACAAACATCCAGAAGCTTTTTAGTAGATGTCTTGAGCGCCTTGTTAAATCAATAAAGAAGAAAGAACTAAAGTTGCACAAAATGAAGAAAATTAGTTCAGCAATTTTATTGACAATTATTATTGAAAAGCCAAATATTAAGGCAGCACAAGAAATTGGAATAAGTGGGCAAGTCAGTTCAAAGAATTCTAAAAAAAAAAACATCATATTCATGCTTGTCACATTTAATTGTACCAGGCTCTGGATGAAAATTACTTTCTTTTAAAAAACACATTTTTTAAACAAATATCCATTTAACTAAACCTTAGTAACGTGCGAGCAAAAATTATTTGCATCAAAGAGGGTTTGGATTAAAAAACTTAGTAATATCTAACTAAATCTAGATTAAAATTTTGACATGATATGCTTAACTAATGAGTAATAAAGTATGTAGATAAATACAAATTTATTTTTGTTGTTTACAAAATTAACAAAGTAAGAATATGTATACAGAAAGAAAAATAAATTAATTACATAAATTGCTGAAATTGGCCACCGCCATGCCCCAAGCATAAATTCACACGTCTCTTTATATTTTCGAAAGTGTTGACCAGGGATAATCCTAATTCTTTTTCCATCTTAAGAATAGTCCTGCATGTTCCATAAGATCTTCCCACTTCTTGGGACAGGCGTCTTATACAATTTGTTGGCGTATTTTGCATTATTTCACGAACGTTTGCAACAAGTTCTTCTGTTCTTACAGATGGTCTTGCTGGTCCTTTTTTGTATTGTATAGAATATGTTTCCCTAAACACAGCCACGGTTATTTTCAGGCAATAAAAAAAATCCCCAGCAATAAAAGCAACGTTAGGAAAATTATCGTGAAAATCGTCCATGCACAAACCCGGATTGTATTGCCATTCACCATTTACTCCAACCCCGTTTCGAAAATACGCTTTAACCATAAATGTTTTGTGCTGTTCCGTAAAGCCCATTGTGTGAATTGTTCAAGAAATTGGAAAACTTAGCTATGAATCAAATTACTTGTCACGACTGTCAAAGATGACGGAATAACTGATTGATTGTTAATTCAGGTAGTTACTGACACCCAACAGGTATTAAGCCATACGGCTAAGCATTACGTCCTTAGATGCAAGGCCCTCTTTGATGCAAATAATTTTTGCTCGCACGGTACCTATTTCTGACAAATAATGTCAGAATGTATTCCATTGTTTATTCTAATTGTTTTTCCATGGCTGCCTAGCTATTTTGTTTATAAAACGTGATTAGAGATAGCGACATTTATTTTATGTTTTGATAAATTATGAAAACGGTTTGGAATTTTAAATAAATTGTAAATACATTTTTTTTTGTTATTTATCAAATAAAAAAATAATATACATGGTGCTCAATGTAATAAACTTGAGAATAATCAAAGTTTGTCATTTTTGCAACCTTTTCTTAAACATCCTGTATAAAATATATAAAATGTATTTAATTTATAATTTCTTATGACCCTTTGCCATTAATCGCACACAATGCCGTAATTGAAAACATGCTTTTAGATTATTTATTTGATTATTTTCTTCAGGACTGCACAACTTTTTTTTTAGTTTTTAAGTTCTTACTCCTAAGCTACTAAATCAAATTTAATATAATTACAAAAATTATAAAAGGCACTAATATGAACCCAACAATACAAAAAAATATAGATTACACACATTTAAAGAAATAAAATTTTATTTTATCACCCATATTTGGGCCACCCTGTATATGGGAAAATACTTTCCTGAAATACATTCTGTGAAATAGTTTAAGTCAGCATAAGAATGAAGTTCCAAACTTAATTTGTATAGAAGATGGAAGCCTGATGCCCTATTGCATGACCCTGTATACTAGATTCTATATCGAACAAAATCCAATTTTATTATTTTATATATATTATTATTTTAACGAAAATTTCATAAATTTATTTTCAACCAATTAGAAGGCTCCTTTTTGTTTACGTTGCTTATAGCAACGGGAGACTATCGCGATAGTCTTATTATAATATTAAGGTTGAATTATCAACGTCATTCAATCTATTGCCAACCTATAACCTATTTCACGTTGATTTTTTGAGTTTATTATTTTAATAACTAACATTTAAAGAAAATCAATATCTTCGGTACATTATTTAGGTAGTATCTGACATATTATAAAAATATCAATTTATTTCATTGCTAATTTTGGGAGAATTGTATAGTAAAAGAACAATGAGTGACAATGACATAATAATGTTTAAAAAAATCTTACCCGATATTTTTCGCTATACAGTTCTCCTAAAATAAGTTATGAAATTCGTTGATATTTATTAAATATGTCAATTATTACCTATAGAATATCAAGTCGATACTGATTTTCTTTAAATTTTGTATAAAAGCTAGAAAACATAAATAAATCTACGCGAAATAGGATATAAGTTGGCAAGCATGTTGATACTCCTACCTTAACCCAATAAAATTAATAAGTGATAATTTTTCTTAGGTTCGACTACTACGACTTAATTTTAATTCAAATGTCAAGTCATTTCGAAGTGACAGGTGAGACAATCCAATGTCTTTATAGTTTTAAATTCAAATATAACTTTAAAAAACATATTTCCGATGAGTTTAGTTTAATATGACGCACTGTATTTTTACAATAGAAGTTGATTTTACTTGTTAGTAACTAAGGTTTATTACTAAAATTTCAGGAACATTAAAAGAAACTCCAATTTACGAAAATTTTCTTACCGAATCTCCCACGCAGCAGAATTAATTCCCGATAATTTTTTTTTCGGTTTCACTCATGTTTTTGTTGATAGAAAAGTTCCCTCGTTTTCGACTCGTGATAATTTTCTATCAACAAAACCGTTCGTGACCTTAAACAAAATTATCGGTAATAATTCTGCTGCTAGGGAGATTATAAGTGAAAATTCCTAAGAACTTCGATATATTAGCCAGTTACGAAAACTAGGACAAGCTATAATATAAGTTTTTGGATGGCTGCATTGTCGAATTACCCAAGAATAAACTTCACCTTCAATAAATAATAGGAAGTCTATGAAGCATGGTAAATATGCAATATTTTTATCTGGTATTCCAAAAGTTGCGTAATAATTTTTCTTCTTAATTTAGTTCAATGTCTTTGTAAGTACTTATACTATAAAATACACGTGCAGTAATCAGTTAATTGCAATTCGGTTGTTATCAATTTTACCGTTGTTTCAAAAAATTTATCAAAATGTATCAACGCCTACTGTTAACAGTTTTGTTTTTAAGTTTTTACCTAGGAAGCGTACATTCTAAACCTAGTGATTTTGATTTAGTGGCGGAAGAAAGCAAACAGTACGAACAAGGTAAAAAATTCATAAAAGTTTAACCTCCAGATACCTACTTACTTTTATTTACTTACTTAGTTTTTTTAAAGTCAAAAATACGTTTTAGAACGCTAAGAATATATACAATGAGTAAAAACGTGAGTATTAGTTTTTCAACTAAGAATTATTATGTAGTAAACATTAAAAAAATAATAAGAAATAAAGGCTTCACTAAAATGTCATCGATAATATAAAATAAAAAAATCTTAACATAGTATAAAACAAAGTAGCCGTCGCGTCTGTCCCCAGCTATATGTGCTTAAATCTTTAAAACTACGCAACGGATTTTGAAGCGGTTTTTTTTTAATAGATAGAGTGATTCAAGAGGAAGGGTTTTATGTATAATGCATGCATAATATTGTAGGGAAACACTGATAAATTTAGAGGTTTGTTCGGGTTTGCATTTATAAATCTTGACGTGATGGTGAACTCGCCTTATTATTATCTCAGAGGCGTATAATGCCTGGCATTGCAACGCAGGCCGGGTACACGCCAGTTATACTATGAAGAACGACAAGAAGCTAGGCTTTAAAAAGCGCTCAAATGCCTAAAATTTGGATTACAGAGTGTATTTTAATTTTATTCATAAGTAATTAAAAGTTTTCTTCGTTTTTAATCTATTTTGTATCTAAATAAATATTTATTTATGGTTTAACTTGATATTTTTGAAAAAAATTGAAAACTCTGGTGATTGTGCACATAGCCCTTACTTTTTAGCGCCGATGTATGACACATTTTAATAATCATAATATAAAATTTTAAATGTTACTATTGGATAAGTTCTTTCAAACGTGACCAAGTTTGTTAAATTTTGCCGGAGTTATGAATATTTCTATCACTTTTTTCCCCACTCTATTTTGCAAACTGGAGCAAAATATATTAAATCAAAGTTGTACGGTATATTTCAAAGAATAAAACACTTTATTTTAATATAACTTTACTTAGCATATTATCGATAAAAACCCGATAATGTTCTTAGTCATAGTTTGAAGCGGTAAATTTAGGAATTTGAAACTAATTTTCAGCAATTTCTCTGAAAACATTTTACTCTATTACTATTACTATTGGACATGGATGATGAATAAAACCTGATTCCTAATCGATGGATAGTCACAGCCAATTATTGCAGTTAATAGAAATCGGATACTTCTACATACAGGGTGTCTTACGGTGATCGTCAATTAGAATATTTCGGAAGGTAATATAACAGCCACCATAATATGGGACTTTCGTTTTACCCGAAATTTCTCTTAAATTAGCTTATTTTAAATGGGGTTTCTTCATATTTAAAATGTTGATATCCTTTTATATCCGTTTCTGATTCTAGTTCATTTAATGGATAGGCGAGAACATTTCCTATCTTCAAAAACAGTATTATTGATTTTTGGCAAGAAGGTTAGGGAAGGAAAACAAAAAAAATATATTATACAGGGTGCTTTATTATTTAAAATAAGAAAGTTTGAGACAACTTCCGGTTAAACCGAAATCCTCATATGGTCGCCGTTCTATCATTTAAAGAGAGCGTCTCCGAAAACCTCCTTATCCATATTTATAGGATAAAGTAAAGTAAAGTAAAGCTCGTGTAACTTGTGGTTCTCAAGTCTGGTGCTAGAATTTTCAGGTCGCGCAATCGCCTCTAGCGTGACTTAACGACCAGAGATGGCCGGGACCGACAGCTTTTTACGTCTCCTCCGAAAGACGATCTTACACCAACCAACTAATATTCGGTCATACTTTTTTTATTATGCGTATGCCCACTCCGGGAATCGAACCCGGATCGCCACGGCCGTAAGCGGTATCTCTACCACTGAGCTACGACGATAGGATTAAAGTCGGATTACTTTTAGAAATATTCTATTGAACCGTAACCGTGAGAGACCCTGTATACTAACATAGGTAAATGTAGCCCAAACTTAAATAATAACCTTTACACCTATATTTCTGGTATGTTATGTTTCTATTGTTATTTTTCTTTTTAAGATGCTGGAAAGTCCTATATTGCTACACAGCAATCAGAACAAGGAGAAACTGGCAAAAAGGGATATTTTGCCAAACAGGTTAATGAAAAGGGCGAGAGGGGACATCATAATAAGGAGCGACATCAAAAAGAATACGCCGAAGAAGGTGTGTAACTTTTTATTCTGATCAAAGAAAAATAGTTTTGTGCAGTTATTTTACTAAAGCAAGTGATTCATACTTGGGTCAAAAAATATAAAATTTGAAATTTCGAAAGGAGATAATGATCGAATTGTCAAAATAAAACCCGTTAGTCAAGGCAAAATTTAAAATTTTTGTCCAGGCCGGCATCTAAGGAAAAGTAAGATCCTCAATACTGGACAGTTATTTTGTTTTACACGCAATAATTTTGAAACAAATGCATACAGTGTGACCAGTAAAGTCCGCATCATATGGGATTTTTTTTATTAATAACTTTATTCGAAATTTGACTTTGGCATCAAGTTTTGCTTTGATCGAGATGAAAATTAAACAAAAAAATAGTAGTCACGTGACTCGCATTATCTGTCAAATTTTAAATTTTTCAAAAAATAATTCAAAAGTGGGGTTATTTTTAAATATATCGAAAAAAGTTATAAGAAAAAGTTTTTTTAAATGCAGTTTCTAGCCAACATGCAAAATTTCAGCTGCGTAAGATAATTTTGATTTTTTACACACAACTAAAATTTATTTTCCACTTAATGAACACTTTACTAATGACATTGTGTTCTTTTTGTCTTAATATTAAGCTGTATTACTTTCAGACACAAACTACAGACACATTGTCATCAGTAAAGTGTTCATTAAGTGGAAAATAGATTTTAGTGGTGGGTAAAAAGTCAAAATTATCTTATGCAGCTAAAATTTTCCATGTGGGCTAGAAAGTGCATTTAAAAAAACTTTTTCCAATAACTTTTTTCGATATTTTCAGAAATAACAACACTTTTGAATTATTTTTTTGAAAAATTAAAATTTGACAGATAATGCGAATCACGTGACTACTAATTTTTGCTTAATTATCATCTCGATTGAAACAGAACTTGATGCTAAAGTTAAATTTCAAATTAAGCTGTTAATAAAAAAAATCCCATATAATGCGGAGTTTACTGGTCACACTGTACAAATTTATAGGCAATTTATGACTGTCATACACTGTTGGTTACCAATAAAAAATTATTTCTAAACATTTAAATTACACTGCATTTTTAAAATAGTATAGGTGCGAGCTTCTCACTTTTATAACATAGACATATTAGCCACAGAGTGTAAAGTAATATTTTTTTTTAATTCAGGCAAAATTGATTTGGTTTCAATGTGGAAGAGATTTTGTCTGGCTTCTATATCTTTGTTCTTGTTACTTAATACAACCCTTTGGTTAGTCAGTTATTGAGTTAGTTAGCTTTTAAGGAACTGTGTAAACTAATGTACACTTAAAACTGGATCCTAACTACTGCTAAATGTAACATACCAAACCGTTATTTACCAAAATTAATATCTGTACTCCGGAGGCATAAGACACTATGTCCAATTTTTACAAAAATTAGGTTACTATGTAGTTTTATTCAGAAAATTAAACTCTTTTGTGGGGCATACAACACCAAGTCCAATTAGTTAAGGTAGCTGAGAAACAGGGTAGACTTTTAACAATATGTGCATTTTTATTCAGAGGCCTAAGACACCAAGGTAATAATATTTGTATGCCTCGGATCTTTAGTAATACCTTTAGCAACACATTTAGCAGCATAGAACACTATATAATCACTTGGTGTTATATGCCTCTAACTAGATCTATATAATAGGTGGGGATTACACATAATGTTAAACGCTAGCTGACTATCGGCATTTAGGAGGCAATAAGTTTTTATTTAGTCTATTATTAGTTTTCCTTTTACCAAAATGCATACCATTTCCATTTAATATACTCATTTTTTGTAAAAATTGGACATAGTGTCGTATGCCTCCCGGGTACAGTATTATGGCTTAAAATTTTTTACAGGTATAGAACACTATGTCCATCAAAATACAAATACTTTGTATTATTGTAATTATTATGAAAATTAAAATTTTTAAAAAAATTTATTTACAAAGAAACACTAATTAATTAATACTTTGTGTAGTGGAAGTAAGATAATACAATCATAAATCAACACTAACCTCAAAATTATGTTAAACTTAATTGTTTTTACTAAATATCCACAAATCAAGCTGATGGCACATAGTGTCGTCTGCCTCCCGAGTACAGATATCTGGATCAGAAAAATGTTTTGCGATGCGATTTAAATAGCTATTTACCTAACAAGTGCGGAAAATGAATTTTTCCGTACGAGTCTGCCGTTCACCGAACGACGCGTAGCGGAGTTCGGTTAAGCAGCCGAGTTCAGGGAAAACATTTTCCGCACGTGTCAGGTACAATAGTTTTTCTACAGACGTGTGGAAATAAGTAACACATATTTTAAAGAAATTAAATAATTTTTAATTAACTATAACAATCATAATACATATGTAACAGTAACTAATTCTGAGAAAAAAAGTAATAACTACAAGTTATAATTGATTTTGACATAATCGTGCCGAAAAATTTTTCCGCACTAGTGTGGAAAAACCAATTTTCCGCACGGATTTTTGACATAATCGTGCCGAAAAAAATGTCCGCACTAGTGTGGAAAAACCAATTTTCCGCACGGATATCAGTGCGGAAAATTGATTTTTCCACACGTCTGTAGGAAATAGCTATTTACCTAACAAGTGCGGTAAATGAATTTTTCCACACGAGTCTGCCGTTCACCGAACGACGCGTAGCGGAGTTCGGTTAAGCAGCCGAGTTCAGGGAAAACATTTTCCGCACGTGTCAGGTACAATGGTTTTTCTACAGACGTGTGGAAATAAGTAACACATATTTCAAAGAAATTTAATAAAATAAGTTAATTAATTTTTTTGAAATAATAATCGTAGGAGGAGCTAACAACTCTCACAATCATGACGATGGATATTATGCTACTAAGCACAAGGAACAGCATGGTGAACAGGGTTATCATTTTGTCGATAAAGGCAGCTATGCCAAGGGACATGATACCAAGGGTACGTAACTTTTATATGCTTTAAAGCGGGTACCTACCCGCGGCTTCGCTCGCCAAATTCAATTATTATAAATTCACTGTCAAAACAAAGCAGCTGGTATGAAACAAAACAGCGGGCACCATAGATACTACATAATAGAACATTTAATGGGTACCCATATTTTTCTTTATAATAAATTTCTCAGGTTTGTCCAGGAAAATAATACCAAAAATATAGATTTATAACTAAAAAATGTTAAGCGGCGTACAGACGAATTTTAAAATTGAAAATAGTTTTACGCCTCCGCTGGGATTTGAACGATTTGAAAAATAAAAATGGATCTGGATGATCAGTGGTCGTGAGTGAGTTCCTTTTCCTAATAACCCCCTCTCCAAGTTTGAAATAGCAGGATATTTCAAACTGTATACAGGGTGTTTTAAATTAAGTGCGCCCCATTGCCAACTTTTTTTTTATGGCAGATACAGGGACGGTTTAATGAACAAACTAGTAACATTTTTTCCGGAGATTGAGATGGGACAAACAGAAACTCAATTGAGTGATGCGTTCAAAAATTATTGAGCAAAATGTAATATTTTTAAATGGAACGCCCTATAAGTATATTTACTACTCTAACGTTTCTAAATCACCTACAGAACACAAAAGGTCATTTGCAATATTGGCTTAAAATAGAAAATAACCGAATTATCGGCGCATTCTTGTGTTCGACTAGTTGGCCATGAACGGCTGCGAAATAAGATGCAATTCTACAATTTTTTATTTTATTTAGGCAATAGAAATAATAAAAGAATCTACATTAAATGTGTAAAAACATCTCCGTCTTGTTCAATGCATTTTCGAGCATTCTTTACAACACGGTTTGTAGCTTTTAGAATTGTTCTGCCATTGATAGATGTTATAATGCCTCTAATGCTTTTTTGAAGTTCAGCCAGGTTTGCATATATCCTTTTATAGACCTCGTCCTTGACATAACCCCAAAAGTAGAAGTCTAAAGGAGTTAAGTCAGGAGATCTTGGGGGCCACCGAATCGGACCATTCGTTGCTATCCATCTATTTTGGAAAAGCCTATCTAATAAATTTTCACTTCGAGAAATTGATGCGGAGGATCTTCATCTTGTTGAAAATGTATATGAGTAGGTATGTGTCTCTAAATTTACCTACATCATCTAAAATAAATATACTTCTAGCAATTCTGATAACATATCGACGAATTTTCTTCCTGTTAATGTGCCTTTATATATAGAAAATTGGTCCAATTATTTGGCAGCCTATTAAACCCCACCACACATTGACACTAAATCGAAGCTGGGGATTTCTGGGGTAAACAAAAAAAAATTTCCTTAGACCAATAGTGCATGTTTTTATGGTTAAACATTTCTCTATTTAAAAAATAAGCTTCATCACTCCATAGAATGTACCTTAAAAAGTTCAAATTTTGCCTACACATATCTACTATCAATTGACAAAAGATTAGCCTCCTTTCGGTGTCACCAGGTACTCATGTTTGTACCGGTCGGTACTTAAAGGGTATTATACTAGTTTATATTTCTTTAAAATTCTCCAAATCGTACATAAATTTAAACCACTCTCCTTTGCTAAATCTCTAGTTGAATAATTTATGAAAGCTTCAAAATATTTACTTCTAGTTCTTCGGTTATAATAAATTGTTTTTTTAATTCTAGTTTTCACAAAGACTCTTTCATTACTCCTAAATTTTCGGTACAATTTTAGAAAATACCTTCTGTCTGGTTGATCACGTTCAGGATACATTTGACGATAATGTTCCAGTGCTCGGAAACTATTTTTCCTCGACACGAAATACGTCTCTAACATCGCATTTTTCTAATTGAGTGAACACCATTTTTTAATATTAATAAGTTAACTAACTGACGTTACTAGCCTTTTGGCATTAAATTATCCTATAATGCCAAAACAAGCCCATTTACAGCCTACTAGTAAATAAGAAATAGTAGAATTGCATCTTATTTCGCAGCCGTTCATAGCCAATTAGTCGAAAAGAAAAAAGTGTCGATAATTCGGTTATTTTCTATTTTTAGTCAATATTGCAAATGACCTTTTGTGTTCTGTAGGTGATTTGGAAACGTTAGAGTATAAAATATATAATTTTAAATTTAAAGATATTACATTTTGCTCACTTATTTTTGAACGCATCACTCAATTGAGTTTCTGTTTGTCTCATCCTAATCGGCGGAAAAATTGCTACTAGTTTGCTAATTTAACCGACTTAGCAATAGTGCGCACTTAATTTAAAACACCCTGTATTACTAACATAAAAATGAATAAGTGATAATAATTCCGTGGCGCAATAGGTGGAACGTTCAACTGGTGATAGATATAGGTTTTGAGCGTAAAACTTTTTTCCCTTTTAAAACTTGTCTGTACGCCGTTACATATTTTTCAGTTATATATTTAAACAGACACTAAAAAAAATCTTCAGATATAGATTTATGATCATAATTAAAAAATATATCTATTTTATTACAGATCTTTAATGCCGCTTACAAAACCTTTCCATGGACTTTGCGTTTAAAAATACCCTAGGGGAAGTAGAATTTATTGAACTATGCCATTAAGCTCCGTCAAAAATATTTTTCCCAATATAAGGTGTTATAACCTCTTTTCATCCCTTAAGGGGCAGATGATAAAAAAAATAAGAAATACATGTTTTAGAGTATTATTGATAAGTTTCAAGAAAAGACAAAAAATTATTTTCCAATAAAAACATTCATACCTCCTTTTTACGATCCAATAAAATAGGAAATTCGTATTTCATTATTTGTATTGTAGATTATTTCTGCTAAATTTCAAGAAAATATAACATAAAATATTTTTTCAATAGAAACTTTTACTTACCCGCTTTTTACACCAATTTTCATAAAAATAAGAACTAATACGCGTTTTATTAATTGTATGTTTGAGTTTTTATGTGTTAGTTTCAAGGAATTTGGACCAAAAATATTTTATCCAATATAAACTTTTTTATCGCTTTTTTGTCCCCTAGGGAAAATTTTCGGACGGGATGTCAGTTTGTATTACGTAATACATCCATGGGCTACAAAAAGTTTTTTATTATCCTTAACATTTTTTCTTATATTAAAGGTCATCACAACATTCACAAGCTAGATGAATTTAAAAAGAAAAAAGAATTCTTGGACGAAAACCAAGATCAAGCTCACAAAGAAAAACACGGAGGTTTTGATTTAACCGATGCATTCAAAAATGGAGATTTTAAATATGGCGGACATTCGAAGAAGGTTGTTTTTGAAGGAGAGTTTGGGGCAACTGGTAAATCGGAAAACAGAGGACACCACCTTAAAGAAGACGGTCACAAAATAGCTGGAGGTCATGATAAATATTTTAAAGATGCGGAAGAGTTTGCAAAGAATGGCAGTGATGAGTTCTTTAAATTATTTGGTTTTAACGACAAGGATTTACACTAACAGTATCTAGATCTTTGTAAATAACATATTTTTATTATTATTATGAGCATTATGTATTAAATATGCCTGTAATATTGCAGATAATAGCATAATATGCTACAAAGTTATGCGACAAAGTTAAATAGTTTAGGTGGGAGATTTATAATAGTATTTACCGAACCGGCAGATTACTCAGTCGACGGTCAGCAAAATTATACAAAAATTTTCAACATATGGAAATGTTAAGAATCTAACAAAATCCGGGCGAAGAAATTTCTTAACTGATGATAAAAAACTAGATTTGTCCTTATCCATCTATGAAAATCCTCACTCCTCACTTAATTTATTATCAAGAAACAATGAATCGCTTAGAAGTTCAATCTACAAATATTTTAAAAGAGAAAAATTTCACCCGTATAGACTGAATTACGTGCAAAAGCTTTTCGATAATGATCGAGTGCGGCGCCTGAATTTTTGTGAACACAATGACCTGATGGAATTATGTGATCAAAATCCAAATCTCTTAGAAGGCATCCTATTTACCGATGAAGCAACTTTTTGTCTTAATGGAAACGTTAATAAGCAAAATTATCGTTATCTCAGACTAATCACTGGACAACAAATTTTAGGTTATTGGTTGTATCGTGTATCAAAATGCATTTTTTTTTGTTAACTTTGGGATGCTGAATACAAAAATGATAATGAAATTAAAAACTTAGTTGCCGTTTTAAAAAAAAAGTGGTTATATTTTATTTTTGATAAAATAATAAAAACTACATAATTTTACACTTTAGAGTCACTAAATGCGCTGTCGCTTTGCTACTCTTTTGTGAACTGTTTCTGGAGCATCTCTAACAAGAGTCCAACAGTAGTCGGCAAGCATGGAAGCATTCCAGTTTCCCTGGTATCTGTTTTCCATGGTTGATATGTCCTGATGGAAGCGTTCGCCGTGCTCATCACTTACAGCTCCGCAGTTGTCAGGAAAAAAGTCCAGGTGAGAGTGTAGGAAATGGATCTTTAGAGACATATTGCAGCCCATTTTTTGATACGACGACAGCATATTTTCAACCAGAGTAACGTAATTGTCAGCTTTTTTATTTCTCAAGAAATTAGTTACCACGAGGCGAAAGTCTTTCCAGGCGTTTTTTTCAATATCTGTTAGAGTGCTGTCAAAGTGTTCGTCTTTCAGAATATTTCGAATTTGTGGCCCAATAAAAATACCTTCTTTAATTTTTGCCTCACTTAGCCTCGGGAATTTCTGACGTAGGTGAAATGCTGGCCCATCTCGATTCAGTGCCTTAACAAAGTTTTTCATTAGGCCCAATTTGATATGCAGTGGTGGTAACAAAACCTTTTTGGAGTCTACCAATGGCATGTGTTGTACATTTTTTTGCCCTGGCTCTAATGATTGTCGAACGGGCCAGTGTCGTCTATTGTAATAAAGTGACCTTGCCCGACTGTCCCATTCACACAAAAAACAGCAAAACTTGGTGTAGCCTAGCTGCAACCCAAGTAAAAGTGCAATAACCTTTAAGTCACCACAGATCTGCCATTGGTGCTCATCATATTTTATGGTTGTCAATAGGAACTTCATATTGTCGTATGATTCTTTCATGTGAACTGCATATCCGACAGGAATGGACGGAAGAATATTGCCAATATGTAATAGTACTGCCTTTAAACTTAATTTTGAACTGTCTATAAACAATCTCCATTACACTGGTTTGTAGTTTATATTTAAAGCCTCCAATAAACCGCCAATATTATTGCAGAAAACTAAGTTATTTTCCATGTCAAAAAATGGCGCTAGACCTTTATGGCGTTTACGAAAAACACTTACAGAGACATCTTCTTCTAACAGGTTCCACTGCTGCAATCTTGCTCCTAGTAACTCAGCCTTACTTTTTGGAAGTTCTAGATCTCTCACAAGATCGTTTAATTCTGACTGTGTTATTTTGTGCGGTTGGCGGTATGATGTGCTGGGTGCGAAATCGGGATCTCTTGAAGTTGATGGCATATCGTCCCTAAGAATCCACCATTCCTTAACTTGGTGAAAATGTAGATTTGGCAATATAAAATCCATATATTGTTATTACAATACAAATATACTACGTGCGTTCTCGCGGTTACAGTGTTAATATATTAGGGGAACATGACGTCACGTATCTCTTAAACGTGAACTAATATTTAAAAAAAAAGTTTATTTTCGATTTAAGCACACCTAAAATAGTAAGATTTAGTTGATTTTATTTCTGCAACATTTTAGCTGTTGTCCAGTGAATCCACATTGGATCTTAGAAAACAACACACAATATCGGCAGAACGTAAATGTTTGGATGAGGATCATTAACAACAGGATGTTTGGACCCTATTTTTTTCAACAAACACTAACGGCCGAGAGATATTTGGATTTTCTAACATTTTAATTAATTCCTTCTCTGGCAGTTTTTTTCCCAAATGATCACGATCCAGATATTCCTGGACAACAGATATTGCTACAGCAAGACGGTGCCCCGCCTCATTATGGGCATGCAGTTCGGGAATATCTGAACACAATCTTTCCAAACATGTGGATTGGATGGAGCGGGGCGGTGGAGGGGCCGTCTAGGTCACCCGACCTTACCCCACTAGATTATTTTGCTTGGGGATACTTAAAAGAAAGGGTATATCAACACCAACCGCAGAATATCGACGATCTGATGGAACGAATTCGCCAAGTAACGAGGAACATATCGCCAGAAATCGTACAACATACCGTACCTACAACATTTCTATGAGAGATTAGGATATTGCCAAATAGTCCACGGGGGCCATTTCGAACATTTGCTAAAGCCGAATGCTTTGTTTCACTAGTTTAAATATAATTTTTGAATTTTGTTTAAAAGAATTTTTTACACCTTGTATTATATTTGCCATCATACTATGTTAATGGAATCTGTGTAGTATTTCCCGTAAAATACAAAAATGTTAAAAAAATTGTGGTGTTTAATTTGAAAAAACGAAGTTGTCTTGTCCCAAGCTTTTGTGGGACAACCTGTATAGAAACAAATATTTTTGAAATGTGTAAAAATTAAAAATAAAATCGACGTGTCTGAGCGTTTTTGTGACAATGCATTGATTAAGGAGATATTTGCGATATTCCATTCTTTTGAGACACCCTGTATATTAATAAATGTATTTAATAATTAAACAAATTAGGTCGTCAATTATAACCATTTATTTCCCACGAACCCCCAAGTTTTAAAATAATATGGTTCTCTAGAATTACAGTGAAGCATCCTTAATTTTAATGTTTGAGCAAAATGGAATAAGAAAATATTTCTTGGAACTAAAAACTATGGTCAAGTTTAGACTTATGGTATACTACTGCCGAAATAGTATATTAACGTACACGTTTTATAAAGAATCATTTTATAGCACGCGTCCATGTTAAAAAACGAGCCGCTTGCGGCGGGTTTTATAACGGGACAAGTGCTTAAAACTGCTTTATATAACGCGTACGTTATACTATTTTTCCTAATTTTGTATATAACAAATCTATTACGATACGCATTTGCGTACCGTAATGAAGCTATTTCGATACGCGTTTTTTTCCTTATTTGATGTTGGTAACATCTAAATGTTTTATTTCATTGACTTGCGCGGCCTTTGTGATTTACGAGAAAACCTATTTTTCGCAAAGGAAAAATAGCTTGATAACCTACTTTCTTATTCTGTGTGGATAACAGTCATGTATGTTGGTTGCATAAATCCATAAATCAATCTTTTGTAGATGCTTTAAGCTATCATTTTCTGCCAAATCCTATCCAAAATTCAGTCTACTAACCTTCCAATGTCGATTTGAACTTCATCTTTATTTGAATTTTCCATCTTCCCTATACTAAATTGCAATGCCGTAAAGTAAAATCACGTCTTTTGAAATTCTTAAAAAATAGCAAATTCGCCCGAATTTCCGAACGCTCTGTATATGTACCAAATATACAAGGATCACACAACGTATTCCGTCCAATTTCAAATCTCATACCGCTAAAATAACTTTAGAATCCCGTGGTGAAAATGGGTCAATAAATTAAAAAATGACAGCTCGCAAAATAATTTTTGTTGTCCAGAGGCTACTATGAAAAAAAATAGTATTACCAACATAAAATTTAGACATAAAAATTTACAAAATTTGAAGGATTTATTTTCTTTTTGAATACGTGTTTTTATTGAAAAACCTACAAATTAGAAAATAGTATATTAACGTACACGTTTTATAAAGCACCATTTTATTGCACGCGTCCATGTTAAAAAACGAGCCGCTTGCGGCGAGTTTTATAACGGGACAAGTGCTTAATACTGCTTTATATAACACGTACGTTATACTATTTTTCCTAATTTGTAGTTTTTTCAATAAAAAACACATATTTAAAAAGAAAATAAATCCTTCAAATTTTGTGAATTTTTATGTTTAAATTTTATGTTGGTAATACTATTTTTTATCATAGTAGCCTCTGGACAACAAAAATTATTTTGCGAACCGTCATTTCTTGATTTATTGAACCATTTTCACCACGAGATTCTAAAGTTATTTTAGCGATTTGAGATTTGAAATTTGACGGAATACGTTGTGTGATCCTTGTACATTCGGTACATATACAGAGCGTTTGGAAATTCGGGCGATTTTGCTACTTTTTTTCGAATTTCAAAAGACGTGATTTTACGTCACGGCATTGCAATTTAGTATAGGGAAGATGGAAAATTCAAATAAAGTTGAAGTAAAAATCGACATTGGAAGGTTATTAGATTGAATTTTGGATAGGATTTGGCAGAAAATGATAGCTTGAAGCATCTACAAAAGATTGATTTATAGATTTATGCAACCAACATACATGACTGTTATCCACACAGAATAAAAAAGTAGGTTATCAAGCTATTTTTCTTCTGCGAAAAATGGGTTTTCTCGTAAATCACAAAGGCCGCGCAAGTCAATGAAATAAAACATTTAAATGTTACCAACATCAAATAAAGAAAAACGCGTATCGAAATAGCTTCATTACGATACGCAAATGCGTATCGTAATAGACTTGTTATGATACCAAATTAGAAAAAAATATTTTTAAACGTCCTATTATTTAATAAATTAAAAATAGTTCCACTACTATTATGTAGAAATTCAACATTTTTTTCGTAGCTATAAAAGTTTTGAAATGAACCTAGAATAAAGAATTAGGGCAAACTTAATTAATAGTAACTGAATAATGTTAATCGGCGTGCAGACAAAGTTTTTAAAATTGAAAAAGTTTTACACCTCCGCCGGGATTCGAACCCAGAACCTCTCGATTACCAGTCGAACGCTTTAACCAATTGCGCTACGGAGACACTGAGATTCTCTCACCAACTTCGGCAATATAACTTTATTCAATTTTAATGTTAGTATATACAGTTTGAAATGCCCTGTGATTTCAAACCGGGGAAGGGGTTATTAAGGAAAAGGAACTCACTCATGACCACTGATCATTAAGATCTGTTGTATTGTTCATCCCGTGTCGTTATATTGCCGATGTTGATGAGAGAATCTCAGTGTCTCCGTAGCGCAATTGGTTAGAGCGGTCGACAGGTAATCGAGAGGTTTTGGGTTCGAATCCCGGCGGAGGTGTAAAACTTTTTTCAATTTTAAAAACTTTGTCTGCACGCCGATTAACATTTTTCAGTTATATTTAATACAGACGTTAAAAACTACAATTTCTATTAATTAATAGTTTTTTTAATAAAACATATTTTTGTAAATAACAAAATATTTATAATATGATAATGATCGTTTTTGTCTAATGACGAACCAATACACATACATTATTAATAAAATGATTATAATAAAAAAGTAAATAATATTAAATGATTAGAAGCCATTATGGGAAAGATTGAAACTAGGTACAGTTGTATTAATTGAAAATGGGTACAAGTCTTACGACCGTTATTTGCCATATTTGCGTAAATTCGGCTTTTATGCTCGATTTATTGTTTTTGAGGTTATAGTAGTGATATGGCAAGCAAAGCATTGGCGTAGATAATAAAACGTCTAATAAAATGTAAAAAATATTTTTGTACTATCGCAAATTTTTATATTCAACGCACCTATATAACAACAACATAACAATAACAACAATATAAACATCGAATGTAAAAACAATATCAATAATTATTAAAATTTAATATTTTGTCATATTATGACCTTCTTTTTCGACTACTTGAGCTAATCTGTTTGAAATTGAGTTAATACAATTTACAATAATATTTTGATCAAGGCCTTCCCAGCACTCATGAATTACTTCGTATAATTCATTAGCATTGTGAGGTCCAAAATTTCCTCTGTATATTTCTTTTGCAATTAAACCCCAGACATTTTCTATTGGATAAATATCGGGACTATAAGCAGGCCATGGCAGAACTTCTACATTTTTATGTTGAAACCATTCCCTCACAGCATTTGCGGTATGAACCGGGGGGCAATTATCGTGCTGAAAGACGAATGAGGTATGTGGATATAGATGTCCAACAGATGGTAGCATTGTATGTTCCAGAACACGCATATAATGTTCGTCGTTAAATCTGCCCTCCAATCGCCATAAGACACATGAACACAAATCGATGGTTAAGGCGCAAAACCTCGTAAGTCGGTTTTTATAAATTTTACAGTAGAAGCGAAAAACGAATTGAGAAATTTGAAATAGTATTTTAAACAAAATAAGATGATTTGCTGAACCATTTTCTGGGGATATACAATAATATACATACTTTTTGAAAATTTTTGTTAATTAAAAAAATCTACTTACGAGGTTTTAACTTTAAATATTTAAACTTGAAAAACTTGGAAAACTAGGTAACTCTAGTATCAAAACCTCGTAAGTCAAATTAAGAGATTTCTGAACTTAAGTACTGTCTGGCAAATTAATTTTACGAGGTTTTGGCAGATGGCGCCAGGGGTCCGTAAAATTAATTAAAATTAATAATGGACTTACGAGATTTTGTAAGCTTAAAGAATATATTTTTTTCTAAGTGTTTATCGAACAAAGGGTTAAATGGAAAAAAACCGACTTACGAGGTTTTGCACCTTAACCATCGAAATCCGACCCCAGACATTCACAGAAAATCGTCCAGGTCGAAAAGCAAGATCGCTAGTATACCGCTCTTCAAATCTTGTGTTGTCTGGACGGAATACACGGAGTTGTCCATTATACGTAGACTGAAAAACCTTTTCGTCAGTGAATACTACCGTGTTCCAAAAATGATGGTCGCGGTATATATGATTTAGGGCGAAAAGCACCCGAGATTGCCTATGTTGATCTGTGAGCATCATTTTTTTCGCAGCTACGCGGTTTTTTAACGCTGATTCTTTGACTCTTCTGCTGGCTGTAGCTTGAGATCCAAGAAATCCGACATCAATGACAGCGTCTCTTGCAGTTCCGAAAGGTTTTGCCTTTAGATATCCAGAAATGCGTCATCTTGTTCAGGATTGGAAATGCGGACCGGACCAGTACCAACCTTTCTTTTTAAAGACGCCTCTTGCTCCCAACGTTGCTTAACTCTTAAAATTGTGTTCTTGCCTTTTACGTAAAAATTTGCTAGTGCCCGTATTGACCACCCAACTTCAATTCAGGCTATTATTTAAGCTTTTTCAAGTTCTGGCAAATGACGAGGCATTTTTAAAATTTTGGCATTGACTGTCTTTTACTTTTTAAAAAGTCAAAATTAATCAACTCCGATTTACAATATAACAAATTTAGTGTAGCCAATTTTCATGAATAAAACTGTACAATAGCATTGAATTTCAGAAAGATTTTGTTCAAGTAAATGTTATTGATTTTAAGCTTTACAAATAACACCCCGAAAACTAACTTTGAAGGGTTTTCTCTTTTATTGTTTTAAACTATAGATGGCGCTTGCTGCAGTGTATAACATTTTCTAGACCTAAAATAAAATAAAATAGGTTAAAGAGGATATTTGGATTTACCTAGCGGTGGAAAACTGGTGGTAGGTAGGTAGGTGTTAGAGTTCAATATATCGATAGTAAAATTGCTAAACTATCGATAGTGTAAATGATGGTGAAAAAGTTAATTAAACTAAATTAAAATAATAGGAAATTTATTTAACCAAAATATACATAACAAGAAAATTAAAACTGTATAAAATGTGATTGCTCGCCTGTCAGTTGTCGCTTTGACAAACGTAAAACGTCGTTTTACTGTCAAGGTAGTACTGATAGTTCGGATATACAGTGAGGACGTAAAGTCTGGAATAAATTCATTATTTAGGAAACGCTGAATATTTTTAAAAATCGCTCGGATACGTCGATTTTGTTTTTTTAATACGAATTTTTTCAATATTTTTTATTATACCGAAAGCACTCTGCTTGGACCAATTTTAATTTTTTAAATGGGAACCCCAATTTTTTTTAATTTTAGGATTCTGTGCATAATTGTGAACATTTTTTATCTAACATGTTATTATGATTTATCGACAGTTAAAGTTCGAAAATAAATACAACAATTAAATCAGTATCAGCATAACTCAGTGAATAATTACTTGTCACATTGTTACATTTGGTCAAATTAGACAGTTTTATGCTTCGTGTCAAAATATCGTAATATTGTGTCATTATTTTCAAGATCGATTATTTTTACTCTAACGTTTTTCTAATTTTTGAAGTTTATTCAGTAATAGTTATTGTGAAATTTCTTTTAAAAAAAAATGAAACTTAATGAAGCACCGAGGATAGAAATTCTAATGATGATAGGATATGGTGACAGGGTAAAAACCCAACAAGAAGTGTGTCAGTTATTTAATGAAAATTATCATAATC
The DNA here is from genome assembly GCA_963969555.1 of Polydrusus pterygomalis. Taxonomy (NCBI): domain Eukaryota; kingdom Metazoa; phylum Arthropoda; class Insecta; order Coleoptera; family Curculionidae; genus Polydrusus; species Polydrusus pterygomalis. The sequence goes on from OZ018379.1 coordinate 41,587,946, forward strand.
GTCCGCCAATTTCACAATCAGCTGTAAGTAAGATCGAGCATAAATTTCTTCAGCTTGGTCATGTTCGAGATCCCCAAAAAGTGGTCGGAAAGCATTGAATGATGACAAAAAGATGGACGTATTATTAAGTGTTCAAGAAAATAACCATATTAACTCTAGGAACATGGCTACAAACTTAAATATTTCGAAAACAACGGTTTTAAAAGTATTGCATGAAAATAAGTACCATCCTTTTAAAATGAAAGTCCTTCAAGAACTTTATGAAGAGGATTTTGTCAGGCGGCTTGAATTTTGTGAAATTTTACAAGAAATGTGCATTAGGAATCCCAATTTTGTTAAAAACATTGTTTTTTTCTGATGAATCCCCATTTTGTTTGAATGGTGAGGTCAACACACAAAATTAAAGGTATTGGTCGGATATAAACCCAAATTGGATAAGGGAGGGACATACTCAGTATAGACAAAAAATAAATGTGTGGGCAGGCATTGTGGGTGATATCGTGATAGGACTGTTTTTTTTTAATGAGAATCTAAACGGTCAATGATATTTAAGTTTTCTACAAGATGATCTTACTCCAGCTCTTTCGACGATTTTTCCTGATGAAGAAAATCCCGATTTACCACATCAGAATATTTGGTTCCAACAAGATGGTGCCCCGCCTCATTATTCAGCAGAAGTTCGCGCTTATCTTAATACTATCTTTGAAAATGGATGGATTGGAAGAAGCGGAGCTATTGAATGGCCGCCGAGGTCTCCCGACTTAACACCCCTTGACTTTATTCTGTGGGGTTACCTTAAAGGTAAAGTTTTCCAAACTAAACCAATGGACATGGAGGACTTAAAGAATCGAATTGTTCAAGAAATACGGTCAATCAGTCCGTAAGTTGTAATGTGCAGAAAGAATTTTTCGATCGTCTAGGTTACTGCCAATTAACCTTTGGGCAACATTTTCAACATTTATTAAAATGATAAATAATTAATTGTTGTATCTATTTTCTGTCGATAAATCATAATGACATGTTAGATAAAAAATGTTCACAATTATGCACAGAATCCTAAAATTAAAAAAAAATGGAGGTTCCCATTTAAAAAATTAAAGTTGGTCCAAGCAGAGTGCTTTCAGAGTATAATAAAAAATATTGAAAAAAATTCGTATTAAAAAAACAACATCGACGTATCCGAGCGATTTTTAAAAACATTCAGCGTTTCCTAAATAATGAATTTATTCCAGACTTTACGTCCCCACTGAATACATATTATTATATTCAATGTGTTTTCTAGACAATGTGTTGTTATATTGCATTATGAATATACAGTACAGGCCTTTCTATTGACCCTTGAAAAAGTTTTTATAAAAAACGATACGTTGGGATAAATATAATACAATTATTGTGTCATTTCATTGCCTGCCCTCATTCCCCCTATACTTATTCGAATTACTAACTACGGGCACTATACTTACCTAACTTTTTAAGTCATCTTTACTTTTTAATTAAAACTTAAAATTTCTATTTTCTAAAAGCATCAATTGATAAAAAAAAAAATATTTTTTAACTTACAAATATTATGCGAGGAAATAATTTTTTAACCACCTGAAAAATCTTTACACAATAAGGTTGCATTTCATCTAACACAGTTAGATATTAAAATGCAGATTCAGATTGCAAAGTACTACCAAAAAGTTAAAAGTAAATCATCTCAATAGGATGTCACCACTCTTGCAGACCGGTTTCGAACTCTTTTGTTCTCGTCAGTACAGGGTAGGTGTTCATACCTTCGATGAGACCACTTTCATACAAGACCCAAACGGATGTCTGCTCAGATTGCATGGACTACTAAGAGATGGCGCTAGAGGCTATAATATACAACGAACAAAGGTTGATATTATGATAGTTTTTAGGTTTTTTTCAAGGCCGATTTTCCGCTTCCAAAATTTTCTCAGTAGGGGTTATTAGCCTTCTTAGCCCCAATCTATAGTTCTCTGCATTTATGTTTCCTAAAAAAATTGTTGCAAAGACATTTCAAAAGTTTTTTCCTTCCCTTCAAGCATGGAATCGAATTACGCATCTCCGAAAAGTTTTCAAATCTGGGGACTCAGAAATATCCCCTTTTTAATTTAATGTCACTGATTTTAGAGAACTTTTCTTTTAAATAACTTCTTTGTCCACGCCTTTACAACATTTTTCATAAGTGCCAATTATATTTATATGAGACTAAAAAAAATCCAAATTTAACCCTTAATTTCAATTTTTAAACATAATGAAATAAGCAAATATTTCTTGAATTTAAAAACTATGGTAATAAAAGAAAATAATTTTATGTCATAAAATGATTATTAAAAAAGTCTCTCTTGTTATTAAAAAGTAAAAAAAAATTAAAATAAACCTATAGAATAAAGGAATAAAATGCATTTAATTATAGTTATTTGTATATTACCTAAATTAACATATTTTTGGTAAATAGTAAAATATCTATATACTAATTATTACGACCGTTCTTGTCTTATCGTGCACCCGAAAGAAGAGGGTGACATCTCAAAATCACTCATTTTTCAGGAGAGGTGTTTAAAGATTATGTCTTTTTTATTTTTGTTAATATTTTTTTAAGGTTAATAGAATAATGATTTTTTCACTTGTGTTACAGACTTTGTGCCTCCATTGAATTGTAAAATTCATGGTTTGTTATTGCTTAAGATCAGGGAGAATTTGATAGAAGTAACCTTTTTGAATATAAAATAAGCAAATATAAGTACATATTTCGTCTTGTCACCTTATTGAATATAAATAAATCTCTTTTTCTAAACAGAAACTATCTTTTGCCACAAGACAACTAGAAATGTCACCTTTCTCTAAGATAATTCGCGACGTGCTCTTCTCAAAAGACACAGGCAAACTGAGATAACACCATCTTCTCGATAATCTCGATACGTGCTGCGTAAAAATGGCGAATTCAGTAAAGCGACAACACGCCATCTCTCGGTCAATAAGTAAATCTCACATGTAACTTTTTTTCTCATGATAGAATACAATATTTAAAATTGATTTCTGTATATAACCCAATTTTGCCAAATTTTGAGATGTCACCTTCTTCTTCCGGGTGCACGTTATGACGAATGAATCCATAGACTTAATAAAATTCTAATAACCAGAAATTATTTAATATGAAACCATTCTTAGCCATTAAGAAAAGGACGTAAAATGCTACTCTGGGATATTGCAACTAGATTACAACTAATATTGGGTTGCAGAAAGATGTTAGTCAAAGATAATATAAAATATTAAGTCAATGTTGCTTTTAATAATGGCTTCACAAATTTCAAACTTTTCGAAAAATAGGTTTTATACGATTTTGTCATTTACTGTTTTAAACTATAGATGGCGTTTGCTGCAGTGTATAAAAGTTTCCAGACCTAAAATAAAATAACTGAATGGTATAGTTGAGATGTAGATTAGAATTGAATGTGTTTATCATGAATCCCGGAAAAAAGCGCACTGGAAATAAACGCACAGGAAATAAACGCACAGGAAATAACCGCACAGAAAAAAGCTCACAGTCACATAAGCGCACAAGAAATATCCGCACCTGGAAAAATGCGCACAAGGAAAAAAACGCACAAGGAAAAAAACGCACTCGGAAATAAGCTTACTTGTATAATTGCGCACATGGAAAAACCGCAAAATTTACGAATATACTATATAATATATATATAAAAAAAATGCTCTGGGTAACAACGAACAAACCGGTTGCCAATACACCTTTTATAAACGATTGGAGAGTATGTAGAATAATCACAGGTAATACCGACCACTCCGACCCTTTTTGACCGTAACGCAATTCGGTTAGGGGATTAAAGATCCCTGAAATTTCTAAATTGATTAGCAAAAACTTGACGGAATTCAGGTGCACCGACCTACCTCTTTTACATGATTTATAATTAGTAGGATAATTTATGGAAATACCTAATATGATTTACTGTTGTATAGTGTGTTCTATTTTAAAAACCTACACAAAAAACAAAAAAGTAAACGACGTGCGTTTTTTCCATGTGCGCATTTATACACGTGAGCTTTTTTCCGTGTGCGTTTTTTTCCTTGTGCGCATTTTTAGAGGTGTGGATACTTCTTGTGCGCTTATGTGACTGTGCGCTTTTTTTTTGTGCGGTTATTTCCTGTGCGTTTATTTCCTGTGGGCTTTTTTCCGGACACCGTTTATTATGTATACTTACCCTTAAAAAACATGAATAATTTAGAGAAGTATCTCCATAAAAGCAACTTCTTGTATTTTTATTGAAAAAGAAAAGAATTTTAAGGTACTGTTTTCTATCATCCAAGTTCCAGGTGTACCAGGGAAGGTCACAAAGTGAGTGATAACATTTTTCCCACTGAAATAAAATAATTGGTTTTACTTTATCGTGTAATTAGAATTTTAAAAGCGGATAAAGAAATATCAGTAATTGCTCTTGTTTTGGTAGGTTGGTATAGGGTCTGTTTATTTTTATTTTATTTTATTTTTAATAAAATAAAGAATGTTTATTCAAATTTGAAATATTTTCAACGATGCCTACATTAGCAAAAAACTACTGACTTTGTAAATTGAAATAAATTCTATTTTGTACATTTTATCATTAATAACTAACATGCAGTCTAAAGAATATTCGTAAATGATATAAATGTGACTGTGTTTTATGCCTTCGCCGCGAATCAAACTCGGAGCCTCTCTGTCACCCGTCTAGCGTTCTGCTATTTAATTTTTTTTAAATCTAAGCTCCTTTATTTATTTAATTATAATTTACATTTCATGGATTTAACAATATGCTAAATGCTTTATAATATAATGAATAATAGTATGCGATTCTCCATTCTCTCCGGGTTTATGGACTGTTGTGATTAACTATTCTTCCCGTAGCCCTATACTGCCGTGAAAGAGTTTTTTTTTTGTAAATTTATTTGGTGGGTTTGCTTTATCCGTGGCCGTTGCTTAAAGCACGTGGTACGCAATATAGCTGGAAATTTTAATTTTAATGAAAATAAATTGGTAATCTAGAATGTATGGGTTTGTGTATTACGTTCTGATGGTGTGTCTTGCTTTTACTATAATATTTTGTGTGAGTATTGAGTTTATTGGCTGTCTTTCGAAGAATTTAGTAGCCGTGTCATAAATGTACTGTGTTATGTATGGGGTGTTTGTGGCCTGATATAGATGTCGGATTGGTGTTTCCATTGGTAATGATAGAAGTTGTCTTAGAGATTTGTTTTGTAATCTCCGCAGATTTTTAAAATAGCAATTCGTCACACTACGGTGCTGCATATGTGAGTATCGGGCGCGTTATTTGGTTGTATATAATAAGCTTGTTTTGTGTAGAAAGTGGTCATCTGTAATTTAATATTTTGTGTTGCCATGAAATATTTTTGTATTGTGTGTCCTGTGTCTCTAAATATTAGTGATAACCCCGAGATATTTCAGCGTTGGGTTTGTTCGGGTTTGTTTGTGGTGCTATTGGCGTGTTGTTTATTGTTATGTGTCGATTTATGTGTATGTTGTGTCATTTGAGTGTGACTACCATACATTCACATTTATTTCCGTTAATCTCCAGCTTTAGCAGCTAGCTTCTAGCAGTTTTAGATATGCTGCCTGGCCACATTTACGTAAAATGAACTTGAATAAATTAGCACATCGGCCACAAAAATGGCCAAATTTGTATTGGGAAAGGGCAGGATACCGTCCTTGTGCAGATTGAATAGAGGAGCTACAAGGCTTGTGTCTTGCTGTAGATCTGCGTGGAGCGTCACCGGTTCAGAGAGACTGCTTCTATTCTAACTTTAAGGCTGGCCGTACACAGCCGGAATGTTTATCTGAATTCAGAAACGGAATCCAGAATCTGAATTCCGGCCCATTGAAAATTTGAAAAATTCATAATCTGAAAAAATCAGAATGTGTGTGCTGTATAATAAAAATATATACAATTCCGTACTTTCTGAATTCAGATTCTTAATTCCGTTTCTGAATTCAGATAGACATTCCGGCTGTGTACGGCCGGCCTAAGTGTTCTATGTTTAATGTAGGAGTGTAAAAGTGTAATGAGGTGTGATGGAATTCGTGTAATAAGTTTGTATATTAATCCGTTGAACCAGATATTGTCGAATGCTTGTTGTATATCGAGTGACAGAAGAGCCTTGCACTAATCTTGGTAAATTTTTTTTAGCGCTTCTTGAAAGACGTGCGCGACAAGTAAGGAGGCTGCCGGTTCTAAATCCGAACTGTTCTTCAGGTATTATCTGATCCAACTTCATAATTTTGAGCACTTTATGTGTGATCTTTTTTGCAACCTTTCCAAGCGAACTAAGGAGGAAAATGGGTCTGTACGAATATGGCCTTGTTGCTTGTTTTGCAGGTTTTAAAATTGGTACTATTATTGCCATCTTCCATTGGAAGAAAATTGCGTTTATTATGTACATTATTTGTAATTGTTTTTTTTTATGTGTTATATTGTCAATCTCGCCTTCTCCCGGAGCTTTTCCATTTTTTAGCTTCCTTATTACCGTATGTAGCTGTTAGGGTTGGTAAATAAGGTTGGTAGGATTTGTGGAGGAATTAAGATTCTTGCCTTTGTGAATTTATTTGCCTGCCTTGTTACTTTATATTGTTCAGTACTGACATTGGGATTACCCTCACTCTACCAATTGCGCCACAGAAACAAGGAACTTCTCCTACCAACTTTGGCCATAAAACTTTTTAATGTTATGAAATACCCAGTGACTTTAAACCGGTGAGTGTTATTAAGGGGAAAGAAACTCATTCGTGATCATTGACCATTAAAAAAAGATCATAATGATCAATGGTCACAAGAGACTTCCTTTCCCTTAATAACAACCTTCATACCTTTCGTGGTAAGCGTCCACGCCGTAAAATAGAGCTGTTTTCCAAATTTCAAGTCCTTGGCATTATTAGTTTTGGCAAGGCGTTGATGAATCAGTGAGTCAGTTAGTCAGTCACCTAACATTTTTTTTTATATTATTATAAAGATAAATTTGACATTTTTCCTCCAAATCAATATAGAAATAGTAACGGATAAAAATATCAGTCCATGATACATTTCTTTCCACTTGTTACTGGACGAAATAAATGCTTACCTCATCTTCTGCAGCTTGTCCTACCATCGTTGAGTATATCGAAATATGAGAAGTTACCCATATTACTCCTATAATTGAATATATTGTGACCCCCTCCTTAAAAATAATAGTAACATCATTATGTTACAATATACTAAGTAACAATAATAAATGGCTAAATAAAGAATATAAAGTATTTCAGTATACAGTATGAGTTTGTATCTTGGAATAAATTCAGTAAACCCAGTAGTTTTTTTAAAATAATTGGGCAGGGGTATTAACGTTTTAAGTTGTGGGTTTTTTTTATGAAAATAATATTGATACAAATTAAAGATCTGACGATATTTGTTTATCCAGCATGAAATGTTCTTCATTTTATACAGTGACCGACAGAAAGTGCGCAGCATATGGGAAAGTTTTTTATCTTTAAGTTTAGAAAATTAATTTTATTTTAGATAGGTTCTGCATGTTCACAAACCAAAATAACACCTATTAAATCCGGTAAAAGTGTTATGGTATACGAGGTAGGATCAAAAATTTGAAATTCCGCTAAGAGTAAAGTACCTCCATCTTTCGTTTTAGAATATTTTTTTACTAAGAATTAATGTTTTAATTTCGAAGTTATACCCAAAAAATGGATTTAATCGTGTTTTCTGAATAACCCTGTATAAAAAATAAATGGCAACCGAACAGTACGAAAATAAGATTTTCTGCAGACTTTGTTAGAGATAACCCTCGATCATAAGTCCGATTAGTTTGTTTTCATGATATTATGGCTTTTTAAAATAAGAACATAAAAATATTAAATATTTTTGCTGCACACCGTATTTTATTTTCTGAGGGAACAAGTTAATTTCATCTAACTGATATTTGATTTACATTGACTTAAAGCATCTCCTAAATAGTTTTTGATACATTGAAGTATGCATACAAAGTTTCCTTTTGATTTATAAAGAAAATAATTTAAATTAAAAATATATTTTGTCACGCAAAATAATGATCAATAATATATTTTGTACACATTTTAAATAAATTTAAAATAATGTTTCTTCAAATACTGATTTTTGATGCCCCAAATAAGCCTAAAAATAATAACACAAATTAATTTCCCTCTCATAATCTATACTATTTAAGATCAAAGCAGCCAAATATAAATATAAATAAAAAAATAAATTTATAAATCTTTATAAATCCAAAAGCAACTTTCTATGCATACTTCAATGTATAAAAAACTATTTAGGAGATGCTTTAAGTCAATGTTAATCAAAAAATATTAGTTAGATGAAAATAACTTGTTCCCTCAGAAAATAAAATACGGTGTGCAGCAAAAATATTTAATATTTTTATGTTTTTATTTTAAAAAGCCATAATATTATGAAAACAAACTAATCGGACTTATGATTGACTGTAATCTCTAACAAAGTCTAAAAAAAATCTTATTTTCGTACTTCTCGGATGCCATTTATTTTTTATACAGGGTTATTCAGAAAACACGATTAAATCCATTTTTTTTGTCCAAAATAGGCGAAATTTGGAATTTGGGTATAACTTTGAAATTAAAACAATAATTCTTAGTAAAAAATATTCTAAAATGAAAGATGGAGGTACTTTACTCTTAGCAGAATTTAAATTTTTTGATCCTACCTCGTATACCATAAGACTTTTACCGGATTTAATGGGTGTTATTTTGGTTTGAGAACATGCAGAACCTATCTAAAATAAAATTAATTTTCTAAACTTAAAGATAAAAATTTCCCATATGCTGGGCACTTTCTGCCGGTCACTGTATAAACAAAAAAATAATAACATGGAGAATACATTTTATCGATAAGGTGGGTCATTTGCATTAACACACTCGGTGAAGTCCAGTGTTAAATCCATAAATCCAGACATTTTTCAGTGGGGGGAAAGGGCATAATTGGCATATGCCGGGTAGTGCAATGCCAGTGACCAAGGCAATTTTTTTACCCCCAAATATTGCCTCCCCTATTAATTCTACATCAAAATTGCATTATAATTTTTTAAAGGATGTATGATGAACTGGACAACCCTTAAGGCGAATCTACATGGTGCCAGTAACTTGATCAAGTCACTAAAATCCACTACTGGATTGTAGTACTTGTTGTCGTAGATATGTTATATGTAGACCATGTTAATTCAATATCCGGTATAAGAAACCCTCTTTATTAGTTAAAACAATACCGAACTAAGGCTGCGTTTATTTTTAGTTTGGTATACTTTTTCGTGTCTTCATGAAATTTACCCTTCCTTATGGGATAGAAACCGCCCGTATAGCTTGTTGAAAAGGGAATATAAATTTAAAAAAAAAGGGAATACGACCCACTATTTACTTTTGCATTTCGATAATCTAGAAATCCAAAAAAACTGGCTATTTCAATCATTTCAGCAACAATTGATAATACAATTTGGGTTTTGTCAGAGCAGACTGTTGATGGCTTTGGCGACAGATCGCGTACTCAAGTAGAGGTAGCAGCTTTATTTCACGAAATACACCTCCATCTACAACCAATTTCCCAAGGCACCATCAGCACCAGACACGCAATCAAACGTTTTACTTGCTCTTCAAGAAAATCCTATTAAGTACTCCAGTTTGGCAACTTGGAAGAGAAGATAACATAAGCCATACGTCTACATTCAAGTTAGTTCAATCATGTCAAATGCGTCCTTATAAATATGTTAATGGTACAAGAGTTACTGGAAGATGATCTGGACCGTCGTCTTCAATTTTGTGAAGTGATGATGAATGCACTTGATCAGCATTTAGTAGATTTCGAAGTCAATTAAAAGAACTGTCGATATTGATCAGCAGAAAATCCTCACTGGATGCGAGATTTACACACCCAGCTTCCGCAAAAGCTTAATGTTTGAGCAGGCATAATTGGCGACCACGTCATTGGGCCAATATTCCTTAAAGGTAACCCAATTAGCCATACCTATCTGGATTTTTTGCAAGAAGAACTTGTTTCAGCTTTGACTGCTTTATTTCCTCACCATGCAGAAGCAGATCTTCTTGATGATCGAATATGGTTACAGCAGAATGGTGCTCCGCCTAATTTTTGACAATACTAAGTTTTTACAAACCGCTGGATAGCAAGAAGGGGTATTATAGAATGGCTGCCACGATCGCTGTACCTTAATCCTCTAAATTATTTCCTTTGGGGTAACCTAAAAACCAATGTTTACGTAACAAAACCAAAAAATTTAGAGGAACTTAGGCAATAACTTGTACACGAAATTCGCCAAATAACCCTGCATATGGAACATAATATTATGAATGAATTTTATTTTAGATTAGTGGTTTGGGAAGAAAAAATGGGCAACGTTTCTAACAATTTTTACAATAAAGCAAATTGCGTCTACATTAACGAAATGCAAAAGCAAGTTTTTTATGCCCTTTTCAACGAGCTCACAATACATACCTTTCCAGTTGAATACAGAAAGTTGGGGGTTTCTACCTCCAAAGAGTGGTAAATCTCATGAAGACACGAAAAAAGTATGCCAAACTAAAAATAATCGCAGCCATAGTACCGTATATGTTCATCAAATGGGCAACGTTTCTAACAGTATTTTACAATAAAGCAAATTGCGTCTACATTAACGAAATGCAAAAGTAAGTAGTTTTTTATGCCTATTCCAACGAGCTCACAACACATACCTTTACATTTGAATAAAGAAAGTTAGGGGTTTCTACCCCCAAAGAGTGGTAAATCTCATGAAGACACGAAAAAAGTATGCCAAACTAAAAACAATCGCAGCGATAGTACTGTATAATAATATGTTCAGCAAATAAAGAGGCTTTATAATACTGCATTTATTTTAGTTGAAAATTCCACCCTGTATGTTAATCAGTTAATTAATATTATTCGAGAAAATATTTTTCTAACCACCGGAAAAATATTTAAGTATACAATAAGGTTGCATTTCATCTAACACAGTTAGATATTTAAAATGCAGATCCAGATTGCACAGTACTACTAAGAAATTGAAAGTCAATTATCTCAATAGCATGTCACCACCTACAGACCGGTTCCGAACTCTTTTGTTCTCGTCAGTACAGGTTGGGTGTTCATACCTTCGATCAGACAACTCTCGTGACTGTGTTAGATAAAATGCAACCTTCTTGTAAAAGGATTTTTTCGGTGGTTAGAAAAATATTTTCTCGAATAATATTTGTTACCACTACCAGACAAGTAGACAATATATATATATATTATTATAAAAAGAACTGGGGGGACTTTTGGGTTTTGCAGCAAATGAAAGTGTACTCTTCGACATTAATCCAAGCTTTCGGAAATCTTTATTGTCATTTCCATCTTCAGGGAATAACATTCATGAGGATGTTCATATCGACGTTCGAAATTTTTGCTTTAGGTACATAATGCTTGGAGAGTTGTAGACACGGACCATTAAACATGCTCTCAACTCTCAACATTATATACCTAAAGTAAAAATTTTGAACATCGATATTAACATCCTCATTAATGTTATTCCCTGAAGATGAAAATGACAATAAAGATTTCCGAGAGCTTGGATTAACGTCGAAGAGTACACTTTCATTTGCTGCAAAACCCAAAAGTCCCCCTAGTTCTTTTCCTAACTAGTCAGCAACGACTACCCTTTCTCTATATATTATTATATAATATAATATAATATAATCAGTTAATTTAAGTGCCTATTTTAGGATTAATTATACCAAACAAGAACACGCAAGGTTAAGCAATGGATGCAAATCATGTTACTTACAAATCTGCGGATGCATGTACAAGCAATCTCACATACAATACACAACAAAATATAATATAGGAGCATGTTTTGAAGAAGTTCTTGATTCTGAAATAATATCCTAAAAATAATAATTTTTTTAAGTAAGTTGTGCGACTTTTAAATGTCCTAAAAATATGCATGAACATGTATTAGTATCAAAACTGACAAAATAATGATGTAAATAATGAAATACAGTATAATCTCCTTTGAAAAATTCGATGCCAATCTTATATATCGGGGGTATATATCGGTAGTTCTTCAAGTCATGCGGATGGTAAGCATCGAATTTGGGAGTTTTGGGACACATATGGAGGGTGCTTCAAATTCGTTAGCGCACATGGGGATCTCAATAACTGTAAGGGATATGAAGGTTGGTAAATTGGGGCATGCCCGCATTCTGGGGTTTAATTATTTGGTAAAAGAAAATTTCCGATACGAATACTTCGAGTAGTCCGAATACCTTGGAAAATTCAATTTGGGTTTTTTAGTTTTTGCGCCCTAATTTTTTACCCAGAAAGAAAACAAAAAACACATTTTTTATGCGTTTTTATGTTCTATAAAATCGGGTCAGTTAAAAAATTTGACGTTTCGTTTTTTAAATACCTACAATGGTCAAGTCAAAGTTTTAGAATTTTAAATACAGTTTTAGGGACATCTAAGCTTTAGAAATTTAAAGTAATTTAAATTTTAACGTTTTGTAATAAAATGACACATCATCAGTATTTAAAATTATTATTTCTTTAGCAATTAAGGCCGCAGCTATTATTTTTAGGATTAAATATTAAAAAATAAAATTGTTAATTATTCAATATGTTGTGTACATAAAGGACCTTAGGAGGCAAATGAAACCCAAATTTTAATTTGCCGACGTTTCGGAAAATATATTGTCAACTAAAACACACAGTGGCTTGGCATATTTAGATACTCAACCACTGTACATTGTTAAGGTCGCGTCCCACTGTACACAGATCAGGGTAAAGTGCGACGCGACCTCAGCATTTATTGCCCTATATAAACTAGGCCAGCTTTAGCAGCAGGCATCGGTGCCCATCGCCCGGTCAATCTACTAACAGGTGACAAGCCTTGGTCTTGGTCAAGTGACGCATCTGCTCATCCAGTTATTAATAGGTGACAAGCCTTGGTCTAGGCCAAGTGACGCACCTACGCGGAACAATAAGAGACATGCTGGTTCGCCTTCTAGGATAGAAATTAAGAAGAATACAATAGACGCCGTTTTGTACCTTCATACTTTTATTCCTCTACCTACGTCCCCGACACACGAAGAGAAATTCATGACATGGTGAAGGCGCCGACGTTCGCATCCCAGGCCGTCTACAATCCATATTAGACGCCACTACTAAATCATGTGTTTGTCAGTGATTCATGTCAGACCAGTGCCATCTAAAAAGCAGAAGCAAATCCATCAGCCAAGCCATACCTATCGCCAGCAGTGCCAAATTGGAGAACAGCCCAGCGACTTCGCCATTGTCAAGAAAACCCAAGGCTCCAAAGATCCCCTCCGGTACAAGTGAGAATAAGCCAAACAGCAGAAACAGGAGTGAATCCGTCAGCCAGGCCGTACCTACCGGACAGAGGACAAAGCCAAGCAGCAAAGGCAAGCCAACTGAGAAGCAGGAGTAAATCCGTCAGTCAGGCCGTACCTACCGGACAAAGCCAAGCAGCAGAAACAGGAGTGAATCCGTCAGCCAGGCCGTACCTACCGGACAGAGGACAAAGCCAAGCAGCAGAGGCAAGCCAACCGAGAAACAGGAGTGAATCCGTCAGTCAGGCCGTACCTACCAGACAGAGGACAAAGCCAAGCAGCAGAAACAGGACTGAATCCGTCAGCCAGGCCGTACCTACCGGATAGAGGACAAAGCCAAGCAGCAGAGGCAAGCCAACCGAGAAACAGGAGTGAATCCGTCAGTCAGGCCGTACCTACCAGACAGAGGACAAAGCCAAGCAGCAGAAACAGGACTGAATCCGTCAGCCAGGCCGCGCCTACGAGGGGTCTACACCCTAACCTACAGGGTGGACCACTACGAAGATGGAACCAAGGAGGATAGCAGGCATCAGGGAAACCGCTACCCGCTACACTCGCCTACGAGGAGTCTACACCATAACCTACAGGGTGGACCACTACGAAGATGAAACCAAGGAGGATAGTAGGCATCAGAGAAACCGCCACCCGCCACACTCGCCTACGAGGGGTCTACACCATAACCTACAGGGTGGACCACCACGAAGATGAAACCCATGAGGATCTACAAATTATGATGACATTAACTGGGCCAAAAAGTAGCAACCAATCGGCGTGGAACAAAGGTCCGGACTCCAGCCAATGAATACACGCAGCCAAGCAACTTATGCGAGGGAATTATAAAGTGTTCATTATATTAAGTTACTGTAAAATAATTAAAAACTAGCATGTCAAAGCATTGAAGACCAATGCTTTTCAGAGGGGGGGCATGTTAACTAAAACACACAGTGGCCTGGCATATTTAGATACTCAACCACTGTACATTGTTGAGGTCGCGTCCCACTGTATACAGATCAGGGTCAAGTGCGACGCGACCTCAGCATTTATTCGGCTATATAAACTAGGCCAGCTTTAGCAGCAGGCATCGGTGCCCATCGCCCGGTCAATCTACTAACAGGTGACAAGTCTTGGTCTTGACCAAGTGACGCATCTGCTCATCCAGTTATCAATAGGTGACAAGCCTTGGTCTAGGCCAAGTGACGCACCTACGCGAAACAATAAGAGACATGCTGGTTCGCCTTCTAGGATAGAAATTAAGAAGAATACAATAGACGCCGTTTTGTAACTTCAGACTTTATTCCTCTACCTACGTCCCCGACACACGAAGAGAAATTCGTGCCTATTTATTCAGGGCTCTTAAACAATAGGATTTATTCTTAGGTTTCAACAAAAACCGATAAAAATATTATTGAATTGATTTATTTGGAAGACTGTAATATCTAATTTCTTCTAAAATAACATAACTTTGAAAATATAAGCATTTTGGGGTCCGAAACTAATTATAAAAAACGCCTTTTAAGGGAAATGATAGAAATCAGGACTGATTCGGAAAGTGTCAATCAAATAACAGATATAGAATTCCTCAGTACCTTATATTTTAATTTAATTGAAAAAACGAAGAGGACACAAAAAATAGATGTACAACAATATTTTATTTCTACGTTATCACCGCCAGTTAAATTTCTATGAAAATTTCAACCCTTGTTTTAACTCCCTTAGATGTTATTTCTCGAATAATCCCTTCTTAGCGAATGCCTTCGTTGTAGGGAGAAGATATCCTCGAAATTTCATGATTCTAGGATTAGGGGCTTAGGCTGGGCGTTGATGAATCCACTTGAATCCAGTTCACATTCAAATTCTCCGCGCCACATGACGCATCTCACCATCGTAGACTCCGCCCACATGCACAATCTTGTTTTTTTTTGTACGATGGTATATTCATCGTTTTACGTAAATGCCGCATTTTTGCTTGTGAAGGCAGTATAAATGTTTAAAATAAATTAGTTTCTTTATTAGCAGAGTAATGTAAAATATACCTACAGATCGGTATAAATAATAGGTATCTAAAAACATAATAAATAACTGTTACACAATACCAACATTTTAATTCTTCTTTCCTTTGCTACAATAAATCTTAGTTCTGCTGCAGCTCCAAACCAATTAATCAAGTTTTTTGTTTTCTTATTTAATATTTTTTTCAAATCCAATATTTGTTTATTTAGGTTGTATACTTCATTGCCTACTAGGATGTGTACTATCAACATATTGGGTATACCCAAAAAAAATTGCATAAGAAACACTAGTACTATATAGTCTACCATAATTGCCATATTTGCTAGAACTATATTATATTCTGAAACTATGCAATATAGGATTGATTTTCTAATTTCATTAGCCATAAATAAGTACATATACAAAAAAATGGCATGTTGCCATATTACGGTAATAATAATTTTGTAGTAATATTGTCTGTTAAAATGTCCATTACACACTTTATTAAAAACCAAGTCTACGACTGCATTAAAGCTTTTAATCATCGTTTCCCTCCTCAGCATCAGTGTATTGATTAGAACAAGCTAAAATAAAAGTGTTTGTTGTAATATTGTTACAAAAGGAATTTATTTAAAAATGTTTTATGGCTCAATATTCGAATTTTTAATAGATTTCTATAGTTAACGTTAAAGTCAGCAGCAAGACACTGATACATAGAATTTTTAATTTTGATTCGCTTGAAAGCGTTTCGAAAAAGTTCGTTAGAAATCGCATTTCGCTACTCCCATATTTCGATTCTAATAATAGAATTAGAGGTCGGAAGTCCTCGGCTTTTTTCTAATAATACTAGGGATTTTTGATTCTTATTGTTGCCGATGTCAAATTTAATAGTTATTAACCTATAAATCGCAAAAATCTAACGTCAACAAGTTTGAAACATTGTTTTCCTTTCTTTGCGAGTATGGTTGTATTTTAAAGACGGCTTATATTATTTTTGAAGTATTTAGGGACAAAACTATTGGTATAATAAGCGATTAAAATATTACCGCACATGTTAGGGGCATATTAATTAGAACAGCGTCGCGAGCATTTTCGTCAATATCATTTGGAACGGCGTGTTATGAAAACAGAAAGTGATCCGTCTGCAAAATCCACTAAAACTCGCCAGTGGTCAGAAGTTACTCGCACTTTACCTTTTTTTTTCAAAACTTTTCATCGTATAGCAATATTTTTAACTATATTCCTACAGAGTAAATTAACAAAAATTATGAGGTTAAGGTACAATACTGTCAATCACACTGTCAATATTGTCAATACTCGACGCGACGCGGGGCGACTGATAGAGGGCACCTTTATCTAGTCGGTTGTCTTTTTTCTTTACATATCGACAGCCTAGTTCTAATACGACCTAACCTACAAAATTTATGAAATTGACCTTTTGATTAATATCAATAAATAACCCCATTTTCTATCTTGTGACAATATGTCGTAGACCACATTGATATATTAATATTTTTTTTCGGCTTGTTCTAACATGTCGTATCAGAGTCACCTAATATTTTTAGTTCGAATTTGGCGTAGTAGTAAGCATATTTATTGAACTTTATGGTTTTATTTAAAAAAAAATTATTTTAAGGTAATTACTAATATATAAAAACTTTATTTTGCATATTGATTTGTTAATTATATATAATATAATAATAATTATATTATATATAATTCTGTTAATTACCGAAAAGGGTGAATTTAAAATTATAAAGGGATACATCTTATTAGACCTTATTACCAAGTATGTAAGTTACGACAAATTAAAATTCATTTTTGTTTAATAACTTACTAGACTGTTTGGGTGAAATGATACAGACAAATTAATAAAAATAAAGTTAAGTACGTAATTCTAAATAATATTAGCAAAAATTACAAAAAGGTATTTTAGTCAACAGGATTTAAAATCTTTGAACGTAACTTAACTAAATTTTTGTTAATTTGTCAGCATAATGTCACCTTTAAGGTATTCTCCTCGGTATTCTCTTTTATTAAATAACTAAATTTTAAAAAATTACCCATGTGAAATTACGTCATTAAAAAATGAGCAAAATTGGTTCTTTTACTGAATATTATTCAATTAAATATATTAATTTGTTTAGATGATGTCTGGTAGAGGAGCAAAACTGCTTGCTTTAGTTCTTGAAGGCAAAAATAAAGCAGTGTCAAGTGCAACTACTGCACGTAATATTATGGTAACCTATAATTTTAAAGTGGCTGAGAATATTGTTCACCAAGTTAATGATTGTCAATATGTACAAGAACTTGACGCTGAGCTTTCTCCTTTACAAGATGTACTAACACTAAATTCTTCCCGAACCTTACCCCTGCTTATTGAGAACCAAAGTTTTAATGATACTTTGCATACAGATACTAATGACATAGTATTATCCTACGAAGTACAAACAAATAATAGTGACCTAGTACCAAATGATAATGACATTGATCTTGTGTTATTACCAGAATTAGAGACCAAAATATCTTCACATCCAGATGATAACGTACCAAAAAACTACCAATTATCGAACTGTATCCAACTGTTCAAGCATAAAAAGTCGTATCCAACATTAGTTTTAACGCTTTCAAGCCGAATTTTTTTTTTCGGGTGTCATTAAGTTATTTCGTTATTTTTTTTATTTTTCCACAGAAAATTGATAAAAAATAAGATTGACACCAAAATTTTTCTGATAGTCTAACATTTTGTCTGGGACATATAAGTCCCATCCGACATTTTAAATGGGACATAAAAAACCCGCCGGACATAAAAACAAACTTTTATTAAAAAAATATTTTAAATGGTACGGAGTAAAACAATTTTTGCAAAGAGGTATATTACACAATCGGCATAAGGTTTGAGTTCGCTTCTCTTTTTTGAAGTCCACGGAGCATCTTTGACATCTTCTTCGCGTATTTTCTTCAATGGGAAAATGAAATCTGTAAAAAGAAATGGCCTAACGGGACAAATATCACCCGATAAAAAATACTATTGGGTCATATATGACCCGAAAGTAAATATGTGATATATTTATCGAATTTTCTCAGTATTACCCAATTAAATATTACTTATAAACATATTCTTACCTTTTGATAAGTTTTATACCCAAAATAATCCGTAAATACGACAAAATAGGAGCACACGTAGTAGCACACGTGTATATACGACTATTTACACACATGTAAACAATACTAAAATGGCCATTTCCGGGGTTGCCACGTGTAGTTTTTGAACTGACCGACCTGGTAGCGATTTTACTAAATATAAACTATTAGAGCACCAGACACGTTCGCCCCGTGAATCATTGTAAAATATAATCCCGCTCAGCACATTTCTGTAAAATCCAACGAAATAAGAATACAAAGGAAGTAGGGTATGGTAGATTGACAGTTGTCCGGGATGGGGTCTGATGGCGGCAACATTTAACGCATGCGCGTTTCCGGTCCACCTGTGGCGTATCATTAAAATGGTAATAACAAAATGATTAATAAAATTTGATTCGACGAAAAAAATAGAAAAAATATTTAGATTCATATATACCTATAAGATACATTAAGGTTGGTGTAATAAAACAATAAAATTATTTCTTTTAATTATTTATTGAAATAAGGTAACGGAGGTGAAAGGGTCCTTAATGTAAATATCTGGTTAAATAACTAAAAAACATCTGTTATTATACATTAAAAAAAATTGCAGAAAACAAATTGTTTCAGATAATAAATACTGATGAAGGCAAAATTATTGCCAAAACGTCTACGTTAAAAAATAAAATTTAAAAAAAAACCTTACTCTTTCTTCATGAACCAAATCACAAAATATAATATAATATAGTCCTGTTTATTATACACGTAGGGAAAATGTTTGTCCGCCCATCTCTTAGTAATAAGTTAGCATAGTACAAATATGGAGTATCGCAAAGCAAACAGAGGTAGGTAGATTATGTTTCCCCCGCTCCATCCTATTGCATCTCGCTCATGGCACTCGCTCTGGTGGCACGCAGCTCCGCTTCTATCAAATAGATATTCATTCTTTCGTACATTGCCGCCTGAATGAAAGAATCAGGATCAAGCAAAACGCATCAAGCCAGCCAGATCCGATGCGATGGAGTGGGGAAACATAATCTACCTATTTCTATTTACTTTGCGATACTTCATATTTTGTACTATTCTAACTTATTACTAAGAGATGGGCGGACAAACATTTTCCCTACGTGTATATACCTGAATAATATTAATGAGATTTCTAGTATACAAGAAAATTGTCAAATGACAATCTATGCAGATAATACAAACACTTTATTTATTTCTAGTATCAACAACTTAACAAGTTAATTATAGATACATAAACCCCATTTCTAAAAGCTTATACCTATACTATAATAAATATTCAATTAGCATTTGCCTAAGCAGTTCATTCCTTAATTTTAATTTTTCATAGTTTAAATTATATATTATGTCAATGTCTCCACAATATTTATTAAAATAGAGCACAGTCTTATAAGTGGTGAGTTTTTGTATAGATTTGTCCTCGGTGTAGGAATATAAAATACATGTGCGGATCTAGTATTGACTAAGCCTATTCTAAACAGAAGCAGTCCTAAGAACTCTTTATTATGTATTTTGTCTCTAATTATCTTATATAAGAAAATAATTTTTACTTCTATACGCAATAGTCTTAAAGAAGGAAAATAATTACACAAAAGCCCTTGATCTGTACCTCTTGGCGGATAAACGGAAAATGACTTGTAGTACAAAAATTTTAAAAATTGACACTGAATAGATTTTAAAAGAGCAATCTTATTGGCATACTGAGGATCCCAAATAGTGCATGCAGACTAAATTGCTGTAACTACCAGGGATTTATATAAAGTTATTATGGCGTTAACATTTTAAAAGTATTTACAAGTTCTTATAATAAATCCTAGCATATAAAGACCTTGAGCTTCTCGAGCAACATATTTAACAATTTATGATTGAAGTAAATAATTATTGGTTTCCTAAAGATAAACTGATATTAAATAAATCAAAGACCGTTATCACCTTGTTTAAGACTAACTAATACACTTTGGAGAATCCGGAAACCGTAACCATTAATGATTGTCATATAAGATTAAAGGAAGATACTAAAATCTTAGGTGTGTTGTTGGATAGTAAAATGTCCTGGAAGAGCCATGTCCTGGAAGAGCCATGTCCAATATATGTTGTAACCAGAAGGTGTTCCAGTTAGATTTACAGTAGGATAATTATCTTCAGCCAGGTTTTGACATGGTGTCTTATAAGATATTGCATAGGAACGTACCTGCCAAAAAATATAAGTTTTTTAATTATCTGTTTGGCACCTTTACCAAATTACACAAAAGTACCTATAACGTGATACTACCTCTTTGTAAAATTTTTTTTTTATATTTTGATATGAATTTCTTTGAATGATAGAAGGTTTGGGACTTGCTTTAAATTTATTTTTTAATCAATGGTATCTCCAGTCGTCCTCAGGTGAATATTGGGAAAACGTGTCATCATTCTAGAAACATCATTGTCTTCAATATTTAAATATGAATTTCTTTGTTTATCGTACCTACACTACCATATTTTATTACATTCTTTATGCATGGGGTTAAAAATTTTAAAAAGAGATTAAACCAATAAAACATCTAAAAACTTTTATCGATACATAATTTATGAACAAAGCAGCATCCTCGGAAGCATAAAAAATGCAGAATTATTTATATTTATATTCTTAAGTACCTACCTACCTACATATTTTCTAATATATTATGTAATGACCCGATACAGTAGTTTCCAAACTTACATTTTTTAACCTGGCTACTTCAAAAGTAGGCACTACTGCAGTTGGGACCAATCTAACTTTTAATCTTGAAGTTCTGTCAAAGCAATCTTCAGAAAAATGCTCCAAGCAAAGAACTCTATTTCGTGTAGGATCCCAATCACTTCGATTTACAATTTGCAACCATGCCTTTTTTCTTAGTTAATTATTTGGAAAACTAAAAACCAATAAGTATTTTTAATTTGCTTTTCTGTAGAAATGGGGTAACCCAGTCGATTAATAAATAAATAATATTTTTCTGGTTTTATAAGACGAACGCCCATGAATGACATGCGAGGTTCGGAGGTTATGTGTATTTTGACATTAAATTAAAATAACATTTTTTCCCCCTACAGATTAAAAAAGTTTATATATGTAAACATAAACTTACCTATAAAATGTAATGCCCAGTTTTTTACTTCTTAGCGTTTGGGAGCACCCACAAGCAGCACAACTAACCATATTTATAGCTTATTAATTAACCCAGAATACCAACTAATTAAAATGTTTTAATCGCTGTCCAGCGCTAAAAGTATACTCCACTGTCACAGGAAAGTAATTATAAGTTTACTAGAATTCGTTAAATATGGTTGTTAACTAATTAAAATGCAAAATAACTCAAAAACAGCAAAGAAATCAGAAATCACAGTTCGACCTGTCAACCACGGTCAAACACCAAAACAAACATGGAGTCATATTGTGGTGTCTCAAAATGGCCGACTTCCGTCGGCCAGTATGTTAGGCGGTTTATGCAAAATCCTACTTCCTTTGTATTCTTATTTCGTTGGTAAAATCTAATCGTTTGTAGCTCAGAGTGTTTTAGCATGACCGACGGCAGAAATATTTTTCTTAACCATCCGCACGAGTCCCACCGCCTGACTGAGTCCTTGCTAGACAAATTCCGTCGAAAAGGTATATTGGCAACCGGTTTGTTCGTTGTTACCCAGAGCATTTTTGAAGTGAAAACTTCTTTAGGCGCGTTTAGCACTTTTTGTGGGCACTGAATTAAACTGAGCCGTCACGCGTCACACTCGGCTGTGTAACGCTCGAATTCAACTGCTATATTCAATCCGAACTGACCCTGACCCGAATGAATATGCAAGAGCATGCCGCAAACAGTGTGCGTTGTATAGACACTCGTCTGCGTCTCAGGTATGTTCTGGCATTTTTTTAATTATATATTTACGTAGGGTGAAGTAAGGTTTACCGTAATTGCTTATTCCGTGGACCCAATTTATTATGATTTCTGACTTCTGTTGAAGATGTAAAAATTCAAGGGTTGTTCAATTTTAGGAAATATCTTTTTTCGTATGCAGTAAAATTATCCCGTATTCCAAGTTTATGTTATTTTTATGATTGCTTACGAACCTAACCTAAAAGAAACAAAATTGAAAAATTGTATTTGATATTGTTAATTTCACCTTGTTGAAGTTTTCACTTCTGTCGTGTGGTCTTAAGCACACACAATTTTTTTTTAAAATTTTATTTTTATAAAATTTAATATTTGTTGAAAAAAAATGCTCTGGGTAACAACGAACAAACCGGTTGCCAATAACCTTCTCGACGGAATTTGTAGGAAAGGACTCGTCAGGCGGTGGGACTCGTGCGAATGATTAAGAAAAATATTTCTGCTGACCGACGTGACGGATCTAACCTCAATTTCATCAAGATTTATTTATATGGATCAGCCACGTTGTGTTGCAAACGATTAGATTTTGCAGGATTGTGCTGAGGCCGATTATATTTTGTTATTTCGTAATTAGGGGCGTGTCTTGTGCTGTATTAGTTCGCGACCTGGTAAGACTGAAATCCAATATTTGCACATAAATTGGGATGAATTTAAACCGGTTGAAGGTACTTACCATTTAATGGGACATAAATGTCCCGATAGGTTTAAAAGGGTTCAATGACAATAGGTTGTATGCAACACTGATGCTGGAATCTTTTTGATGTGCGTAAAAATGTTTATAAAATAGTTGTATTTAATGCCAAATATAAAGGTATAACCGTTAAAAAAATAAAATGGGCAGTTCCCTCCAAGACAAACAGTTTTATTCCTCTACTGTAAAATTTACATTTTAAGGGATACACCATATTAGATCTAGGCTATCGATATGCGGAATGTGATTCTGCTGCAATTTATTTTCGTTTCAATTCGATTCTATCGGGGCTGGAGGGGAAGGACGAAAACAATAGAAAAAAAAGGGAAAAACCGATCGGAGTACCACATTTCTAAAATAACGTTAATTACTTTGCGATTCGATAATTACTTTTCTGTTCATCAGAGTGCGTGTGCAGGTTTTTTCCTGTTATCGCACCGGTGCGATTTAAACAACTTACAAGTAGTGCACTGAGAAAAAAGTTTATTAGATCTAGGTGAAAATACACTTACTTTAATTAAAAAGTTCACCACATATAGTGACTAGTGAAGGGTTCACTTGGCCTAAGTAAATGGCAAATGCTGAAATAGTTTACCTAGAACTAGTAAACACAAATAAACAGGTGTGCTTAGAAATTCGTTATCTGATCTAAATGAACTGTTTGCTTGGAATAAGTAACCCATTTATTAAATTATGTACGTTTAACCAATAAACCATTTATTTAAAATACACAAATTGTTTAGTTAGAATAAGTGAAAGGGATAAGGATGAGGGATACCCGTAAAAGCGGAAATATGATCTTCTAAATTCCAATTTATTAACAAATACTCCATATTAGAACACTCCATAATAGTATAGTCACCGCGATGTCCAATACGACAACAAATATATAGATATATATAATATACAGCAACAGAGCACCAAACAATCCGACCGACTTCGCCTAGGACGAAAAGAAAATGATAAATCGTATATCGTATTGCGTGCGACGCCACGAGTTTCGAGTTTCATCCTGCCGAAGTGAAGCGGGAGCGGCTAAAAGCGAACCGAACATTGACGAAAGGCCAAACAAGTGAACTGGACACTTTATTTAAGCAACCAAGTTTACTTAGGATAATATTTTGGTTTACTTATTTAAAGTAAACTTTTTTACATGTCTTAATTTATCCAAAACAAGTGAACACAAGTTTAAATTAGGTGCACAGTATACTTAAAAATTATATGTTTACTAAACACAAATAAACATTGTTTACTAATTTATTAGATCCAACTAAACCGATTGTGACTAATTTGTTTTACTTGCTTTAAATAAACTAAATTTCTATATTAAATGAAATATTAGCCGGTGTAAGTAAACTTTTCCCAGCTACCACAGTTTACTTGAAGCTATTTTCTCAGTGTGCGATACAGGATACAGGAAACTTGACATTTATAAGTAGAAATACGTTTTTAACTCCAAATAGATATTCAACAGAAAATTAGTTTGGCTTATTAACTGAACAAAATTCAGGTTGTATTTTCATTGTAAATATGCGATTATTTATTATCACCACCCACTTTGTGGCTCATTCCTTAGGACAGGTACCAGGAAATTGCAGAGCAAGTTAAATCAACTTTTACTTTAGATGTTGATAAAACAGTTACTTCAATGAGCTTTGAAGTAGAACTTGAAACTAATGTCTAGTTCACAAAACATCCGTAAGATGTCAAATATACTGAACAGTTTTCTGTAAATCAAGAGTGGTGCGATTTTAAAACCGGTGCGATATCGGCACCTTACCTCAGAATAAAGGATCATACAGAAGCGACAAAGAGCTCTCATTAGCATTGCTTATATGGAAAACGAATCTGTGACGTCACGCTTGACGTGTGTGGCGCATATCCTACATTTTACACTGAGAGAAACTCAGTATACGCTTACAATTCGGGTTGTACACTGGGAAAATAATATTAATATCCGCATAATGTAAGAAAATGTTAAAAAATTATTTCAACTTAATTTTAATTGAGTTTAGACAATACTCATTTAAAATCAAGAAATAAATAAGTTTCAAAATGTTGCCGTTTCAAAATTTGTTTTTCATTTATGAAATTTTTTATTACATACATTTCTTACATAAAGTCGCCACAGTGGATCTTTTCCCGTGCGTCATCAATCAACGATCAGGACTCAACGTGGTTAATAACTCTGCATCCTTATTTATTACAGTAACTAGTTTGAATAAAAGCATAAAAGAACGTCTCCAAGATTCCGCAATAATATAACGTGCTAGACAAGAATAAAACTATAAACGTCAATTAATTACTTTTTTATTTGTTAAGTTGACTATCGTTGTATTTTAGAACGTCATTGTCAACCTTGTTTTGATCTGCCAATCTAATTCGTATTTTGTAAATTTGTGTGCCTTAAAACTGTTCCTTTTTCTAAAAATAGTTCTTTTTAGAGCTAATTATACCCACCATCTGTTTTGGCGGTAAGTATTTATGGATTTTTATAATATTCAATTTTTTTATTTTAAATATGCTAACCGTGAAATTTCTTTGAAAAGTTTACGGCAGTGGCTAAATTCCCTTTAATGAAAGGATGTAAAAAATTTGACTTTTGCGATTTTAGTAGTCAATAAAACACCAAACTTTTCTAGATTTTAAGTTTTAAAAATAGTATTAAATGTAATAACATTTGTTTGTCAATTTCTTTTAGATAATAGAGAATGCCTGGCAAAACTTAAAATAAATAATAATTTTTCGGGATATTATGTAGTTACGTCAAACAGTAGGCAGGCACGTCCATTTTATGAACTTAGACTTAGTTTTGACTTTTTTCGTCTCGTAATTAAAGAACCACTGTGGCGACAATAATAAGTAAGTACATAAATTTATGCGGCCTTAATTACAATAATACAATACAAAATGTCTTTTTTAATAAATAAAATAAACATTACAAATAGTTATAAAGCGATGGCGACGTTAAAATTCATGCTCATCGACACAGCCATCAAACAAAAAAAAATAATAAACTATATTAAGGACTATAAAATAATAAAGAAAATGATATTACACACACAAAAAGAGGGAAGTATTGGGATTTCTTAGGGAAAATGAATTTAAAATATCAAACAAATTGTTAAATCTTTCTATGACTTCAATTGTACCAAACCCGTCTGCAGGTAGAGCACCTAAAGTCATATACAAGTGTTCATTCCACTGGCCACTGTGTAGCTAAGAACTTGAGCAGCTAAAATAACTTTCATTTTTTCAAAATTGGAAGGTCATAAATGAGCATTTGTCATTGTCATTGTCAGCAGACTTTTAGCAGACGGATGCTTTATTTAACAGTTGTTCCTCATTTCCCCTTCCTAAAAATTTTGGGCCGATGCGCTTTGTCGCTTCTGCATAGTCCTTATTCTGAGACTTTACCCTATGTTTTTAGACATGTGAAGTTCTTAGTGAATTTCTTCGTGTAGTCAGTAATATCTACATAGTGTAATCATAATGCATTAGAGTTTTGTTTGTCAAAAACATTCAAACAGAATTGGCTAGAGTATAAACAATGAATTGTAAAACTTAATTTTGAATCTATAAAAATAACCTAACTGTTAAAAAAGTTTGGATGTTGGTACGTCCGAATTGACGGAAAATTTGATGGAAAAATAGAGCTTGTTCTGATTCTTGAATAACTTCATATTTGACGTCCAAGCTGGCCCTTTACATTATCAAAGTTAGCCTTGAGGTGACTTCATAAATAAATTCATAAAGAACTTCACAGGTGTAAAGACCGCTTAAGGTATTTGGTTACTCTGAATCCGTTAGCCAGTGCTTCTTATTCATCTGAATTCTTTAAAGGTGGAGGAGGAACGCCTACACAATAACACACAAGATATCGTGTTCTATTTACACGCTTTCGGGGCTACGACAGATCTTGTGCAGATCTACGACGTCATAGTGCGCTCTCGGAGTGGGTAAACCGAGAACGCCAAATGCTGATACTTTTCTTCGTTTATTTTGTTGGGTTCCCTATTTACTATTTTTAGTTCATATTGTTTGATGGCTAGTTGATTTCGTTTTAGTAACAACGATTCGTATGACCTTCTTGTGGTTCACTTTATAAAACAAGCGACATGGATCTTCTTTTTTTTACATTCACTTCTACGGTCATACACGGTCCATTCTAAATTATATCCTGAATCACTGGATCTTATAGATAAAATTCTTAGTTTTTTTTCATAACTGCTTGAAATCACGAAAGTCTTCGATGTGAAAAATTTTAACAATATAGATAGGTACCGTTCGCTGTCTGGATTTTGCTTAACAAAATACAAGTTGTAGTTAAGATGGATAATGCTTAGATATTTCCAGATCTTTTAATGGCCGAACTTATAGTGCTATATATTAGCCAAATACCCTTTGTTGTGTGACAATGACATAATGCATAACATAAAAGCATTGTAGCAATAACAGTGTGGTTATTCTGCCCTCTACATCGACATCCGTCTAAAAAAAGGTAGGATCTTAATTTGTTATAATTTTAGATTAGCAAGAAATACATTAAAACACGTACTTGCTTATTTTAACAGAGTGATGCCCGTTTGCACCATTACATTTAAGTATGACTTAGAGCTAAGTCAGTCTTAAATTCAAATATTTGTTAACAAATATCTAAATTTAAGACTGACTTAGCTCTAAGTCATACTTAAATGTAATGGTGCAAACGGGCATAAGAATAGTACCAATTTTCAGCAATATGGCCTTAAATTATAGACAGTTATAGGTACCCCCTCAAAATAGGTTGCTCCCCTTTTTTCACCTCCTATGTAATCACGTTTATTATTATTTTATTAAATAAACTTATCCTACCAATTTTTAGATCTCCACCAATTTAATCAGTCAATTCCTGAGATACAGAAATTAATATTCAAATTTCAATCCTCGTTTTTACACCCTTAGGGGTGGATTTTCCAAAATCCGTTCTTAGCAGATGCCTACGTTATAGGAACAAGACATTCTGGAAATTTCATGTTTCTAGGATTAAGAGTTTAGGCTGAGCGTTGATGAATAAGTCAGTAAAGATAAAATAAGTACAAATACATATTATAGGTACTGGTCCAATATTGGTTGTGTTAAAAATTCCACAGTCTTGTCGTGAGTATAGTTATTTTGATTGCTTATACCTACTATCCCTAAACTAATGATAATACTTACATAAACGCGAACAGTAGTTATAAACACATGCTTCATCATAAAATCCCAATTCTTCTTCATATAAATTAAATAGCCACTTTCAAGTATTATTAAAATTAAAGTCAGATATATCAACATCCATAACATTAT
Source organism: Polydrusus pterygomalis (assembly GCA_963969555.1). Classification (NCBI taxonomy): domain Eukaryota; kingdom Metazoa; phylum Arthropoda; class Insecta; order Coleoptera; family Curculionidae; genus Polydrusus; species Polydrusus pterygomalis. The sequence continues at coordinate 41,616,444 of OZ018379.1, forward strand.
AAATACCCCTCGATATATGAAAGGTTCTTTAAATAAATAGGGTTTAAAATTTACCATATATTTTTTTGCTAAAAAATTTATATTTTTAGTTTAAATAAATCCGACCGCGCCAAAATCTGTCTTTTTTTTATCGAATTACAAAAAACTAAACAACACATTAACCTTTTTTTTAATAATGGGAGATGATATAGGTGCACGAAAGTTATTTTCAAGCAAAAAAATAACTCAAAAAAAAATAATATATGCCAATGAAATGAAAATTAATGTATATTATGTTTTTCTTTAGCTAAATCGGTTTGAAAATGGTTTATTTCCTAATTCAATTTAAATTTCCAAAATTATTCCAATTTTTAAAAAGGGGGATAAAAGGGATGTTGGGATTGTTGCAAAAGTTATTTATCATTGAGTATCATATTATTAAATTATTTTATAGATAACATTTTTTTTATGTCGGTCAGCGTGGATTTATATCCCAGCGGTCAACAAGAATAAAATCAAAATACATTTTGTTGCTAACTTATAATTTTTATTGATACTAACCAATTTGCTTTAACACCGGGGCTAAAAGAGACACATCAAAAATTTAACTAAACTCATCGGAAATATGTTTTTTAAGTTTTATTTCAAACTATGTTGACATGTAATTTCAGATGTTATGGTTGAAAACGAATTAATGTTTTCAATTCAAATTCAAATTGAAATTCAAATTTTATTTGTAATATACATAATATACAAAAAAATTAACAAATCAACTTAATTTACTAATCTACAAATAAATTGGTTTAACGCGTTAAGTCCTTTCGAACTTGTGCGCATACTTTTTATACGACCAAATTAACAGAATAATACAGAAAAAATATAATTGGTGCATAAGGAGATTCATGAAAAAAACCTACCAACTATAAAAAAATTTTAAATCAATTAAGCTATGAATCTCCAGCCTGTTTTTTAATTGTATCAATTTTTTAAATTTAATCCTAAATGAAGTAAATCAATTAATTTTTTTAAGTTCTGCAGGTAACACACTTTCTGTAGGGTATACTCCTTAAATAAATATTAATTTTATAATCCATTTTTGTATTTTTTGTAAATTATACAAGTAGTTATTAGTAACACCCCCCAGACCGATATTCCATATCGAAGATTGGGTTCCACAAGCCCATAGTACAAAATTAGTAGTAGCTGTTTACGTGTGAATATCTGTTTCAGGTATTTAAATTTGTATAGCAGAGATCGTAATTTTTAACTGTGTAATTCATGTGTTCATCCCACTTCATACAACTGTCTATAAAAACTCCCAGATATTTCACACTTAAACAACGGATAATTTCCACCCGCATACCTGTTCCCCCAACATTTAGGGCCGTACACTGTGGTAAAAATTGTTTGTTTATTGCAAATGGGACATAGTGAGTTTTGGTAAAATTGACTGTTAGACATTCGTTGTTAAGAAATTTAAAAAGAATGCAAAGTTCTTGTTCGACTTTTGTTTTTAGATTATACCAAGTTGTGTCTTTAAAAAAAATTGCAGTATCATCAGCAAAACTCACTATATCACCATTCTTTAGAATATTATATAAATCGTGTAGATAAATATTAAATAACAGCGGGCCAAGTACTGTTCCTTGAGGAACGCCATCATCTATGGTTTGAGTATTGCTATAGATATCCTGGATACATCCTTTTTGTAATCTATTGGTCAGGTAAGATTGTAAAAGCCTATATGGAGTTCCTCTCAAACCCAGATCTTCCTTGGTGTCGAAAATCTTTGCGAAATCGATGAAGACCGCCATGGGCTCACCGTTATCCAGGGCTATTTATACCTATAATCGTAGTTAAATAAACCAAACCAAATTGCTGGTCCGAAAAAATACTATTTTGATTTAGGAAATTTGTTATTCTTGTTTTAAGTACCTTCTCGAACACTTTTGCAAAATTGGTAATCAGGGATATAGATTTGCCACGTCAAGTTTATCACCGGATTTAAATAAAGGTTTAATTTTTTATTAGTTTAAAAGCTTCAGGAACCTGCCCTGCCTCAATAGATTAATTTATAATATACGCTAATGGTTCAGATAAATATTCTAAATTTTCTTTAAAAATTTCGACTCTAATGAGGTCATGTCCGGAAGCTTTGTTATTTTTTAATTCTTTAATTATTTTTTTACTTCTTCTTTATCAGTGTCAAATAAATGGAATTCATGATATTTTTGTTGTTCTTTTTAACATCTTCAAAGTGTTTTATTTTTTTGGCCAAATTTTTTCCTATAGTTGTAAAATAATTCACGAATATGTTTGAAATTTCCGTAGGCTTTGAGACTGTTTTATCTTCAGGTAGATTTATTTCATTTATTTTTACTACGCGTTCCTGAAATTTCAGTAATAAACCTTAGTTACTAACAAGTAAAATCAACTCCTATTGTTAAAATATAGTGCGTCATATTTAACTAAACTTATCGGAAATATGTTTTTTTAAGTTTCATTTGAAACTATGTAGATAATATGTAATTTCAGATGTTATGGTTGAAAACGAATTAATGTTTTTAATGTTCCTGCAATTTAAGTAATAAACCTTAATTACTAACAAGTAAAATCAACTTCTATTGTAATAATGCAGTGCGTCATATTAAACTAAACTCATCGGAAATATGTTTTTTAAAGTTTTATTTGAATTTAAAACTATAAAGACATTGGATTTCAGATAACAAATTTGTTATTTAATGTTTCTCACGCTTTAATATTAAAAATGAGTTACTAGCGACTAAAATAAACTTAATTTCTAAAACTCTAATTAGGTAGTTACAATTAACTAAAGCCACCGGAAATATGTTTTTATAGCATTTTAACAAAAAAATTGGAATAAGAAAAAACTCCAATTCATGAAATTTTCTTACCGAATCTCCCACGCAGCAGAATTAATTCCCGATAATTTTTTTCTCGGTTTAACTCATGTTTTTGTTAATAGAAAATTTCCCTCGTCTTCGACTCGGGATAATTTTCTATCAACAAAACCATTCGTGACCTTAAAAAAAATTATCGGTAATAATTCTGCTGCTAGGGAGATGATAAGTAATAATTATCTGCCAGAATATTTGTAATTCTTGCCAACTAATTTATTTGAAATTCTTCGGAAAAAATGTTTTTGGGTTAAAAATGTGACATTAGCTTAAAAATACCCTTGCTCCTACCCGCCATTTAGTTTTTTTTAAGCTATAATATACAGTGTGATTTTGTAATTTCAAATAAATTCAGTACCGCAAAATGCTTGCGCACGGTTATTAACAATTTAAGTTGTGGCAATTTTTATAAAAAATTATTAATACAGTGGGTCCCAAATTAGAGATATGACAATTACAACCATTTTTTAAAAGGCAACTCTTATTTTTATATTGGCTATTTTAAACTGTACTTATATAAGGTTATATTATTAACAATATTACTGACGCAGCCTGCAGTGTAGAAGCTCAATGAACCGCAATGGTATGTTCTTGTGTTAAAGTAAACTGCTTTTTCTGTGTTAATTATTTATACACTTTTATTAGAGCATTTTAAATTTTTATATTGTCAAATATTTTACAACAATCAATAATCTGTCTAACATAACTATGACAACAATAATTTATTAGGGAGCTTCTACACTGCAGGCTGCGTCATTCCGCCCACCTTGGAAGCATACTGTCTTTCAATAATTAGCAGAAAATTCATACAAACTTAGTCTGATATTGGTAAAGCACATAACTTGCGCACTGCTCGTTTAAAAATACCCTTAGACGTTTTCACCGTGGCTACGCGCACTACTCCATCTTGTCCTGGATGGACTTCTTGTACCCTTCCCATGGACCATGACAAAGGTGGCATGTTATCTTCGACTAATAACACCATAGCTCCAGGAATAAGGTTGTCAGCTCTTGATGCATATTTACGAGATCGCACTTGTAGTTCGGTGATATAGTCCTTGCACCATCTTGCCCAAAAATGCTGCATTAATTGTGTAAGCCGTTGATATCTGTTTAAATGTCCAGTATTCAGTTCCTTTAAATCAGGCTCAGGTATGGCTATAAGGGAGCTGCCAATTAAGAAGTGGCAAGGAGTAAGAGGATTTAGGTCTTCAGGATCAGAAGATAAGGGAGAAATGGGACGGGAATTTAGGCAAGCTTCTACCTGCACCACAACCGTATTAAACTCCTCATAAGTTAATGAAGCATTTCCAACAACGCGTCGTAAATGATATTTAATAGCGCGTACAGCTGATTCCCATACACCGCCGAAATGTGGTGATCGGGGTGGGATGAAATGCCATGTGATATGCTTCGAAGAAAAAAAATCACAAAATACGTTTTGATTCCTTATTTGATTAAAAAAATTAGTCAATTCATGATTGGCGCCTACAAACGTTGTGGCGTTATCAGAAAAAATATGCGCACATTTACCTCTGCGCGAGATAAATCGCTTAAATGCATTAAGAAAAGCGTTAGTTGTAAGGTCGATCACAAGTTCCAGGTGTAAAGCCCTAGTAGCCAAGCATACAAAGATACATAAATATACCTTTGTAGTTTTCCTACTTCTGGGTAAACCTATATTTATGTGAAATGGACCAGCATAATCAATACCACAGTTAAAAAATGGTCGAGAAGGGGTTACTCTGTATTCAGGTAGTTGACCTAATAAAGTTTCAATAGTAATAGGTTTGGCTCTAAAGCAAACAACACAGCCTTTAAGCACTTTACGTACTTCATTACGCCCAGAGACTGGCCAAAACCGCGTGCGTATATTAGCCAATAAAGCTTGAGAGCCCGCGTGAAGCATTTTTCGATGCTCATGAGTAAGTATTAGTGTTGTTAAAGGATAACCTTTGGGTAAAATTAGAGGAAACTTTTGATCATAATCGAAATCTGAGCGTTTCAGTCTACCACCTACCCTTAACAACTGTTCAGTATCCAAGCACGGATTTAGATTTAAAATGTTACTTTTACTACTGACACATTTTTGGTTTCCCAAATTTTTAATTTCATCTGCAAAGGTTTGGGTTTGAGCCAATCTTACTAAACATTTTAAAGCATTTTCAAGTTCCTTGACAGCTAAAGGACCTTTCTGGAGCGATTGTCTTAAAGAATTATTTTTGAAACGCAAAACATAGGCTATAACGCGTTGTAATCTAAATAAAGACGAATATTTCAGAAATAAGGTCAAATCTGGTTCAAAACTTACCAACACTCTGGTGCTTACCTTTTTCTCAAGTGGTTCTGATATTTTAATTGGCAAACTAGTAGGCCACTGGTTAATTGTATATTTCAACCAATTTGGGCCCTGCCACCAAAGTTTAGAGCTCATTAATTCAGTAGGACTGATTTCTCGGGATATGATGTCTGCGGGATTATCTTCAGATCGTACGTGTCTCCAATCATCCTTCTTGGTAAGATCTTGTATATCAGCCACTCGATTTCCAACAAATGTTTTCCATTTGCATGGTTCATCCAAAATCCACGTCAAAGCTATACTGGAGTCACACCAGAAAAATAGCTGATCAATCTGCATATCCAAAGATTTAATAGAAATCTTGCTTAATCGCGCTGCTAGCAAGGCTCCACAAAGTTCTAATCGTGGAAGTGTAACATTTTTCAAGGGTGCTACTCTTGATTTAGCACACAACAAATTCAGAGACCATTGCCCATTTTCACCTAATGACCTTATATAAATGCAAGCACCATAGGCAGCCTCAGAAGCATCACAAAATGAATGAAGTTCAACTTTAGCTGGTTTGTAGCATATCACATTTCGAGGTACAGAAATAATTTCCAATGCTTGTAATTCACTCTGATACTGTTTCCAATATGAGTATATATGCATTGGAACACTCTCATCCCAATCGAGTGACAATAGCCAAAGTTGTTGCAACATAATTTTGGCCCGAATAATTAAAGGTCCAATTAAACCCAAAGGATCAAAAAACTTAGAAATGTAAGCTAAAATAGTTCTTTTAGTTATATACTGGTGCTTAAAAAATGCTGTTTCAAAAATATATTGAAGTTCATCATGTTCACTATTCCACATAACTCCCAAAGTTTTGGATTCGTTATTTTCAGAAAAGTTTAAAGGTATGTTGTCTTGCGATTCGTCATGAACCAGCGATAAGTTATTGGATCTCCATTTATGTAGCTCAAACTGTCCTTTGCTCAACAGTTCAGTAACTTCCCTTTTAATTTTTTGTGCATTTTCCACCGTATCAGCGCCAGAAATCAAATCATCAATGTAAAAGTCATTTTTTATTATATTACCTATAAAAGGGTTTAAATTCTGGGCATCTTAAGCAATCTGGTGTAAACATCGCACTGCCAAAAAAGGTGCACTGGAAGTGCCATAAGTCACTGTATTAAGAATGTATGACTTTAAAGACTCAGTTGGGTCAGGTCTCCATACTATGCCCTGTAGAAATCTTTGATCCTCTTGTATATTTACTTGTCTATACATCTTTTTACAGTCAGCAGTTATTGCATAATAATGTTTTCGAAAGCGTAGCATTATGGAAAACAAATCTTGCTGGATAGTTGGACCGGTCATAAGTATGTCATTCAATGATACGCCAGAATCAGTTTTGGCAGAAGCATCAAATACCACTTTAACCTTTGTGGTTGTGGAAGATTCTTTTATAACACAGTGATGTGGTATATAGTTTACACTATCTGGTTTGGTGTCAGGATTAAAATGAGACATGTGTCCTAAGGACTCGTATTCACTCATAAATTTAATATATTCCTGATTTAATTCTGGATTTTTCTGTAGCTTCCTTTCCACAGCATGGAATCTTTTAATTGCCATTTGCTTAGATGACCCTAATTCAGATATATCATGCTTTAGAGGCAATTTAACAGAAAACCTACCATTTTGTTCACGCACGTGAGTAGATACACAATTATCTTCACAAGTCCTTTGTTCTAAAGACCATTTTGGATTAGATATAGAATTGGGTTGACAATGTTCAATTTGCCAAAAATTTTCAAGTTGTTTTTGTATGTCAATATTTGAGGAAAAATTACAAATAGTTTCGTTTCATTGACAATAACCCGAAAAAACTTGACCGGAAACTACCCAACCTAGCTTGGTTTTTTGAACAATTAATTGAGTATTATTTAGCTTAATTTGACCAATGCATAATAATTGCCAAAATACAGAAGCTCCCAAAAGAGCATCAATTTTCGAGGGTACGTTACATGAAGGGTCAGCTAAGTTTATATTACTGGGTAACTGAATGTTATCAAAACTAACAAAATTTAATGGTAAACTATCTGTGATTTGCTCAACTACCAGAAAAGAAAGATCTGTTTTAAAACTGTTAAATCTAGAGTAAATAGATGTCTCAATTCTGTGAAAAACATTTGTGCAAGAATGGCTCAAACCTGAAACTGGAACATTTATTTCTTGTTTATTCAGTTTAAGCCTATCGCACATCTCCTTCGTAATAAAGTTGCTTTGCGAACCTGAGTCAAGAAGTACTTTACACTTATGTTGTTTCGCAAAAATATCAGAAATAAAAATAACAGCTGTCGACAACAAAATCTGATTATCCCTATAAGTAGTGTGAACTGAGACAGATTTATTTACGTTTGTATCACCCTGTATATCAGGGTTAGAAGTCCCATTATAACCATTATCATGTATCTTTGTGTTTCCTAAATCCTTATTAAAATGTAGTAAAACATGATGTTTTTTATTACAAAGAGGACAGTTTTTTGTAATATTACATGAATGATAAGGATGGTCAATACTAAGACAATTGGTACATAACTTATGTTTTTTAATCTCAATATATCTTAGTTTAGGAGACAAGTTCAAAAATTTATCACAAGTAATTATAGTATGAGACTGGTTACAAATGGGACATGACTTAGTATTTAAATAGGATTGACTTGAGAGTTGACATTTTTTATCGTCCTTGTATTTATTACTTGACTTTGATCTATCATATCTCGAGTCATCTCTTGAATCATGTTTTTTATAATCTATAGTTTGCAATAAGTTGCACTTTTTATTTAAAAAATCGGTAAAATTTTTCATTGTAGGATTATTTAATGTATCAGCTAGAGATTCCCATTCTCGATTTGTATGATTATCCAATTTAGAACAAACCAAAAAAATTAGTAAAGTATCCCAATGGTCTACAGGCTGTTTTAAAGATTCTAAAGCTCTTAAATGATTATTGAGATTATCCAAAAACTGCCTTAAACTAATATAGGACTCTTTACCTACAGAAGGAAGGTCAAAAAGAGCTTTCGTATGCTTATGAATAATGAGACGTTTATTATCAAACCTTTGTTGTAATAACTTCCACGCAGCATTATAATTTGTGGCAGTAATTTCTAAACATGATATAACTTGAGCTGCCTCACCCCTTAATGAACTACGAAGGTAATGAAAACGCTCAATGTCATTCAAAATAAGATTATCATGTACCAGCGCTTTAAATGAGTCATAAAATGTCATATACTGGTCATAAGCACCAGCAAAAGTAGGTAACTCTATGCTAGGAAATTTTACAGCTGGAACTGAACGTGATGTATTTAAAGGAGAAGACACTATGGTTTGAGGAGTGCACTGTTCTAAATGTTTATTAGCATTAGACATTACTTTATAGTATAACTCCTCAAACTCAGTGCGTTCCTGCATATTGAGGTCTTCCTCATCCTCTTCCAGAACTTCTATTTGCAATTGTACCTCATCATAATCTTTAAAAAGTTTATTATTTTGATCTAATCTAATTTTTAATTGGGTATAGTCATCCGTAAAATTATTTATAAAATAATCAAACCGTTTTAATTGATTTATTAGGTTATCTCTCTTTTTTTTATGTAACCTTACTTGTTTCTCTTTAGCCGTATCACGCGGCATTTTATTATTAATTTATGTATATAAAATATTACGATCAAGAAACAAATAGTTACTATGCAGATAGATCTACCTAATATAGGAATAAAATATGGGAATATGGGTAGAAAGGAATACGACCTGTGATCCTACAGCTCTATGAAGATGCTTTCCATCCAAATGGTACGAATACTGCAATATTCCATCATTGAGCTCGTCATTCACTAGCTATGTCATGTATTTTCCTCAACCTGTTCGGCGTACACTGCAATCTCGCAAAATCTAAAACATTTTATATTTTTTAAGTTCAAATCCGGCTCGAAGGACCAATGAACCGCAATGGTATGTTCTTGTGTTAAAGTAAACTGCTTTTTCTGAGTTAATTATTTATACACTTTTATTAGAGCATTTTAAATTTTTATATTGTCAAATATTTTACAACAATCAATAATCTGTCTAACATAACTATGACAACAATAATTTATTAGGGAGCTTCTACACTGCAGGCTGCGTCAATTACATAACAAATATACAAATATATAAAAAAAATATAACAAATTATATTTGTAACAAAATTATCACGAAGTGTGATAAAATAAAAAGTTCCTTTAAGCTCGGTATCCCGGAGGACAAAGAAAATCTAATAATATCAACTGACCTATGGCCAAAGGGTACACTGCTGAACCATTTTCAGAATCTTCAGAGCCAAATCCTGACGCGCGGCCACAAGTCACAAAGGGACGTGAAGGCTTAATACGGTTGTTACACATAAATATATTTCGTTAAGAAATAAAACAAATGAACTAGAGACTTTCCTGATTGGTAGACAGCTCAACATCACCTGCTTGAGTGAGCATTGGCTCACAGAACCGGAGTCCATGATGCTGAAACTGACGGGCTACCAGCTAGCTACTGCAGTCTACCGGAGTGATGCCAGGGGAAGGTGGATCTGCTATTTTGCTGGACTCTAGCTATGATTTTAGGGTTGTCACTCAAGTAAATGCTCTGACTGTTGAGAGGATTGTTGAAATCTGTTGTGTGTATGTAGATAGATTTAAACTATATATTATTTCACTTTATAGGTCACCATCCGGGTCGTTTGAGACATTCCTGGATGTTGTTGAGAGAGCACTGAATTTGATTGGGAGAGCTGATAACATTATGTTTGCTGGTGATTTCAATGTACACTTCGGCACACAGACTCCTGAATGTGTTGGCCTCTGTGGCTTACTTCGGTCGTTTGGGCTTGTCCAGCTGATGAATGAACCCACCAGACTTGGGAATTGCCTGGACAACGTGTTCTCGAGTCTTGACGGCCGTGAGTGTCGCGCGACCCTTGTTGACACAGCTCTATCGGACCACCTTGGTCAGATCATTACCTTCATATGACTCAAAACAGTAAAAGACCCCGGTATAATAAAAACCACGTGTAGACCTTTAACGAGAGCAGGTAAGGCACTATTTTTCACATATTTGGGGGAGATTGATTGGAAGTTTCTGAACAATGATAATGTGTCTGCTGATGTAAAATTTACAATGTTCCACAACGCCTTACATCGGGCTTTCTTATCGGCCTTCCCCGAAAAAACTTATAATAAGCGGAAAGATCAAAACCGAGCCATCAATTGGTTCAATGATGATCTGAAATCAATGAGAGAGATCTTAAGCTTATTACGGGAAATATATAACCGGTCTCCAACAGAAGAAATAAAAAATACAATAAAAAATTATAAAAAGCTTTATAGATCTGCTATAAAAAAGGCTAAACAGTCAGCAAATGATAACCTCATCAGAGGCGCGGTTAATCCCACTAAATGTATGTGGAACATTGTAAATGAACACAGAGGCTTATTGAAGAAAGGGCCGAGTAATACTACTGTTACACCAGATCAGTTTAATAACTTCTTTGCTAACATTGCACTCAATCTGCAGAGCCAGATCGGCCCTTCGATTCTTGACCCCCTACGGTTTATCCACACTACTCCCTTGGAGCCGTTCTCTTTTAAAGGGGCTACCATAATTGAGGTCCGTGATGTTATAACTGATCTCAAGAATAAAAAGAGTAGGGACCCGTTCGGTTTTACAGTTGAGATTATAAAAATGATAAAGAATCTTATATGTAGCCCTTTAACCAAGATTATAAATCAATGTCTTAAGAAAAACACATTCCCTACCATTCTTAAACAAGCAAGAGTGACACCGGTGTATAAAAAGGGCGATATTAATGATCCCTCAAATTATAGGCCGATATCACTACTGCCAATTCTATCAAAAATCTTTGAGAAGTGTTTGGCCTCTAGGATCAGTTTTTTGAATCTAATGGCCTGCTAGTGGAGAACCAGTTTGGCTTCAGAAGGGGGCGCAGCACCACCTTGGGCGTTCTGAACCTCGCCGCGCGTATCCAGGAAGCTTTTGAGTCTCGTGAGTACCTGGCCAGTGCTTTCTGTGACCTGAGCAAGGCCTTCGATTGCGTCTCCCATGAGGCACTTATCAAAAAATTAAAAAAATATGGCTTTAGTGCTGATAGCTCTTTAATGATATCTAGCTATCTTTCGAATAGAACACAAAAAGTAACAGTGGGGAGGGTAGAGTCTGTAGAGAGGAGTGTGACAGTGGGTGTACCACAGGGTTCCATTCTTGGACCCCTTCTGTTTATAATTTATATCAACGATTTGCCGAATGCGGACCTTGAAAGTATGTACACACTCTTTGCGGACGATACCACAATATCCTGCAATAGACTGGATCATGCTGGGGCTGTGGAGGCTTTGCGGGAGGCGCAGTCGAGGGCTGAGAGCTGGTTTACGGCGAATAGACTCTTCTTGAATGTGGATAAAACACAAAACATAGTTTTCTCAACAAGACAGCTTCCTGAGGGTGATGAGGTTGGGACTGTAAGGTTCCTGGGGGTGAATCTGGATCCCAGACTGCGCTGGAGTTCTCATACGGACTCCCTGATGGGCCAGCTGGCCTCGAATGTATTTCTTTTGCGTAGACTCTCTGAATGTGTTTCCCGGTCCACTCTTAGGCATGCCTATTTTGCAGTTTGCCAGACCCATATCAACTATGCAATCTTGGCCTGGGGACATAGTTCGGGTGCGAAGGATGTCTTTCGGATGCAGAGGAGGGTGATAAGAATACTTGCTGGGTTATCTTATCGAAAGGAGTGTCGTCCTGCTTTTAGGTCGCTTGGCGTCTTAACGTTACCATCACTTTTTATCCTGGAGAGTCTTGTGTTTGTCAGAACCCATCTTAGTCAATATCAGACTCATGCTGACCTGCACTCGTATGGTACTCGTGGTAGAGATAATTTGGTGCCCTCCTACAAGCGACTCTTGAGGTCTCAGGACGGTCCGGGTAGTCTCGGCATTCGCTTTTTTAATAAACTGCCTATTGCTATTAGGACATTAACAATAAAATCATTCAAAGGAAAGATTAAAAATTTTCTCGTTAGTCGGGCATTTTTTGATGTGGCTGAATTCTTGAATTTTAATTGTGACATCACCCAGTTTTAAGTTATTAAATTTGTCATTAAATGTTTATATGCTCTTCTCTTTTTTTTAACAAGTGTATAGTTTCATGATTTTGATGTTTTGGTGATTGTACTTGTTTTACTTTGTTTAGCTTAGGTTTTCTTTTATTATTTTAATTTGTATTGTTGTGTCCTTAATCTAAAGATTTACGAATATTACCACATTAAATTATAGATTTTATTATATTATGACGTGTGTAAGCACAGTTTGTGCATTAACATAAATAAAGGAATTTGAATTTGAATTTGAATATTAAGGACCAAATTTTAAATTTTTATTTCTTTATATTAAAAAAAATTATTTAATTGAAAAAAAACCTTCTATCCAATTTTGAGACTTTTCGTTCATGTGAAATATTTTCCGTTCACTGTATTATAATAATATCCTAAACACAAGAAAAATGCGTTTTGAGCATTTTAAATTACTTTCGGGGGTAATTACACGAGTGCTTAAAAATTTTCGATAATTTAGCATGAAAGCTTATTGCTCAAAAACTACATGAGTTTATTTTCTCATTTTGGCGAAATAGCCCGAGTCCGAAGGAGGAGGGCTATTTTATAAAATGTGAAATAAACGAATGTAGTTTTTATAAGGCAATTAATAATATGCTTAAATGCAAAATTTTCTGAAAATTTTTATGGAGAAAATTACTCGAATTAACAAAAGTTAAATGCAATTATGTATTATATATTTTACTTTAATAATTATTAATAACGCAGTTGTAATAATTAATATTAGAATTTAACTATGGTTTTGTGTTCAATAGCTAGAGGGGTTGTTTTCGATACCTAGGGGTATTGTTTTCGATGTAATCAATCAAAAACAACACCTCTAGCTAAATGCATGAGGGTAATTTTCGAGGGTAAGTGCACAAGTGCATCAAAATTACCTATAATTTTTGAATGAAATGTGTTTTTTTATAATTGCAAGAGTTTGTTTTCATATTTTCGCGAAAAAGCCCGACTCCGCAAGAGGAGGGCATTTTCGTAAAATATGAAAACAAACGATTGCAATTTAAAAAAAAAAACACATTGAATAAAAAAATTATCTGGTTATTTTTATGCACGAGTGTAATTTATTTGAATATTTCCCAAATTAATTAAGAACTCGAATCAAGTAAATTTAAATATTTTATTTAACAGAAAATACTAACAATAATAACAATTCTTGACAAAATGAAAGGAAAACATTCGTTGACATTGACTTTTTTGTCTGCTATCACTCAATAAGATGACGTTAATTGCCAGAATATGACATTTTTTGACGTTTGTTAACAATAAAATCCCGCTTTGACGTTTCGTCAACAATATAAACTTGCGATGCAATTTTCGATTTCTGGCAGTGCTGTTTTCGGGGGTAAGTGCACAAGTGCATCAAAATTACCGATAATTTTTGAATGAAATGTGTTTTTTTATAATTGCAAGAGTTTGTTTTCATATTTTCGCGAAAAACCCGACTCCGCAGGAGGAGGGCATTTTCGTAAAATATGAAAACAAACGATAGCAATTTGTAAAAAAAACACATTGAATAAAAAAATTATCTGGTTTTTTTTATGCACGAGTGTAATTTATTTGAATATTTCCCAAATTAATTAAGAACTCGAATCAAGTAAATTTAAATATTTTATTTAACAGAAAATACTAACAATAAAATTAAAATGCTTAAAAATTACAAGAATTGCAATGAAAAGTATAATTACTGTAATTAACAATACTTTGCTTTGAATTCGTAGACATTGACTTTTTTGTCTGCTGTCACTCAATAAGATGACGTTAATTGTCAGAATATTACATTTTTTGACGTTTGTTAACAATAAAATCCCGCTTTGACCTTTCGTCAACAATATAAACTTGCGATGCAATTTTCGATTTCTGGCAGTGCTGTTTTCGCTGTAATTTTGCGAAAATTGCATTTCTCTTATGGGAACTTTAACATATGAGGGAAATATTCGCTGTAATTTTGCGAAAATTACATTTCTCTTATGGGAACTTTAACATATGAGGGAAATATTCGTTGTAATTTTGCGAAAATTGCATTTCTCTTATGGGAACTTTAACATATGAGGGAAATATTCGGCGAAATTAACCGTAAAGGGTTGCCATTTAAAAAAAATGATCGATATCGTCATATCTCTAATTTGAAACATACTGAATCAATTTTTTTATGAACCAATACGACAACTTAACGTGTTAAAACCTGTGCCCAATTATTTTTCCAAAAATAAATTGTACTGGATTTACTGAATTTATTCCAAGGTACAAACTCACACTGCATTGAAAAATTGGACACAAACTTACCAAGTGATAGTGGTAATTCTCTTATTTGCTTCATTTTTTTCAATTTTTTGGCAAAAACTTTAAAAATCAATCGGTAACTGGGCAGCCAGTCTCTCAAGAATAACAAAATAAAATAATAATACGCATTTTTGTCCCATCATAAAGACTTAGTCATACATTATTAATAAAGTGTTTATATAAAAAAAATTATTTCCTATAAAACCATTAAAATCTAATTAGGGCAATATCGCTCGTCTAAAACTACGTTCTTAAACGATCTCGCACAATTTCTTGTTATTTCTAGTTCGATTTTAATAATTTTATTTTTTTAAATACAGGGAAATCAATAATTTCATGGTTTCACTTTTAGTAATTCTGCAGACTGTCCGCGGATAGGGTTTACAATAGCACAAATGGATGAAAAATTGAATTTTTCGGAAAAAAGTAATTTTTGATAAAAAGTTTTGCTTGTAAAAAAAATGCAGTTCACGAAAAAAAATTTTTGATTTTTTATAAATGCAGGGTTCGCAAAAACTTTAAAAACATGATTTTTCTCAAAGAGTAAACTACCTTTTTTTTTTTCTTTTTGACCAAAATGCCAATAAAAAAACTTATTTAGAATAACGTTTGTAATTTAAATCCGAGATTTAAAATAAATCTTCGATTTTTTAGTTTTTTTAATTTTGAGAAGTAAAAGAATTTTTTTTTGGATAGCAGCATTAGCGGTCGCAATACATTATCAATGACAGAGGGGTATCAAAACGTTTCAAAAACTGATTTTTGGTAGGTATTACCAGAAATTTGTATTTTTAATTTCACAAATGAAATGGCCCCGGAAATAACACAAAAAAATCTTAAAATAACAACAAATAATAATTTTATAATTTGCTATTCAAACACTCCCCCTCCATATTCAACACATTTTTCCAGCTGTAAACGAATGTGGTCAAAACTTCTTGAAATTTCTTCAATGGAAATTGTTTGAACAGCTTCAACAATTCGCTGTTTTAGAAGCTGTATGTCGTTCTCAATTGGACGGCAGTACACTAATTGTTTGAGGCGCCCCCAAAAATAGGCATCTGAAACAGTTAAATCGGGACTTCTTGGGGGCCACAGAACCGGACCATCCGACCAATCCATCTGTGGCCAATTGTATTATTCAGCCATTCCCTCACTTCAATTGCGAAATTCGCAGGGTATCGCATCTTGTTGAAAGTACATTTCGTTCCTAAATTGGAGAGGCAATTCTTCTAGGTTGTCAGAAAGGAATGTTTCCAACATTTCAAGGTAACTCCTACGGTTACATGTGTTTTCGAAAAAGTATGGGCCAATAATGCCATAATAAGAAATCGCACACCAGACCTTTACTTTTTGTAAATCTTCTTCTTCAGGAATTCTAAAACGGAGATTATTTTCGCTCCAGTATATAATATACGCAGAAGACACTTTCCCGATTGTTGAAAATGTCGATTCATTGGAAAACATGATAAATTTATGGAAATTCCTGTTTTAACTTGCAATTTTGTTTCCGACCCAAAGACAAAAATCCAAACGTATGGCTTCGTCTCCTTCTTCCAACGTTTGATTAAAAGTTGGCTTAAATGGGATTATTTTGTTTGCCTTTAAAATATACTGAATATGAGTTTTGTTTTACTATATTAAATTTTTGAGCGCGGTTTCTTAATGAAAGGGTACGATTGTCAGCAACAGACTGCAATACGATTAGGGAAGCAGCGTCATTTTGATCATAGTTTTTTTTTTAATTGGAAACTGAACCAGTTCGCTGAAATTTTCTTAATAATTTATAAAGTCCCATTTTTGAGACGTAAACGTTAGGGTAGCTTTGATTAAATTTCTCTATTACAAAGTTCTAAGAATTTTCGCACGCACCGTAACAATGAGCTAAATAAAATAAAATTAACAATATAGATGTGAGAAGTAATGTAAATAAACCCTATTAAAACCTTATTGGCCTTTTGGACGCTCGACCACTTTGCGTAATGCTCACTTTTTGAACGGGTACTCTGCTTTTTAACACTCCCGCACTATTTTTAAAATTTACAGTCCTCTTTTGTCGATCATCTCGTTCTGTTGTGGGCTCTCGTTCAGGCTGCATCTCGGGTTGGACAGCTATTGGGCTGGAAACCATAGCTTCTTCTTCGGCAATAATTGGTTTTTCAACTGGCCAACTTTGCCTGTCTTGATAAAGCCAGCACGGTCCCTCCCACAATTTTAACTCCAAAAGCTGTTTTGGCGTACATCCTCGGGATGGAAGGTCCGGTCCGCAGGATTACACGTTTCAGGTACATATCGCCAATTCTGATTAGGTGACAGCAGATCTTGCTTTAAAACCGATTTTAGTCCAAGAACTGAAATATTAAAATCGTCACTGTTGGTATTTTCAGAAAACTCCCACCATCGCAAATCAAATTGACTTTCCGTCATAGCAGGCGTTGATTCTTTAACAAATTTGTTTAAGTCTTCTTGATCTAATAGGCTGGTCACACAATTGTCTACACAGAAACTTTTAGACAATTTCTTAATTGTTTTCTGTGAATATACAGAGCCTGACAGCGAACAGTTTTCCATGCATCTTTTTAATGATATTCGATAGTTGCTCCAAGTAGAAATGGACTACAGTTGACTCCGAATACTACACGTCTATGCTGAAAAACAATTTGTTGGCCCTTTTCATCAACCCAAAGGAATTTCAAAAAATCTCTGTCCTTTTGATTGACACTAATTTGTAGAAAAGCTTTCTTAATGTCAGATACTACACCAAATTTAAATTCTCGAAATCTGAGCAGCAATGTGGGTATCAATTCTATTAAATTTAACCCTTTTTCAAGACATTGGTTTAACAATGGTTTATCCTTTTCACGCGCAGATGCGTCAAAAACAGGCCTGACCGCCATTGTAGAACCCTCTTTGAGAACAGGTCGATGTGGCAAAAAATGCCCATCCTTGCTGTCTATGTTGACTTTTTCAATGATATTTAAGGACAACCACTCTTTAAAAACTTCATCATATCGCTGAACAAGTTTATCCCTTTCTAATTTTTGCAGTGTTGTTTCTAGTCTCTTCTTGGCAACACTATAATTGGTAGGTAATGGGGGATGCCCATCTAACCAGGGAAGTCGAGCTTCATAAGGTCAACAATTTCAAAACACATTAAATTCTATTTGACAACTTCAAATTTGCCCCATACGCAAAGCAAAATAATAAAAAGGTAAAAAAATTCCTTGAATGCATTTAAAATTTTAAAATAAGGTACACACCACCCATTATGAAAATAAAGTCTAATAAAATGTTATATTAATATTTTTATTGAGCAGCAAAATTTCCCTTTACCTCTAAAAATTAAAAAAACTAAAAAAATCGAAGATTTATTTTAAATCTCGGATTTAAATTACAAACATTATTCTAAATCAGTTTTCTAATTGGCATTTTTGTCAAAAATGAAAAATAAAGGTAGTTTACTCTTGAAGAAAAATCATGTTTTTGAAGTTTTTGCGAACCCTGTATAAAAAATCAAATTTTTCTCTTCGTAAATTGCATTTTTTTTACAAGAAAAACTTTTTATCAAGAACTTTTTCCCGAAAAATTAAATTTTTCATCCATTCGTGCTATTGTAAACCCTATCCGCGGACAGTCTGTATATGTTTTTAGGTAATCCCTAATATTTAATTAAAACTTAAAATTTCGATTTTCTAAAAGCATCAATCGATGCAAAATTTAAAAAAAAATTATTTAATTACAAATTTTATGCGAGAAAATATTTTTATAATCACCTGAAAAATCCTTAGACAATAAGGTTGCATTTCATGTAACACAGTTAGATATTAAAATGCAGATTCAGATTGCAAAACACTACTAAGAAATTGAAGGTCAATCATCTCAATAGGATGTCACCACTCCTGCCGACCGGTTTCGAACTCTTTTGTTCTCGTCAGTACAGGGTAGGTGTTCATACCTTCGATCAAACAGCTTTCGTACAAGACCCAAACGGGTGTCTGCTCAGATTGCATGGACTACTAAGAGATGGCGCTAAACAACGACCAAAGGTTAATATGATAGTTTTAGGTTTTTTTCAACGCCGATTTTCCGCTTCCAAAATTTTGTCAGTGGGGGCTATTAACCCTCTTAGCCCCCCGGTAAATCCGGCACCGGTCAGGTTCCGCTAATTTAGGTTGGTAGCATCATTCCAACTAGTGTTTCACTCTCGTAATGAGACGAGACAAAAATATGCGAGACCCAGGTCTTTATAGTTTTCAGCATTTAGGTTTCCTAAAAAAATTGTTGCAACCATAATAAAGGCATTCCAAGCGTTTTTTCCTTGCCTTCAAACATGGAATCGAATTACGCATCTCCGAAAAGTTTTCTAATCTGGGAACACACAAATATCCCCTTTTTAATTTTAGCGTCACTGATTTTAGAAAACTTTTCTTTTAAACTAAAAGCACGGCTTTCTTTATCTATGGCCTTTACAAAAATTTTCGTAAGTGCCAATTTTATATGAGACTAAAAAAGATCAAACTTAATCTTAGGGAGAAGTACCCTTAATTTTAATTTTTGAAGAATATGAAATAAGAAAATATTTCTTGAAATTTAAATCTATGGTAGACAAAGAAAATAATTTTCTGTCATAAAATTATTATTAAACAAGCCTTATTATAAAAAAGTTAAAAAATTTAAAAATAAACCTAGAACAGACAAATAAAATAATTCTAATTATTTGTATATTACCTAACTTAACATGTTTTTGGTAAATAGTAAAATATCTATATACTAATTATTACGACCGTTCTTGTCTAATGACAAATGAACCCATAGACTTAATAAAATTATAATAACCAGAAATTATTTAATATTAAACCATTCTTAGCCATTAAGAAAAGGACGGAAAATGCTACTCTGGGATATTGCAACTAGATTACAGCTAATATTAGGTTGCAGATAGATGTTAGTCAAAGATAATATAACATATTAAGTCAATGTTGCTTTTAATAATGGCTTCACAAATTTCAAAGTTTTCGAAAACTAGGTTTTATACGATTTTGTTATTTACTGTTTTAAACTATAGATGGCGTTTGCTGCAGTGTATAAAAGTTTCCAGACCTAAAATAAAATAACTGAATGGTATAGTTGAGATGTAGATTAGGATTGCGGTGTTTATCATGTATACTTACCCTTAAAAAACATGAATAATTTAGAGAAGTATCTCCATAAAAGCAACTTCTTGTATTTTTATTGAAAAAGAAAAGAATTTTAAGGTACTGTTTTCTATCATCCAAGTTCCAGGTGTACCAGGGAAGGTCACAAAGTGAGTGATAACATTTTTCCCACTGAAATAAAATATTTGGTTTTATTTTATCGTGTAATTACAATTTTATAAGCGGATAAAGAGATATTAGTTATTGCTCTTGTTTTGGTAGGTTGGTATACGGTCTGTTTATGTCTGTTATATCAAATTTGAAATCGTTTCAACGATGCCTACACCAGCAAAAAACTATTGACTTTGAAAATTGAAATAAATAAACCAAACAAATTCTATTTTGTACATTTCATCATTAATAACTAACATACTAAAACATAACTAAAAAATATTCGAAAATGATATAAATATGTCCGTGTTTTATGCCTTCGCCTCGAATCAAACTAGGAACCTCTCTGTCACCAGTCTAGCGTTCTGCTATTTCATTTTTTTTAAATCTAAGCTCCTTTATTTATTTAATTAGAATTTACAGGTCATGGATTTAACAATATGCTAAATGCTTTATAATATAAATAATAATAGTATGCGATTTTCCATTCTCTCCAGATTTATGTGATCAACTATTCTTCCCGTAGCCCTCTACAGCCGTGAAAGAGTATTTTTGCAGTTTGGCTTAAATTTATTTGTTATTTCTGCTAGTAATCTGTAAGATTTTTATGTAAGGTTTGCTGGAAAACGCTATGAAAAACCAGATTGATATGTAATCAGGTACGTGATATGAAGCAGTAAGGTAGCTTTACCAAGGCTTGAAATGGTTTGTTGGTGGGGTTTGCTTTATCCGTGGCCGTTGCTCAAAGCACGTGGTAAGCGATGTAGCTGGAAATTTTAATTTTAATGAAAATATATTGGTAATCTGGAATGTATGGGTTTGTGTATTACGTTATGATGGTATCTTGCTTTTATAATATTTTGTGTGAGTATTGAATTTTTTGGCTGTCTTTCGAAGAATTTAGTAGCTGTGTCATAAATGTAGAGTGTTATGTATGGGGTGTTTGTGGCCTGATGTAGATGTCGGATTGGTGTTTCCATTGGTAATGATAGAAGTTGTCCTAGAGATTTGTTTTGTAATCTGCACGGTTTTTTAAAATAGCAATTCGCCATACTACACCAGACCGGTGCTGCATATTATGTGAGTATGGGGCGTGTTATTTGGTTATATTAGGAGCTTATTCTGTGTAGAAAGTGGTCATCTGTAATTTAATATTTTGTGTTGCCATGAAATATTTTTGTATTGTGTGTTCTGTGTTGTCCCTTAATGTTTGTGATAACCCCAAGATATTTCAGCTTTCTTTTGTGGTGCTGTTCAAAGCTCCACAATATTTTATTTCTTTATTAAATTAATTTTATATTTAATTTTTGGGTTAATCTTAAAACACATTCGCTGCCAAGCCAAATTTGTAAAAATGGCCTTCTAGGCCAAGGTTGAATCCTATAAGATACGGCAATTCTAAGACTATTGGGTATAGCAGTTTTTTTTTGCTGTGTTTTTTGCGTGTTTTTTTTAAATAAAACCTAAACAGACACCGGTGTCTGACGTGGCGTGGTGAAACCATTTTCCCATAACGCGCCACAGAAGACACTCTGAGAAGACATTTTTCTTACATGGTTACGCCACAGCGGACACCTTAGCGGACACGACGTAGATAGCGGACACATCAAATCCTCCCATCGTATAGAGCTATATCCCTACTGTAAGGAGTGTAAGGAGACTTCAGTTGGAAGTAAGATAACGTTGTGTCTACTGTTAGTTCTCCGTTGCAAATTTAGGCCGATTTACGTGATTTATTTTATTACATTCTATTTTTGTGCAAAAATGAATAACAGAACCAGAAGAATTATGTATTTTGTGACCAATGAAGAACCAGGGAGTGATTTCTTTATATCTGTTTATTATAATACAACACCTGATATAATGTGTTAACATTTTGATTACCTTTCTTAAAAGAAAATAAATAAATACAAAACGCGCTTTAAATTTTTATTGAAATATTGGGTGTCTGCCCTGGCGTGTATGGAAATTAATTAGAAAAATTAAGTCTGCTGGCCATAGCGGACACAATAGCAGACACGTGTAATAAAATCCATTTACAGTGTCCAATCAAAAAACCAAGATAAGTGGACTATGCCGCAGCGCCAATACAGACACCTCATATGAAAACTTTTATAGAAAAGTGTGTCCGCTAGGCAGTGTCGTTGAATAACTGTAGCGGACACGGGTGTCTGACGTGGCGTGGTAAAATCATAGCTGATCAGACACCGGTGTCCGCCATGGCAGCGAATGTGTTAAGTATGTTTAAAATTAAAGTAGTTAATACGGCTAAATGGCCTTTTTTATCCTATTTTATTTATTATTTTCGACAAGTTTAATTTGTCCAATTACAAGTTCGACACAACGTCAATCAACTCCCGACACCTGTGCGCAGCGCGCGAGTGATCGGCGGCAGCTACCAGAACTTGGTTTAAAAAGGTAGTACAGCAAAAATCTCGAAACAGCCTGTACGGTTGATTTTTGTAAAACGAATAAAACTTTAATTATTTTATCCTGTGAATTTGTTGACCATAGAGCATCCATATTACTGTGATAAATTGACCTAGATTGCCAGAAGCTATCCCGAGGCTATCCGTAGGATTCTGCCGGGTAAGTCTGGTTTTATGGCGTTTTGCGAATCGCGTTTTTATCAATAATACAGTCAACTAGTTCTCGTAATGTTTCCTTTTTTAAATGTCTAGTTACAGGTGCTATTGGCATGTTGTTTATTGGTATGTGTCCATTTATGCGTATGTTGTGTCATTTGCGTGTGATTACCAAACATTCACATTTATTTCCGTTAATCTCCAGCTTCCACTTAGTATACCAAGGGAGGAGGGTATTAACGTGGTTTGAGATATGCTGCCTGGCCTCATTTGCGTAAAATGAAGTTGCATGGATTAGCACATCCTCCACAAAAATGGCCTAATTTTTATTGGGAAAGGGCAGGATATCGTCCGTGTACAGATTGAATAGAGGAGCTACAAGGGTTGTATCTTGCTTTAGACCTGCGTGGAGCGTCACCGGTTCAGAGAGACTGCTTCAATTCTGACTTAAAGTATTCTATAATATGATTAATGTAGGAGTGTAAAAGTGTAATGAAGTGTGGTGGAATTGTTGTAATGACTTAGTATATTAATCCGTTGAACCAGATATTGTCGAATGCTTGTTTTATATCGAGTGACAGAAGAACCGTGCACGACTATTGGTAAATTTTTTTTAGCGATTCTTGGAAGACGTGCGCGACAAGTAAGGAGGCTCCCCTGCCGGTTCTAATTCCGAACTGTTCTTTAGGTATTCTCTGATCCAACTTCACAATTTTGAGCACTTTATGTATGATAATTTTTGCAACCTTTCCAAGCGAATTAAGAGAGGGGGGGAAATGGGTCTGTACGAATCCGGCCTTGTTGCTGGTTTTGCAGGTTTTAAAATGAGTACTATTATTGCCCTCTTCCACTGGCTCTGGAAGTGTTGTAGTAAGAACATTGCGTTTATTATGTACATTATTTGTATTTATTTTTTTTGTGGTGTGTTTTTAATTAGAATATTGTCAATTTCGTCTTCTCCCTGTTTTCCAAAATTCAACCCTTTGCCATTAATAATTTTAGCTAGGCTTTGATCAATCAGTGAATCAGTTAGTTAGTCACCTAATATTTTTTTTATATTATTATAAAGATAAATTTGACATTTTTTCTCCAAATCAATATAGAAATAGTAACGGATATAAATAAAACTCCATGATGCATTTCTTTCTACTTGTTACTGGGCAAAATAAATGCTTACCTCATCTTCTGCAGCTTGTCCTACCATCGTTGTGTATATCGAAACATAAAAAGTTAGCCATATTATTCCTATAATTGAATATATTGTAATCCCCTCCTTAAAAATAATAGTTACATCATTATAATATGTTACAATTTACTAAGGTGTAATAATAAATAGCTGAATAAACAATATAAAGTCTTTCGGTATAAAGTGTGAGTTTGTAACTTGGAATAAATTCAGTAAATCCAGTAGTTTTTTAAAAAATACTTGGGCAGGGGTATTAACGTTTTAAGTTTTGGTGTTTTTTATGAAAATAATATTGATCCAAATTAAAGATCTGACGATATTTGTTTATCCAGCATGAAATTTTCTTCATTTTATAACCAAAAAAATAATAACATGGAGAATATACATTCTATCGGATTTTTTTTACCCCCAAAAATATTGCCTCCCCTATTAATTCTACAGCAAAATTGCATTAGACTTTTTAAAGGATGTATGATGGACTGGACAACCCTTAAGGCGAATCTACATGGTGCCAGTAACTTGTACAAGTCACTAAAATCTAGTACTGGATTTTAGTACTTATTGTCGTAGATATTTTACATGTAGACAGTGTTAATTCTATATCCAGTATAAGAAACCCTCTTTACTTGCTAAAACAATACGGAACTAAGGCTGCGTATATTTTTAGTTTGGCATACTTTTTTCTTGTCTACATGAAATTTACCCTTCTTTTTAGGATAGAAACCGCCCCAACTTTTTTTTTAAATGTAAAGGTATGAATAATTGTAATAGCTCCTTGAAAAGGGAATATATAATTGAAAAAAGGGAATACGACCCAGTATTTACTTTTGTATTTTGATAATCTAGAAAGCCAAAAATACTGACCATTTTAGCAACAATCGATAATACAATTTGGGTTTTGTCAGAGCAGACTGTTGATGGCTTTGGCGACAGATCGCGTACTCAAGCAGAGGTAGCAGCTCCATCTACAACCAATTTCCCAAGGCACCATCAGCACCAGACACGCAATTAAACGTTTTACTTGCTCTTCAAGAAAATCCTATTACTCTAGTTCGGCAACTTGCAAGAGAAGATTACATAAGCCATACGTCTACGTCTACATTCAAGTTAGTGAAATCATGTCAAATGCGTCCTTATAAATATGTTAATGATACAAGAGTTACTGGAAGATGATCCGGACCGTCGGCGTCGTCTTCAATTTTGTGAAGTGATGATGAATGCACTTGATCAGCATTTAATAGATTTCGAAGTCAATAAACAGAACTGTCGATATTGATCCACAGAAAATTCTCCGTGGATGCAAGATACACACACCCAGCTTCCGCAAAAACTTAATTTTGAGCAGGCATACGTCATTGGGCCAATATTCCTTCAAGGTAACCTAATTAGCCATACCTATCTAGATTTCTTGCAAGGAGAACTTCAAGCTTTGACTGCTTTATTTCCTTAAAATGCAGAAGCAGATCTTCATGATGATCGAATATGGTTACAGCAGGATGGTGCTCCGCCTCATTACGTTTGTTACGTCAGTTGTTACAAATCGCTGGACAGCAAGATGGGGTACTATTGACTTTCTGCCACGATCGCTGTACCTTAATCCTCCAGATCAGCGGTTCTCAAACTTTTTCTTTCGCGTACCATTTATTTGCAATGTGGATTAATCGAGTACCACCGAACTAAATAAAACAAGTTGTGCTGCATGTATACGTATTTATTGAACTTGTAGTGTAATAAGAAATACTGATAACCATGCAACAGAACATATTGTTATAGTATTAAAATAACTTTTTTAAAAGCTTTTATTAAAGAACAAAGAATTTATAATAATAAAATATTTAAAATAATGTAGGTACATCAGCACATCATCTTTAAAGTCAGTGGGAATGATGAAGCTCATCGTTTACGTTTTAGAACGTGAATCCTAAATTAATGTATTCCGGATCATATTTTCTTATTACTTTCCGTTTTTTGGAAGGATCTTCTTCATGTTTATTAACAACCCATTCCGATTTGGAAGTAGAACTTGATTGAACCGGATTTTTCAACGTTTTTATGTCTCTTTTAAACCACTTATCCATATCTTCCATTAATTTGCGATAATAACACAGTAAATACGTTCGCTTTACTAGAAGACACCAACAATAGTGTTGCCATTTACAGTATAAAATGTGGGAAACGATTGATTCTTAATAAAATTGAGCCAACGATAATTTTATTTAAAGGCAAGTACATAACTGTACGCGAACCACCTTTGGAGGTCTCACGTACCACTTGTGGTACGCGTACCATAGTTTGAGAACCGCTGCTCTAAATTATTTCTTTTGGGGGTCACCTAAAAACCAATATTTACGTAACAAAACCAAAAAATTTAGAGGAACTTAGGCAATAACTTGTACACGAAATTCGCCAAATAACCCTGGATATGGAACATAACTATGGTGGGTGGTCAAACGGGTATAAGTCAGGATTTTACCAAAATGAGTTTTTATACTTTTTGTATCTATTTTAGAATCCCACATTGACTGGTTCAAATAGAACAAGTCAGTGTCTTTAAAATATTTATATTTTAAATGTGATCTACTTAGTTTAACTCCAAAATAATTTGATTTTGGTGGCCATAACAGTACAAGTTTAGATGTACTATTAAGATATTTAGTATTGAAAAGTCTAAATAGTACAAGTTAACCTATACTATACGTATTTTTATTTAATATTGACTTATACTATTTGTATCGTTTTGACAACCAGAGTTTTAGGTTATCATGCTCTTATAGAGAAACAAAAAAAAAAGTTGGGCACTGAAATCTCACATCCCCATGATTGGTATCAACTGGTTAGAAGCGTTGGTAAAAAACAAAAGTTTATGGTTAAGAAATTAACATACGACCAGTTTTTAAATTTTGCCGATTTATACAAAAGCTCTTTGGTATTGCGAAAAAATGATTCTTCAGGAGACCCTTTTAAATGACACGATGTGCAATGGCTTCGTTATACCAGTGAACCCGGCCAGATTTATTTTAAAAATAGCCTTATTAACGAAGAAAATTTCAAGAAAATTTGTTTTGCTAGACGAGAAAAAACCGAGGTATTGTCACCTAACAAGTGTTACTTACAAAAGCCCTCCATATCTAAAGAAAAAAAAAACTGATTTAATACAGTTACTGCCGTTAATATCTCCAGCTTTTCGTCAATTTTACCTTGATTTACCCACAAATGATGATGTACGTGATACCTACCCAGACCTGAATTTGACGAAGATTAGGGGAAAAACTAATAATGTACCTACCTATGTTGAAATAAAAACTTTTTTTTGTAAATTTGTTTTATTTTATTATGTTTTATGCTATTTAAGTTTTAATGATTCCCACTAAAATCCCATTTTTGCCCTACACAATAGTATAAGTCAACTTCTTAGGTCGGATAAAATAGTATAAGTCATATTTTTTTATGATTAATACCAAACACAAAATTCTTAACAGCTATATACATAAAAGTAATTCATAAAAAACATTTTTGTCAATTAAAAAAGTCGGTTCTAAAGCAATAGCGGCAATAAAGCCCTAATATTTAAGCGGCAAATATTTAAAATGCGTTCTTCTCGACTTGTCTAATTTTGACTTGTACTTGTTTGCTCACCCACCATAGATAATATCAGGAATTAATTTTATTTTAGATTAGTGGTTTGTGAAGGAAAAATGGGCAACGTTTCTAACAGTATTTTACGATAAAGCAAATTGCGTCTACATTAACGAAATGCAAAAGCAAGTAGTTTTTTATGCCCATTCCAACGAGCTCACAACACATACCTTTACATTTGAATAAAGAAAGTTAGGGGTTTCTTCTCCCAAAGAGTGGTAAATCTCATGAAGACACGAAAAAAGTATGCCAAACTAAAAACAATCGCAGCGATAGTACTGTATAATAAAATGTTCAGCAAATAAAGAGGCTTTATAATACTGCATTTATTTTAGTTGAAAATTCCACCCTGTATGTTTATCAGTTAATGAATATTATTCGAGAAAATATTTTTCTCACCACCTGAAAAATCCTTATACAATAAGGTTGCATTTCATCTAACACAGTTAGATATTTAAAATGCAGATTCAGATTGCAAAGTACCACTAAGAAATTGAAAGTCAATCATCTTAATAGCATGTCACCACCTATAGCCCGGTTCCGAACTCTTTTGTTCTCGTCAATACAGGGTAGGTGTTCATACCTTCGATCAGACAACTCTCGTGACTGTGTTAGATAAAATGCAACCTTACTGTAAAAGGATTCTCCGGTGGTTAGAATAGTAATTTACGTTACAAGTCCAGAAAATACTGTTTTTTTGGACCAGTCGACAAAATTCTAGTACGAGCCGTAGGCTGGAAGTAAGTATAAGAAGTAGTAATAGACTGGAAGTCTGCGAGTCCAAAAAAACTGTTTTCGGACGTGTTGCGTACATTATTTTTTCGGCGACCGTGTAGAATAACAAATCAATGAGATACACTTCTTTATTATATTTCTTTGTAGAACAAAATTTCGAACATTTTAATTCTTATTTTTATTAAATATTGAAATTCGAACAGAAGATAGGTACTAACAGAAACATTCTAATTCTTATTTATATTAATATTTATATTAAAATTCGAGCAATTGCTAATATTGATGTGATCCTTCCCGGACTAGACCAGGAAGGAAGATCTGCTACTTGCTACTTTCTCAAAGGAAAAGCGCCCGGGAAGTGGGTACTTCCCGGACGGTTGCCGAAAAAAATATTTTCTCGAATAATATTTGTTGCCACTACCAGACAAGTAGACTATCTATTTATATTATATAAATAATCAGTTAATTTTCGTGCCTACTTTAGGATTAATTATACTAAACAAGAACACGCAAGGTTAAGCGATGGATGCGAATCCTGTTACTTACAAATCTACAGATGCATGTACAAGCAATCTCACATACAATACACAACAAAATATAATACAGGAGCATGTTTTGAAGAAGTTCTTGATTCTCAAATAATATCCTAAAATAATAATTGTTTTTAACTAAGTTGTGCGAGTTTTAAATGTCTTAAAAATATGCACCAATATACATTGGTATCAAAATTGACAAGATTATAATGTAAATAAGCAAATACAGTTAATCTCCTTTGAAAAATTCGATGCCCACCTTATATATCGGGGGTATAGGGGAGAGTAAGTCAAAATGACATACTTTCTAAATATCGCCTATAAATACTTACTTTAGATTCCATTAAAAAAACTGCTTTGGGTTTTTCTAATGCTTTATTTATTTGGTAAACAAAGTAAACATTTTAACTTACAAAAAAATAGTGTATTTAAATAATACAAATTTTACAAAAAAAAACTCCAAGTATGTCGTTTTGCCTAACACGGTGGGCAAAATGACACACTCATTTTATTTATTTTATTTGTTGAGACACTAGTCCCTGCACGCTTTACAAATGAACTGACGTTTTGTTACACCACGGGCATAAATATTTTTCCCTTGGGCGCGTCTCCGCAATGTCGCCTGAGGAACATTAAACGTACCAGATGCCTTTTTCCATCCCATTCTCTTATCATTCACCGCTTCCATTGCCTTCTGCATGTCCACTCGACAAGGATTGTTGATTCGATTTTTTCTTGTAATTAGACACCATCTGAAACAAAAGGGTATGAAATTAACGTACCCTAGGCTAGACAACACGCTCCGTATTGATGTAAGGCAAAATGACACACCTCGTGTGTCATTTTGCCCAAACGCGTTGCAGACACGATACTGTCAATTTGTAGGTTTGAATGTTTAACCAGGTGGTTGTATGTAATGGAAATTGAAAGGTATACAATAACAGCTGTTGCACACAACAAAGAAATAACTTGCTAGAACAGTTAATATGAAATTTATGGTGGCAATTTTCAACTTACCTTGATCTTGAAACGTATTTTTTTAATACATTAATGTAGCAACAACGGAAATCACTTCTAACGTCTTTAGCGTAACTCATGGCACGGAGAATACTACAGTCGCAGTGTTGCCATGTACAGAAAATATATTCCTCGAGAAAGCGCCGATAAACAAACGGTATCTCGTTTTGCCTTCTATGTCGTTTTGCCTTACTTTCCCCTATAGGGGGTATAATATCGGTTATTCTTAAAGTGATGCGGATGGTAAGCATCGAATTTGGAGAGGGTGCTTCAAATTCGTGGGCGCACATGGGGATATCGATAACTGTAAGAGATATGAAGGTTTGTAAATTGAGGCAGGTCCGTATTCTAGGGTTTCATTATTTGGTAAAAGAAAATTTCCGATACGAATACTTCGAGTAGTCCGAATACCTTGGGAAATTCAGTTAGGGTTTTCCAGTTTTTGCGCCTTAATTTTACCCAGAAAGAAAATAAAAAATACATATTTTTATGAGTTTCTATGTTCTATAGGATCGGGTCAGGTAAAAAAATTGACGTTTCGTTTTTTAAATACCATCGTCAAGTCAAAGATTTAGAATTTTAAACACGGTTTCAGGGACATCTAAGCTTGAGAAATTTAAAGTTATTTAAATTTTAACGTTTTGTTATGAAGTAACACCTCATCAGTATTTAAAATTATTTTTTCTTTAGCAAGTAAGGCCGCAGCTATTATTTTTAGGATTAAATATTAAAAAATAAAATTGTGAATTATCCAATAGACTTGTTTGTGTAGATGGTTTTAATGGGTTTAAGGATCTTAGGAAGCAAATGAAACCCAAAATATATCTCCTTCTTCAGGGCTCTTAAACACTAGGATTTATTCTTAGGTTTCAACAAAAACCGATAAAAATATTATATAATTGATTTATTGGGAAGAATGTCATAACTAATTTCTTCTAAAATAACATAACTTTGAAAATATAAGCATTTTAGGGTCCGAAACTAATTATAAAAAACACCTTTTAAGGGAAATGATAGAAATCAAGACTGATCCGGAAAGTGTCAATCAAATAACAGATATAGAATTCCTCAGTACCTCATATTTTAATTTAATAGAAAAAACGAAGAGGACAAAAAAAATAGATGTACAACATTATTTTATTTCTACGTTATCAACGCTATTTTTATTTCCATAAAAATTTCAACTCCCGTTTTAACCCCCTTAAATGTTGATTATCGAATAATCCCTTTTTAGCGAATGCCTTCGTTATAGGGAGAAGACATCCCTTTATTAGCAGAGTAATGTAAAATATACAAATGAATAAAAATAATAGGTATCTAAAAACATAATAACTGTTACACAATACCAACATTTTAATTCTTCTTTCCTTTGCTACAATAAATCTTAGTTCTGATGCAGCTCCAAACCAATTAAACAAGTTTTTTGTTTTCTTATTTAATATTTTTTTCAAATCCATTATTTGTTTATTTAGGTTGTATACTTCATTGCCTACCAGGATGTGTACTATCAACAGATTGGGTATATCAAAAAAAAAATGTAGAAGAAACACTAGTACTATATAGTCTACCAGAATTGCCATATTTGCCAGAACTATATTATATTCTGAAACTATGCAATATAGGATTGATTGTCTAATTGCATTACCCATAAATATGTACATATACAAAAAAATGGCATGTTGCCATATTATGGTAATAATAATTTTGTAGTAATATTGTCTGTTAAAATTCCCATTATACACTTTATTAAAAACCAAGTCTACCACTGCATTAAAGTTTTTAATCATCGTTTTCCTCCTCATCATCAGTGTATTGATTATAACAAGCTAAAATAAAAGTGTTTTTTATGTAATATTAAATGAATATAATAATTCGCTTTTAAACTTCGAGCCCGGAATTGGCATTTTTAAAATATGTAGGGTAAGGTTGCCTATATTGAACCACTTTTCGAATTATCACCAATTTATTACTGGAAACATAATTTCGTAAAAAGTTATCACTACTACTGTTTTTTTTTTACATTTCAGGTTAATAATTCCCAAGTATAAAGGCATTACTATCATTGCAAGTTACATTTAAAGATAATTTATAAAACTCTGTAATTGGTTCCATTTCAGAAACTTGTTTCCCAAATCGCACTCTATATTTAGTTTAAAAGATTATGTAGATATTAAGAATAAATACGAACACATATCTTAGGGGCTACATTTAGCATTTTCATTGTTTAAATCTACAATAACAATAATAGTTTACTGTCAGTAGGATACCTACACTGTATAAAAACTTCTATTAAATCCAATAAGTCTATGAAATGTCATTTTTGTGTATGAAATGTCATTCAACACTTGACTTGTGAATTTTCAGGATTTTTTTCATTTTAAATTTCAGAATATTTTTGTTTAAGAATAGAATTCATTAATAATTTCCTAATATCGCACCGGTGCGATTTAAAAAACTTACAAGTAGTGCGATACAGGAAACTTGGCATTTATAAGTAGAAATACGTTTTTAATTCCAAAAAGGTGTTTAATAAAAAATTAGTTTTGCTTATTAACTGAACAAAATACAGGTTGCATTGTCGATGTAAATATGCGATTACTTATTATCTCCACCCACTTTGTGGCTCATTTCTTAGGACAGATATCAGGAAATTGTAGAGCAAGTTAACTAAACTTTTACTTTAGATGTTGATAACATAGTTCGCGTTACTCCAATGAGCTTTTAGGTAGAACTTGAAACTAATGTCTAGTTCACAAAACATCCGTAAGATGCCAAATATATCGAACAGTTTTCAGTAAATCAAGAGTGGTGCGATTTTAAAGCCGGTGTGATATCGGCACTTTACCCTATGTTTTTAGACATGTGAAGTTCTTGGTGAATTTATTCGTATATTCAGTGGTATCTACACAGTGTAGTCATAATGCATTAGAGTTTTGTTTGTCAAAAACTTTCAAACATAATTGGCTAGAGTATAAACAAGGAATTGTAAAATTTAATTTTCAATTTATAGAAATAACCTAAGTGTTAAAAAAGTTTGAATGTTGGTACGTCCGAATTGACGGAAAATTTGATGGAGCTTGTTCTGATTCTTGAATAACTTCATATTTGACGTTCAACTTGGCCCTTTACATTATCAAAGTTAGCCTTGAAGCGACTTCATAAGTAAATTCATGAAAAACTTCACAGGTTTAAAGACCGCTTAAGACATTTGGTTACTCTGAATCCGTTAGCCAGTGCTCCTCATTCATCTAAATTCTTTAAAGGGGGAGGAGGAACGCCTACACAGTAACACACAAGATATCGTGTTCTATTTACACGCTTTCGGGGCCAGGCCAGGACAGATCTTGTGCAGATCTACGACGTCATAGTGCGCTCTCGGAGTGGTAAACCGAGAACGCCATAAAGTAGAAATATTTCCACTGAAGGCCATTAGCTTCTAACGTAACTGTATGGCAACTAAAGGATTCTAATACATATAAGGATGCTCGTATATCAGGTGTCAACGAGATTATTAGCAAGGCTGAGCCACCGGCGTATCCAGCTCATGCGTCTGGGGGGGGGTAATCGATCGGCTAGGATCAGGCACGTAGCCAGGATTTCTTTTGGGGGGGGGGCTATCGGGATCGCGCCGAAGGCGCAAAAAAAAGCGCCGCAGGCGAAAATTTTTTGGGTGCCACGCCCTTTTTTGAATCATGGTGCTTGGTTTTCAAGTGGGAAAAATAAAAAACACAACACAAAATCCTCAAGAAAATCTCAAAAACAAACCTGGTAATAATTGAGGTGAAGAAAATGTAATAGTGTAGGAAATGTTTAATGTATTGCCTATGTTGCCGAAATTAGAGCTCGAGTTTCGGAGGGGGTTCAGGTCCCCTGTACCCTCCCCCCTAGCTACGTGCCTGGCTAGGATACCAGATAATAGCAGCTTGAAGGAGTAAGGACTAAAATTAAACAACGCTTAAGTAATCTTGGGGGGGGTAATTACCCCCATTACCCCCCCCCTTGTATACGCCGGTGGGCTGAGCTGTCCTTATGAAGAAACTCTTTAATTTCGCACTTTGGCAAATATTATGATTAAGCACAATATACATTTTTAAAGTTCGAACAGTTAAAAGTCGTTTCCGGTTTAACCGGAAGAGTTGCCATTGCCCATCTTTTTATATTTGTCAGTTATAATAAAATTTTAAAAAGCTTCGACTGAGGCACTTTCTAATTTATGTTGCTGATAAACATTTTTTTACTTGCTAGCTGTTATATCGGCCCTTTCCTTCTCCCTCAAAGCCAAAGTTTCTACCTTTCCATCCCTCCGACGTTTACTGTCGGATATTTGAAGTTCCCCCCCCCCCGCCACCCCCACAGAATTTATTTTTAAAGCCTTATTTTCACTAAATTTATATTCCCCCTAATATTAATTTAATTTAGTGACAGAATATTAATATTATTTACAATTTGCGAGATCATAATAATGATAAGATTTATTAGGTGGCTTAATATAAGGAAATTATAAATAAATGTTTTAAAACTAACAATTTCATTTTACTACTAGAGGCTAGCGAACCAAAGCAACGGGTACGACCAAATAGAACCTTTAATAGGTATCCATATTATTTTAAAAAAGAAATTTCTTTGGTCCTTGCAAACATTATTTCTTTTTCTTTCAATAAAATGTCATTTATCTTCTAACTTTATTCATGAAAATAATACCAATAATATAGAATCATCATTATTATTAAACAATATATCTATTTCATTACAGATCGATGATAATGCATGCACTTTATAAGCTCATTTAAAAAAAAAATAAGAAATACATTAAAACACGCAGTTGCTTATTTTAACAGAGTAAGGATAGTACCAATTCTCAGCAACATGACTTAAAATTATAGACAGTTATAGGTACCCCCTCAAAATAGGCTGCTCCCCTTTTTCACCACGTTTATTATTATTATATTAAAGGAACTTATCCTACCAATTTTTAGACCTCCACCAATTCAATCAATCAATTCCTGAAATACAGAAATTACTATTCAAATTTCAATCCCCGTTTTTACACTCTTAGGGGTTGATTTTCAAAAAATCCCTTCTTAGCGGATGCCTACGTTATAGGAAGAATTTCATAAAATTTCATGAAATTTCATGTTTCTAGGATTAAGAGTTTAGGCTGAGCGTTGATGAATAAGTCAGTAAAGACAAAATAAGTACAGATAAATATTATAGACACTGGTCCAATATTGGTTGTGTTAAAGATTCCACAGTCTTGTCGTAAGTATAGTTATTTTGATCGCTTATACCTACAATCCTTAAAATAATGATAATACTTACATAAACGCGAAAAGTAGTTATAAAAACATGCTTCATCATAAAATCCCAATTCTTCTTCATATAAATTAAATAGCCACTTTCAAGTATTATTAAAATTAAAGTCAGATATATCAACATCCATAACATTATAAATACCCCTCGATTTGTAAAAGGTTCTTTAAATAAATAGGGTTTAAATAATACCATGTATTTCTTTGCTAGAAAATTCATATTTTTTACAATTAATTAATTAATTACAAAAAATTTAGCAACATATTAACCTTTTTTTTTAATAATAATGGGAGGTGGTATACGTGCGCGAAAGTTATTTTAAAGCAAAAAAAACCAACTCAAAGAAAAAATATATGCCAATGAAATGAAAATTATTGGATGTTTTTCTTTAGCTAAATCGGTTTAAAAATGGTTTATTTCCTAATTCACTTAAAATTTTCAAAATTATTCCAATTTTTAAAAAGGGGGATAAAAGGGAAGTTGGTAATAAGAGATCTATGCAAAAGTTATTAATTTGTCATTGATTATCATTCTATTAAATTATTTTATATACTTATACTTTTTTTTTATGTCGGTCAACGTGGATTTATATCCCAGCGGTCAACAATTACGGCAAATTTTCAATAAATTGGATCATATTCTGGAACAGAGAGATAAACAAAATATTGGTGCCTATTTAGACCTTAGCAAGGCATTTGATCTTACAGATCATGAGCTGTTGCTTTCTAAACTTAAGTTTTTGGGTATTGGGGGGAACTCCAAATTGTGCTAATAAACTCAATTGAAGACTGTTTATAGGCCTGTGAGATAAAGGACGGAAGTGTGGACATCGGTGTTCCTTAGAGCTCAATTTTGGGACCAATAATAATTGTTAACGAACTTTAACAAAATTAGTTTTATTGCATTGTATCAGTTTGCTGACGATACTTCTTGCATCGTTTATGGTCCCGACATCTTTACCCTTTCCAGTCAGGCCCATGTAAAATTGGTACATAAACAATCATCTCCGTCATCAGTTACCAAAACTGACTGACAACCTATGTCAAGTTTCTTGGAGTTATTTTGGACTACGGACTACAGTGGTAGCAGCACATTAATGCGATTCTGTCCAAAATAAGCCAATTCATGCTATTAGGTATTTGGGAGACCAGACAGGTTTAAACAGCATCTTGATAATTTTTTATGCTTCAGTCTATATATTATCATAATATTTTAGTTTTGAATTTCAGTACTTAATTTACAAAATATGTTCGTCGCCCAAAAAAAGATAATTCGGTTATTGCTTAGATTTGGGAATAATGTATCATGTAGCAGTGGCGTAGCTACCATAACGCCAAAAGCCGCGGTGGTGGGGGGGGCCGAACGGATAGGGGGCCCGTTCCCGTTCGAGCCGAATTAGCTGTGAAACTGCGACATATAGATGGATGGTGTTATGCAACAGTGAGTCAAGCCACCGCCCACTAGTTTTGAGATAATAAGGAAAATAGTTTTGTAACTTAAAAAGAATTGGGCAAAGCCCTATTAGTTTAAAACTTTTTCTAAATCATAACACTGGGTTCCAGACTTTTCGGGCAATCGTTTTTCAAAATTTATGGTTTTAAAATCATGGAAAAAATGGAAAAAATGTTGGTTAACTCATTTTTACTTATTATTTTATTAAGGTTATATAAAAAATAGCAATAATGATATAGTTTTTAATTTGTCATAGTATCTTCCTCCGTAACAGCTTCAAACTCCTGTTCATGTTCCATCTCTACTTGAAAGTCAAAAGACGTACCAAAACCGTCAATATCATCTTGAAATTCTTGGGAATTTGCTGCGGTTTGTGTGTAACTCCGTTTTTTTTGCATCACTTTTACACAGGATTTTATTAAAGAACATCTGGCAGAAAATGATCCTATGGTCCAAAACTGATTAAACAATTTTCTCCTTTCTTCAAGTGGCACAATTTCAGTACATTTTCGTTTACAAATACATCTAAAGTCTTCAAAAAGATTTAGATGGTACTTCTTTGTCTTTAGCAGAAAAATACAATTCATTTGAATTACACTTTTTCTTCCATAGTTTCCTATTTTGCGTCACGTATTTTCTTTTTCTTCCCCGACTTGGGCGACCAACGATTAAAGTATTATTTGGCTCTTCAATTTGCATGTCTTCATTGCCATTTCTATTTTCTTGTTCGGAGCAATCAAGTTGTTCGTCTTTAGTATTTTTTTCCATATCTGCTGATGGACGGTATTCACTACCGGAAGACTGAAAGGGCTCAGACTCTGACTCATTGTCACCTAAAGTCTGCTGCGCCTGGACTACTTTTGTTGCCATCTCAACCAACCGCTTTCCACGACTTGTTGAATTCATTCTGAAATTAGCAATAATGAGTTAACCCACAAAATCAAGAAAATAAATGACTTAAAAGACAAAACATATTTTTTGGTCTACAAAAAACATATACAAAACACATAATTACTTTTATTTTTAACACAGTTTAGAAAAATCGCATTGCCAAAATTAAAATAAACATATTAAAAAAAAAAAAGATAGATAATATAAAACGTTTTTTATGCTTTTTTCTATTATAAAACTTACCTCTACACTTTCAAACACGTTTAGGCCCAAACATGTTTAACTATTTTTACTTTTTATTAATTAATTCTATGCTAAAAGATGATTTTTAGGATATTCACCGGCACAACATGAGGGATAACTCAATATTGCAATAAGAAATCAGCTATTGTGGGTTAACTCATTATTGCCAAACGGAAAATTCGTCTATCGGGGTATGTGGGTTAATATAACTGTCAATAGATGGCGCTACAGGCCAGCTGTGGTTTAAATCATTTCAGCTTACTGTAAAGTATGTGTTTATAAGTAGGTGTAGTGGTATAACTCAATTTTAAGGAAATTGTGGATTGACTCGTTATTGCATAACACCATCCAGATATTGTCAAGGCCCTTACTAAAGTAAATTTAATTTCAACAAAAAAATATGAACGTGATGAAGCATACAGATTATTAAAGTCAATTGAAAACTTTGAATTTGTAATGCTACTAAATATAGGCTGTAAAATATTACAGGAAATAAATATAACATCTCAAGTTTTGCAAGCACCACAGTTAGATTTAGCGAAAGCTTTAAATTCTTTGGAATTGTCACTGGAAAAACTCAAAAATTTCCAAAATAATTACGAAAATTTGAAAACTGACGCTGGTGGTACCGCTAAATAATGGAATTTCTCTCCATTATTTAAAGAAAAAAGACAACACAAGCTGAAAAAGCAATATAATGAATGTGATACAAATTATCTAAACATTATTTTAAAGTCAATATTTATTATAAAGTTTTCGACATTGTTATTAATCAATTAAATAACCGTTTTAAAGGCGTAAAGGACACAGTTATCAAATTTAGTTTCTTAAGTCCCCCCATTTTGGTATCAACGACGGAGGAAGAATTATTTGAATCAGCTAAAGCTTTGCAACAATGTTACCCTCGCGATATTTCCTCAGAATGTCGATTACAAATTATTGCCTTATCTCAGCCTCTAAAATACGAAATGGGGTACATTTAAAGACATTACACTGAGGGAAAAGTATGATTACAGTTAACAAACGGATTTATTTGGGCAAGATTTCTTTGGAATAAAGTTATCAAATTAATATCTAATAAGGCCCCTTGCATATAAAGATATCGATTTTTTATTCTTAAAGAAAATATTTGTTAACAAAATTTATTTTGATAGATAAGAAATAATTATAATATTAAAGATGCCGATTAAATAATAAGATAAGAATTTAACATTAAATTATTGTTCTTAATATTAAAAAAATTGTCGTTGCCCGGAACTGGGCGCGTCATACCGACCCACAGTAGTTAATACTTGCCGTTGGTGGTCGCGTCGCGTCGCGTCTTGTTTATTAACAAAAAAGGGTGCGACTGTCAGGTAACTTATTAGTTTGATATTTTTTATGTAATAAAATTAGGAAAAGTTTTTTTTTGACCCATCCTATAGTACTGCTAATGCAATTCTAAATTATATTCTTGCAGATAGGAGCATACACGGTAGAATATCACACGCATAATTGCATATTAAGTAAATTCTAATATGTAAAACTTACAAGCATGAGCCCTAAAGTAAAGCATTTCATTATTTTTTTTTTATTTGATATTTCAATGCTAAGTTTGACCAAACCTGTTCAACCAGCACTGCAGAAAAAATTGTGTTGTTTTCTCCCGCAGCTTCAGCCGCCATACTAGGTCTTCTGAGCGAATTAAAATGTGTATGTATTAGAATGTGTTTCAGATATATTCTGGTTTGGGACAACATTTTTTAACAAATTATTTTCGTTACAATTTTACAACAAAGTTTTAATATTATTACTTCAAATGTCAAATGCCGATGTTTACAGTAAAATTTTCAACCACTATGACTACACTGAGAAAACGATTTCTTTACATTAAATAAAATTTATTAACTATTAAGAAATTTCATATTTAAATATCAGCAAACAAATATTTCTTTATTCTTAAGACATAATTTGTTATTTGTTATGGATTGGTAAATAAATATAGCTATAATAATAACAAATAATTGTTTACCATCCTAAAATGGAGGTAACATAGAGCATTAATTATTAATAATATTTATTATTTGGTAAGATATAATGCTTTACTGTTATAATGACAAAGTTTAGATAAACAAGTTGTTTGTTAATTGTTAAGACACGTATATTTCACATAAATTTACTCGACTAACGTTAAATTTATATCACTTTATGATAAAAATATCACACTTTAACCAATATACATATTTTTTATTGGTTAAAGTGTGATATTTTTATCATAAAGTGATATAAATTTAACGTTAGTTAAGTATATTTATGTGAAATATACGTGTCTTAACAATTAAGAAACAACTTGTTTATCTAAACTTTGTCATTATAACAGTAAAGCATTATATCTTACCAAATAATAAATATTATTAATAATTAATGCTCTATGTTACCTCCATTTTAGGATGGTAAACAATTATTTGTTATTATTATAGTTATATTTATTTACCAATTCATAACAAATTATGTCTTAAGAATAAAGAAATATTTGTTTGCTGATATTTAAACATGAAATTTCTTAATAGTTAATAAATTTTATTTAATGTAAAGAAATCGTTTTCTCAGTGTAGAGAGCTTGCAAATTTTTTAATTGTAGAAAATGATACCCTAGCATCAAATTTCGCAGAGGTATATACTGCTCTAAAATTACTCTTGACGCTCCCTGTCTTTAGAACGATCGTTTTCGAAATTAAAATTAAAAAAAAACTATCTAAGAAATTCCTGTGCCCAAAATAGACTAAGTAATTTGCCATTACTTAGGATAGAGGCAGCAAGCTGCAGTAATGGACAAAACCGAAATAGTTTTGGTTCTTGCGGAAACTAAGTCCAGAAGGAAGCAATTTCTTGGATAGTTTGAGGTTTTATTGCAAGGCTTTTTTTCATAATTTATAATAAAATATATACGACTATTTTACTTCATAAAATATAAT
This sequence comes from Polydrusus pterygomalis, assembly GCA_963969555.1. Taxonomy (NCBI): domain Eukaryota; kingdom Metazoa; phylum Arthropoda; class Insecta; order Coleoptera; family Curculionidae; genus Polydrusus; species Polydrusus pterygomalis. Next base: position 41,656,978 of record OZ018379.1, read on the forward strand.
ATATTTATTTTGTGTTGTTGTTTGTTCTTGTTACATTATATACGGTAAAAAGCTCGGTAAAAAGGTTCCATTATGTATTTTTTAAATATCTATGTTTTTTGTTTGTTTACTTTTTGATTAAATTAGGTATTAGCTACAATCATCAGTACTGACAAGCATGCTTTTGTAGTTGTAGCTACTTATTAATTGTTATGAATTAATGTTTTATTTAATATGTTATTAATACACGTTATTTAAAGATCCTCTCCTCTTACTTGTTTATTTTCTACCCTTGTCCAAATGGAAAATGAAAGTGGGAGGTTATATTATGAATGTTATTGCTATTTTAAAACTTGACTAATTTTGGGGTGATAAAATTTTGAAGGGGGGCCCAAAAGTTAGGTTTGGCGGGGGAGCCCAAAAACTGAAGCTACGCCACTGTCATGTAGAGGTAAGTTTAGACAGCTGAACATTATGACCGTTCCTTATTTATATACAGGGTGTTCCAATAGTGCGACAAAGTAAAAAAAAAGGATTCTAAGGAGCACATTTTAAAAATAATAATATATTGCGATGTGTCTTTTCTAAATCGAGGCCATATCAAACATAATATTTGAATTTAAAACTATAAAGACATTGGATTTCAGATAACAAATTTGTTATTCAATGTTTCTCACATTTTAATAATAAAAATTAGTTACTAGCGACTAAAATGAACTTAATTTCTAAAACTCTAATTAGTTACAATTAACTTAAGCTACCGAAAATATGTTTTTGTAGCATTTTAACAGAAAAATTAGAATAAGAAAAAACTCTAATTCTTGAAATTTTCTTACCGAATCTTCCACGCAGCAGAATTAATTCCCGATAATTTTTTTCTCGGTTTCACTCATGTTTTTGTTGATAGAAACATTCGTGACCTTGAAAAAAATTATCGGTTTTAAATTCTGCTGCTAGAAAGATTATAAGTGAAAATTTCATAAGTTTATTTTCAACCAATTAGAAGGCTCCTTTTTGTTTACATTGCTTATAGCAACGGGAGACTATCGCGATAGTCTATAGCCTATTAACCTAATAAAATTAATAAGTGATCATCAGGTATACTACTACGACTTAATTTTAATTCAAATGTCAAGTCATTTCAAAGTGACAGGTGAGACAAACCAGCGAAATCCAATGTCTTTATAGTTTTAAATTCAAATATAACTTTAAAAAACATATTTCCGATGAGTTTAGTTTATTATGACGCACTGTATTTTTACAATAGAAGTTGAATTTACTTGTCAGTAACTAAGCTTTATTACTAAAATTTGAGGAGCATTAAAAGAAACTCCAATTTAGGAAATTTTCTTACCGAATCCCCCCGAATAATTTTTTTCTCGGTTTCACTCGTGTTTTTGTTGATAGAAAATTTCCCTCGTCTTTGACTCGGGATAATTTTCTATCAACTAAACCATTTGTGACCTTAAAAAAATTATCGGTAATAATTCTGCTGCTAGAGAGATGATAAGTGATAATTATCTGCCAGAATATTTTTAATTCTTGCCAATTGGCAATTAATTTATTTATTTGAATTTCTTCGGAAAAAATGTGTCGGATTAAAAATGTGACATCAGCTTAAAAATACCTTGCTCCTACCCGCCAGTTAGTTTTTTTTCACCTATAATATACAGTGTGATTTTGTAATTTGAAATAAATTCAGTACCGCAAAATGCTTGGGCACGGTTATTAACATTTTAAGTTGTGGCAATTTTTATAAAAAAATTATTAATACAGTGGGTCCCAAATTAGAGATATGACGATTAAAATCATTTTTTAAAAGGCAACTCTTATTTTTATATTGGCTACTTTATACTATATATATGTATAGATATAAGGTTATATTAAGTACCAAATTTTAAATTTTTATTTCTTGCTATTTATAAGATATTAAAAAAAAAATATTTAATTGAAAAAAAAAACCTTCTATCCAATTTTGAGACTTTTCGTTCATGTGAAATTATAATAATGTCCTAAACGCAAGAAAAACGCGATTTGAGCATTTCTAATTACTTTCGGCGAAATTAACCGTAAAGGGTTGCCATTTAAAAAAATGATCAATATCATCATATCTCTAATTTGAAACATACTGAATCAATTTTTTTTATGAACAAATACGACAACTTAATGTGTTAAAACCTGTGCCCAAGCATTTTTCCAAAAATAAATTGTACTGTATTTACTGAATTTATTTCAAGGTACAAACTCACACTGCATTGAAAAATTGGACACAAACTTACCAAGTGATAGTGTTAATTCTCTTATTTCCTTCATTTTCTTCAATTTTTTAGCAAAAACTTTAAAAATTAACCGGTAACTGGGCAGCCAGTCTCTCAAGAAGAACAAAATAAAATATGATAATACAAATAATTGTCTAACTTATGATATTTTTTATTACGCGTTTTTGTCTCATCATGAAGTAGTCATACATTATTAATAAAGTGTTTATATAAAAAAAAATATTTCCTATAAAACCATTAAAATCTAATTAGGGCAATATCGCTCGTCTAAAACTACGTTCTTAAACGATCTCGCACAATTTCTTGTTATTTCTAGTTCGATTTTAATAATTTTTTTTTCTAAATTCAGGGAAATCAAGAATTTCATGGTTTCACTTTTAGTATATCTACAGACTGTCCGCGGATAGGGTTTACAATAGCACAAATGGATGAAAAATTTAATTTTTCGGGAAAAAGTAATTTTTAATAAAAAGTTTTGCTTGTAAAAAAAATGCAATTCACGAAGAGAAAATTTTGATTTTTTATACAGGGTTCGCAAAAACTTCAAAAACATGATTTTTCTCCAAGAGTAACCTACCTTTATTTTTCATTTTAGACCAAAATGCCAATTAAAAAACTTATTTAGAATAACGTTTGTAATTTAAATCCGAGATTTAAAATAAATCTTCGATTTTTTTTTAATTTTTTTAATTTTGAGAGGTAAAACAATTTTTTTTTTTGATAGCAGCACTCAGTGGCGCACCCAGGGGGGGGGGGCCAAGGGCCCCCCAAAACCCCCAATGAAATAAAAATTATGAAAGTGGATAAGTATTTTAAAAAGTCAATTTTCTTAGATTTACCTCATGGGCCTCGTTTGAGGGGGGCCAGGTGGGGCATTTGCCCCCCCCCCCCCCTCCCCCTGGAAGTTGACTTATTGACAAAAGTTGACTTATTGAGGTTTAATATGGTTTGATTGAATTTAAGAATTTATTATTTCGAGTTTTCCTTTATATTTTTGTTATTATTTTGGGGTAGTAAAGACTTATTTTAATAAAAATAAACAGTTTTAATGCCAAAACGACTATGAATGTTTGAGAAACAATTTTAGCTCATTAATTATTGAGCAAAAAATTGAAATTAAAATTAAGGGAAGACCTAAACTCTCGAAATTAACTTGATAAATACCACAAAGTGTAAATCTAGGGACTTTATTGTTATTGATAAGTTTGCTGCAAATAAAAACAGATGAATGAACTTTACTTTTAAACAATGTACCCACTAATGAAAAATAAATTAGCCTTTCTATTTTTTATCTTATTTCATTTTCAATAGAATAAGAGGGTATAATCATAAATTTTTAAAATATTTACTATAATAATTATTGACCAAATTTGGGCGTGGTCTTAAAAAAATTTCGCCTGCGGCGCATTTCACCTACAGCAGGCTTTTAGTACACCCCCAAGTTAACAAGTCACAAGCCGCCAATGCCCCCCCTCCCCCCCTAAGAAACCGTTTAACGACTCCCATGACTAGGCTATTGCGATCTTCCCTGCAAGAGTACCTGTTAAAAAAGCTCCAAAGTTCTAGAAAAATGCGTAACTTAAAAGTTTATTAAAAAATTTGCTTCCAGCACTGGTTGGCGGGCCCCCCCTAACATAAAATCCTGGGTGCGCCGCTGGCAGCACTAGCGGTCGAAATACATTATCAATGACAGAAGGGTATCAAAAAGTTTCAAAAACTGATTTTTGGTAGGTATTACCAGAAATTTATATTTTTAATTTCACAAATAAAATGACCCCGGAAATAACACAAAAAAATCTTAAAATAACAACAAATAATAATTTTATAATTTGCTATTCAAACACTCCCCCTCCATATTCAACACATTTTTCCAGCTGTAAACGAATGTGGTCAAAACTTCTTCGAATTTCTTCAATGGAAATTGTTTGAACAGCTTCAACAATTCGCTGTTTTGGAAGCTGTATGTCGTAGTGTCGGAGTACACTAGTAGGTAATGGGGCACTTGACCGGGGGAAAATTTTTAATGGGACACTTGAGCCGTGGGAATTTTTAACTACCGTGCATAAATTAATTGCGATTATTTGATTGATTGACAGTTTTATGACCATGGGGACATGGACCTTTCACCATGGGGGACCTTTGTTTGTTACCGCGATCCTTTTGATAAAGCCGATGCATGTATAAATTATTAACTTTCGGTAATTATTGTGATTGATTTATTGCGTGACATTTTTTACGACAATGGTAATATGAACCTTTTACCACAGGTACCCTTTGTTCAGTTCCACGATCTTTTAATAAAGCTGGCGCGTGTATAAATAATTACTTCCTGTAACTGTGATTGACTGTTTGCGAGGGAAGGCCTCATGCTGTAAAGAAGATTTTTATTAAGGTGTTTTACTGTCCTCTGACAATGGGGTAGGAGGGTGATAAACTATTTTTAAAAGGCATAGACTAGTGAATGGTATAACAAAATGGGTTGTGTAAAAGATTTATGACTTATTATACGCACTTGCATTAGGGTCGTCAGCACTGGAGGTCATGTAAAACACGTGTGGAAGAAGCCGAATTTTTTTTATTTTTGGTCAGACAATCTATGCGATGGTTCCTATTTTTTATCACCTATATTATGGTCTTATTTAACGTGTATAATATCGTCTTTTTATTTGTAATTATTATCTTTTTATGTTTCCCTCCCGTTTCTCCACTAATCTGTCTGTCGGTCTCCAAATCGCCAAATATTCAAATATTTCGTATAGACAATAAAATACGAAATTATGTTAGAATAAACCTAATATTAATTTTTTAAAAGGTGTTTGTCTAATAAAGAAATATACCTATTTTTGGTTGATATTTTTAGCAATATTAAACAAAGATTGGTCGAATGACAATAAATACAAATCTATGGTTACCTATTCAAATGATTGTATACTTTTTAGGCAGGTTTGAAGAGTTCTTCGTAAATACCTTGTTTGTTATTTGGCCGCTACATTTAAATAGTATTTCGTCGTTGATTCTACAATACCTGCTAAGTGATTTTTGTGTTTTTATGTATTGAAATAAAACTCCTATTAAATCAAATACAATAGATTATAGATTTATATTTTTCTTAAACACATGAATATGTTTTTTAAAATATGTTTAGTTAGTTACTAAAACTGTATTTAAGTTAATTTGCTTAAAAAGAAGAAATAACTGATATTATGTAACATAGCAGATATTTTATTACCTCCTCTGCTTCGCTTTATCAGAAACAACTGGTATGTGCATAATTTTGAAGTACCGATTGTTTCACTTAGCAGATTTTACCGATCGCGATAATTGCTATGTGCAAAATCAACAAAATTCATAACTGCTAAGTGCATCCCTGTTGCACATATCAGGTATTTTAGTGTCCATTGTTTGACTGGTTGCACTTAAAAGGATTTTTATTATTTGATTTAAAAATATAACGGATTTTTTTAGCACATATCAGATATTATCCACCCATGCGCATACATTTATATAGTCGGAATATATCCAAACTTAGAATTCGAAGAGTGCACTTAGCAGGTATTGTAGAATCAACGACGATTTGTCAGTAATGAATAGCATTAAACTGAATACTGTGTACTATACCGTAAAATTGTATGTTGTAAACGTTGAAAACTTATATTGTTAACACGATTTCTTTTACCACGGTTATAACACTGTCATTGGCATTTAGTTGAATTTTTATATATTTGTTCTAAATCAGAGTTTTAATCGGTTATTTATTTTATTTACTAAGTGATATGAATAGATAAACCGTCAAAATTATATAAGAGCTTCCGGTCGGTTATGTTTAATAAATGTTATACACAAAATTCTTTGCGTTTAGTGAACATAATCTTAACAACGCTGTCAGAATCGTGAACTGAGCTCTTAAGCGCGCCCCATTTTCGTTTTTTTTAGGAGTAAAAACGAAATTTTAAAGAAAGAACCCATTAAAACAATATAATCAGTAACTTTTTTTTATTGTTACAAATAAATATAGATTACATTTTTTACTGTTAGTAGCAAATACATATTTTATTCAATTCTTGATTTTTTGTATCCGTACGGTACAGAGCTTCCATCTGGTAAAAATCTCCTTTTTGTAGAATTTGGTCGATACAGTTTAACTTCAATTCTTGTGGTTACCTCATGTTACTTTGTTCTACGAATATTCTTTAATATAATTGGTATTGGCTCGGACTCTTTAAGAACCATATCCTTAATGGTGTAAAAATTAATAAGTTGTGATGCAGCATAATTCAGTGAAATACCCTTAACTTTACAAATTACTTCCTCTGTTTGCGTTTTAGTGGAATACACCTTAAAAGAGTAATTTTTTGGACCGCCGGAGACAAAGGATGTAATGTAGGAATTAGAATCGTAACTATCTAATTCATCAGTCAAATCTCCAATAAACGGTCCTGTGGGTAAATCAAGTTCGCCACTTCTAGAGAGATATATTACAGAATATGTATCGTAATACAGGACTCTTTCATCAAGATGTTCGAGATATGAATATAACTTAAGTGTGGTTCGTGGTAAAATCCGTAGGATAGACGACGTATATAATTTTAGCATGTGAAAAAGGAATAAATTTATAATTTTTGGTGATTCTAAAAAGTTGTGATGAATATATTATGTCTATTTTGTGACTTTAACAAGTTAAAGTGTCAATTTGAATAATAAAAGGCAATTTTCTGAAGCTTTGAGTCCCCCAAGCAAAGACAATCATATAAAATTTAATTAACTATTTAGAGAATGAAAAATTAAGTGGAAATTCCTCAACTAATATGCAAGAAATAGTAGCAAAACACTGGGAATCAGTTTAAGGACTGTGTAGAACCTTGTGCATGAAAAAAGCTAAAAATACAATGTCGAAGAAGACTATAAAGTGTAATGTATGTAAATCAAATCAAAAACTAATGTACTCTTCCAGTTTTAAAAAAAAATCGAGGTGTTGTGCAATAGCAATAAAGAAAGAACCAAAACACAAGTATTTTCAATACTTAGGTGTCTTATAAGCCTTTACAATATTTAAAAAAAAATCCTTGGTGACGGATTTGTATTTATTCAAATTACAAACAATAGCAATACAGCCGGTGGTTGTATATTAGTTACATAACATAACATTTAAAACAAACAAGTAAAGAACATATTAGACAACATTTAAAACCATGTAAATGTTAAAATACAAAGAATAATAAAAAAAAGTAGGTATATACTAAGAAGGAACATGTTTGCATCTATATATAATAAGATATGTCCTTTAATCCCGTCAAATCTTTATTCTGACCTAATTAAAGATTTTAAAGAGGCCAAAGAGGGCATTCCTCCCTCAAAAATTGACAGGCTATTCCAGAGATCGATTCCAACCCCCTAAATAGAAAACAAACCAGTGTTTGTACGCCAGAAGGGTTTTTTGATTTTAAATTCATGATCTGATCGCGATCGATAGGTGGCGTTAGCGACAGCGCGATTCAAATCCAGCAGTGCACTAAAACGGTTGTAAATTTTGTACACTAATATCCTTACAAAATATTCACGTCTAACCCTCAGCATCTGCCAGCCTAGCTGTTTCATGGCCTCCGTCGGACTAAAATCACGCCCAAAGTTCAAAAATACCCAACGAACCGTCCTACGCTGGACCATCTCTAATTGGTCACTTAAGGTTTGTTGATGCGGATGCCAAACAGTAGCACAATATTCCAGGCAAGGTCGCACAAGAGATATATAAGCCTTTGCCCTAGCCTCCGGCTTCGCCTTTCTGAGATTTCTCATAACAAAATTGAGAATCTGATCTGACAGTTTTTCTTATGTGAACAGACCAGTTTAGTTTACTTGTAAGCGTAACCCCAAGGTATTTGAGTTCGCTTATAAGTTTAATGGGTATACCATGCAGAATGTAGGATATGGGTGCAAATTTGATAGTCAACACCATTTTCTAGGGAATTAAAAATGTAGACAGAATAAACTAGTAAATTTGTTTCCCTTTATGAAGCCATGCTGGTTAGTGACAATAACATTTTTAAAACAGTCCTCAAGAAAATTTTTAACTAAGAATTCCATTAGTTTAGGAATAAGTAAAATTTTGGATATGGGCCTGTAATCAGTAACACAATTTATTATACCAACGTTTTTAAAAAAGAATGAATTATTGAAAGTCTATCTAGTATTTTGACAAGTTGCATAATAATATAATACTTGTTTTTCACTTATTTCTCAAAGTGTTTAGTTGCAAGTAATTATTTCGTTACTAGGGGTGCATTCTGTTTTCTTTTTATTATAATAATATTTGAAATGATAATTTATCAAAGAGAAGAATGGATTTATTAGCCTTTTATTCTTGGAGAATGTCTGCAAAACTGCTTACTGGCTTCATGGGTTTACGCTCAAAAATTTAACAATACAAATTATGCAAATAAACTATTTTCGAAAGACTGTTGATACAATTTAGATAATAACCTTGGAGTGTTCAGTCAGTATAAAAACCCTTGTTAGAAGCAATTGTGTTATTTTATGTCGATCATTCCTCTCTTATGTTCCCATTACAATACTTTAATTAGTTGTAGTGTATTTACCACTGTAAACCATCCGTTTTAACAACCAATTCTGACCTGTCACCATACCATAACTGATTTGAATAATATTAAATTGATTAAAATACTGCATTATGAAAAAAAATCATGTGTAATGCCTAAATTACTGTAGAAATATAATGTAAATGATCCTTAGCTATGTTTGTCGCTAATATTACCTTTCTTGGTTTATTATGGTTTTTATTTCAACTAATTTAAGTTAAAAGAGGATGAATTTTGAAAAAAGGATTTCCTTATACCTTTAAGATATATTGGTTCTATAATCTTCGTTTCTTGAACAATATATCGATCAAAATTTAACTTAAAAAATAAATTTCTATATATTTTATATCTTGTTATGATATAGTTTGTCTATATTGGTGTTGTTTTTTTTATGTCTGTGTGTGAGAGCCCTTTATTCACTAGCTGACAAAGTTTAAACGATGATGATTCCATATTATGACTACCTATCTTTTTTTATACGAATGCACAAGATTGGAACTGACCCCGTCTTTTTTTATTCTTGAAAAAAACAAAATAGCCGAATTTTCGATATGTTAATCTGCCCACATTATTGAAGCCATTTTTAAACTTAATAAAAGAATAAAACTTGAATTTGCGGAATCTTTTTTTTTTTTTTATTAAAAACATGGATATCTTACATTAGCATAGTATATTTAAACAACTAATTCTCGTAAATCATAATATTTTTGTATTATACTGTTTAGACTACGATTTGCATGTTTTCTATATTTCTTAAGAAAATTGACGACCGATGGTGTGTTGAGAAAACATTTTTGTTTGTTTAGCTAAAATGAGTTTTTATCGCTAGTTGTATTAAAACTTTGATTGTTTCGTTTTTTCTTCGAGTGGTTGTGTTCGCACCTCGTTATTGTTTTGTAGCTCGGAGCGTACATACCTACCCGTTAATAAGAAATATGTTTTTAAATCTTAATATTGTAAATAGTTACAGAATCGCACCATCCATCGTAGTTTTTGTTTAGGAGTTTTTAAAACCAATTTTTCCCCTACCATATTTACTTGTAATACACCAAAAAATCATCTAGTACAAAATATCTAATAAATTTGTTCCTTTATATCTATTTTAATCTGCTAAATAACATTGATTTGTTATTAAATTGGTTTTCTACATTTTTAAAAAGGTCCAACTTGCAAACTGAGCTCACGAACGAATTTGTCTTAATAGGGCCAAAGGTATAAAACTCTCATATAAAATAATAAAATCTATATAATATTGTAATTGTGTACTCAGTTGTATGTTTCTTTAAATTTGTCTGTATTTTAGAGGCAATAATAGAAAAGAGGACAGCACACGTGGTCGAACAAGGCCACCTAACTCGATGTAACCCCGAAACGTCTTAAACATAATTTTTTTCTATCTGTAAAAACACTTCTCTTTTTGCTTAAAGTTCTCATAGATACATAATAACACAACCACAGTCGCAGCCATGGGGGGTCGTCCTTCCGCAAACATAAAAGCGCCAAAGATCTTTCATGCTACCTTTAGGTCACCTTGAAAATTGAATAAATAGACATCATATCGGAGTTGTAAGGCGAAATACTCCATTATATACGAGATATTGTGCATTATGCATTTCAATACAAAGAATAACACATGGCAACCCTTTTATCTGCTTCGGGCGCTAAACACATTACGGTTTTTAAAATATTAAAATTAAAATATTGAAGAGTTTGAATGAATGTTTTAAAATTTAGATAATCGATTTATTTCACTATAAGGGCAGTAAAGGCAAGACAGCTGAATTTTAAGATTTTAACTTTTATTTTCAAAATATACAGTAATTTATGCCAAAATGCCATATTTAGTAATTATTTTTACTTAGTGAAGCTCTAAAAATCACATGATAAACAACATTTGATCCTTTAATTATCCAAATTTACACGTTTTATTAAATTTTGCTAGTTTTGTGACGGTGCAGCGGACCTCTTGCAGCCTGTTTTTGAAATAGTCTTGTCGTGCATCAATAACATAAAAGTTAGATGCACAAAAATTGCTTCAGTTGCTTTGCTTAATAAACAAAAAATATATTATCTTGAAATAAGTTCGATGGCTTTAGTAGTTTTTATGTAAACGTGCATGTGTGGAAACTAGTCAAAGGCTAGATATGGCTGATCCTCATTCCTGTTTGTTTGGTTAATTCGATTGGATCGAGCTGATTATATGAATAAAGAAAATTTCTTCATGTATACAGATGTTTTTTTTTATAATTTTAAAATACATGCTATATTTGCTTATTTATTACTTACAATGATGAGAGAAAAATCTTGTTTACTGCACATTAACTTTTCGTATCTTCGTCGATATAAGGAGTAATAAGCTGTAATGTCCTTTTGTAAATAATATAATTTTATTTTTGAATGCGTAAAAGCACTAAATTATAATTTCTTCTTCTAAAAAGCTCTCATTCATCACAAAATAGGATATGGCGAGAGGAAAATGGATTTTAAGAAAGGTTTATCTTAAGTTAACTTTTTATGTATGCTACAACATTATTTAGATAGTAGTCTGATTAAATTTTAATAAGAGAATTTATTTACTGCTAATATGCATTTTTATTAATCGTTAGACATAAATTAAGCATGCATTTTAATACGTATACGACAACAAGGAAATAACAAGAATAAAACTATAAAAATAAATAAATATGTTATAAAATAGAAATTTTACATAAAAAAAGATGTATTACCTGTTGGATATGTTTTTTTTAAATGAATTACAATGACGAAGTAATAATACTTGTGTGTGCTTAAATTTTTCTTATCTGCATCATATTCGGCAACACATGCTTTACCCCTTAACCGCCGTAGTGCGGTCACCATGACCGCAGCGAATTTTCATTTCTTTATATCTTATCCCCACTTTAATAGAACGGATTCATATTTTCAGTACCTTCAAGTGGCTGCATCGCCAGTTTGTCGCAGAGTTTTGGTGGTGACAGTTGCGTTGGTATTCAATAAAAATAAGGATAAAATTACGAGCGGTCACAGGGACCGCACTACGGTGTCTGTGTTAGTATATTTGGGTTGTGCTCTTAATATAACCAGTTATTTTTTTTGCGATTTTCGGATCCTTTTGTGTTTTTATTGACGTTTAACTATGAGTCAGAATCCTAGCACCTCCAAAAGAGTTCGGTTTGGTGATCCAGACTTTGAAAGTACCTACTTTGCTACAGTGGGAAGAAGAGGCGGGAGATGGTGCAGATATTAGTGACCAAGAGACTGTTGATGAGGACTACTATGAAGAAAGTGAACATGACACAGACTCGGAGATTAAACTTAGTGATCGTGAAGAAGCAGAGATGACTGAACAATCGAGTGAAAGTGATACGGATAATGAAACTTCCGAACAAAATACAAAATTTTTTTATGGGAAAAATCGATTCAAGTGGTCGTCTCAGGGTTTTATTTCTCGTACGAGAACCCAGAAGCATAACATCATAATTCAACTTCCTGGGTTACATCCATCTGCCGTCTTGGGAAATAAAGCTGATGCAGTTACTTACTGGAATCTCTTGTTTACAGATGACCTACTCACCGGCGTATACAAGGGGGGGGTAATGGGGGTAATTACCCCCCCCCCAAGATTACTTAAGCGTTGTTTAATTTTTGTCCTTACTCCTTAAAGCTGCTATTATCTACTATCTTAGCCAGGCACGTAGCTAGGGGGGAGGGTACAGGGGGCCTGAACCCCCTCCTAAACTCGAGCTCTGATTTCGGCAACATAGGCAATACATTAAACATTTCCTACACTATTACATTTTCTTCACCTCAATTATTACCATGCAGGTTTGTTTTTGAGATTTTCTTGAGGATTTTGTGTTGTGTTTTTTATTTTTCCGACTTGAAAACTAAGCAGAAATAGATTTGCAACTTTGCTTATAGCTTTACGCTTTAATAATCCTCTTGACAGAAAAGAAAGAATTCAGGAAGACTTATTGGCACCGATTTCAGAAGATTTTAACATATTTGTCTCGAACTGTCAACGTGTTTTATCACCTGGTGCAAATATGACCATTGACGAAATGCTCATATCGTTTAGGGGTAGATGTAAATATAAAATGTACATGCCTAATAAGCCATGCAAATATGGTTTGAAGATGATGTGTTTAACAGATGCTAGAAACCACTATTTTTACAATAGATATCTTATATTGTGGTGGATATATTGTGGAAAGGATACTGACGGTATAGGCCTTTCTGATGAAGAAAAAAAGCTTTCCAAACCGACGCAATCAATTATGAGGCTTTCACAACCTATATGGAATACGAACCGTAATATAACTGCTGACAATTGCTTCTCATCCTTTGAGTTGGCGAAAAAATTACTAGAGAACGAAATAATGTAGGTTGGAACATTAAAAAAAAATAAGCGAGAGATACCTCGGTCGTTTTTGCCACAAAAAACTAGAGAACCCGGTTCGACTTTATATGGGTTTACAAAAACTATTACCATGGTGTCGCATGTCCCAAAGAAAAACAGGGCAGTGATACTAATATCTTCAATGCACCATTCCCAGTGTTTCGATGAGAATGTAGGCAAACCAGAAATCAATTTCTTCTATAACTCGAAAAAGGGAGGAGTTGACGCTCTTGATGAAAAGTGCGCTAAACATTCAACTGGTCGTCGCACTCAAAGATGGCCAATGGCAATTTTTTTCGGTTAATTGATATTAGTGGGGTCAATGCGCATGTCATTCATCAGTCCTTCAAGGACAACTTAAAAATGGACAAGGCAGATTTTCTTAAAATACTCGCGGATGAATTGGTAAGGCCCAATCTGTATAGGCGTGCAAAAGATGTTAGGCTGAAGCATGAGCTCCGATCTACAGTTTGCAGAATTCTTTCTTTTCCTGACTCCAACGAAGCGGAAATTTTTGAGGAAAAGTTGGAAAAACGAAAAACTTGTAAGACCTGCCCCTCAAGACTTAAAAGAAAGACATTTTATTTGTGTAAAATGTGCCGCAAGCCTACTTGTTTGGAATGCGCATCCAAAATTTGCAAAAATTGTAGTCACAATATCTGAATATTTTGTCACTTGTAGTTTTTTACTTTCTGAGGTTATAACTTAAATTATTTTGAAAGGGAAAGAAAAACTCTAAGTCTTCCTCCACTAATATATTCCAAATGAATCTTGTTTAAAGATACCTCAACATGTTTCGAACATAGAAATGTTCATCTTCAGGAGAATTAAGATGTTATAAGCAAGAAAAATAACTAGTAATAACGCTTTAAGCTAGGCTTTAAGATAGTGAGAATGACACGTTAACATTCTAAGTCAGAAAAGCATCAAAAAACAAAGAACCGAAGTATTAATTTGCCAGGTGTAGGGTAATAATAGTAAAAATTAGAGGAAGCAAGGCCCATATGTGAAGCGAAATCAGTACAGCCGTGGAAAAAAGTAAAATTTAAATTTGAACATGCTGATGAAAGGGGAAGAAAAAGTGATCCAGTGTGAGGAAAGTAATGTATAAAATAGTAAAATTAAGAGTGGAAAATAGTGTTAAAATTTAATGAAGGTCGTCATAATGTGAGTAAGTAGTCAATTAACTGTAAAAGAGAAAATTCAGGTTAGTGAAAATACAATATGTGTATATGCAACTTACTTTCTCAAAATTTTTAGGAATAAAAATAGTAGTAATCCCTGAGTCTTAGGTTCAACATAATTAAAGAAAAGTTCAAAACTAAATAATTTTCAAAAGTGAGCAGTGAGCCAAACAGCTGAGGATTTGGAAGTGACAAGTAATAGTATAAGATGGCTGAAAAAGAACACGGCACAGAGTAAAGAGAGTGTGTCGTGTGAACGACAAAGAAAAGTTAGACCGCACCAAGTATCCCTTGTGGCAGCACAGAGAAGTGATTATGGCGTTAGAGTCACAAAATCCAATTTCATCTTCCAAAAGTTAGTAAAATGGTATCAGGCAAAGATTCACACACTCTGAAAGCCTAGGTAAAACATGACTTAAAATTAAATAAATTATCAAGATTAACACTTGTATTAAGGGGAAATATCAGAAAAGTCGTAGGTGATATCACTAATAACTAATCACTGCGGGTTAAAGTTCATTGGTAAGGAGGCATAATAACACAAATAAAGAACTGTAAGGGGAGTTATGAAATAAAACCTATGATAGACCGTAAAAAGAAGAAGAAGGAAGAGACAGAAATCTTATCAGAAATCTAGAGCATTAAAAAACTGAGTGCTGTTATGTTGAATTTGATCATTTAAGCAAACTGAATTGGGATTATTAAATAATTTGTTAATTTCTAAAATTTCCAGAAGGTCCAATTTGTTACCTTTATTGCAAATATGAAGGTAGTTGGTATTGGTATCTGGATTAAAATTGTGATCATTGGTAAAAACGTGTCTAGAGAAATTAGATTTAATTTTTGAAGGGGAGAGATTCTGATTCCTGGCTCTAGCTAATTCTTTACAATGTTCGTGGACTCTAACAGAAAACTTGAAATTATTTTGTTTTATTTTAAAGATTAGTTTGTTTACTTTAAGAATTTAATATTACTTTTTCATAAAATATTGTGTTCTGAGAAAAAAAAAATTTTTTGCGGTAATGTAAAAAGTTGAATAAAATATGCTATTTACTGTATTTTTGTCACTTTATATTGTTTTGAACTAAACTATACTAAAATTTATAATAAAAGCTTTAGTTTAGGGTACACTTTATTCTATAAAAGTGATTACAACGAAAAAAAAATGTATTTAAAAAAATAAGGGTTCTTGGAAATTTGCGGTTACTCAGACCGCACTACGGTGTTGACGTTACACTTTTACCACTACGGCGGTTAAGGGTTAAATCTAATTTTCATCCAACTTTGTGAATTGTAATATTTTATTTATTCTATTTCTGATGCGAAATAGCCAAGTCTAGATAAATTAACCCAAATTTAACCATATTAACTAAAAAGCTCCTTATAAATTTAAGTACAATAAAGTTTATCCCAAAGAGCTAGGAATACAAAAAACACCACTTTCAAAATAAAACAATTCTGGCGCCATTTTGCAAACTATTAATGCAAACACGCACCAAAAATGTTCACTAATATTTTATAGAGGTTCTTAGCAATCATGTCACTTAAATTTTCTATTAGATATCAATCGAAAACCGGATAAAAATACAAATTAATACGAAAAACCGCAAAGATAAGACGCACACGTCTCATAAATTGCATACTAAAGCATGGCAAACATCAAGAAAGTCACGTGACACATGGATCTGAAGGCAGTCTTGTCGAAATTTCTGTAACACTGCTTGGTAAGTTAAGGTTGCTGTGGCACGGCCTTCTTTGTCTATGGCCTTCACAAATTCAATTTTTGAACAGAATGAAATAAGAAAATATTTCTTGAAATTAAAAACTATGGTGAAAAAAGGTTATTAAAAAAGTCTCCCTTATTATTAAAATGTTTCAAAAAAATTTAAAATAAACCTAGAACAAAGAAATAAAATACACCTCATTATAGTTATTTTTATATTACCTGACTTAACATACCTATTTTTGGTAATTAGCAAAATATCTATATACTAATGATAATTCTTGTCTTATGACGAATGAATCCATAGACTTAATAAAATTCTAATAACAAGAAATTATTTAATAGTAAACCATTCTAAGCCATTAAGAAACGGACGTAAAATAGTACTTTGTGATATTGCAACTAGCCTACAACAACTAATATTGGGTTGCAAAAAGATGTTAGTCAAAGATCAGATGTTTTGATAATGGCTTCACAAATTTCATACATCCCGAAAACTTTGTTTTATAATATATACGATTTTCCCATTTACTGTTTTAAACTATAGATGGCGTTTGCTGCAGTGTATAAAAGTTTCCAGACCTAAAATAAAATAAATAAATGCTATAGTTAAGATAGATATATGTAGATTAGGATAGCGGTGTTTATCTTGTATACTTACCCTTAAAAAACCTGAATAATTTAGAGAAGTATCTCCATAAAAGCAACTTCTTGTATTTTTATTGAAAAAGAAAAGAATTTTAAGGTACTGTTTTCTATCATCCAAGTGCCAGGTGTACCAGGGAAGGTCACAAAGTGAGTGATAACATTTTTCCCACTGAAATAAAATAATTGGATTTATTTTATCGTGTAATTAGAATTTTAAAAGCGGATAAAGAAATATCAGTAATTGCTCTTGTTTTGGTAGGTTGGTATACGGTCTGTTTATTTTTATTTTATTTAATTTTTAATAAAATAAAGAATGTTTATTCAAATTTGAAATATTTTCAACAATGCCTGCACCAGCAAAAAACTATTGACTTTGTAAATTGAAATACATTCTATTTTGTACATTTTATTATTAATAACTAACAAGCAGTACTAAAAAATATTCGTAAATGATATAAATGTGACCGTGTTTTATGCCTTCGCCGCGAATCAAAGTCGGAACTTTTCTATCACCAGTCTAGCGTTCTGCTATTTCATTTTTTTAAATCTTGGCTCCTTTATTTATTTTATTATAATTTACATGTCATGGATTTAACAATATGCTAAATGCTTTATAATAATATAAAGACTAATAGTATGCGATTCTCCATTCTCTCCAAGTTTATGGACTGTTGTAATCAACAACTATATATTCTTCCCGTAGCCCTATACTGCCGTCATAGAGTATTTTTGCCGTTTGGCTTAAATTTATTTGTTATTTCTGCTAGTAATCTGTAAGATATCAATGTGAGGTGTGCTGGAAAACGCTATAAAAAACCAGTTTGATATGTAATCAGGTACGTGATTTGAAGCAGTAAGGTAGCTTTACCAAGGCTTGAAATGGTTTGTTGGTGGGGTTTGCTTTATCCGTGGCCGTTGCTTAAAGCACGTGGTACACAATGTAGCTAGAAATTTTAATTTTAATGAAAATAAATTGGTAATCTGGAATGTATGGGTTTGTGTATTACGTTATGATGGTGTCTTGCTTTTATAATATTTTGTGTGAGTATTGAATTCTTTGGCTGTCTTTCGAAGAATTTAGTAGCCGTGTCATAAATGTACTGTGTTATATATGGGATGTTTGTGGCCTGATGTAGATGTCGGATTGGTGTTTCCATTGGTAATGATAGAAGTTGTTTTAGAGATTCGTTTTGTAATCTGCGCAGTTTTTTAAAACAGCAATCCGCCATATTACACCAGACCGGTGCTGCATATGTGAGTATGGGGCGTGTTATTTGGTTGTATATAATAAGCTTCTTTTGTGTAGATAGTGGTCATCTGTAATTTAATATTTTGGGTTGCCATGCAATATTTTTGTATTATGTGTTCTGTGTTGTCTTTTAATGTTAGTGATAACCCCGAGATATTTCAGTTTTGTTTGTGGTGCTATTGGCATATTGTTTATTGTTGTGTGTCGATTTATGTGTATGTTGTGTCATTTGAGTGTGATTACCATCTATTTACATTTATTTCCATTAATCTCCAGCTTCCACTTACTATATCAAGGGAGGAGGGTATTAAGGTGGTTTGAGATATGCTGCTTGGCCACATTTGTGTAAAATTAACTTGCATGGATTAGCACATCGTCCACAAAATTGGCGAAATTTGTATTGGGAAAGGGCAGGATATCGTCCGTGTACAGATTGAATTGAGGAGCTAAAAGGGTTGTGTCTTGATGTAGACCTGCGTGGAGCGTCACCGGTTGAGAGAGACTGATTTTATTCTGACGTTAAGTGTTCTATGTTTATTGTAGGAGTGTAAAAGTATAATGAGTATGGTGGAATTGTAATGACTTTGTATATTAATCCGTTAAACCAAATATTTTCGAATGCTTGTTTTATGTCAAGTGACAGGAGACCCGTGCACTACTCTTGGTACATTTTTTTTTCAGTGCTTCTCGGAAGTCGTGCGCGACAAGTAAGGAGGCTCCACTGCCGAACTGTTCTTCAGGTATTCTCTGATCTAACTTCATAATTTTGAGCACTTTCTGTATTATCTTTTTTGCAACCTTTTTAAGCGAGCAAAGGAGGGAAATGGGTCTGTACGAATCCGGCCTTGTTGCTGGTTTTGCAAGTTTTAAAATGGGTACTATTATTGACCTCTTCCGTTGGCTCGGGAAGTGTTGTAGTAAGAACATTGCGTTTATTATGTACATTATTTGTATTTGTTTTTTGTGGTGTATTTTCAATCAGAATATCGTCTTCTCCCGGTGCTTTTCCATTTTTTAGCTCCCCTATTACTATATGTAGCTCTTAGGGATTGGTAAATAGGGTTGGTAGGATTTGTGGATGAATTAAGATTGTTGCCTTTGTGAATTTATTTGCCAGCCTTGTTACTTCATTTTGTTCAGCACTGACATTGGGCTTACCCTCGCTCTACCAATTGCGCCACAGAAACCCTGAACTTGTCTCACCAACTTCGGCCATATAACTTTTTATTGTTATGAAATACCCAGTGACTTTAAACCAGTAAGTGTTATTAAGGGGAAATAAACTAATTCGTGACCATTGACCATTAAAAAAATATCTTAATGATCAGTGGTCACAAGTGACTTCCTTTTCCCTTAATAACAACCACCTCACCTTTCTTGGTAAGCGTTCACGCCGTAAAATAAAACTATTTTTCAAAATTCAACCCTTTAGCATTAATAGTTTTGGCTAGGCTTTGATGAATCAATGAGTCAGTTAATCAGTCACCTAACATTTTTTTTATATTACTATAAAGATAAATTTAACATTTTTTCTCTAAATCAATAAAGAAATAGTAACGGATATAAATAAACAGTCTTTCTACTTGTTACTGGACGAAATAAATGCTTACCTCATCTTCTGCAGCTTGTCCTACCATCGTTGCGTATATCGAAAGATAAAAAGTTTGCCATATTATTAATATAATTGAATATATTGTAATCCCCTCCTTAAAAATAATAGTTACATCAATATGTTACAATATACTAAGTAATAATAAATGGCTGAATAAACAATATAAAGTATTTCGCGGTATCAAGTATGAGTTTCTAACTAGGAATAAATTCAGTAAATCCAGTAGTTTTTTTTTTAAATAATATTGATCCAAATTAAAGATCTGACGATAATTGTTTATCCAGCATGAAATTTTCCTTATTTTATAAACAAAAAAAATAATAACATGGAGAATACATTCTATCGATATGGTGGGTCATTTACATTAACACACGCAATGAAGTCCAGTTTTAAATCCGTAAATCCAGAATTTTTTTACCCCCAAATATGGCCTCCCCCATTATTCTACATCAAAATTGCATTAGACTTTTTTAAAGGATGTATGATGGACTGGACAACCCTTAAGGCGAATCTACATGGTGCCAGTAACTTGTACAAGTCACTAAAATCCAGTACTGGATTTTAGTACTTATTGTCTTAGATATTTTACATGTAGACAGTGTTAATTCAATATCCAGTATAAAAAACCCTCTTTACTTGCTAAAACAATACCGAACTAAGGCTGCGTTTATTTTTAGTTTAGCATACTTTTTTCGTGTTTTCATAAAATTTACTCTCCTTTTTGGGATAGAAACCGCCCTAACTTTTTTTTAAATGTAAAGGTATATATTGTAATAGCTCGTTGAAAAGGGAATATCGTCGGTTTACAAGCAAAATACACTAAGTATTTTTTTTTCTTTTTGACTTATTTATACCATTTTATGGAAATTAGATCATTCTATATACTGGTAAAATACATTAAGTCGCCAAGTAATTTTTGTTGCCTATACAATATTATTATTTTTTTAACTGTCACATTATATGGATGCTGGTCAGGAAAAATCCATTAAGGGACTTAATGTATTGTCCTTGAACCTTTTTAAAATATATGTTTACTTAGTGTGTTTTACTTCCTTTGAAAGGCGTGTCTTATTCTTTCAATTTGCTAGTTTGACGAAACTATTTCACGTGTTAGTTCGAACTGTGATCTGTACTATTAGTTACTACAATGCGACGCACCGATAAAATATTCCAATTATTGCAAAACAACCATAATGGAGGTAAGTACTAGCTGCATAAATTGTTTTGTCACATTATAATTATTTAGGCTATGATATTGAGATAGATATACCTTAATATTACACAAATTATCGACGTTGCCACGTCTTGTTTGTATTCAGAATATGCCAGGGAAATATTTATCTTAAATTTTAAATAAAAAACGTGTATTAAATATTACATTTTTGTATTTATTTTAACTAAATCTTCCTTTTTTAATTTTAAAATTTATTTTTATGCAGAAGTATGTAGTCGTGATATTATTATGCAATAAAATACTTTAATAAGCTTATATATTATAAGGTTATTCATAACTTTTTAAATAATGTACGATATTTTGTTTTTTGTCTAAAGTATTTCAGAAGTATTGAAATGAATTATTATTTTTCTTTAAGGGCAGCTGACAAAACAGTTATGTCATCGTCAATGAAAAATGTTGCTGAAAAGACTTATACTTCGTTATTATCCGTGGCTCTACATGATCACAAAAAAGGTAAAATATATAGCCAAAGTAGTATAGTATTATTCATTGGCTTAAATAATGCATGATAAAGTCATTACAAATTGGGAACCTTCAAGTTCTTTACTTTTATTTTCTGCATATTTTTATCGTTGTGTTGACAATATTTTAAATTTTTAGATGAACAACCTGCAACCCGAGCTGCAACCTCTGGTTACGACGTCTCATTTTCTTCACAATATATCGATGCAACTAATATTTCATCTATGGAAGTAGATGAAATAGACCTCGCTAATTTTGACATATATTTAAAGCCGGGACCCAGTCATTTTACCAATAATTACAATTCTGATGATTCCTTGAAGGACAGGGACTATGTCGTGGAGTCAGGAAATGAAAGTGAAGATTCAGAAATAAGTGAAAAAGTACCAAAGAAGATAGTGCAAATAATAATAATATACCCATAGTAATAAATGAAAATACAACGCCAGAAACTAAAAAACTATATAGATGGAATACAGCTAGACCTTCGACCTGGCAAAGAAACCAAGAAAATAAAAAGAGGAAAGTGGGCCAACCTTACAAAAGCAGCAGTGGAAAGATGCAAACAGCTAAGATTCCCAAACCAGTAGATTGTTCTAAATGTCGGTACAAGTGTCAGAATAACTTCTCCGAAGAAGATCGTAAGTTTTTATGTGAAACCTACTGGAACTTAGAGTTCCTAAGACAAAAATACTTTATATTAATGAATGTATCGTCCAGCGCAGTAAAAAGCCGTAGGCCCAGAAAAGGAGCGGATAGCAAACAGCGAAGTAATGCAAAGGAATACTCGTTTTTAAAAAAGGAGACAAATGTCCAAGTTTGTCAAAATTTTTTTTGTAAAACATTATGTATTTCAAACATGCCCATAATAAACGCAATTCAAAACAAAAGTGAACGTGGAGCATATAGTGGAACGGATAAAAGAGGCCATACGGTTCCTACTAATAAAACTTCAGAAGAAGTTCGGCTAAGAGTAAAAGAGCACATCGAGAGCTTTCCTTTGACAGAAAGTCATTACACCAGGTAATCAACAAAAAGGCTTTACCTGGAGCCCACTCTAAATATTACAAAAATGCACGATTTATTTATGAAAAAGTGCATAGAAAATAATACTCCGGGAGTAAGTATTATAACCTATAGACGCATTTTTTGTACAGAATTTAATATGTCGTTTTTTAAACCAAAAAAATACCAATGTTTTACTTGCAGCGAGTATGATAAAGCTTCTGTAGATGAAAAACAGGCACTGGAGATCGAATATAAATTGCATTTAAAAAGAAAAGATGCTTCCATGCAGGAAAAAAAAATAGATAAACAAAAGGCGACTAATGATAAAACTTTTAAATCAGTGTCGTGTGATGTGCAAAGTGTACTCCAAATTCCTACATCACAAGTAAGTTAATTATACTACCTTCGCAAACTAAACTTATACAACTTTACCATATACGAAGCTGCCCCACCAAATGAAGGTAATTGTTATTTTTGGACAGAGGTTAATGGAAAGCGAGGTAGTTGTGAAATTGGCAGCTGTTTACAATTATATATAAATTTATTACCCCGTGAAGTAACACATTTAACCATTTTCTCAGATACTTGCGGTGGGCAGAATCGAAATATCCAGGTAGCCGCTTTATTGTTGCATGTTGTGGGGAACCACGACAGCCTGCAGATAATTGAGCAGAAATTCATGGAAAGCGGACACTCTTACATGGAGGTCGACTCTATGCATAGTGCGATTGAAACAGCTAAACATAATATTGACATTTTCAGTGTGCACGAATATGAGAATGTTTTTAAAATGGCTAGAATAGGAAGAAAGAATAAGAGATCTGCTTATAATACCCGAGAACTACAGTACAATGAATTTTTAGATCTAAAGAAGCTGGTTCAAGTGACCGTTAACAACAAAAAGGAAGATCAAGATGGAAACAGTGTTAATTGGTTAAAAGTGAAATGCTTCAGGTATAAAAAGCTGATGCCTAATATCATCCAGTACAAATACGACATTACGGATGCATATAAAAAACTCGATATTGGCTTCGTTAGACGTGTATCTAAAAGAAAAGGAAAAGACAATAATCCAAAGAAAGTAGTTATTCCAAAATTGTACTCCAGGTCACTGCCCATCTCTGCGGCCAAAAAACAGGATTTGTTAAAACTCTGCAATAAAAACATAATTCCCCAAACGCTGTACGTAATAATAAACGTTAATAATTAAAATATTATTATAGTTATCCACATGTTTCTTTCAGAGTACGTTTAGATTCTGTTATTTAAAATATATTTTTCCATTTAGTTCGCCATGTTCTAATTACTATTAAGTTCCACCTTCCACTCATGTATTATAATTTATCCAAAGTCAGTGTAATGACATTCCAATCATGCCATACGCATACAAACGGCGGTAACTCTTTGAGACTGTTTACCGCCGTATGGAATGTCATCACACTGACTTTGGATAAATTATACCTATATAATTTTTATATTAATAATTTTTTTAATTATCATTATCATCTAAAGATAAAAACACCCCAAGTCTCCTTTAGTACAAGAATAGTTACAAGTAAAATACAATAAGTCATCTGTTACATGAAAAATATATTAAGTCAGTGTATTTGATACAAAAAACCTAACCGTTCATTGTTTAAAAAAAAAACAGCCATTGTTTAAAACACTTAAGTTATAGTAAATAGTTGAAAATAAAATATAGGTAGCTAAACTTTAAAAAAAAATATAATCCAAGGGTTCTAATTGAAAAACACTTTTAGCTAAAATTTAAAACGCGATTTTCTCAGAACCTCTCTTTTTGACTTAATGGATTTCGCTTGTAAACCAACGATATATAATTTTTAAAAAAGGGAATACTACCCACTATTTACTTTTGTATTTTGATAATCTAGAAAGCCCAAAAAACTGACCATTTTAGCAACAATCGATAATACAATTTGGGTTTTGTCAGAGCAGACTGTTGATGGCTTTGGCGACAGATCGCGTACTCAAGCAGAGGTAGCAGCTCCATCTACAACCAATTTCCCAAGGCACCATCAGCACCAGACACGCAATCAAACGTTTTACTTGCTCTTCAAGAAAATCGTATTAATCCAGTTCAGCAACTATATCAATTCCCAGGTCGGAATTGCAGGCAGCCTTGATAGGAGCAAGACTTGGAAACCACCTGAAAAACACATTGAAACTAGAAATTTCTAATATTTTTTATTGGACAGACTCTAAAACAGTTCTGCATTGGATTAGATCTGAAGCTGGACGCTTTAAAGTTTTTGTAGCCCAAAGGTTGGGTGAAATTCAGGACTTAACAAATATAACTCAGTGGAGATATGTACCGTCAAAAGAAAATCCAGCAGATCAAGCAACAAAAAGATGCTTATTAGATTTTTCTAAAAATAGTAGCTGGCTATTTGGACCAAAGTTTTTGCGTGCCAATCCAAAATTATGGCCTAAAGAAAATTTAGACAAGCTACCAGAGGAAATCATTGAAAATATGGAATTCAAGAGTAACAATATTTTAGCAACTATTACAAAGGAAAATATAGATCTTCCAGATCCACAAAGATTTTCTAATTGGAACAAATTGCGAAGATCTACGGCCTATTTTCTAAGATTTACACATAATTGCAAGCACAACAAAAAAAATGGACCGCTAGAAGTGGAAGAAATATAAAATGCTGAAAGACTGTTATACAGAAAATACAGCAAGACCTATTTCGAGATTAAGTTGAAAATTTAAAACAAAACCAGTATGTGGACAAAAAAAGTAGACTGTATAAATTAACACCGAAATTAGACCAGGATGCAATTTTAAGGCTTGGTGGACGATTAGACCTTCTTGAAATTAATAGTATTATGAGATACAGTAAAACAAAGTTGAACTTGTAAATTTCCACTATATTAGACAGAAAATGACATGTTTCGCTAACACTGTAGCTTCGTCAGATGACAATGATTTAATAAAGGTGAAAAGTAAAAATTGGGTGCAATAAAATTAAACTATTTAAGATGTAAATAAAACAGTGGGAGGGTTACAATTGCGGGGAAATCCAACAGAGGGTTTAAAAATTAAATTAAATTAGGTACAATATGGGTAGGTATTTACAAAATCTTAATTATATGGTTAACAGAATAAATTTAGCAAAGGTGAATAAATTTATTCTGTTAACCATATAATTAAGATTTTGTAAATACCTACCCATATTGTACCTAATTTAATTTAATTTTTAAACCCTCTGTTGGATTTCCCCGCAATTGTAACCCTCCCACTGTTTTATTTACATCTTAAATAGTTTAATTTTATTGCACCCAATTTTTACTTTTCACCTTTATTAAATCATTGTCATCTGACGAAGCTACAGTGTTAGCGAAACATGTCATTTTCTGTCTAATATAGTGGAAATTTACAAGTTCAACTTTGTTTTACTGTATCTCATAATACTATTATTATGTATTTCCACCTAGTATCGGCTGAATCAATTAATTTCTTCTTGAAATTCATGAAAATCTAAAAAGACCAATAATATTTGATCCTAAACACTGTATAACTAAACTAATCATTCAACATTATCACGAACAATTCTTTCATCAAGGCCAAGAAATAGTGATAAGTAAACTAAGAGAAAACTTTTGGATTTTACATGCTCGACAAGCCGTCAAGAATATTTGGAAAAATTGTCAAAAATGTAAAAACAAGAAATGTAAACCAGAAGCACCTCTAATGGGACAATTACCTCTTTGTAGATTGGAACCAACAATAAGATGTTTCATAAAAACAGGAATCGATTATTTTGGACCTATACAGATGGCTGTAAAAAGAAGCAGTGAAACAGATACGGGGTAATATTTACATGTATGGTTACAAGGGCTGTACATTTAGAAATAGCCCAAGATTTGACGACAAACAGCTTTATACATGTTTTACGTCAGTTTGGATGTCGAAGGGGGTTTCTCGAAGAAATTTATAGTGACAACGGGGGAAATTTCAAAGCAGCCGACAAAGAACTAGGAAATGCTCTTCAGGAATTAAACCAAACAGAAATAAAAAAAAAATTGTACATTAATAGTTATTTACACTACAAGGGAGGCAGGTGATACTTACCAGTCGAGGACATAGTTTGCGCCCGAGCGATAGCGAGAATAGCAGAAAATATTCTTAATTCAAGACCTTTGACTCATATTTCTGTCGACTCAGAAGATATGGAACCATTAACTCCGAACCATTTTCTCATCGGACCGTCTTACACCAGTTTACCCTGTGCGAAAACCGAGGAAACAAATTTAAATCTACTTTCAAAATGGAAAGCAGCCCAGAAACTGGCCGACTTTTTCTGGCGTCGGTGGACAACGCAATATATGCCATTTCTAGTCACGCGGACTAAATGGCACAAGGAAAATAAATCAGTGGAAAAAGGAGATGTAGTAATAGTAATGGATCCAAGCAGTCCCAGAAACGTATAGCCCAGGGGAAGAATAATTCGCAAATATCCCGGAAAAGATGGACGAACTAGGGTTGTCGACGTTCGGCTTTCAAATGGAACAATAATTTTAAAGAGGCCAGTAGCTAGAATTTGCCGATTGGATGTGACGACAATGTAATCACCATAAGCCATAAATGATTACAAGGGGGAGAATGTTACAGAGAATGTTGTTATATTGTTTAGTTTTGTTTTTCTTTGTATTTCATATCTATTTTTGTATCAAGTTGTATTGAAAAACACCAGTAGTTGTTAATAAACAAATAAAAATAATTTGACTGGAAGTATTTTATTTCTGCGAAGAACAAAAATTGACCTTTCGCACCAGATTAACTAATAATTTACTTTTTTAGGTAAGAACCTTTAACAAGTACTGTATATGTTCAGCAAATAAAGAGGCTTTATAATACTGCATTTGTTTTAGTTGAAAATTCCACTTTGTTATGTTAATCAGTTAATAAATATTATTCGAGAAAATATTTTTCTAACCTGAAAAATCCTTATACAATAAGATTGCATTTCATCTAACACACTTAGATATTTAAAATGCAGTTTCAGATTGCAAACTACCACTAAGAAATTGAAAGTCAATCATCTCAATAGCATATGTCACCACCTATAGACCGGTTACGAACTATTTTGTTCTCGTCAGTACAGGGTAGGTGTTCATACCTTCGATCAGACAACTCTCGTGACTGTGTTAGATAAAATGCCACCTTATTTTTAAAAGGATTTTTCCGGTGGTTAGAAAAATATTTTCTTGAATAATATTTGTTGCCACTACCAGACAAGTAGACTATCTAGTATATTATATTATATAATCAGTTAATTTTAGGGCCTATTTTATGATTAATTATTATACCAAACAAGAACACGCAAGGTTAAGCGATGGATGCAAATCCTGTTACTTACAAATCTACAGATGCATGTACAAGTAATCTCACATACAATACACAGCAAAAGAGTATACAGGAGCATGTTTTGAAGAAGTTCTTGATTCTCAAATAATATCCTAAAAATCATAATTTTTTTAAGTAGGTTGTGTGACTTTTAAATGTCTTAAAAATATGCCTGAATAATTATGTATTAGTATCAAAACTGACAAAATAACGATGTAAATAATCAAATACAGTATAATCTCCTTTGAAAAATTCGATGCCCACCTTATATATCGGGGGTATATAGGGGGTATAATATCGGTTGTTCTTAACCCATTAACGCCCAAATTATTTTTTTCTTTCCAAATTCGAAAATATTCTAAGAGGTAACTCGTATGGTATTGTAGTTAAGGTCTAAGTGGTTATATAGTTTTTTTTTACCCAGTTTTGGTTTTAGGGGCCGCCCAAGTAGCACAAATATACTTCAGACAGTTCTATACATTGCTATATAACAATTTGTAATATAACTATGATATTTTAAAAGTCCTCTGTAAACCATTATATGACTCTTAGAAACACGGAAAAGGCCCAGATTATAAAACAGTTTCATTTATTAGAAGTTTTGTTAGGCTCACATAAAATAATTACAATACACTTTTGGGTATTTTATGTAACGTTTATATAATCCATTTTATAAGAAATAATTAAATATTTTATAACTGTAGCAAATAACCTCTCATAGATACTAATAAGATATTAATAAAATTGTTTTATAACAGGCTTAAAAATATTTTAACAATAACCATTTGGGGCCGATTAAAATATTTTTATTATATTGTGTTTATATTTTAGTCGTGTAGTTATTACGAATAAAATTTCAATATATTTACCTAATATGTCAACTTATACAAGAGATAGCATAGACTTGAAACATGGCGACAATAAAAACTTACAGCAGTTTGCACAAAAAAGATTTTCAAGTCGAACGCTTTCCCACGGCCAAATTTCTCTGCCAGGCTGATTTTACTGACATAACATATCCATATTTTTAAGTGAATTTTTACAGGCTTTCATTTAATTAAACATTTTGTTATTGAAAATATTTTAAAAATATTTTTAAAAGTTAAATAATAATTTTTAAAGTTGAAAATCGACATCTTTTTTACTTGCAATGTTATTGGCCAAACGTTTTTCTTATTAAAATGGCTACCTTAAGAGATATTTAAATATTTTATTTGATTAATATTATTTCGCCAACATGGCCGATTAAAAGTAGTTTTTAAAACATGGCGTCAACTCTAACAAATCACTTTATCGTTCCAGGCACACTTATAAAACAAATATATTATATAAATTGTTATATTATGCCTTTTTACATGACAAAATTGTTTTATTATTTAAAACGGCGCAGCATCACGTGGTAAAATTATTGTGGTTCTCGCAATGTTGCCATGTTTTTGCAGAATATAGATTTTTTGTAGCTATAGGTATACTGGTTCGCCTGTGTTGAATGTTTTTGTAAAATCCATTCTTTATTTTTATTATTATCATGATTAGTATTATTATTATTATCATCGTTTTGGGTACCTTTTTGCTATAATTCAAATATTTCCTTATAATTTTTGCGTGTAACCTTAAAGAACCATTGCTTACTTTTATTAAAATAATTGTGCCTTGAAAAATAAAAGTGATTTGGTGAAGCATTCTAGTCCTTTCTATTTAATGTTCCTATTTTAATATATTTGCTTCAAGAAATTAAGAATACTTTTAAGTAGACTTGCAGATTTTATTTTTATTCCGACAATGTTGTATGGCCGGCCAGTCATTCTCGGCCGTGGTGTTAGTAAGTGGCGCAAGGTAGCGTGACAGTAGATTAATTTCAAATAATGGCGACACTAATAAATTAATAATATGATAGTTTTGTTGTATAAGGCTCACTTTAGGCATCTTATTCGATACTATTATCGTATACGCTATTATGGTAACCGGTTCTATATAATCTTTTCATTAAGAAATTAAATCTAGTAGCCCATACTTTCATTTTTTTATTGCTTCAATATTTTTGTTGATCTCAGTTAACTCTAAAGAATTTTCTTCATCGTCGCTTGATTCTACGGTATAATAATCAGTCTAAACATTGATTGTATTCTTTACTATGGGCTATGGGCTCATATTCTTGCTCGGATGAAGAATCGTAAAGCATTTTACCCAAATCAACCCTGTCTGTTATCTGTGCTGTTGTGTTTACACGTTGTACATTTGCATTTAAAATTCTTTGATAGTTATCTCTAACCTTTTTCTTAAAGTTTCCACTTTGTCTTATTTTTTTCAGTGGGAAATTGGCCGACTGCTTAAGCTTGACATTGTTTACAAATTATAAATAGATACACTGACTGATCATATCAACTGATGGGGACGTAAAAAGTTAGGTTAGTACGGGAAGTGCTATAAATATTATATAAGGTTAAAATCATAATCAAAATTAGCTCTTAGGCTTCTTCGCCTAACTGATGAGACCCGGAAGGTCGAAAGCATCCATAATGCACCCTAAATATCGTTGGGTTAAGGTGAAACCCGAATCCCAGTTTACTGCTTCGAATTCATTTGACAAAAGCAAAAGAACTTTTGGGATTTCGCAAATCTCCACGAATTTTGTGGCGCGTTTGACCCTTTTGTTCAAAAGCAAAAGTCTGAGAATTTAAAGAAGCAAAAGTATTCTTTGGTTCGAAAACCTGTTAAGTTTGGAATAAAAATAGAAAAGAATACTTTTGCCTCTTTAAATTCTCAGACTTTTGCTTTTGAACAAAAGGGTCAAACGCGCCACAAAATTCGTGGAGATTTGCGAAATCCCAAAAGTTCTTTTGCTTTTGTCAAATGAATTCGAAGCAGTAAACTGGGATTCGGGTTTCACCTTAACCCCAAACTTAACAGGTTTTCGAACCAAAGAGTACTTTTGCTTCTTTAAATTCTCAGACTTTTGCTTTTGAACAAAAGGGTCAAACGCGCCACAAAATTCGTGGAGATTTGCGAAATCCCAAAAGTTCTTTTGCTTTTGTCAAATGAATTCGAAGCAGTAAACTGGGATTCGGGTTTCACCTTAACCCAACGATATTTAGGGTGCATTATGGATGCTTTCGACCTTCCGGGTCTCATCAGTTAGGCGAAGAAGCCTAAGAGCTAATTTTGATTATGATTTTAATCTTGTTGGTTCAAAAAGTAGTTCTCAAACGCAAAGAACAAAGTTTGTTCATTTTACCAAAGACACAAAGGCTGTGTCAGTGTTCGGTATCTGCGGAGTTCTACAATTTCGAGTGACTTTTGTCTTTTGTGCTATGCACTTTTGACTTGGTCTTTACTCAAAACGTTATATAAGGTTCACTAAATAATGATTTTGCATTTACAAAAGCATTTTTATATTTTAAATGCTTTTTAACTATTTCATTACGTTTTATTAAATAACCATTATAAAATAGTCGTTTAAGAGTAGCCGTAGTTGCTTAATTGTCGTCAAGATAAAATTGTTTTATAAATAAGTTTCCGCTACTGCTATATAATCTAACAATAAAGCTTCTATAAAATTAAAGTGAATGTTTTTATAG
Organism: Polydrusus pterygomalis; assembly: GCA_963969555.1. Classification (NCBI taxonomy): domain Eukaryota; kingdom Metazoa; phylum Arthropoda; class Insecta; order Coleoptera; family Curculionidae; genus Polydrusus; species Polydrusus pterygomalis. Next base: position 41,688,303 of record OZ018379.1, read on the forward strand.
TTGCTTTATAAACTGTTTAAAATTACCCTTACAAAATAAGTATAAAATATATCTATCTTAAGCGAAAAGAGTTGTATAAGTTTTGTTACATACATGTTTCTAAGCAATCTGGTTTCTGTACTTTTAAAACTGTTTTAACAATTAACGTTATAAACACCTATATTACAAACATAAAGTATTTTTGGTTATACAGCAAGTTAGTGTTGATGGCAAGTGTTAAATAATAATTCAGTGTATTTAAAAGCTCTAATAAATCCGATATAAAACAATTTAGTCAAATAGTAAGATTATTGTGCTACTTGGGCGTCCTCATATGAGGACGCTGGGCGTTGTATGATACATTTGGTACACTAAAGAAAAACATTTTTTATGATATTAATAGTATAAAAAGTACTTTATTAAGAAAAACAAAATGTAAAATTTTAAAATAAAACTAAAAATGTCAAAATTGGGGATAGAAAGATTTGTTGTGGAATTTTGGAAAACATGGAATGCACAGGGTCGCATCACATTTTGTGCAAAAAGTACGCGGGTTTCCTTTACACGAAACGAACTGGCATCGACGTTGATTGTATCTTTTACCCATAATATGATTCCTCTCATCAAACCTTCCCTTTCAATTTTTGTGGGTTTTCTTCGTTTTTGAGCGGATTCTTCTTTTCTGTTGTCTAATAAATTCGTTCCCAACAGGTACATCTGGGTCCTTATCATTGATATTCTCTTCACATGTAATTTTCCTATCGCCCAAGGCATTCGACTGCAGTTGATGCGAAAGTGACGGTGTTCGCCTGGCACAACTTGATAAGGGAATGTCATCATTATCTGATGACAAGTCTATCTCCAATTGTCCTGCAACATCTAATACAACTGGTACATCCAGATCCTCGTCATTAGTAACATCTTCATCTGTAAGATCATCAACTTCCGGTGGTACAGCTACTAGATCAGCTTCGATTTGTTCCGAATACAAGTAATCATGCAACAGCCTCTTCAAGCATTTTAAAAGCTTGTTTTGATGTACTCATATTGGCTAGTACTGAAAAATAAAATATCCCAATTAGCCTAGCGTCCTCATTTGAGGACGCTATAATTTTTCAATGATTTTTTAAAACTTTAAAGCAAATTATAAAAGCGCAATATTATACTACAAAACATATGTGTTTTCAGTTTATAATAAAAAAAAATTATCGCTTACCTCCAAATATTGTATTAGATATGACCACAAACTTCACTTATATATAGACAAAACACTGAAAATAAAAGATTTTCGAAAAATAAAATGACTGACTTTTACAGAACTTACGACGCAACTAAATATTTTCAGGTAGAGTTGTGTAGTTCGCGAACGAACTAGTTCAAAAGATCGAATCTAACAACTGAACTAAAAGATTCAATCAGTAATTACTGAGAGATTGAAACAAGGCGAACTAAAGTCTAAACCGAATGTACTACGCAAGCGAGAGCGAGACGACCGAGGTTATAGGTTTTGTCACCTGACCGACCGATGCATGCCGCGATGATTTCAGACTATTTCGGTATTGAAATGAATAAAAAATATTGTCGGTATTCACTGTATTTTTTGTTAATTTAATATATAATTTAAATTTTAAAATATTTCTTTTACTTCACTATGCCAGTATAAATCAGTGAACTAAATGAACTAAACGAACTAGTCTTTTGAACTATTCACTTTATTGAACGAGAACGAAAGATTGAAATCGGCAAAGTGAACTAAACTTCCCAGCACTATTTTCAGGCAATGCTAAATTGATGCACTTGCACTTAGGCTAAAAATATATTTGATTTATTGTCTTTTAGTAATACAACAACAAATAATTTTAGGTGTCCTCAAACGATGACGCTGGGCGTTAATGGGTTAAAGTGATGCGGATGGTAAGCATCGAATTTGGGACACATATAGAGGATGCTTCCAATTCGTGGGCGTACATGGGGATCTCGATAACTGTAAGAGATATTAAGGTTGGTAAATTGAGACAGGTCCGTATTCTAGGGTTTAATTATTTGGTAAAAAAAGATGTCTGATACGAATACTTCGAGTAGTCTAACCTTGAGAAATTCATTTTGAGTACCTATATCAGTTTTTGCGCCTTAATTTTTTACCCAGAAAGAAAACCATATTCTTATGCGTTTCTATGTTCTATAAAATCGGTTCAGTTAAAAAATTTGACGTTTCGTTTTTTAAATACCATCTTCAAGTCAAAGTTTTAGAATTTTAAATACGGTTTCAGGGACATCTAGGCTTTAGAAATTGAAAGTAATTTAAATTTTAACGTTTTGTAATGAAATAACACATCATCAGTATTTAAAATCTTTAGCAATTAAGGCCGCAGCTATTATTTTTAGGATTAATTATTAAAAAATAAAATTGTTAATTTTCCAATAGACTTGTTTGTGTACGGGGTGAACAACTAAGAAAATCAATGTTATAAGATTAGTAGATGTTTAAATTATATTAAAAGTATTTTTTGATATAATAGTTGTCGTGGTATGTCGATACAATTCGTATATGTAATTTATTTTGTTAAATATCTCCGGTTCTAAAAAAGATACAAATTTGGAGTTTTTACGAAAATGTTAAGGATTTAATTCTCTATAAGACCCTGTTAAAACAGACCTATCATGGTATTTGACTTTTTTGCACAAATGCCTAATTTAAGCCTTTTTTTCAGTTAACGCTATCTAGCGGCGACGGCAAAATTCATGGATAAAACAACAAACACGCAATTTGTAAATAAAATAAAGCTCTTTTAAATGAGATCAAGCTTGTTAAAATCGGTTATGTCAAACGGAAGTAATAGTAGTTTATTTAAGAAAATATTTAATTTTCCCCCACCACTTTATTTTATTAGCTAGAAAATGTTATCATTTACAAATGTTATTAGGAAATGGGTAAATATTAAAACAAATATGTTTTTGGTACCTCTCACTTAGTCAAAACACGAAGAAATCCTGAATATTAACATTGGTCGTGACTGTAACGTTTTACAGAAATAATTTCCAGCATTTTCTCTTAGCTACTTTTACCAAAAAATATTTTACCTCGAAGCTCCGTGTTTGCTAGTTTTTAAGATATAGCCGATGACCATTCTTAGTTGTTCACCTGGTACACGGTTTTTAATGGGTTTAAAGATCTTGGGGAGCAAATGAAACTTAAATTTTAATTTGTTGACGTTTCGGAAAATATATTTCCTTTCTTGGTGCTATGAAACAATAGGGTTCATTCTTATGTTTCAACAACAACCGATAAAAACATTATATTTATTTGGAAGAATATCAAATCAAATTTTTTCTAACATAACATAACTTTGAAAATATAAGCATTTTAGGATCCGAAACTAATTATAAAAAACGCCTTTTAAGGGAAATGATGGAAATCAAGACTGATCCGGAAAGTGTCAATCGAATAACAGATATATAATAATTCCTCAGTACCTCATATTTTAATTTAATTGAAAAAATGAAGAGGACAAAAAGATAGATGTACAACAATATTTTATTTCTACGTTATCAACGCTAGTTTAATTTCCATAAAAATTTCATCCCCCGAATAATCCCTTCTTAGCGAATGCCTTCGTTATGGGGAAAAGACATCCTCGAAATTTCATGATTCTAGGATTAGGGGTTTAGGCTGGGCATTGATGAATCCACTTGAATCCAGTTCACATTCAAATTCTCCGCGCTACATGACTGCCATCGTAGACTCCGCCCACATGCGCAATCTTGTTTTTTTGTACGATGGTGTATATTCATCGTTTTACCTTCGTAGATGCCCCATTTTTGCTTGTGAAGGCAGTATAAATGAGACCATTAGTTTCTTCATTAGCAGAGTAATGTAAAATATACATATGGATATAAATAATAGGTATCTAAAAACATAATAACTGTTACACAATACCAACATTTTAATTCTTCTTTCCTTTGCTACAATAAATCTTAGTTCTGAAGCAGCTCCAAACCAATTAAACAAGTTTTTTGTTTTCTTATTTAATATTTTTATCAAATCCATTATTTGTTTATTTAGGTTGTATACTTCGTTGCCTACCAGGATGTGTACTATCAACAGATTGGGTATACCCAAAAAAAAATACAGAAAAAACACTAGTACTATATAGTCTACCATAATTGCTATATTTGCCAGAACTATATTATATTCTGAAACTAAGCAATATAAGATTGATTTTTTAATTTCTTTACCCATAAATATGTACGTATACAAAAGAATGGCATGTTGCATAACGGTAATAATTAATTTGTAGGAATATTGTCTGTTAAAATTTCCATTACACACTTTATTAAAAACCAAGTCTACGACTGCATTAAAGTTTTTAATCATCGTTTCCCTCCTTAGCATCAGTGTATTGATTATAACAAGCTAAAATAAAAGTGTTTTTATGTAAAATTAAATAAACATAATAATTCGCTCTTAAACTTCAAGCCCGAAATTGTTTTTTTAAAAAATGTAGGTAATATAAGGTTGCCTATTATATTGAACCACTTTTCGAATTATCACCAATTTTAATACTGGAAACATGATATTGTATAAAGTTATCACTACTAATGTTTTTTCAGACATTTCAGGTTAATAATTCCAAAGTATAACGGCATTACTACCATTGCAAGTTAATTTTGAAATAAATACTTATTATCATTACCCACTTTGTGGCTCATGCCTTAGGATAGGTACCAGAAAATTGCAGAGCAAGTAACACCAAAACTTTTACTTTATATGTTGATAAAACAATTCGCGTTACTTCAATAAGCTTTGATGTAGAACTTGAAAATAATATCTAGTTCACAAAACACCCGCAAGATGCCAAATATACCGAACAGTTTTCTGTAAATCAAGAGTGGTGCGATTTTGGAGCCGGTTCTTTAACGGAACCTTACCCGATGTATTTGGGCATGTGAAGTTCTTGGTGAATTTATTCGGGAATTTTTTCGTGTAGTCAGTACAATCTACACGGTGAATCGAAATGCATCAGCTGATTAATTTTGTTTGTTAAAAACTTTCAAACAGAATTGGCTAGAATATAAACAAGGAATTATAAAACTTAATTTTTAATTTATAAAAATAACCTAACTGTTAAAAAAATTTGGCTGTTGGTACGTCCGAATTGACTGAAAATATGATGAAAAAATAGAGCTTGTTTTGATTCTTGAATAACCTTATATTTGACGTCCAACTTGGCCCTTTACATTATCAAAGTTAGCCTTGAGGTGACTTCATAAATAAATTCATGAAGAACTTCACAGGTGTATAGACCGCTTAAGACATTTGGTTACTCTGAATCCGTTAGCAAAGCTCCTCATTCAGCTGAATTCTTTAAAGAGGGAGGAGGAACGCCTACACAGTAACACACAAGATATCGTGTTCTATTTACACGCTTTCGGGCCTACGACAGATCTTGTGCAGATATACGGCGTCATAGTGCGCCCTCGGAGTGGTAAACCGAGAACGCCATAAAGTAGAAATATTTCCACTCAAGAAAATTAGCTTCTAGCGTAACTGTATGGAAACTAACTAAAGGATTCTAATATAAGGATGCTCGTATATCAGGTGTCAACGAGATTATTAGCAAGGCTGAGCTGTCCTTATGAAAAAACTCTTGAATTTCACACTTTGGAAAATATTATGATTAAGCACGATGTACATTTTCAAAGGTCGAACAGTTAAAAGTCGTTTCCGGCTTAACCGGAAGGGCTGCCATTGCCCATCTTTTTATATTTGTCAGTTAAAATAAAATTTTTAAAAGTTTTGACTTTATGTTGCTGATAAACATTTTTTTTTACTTGCTAGCTGTTATATCGACCCTTTCCTTCTACCTTAAAGCCAACGTTTCTACCCTTTCATCCCTCCGACGTTTACTGTCGGATATTTTAAGTTAGGCGGTCCCCCCAGAATTTATTATTAAAAACAGTATTATTTTCACTAAACTTATAATTCCCCTAATATTTTTGATTTATTGACAGAATATTAATATTGTTTAGAATTTGCGTGTTCATAATAATGATAAGGTTTATTAGGTGGCTTAATATAAGGAAATTATAAATAAATATTTTAAAACTAACAATTTCATTTTACTACTAGAGGCTAGCGAAATAAAGCAACGGGTACGACCTAATAGAACCTTTAATAGGTACTACTATTTTAAAAAATAAATTTCTTTGGTCCTTGCAAACATTATTTCTTTTTCTTTCAATAAAATGTAATTTATTTTCTAACTTTATTCATGAAAATAATACCAATAATATAGATGCATCATTATTATTAAAAAATATATCCATTTCATTACAGATCGATGATAATGCCTTTTTTGAGCTCATTTTAAAAAAAAAATAATAAATACATTCAATCACGCAGTTGCTTAACACGCAGTTGCTTATTTAAACAGAGTTTTACATTTAATAGGCTGCTCCCCTTTTTTCACCTTCTAAGTAACCACGTTTATTATTATTTTATTAAATGAACTTATCCTACCAATTTTTAGACCTCCACCAATTCAATCAATCAATTCCTGAGATACAGAAATTACTATTTAAATTTCAATCCCGTTTTTACACCCTTAGGGGTTGATTTTCAAAAATCCCTTCTTAGCGGATGCCTAGGGGAGACTCGGGCAAGAAGAACCACTTAATTTTAAATGCCTGCCAAAATGTTCCGATTGTTCTTATATTTTCAGGAAAATGAAATATTTTAAAGCATATCTTTAGAAACAAAACTTATTTATTAAAAACACAAAAGAAAATATATTTTTCTTTCAAAAACAACATAAACCAAAACTCTGCGTTTGGTTCCTTTTGCCCAGACCCGCGGGCATAAAGAACCTTTCTCTTGGGCAAAATGAACGAACATATAAAATGCCTTTGGGCAACAGAAACCTTAAAAAATACACTGAGAAAAACCCGCCAACTAAATTACTTAGTTGATTTTTTTTTAGTTGTAGCTACTAAAAATGTCCGCAGACTTAGTTACCATAATACCGCAAAGCTATTTACAGGGACTAACAAATATATTTTTTGCCCTCCACTTACAATTACTAATCGATTTAGTAGGCTGTACGCCGAAAATTGATTTGGTAGACTTGCGGTAAATACATCCTTTGTTGTGATAACTAACAAGGGCGTAAAATTTTGTTATACTTGTGACAACTAAAAAAAATATATTTTAAATAATGCCTTAAGTTGTCGTAACGAAAAATATGGTAGCCATTACTAAATATTTAGTTAATTTACCCGATCGCGCACGCGATCATTGGTCCTCCACGCGGTAACAATCATTTCGTCTCCGTGCTTTAGGTGCTTCTTGCCGCGGTGTGTGTGTGTGTATCTATTAGTGTTATTTATTTATTATAGTTTATAGTAATGTATTACAGACTTTTATTGTTAGAATGGGGGCTTCAAACCCATCTAGATGCATTTGAAGGTAAAGTTTTAGGATTTATCCATGTTATTTATTTAATAAAAATTTTAAAAACTGAAAAAAATATTTTTTGTATTTTAAGTTAAAGAGAAAACAAACTTTTTGCTTTAGGGAAGTAATTACCTACCTCAACTAGAAAGCCTTAAAAATAATTCAATCTATCTGAAATGAAATTTCATCTACAAGCTATCACGGAAGGCTTCACGAGTGAGATCAGTTATTGTAATCATCCCTCGATTTATGTATCACTTATGGATTAAAATATTTTTAATTAATCTTATATTAACAACCATAAATCTGTGTGTAGCATCGTGGGATAGTTGAATTTAAATATTCTGACGTGTAGATATATTGAATAAGTTACTCCCAGAAACAAAGACAAATTTTGATCAAAGTTAAACAGCCAAGTTAAAGTGTTTTATTTGGTATCTACTGTTGCACACACCTTCAGTTTCCTTAGGCCGTATAAAAGGGCTTTTTAACATCAGCTCAACTGAACCTTTACTGGTACTTAAAGTTTTTTATAAAAATCACATTGCAGTTAAATTAAATATTGTTTCTGTTTGAAACTGGCAGCAATATATTTTAGACGAAAAGCTTCAACATCTATAAAATTGTTTTATTGGTGGTTACAGAAAAGCTCCAGCAAACTACGCTTTGCTGCTTAGAGTTGTTTCTGCTGTATACCCAGCTTTTCGGTTGCGATACACACATTCAATTACAGTGGATTTTATCTACAAGTTGTATGTGCAGCCGTAACAAATATTTTTCTAATGCAGCATAGAACTCTTGTTAAATAGGGGACAGCGAAATACTTTTTGCTGTGGTGACTAGAGTAAGCTTTTCGTTGCTGCCAGTTCCAAACAAAAAACCGTATTTCACGACAATGTGATTTTTATGGGAAGGTTCAAGTTAAAGGTTCACTTGAGCTACTGTTAAAATGCCCTTATATAATAAGGCCTTAGGGGACTGAAGGTGCGTGCAATCGTTGCCAAATAAAAAAAAACTTTGTGGTTACTTTTTAACTAATATTTTTATTTGTATTTACTAAACACCCAATTTGGGTTAACTACATAATTTAGTTACTATTATATAATTTATTAGTAACGTTAACATCTACGCTTAGTTCCTGCAACTAAATGATATAATAGCTTTAACAAACCACCTACTTGTAACGAATATATATATATTAGCTATGCTCAGTTTTTTTAGTAACTGTAACTAAGACCATTTAGTAAACCCAACAACATAAGTTCGTTATCTACTAAATCCTTTAGTTGTAGCTACTAATCTATTCCAGCAAACTTGATTTAGTTATTATAAGTCATCCACCTTGCTGTTCCCTATTTTAATGAAAAATTTTGCTGTGGTAACTAAATTTTTAGTAATGGCTACAAATTATTTTCCTCAGTGTAATATTATTATTTAGTGTTTTTAATGAGCTTAAAACCGTACCCTTGCAAGTGTCATAGATATAGACACCAGTTTATGGTAGTCGGCACATAAGTGATGTGCCCACTTTTGACAGAAATTACACTGAATTCATCAGTTCCTTTTGCCCGGTTCTTTTTGCCCTATTTGTAAGTTAAAATATATCAATCCGTTTAAAATAAATGGATTTCAGATACCGCGGAAACATTTTGAGGATAAGTAAGGCGAAAGATCCTTTTTTCATATATTCAATCATGATGTTACACATTTTTACTGTTTAGAAAAAGTTTCAAAAGTCCTGAACCCTGTTAAATGATTCAGAACGTACATATTTCTATATTCACTGTAAAATATGAAAAAAACAACTTACCGTCATTATTTCACAACAAACACTGCATAAACCCAGATAGCATACCTCGTCCAAAGAACGTACATTTTATGTCCATTTTACGTTTTTACGTCCTGTGGCGTATTTTGGACGTACAGTGTACGTTCAACGCGTACGTTCAAAGAACCTACATTTTTGTTCGTACATTTTACGTTCATTTTATGTCCGTTTTTATGGGACATATGTCGGACGTCTTTTGTGCTTGTTAAATGAAATGTATTTTGGACGTAAAACCCAACACGGTCCAACTTTCTTGATTGTCTGCACGCCGATTAACATTTTTTATTTTATATTTAATACAGACGTTAAAAACTACCATTTTTTGATTACCTTTTAAAAAGAAAATATCATTTTTGATCAACATTCGTGTTGGTAGTCACAATATTCAAGGTAAAAATGTAAGTTGGTATACCTAAGCGGGTAATGTCAAATTTGTTAATTACCTACATGTCATATTATAAATATAGAATCAGTGTATTGTTGTGTTCGTAACGTTTCCAGTGTTTTTCTATAATAAAGGACTAGATAAATCAATTCAATAACCTATTTAATTCGTTGCCCTGTGTAACCTGCTTCCAAAATAATAACAGGTTATAGGCCCAGGCTGTTTCGTGTCGATGAAAAAAAGGTAAAAAGTGAATCGAGTCGCCGGTAGTGCATTGGTGCTATTGCTTGCTAGTAAAAATGGCGTCAAGCGATAATCATAGTGGTGGGTTAAGCGTCGAGAAACTAAAAGGCCGCGAAAATTATTGCGACTGGAAATTTCAAATGACTGTATTATTAAAATTAGACGGACTGTGGAATTGTGTTACTGTGTGTGTGAAGAGAAGGCACTATCAAAAATATGTTTCTCTCTTGACAAGTCTACCTGTCCACATGTCATGCAGGCAAAAACGGCACAGGAGGCATGGAATGCCCTCGAAAAGGCTTTAACATTTTATTCCTTTTTCTGCGGCACCTGATTTTTGTAAGCTTAGTCGTTTAATTGCAACATGTTTATTTTTACTTTCAATGAAAAACCAGGTACATTAAAGAGAAATGAAGAACCTGTGTTTTTCTTTAAATAATTTTACTGTGTAAAATTTTGTTTTTAAGTCACTTGTTGAGTTTGTGATAATTTGCAATAATCTGTTAACTTTTTTTTAATAATATACACAGGGTGACAACTAGAATCCGGTCCACCTATAACTTTCTTGTTTTTGATAATAAACAATTGAGAGTTAATACATAGGTACACTGTATAAATATGCACTTTTTGACATATGCAATTGTTTCCGGTTTAAACGGAAATGACAGAAATTTGTTTATTTTCAAAAACAAAAATTATAGGTGGACCGGATTCTCGTTGTCACCTGGCATATTACTTTTAAGATTTTGTTATTTGCAATATATTTTTGTATAGCCAAAGATTTAAAGTTGTAGTAGCTAGTAGCCAAAAGAATGTTAGTAGAGTTAAGATTTTTTGCAGTTAGTAAATAAAAGTTTTAAACAAAATTAAATTTTTTTAAGTTCATTTTTTATCCATTGTACGTACTTTGTGTCCACCGTATGTTCACTTTTCATTCAATACGGTACATGAATAGTACGTACATAATTTGCGTTCATTTTATATCCATTGTACGTACTTTATGTTCACAATATGTTTACTTTTCGTTCAATACCGTATATCCATAGTACGTACATATTTTCCGTCCATTTTATGTCCATTGTACGTACTTTTGGACCTAAAGTGGACGTACATAGGACGTCCACCTGGTCGGAATTTGGACGTCCTTTTTACGTCCTTCGTTCCTAAAATGGATTATATGTACGTCCCATGGACGTACATACGTCCGGAGACTTTGGTACGAAATACGTCAATAGGACGTACTTTTGCTATCTAGGAATGCGGCGGCTATCGAAACTAGATGACAAAATTATAGCGGCAAATTTAAATTTTAAAATATTTGATTGATTCCTTTTGCCTATATGGTTCTTCTTGCCCGAGTCTCCCCTACGTTATAGGAATAATACATTCTTGAAATTTCATGTTTCTAGGATTAAGAGTTTAGGCTGACCGTTGATGAATAAGTCAGTAAAGATAAAATAAGTACAGATAAATAATATAGGCACTGGTCCTATATTGGTTGTGTTAAAAATTCCACAGTCTTGTCGTGAGTATAGTTATTTTGATTGCTTATACCTACTATCCCTAAACTAATGATAATACTTACATAAACGCGAGCAGTAGTTATGAAAACATGCTTCATCATAAAATCCCAATTCTTCTTCATATAAATTAAATAGCCACTTTCAAGTATTATTAAAATTAAAGTCAGATATATTAACATCCATAACATTATAAATACCCCTCGATATGTGAACGGTTCTTTAAATAAGTAGGGTTTAAAATTTGCCATGTATTTCTTTGCTAAAAAATCATATTTTTAGTTTAAGTAAATCCGACCGCGCCAAAATTTGCCATGTTATACTGCCTTTTTTTTCCGAATTCCAAAACACTAAGCAACGCATTAACCTTTTTTTAACCCTTAATTGGTATCGTCATTTTAGTAGTCGTAACTGGTATCGTCGGGTCAATTCTGACCCGACATTTTTTTTTAAGTATATAAAAAAAAGGACTAAATAAAATTGAAGTTCTTATACAGGGTGTTCGAAAAATAGACAGAGATATTTTAGAGGGCGATTCCTTGTTAAAAAATATGAAAAAAAGTTTCTATAAACATGGGTCCAGAAATGCAGGGTTTTCAAGATACAGGATGTTAAAAAAATAGAAATAAAAAATGAAATTATTAATTTAATTAAAAATACTTACTCGATGCTGTTGAAATTTGGCAATGATATTTGTTGTATTAAGAGGCTAATTTAGCTCTAAATAGATTGAAATTATTGAGTCCAGTGGCGTCCCGGGGGGCACCTTAGCGAATATTATTATCAAAAAAATGTACGCCACTGTCTTTTTTGTAGCTTTACAATTTTTTATTTAATTAAGCATCTAAAGGTACAACTTCTTTGCCTCTTGTATTTTTTTCCTATCTCACTTCATTTTCAAGAAAAAAAATAAAAACCGTTTTATTGTATGTCATTGGACAAAATTGGTTTATTAATTTCTACTAAAATAAATCACAAGTGCATTGGAAAACAAATAATCATTTCTGCATGAAGGATTGATATTTGCGCGTTAGTTCTTTTAGAAAAGAATTATACACTTTTTTTGGCGAAATTGTTCTAAAAAGTTTTTGTCTCGGTTTTTGTGATGGAAAATAATTACACTTTTGAGGAAATGGCAGACATGCATGTAATGTATGCACGTGCCTATAGTAACTGTTATGCAGCGAGGCGCCTGTATGCAGAAGCGTTTCCCAATCGGCAACTTCCAGATAGTAAAACCTTTGAAAGCGTAGACCGTAGATTACGGGAAAGAGGTAAATTTTCTTATTTCTTTTTTGTGATGTTTTTGACAATAATGTTATTTAGGAAGTTTTGCCGTTCCCACCAATGATAGAGGCCGGCCGAGGTCCATAAGAACGCCTGAGTTTGACGAGGCAGTTTTACGTGCCGTGGAACAAAATCCTGGTATCGGTACTAGGACTATAGCAACTAGATTAGGGCGTAATCATTCCAACAGCACTGTGTGGCAGGTTCTCTCCGAGCAACTCTTGCATCCCTATCATGTCCAACGTGTGCAAGCATTACTACCAAGAGATTTTCTTCCTTGTTTACAGTTTTGCCAATGGTACTACCAAGAGGTTAATAATAATAGGAATTTTAATAAAACCATACTTTTTACAGACGAAGCAGGATTTCGGAGGGATGGTATTGTTAATTACCATAACACTCACGTATGGAGTGACGAAAATCCAAATGCTTTCGTGCAGTGTTGCCCCCAGGAACAATTTTCTTTCAATGTGTGGATGGGTGGTAATTTAATTGGTCCTTTCTTTTTACCCTTAAGATTAAACGGCGAATCTTACTTAGAGTTTCTTCTACAAGAAATGCCCGTACTGCTAGAAGAAGTTCCTCTAAATATACGTAACCAAATAACTTTTATGCACGATGGAGCTCCTCCTCATTTTAGTAGACCTGTCAGAAATCATCTGAGTAACACCTTTGGTGAAAATTGTATTGGAAGAGGTGGACCAATTAACTGGCCACCTCGCTCCCCTGACTTAAATCCATTAGATTTTTATTTATGGGGACACCTTAAGACGATGGTTTACACTACTCCTATAGAAACAATAGAAGATCTAAGAAAGAAAATCGTAAATGCTTCTGAAGGAATAAAAAATAGACCTCGAATTTTAGCTCGAGTTCGTCGTTCATTGATGCGTCGAGTGAGAAGGTGTACGGAAATGGATGGTGGACATTTCCAACATTTGTTGTAGTTTATGTTATGGTATTGGAAAAGTTGCAATAACATTTTTTCCTAGAAATGTTTTTTTATTATTTGTGGTCCAATGCACTTGTGATTTATTTTAGTAGAAATTAATAAACCAATTTTGTCCAATGACATAAACGGTTTTTATTTTTTTTCTCGAAAATGAAGTGAGATAGGAAAAAAATACAAGAGGCAAAGAAGTTGAATCTTTAGATGCTTAATTAAACCAAAAATATTAAAGCTACAAAAAAGACAGTGGCGTAAATTTTTTTGATAATAATATTCGCTAAGGTGCCCCCCGGGACGCCACTGAACTCAATAATTTTAATCTATTTAGGGCTAAATTAGCCTCTTAATACAACAAATATCATTGCCAAATTTCAACAGCATCGAGTAAGTATTTTTATATTAATTAATAATTTCATTTTTTATTTCTATTTTTTTAACATCCTGTATCTTGAAAACCCTGCATTTCCGGACCCATGTTTATAGAAACTTTTGTTCATATTTTTTAACAAGGAATCACCCTCTAAAATATCTCCGTCTATTTTTCGAACACCCTGTATATTTATTATTATATCCTTATGTAAGAGAATTTTTTAAACAAAAAGTTGTCTGCAAAAGTTTAACAAACAGATGTATCGTGCAAAAGTAAAAAAACTGTATATTTCTTATATAAAAATTTACTGATCTATAATTAGTCCGGTCAATGTAGACCAAAAAATGATAGTGAAGGTACATAAATTTACAACAAGCTGAAAATCAGTAAAATTGTTCAAAATATAATTATAAATAAAATGTATAAGTTCCCCATCAATGGAAAAAATTTTACTCGAGGTCAAAAGTCAAAAAAATAAAATTTTCGCGATTTTCAGCAAAACAGTAAGTTTTATCATAAAAATACCCTAGACAAAAATTGTAGACCATAAAATTATTTATAAAAAATGTGTCGATACTTTTTTTCCTACGAGCCACCGTTTCTGAGATATACTATATAAACCCATTTACCTATGACACTCTCTTTTGTACTTCTTTGTCGAGCAATACCTCCATCTGCCTTTATAGCTTTCATCATAGACTGCTCGACTACCATGTCCGTTAAAGTTCCAGAACTTAATTTGTATGAACGTCTAACTGTGAAAAATCCTTCTGAAAATTTTTCGTAAACCTAAGGATCAATCAAATTCTGTAATTGTTGCATATCTTGCAAGTAAACGTGTGCAGACTTAGCATAAGGAAAATGTCCAGACGCGTGAAAAAAAGGAAGCATTTCTTTGACGTAGTTTAAATATTGAGCTTTCCAACACGTTCAGCACTTAGGAACTCTTTAGCAATGGAAACCATATAAAAATATTGAGATAATATAATATAATATAATATATAATAATAAGAGCCTTATCTAATAATATATTCTCGATATTTATGATTAGATCTGCATCCATTATGTCATTAATTTCAACTTCTTTTCATATTATAATGGCCAAAGTAAGCTGAATTAGTGTATAAGCTCGAACAGCTCTTGCGTAAGCATGACCATTGAGCATTTTTTTCTAATGATTTTACCGCATAGATCTCTGTGAGTACTTCTTTCATCCGCTTCCTCGCATAATATGACCAATTGCTCCCAGAAAAGACATCAGTAGATGAAATCCTCCGAGTCTGATGATGATTTTTGATACTTCAGAGCCCTCAGGTGCGGCTGATACCATTTCTCAAGCTTTAGCATACAGGGGCTGGTCGAAAGCCACGATGCATACAGTGTGGCCATACAGTTTTGCATTCTCTAATGCACAAAGTAAAATCATATAGATAGTATTATAGTTACTGGCTTTTTGAATCGTTATATCTCAGAAACGGTAGCTCGTAGGAAAAAAAGTATTAATATATTTTTTATAGATAATTTTATGGTCTACAATTTTTGTCTAAAGTATTTTTATGATAAAACTTACCGTTTTGCTGAAAATCGCGAAAAACTCATTTTTTGACCTTTGACCTCGAGTAAAAATGTTTCCATACTGATGGGTAACTTATACATTTTATTTATAATTATATTTTGAACAATTTTACTGATTTTCAGCTTGTTGTAAATTTATGTATCTTCGAATGTCTAGATTGACCGGACTAAATAATGTACTAAAACTAAAAACTTATTCAAAAAAAAATTTTTTGTTAGTTCAAAGAGAGTACTGTTCTTTCCAATAGTTAAAGACTTATTGATATAAAACCAAAAACAAAAAAATGTGCAAGGACCTTTTAAGACATATTACCAGATTAGACACTAGAACCGCCGACTTGAGTGCTATTAATCGACTGCCACTCAACAGGCTAACGCATCTGGGTGCTTTAGGAGAACTCCCGATAGCTGTGATTATTTCGCACCTATTTGGAAAAAATACGATGGGAAATTTATCAGTTCGGGTCCAAGGTGACCCGACGATATCAGTTAAGGGTTAATAATGGGAGGTGATATAGGTACGCGAAAGTTATTTTAAAGCAAAAAAGGAACTCAAAGAAAAAATATATGCCAATGAAATGTGTACAGGTATTAGGTATTCCGGTAAGGAAGACCTGTTACGGGTACATGCCAAGTTGACATGGAGCAATGAATAAAAGTATAGATATCAAAGTTATACTATTTATTATTTTATATTCATAGTAGTTCCTTACAAAATGAAAATGACTGGATATATTTTTCTTTAGCTAAATCGGTTAGAAAATGGTTTATTTTCTAATTCACTTAAAATTTCCAAAATTATTCTAATTTTTAAAAAGGATGATAAAAGTGATGTTGGGGTTGTTGCAAAAGTTATTTATCATTGATTATCATTTTATTAAATTATTTATTAGAAATTTTTTTTTACGTCGGGCAACATGGATTTATATCCCAGCGGTCAACAATTACGGCAATTTTTCAATAACCTGGAGCATATTCTGGAACAGAAAGATAAACAAAATATTGGTGCCTATTTTGACCTTAGCAAGGCATTTGACGTTACAGATCTTGAGCTATTTCTTTCTAAACGTAAGTTTTTTGGTATTCGGGGAACTCCAAATTGTGCCAACTGAAAACTATAGGCCTGTGAGATAAAGGACAAGAAGTGTGAACATCGGTGTTCCTTAGAGCTCTATTTTGGGACCAATATTTGTTAACGAACTTAAAATTAATTTGATTGCCTTGTATTAGTTGGCTGACGATACTTCTTGCATCGTGTATGGTCTCGACATCTTCACCCTTTCCAGTCAGGCCATAAATCAAATGTCAAACTGGTACATGGACAATCATCTCCGTCGTCAGTTACCAAAACTGCGTTTATTTTCTTGAAACATCATTAGGCTATACAAATTATCATTGACAATGTAAATATACACAATTCTGACTACCTATGTCAAGTTTCTTGGAGTTATTTTGGACTAGAGGCTACAGTGGTAGCAACAGATTGATGCGATTCTGTCCAAAATAAGCTAATTCATGCTAATAGGTATTTGGGAGACCAGACAGGTTTAAAGAGCATCTTGATAATTTTTCATGCTTGAGTCCAGTCTATAAATATTATCATAATATTTTAGTTTTGAATTTCAGTACTTAATTTACAAACTATGTTCGTCGCCCAAAAAAAGTTAATTCGGTTATTGCTTAGATTTGGGAATAATGTATCTTGTAGAACATTTTTTTTTATAAGAATTGTAGAGAATTCTAAGGAGCACATTTTAAAAATAATAATATATTGCGATGTGTCTTTCCTAAATCGAGGCCATATCAAACATAATTTTTTTTAAATGGGACATCCTCTTCTTTATTACAGAATTAAATTTCGCTTACTTTTCTGAGTCTTTTAATATGGGGTTAGAATAATCTATACAGGGTATTTTAGAATTTTTGGCCAATTTTAGGTCAAAATTGTTATGATTTCATGAGGCTGTATTTTTTGACAACGAACGTATTATATTAGGTACTCAAACATCGGCGTGTATAAAGAAGATGCCTTATATTATATCCTTATTTATTTTGCTTTGACCTGGAAAATTGCCGGCAGTCAGGTGTTCGTTAAAATGAAATGAATTAAAATATTTAAAAATTTAATAAAGATGGTATCTAACCCGAACCATTTTTAACGCCCATTAGTTTATTCGAAAATTTTTTTAATTCTTAAAACAAAGTCAAAGAATATATTATCTGACAGCTGGAAAAGGCACGTACTCTTTCTTAAACTACACCGGGCCCGACAACGAAGCGGGGACGGAAGATTAAGTCCTTATCGATGAACTTATCAAAACTACGATATAGTCGGATCTGGTCTTATCGTGCGGGTCATACGATTCAAGAAAGACATACTCTCAGTTTTTGTTTTCTTTACTTGCGTTTAATTTTACCCTTTAAATAAAATACGTAAGATAAATGAGACAGACTTATTCCATTTTGACATGAAAAAAAAAAGGATATTATGTATTTACTTTCCAGCGATTCTAAAAAAGCTTTTAAAAGCACCAGCTACGTTTTATTTTAAATATGATAGTTTAGTGACTTTGACAGTTTGTGACAAAATGAAACAATTTTCTGGGTTTTTGCATCCCCAATCAAAAAAAATGGTACTTAATCTGATAAACTATTTCGAAAATGAAAGAAAAAGTGGAAATTCGCCAACCAATATTCAGGAAACAGTAGCCAAAGTACTGGGAATTAGTTTAAGGACTGTGCAGAAAATTGTGCATGAAACAAAACATAACAATTATATTACCCATGGCATTATAATACCCAAGAATACTAAAAAGTGTAAACGAAGAAAGCCAAAGTCTGAGGATTTAAGCGAAAATATTAAAATGGGAGTTCGAAATGTGATTTACGATTTATACAAATCAAAAACCAATGTAACTCTTCCAGTTTTACAAAAAACATTAAAAATTCGGGGTGTTTTGGAAATTGGACTTGAAGCGTTATCAAAATTAATAAAAAATTTAGGTTTTCGCTATAAAAAATACTGTAACCGAAGATTTTTATGTGAGCAGCCACAGATAGTGAGTCAGCGTGTTCAGTTTTTAAAAAAATATACGGACAATTACAAATCGAAATTTAGAAAAGTGGTAGGTATTCTTAGACGAAATGTGGATATTTTTGAATGGAAGTGGTTTAAAATCTTGGCAAGATGAGTTTGTAAAAAGTGTTAAAAGGAAAAAGGGGTGCGGTACGGGAAAGCGTTTTATTATTTTGCATGCCGGTTCTGCAACAGGATATGTTGCAGGTGCGAGTTTAATTTTTTCTTCAACATCAAAAAGTGCTGACTATCATGATAATATGAATTGCGAAATGTTTGAAAAATGGTAAAAGTTCAATTGATACCAAATTTGGATGCTCCGTCTTTAATTGTATTAGATAATGCATTATATCATTCAAAAATTTTAAATAAACAGCCTACTTCATCTGGGAGCAAAAGTAATATTTATGAGTAGCTGGAAAAACACAACCAAAATCCTTTACCAAATATGCTTAAATCGGAACTCCTATCAATAGCAAAGTCTCTTAAAAAACCCAAAATATACGCGGTAGATGAAATACTGCGTGAATATG